>CM044890.1:36481215-37871315 GCA_024500025.1 Syzygium aromaticum | reverse complement strand
TGTGGCAAGATGGGCCATAAATCTGTGGATTGCAGACTTCTGAAGAAGAAGAATTATGAGGCAAATATGGTGAATGGCATCGCTCAAGACGTGTCAAACATAAACCTTTATGCAGTGATTTCTGAAGTAAACTTAGTTGGGTCCAATTCGAACGAATGGTGGATTGACACTGGTGCCACTAGGCACATATGCTCTAACAAGGACCTATTCATAAACCTTGAACCGATTAATGGCGAAAAGGTTTTTATGGGAAACTCTGCCTCTTCTGCTGTCGAAGGCCAAGGGAAGGTGTTGCTGAAGATGACCTTAGGAAAGGAGCTGACTCTAAACAATGTCCTCTATGTGCCAGAAATTCGAAAGAACTTGGTTTTTGGGTCTCTGTTGAACAAGCATGGATTTCGCATGGTGTTTGAGTCAGATAAAGTTAATTTGTCTAAATCCGGGATGTATGTAAGGAAGGGATATGTAACTGATGGGCTTTCTAAATCCGGGATGTATGTGGGGAAGGGATATGTAACTGATGGGCTTTTTAAGCTCAATGTGATGACAATTATCAATAAAGATAATAAGTCTTCTGTTTATTTGCTTGAGTCTTCCAATTTATGGCATGGTAGACTAGGACATGTTAATTATGATACATTGCGTAGATTAATTAACTTGGAACATATACCTTCATTCCAAATTGATTCAAAACATAAATGTGAAATTTGTGTTGAGGCAAAATTAACGAGATCATCATTTCAAACAATTGAAAGAAACACCGAACCCCTTGAATTAATTCATAGTGATGTCTATGATTTGAAATTCATTCAAACGAGAGGTGGTAATAAATATTTTATTACTTTTATCGATGATAACACCAAATATTGCTATGTGTTTTTGCTTAAAAGCAAAGATGAAGCCTTAGAGAAATTTGTTCTCTATAAGAATGAAGTTGAAAATCAACTCAATAAGAAAATTAAAAGATTGAGAAGTGATAGAAATGGCGAGTATGAAGTACCAATTGGTGAATTCTGTGCACAACACGGAATTATACATGAAGTAACTGCACCTTACTCTCCTCAATCAAATGGTGTTGTTGAACGCAAAAATCGCACATTGAAAGAAATGATGAACACGATATTATTAAATTCAGGTTTGCCCCAAATTATGTGGGGAGAAGCTATTTTGTCAAGCAATTACCTTTTAAATAAGGTATCTCGAAAGAAAGAGGACAAAACCCCTTATGAGTTATGGAAAGGTAGGAGACCATCCTACAAACATCTACGAGTGTGGGGTTGTCTTGCAAAAGTAGCAGTTCCAACACCAAAGAAAACAAAGATAGGTCCTAAAACGGTGGACTGTTTCTTTATAGGCTATGCACATAACAGTAATGCGTATCGATTTCTTGTACATGAATCTAAAATTCCAGATATACACAAGAATACAATCATGGAATCAAGGAATGCATCATTCTTTGAAAATGTATTTCCTTATAAATCCAATGATGGATTAAGTTCATCTAAACGAAAGAATGAAACTATGAATGAAGAAAGTCATGAAATTCATAATTCAGATCATGAACTTGAACCGAGACGTAGCAAAAGAGCAAGAGTGGAAAAATCTTTTGGAAATGATTTTCTAACTTACTTGTTGGAAAAGGAACCACTAGATTATGCAGAAGCTATGAATTCTTCTGAGGGACCTCTATGGAAAGAAGCAATAAAAAGTGAAGTTGATTCAATTTTGCAGAATCATACTTGGGAGCTAGTGAATCTTCCTCCTGGTTGTAAGCCTTTAAAGTCCAAATGGATTTTTAAGAAGAAAATGAAAGCAGATGGCTCTGTTGATAAGTACAAAGCCAGACTTGTGATCAAAGGACATAAACAACGAGAAGGCTTAGATTACTTCGATACTTATTCTCCTGTGATGAGAATAACTTCCATTAGGGTGATACTTGCAATCGCAGCACTGCGAAATCTCGAAGTACATCAAATGGATGTAAAAACAGCTTTCCTAAATGGTAATTTGGATGAAGAAATCTACATGGAACAACCTGAAGGCTTTATAGTTCCGGGATAAGAAAGGAAAGTCTGTAAATTGGTGAAGTCATTGTATGGCCTAAAACAAGCACCAAAGCAGTGTCATGAAAAGTTTGATAATACAATGATTATCAATGGTTTTAAGATCAATGAATGTGATAAATGTGTCTACATAAAAAAGACAACAAATGGCTATGTCATTTTGTGTCTTTACGTAGATGACATACTAATTGTTGGTAGTGATGAAAAAATAATCAAATCTACCAAGTATATGTTGAATTCAAGATTTGACATGAAAGATATGGGACCTACTGATATGATTTTAGGAATTAAAATCACAAGAACATTAGAAGGTATTATTTTAAACCAGTCACACTATGTGAAAAAGATTCTTGAAAAATTCAATATGAATGATTTTGGTATTGCCAGAACACCATTAGACAATAGTCTTTATCTCTCTAAGAATAGGGGAGAGGGTATTTCTCAAGTAGAATACTCCAGAGTTGTTGGAAGTCTAATGTACTTAATGAGTTGTACTAGACCAGATATTGCTTATACGGTTAGTAAATTGAGTAGATATACGAGCAATCCGAGTGTCGACCATTGGAAAGCAATAGTGAGAGTATTCAGGTACTTACGCTATACTCGGAATTATGGCTTGCATTATACCAGATACCCAGCTGTTCTGGAAGGATATAGTGATGCAAATTGGATATCTGATATAAAAGACTCAAAATCTACTAGTGGATATGTATTCACACTAGCAGGAGCAGCCGTATCCTGGAAATCCTGTAAACAAATTGTTATAGCCAGATCCACAATGGAATCTGAATTTATAGCTTTAGATAAATGTGGTGAAGAGGATGAATGGCTACGCCATTTCTTAGAGGATATTCCAAAATGGCAAAAACCTGTGCCACTAATAAGTATACATTGTGATAGTCAATCCGTAATTGGAAGAGCACAGAGCAATATGTATAACGGTAAGTCTAGACATATACGTCGTAGACATAATACCATTAGACAACTACTCTCAACAAGAATTATCTCAATTGACTACGTAAAGTTAAGGGATAATATTGCGGATCCGCTAACCAAAGGGTTAAATAGAGAGTTAGTTAAGAAATCGACAAGAGGAATGGGACTAAAGCCCATGAAAGAATAAGTTGGTATAAAGGAAACCCAACTTAGTTGACTGGAGATCCCAAGATTTAGGTTCAAAGGGACAACCTAATTATACAAACTTAATGATGTCACTGTGGGGGTTATCCCTAAAACCATTCATACATAAAATATCAGTGATATTGTAAAGGAAAAGGATAGCAATTTGCTTTAATGATTCTTAAGTTGAGTAAATAAATTACTCAAAATTAAGTAATCACCTATGTGAGAGAGAAGTGGGGGCCGCTTCAAAGGAGAATTAATTAAGGGCTAAATTCTTTAGAATCTCTTGCAGAACCAGGTTGATGTTCATGGCCAAAACGAACATAACTATGAGAACTGAACAAACGTTTAGATGATTCCTGTGTGAAGTTTATGGTTCATTTACATGAGAAAGCTGGACAGTTCAAGGACATCATGTCTACTGGACAACTAGTAAAGTAAATATACTTTTACAAGGAAAGGTTCAAAGGGTAATACCTACCTATCCTATACAAGTTTCAATTGTTGAACACTATCGCAGAGTCAAAACTAAAACAATTTTCATTCATGTGGGGGATTGTTGGAAATATGGGATAAATTGATGGGTGAATGAGAAATTGATACTCAAAGAACACCCTTGAGTTGGAAGTGGGAAGTGGGAAGTGAAAAGCACTAGTCCCACATTGAAAAGAAAGAAGGCTATGGAGTGCTTTATATACAGTTACACTTATTTGCAGTGGTAACTATCAAAACACAAACTCTCTGCCTCGCGCGCAGGCGCAGGGGGGGTGCAAATCCGATGCCCGACAAGCTGAAACTTGGGCGCGAGCGTTCATCCTGCGTACACGATTGCAGGACCGAAAAGTGGGCCTCGCGACGAGCCCAATTTTGCTAGCCGTCTTTAATTTTTTTTTTTCAACTCAAACTGTTACAGATTTGTAACGTATGATTAACGGTGCGTTAATTGTGTTGTTACGAAATTGATTTTGTAACGGCAGAATTAATCGGCCGTTATTCCAGACACGAATTGATTTTGTAACGGCAAACAGAATTAATCGGCCGTTATTCCTGACGCGTATTGATTTGTAACGGCAGATTCAATTGGCCGTTATTATTCCCGAACAACTCTCCCCTCTGTTCTATTTTATTGAAATCATTCTTCTTCTAAAACCGCTCTCTGTTTTTTTTTTTTTTTTTTTTTTTTTTTCTGAAAAACAGTTCTCTGCATTTGCATTGTTTTCGATAGTGTTCGCTTTCGAGTTTGTTCGAGTTCGCAGGAAGCTTGGAAGTGCTGCGATCTCTTCTTCGCTGTCAGCCGTTGTATCCTGGGAGACAGACGTTCGAAAAACCTCAATCGCGTCCTGGAGGGAACGAATCTGTTTTAAGGAAACTGTGTAGAACACAGGCCTCGGTATTCGATTGTATCGATTCCTACTTTGTTATTGCAGTTTCTTTTCTTTGTAATTCCGTTTTGTTATTACGATTTCTTTTCTTTGTGATTCCGTATTGTTTGTCATATTTAAGCTTATGCCGATTTGAATTTTGTCAACAATAATATGATCACGACACGCAAACACGAGTCAGCTATTCCAATGCCAATCGCCTTGTGTCAATCCGAAAAGAAAATTCGAAAGTTTCATAATACTCGATCCGATAATTGGCTTCCTTGATCGAAAGATAGTGAAAGTTCAAAACCTGAGAATGGATGTAAATAACATTTATAATCATTGACATCATTTGTCATCTTGACATGATATATACAACGAGCCAAGGCAACATTCTCTAGGAGAAACATCCGCATTCCCATGCACGTATCTACATATTGTTAGCAAACCTGAAAAGAAATAAACAAAAAAATATATCGAAAACACACACATACTAATTTGGGCATCAACGACCCTGTTGCATGTATCGGGTGCGTATAGACGGTACTCGTCCCGCGTTATTGATTTTGGTTGATCGATCGTTTGTATTCAACGGCACCTTTCGCGTTCGTGCCCTAATTTGTGGATCGACGGGGCTACTTAGTCCACGATGTCAGACGGCTATGCAGTCCGACGCGGCCTCCTCTTTTGTTTCTGGTCGTGGGTCATCCTTCACTTCCTTGCTGTTTCCATCTTCTTTGATCTTTCCCCACAACACAAAGTAGAGCCCACCCACCATCAACATTGCCCCAACCAAACTGCACCCACCAAATTGACAAAATAAAATAGAAAAATAGAAATTTGTGGGTTCATTAGGAAAGATAATAAGAATAGTGAGAAATGTCATTTTCTCTAAACAAATAAGCAGTGGTGCAAACCTTCCACAGAAGAGAGTTTCTTTCCATAAGAATGCCGAGAAGAAGGCGGCGATGACGAGCGCGATTGGAGTGAACATCGCCGTGAAAACCGGGCCTTTCTTCTCTATGGCCCAAACTTGAAGCCAGTACGAGATCGCCGTCACGATCACTCCCTGCCATTCCCAACTTGACACGTCACTTTTGGGTATAAATTTGGTAAAAACGAGGTTTCGTATCCCTGAACATATTTCTATCTTGGGCGAATCTTAATGATCATCAGTGAGGGTACTGTACACAGTAGACGACAGAGAGAAGCTGCATGTCCCATCCGAGCTTCCACGCCGTTGGATCTCTCTCCGTGGCAATGGCCCAAAAGGCTGACTGCATGCAGCTGAAGAAGCACTGAAGAGCGGTTAACCGCAATTTGGCTGGATATTGCTTGATGATCGGACCCTGTAAAGGCAATTGTAATGTTAAAGCATATGTGAATGCAATCAAGTTTCAAAGACGAAAACTAATCACCTTGAAAGAATTATGTAAATTTGTGAAATTGTAATGAGATTTATCTACTTAGAGCTGAGTGTGATCTCTAATGGTGGTTAGTGTAGTCAACTTAATTCTAAACTGCTCCCTGTTTGAAAAATGCTGACTTAGTGCTCGACTTGTAAAGGTATCGAGTCATATGGAGAGAGAGAGAGAGAGGGGACCTGCAAAATCAACCACAAGGACCAGAGGGCGTTGGCGGAGAGCATGATGAGAGAGCCCTTGATCCACTCTCTGGAGCTCAAGTGGTCGCCGATGCCCGTGGAGCTGGACGGCGGCGACCGCCTCGCGTGTCCTGAGGAAGACCAGTTGATCAAGTTCACGGGCGGGCCCTTCACGAACGCGTACACCAAAGCCCCTGAAACCCCCATCACCGATCCCACCACTTTTGCCCTCCCGTGCCACTTTCCCACACTAATGCCCTCCATCCTAACAAATACAAAAGAACAGATAGATATTTCAAATCGTTTTCGTCTTTGGATCCGTTGATGTCTGCTTTCCTAGCCATGTCGACTCATGTTAATTCGTGTGAGAAGTCACTTCTCCACCCCAGTGCCGCAATGCTGTCGGGACAAATAGAGCATATATACGTGCTAATTTTCCCTTTTCTTTTACGTAAGAGAAAGAAATTACCTTAAGAAAACGGCCAAGATAAGAGTAATGGCCGGAATGGTGTTGGTTGTGGCGGCCGCGAAAGTTGCGGATGTGTAGTTGATTGCCACGCAGTAGAGATTTAAACTTAGCGTGAGCCTGGAATTCCGAAGTCAAAAATAACTAACGCATGACATTGATGCTAATAAATCAGACATAATCACGAAAGCTCCAGCGTCCAACTAGTCGTTGAAAGTGAGAGCCAAAAAAGCCTCGGAACTTATGAGCATGCATGAATACCCGAAGAAGGCGACCAAGAAGATCTTGAAGAGCAAGCCGTACGTGAGAGTCGCCGACTCCTTCCTATAAGTTTGATTAAATTAGATGATAAGAAAACCCTTTTTTTAATGAGCGCAATGTGGTTGTAACGAAATAGAGAGAGAAACAATTCAAGATGAAATTAAGCAGAAACTGCTAGGTTAAATAGAGAGACCTCTCGAGGAAGAAGGCGAAGGGAGAGATAGCGAGAAAGGCGAGAGCTTGCCGGAACACGACGAAGACGAAAGGGTTCATGCCCTTGGCAATGGCGGCCTTGGAGAACAAGGCCATGCCTGCATAGACACACTGCACAGACACCATTGCGATGTAAGGCTTGTGGCTCCCCATTTTCTCAAGTTTTGAAGAAGCTAAGGTATATCTATAAATGTGTGGTGACTGTAAGCAGAGTGACATGAACGTGCATTTATATATAAAGAGGGGGGGGGAGGGGGTGTGGTGGTGGGGGGCGTGGGTCTGGGGATCGATAATTGAAATCCGGGTGCAAGGCGTGTCTCAACTAATAGGAGCATTTGGTGATGTAAGGTGTCCCTATCTTGCGTCTTGTATTGGCAAAGCAGCAGCACTTGGGTCAGTGCTCGATGCGGGGAAAGCTACTCGTGTTGCCCATTCATTGGACAGGTTGGGTCGGGCTCCAAAGATTCTCAATATGCTATCGGTTGGGTTAATTAAAAAAAAAAAGCACAAATTTTAGGTCTAGGGATAATTCTGACCCAAACTTTTTGTCTCATAAAAAAGTGCCAACTTTAGGTCAAGGGACAATTTTAACCTGAACTTTTTTTTGTCCCGTAAAAAAGCACCAACTTTAGGTCGAGGGACAATTCTGGCCCCAACTCTTTTTTGTCTCATAAAAAAACACTAACTTTGACTTAAATCCCAAATTTGGCCCCCATTGACTTAAAACCATTGATCATCTAACTTGACTATTTCACATTAGCAATAAATCAATGTGGTTTGCTAAATGGATTTAAAATAATATTTATTGTCTTATTCTTTAAGCCACAATTTAAAGAATAACAATAAAACTATTTATCTCATTCACTTCACTGACAAGTCAAAAATATCTCTAGATTGAATATCTTTGGTCAAACGTAATCTGAAACTGATCACTGCTTGTTGACAAACGCTATGGATGATATTCGCCAAGCTCATCACCATAACCTTCTTTCTCAAACAATAGCGAAAATCAACAGGTGGCTAGATTTGGAATCATAATGAAAGTTAATGATTTTTAATAAGACAAAAAAAAATTGAGGCCAGAATTGTCACTTAATCTTAAGTTTGTGCTTTTTTATGGGACAAAAAAAAGTTTGGGCCAAAATTGTCCCTTGACCTAAAGTTGGTGCTTTTTTATGGAACAAAAAAAAGTTCGGGTCAAAATTGTCCCTCAACTTAAAGTTGGTACTTTTTTTTGGAATTAGGCCGTTATCGATTTGGACTATTCAGTAGTCTCAGCACGTTCATAATGCTGACTCGTGCATGACTAATTGTGGAAGAAAATCGATTTGTAGAGACAAGAAAAAGCCAGTTACGATTCTCCCGTGTTTTACATCATATATGTGGATAACAGGAAAGTATCAAAAAAGTCATAAATTTTTTATATTTATATTAATTTAGTCTTAAATTTTTTTTTTTATATTAATTCAGTCATAAACTTTTTGCATTGATACCAATTTAGTCCTAAATTTTTTTTTTGGTACCAATTCAGCTTTAAACCTTTTATATTAGTGTTAATTCAGTCTTAAACATTTTGTCTTTGTATCAATTTAGTCCTTTCGGCCAATTTTGACCGGATTTTGCGGCGCTAATATTGACAACTTTTAATAAAATTTTAATATTTTTTTCTTTTTCTTTTCTTTTTTCCCCTCCTCTCCCTCCTTCCCCTAACCGGTTGCCAAACTGGCAACCGTCCAGAGGCCGGCAACTAGTTGGAGGAAGAAGGGAGGGGAGGAAAAGAAAAGAAAAGAAAATGATAAATAAAAACTTAAAATATTTTAAAATATTATTAAGAGTTGTCCATGTCAGCGCCGGTGACTAATTGGCGTCCACGTCAACAAAATTTGGCCAAAATTGGCCGGAAGAACTAAATTGAAACAAAGAAAAAAGGTTTAGAACTGAATTAGCACTAAAAAAGTTTAAGACTAAATTGGCACAAATGCAAAAGGTTTAACACTGAATTGGCACCAAAAAAAGATTCAGAACTAAATCGGTACTAATGCAAAAGGTTTATCATTTTTTTGACACTCTTCCCTGTGGATCCTTCTCCTCCCAAATGAAACATACACATGCACGAATTAAATATTCATCGATCATTCAAGTCTTGTGAATTAAATAATCAAGAGCCATCATATACCCTCTTATCAGGGAAAGTTGATTTTTCCATATCGAATTGCCTCTTGAATTGTTTTCTTAAAAACAACACAATTAATTGTGTTATTACTATATAAATGATGCCTTTTGCAATATTTATTTGGCAAAATACCATAAAAAACCACAAACTACGTCACTTGTGATAAATTTACCTTAAACTTTTTTTTTATCACACGAAAAATCCAAAACTATGTCACTTGTGACAACTTTACCCTGAACTTTTTTTTGTGACATGAAAAACCCCAAACTATGTCACATGTGACATATTTACTCAACAATACTTTGACCCATGAGCATTTTCGTCTTTTTTCTTTTCTATTTCTTTTCTATTTTATTTTTATCTATTCTGCGGCGAGGGTTGCCTTTGCCGGATCCGACGAAGGCGACCCTCGTCGGCATCGGACAAGGATAAATATGTCACGGGTGGCATAGTTTGGGGTTTTTCATATCACAAAAAAAAGTTCAGGGTAAATTTGTCACAAATAGTATAGTTTGAGGTTTTTCTTGTCACAAAAAAAGTTCAAGATCCTTATAAAAAAAAAAGTTCAAGATAAATTTGTCACAAGTGGCATAATTTAGGGTTTTTGGTGGTATTTTCCCTATTTTTTTGTTTACTAAATCTTCTTCACTCAGGATAACTTGGCCTTCCGCTTGCAATATTGCTATCGAATGAGTAAAGTTGAGTGTTTTTAACCCTTACCATTTTTTTGCTATCGAATGCTTGTTAGGGGTGAACATGGTTCCGAGGTAGAACTTGGAACCTGAGAATCTGACCGATGGGAACCTATAAATTTCAAGTTCCAAGGTATGTAAGATAGGTTCTAGGTTCAAAAAATTGGAGAACCTATTTTAACGGATAAATTCAAGGTTCTGGGTAGGTGGAACCTGAAATCTGGAACTTGAAACCTAAAAGAGTTTTTTTGTGTTTTTTCTTGATATATGTCTTTGCGTGATCCTATGGTATTTCATAATGTTAGATGATGAGTGTATAATTTGGAACCACTAGTTTGAGTTTTCATTTTATGACTTGTTAATATTTTATGTTCTTCATATGTCTAAATATAAGTTATGGTTAGTGAATCATAGTAGCAAGTGGTAGTTATTAAAGGTGATGATTCACTGTAATTGTTCAATTAATAATACAGGTGGAACCTGGATAGATCTTGAAACTGACCCTTGAACCTCTGATATAGTAGGTTCCAAGTTTTAAAAAGTAAGGAATTTATTATCATGGGTAGGTTTTAGGTGGAACCTATACAGAACAAGAAACCGCTCATCCCTAATATCGATTTACGTAATGATTTCTTATTTTAATTGTATTTATTTGAATGGTAATCCTAAGAAAACTAGTCTTTGATATTCTTTTTGGCGAATGACAAGTTTATTCAGTATTGTTACGTTCATTTTCATAATGAAATTAAAAAAAAAAAAACTGTTAGACCTTAGAACCTACCCTAGAACCAAGTTTCAAGTTCCGACGGGCAAGGTTCGGGTTCCAAAAAATATGGGACTTATACTCGAGGGTAGGCTCTAGGTTTCAAGTGAAACTTATAAGGAACCTGTAATTGCTCACCCTTAATAATTGCTCACCATCATTTTTGTCACTTTTATTTCAATGTTTTTATTAAAGTCAGATTCATACTCATAATCATAATTTTCAATTAAAATCACGCTTTATGTAAAGCCTTAAGGTGGTCCTTTATGTGACATTCCGAATTTCGATCCATTTTTGGGATTTATAAAACGTGTAATTCGTCAGTATGCTTATAGTAAAATTTCGCCCGCGAACTGATCATTCTCGGTTATTGTTTTTAAAATTGAGATTTTGCTAGAATCGCATTCGATCGAATTTGGCCGTTATTTAGAGCTCGAACTTTGGTGTTGAATATTTCGAAGTTTCGTGACGAATTTAATTAGACGGTGTCGATATTATTGTGGCCAACCTCGATATTGCCCGGAATATGTGAAAAATGAATTTTTGACCGGGTGCGGATTTGGGCTAGTAGACCTCCCTTGTAGTATGTTTTATCTAGTGTTCGTGGGCCAAATCTTAATTTATTAATTAGGATTTTCAAGGATCGTTGGATCGTTTTCGAATTTGAATGTTGGCCATCGGATTGCACTTGAGTGCGACGTGACCATTCTTTCTCACTTTTTCTCTCTCTTCTCCCCTCTTTCTCGCTGGCTCCCCCTTGCGTCTGACCGACCCCACCAACTCCCTCTCCCTCTTCCTTTTCTTCTCTTTCTTTTTCTTTTTCTCCTTCTTTTCTCCTTCTCCCTCCTTTCCTTTCCCCTTGATGCCAACTGCTTTTGGCTTATGCTTGTTGCTGCCCAACGTCGACCGCTCCTTGCCACCGACCAGCCCAGCCACCGCCCGCCATCCGCCATATGCCTCGCACCACTGTAGCCCCGACCGAGCCGCGCCGCCGTCCGTCACCACGACTGTCTGTCGTTGGTCCGCCCGAACAGTGCTTTCCGCTGGTCCAGCTCTGCCTCGTCCAGCGGCTGCTGCTGCTCCGTCCGCCACCACCTCAGCCCCTCCCTAGACTGAGCAGCTCTGCCTAGTCGCCCGCAACAGCTGTCAATGGCATGTTCTAGCCGGGCGCGAGTTACGTCACTCGCCGGATGTCCGTCGCCGCTCGTCTCAGCCGCTGTCATGCACTGTAACATCCCGAATTTCAACTCAATTTCCGGAAATCAATAAAACGAGTCTTATTTATTATTTCATTTCGTAAGTCTCGCCCGGAGCTGATCACTCCTAGGATACTGACCAGATGGGAATGGCTAACTAGGATAACGGTACGTGGACCATGGACCCGATCGTGAACGGGACATCAATTTAGAGAAACGACGAGGAAATATTTTGGGCAAAGTAGATCGATCTTCGGAAGGCAACGGACTCGGTCCGACCGAGGCCAACGATGTACGATCGAATAGCAAGTGATTCTGCAAGACCGAAAGTGCACGTGGTCGACCAGTCCCGAACTTAACCCGAACGATCGTTATCTCCGGAACTAGCGATAATTCCTCTCGTTCTCCCGGTAATCGAGGCCGTCACGACTCGGATAACCTTAGGTCGATAAGCGTAACCCCTAAACAGTCGCCCGTTAGTATGAGATTCAGAAATTGAAATTTAACTAGTTGAATCGTGAAATTTGATCCGGACTTCGAGGTTGATTTTCGAGGGTTTACTGGTTTAGTTTCGCAAGGACGACGTCAATTTGGGTTGGCTATTTATATAGGGGTTTAATCTGGTCGAAAAATGGAAATTCGGCCCGGAATCGGACAAAAGACGACTTTGCCCCTAAGCCTAGAATAGTGTTCCGAATTTGTGGTTTTTAGTGGTGGATTATTAATTAGTTTTTAAGTGGATAATGGGTCTTGAGTGAGTGGGGTTAGTAATTACCTAGATGCCCTTCAATTATTGGTGGAGAGTGGTTTCTAGCCATTAGATCTAGGGGTAGATTGTCTTGGACCTTGGATGAGTGACACTTGTCACAAACTCCCAACCACTCCACTATAAACCCATCACTTCTTCTCTCTCTCCTCATTCTAGCTTTCTCTTCAAGCCAAGTTTCTCTTCTCTCTCTCTCTTCTCCCTCTCTTCCTCTCCATTTCGCCGGCCACTCCCTCTCCTTGCCGTCCACTTCGCCGCCCGCCAAGACCACTCGCCGTCGCCCGCCGTAGCCGTTCCACCGCCGCCGTCCGCCGTTCCACCGCACGGGGAGCCACCGTCGACCACCTTGCCGACCTTTCCTCTCTCTCTCTCTCCCTTGACCGTGTTCCCTCTCCTCACGCCGACCACCCTCCCTTCGCCGACCACTTCCCCTTTTGCCGTCCGCCCGAACCGTCCACCGCCGGCTGTCCCTTGTGCCGCCGTGGAGCCATCATCGACCGCCTCACCGCCGTTCGTCCACCCTTCCACCCGTGAGCCGTCCCGCCGCTTGAGTTGGCGTACCTGTAATGTGGTGGCCGTACCTGTAATGTGCAATTTCCCCGAAGTTTTTCCTAAGGAACTACCAGGTTTGCTACCCGAGCAAGAAGTGGAGTTTGTGATTGAGTTGGCGCCAGGAACAGAGCCGATTTCGAAAGCGCCGTATCGGATGTCCTTAACGGAGTTGAAGGAGTTGAAAGTTTAGATGCAAGAGTTGTTAGACAAAGGTTTCATTCGCCCTAGTGTATCCCCATGGGGAGCGCCAGTTTGTTTGTGAGAAAGAAAGATGGAACGTTGAGGCTGTGCATAGATTATCGTCAGTTGAACCATGTAACAGTGAAGAATAAGTACCCACTGCCAAGGATCGATGACTTGTTCGATCAGCTACAAGGAGCCGCAGTGTTCTCCAAGATAGATTTGAGGACCGGGTACCATCAGTTGAGGATCAAAAAGGAGGATATACCTAAGACTGCCTTCAGGACAAGGTATGGGTACTATGAGTTCACAGTGATGCCTTTTGGATTGACGAATGCCCCAGCTGCTTTCATGGATCTGATGAATAGAGTATTCAAAGAGTTTCTGGATCAGTTTGTCATAGTCTTCATAGATGATATATTGGTATATTCGAAGAGCCCTGAGGAACATGAAATACACTTGGCTGAAGTACTACGGACGTTGAGAGAACACGCGTTGTATGCTAAGTTCAGCAAGTGCGAGTTTTGGCTCAATAAAGTGGCATTTCTTGGACATATCGTGTCGGGAGATGGAATTTCTGTGGATCCGACAAAGGTCGAAGCGGTAACTAAGTGGTCAAGGCCGACATCGGTAATGGAGGTTCGGAGCTTTTTAGAACTGGCTGGCTATTATAGACGGTTTGTGGAAAGGTTCTCATCTATAGCCATGCCTTTGACACGATTATTGAAGAAGGAGACCAAATTTGAATGGGACGATAAGTGTGAAAGGAGTTTTCAGGAGTTGAAGTATAAGTTGACGACCGCTCCAGTGTTAACTATTCCGTCAGGACTTGGTGGATTTGAGATTTATAGTGATGCTTCGCTAAGAGGACTTAGTTGTGTATTAATGCAGTATGGTAAAGTGGTAGCTTATGCGTCGCGTCAGTTGAGGCCCCATGAAAGGAATTACCCGACGCATGATTTGGAGTTAGCAGCAATAGTGTTCGCACTTAAGATTTGGAGGCATTACTTGTGTAGAGAGAAGTTTCAGATCTATATGGATCATCAGAGCTTAAAGTACCTGTTTTCGCAGAAGGAGTTGAATATGAGACAGCATAGGTGGATGGAACCTCTGAAGGACTACGACTGCGATATTTTGTATCATCCGGGGAAGGCAAATAAGGTCGTCGATGCCTTGAGTCGCAAGTCTAGTATGGCACACTTGATGGTTAAAGAGTGGACATTGTTGGAAAGGCTCAGAGACTCGGAGTTTAAGTTCGAAGTGAGCTAAGCATCAAATTTGCTAGCTGCTCTAAGGATTGAGCCGGAGATTAAGGACAAGATTAAGGCATTGCAGTCTACGGACCCAGAGATCCAGAAGATAGTTGAAATGGACACAGTAAAAAGGAAGTCAGATTTTCAAGTGTTGGAGGATGGGATTCTGAAGTTTAGAGGACGATTGTGTGTGCCAGATGACGAAGGACTGAAAGAGGAAATTTTGAGTGAAGCTCATCGGAGTCAGTATAGCATCCACCCAGGGAGTACTAAGATGTATCAGAATTTGAGGCAGCACTATTGGTGGAATGGTATGAAGAAGGACGTGGCTAAGCATGTGGCCAAGTGTTTGACGTGCCAACAAGTAAAGGCACAGCACTGCAAGCCAGGCGGATTGTTGCGACCGTTGGAGATCCCAGAATAGAAATGGGAGCATATCACGATGGACTTTGTAACGGGATTGCCGCGTAGTCAAAGAGGACATGATTCTATTTGGGTGATAGTGGATCGCTTGACTAAGTCAGCGCATTTTCTAGCAGTGCGAAAGGACTTGGAACTGGAAAAGTATGCAGAGTTGTATGTTCGGCAGATTGTTCGACTTCATGGAGTGCCAGTGACGATTACTTCGGACCGTGATCCCAAGTTTACTGCCAAGTTTTGGAAAAGTCTACAAGAGGCATTAGGAACGAGATTACAGTTCGGTACGGCCTATCATTCGCAAATAGATGGTCAATCGGAAAGGACGATTCAGACTTTGGAGGATATGTTGAGAGCCTGTGTGTTGGATTTCCAAGGCAAGTGGGAAGAACAGTTGCATTTGGTAGAGTTTGCTTACAATAACAGTTATAAGCAGAGTATTCAGATGGCACCGTTTGAGGCCTTGTATAGCAGAGTGTGTAAGACGCCGTTGTGTTGGGATGAAGTTGGTGAGAAAAGTATTACTGGCCCGGAATTGGTACAATGGACTATGGAAGCTGTAGAGATTATTCGGGATAGACTTAGAACAGCCCAGAGTCGCCAAAAGAGTTACGCCGATTGGAGGAGAAGGCCCTTGGAGTTTCAAGTGGGAGATCATGTGTTTCTCAAGGTGTCACCGATGAAAGGATTGTCCCGATTTGGTAAGAAAGGTAAACTCAGTCCAAGGTATGTCGGGCCATTCGAGATATTGGAGAAGATTGGTGATATGGCTTACCGAATTGCTTTGCCTCCTAATCTGTCGCAAGTGCACAATGTGTTTCATGTGTTGATGTTAAGGAAGTACGAACCAGACCCGACTCATGTCTTGAGACACGAAGAGATAGATGTTGACGACAGGGTGTCGTATGTGGAAAGACCAGCCAGAATCGAAGACAGAAAGGATCGAGTGCTGAGAAACAAGACGATTCCAATGGTTAAGGTCGTTTGGGAGCATCATGGTACAGAAGGAGCTACTTGGGAAAGTGAAGAGGCCATACGACGTCTACACCCCCAGTTGTTTGAGTAGAGTAGTGTAGAGTGCAAATTTCGAGGACGAAATTTTTGTAAGGGGGGAAGAATTGTAACATCCCGAATTTCAACTCAATTTCCGGAAATCAATAAAACGAGTCTTATTTGTTATTTCATTTCGTAAGTCTCGCCCGGAGCTGATCACTCCTGGGATACTGACCGGATGGGAATGGCTAACTAGGATAACGGTACGTGGACCAAGGACCCGATCGTGAACGGGACATCAATTTCGAGAAACGACGAGGAAATATTTTGGGCCAAGTAGCTCGATCTTCGGAAGGCAATGGACTCGGTCCGACCGAGGCCAACGATGTACGATCGAATAGCAGGTGATTCTGCATGACCGAAAGTGCACGTGGTCGACCAGTCCCGAACTTAACCCGAACGATCGTTATCTCCGGAACTAGCGATAATTCCTCTCGTTCTCCCGGTAATCGAGGCCGTCACGACTCGGATAACCTTAGGTCGATAAGCGTAACCCCTAAACAGTCGCCCGTTAGTATGAGATTCAGAAATTGAAATTTAACTAGTTGAATCGTGAAATTTGATCCGGACTTCGAGGTTGATTTTCGAGGGTTTACTGGTTTAGTTTCGCAAGGACGACGTCAATTTGGGTTGGCCATTTATATAGGGGTTTAGTCTGGTCGAAAAATGGAAATTCGGCCCGGAATTGGACAAAAGACGACTTTGCCCCTAAGCCTAGAATAGTGTTCCGAATTTGAGGTTTTTAGTGGTGGATTATTAATTAGTTTTTAAGTGGATAATGGGTCTTGAGTGAGTGGGGTTAGTAATTACCTAGATGCCCTTCAATTATTGGTGGAGAGTGGTTTCTAGCCATTAGATCTAGGGGTAGATTGTCTTGGACCTTGGATGAGTGACACTTGTCACCAACTCCCAACCATTCCACTATAAATCCATCACTTCTTCTCTCTCTCCTCATTCTAGCTTTCTCTTCAAGCCAAGTTTCTCTTCTCTCTCTCTCTTCTCCCTCTCTTCCTCTCTATTTCGCCGTCCACTCCCTCTCCTTGCCGTCCACTTCGCCGCCCGCCAAGACCACTCGCCGTCGCCCGCCGTAGCCGTTCCACCGCCGCCGTCCGCCGTTCCACCGCACTGGGAGCCACCGTCGACCACCTTGCCGACCTTTCCTCTCTCTCTCTCTCCCTTGACCGTGTTCCCTCTCCTCACGCCGACCACCCTCCCTTCGCCGACCACTTCCCCTTTTGCCGTCCGCCCGAACCGTCCACCGCCGGCTGTCCCTTGCGCCGCCGTGGAGCCATCATCGACCGCCTCACCGCCGTTCGTCCACCCTTCCACCCATGAGCCGTCCCGCCGCTTGGAGGCCGCCGCCATTAGCCGCCGTTCCCCGGGAATCCGTCGCCGGCTTACCGTCCACCGGTAGTTGGCCGCCTTTCCCCGTCGTCGTAGAACCCAAGTTTAAATGAGTATAACCCCCTAAACCCTAATTAGGACGATTATGCCCTCTAGATCGGGATTAGGAGTTTTAGTGGTTACTTTAGTATATTTGATGTTGGTGATAAATTATGGTTTGATCGGAAATTATTGGGAGAATGTTATTGGTTGTTTGAGGACTAATTGAAGTGAATTGGATGATGAAAAGAGGTTTAGTAGTGGCTGTCCATGAGGCCAATCAAGGGATTAAGTATTGACTTGTTGCCGGATTATCTCGATTGAGGCGCTAGAATGGCCCGGGTAATTGATTGGATGGTTGTAAGGCTCGAATTGAATGAAACATATGTTGTGATGTCCATTTGATCCTCGCCATGTCGTGTGATCGTGTGATTGACCTTATGCGGAGTGTGACTTAGGCAAATGAGCATGTTTAAATGTGATGAGCTTGAACTTATTGCATTGTAATGATTGGTGCTCATACATATACAACATATTGCTCGAGCATGAGCATTCATGGCTGCGCATTACGTGTGTGCCGAGTGTGAGGCATGTGATGAAATTGTGCGAGAATGCGGGTCTGCCATGAGCATGTGATCACGTATAATTGCCCGTTGCGTTCGTCACCGGGTTCAGATAAAAATTGGGCAAGTGTGCCGTGTGATCACTTAAGGCCTTCGGGTCGTGGCCTTCGGGCCGATTCCGTCTTCATGCACTTTGGAGCAAGACGATGCCCGGTGTGTCCGGATGACGACCAGTCTCATGTAGGCTTGGATCGTAAGAGATCGGTGTTGCGCCTGATGCGTTTAACGCGGGCTAGAGACACTGGGCCGGGGGCGTTTTTACGCTGGCCACGGAGTGTTGTGATTGGGCCAGAGGCCGGGCTAGTGAGCCGTGGAAAGATAAGATGTTGAGTAAACTTGATAAGTATTAGATTATGTGGTGAAATTGCTGGGCATGGTATGGGACGTGTCTGAGCGGTTCCATCTTATAATCCAAATACGCGCGCATGTACTACATCGGTGCATTGGCACGCATAAGAGCGCATGGACAATTGTGATCGCTTGTGATACTCGATGATGAGTGTGTGATCTAGCATTTGAGAGCCTGAGCATGCGTATGACGCAAGTGTGGCTGTGCATGCCGAGGATGTGTTTGATCATCATATTAAATTGCCTAACCTGCAGGGTCGACGGTAAGTACGATCTGGGCCCGAGGGTCTAGGTCAGTGATTGTTGCTTGATTTAGTTTTGTTCTCGTCGGGAGGTGCATGTTAGCCTAGTTTAGGTTTAGTGGGTTTTTACTTGCTGAGATTCGTCTCACGGTTGAAAAACCCAACCTTTCAGACCCCAGACCTTGACGATGCCGCAGGAGCCGGAGGTGCCGGTGCGATATGGGATCCCTCAGCATTTGGAGCATACCATGTCGGTTCACCCCATAGGGAATGGGGAGATGTATTTGAGGCACTATACCCTAGTCGTAGTAGATGTAGGGACTACCCATTATGAGACGCACGAGTACATAGCTTGGTGCTTTCGAGACCGGTTCGGGGAGGAGTATGGACCCCTTCGTTCCATGGACGTTCCGTTTACCGGAGAGGGTCAGTTAGACCCTCAGTGTCCCGATGGGGACATAGTCGATCCCGATTCAGTCATGGAGGTGAGTTGGGAGATTGACGAGGGACCAGACTTAGGAGAGGAGGACGAGGAGCTGGGAGGAGTAGACTTCGAGCCTGAGATCGTTGATCCGGCCCCGGAGCCGATGGATGTGGAGGCCGAGGAGCCGATGGAGGTTGATGAGGACCCGGAGATGGAGACCGAGTCCGAGGCAGCCAGTTCAGACGAGGACCAGGAGTTTTCCGAGAGTTCGTCGGAGGCGTCGAGTTCAGACCCCGACTGGGAGCCCTAGGATAGATTCTCTCTCCTAGTAGACCGAGGACTGACACTTTTTGAGACTTAGTCCTCCCTAGCCACCTCTCCCTTTTTGACCAGTGTGGTGGCCGTAGCCCGCTTTTGTTGTATGTATCTTGGGTCTGTGCATTTGGTTTGTAAATGGATATTGTAAAAGCTTTTGCGTATATATGAAAATGTATATTTTGTATTCAGTAATTTCTGTAATGTTATCCTTGTTCTCATATTGTTTTATGTCTGGGTATTATTATATTCGTTCTGCTTCCGCTTGTGTATGATCTTTGTGTTGGGTGTTGGGTTGGCGACGCTTCTTGGGACGTCGCACTCGTAACGACCAAGAGGAGGGATGTGGCGCGTCGCGGAGGGCGCGGGGCGTGACAAGCACTCCCAGGCCTCTCCAGAGTAGCCCCATAGTGGCCACTTCTTCGTCGCTTCCGCTCGTCGTCCGTTTGCCGGCCGTCGAACCCAAGCCGGAAACGACCGCGGATGGCCGCGTCGCCGTCGTCGTCATCGTGTTAACGCCGTTATTAGCCGAGCAAGTTAACCCTTAATCCTGTATTTAGGGTGTTAAATTTGCTTAGGATAATTTAGATTATGTTTAGGTTAATTTATTAATTGTTTAAGTAGGATTAGTGATAGGTTATCAGTGTTTTAGCGATAGGTTATCGATTTTGGTTCGATAGGTTATTATTAGTTATGTGATAAGCTATCGCGTATTTGTTGATAAGTTATCGCTATTTTAATGATAAGTTTTCGATTATTTTATTATTATTGATTATTTTATTAGATAAATTCATTACGAAATTAAATATTATTTTATTATTAAATGATAAATTTCGAATTTAAATATTATTATTTCATTATTAAATAATTAATTTCTGAAATTAAATATTAATATTTTCAAAAAATTTCTAATGTCGAATTGTGATTGTTTTATGCATAAATTGTGATGCCAATGTTGGATTTCGCTGTATAAGTTGGCGTACATGTAAAATGATTTGAATGATTATGATTTGAGAAAATATTTTGAATCTTTGAAAAATAAATTAATTTAGGATATTATTAAATAATTAATTTTCGAATTTATTTATTATTATTTCGGATAATTTTTAATCTCAAATTATGATTTCTATGCTTGATTGGTGACGATAAATTAATTTGATTTATGATAAATTGTTTTGCATGAAAGATTCTAAGAAAAATTTATGAGATTTTGGAATTAAACTATTTTATTGTTATGCCAAGAAATGATAGTGATGCTTTGTGATTGATAAACACATTTGGCATTGAAGCTTGCAAGAATTGATTGACTGTTTGCATATGTGACCACTTGGTTTGTTATGCAGTATTGTGTGAGCACTATTCATGGACGTATGGGCTAATTGAAAAAATAATAATTGGCCGGAATGCTTGTGTGCTCGTGTGGTCACATGTCGGAGTCGTCTTGTTGTGTATCGCTTGACGATGCCCAATTTATCGGATGCCTGGAGATTATTTAGATTGCCGATACCTCGGATATCTTGTCGCGGCTCGAGGTCGGACTCGATACTTCTTATGGGATACCATATTACTGTGTATTGTTTGATGTTGCCGTACTGGAATGCCATCATCCTGTGTATCGTTCAACGAGGCGGGATGGAGCCTGGTTTTTACCGGAAGACTGCCATCTTGCTACAGATCGCTTGATGTGTAGTGGCCCCGAAAGGGCGTAATAACTGAAATACGTGTGATGCATAGTGCCTGATTATGTGATAGAAACTACTAGGCATGGTATAGGATGTGTCCAAGTGGATTCTATCTTATAATCGAGACATGCACGCCTGTGATGCATTAATGTATGGGAGATCTCTTTAAATGCTTCAAGTATGTGACATATGCATTTCATCAACGAGTGTACTAAAGCGAGATAAGGATGTCTATGATTGTTTAATGATGTTGCTATTGACGTTGTATTGCTTGGTTAAGGACCCCCGTGCGAGTTGGCATCCTAAGCGGGACTTAGGCCGTTAACTTATTAAGACTTTCGTCTCATTTGTTGTTGTTAACCCCTTTTTCAGGCTTTTAGCAAGTTGATGCACCCGGTTTGGTTTATGGTGTCTAGAAGCTGGCCTTTTGGGATTGACCTGTTGATGGAGTAGATTGACCCCAGCGTGATATCTTTTTGCTGGCTTTTTGTGGAAAAGCCCGAAGTGAGTTTGTAAGAATGTTCATAGGGATTAATCAAGTGAAAATCAAAATAGTGTTGCAATTTATTTTTCTAACTATCCCTATTTATTATTGTTGTTCGGGGATTGTTGTGATCGCTTCCGCATGCGTAATTAAAAGATAAAATGAAGGGTTAGTGACAAGTTCTAGGATGTTACATTATGACGGCCATAGTGGGATGTTGCGCGTCCGTAGAGTTCGGGGCTTGACATCCCCGTTTGAATTGGTATCAGAGTAATGTCAGCTTGATCCAAGTTCGGTTGAGACCTAGAGTGATAAGGTGCGATGGGTCTTGGGATAGTGAGTTAGGAAGACGCTAAGTGCCTGTGCTTGAGTGTTAGAGTTCTTGTTTTTTTTTTTTTTTTCAGTGGGTTGTTCATTATTTTTAATTCATTGTTGGAATTAGAAAGCAGGTTTCTGTAAAGATCCTGCAAGATGGACAATCCTGAACCGAGAGCCCTTAGAAGGAGGGCCGAGTCAGGTCAGGTTGGTGCCAGAAGGAGAGCACCAGGGGATCCTAGATTGGACCGGATCTTACAGGCTTTAGAGACCTAAGTAGGATAGCAGGCTCAGAATCAAGCTGCCGCCACTGTGTTTTTACCTGCACCTGTGCCTGTAGATGTTCCGTTGGCTGGTAATGGAAATGGGAATTAGCCCATGCACAAGTTGGTGAAGCAATTTCTGAAGCTTAAGCCACCCAAGTTCACTGGCACGGGTGATCCTGAGGCTGCAACCTTCTGGATTAGAGAGTTGGAAAAGGCTTTTGCCTTGCTGAGATGTTCAGATGAAGATAAGGTGATGCTGGCAGTCTACCAATTGTAAAGTAACGCCAGTACTTAGTGGGAAGCTATCCGGAGGAGGGTATTTCCTAAAAGTACGGTCGGGTGTGGGGTGCTTTTGTGAATGCTTTTTACAACAAGTACTTCTCAGACTGTGCTAAGAAGTAGAAGATGAATGAGTTTCAACATCTCCGACAGAATCAGTTGTCGGTAGACCAGTACGAGGTAAAATTTGCTGAACTGTGCCATTATGTCCCAAGGTTGATTGAAGACCCAGTAGATAAGGCAAGAAGGTTTCGAGATGGCTGAAACTTGAGATTAAGGACCAATTGGTGCCCTTGAATCTGAAGGATGATGAGCTATATAAGAGAGTGCAATTAATTGAGAAAAATTTGGCTAAGAGGACAACCGCTCTGGATTGCGGTTTGTGCCAAACAAGGATAACCATCGGTTTGGGAAGAAACTGATGGCAGAAAGTAAATTTCTCATCTCTCATAACAAGAAAAGGTGGCGTGAGGAAGCCGGTGTACAACAACAATGACCCATGTCGCTTATGTGGAAGGCGCCACGGATCAGCCTCGTGTTCTGCTAAGACGGGTGCCTACTTTGGTTGCGGCCAGCATGGCCATCATATTAGAAATTGTCAACGCCAGGCAGCGAGAGCGCAAAGACCAATGCAGCAGGTAGGACAACTTGCAAGTAACACCCTGCCAAACCAGTTGAACCGATCGCAAGTGCAAAGAAGAGTCTATGTTGTCACAAAGAAGGAGGCGGAGGACTCACCTGCCGTAATTATAGGTACGATTTCGTTATACGACCATGCTGCCTATACTTTGTTTGATCCTAGAGCTACGCATTCATTCGTGGTTAAGCAATTTGTGGAATTAGTGAGGTTAAATTCGAAACCGCTGAGAGTAATTTATAGTATTTCTACCCCCTTTAAAGGATAGCATAGTGTCTGCAGTATGCTGTACTGGTTGCAAGTTATCTGGCTCACCAAGCAATAAACCACGGTAAACTGCTATCGTAAGACGATACAATTTGAGCCAGTAGGAAGTGTCGGTTTTAAGTTTGTCAAGAATCGAGGAGGACCTTCGATCCCTTTGATCTCGTTACTTGAGGTGACTCAGTTATTGGATGTGGGTTGCCAAGGTTATTTGGCAACTGTAATGGATACGTCGGTAGAGGAGCTGAGAATGGAAAATATTACTGTAGTACAAAAGTTTTCAAACATTTTCCTTGAGAAATTGCATGGATTGCCCCCGGAAAGGGAAATAAAATTCGTGATTGAGTTAGCCCCTAGAACGGAACCGATTTCTAAGGCATCTTCCATAATGGCATTGTCAGAATTGAAGGAGTTAAAGGTTCAGATGCAGGAATTGTTGGACAAAAGATTTATTCGTCCTAGTGCATAGCCTTAAGGAGCATCAGTTCTATCTGTAAGGAAGAAGGACAGGTCGTTATACCTTTGCATCGACTATCGACAACTCAATCAGGTAATGGTTAAGAATAAATATTTGTTACCCAGGATAGATGATTTGTTCGACCAACTTTAAGGAGCTTCGGCATTCTTGAAGATAGACCCGAGGACAGGTTATCACCAGTAGAGAATTAGAAAGGAAGATATACCGAAAATGGCATTTAGAACGCTCTATGGACACTATGAGTTTATCGTGATGCCATTTGATCTAACAAATGCACCTACAGCTTTTATGGACTTGATGAACAGGGTGTTCAAGGAGTATTTGAATAAGTTCGTGATCGTGTTCATTGATGACATTTTGGTGTATTCGATGAGTTCAGAGGAACACCAACAGCATTTGAGGACAGTGCTGCAGACCCTTCGAGATCATAAGTTGTATGCCAAGTTTAGTAAATGTGAGTTTTGATTAACTCGAGTGGCTTTTCTTGGACACATGATTTCTGGAGAAGGAATTTTAGTAGATCCGGCTAAGATTGAGGCGATTATGAATTGGCCTAGACCAACGACGGTAACTGAAGTTCGGAGTGTCTTGGGATTGGCTGGCTATTATAGGAGGTTCGTGGAAAAATTTTCTGCTATAGCTATGCCCTTGACGCGATTACTGAAAAAGGACACGAAATTTGAATGGACGGATAAGTGTGAACGTAGTTTCCAAGAGCTTAAGCAGAAGCTAACTACTACGCTTGTTTTAACGTTACTGTCTGGTTCAAGGGGATATGAGATCTACAACGACGCGTCATACAAAGGATTGTGATGTGTTTTAATGCAACATGGAAGAGTTGTGGCATATGTGTCCCGACGATTAAGACAACACGAATTGAATTACCTGACGCACGACTTGGAATTGGCTGCTATCATATTCGCGCTTAAGATTTGGAGACATTATCTATGCGGAGAAAGGTTTCATATCTATACGGATCACCAAAGTCTAAAGTATCTGTTTTCGCAGAAAGAATTGAATATGAGACAGCATAGATGGATAGAGTTGCTCAAGGACTATAATTGTGACATTTTGTATCATCCTGGTAAGGCTAATAAGGTAGCCGATGCGTTGAATCGAAAGTCCTCGATCGTGCATATGATGGTTCGAGAATGGATTTTGCTTGAAGGAATTCAGGACTCGGATTTCAGGTTCGAGGTAAGTCACCTCTCGAGTTTAATGGCTACTCTCAGATTTGAGTCCGAAGTGCAAATCAGGATTAAAGCAGTGCAACTTTTAGATCCCGAGCTGCAAAAGATTCTGCAAATGGACGCAACTAAGAGAAAACCTGACTTTCAAGTATCCAATGATGGAATCTTGAAGTTTAGTGGATAGTTGTGTGTGCCCAATAATGAAAGACTTAAGGAGGAAATTTTAGCGGAAGCTCATTGCAGTAACTACAGTATTCTTCCGGGCAGTATAAAGATGTATCAGAATCTTCGCCAATATTATTGGTGGAATGGCATGAAAGGAAATATTGCCAAACATGTGGCTAGATGTTTAACATGTCAACAAGTGAAGGCTCAACACTATAAACCTGGCGGACTATTACAACCGCTAGAAATACTAGAATGGAAATGGGAGTATATCATGATGGATTTCATGATGGGTCTACCGAGAAGCCAAAATGGTAATGATTCCATCTGGGTCGTGGTAAATAGACTCACAAAGTCTACACATTTCATTTTGGTGAGAAAGGATTTTGCCATGGACAAGTATGTTGAGTTGTACGTGAGACATATAGTTCGTTTTCATGGCGTGCTGGTGACGATCACGTCAGATCAAGACCCCAAGTTTACCGCTATGTTCTGGAAGAGTCTTCAAGGTGGCATAGGAACAAAGCTGCAATATAGCACTGCTTTTCACCCACAGACAGATGGACAATCCGAGAGAACAATTCAGACTCTCGAGGATATGTTGCGAGCCTGCGTTCTGGATTTCAAAGGGAGTTGGGAAGAACAGTTACATCTTGTCGAATTCGCGTACAACAACAGTTATCAACAAAGTATCAAAATGACACTTTTTGGGGCACTTTATGGCAGACCCTGTAGGACTCCAGTTTGTTGGAACGAAATTGGAGAACGAAAAATTTCGGGACCTGAGTTGGTGCAACAATCGTCGGATTCTGTTAAAGTCATCAAGGATAGGATAAGGACTGCTCAAAGTCGCCAAAAGAATTATGCAGACCGAAGACGTAGGCCCTTGGAATTTCAAGTAGGGGACCACGTTTTCCTCAAAGTGTCACCAATGAGAGGATTGTCACGGTTTGGCAAGAAAGGAAAGTTGAGCTCGAGGTACATGGGTCTATTAGAGGTTTTAGAAAGAATCGGTACTCTGGCCTATCGTCTCGCACTACCGCCAAATTTGTCCTAAGTTCATAACGTATTCCATGTGTCTATGCTAAGGAAATATGAATTAGACCCAACCTACGTGCTGAATTATGAAGAAATAGAAATGGATGACAGAATGTCGTATGTAGAAAGGCCAGTCAGGATTGATGACAGAATGGAACGAGTGTTGCGGAACAAGACAATTTCGATGGTCAAGGTGATTTGGGAGCACCATGGAACCGAAGATGCGACGTGAGAAAGCGAGGAGTTGATGCGACACCAATATCTCTATTTGTTTGAGTAATTGGGTTGAATTGTAAATTTCGATGATGAAATTTTTGTAAGGGGGAAGAGTTGTGACATTCCGAATTTCGAACAATTTTGGGATTTATAAAATGTGTAATTCGTCAGTGTGCTTATAGTAAAATCTCACTCGAAAACTGATCACTCTCGATTATTGTTTTTAAAATTGAGATTTAGTTAGAATCACATTCGATCGAATTTGGCCGTTATTTAGAGCCCGAACTTTGATGACAAATTTTTCGGAGTTTCGTGACGAATTTAATTAGATGGTATTGATATTATTGTGGTCAACTTTGATATTGCCCGGAATATGTGAAAATTGAATTTTTAATCTGGTACGGATTTGAGCTGGTAGACCTCTCTCGTAGTATGTTTTATTTAGTGTCCGTGGGCCAAATCCTAATTTATTAATTAGGATTTTCAAGGATCGTTGGATCGTTTTTGAATTTGAATCGTGGCTGTCGGATCGCACTTGAGTGCGATATGGCCATTCTCTCTTACTCTCTCTCTCTTTCTCTCCTCCCCCCTTTCCCACCGGCTCCCCCTTGCATCTGACCAGGCCCACCAACTCCCTCTCTCTCTTCCTTTTCTTCTCTTTCTTTTTCTTTTTCTCCTTCTCTTCTCCTTCTCCCTCCTTCCCTTTCCCCCTGATGCCGACTGCTTCTGGCTTCTGCTTGTTACTACCAGACACCGACCGCTCCTCGCCGGCGACCAGCCCAGCCACCATCTGCTGTCCACCTCGCGCTGCCATCACCCCAACCGAGCCGCGTCGCCGTCCGTTGCCACGACCGTCTTTCGCCGATTTGCCCGAACAGTGCTTTCTGTTGGTCCAGCTCCACCTCGTTTAGTCGCCGCGCACCGCCATTCCGGCCGCCGCCGCTGCTCTGTCCGCCACCACCTCAGCCCCTCCCTAGACCGAGCAGCTCTGCCCAGTCGCCCACAACAGTCGTCGTTGGCCTATTCTAGCCAAGCGCGAGTTGCATCACTCACCGAACGTCCGCCGTCGCTTGTCGCTGCTATCCAGCACCCCCAGGCCGCGCCGGAGCAGCCCCACAGCAGCCACTTCTTTGTCGCTTCCGTTCGTCATCTGTCCACCTGCTGCCAAACCCAAGCTGGAAACCACCACAGACAGCTGTGCTGTCACCTTCATCCTTGTGTTAACGTCGTCGTTAGCCGAGTAAGTTAACCCCTAATCCCGTGTTTAGGGTGTTAAACTTGCTTATGGTAGTTTAGATTATGTTTAAGTTAATTTATTAATTGTTTAAGTAGGATTAGTGATAGGTTATCGGTGTTTTAGCGATAGGTTATCGATTTTGGTTCGATAGGTTATTATTAGTTACGTGATAAGCTATCGCGTATTTGTTAATAAGTTATTGCTATTTTAATGATAAGTTTTCAATTATTTTTTTATTATTGATTATTTTATTAATTAAATATTATTTTATTATTAAATGATACATTCTGGATTTAAATATTATTATTTTATTATTAAATAATTAATTTCCAAAATTAAATATTAATATTTTCGAAAAATTTCTAATGTCGAATTGTGATTGTTTTATGCACAAATTGTGATGCCAATGTTGGATTTCGCTATATAAGTTGGCGTACATGGAAAATGATTTGAATGATTATGATTCGAGAAAATATTTTGAATCTTTGAAAAATAAATTATTTTAGGATATTATTAAATAATTAATTTATGAATTCATTTATTATTATTTCGGAAAATTTTTAATCTCAAATTATGATTTCTATGCTTGATTGATGACGATTATGTCGTAAATTGTCGTATTAATTTGATTTATGACAAATTGTTTTGAATGAAAGTTTCTAAGGAAAATTTACGAGATTTTTCAATTAAACTATTTTATTGTTATGCCAAGAAATGATAGTGATGCTTTGTGATTGATAAACATGTTTGGCATCGAAGCTTACAAGAATTGATTGACTGTTTGCATGTGTGACAACTTGGTTTGTTATGCAATACTGTGTGAGCACTATTCATAGACGCATGGGCTAATTGAAAAAATAATAATTGGTCGGAATGTTTGTGTACTCGTGTGGTCACACGTCGAAGTCGTCTTGCTGTGTATCGCTTGACGATACCCGATTTATCGGATACTTGGAGATTATCTAGATTGCCGATACCTCGGATGCCTTATTGCGGCCAGAGGCCGGACTCGATGCTCCTTACGGGATACTATCTTACTGTGTATCGTTTGATGTTGTCGTACCGGAATGCCATCATTCCGTGTATCATTTGCCATAGTCGTGCCCGACGGGGCAGGACGGAGCTTGGTTTTTACCGGAAGACTGCCATCTTGTTGTAGATTGCTTGATGTGTAGTGGCCCCTAGGGAGCGTAATAATTGGAATACATGTGATGCATAGTGCCTGCTTAAGTGATAAAAATTGCTAGGCATGGTATGAGATGTGCCCAAGTGGATTCTATCTTACAATCGAGACACACGCGCCTGTGATGCATTAATGCATGGGAGATCTCTTTAAATGCATCAAGTATGTGACATATACATTTCATCAACGAGTGTATTAAGACGAGGTAAGGATATCTGTGGTTGTTTAATGATGTTGCTATTGATGCTGTATTGCCTGGTTAGGGGCCCCCGTGTGAGTTGACCTCCTAAGTGGGGTTTAGGTCGTTAACTTATTGAGACTTTCATCTCATTTGTTGTTGTTAACCCCTTTTTTAGGCCCTCAGCAGGTTGATGCACCCAGTTTGGTTCAGGGTGTTTGAAAGCTGACTTTTTGGGATTGATCTGTTGATGGAGTAAATTGACCCCAGCCTGGTATCTTTTTGCTGGCTTTTTGTGGAAACGCCCTAAGTGGGCTTGTAAGAATGTTCTTAAGGGTTAATTAAGTGAAAATCAAAATAGTGTTGTGATTTATTTTCCTGACTATCCCTATTTATTATTATTGTCCAGGGATTGTTGTGATCGCTTCCACATGCGTAATTAAAAGATAAAATGAAGGGCTGGCGACGATTCGTAGGACGTCGCATCGTGACGACCATAGTGGGATGTTGCGCGTCCGTATGGTTCAGGGCGTGATACTTTATCTCCGTCTTTTAACAATTGCTCATACTTAGACACTCTCGTTGTCAATTGAAATAAATCGGCAAAGTCTACGCCTTCAAATCTTTCTCGCAAGTTAAAAATTTAACCCATTGAAAGCCAAATTCGCGAATTCTTAAAAATTTCTCCAACAGGAATATTGACATTGGGTGGTATCAATGGAGCCACTGGCCTTACATTTTCAACACTTGGCAGTTGACTGGCTTGTCGACCAGTTTGATTTGCCAAATTATTGTTATAAATTTGGTTATTTTGACTAACATTAGCCTAATCATTACCTTGATTAAAGCATTCGGGCCTATGCATAATTCTTATAGGGTTTGATTACTATGACCAACATTATTAGTATCAATAAATAGAGAGAGATTAGGAACATACCTAGTTACCACTAGATTGACTTGGAATGGTGGTGGTGGTGGATTGGACGATCCTATCCTCAATAGAGGATCATTCACAACATTAATGGTAATTGGTTTCATCACATCCAACATTTGACTCATAATTTACTTAGCTATATTATTTTTTGTTTGGTAAAGACTTAGCTATATTATTTTGTCTTTCTTTGAGCAATCTTCTTATGGTAGACACTATGTTGGAATTTGGCGCATCATCCCTTAACTGCTCTTCAATAAGATGCCTCGGAAGATTATCCCTTTAGCATTGATTTCTTCTATCACCTTCCAGTGGCTAAGGATTGTGAAAGTGCAACAACATCATTTCTAGTTTGTGATATTGGATTGTTAATGCCAGTAAAATTATTGGACTTTTGTTGATTTCTAGTTCTTACCATCGTAGTCTCCTTAAATCAACAAAATGTGTTCTATTAGGAGTGTCACAAAGATGTTTCACCAAAATAGTATCGATGAAATATCTTTCAAAGTATAGATAGACTGATGAATGAATTGACAAAGGTTGTGATGGTTCCTTCGTTGATTTTGCATAGGAATGTAAATACAAGAAATGGAAACGTATGACATTGAGAACAATCATCACTAGTGTTATAAAACATAGGAATGTAAAAATCAAGATTATTTAGAACATTGAGTTCTTTAATTGATTTGGAATCTATTACAAAGAGTACAACATGGATATTTATAGCCTACTATTGATGATTACAAATAATAGTTTTTAAATTCAAATAAACAAATAACTTGCTAATCTATCTGTGGTTACGAGAAGTTACTCCATACAACACTTATCTATAAAAAAGTAATTCAACAACATTTAACCACTAGCAATTACAAAAATCCAAAATTAGAGGCAATAAGCATAACCAATCAGCAGTTACATTTTTGTGTCGATTGTCCATTGTTAATGATTTTTTCAATCAACTTCCTAGCTCTTGTAGATTATTTTCAGGATGTTGTCGATGACTACTTGGCAAGTTGCGATTTCCTTCAAGTTGTCAACTATTCTATTATTATTGACTAAACTCTACTCTCATCGACTAAGACTCAGACTTGTCAAGGGTAACCAAAAATTGATTATTTATTGGTGTCTACAATTACATAAAACATTCATAGGAATGCACTCCTGGAAAGAGGGAGGAGTAGACTGAAGGAGGATACAGGGAACACAATATTAATCTGCACTCTCAAGAGATGAGTGAACAACTCGTTCTTTGACAAGCATGATGTATGAGTCGACCTAATAGTCATTTCCAAACTCATTTCCCACATATCCCGCAAGATATTTCGATTTGATATTTTGTATGCACAATTTGATTGTCTCTGTCATATAAAAACGACTAGTAGATGCTCATGCTTTGAATTGGTTTTGTAATTATTACAAAATATCATTACTCTCGAACTAAACAGATTTAGAAAAAATTACTTTGTGTTCTAGCTTATAAGCTCGTGCACCTTTTGAAATTTATCAAGATAAAACAAGTGATTAGAGAAGATTAAAGTGATAATAGACATCTTTTGAGTATTAATGTGTTAGTGTCTTAAAGTTCATTGCAGACGAAAGAGATCGGGGAGGGTCATCGCCGAAACACTACTTTTGTGCACGTCTCCATTCTCACCAACGTCATGTCCAAGACAGAAGACACTGAGGCTGAAGCATGTGCAAAAAGGAGGCACTAAATGATTAATCAACTAGTGAGTATAAAATGAATATGGCATGCCTACATTAAAAGCGGCAAATAAAGGAAATGGAAAACCAGACCCACCTTCCCCAAAAAAGAAAATGTATACCGCTTTTTTAAGCAATGTTCTCTAAAAGCAAGACGATAGATAACCTTATATGCTTTGTGCTTAGTTAGTAATCTTAAGTTTAAAATTTTAGACACGGTCGCGAAAACATATTATATACGGTAGAACTTAAGGCTTTTAAGAAAGGAAACCATATAAAAGGGTTTAAAGTTTGTGACGGATCAACCATACACCTTTGGACTTAGTTTGATTTCGTGCGAAGTTGAGTGCGCACCTATCTATTCTTAAAACTTGAACTCTTTAGTTTTAATGTTGTAACATGGTGGAGCGTATGGTCGCGATCCAATTTCGCAATAAACCTATTAATCAATCATTTCGCAATCAGATCTTTATCTACCCTATGCCCCACTATTCTTCTCTTCCACGTGCCTTAATGATCTCCATTCGCCATATGCCATTTGACTTGGTGATTAGAAGAGACGTCAATTAGGTGTCCAGTATTATCTCAATATGGAGTTTTAATGGGCTCCCAATATGTGTCCTACCCTCTACTAAAACTGTCTGACGTCAAATCCTATAACAAGGTGAAGATAAGGGCTGTGATAAGCAGGACAGAGACTCGGTAAAAGAGAGAGATTAAAATGAGTCGAATGACACTTAACCAGATAAGAAATATGCGGAACAGAGAGTTATGTGCAATTTCTGCATATTTCGATTTGTACCTAATGGAGAGTATAGGAAAAAGTTACCAAAAAAGTCCTCAACCAATTGTACTTGTGCCAATTCAATGCTCAATTTTTTAATTTGACTAATTTAATCCTAAACATTTTAATGATTTGTCAATATAGTCCATCTGGCCAATTTTAGCCGGAAATTGTTATAATAGACACCAGCCATCTTATGTGGCACTGGCAATGGGGATAATGTTTTTATACGCTTTTAAAATTTTTTAAAATTAATTAATTATTTATTTTTCTTTGCTTTTCTTTTCTTTTTTTTCCTTTGTTGTAGCCGGTAAGGGCCTAAAAGCCCTCGCCAGATTGAGCGAGGCCTCTCCCTCCATTGGCGAAAAGGAATCAAAAAAATACAAGAAAGAAAAAAAAAGGACAAAAAAGAAAAAAAGAAAAATTTAAAAAAATTTGTCCCCATTAATGGCAGTCATGCCACATAGGCCGACTAGCGGTAGACATGTCATCGTTTTCTCGTGAAAATTGGCCGGGAGGACTATATTGGCAAATCGTTAAAATGTTTATGATTAAATTGACACAATTAAAAAGTTTAAGATTAAATTGACATAAGTATAATAAGTTTATAACTTTTTTGGTAATTTTTTCAGAGAGTACATGAACCTATTTATAGGTTAACATATCAATCAAGGATGCATATTCAAAAAAGATAAGCAGTCTTTCCTTTACATATGCGCCATCACAAGATATATGAAAAATCAAGAGAAATATCTTAAATATCTTTAAGAAATATCTCAAATATCTCAAATGTCCCCTCAAACTCGTTGGGGGTTAGAAGGAGTCCTTGGATAAAATATCAAAAAAAAAAAAAGTATGGCGGATTACCAAGGCCGTTCAGTGTGCTAAAGAAAGAACCGACGTTACGTGGCTGCTTAAGTGGCTGGTATTTGTTGCCATGGGTGCTTTGCAGACTACACTGTTGGAGACCGTTGTCGTGCAAGAGGCTGTCGTGGCTGCTGTGTAAACTAAACGACAAAAGAACAACTGACAAGACGGACAATGTTAATTGTCCGACATTAAAAGAGGGATATCAATAGCTATTGGAAAAGAGAAGACACGAGATGAGAGGTGTGCTCTAAGTGTGCCGGTGTGCACTTGGGCGTGCGTCCGGTGCACTTAGGATTGTTTAACATGATGGAGAATACGTGAACCCATTGATATAGGTTAACATCTAAATTAAGGATACACAATTAAAGGAAGATATGTAAAATCGCTTAAATAGATGCACCATCACGAGAGATATGAAAAATTAAGTAAAGTATCCTAAATATCTTTGAGGAGACATCCTAATTATCCTTAACATAACCCCTTTGCTTTGTCACACACTTTTCTATCTGCTTTACGCTAATCCCGTCCAAATGAACAAGTTGTCAGCTTCGCCAATGGAATGCTAAAACCTAGGATGATTGGCCGATTGTCATGAGCACTAAGTCATGCGTGCCACTATCGGAATTGCCATTGATTTGAAGTGCCTGATGTGCACATAAGCTCAAAGAGTGAGAATTATCCATCCATAATTGCGGATGAGACCTTAACAAAATACCCATTTTCTGGTGGTTCACTCTCGAAGCTCTTGACACACGAAGTAAAGTAAAAGAATTGGAGATTCTTCGGCACCATAGCTGTGTGACTGTTTAACCATCCCGTCACTTTTCGGTGTGCCTAAAGAAACCACAAAATGGATGAGTGGATATCCACGTAGCAAATGTATTGGCACTCATCCTTGGAAACACCCCGTACCAGTTTCACATCATTCCGAACTAAAGTTTTAAAATGATCTGACATGAAATTGCTGGGGACTTGTCGTGTCGTGGCAGTGTTGAATCCTTTTGAGAAGGTCTAGATTTTACTAAATCCGGTTTACAGAATTAATTTATTAATTGATGATCTGTCTTTCATTGGCTGTTGGATACGAGCCGTTTGTTGTAGTGCTTGCTTACAGACTAGAACATCGCTTAACAGATCGGTTTCGTAAACCGATTTCGATAAACTTATCATCGCTCCATCCCATGGCGTCTTGGCAAAAAAGTTGGGCAGTTTGAGTGGTACATGGTAACTTTATGGGGCACTTTAGTAGGCCCCTCTTGCTTTTAGATCCTGCAAAATACCGTGTTCCTTTGGCTTTTTGGCTTTTTGGCTCCTAGATTCAGGGTCGAATAATGGAGCCTTTTGGCTGCGCGTAGGGAATGTCCAAAATGAATTGTCAGGAAGTGATTTATCACTAAATCACAATATCATATCTTAGTCTCTCTCGGATATCACGTGGTCCTAGCGATTCTTAGAATAGATCGAAAGAGTTGTTACTGTTGTTTTCACTGCACAAGTTAGCATATCACATGTATGACCCGGACTATATAGCACGTTCTCTAGGGATGAATTGCGTTAGTAATGCGAGGATGAAATTACTTTTACTAAACATCATCTTGTTTGTCTTTTACATAGCCAGCTGTAGACAGTGATAGGGGCACTGGCATCTTCTACGGCTACAAGACCATACTTTGTGAAAAAGTAAAAAAGAAAGATAGCAGGAGATCTGAGAAGGGAAAGAGAAATCGGGCTAGAACAGTGAACACCAGATTTAGAAAGGTCCCGCACTATGAAAGGGGAAAAGAGAGTCCAGCAAAAATGACGGAGTAGTCATTTCCTAGCACATAAGCTTTTTAGATTCCCATGAAAAAAAAATATAGGGAAAGCTTCTTAGGTCTGATTAAATCAACAATCTTCGAGCTGCATAACACATAAGTTTTAAAACAAAAAATTCATTTTTACTAGCTATGGCTCAATAGGTTTGTTTTGAAAGTTTTGAGTTTTGTTTGTTAACAACACATGAGAAACTACCAAGCAAATGCTAATTTTTTTTGTTTTGATTTGAAATATCAACCACATACATATGGCTATCGGGCACAAGTGCGAGGGGTCTATGCGTTCACAATCATTATCTAACTTTTTAAATTTGAATATAGCCGGTGCACATATATATTGCTTAATGATTAAATTGGTTGATGCACGATCAGGTCTCGAAGATTTTGTCAAAGCTTCCACCACAATATGGACCTACGCCAACGAATAAGGGTTTGGGCGTTTGTGTGTTTGACCCGGATTGGCTCTTCAATGCTTAAATTGGCAAGAGGAATGTGTATGTGTGAGAATATGGAAAGATTGGGGAAGAAACTTACCCGAACTGTTAGAATCTTAATTTATCGATGGAAGTGATCCATGTCTTTGGATGTTGATCGATGGGTCGTGATCATATCATGACCGATGGCAATGACCTTGAAATATGGTCAAATCTCCCTTACAGGCCAATGGTGTTGAATGCCTACCCAAGGGACATATCTCTCTATAAATGCCATAGGGTATTAAAGTTACCCGTCGAGTATAGGGTAACACATGGCTTGCGTTCATTAGTTGGCCAAATCCATCACTATTGGTAAACCGTAGGAAAATCATATCGTTGGTTCTGCAAACAATTTTATGTGGTGTCTCTGTGTATAATTCTTCAATTTATCCTCTTGTGAACAAATCGAAAAAGAGCTTGAGACAACGAGCACTTACACTGACGCCTTCCATTTCATTCCGATGAAATTACTTGCATGGAATGCCTATATATATGAGCCTAATTCGGCATTCCATGCCATGCAAAGATATAAACGACATTGAAATTGAAAGCATTTCGTTGAAGAGTTTTAGTCAGTTTAACATCGGAAGTTCAAGAGTTTTAAACGTCACTAATGCATGAAGCAAACCGAAGTATACTCTTGCAATAGAGCAACATTATCAGAAGGAACTATACACGCATGATACACTTTATTAGGTTATTCATCATGGGCTATGATTTTTTACGGGCTTTATAAATTTCATCAGGACATCGGTGAAAGTTCGCGCGAGGATCAATGATTGACTTCATTGTTTAGCCTTTGAAAGACACGTGAGCTAATGCAGAAAAAGTACTGTGCAGTGCAAAGCACCCAAAGAAGAAAAGACATGTCTGGCGTGCAAAACATAACTCTTTCTGAAGTTGCTTTAGACTCGTGGAATGACGGTCTCTCTGTATGCTCGTGTGCCAAGTGAATGTTAACTGAATACTATATTGAAGCTCTAAATGACATTAACATATACATACTTGACATTAGAGAGAGAGATGGTTGACGTGATGGTGGTGTCGTGATTAAGTGCCAGTGAAGGTGGTGCATGGTTGCCGTGGAAGCCTAGACAGGGCCTTCATGACTTGTCCGTTTGCATTGCAGTAGCGCGAGTTACATAAATGCGTTCCTTATTTTAACGTGTCAATATCCGCATGTTTTAGCCTCAAATTCCTCTCAAATCTTTTTCTTCCGTGGAAGTAGGGAATACACTCTCGTTATTCTACATCTTGTAGATCTCAAGGTTTGGACGAGACCCAGAATGAAGTAGTTTAAGCATATGCTTAGGTCCTAAGAGTCATGTAGCTTGGCTGATGATCAAAGAGGAGGAAGGGAGAGAGATGGAAGGAGGGTGGGGCTCGATATTTAGGTAAGATTAGGATTTTTTTCTTGTGTGCGCACTTTTACATGTTTGAATTTACATATAAGTTATGTCCATGTATAAATGAACCATGTTAAACGAATTTTATTGATATGCGGACGGCATAGGGAATCCATAGATTCTCGATCCAATAGCATACGGAAAGTAGAAAAATTTCGTCTTGACACGACTTTGCTTCATCGTTGTGTATACCCTATAGACAGCATAGTCTAGTGACGATAGTGCTCAACTTGGAATCCAAAAGAAACAAAAGAAATAGGAACAAGCACACTACAAGTCTTAAAACTTGTCACAAAAGTGTATTTAAGTATTAAAACTTGCAAAATGTGCAATTGAGTCCTAAAACCTGTCAAATTAATTCAATCGAGTTCTAAACTTAACACCGTCTAATTTACTAACGAAAAATGCTGACGTGATGCTGACGTGTATTATTTTATTAATTTCTCGAGACACGTGGTGTCCAACAAGCGCCACATCAAAAAATTGAAAAAAATGTAAATTAAATTAGAAAAGCTATAAAAAACAAAAAAAAAGGGAAAAAAAACCAAGGACCAGCAGAGACGGCAATGGCCAAGCGCTCGCTAGTGGCTGCCGCCACAGTCACCAGGAAGGACCGACGGAGGTCGCCTAGACCTTCTCAAAGCCCGGCAACCCTTGCCGGCCTCGGGCGAGTCCTCAGCGAGGGCCTATAGCCCCCGATCTAGGGGAGGGCGGGACCCTCACCACAGATTTGAGTGAGGGTCGTCGGCCCTCGCTTGTGGTCAACGAGGCCTTGGCCAAGGTGGGTGACCCCGGGTGAGGGCTGGCGACCCACGCTTAGATTTGTAGTGAGGGTCACGCCCTTCCCCAGATCGGGGATCAATGGGGCCTCACCCAGGGCCTGTGAGGGTCGCCAGGCTTCGGGAAGGCCCACGTGACCTCCACCGGCCCTTCCTAGCGGCTAGTAGCCACTGGCGAAGGCTTGGCCACCACCACAGCCATTGGTTGGTTTTTTGTTATAGCTTTATTTTTATTTTTGTTGACGTAGCGCTTGTTAGATGCCATATCATTGCCACGTATCTTAAGAAAGTAATAAAATATTACACGACAGCATTTTACATTAGTAAATTTAATGGTGTTAAGTTTAGCACTCGATTAAATCAATATTATAAGTTTAGGATTCGATTGCAAGTTTTGAGACGCAAATGCACTTTTATGACATTTTAGGACTTGTAGTGCACTTGTCCCAAAGAAATATATGGTACAATATGAACATGACATGATAGCTATAGCCACCATCCAAGTTGACGGTCGATTTCCGACGGTGGTAGGGTTTCCAAAATGATTTCGAGCAGCAACTCGCTATTCAGGTGAACAGATGCTTGCAGTCCCGAAATACAACACGTGCTTTGATAGAACACGAGAGAAGGTGTTCGAACACAACGGAAACAATAAAGGAGAGGTTCAAATGGTAGCAAATGTCCTCCAAACATGCGCGAGCATGTAGTCAATCACCAAAGAAACTGGCGCATTGGATAGATCCAGACATTAGTTCAGCCCCCTAAGCTAGCACGTGTTTTTTTTCCTACTTCGCTTTTTTCCCTCTTCTGAAGCCTTCTTTAAGAGAGAAAAAGACCGTGTAGGAAATGGGAATCGTTCTACACATCAAAGCCCACTAACTTTTATTAAAAGTTATAGGACTTAATTACTTCATTAACAAGTTCTGCGCACACCCTCTTTACACAAGTGTCGGGACTCCTCGTATACTCATGTATGAACATCGATCGACTTGCCAACTTATCTTTTCTATCCGAGTCTAGTTATTCCTACTCAATTCCTCGATGGAAAACATGCATAGCAAAGTACTTCTCATTCTAAAAGTTATCATCTTTATTGAATGAGCTTTACAGATTCAAGTCAAGATATCTTGTTTTGGTCGACACGCATGGCATATAAAAGAATCGACCCCTGTTATTATCCAAGGAAAAGGATAAGGTGGAGCTATCTTTTTGTGGGAACAGTTGATATTGTCCCGTGGAGCACTCGCGTTTGCATTCAAAGCACGTGTTTATTTTAAGAAGTTAGTCAAGTGAACAACCTTATAATGTCCTGTCATATTCGAAACCTCTCCATTCTTGTATCCATAATTTCTATCTCTGAGTTCATGCGGTACTAGTGGTACAAAGACGCCAATAGGATAAGAACCTTAGAAATCCAAAAATGGCTTTACACCCCTTTAATTCAATCGACTCATAATGTCTATCTCTGAGTTCATGCAGTACTAGTGGAGTTCCAAAGCTAAGATTGTCATTACGTCAAAAGGCATCTTAGTGAGTTAATTCCAGTTTTTCACATATATATCTTACAATCACTCTCTCATTCTATTTAGTGCACAGTTTGGTTTATTCATGCTCTCTTAGCCATTCCAGAAGCTGCTACTTGTCGAGGCCCTCTAGTTGCAACGATCACTCCCCCTTCCCCCCTCATCAGACCAGGTTGTTGCAAGTGTTATCGAGAGTTAACCAAAGCAAAATGTTATGGAAGAACTCCATATCTCTGAAAGTCCCATGTACAGAAATTGGAGTGGTAGGTTGGGTTGGGCTTGGATAAAACCTGACCAAGCTTTGGAAGTTGAGAAGTCCAGGTATGACGGAAAAGCTGGTTGAATTGAAAGAGGTTGGGCTAAGCCCTTGGAATCAAAAAGTTTATCATAATGAGCTGGGCCTTAATGGTGGAAATAGAGAGGGGAAATGTTTGAGGATTGTTATTAGGGTTCATTTCATTGGCACTTGGCAGTGAACCAAATAAGAATCCAAGATTTAAAACATCTTGTACACTTAGCTCGTCCAAAACTAGTACGGGATGCACACCACGTCGCGCCGATGCAAAACGTGGATATTTGATATCTTCTGCGAAAGGGCCTTAATACGAAATATTTGAAATTATTAATTGATTGGAAATAAAAAATTTCGATACGATTTGATGAAAATATACACAAATGAATTATTCAAAGATTTGGATTTCTTTTAATGAGACTTTACAAGACCCGAGAGATATAATTATCAAAATTGTAGTACGTGCAACATAAATTAATTTATTAACTTTCACATTTGTCCATTGATATAATATTTGTGGTATAACTAATTGAAGGTACTTTGGGAAAGAACAAAAAGGATTGAAAACCCTTTAAATTAGGAGGTTCTTTTGCTTTATATACTAAGTATAAATTAAAAAAACAACATAAAAAGGAAAATGTTGCCCCACGACAGATACAGAAGGTGAAAGCTCTTCTTTTTCTTTTTGTCCTTTTGAATACAATTCCCCATTAAGACTGAAGGGTAGGAGGATTGCTAATTTATCACAACTGATTCTGAATTTTTGTAGAGTTTATGGATTGATATAAATGTGTCTATTTTGTATGCATCTATACAGAGCACCCTTTCTAGGTTGCTTCTTGCATACAATTCCTATTTATCCCAAAAGTCAAGGGACAATTATGCAAAAAGTTATAGACCTTTTGTACAGCAATCAATTCATTTCTACACTTTCAATTATATCAACTTAGTTCAAAACCTCTTGACGATTTGTCAATTTAGCCCTTCCAGCTGATTTTAAATGAAAATAGCTGACATGGTAGTCTATGGATAATTTTTATAATTTTTTAAAAATTTTCTTTTTTTCCTTTTTTTTCTTCCCTTTTTTTTTTTTTCTCTTGGCTTGTGGCCGATCTCGGCAGTGGCCGGTCACCGGCTAGAGGCAATCGCCAAAGAGGTCTCCCAGCTAAGACCTCACCCAGATTTGCCTAGAGTGTTGCTACCCTTATCAGCCATTGCCAGCCTTTGTCCGTGGCCAGTCTCAATGGGTCGTCAACCATCAACAAGACTAGCCACAAGCCAGGAGAAAAAGAAAAAAAAAAAAGAAGAAAGAAGAAAAAATTCAGAAAATAAAAAAAATTGTAAAATTATCCATGCCAGTGTCAGCCGTGCCACTAAGAATGGTCGAGGCTAGAAGAATTAAATTAGCAAATCATCAAAAGATTGACATGAGTAATTAATTACTTGTTAAAAGTATAACTGCTCCTAGCAACACAATGGTTATGGGATGTTAGAAAAAAGTTAACGCACGTTGCGTATCTAACATCGACCAAATCAATAATAGACACTCTATGTCATAGCACCCGTTGAAGGCAAACAATCCATGTTACTCGAGAAGATTCGCAAAAGCAATGTTCTCATGACTTGCCTATTAGAAGTTACGTCACAAAAATCGAACCCCAAAGTTAGTATGACATACAATCGTGCACAACAAGAATGTGCATTTGAAATAATTGCTCACAACCATCGCTCTCTCGCATTTAACCCGTCAAGTTCACATCTAAAACCCCTTTTTCCCATCTCTCACAATCCTTGTAACCTTCTCCTACTCACTCGAATACGTGCTACTAAACGGCATCTGCATCATCAAACTCGATGACTCCATGCGGAATTCACGTAAATCTATTAGATTTGACGCTCCAGGTGAAGTTCTACTGTACCGCAAAGAGCTCCCCCCGATGATTTCTCCCTGTTTACCTACCGCATTCATGAATCACACTATCGGTCGTCAAGTCAAATCCCAAACTCCGCACGGTTCTCTCCTCCCACTTCCTTTCCATCGAGTTACTCATAACTAAATCGACCGCGGCCATAATGATAACAGTACCTTTTGCTCCCCATGATGATCAACGCATTTAGTATCACCTAATTGAATGGTCCACAATGGAAGCATCTCAAGGTGTGCCCACCCAAAAAAGCGATCTTCCCTTCGTTTCCCGACTCAATAATTATAGTATTGACTCCATAAAATCAACGTACTAGTTTTTACCTGCGCTGCAATCATGTTTTTCCGTTCGTTTTCCGGAGCTTTGTCTCTCCTCGGGCACGGGTGGTCCATCTGCGGTCCCCGACATTTACTTCCCCCTCGGAACATTGCCTTAAAAGTCCTAGACAGACGCAGCTACGTTTGAATACCACATATGGCATGTAAAAGCCCACGTTTGTTGACATCTTCAGGGCCAATGCGTTTGACTTCGGGTTAATATTCACATTTCATCAATTATTGAATCCAATGAATGGACCTCAACATGTTCTGTAGCAAGGAGCATTACGTGGGAGTGCTGATCATCACGAATCATTTAGGAAAAAAAAAAATCCCATCTCCAATTTTGTTTCCAGCAGATGGCAAGCCTACCCACCATTTCGATGTTGCCCACATAGATGAATTTACTTATTTTAATGACTAATAGTATCTGGACTGACGCTATTATATCTTTGGAACAATGGCATAAATGATTATTGAACTTTGATAAAATGTGCAATATCTTCTTTGAACTTTTAATTTGTGCAATGTGGTCCCTAAAATTTGGTTCAACGTGCAATATCATCCCTAGACTCTTTATTTATGCAATGTAGTTCAGGTGGTCCATGAATTATTGATAAATGTCCAATACAGTTCTCGGACCATATATAAATATTTAAAAAATTCAGGAACCACCTAAACCACATTGTATAAATTAAGAGTTCATGGATGACATTGCACATTTGGCCAAAGTTCAGGGACCGCATTGCATAAATTAAGAGTTCAAGGATGACATTGTATATTGAATAAAAAATTTATGGACTATTTATGTCGTTTTCCCTGTATCTCTCCCATTTCGTATTATTATTTAAGTGATATATTTATTATTTTTGGTGGCCAAGGTAAGTACACGAGTACCACGATGCCAGGACGCAAATTCAAATGAAAGCAGAAGATAAAAAAAACAGTATAACTGCATGGCAACTTGAAAAAGTCATACGCATGCGCGCCAAACTACCAGCGAAAACACTGACCTTTTGACCAAAACATCTAATCGAGGGTTTTCTTTTCTCGTATGAACTTAAACCCGACGACGTCAACCATTTCGTGCGAATTGAATTAGGGTCGACATGCTTCTTTTTGCGAGTTCCAATTGCGTTGACCCAACAAAAAGGAGTTCCTAAGCCGTTTTAGGGCTAGTCCGAGACTTCTCAACACACCACGTTCGACTCTACGGCAGACGTCGTGATACTGGATTATTTTCGATCGTTTGTGATCCCGATTCTACTACGAATGAAGATGTGTACATTTTGGAAAAAGACAGAGAGACCCGTGTTGCCCAGTAAAAGAGGTGATGAAAGGAGATATTTGGAGGGGCTGCTGTTGTGTATCTGGCTGTAGCCAGGTAAACGAGGGCAAGTTCCTTGACCACAGAAAGTGACCCTTCCTTCCTGCGCTCTGCGTGTTCTTCCTTTGGGGGGCCACTTCCTCTTGAGTGGACAGCAGCATTGTTTGTGAATTCTCATCAAAGCGAACCAGAATGGTAGGGCATGCCCCTAACCCCCCTTGCGATTAAAGCCCTTCCCAATCTCGAAGTCTACTTACAAGTTACAATGATACACACCGTTGACTAAGTGGATTCATTAGCCAAGATGTGGGTAGAATCAATACCCATACGTCCTCTATATATCTTCCCTCTTTTCAGTCTTGTATGCATAGATCTAGATTCGAAGCATACTGCTATTTAACAAGGGATAGATCTGAACTTCTCAGGGTCGGGGTGTCGGTTTGGCAACCGGAGTGCACATATTGAAATCTCGACCGCTACAAACAAACCGCTCTAGGTTAAGGCTACTTACGTAGGCCAAAGGGAGGGACCTAATCGGTTACGGAGCTTGTAGGGTGTTTCCTGATGGCCTCCGAGTGCTGGAATTCCTGGATTAGAAAGGGACCGGCGGCTAGATCTAGCTCTCGTGTATCTTGTGTACCTATTCGATAGTAATTTGAAAGTTTGGAGCAAAATTATTTCAGATCTGAAAAGGAAGGAAAGGGAAATTAGATAAGATAGCAAAGTAGAAGGAAGGTCTTTAAGACAAAATAATAATAATAATAATAATGGGTACATGCTTTTTTGTGAAATCTAAACCTAACTTGTAGGTTGGGGTCAAATCACACATCATCGGAATGCCAAACCCCAATGCAAAACTCCTCAGCATAATGGACAAAACTGAAGGCTTAGAGATGTTGAAGAAAAGACGGAACAGTTTGAAGAATGGTCCAAATTAGCAGGTAAAATATCACCACACTATATAAGAATTTATTTGTTTCGTGAAAAATAAATAAATTAAAAAAAATTCCAAAAAATAATCGTTTATATCACTTAAAATAATGAGTCAATAGAAAATATTTTTATTATTGACAACAATTTATATCTAAACACTTTTGTAGACGATCAAAAAGATTTTCGTACATCATTTTTATAAAAGATCAAAGCGATCGTTTTTTAGAAAATATTTTTCTAAATATTTATTTTTTACGAAACAAATGGACACTAAATTTACTCTGAAATGAACGCTCAAGTACTTGTTACAAGGAACTACTTTCTAGGCCACACAAAAATGAATGATGGGGGAAGTCATCTAGTGTCCCGTTTGCATATCTTAGAGCACCACAAAAAACGATACTCCAAAATAAAGTCATGGAAGGATGCATCCACGATTGCAATGATACCTTTTATTAATCCAAGATGTAGGTACAGGAAGTCGGTTATATACAGACCCATCGAACATTCTGCAAGTTTCATGAACCGTTCAACTTCGAGGCTTAATTAGGTCTCCTAGATCGCAACAACGGCCGATTCCTCAGGTTCTTTCATGATTTGACGCAGCAAACAAAATTTACAATCCCTAACAACATGTTCATGTGGGAAACTCGCGCCTAAAGAGCACGTTTGGATCTGTCGAAGAAACTCAAGCCGGAGTAAACGAAGAGTTCCCTGGAATCGGTGCTGCTTTGGCGAAAACTCGAGCGTTGCGCTGACATCAATGCGAACGCATCAAGGAATTGAAATGACGGTGCGTACATAGATCGATCCGATTATCTTCCCTTCAAAGGAAAAGATAAAGAGAGAGAAGCAGGATTGAAGCACCTGGGGAGGAAAAGTGAGATTCCACCTCGGGGGCTACCCCTGATGTCCGTCCACATGCGACGATGCTCGCTCTCGCCTGCAGCTGCAAAAGTCCGTTATGCTTTGATTTTGCTGTCCTGTCAGCCGTAGCATCCGACCATCTCTGCAACAGAGGCCCAGGTCCTGAGAGACTTTAAGCATTTAACCCTAATGAAATGAATGGACAATGTCAAACATCGGCGGGAGGAAGGCGGGTGTAGGGTCTTCTGTTGATTCTTGAAGAGGAAAGTAGGTGGCTTGCCGGCGATGTGAACTGCCCTGGAAATGTAGATTTTGCCGGGGGGATAAAGATGAACAGCAATAGCACTTCGATTGATTGGGCCGACCTTTAGGAGGAATATACTCGAGATATTTACGGTCCATGACCGACGATCACCTGTAAAATAGTTACATATACTATACGTGGATCCTACTGTTTAACAACACTTATCTGCAAGCAGATATAAATCGTGATATCATTAACTCCACTAATTGGCAGTTACATGTAGCATCAGCTTCTGTGTGTTTTGGTCGATCGAAATGTGGCAAGACATGCTCTTGTTGACCAAATCCATTTCGCCAATCGGATGCTCTGATGCTTGGAATAATTTCCTGGCTTTAACACATCGATATGGTTTGGCTAAATGGAGATTCCAAATTCACCTTAACCTAGGTAAATTTGCAATGAACGAAATTGAAATGGCTCCCTGCATTAGCTTCACTTAACTAAACGATTGACTCATTTTTAATTTTTTCAATCTAACATACTCTCGGCATGCACGGTGAAAGCGCAGCCATCGGAGAACACTGGTCGATCTTCTACATCGATCTTCAAAGAGGTGATACTTTTCTGAATGAGAAACAAAGAATTACTTTTAGACAACTCTAAATAATTCCCAAGCTGCATTGGAAAACAAACAACTTAATAAAATAGAAAACTCTATCCTTTTAAATCTGAAATATCCACTCAAATGACGTCTAAAAAATTTTAAAAAAAGTTTTCTTAAAAAATCTTTTGCCAATCTAAAATCTGAGATAATTAAATCAAATGCTCATCTTAAATTAGAATCATGTGTATTCATGCTCGATAAAAAAAAAAAAAAAGGAAGGGTTTTCTAACATATGATTAGATCTACGTATGACCTTCACCTCCATTTAGCCAAAGAAAAAAAAAAGGCACCAAAGAAATTTCACCCGGGAGGTCAAAATTAGAGCGAGAAATTTGTTCATCAAATTACTCGTTTGATCCGACTTCGACGACAAGATATCACCAAACTAATAATTTACAGTTCAATCCAACCTCGATAGACAGTCCAATTCAATCTGATCGACATCGACAGTAATCAAACAAAATGCCCAAATATAATCTAATCGCGGGGTGAAGAAGCGAAGGCTTGTTTCTCGCACCATTATTCCATAATGTCCACCAATTAATGGCGATAAAACGAGCATTTTGTGAATTGCGAAATATCATTCTTCCATAAATCCTCACACGAGGCTTTTTGCAAATTCAACATTCATATGGCTTGGAGAGAAAACAGAACTACGTACAATGGAGTTTATAATTCGCAATTTGACCAAAACAACAAAACAAATGTTATCGTTTGGTACCGAGCCGATACCGATACCGATTCATATAAGATAAATCTCCTAATGATCTAAATGAACTAAATAAAAGAAAGCCATTTTCAATTTCCTCTTTTATTAATCTAGATTATTATTCAATAGAAATTCCAGATTCCAATAACAGAGGAGAGAAACCACAGAAACCAGAGCAAGAACCTCTTGTATTCGTTTAAATATACACTCAACATGAATATTTGAAACATCAACTGAACATCTTTCTCTGTCTCTCTCTAAAATGTTTATTTATTAATCCCTTCTCAACACCTCACATTTTCCTCCCACAAATTTTTTTATTACTTGGGTACAAAATAAATTAATCATTTTTAATCCAAACAAATAAAAGTTGTAAACCCCACTTGAATATATGCTACAAACCCCCCCCCCCCACCCCCCCATGTGATTTGGCGTATAAAATTCATCCCTTCACCTCGGTTGGCCGCCGCCGGTCCGCCCCGCCCGAATTCTCCGGCCCGAACCGACCCGACCCACGAAAACGACCCGATCGGCAAGTTTGTGCTAACAATCATGTGTGTCCTCGCTATTGGCACCTGCTGAAGATGGCTTGCTCGCCACAACCTCGTAGTCGCCTTCCTCCTCGTCGTCGTCCTCCTCGTCGCCCTCTTCCTCGTCGTGGTTGCGGTCGCTCTCCATGTCCTCCGCCGTCGAGTCCACCATCCGCCGCTCCGCCGGGGGAGGCGGCCATTGCTGCTCCGGCGTCACCATTAGCGGCGCCATCGAGCTCTCGGGCTTCGGCAACTGGCTCGCCAACGCCTCAAACTTGTAGGTCTTCTCCTTGTAGAGGGCGTCCAGCTGGTGGAAGTAGGGGCAGGTCTTGGAGTCCTCCGGCCTTTGCTTGTTGGACTCCTTCACCTTCTTGAAGTACTTGTTGATGTTCTCCCACTTCTCCTTGCACCGCTTAGCGCTCCGGTTGTACCCGAGCTTCCTCATGGCCGACGAGATCTCCTCCCACAAGGGCCCCTTCGGCCCGTTCTCCTGGTACTTGGAATCGAGGTTGGTCCGCAGCCTGATCAGCGCCTCGACTTCCACTTTCGGCCACCTCGAGGAGCTCGGCGGGGCTTGGTTGTCGCCGTTATTCACGCTCCGGTGGGTTTCCATGTTCACCACCGGCGACTGTGCCTGGGAATACCTGACGATTTCTCCTGGTGTCGTAGCCAGGGCCGATACGGGCTGCGGCGGCGACAGGTTCGGCACCTGCCGCACTGGCGGTTGCGGCTGCAGTGGAGTCAGCAACGGATTAGCTTGCGCTTGGCCCGGGATTTGTTGCTCGGCAATCTTCTGCAAGAACGACATCACGGCCGCATCCTTAGCTGCTGCCGCAGACCGCTCCTGCGCGAGGATCTCACGCTCTCGGTTGATCCTGGCCATCTCTTGCACCCTCCAGGCCTCCTCCCGGACCGTCCTCTCGTGCTCGCGCTTCTCGATCACCTCCAGGAACTTCTTGTGCATCGCCTCCTGCTTGTCCATCACCTCCCTCGTCAGCCGCTCGAAGAAGCCCCTCCACTTCCGCTTCCTCCCTCGCCGCGGCTGGGCGCCCAATTCCTCGTCCGACGAAGTGGAGGAAGACGAGGGCACGGAAGCATCCGAGATGGCCAAATCCCCGGGCATGCTAGGTAGCGCGGACGACGCCACCCCGCTGCCCCGGGCCGGGTTTACAGCAACATTTGCGGCCAAAGAAGGAACCGCCGCGGGAGGAACTATCGCAGCGGGCGGCGCCACGTTGAATTGCGGCGTGGTGATGTGATGGTGGGTCGTAATCGATGTAACAGTGAAGGGTGGACCGGCGGTGCTCATGGCGGCGGCCATCTGAGGCGGCGGATGAGGGACGGAAGGAGAAGGGGACTGGTTCTCGAGGGCCTCCAGCTGGTCGAAGAAGCGGTAGGTCTTCTTCTCGTGCTTGCCGGTCCGACCGTCCTTCGTGCGCTTGTGGTACTTGTACACGTTCTCGAATTTCTCCTTGCACTTCTTGGCGCTTCGATGATACCCAAGGTCTCCTAGCTTCCTGATCCAATCACACACGAAACAAAAATTTCCCCCTTTTTTTACGACGAAAACAAAGGTTTCAAGACAATCGAGCTCTAGTTCTTTCGCTTCTGTCTCCATCTCCCTCGCCCTCTCGACTGCGGACAAAATGCTAAGCCCCGAGAAAAAACCCGGTCCAAACAAACGCATAAGACACGATGAGGCTTTGTGAATTGCAGCCCACGGACCAGAAAGGCGTGAGCGCATCGGCACGGAGGAGATTTGGAGGGAGGGCAAGATTTGTTCGGGAAAGTTCACCAATGCATCAGGGCTTGTCCTTGTCACGCATGGAATTCTCGACAAGTCGGAAGAACAATGTCACAGCTCAGTTCTCTCATTTCCCTTCCAAGAAAAGGAAAAAAAAAATTGCCAGAAAAAAAATAAAAAGCGGAAACTCAATGCCCCCCCGCCCCCCGTCCCCCGTCCCCGTCCCCCCCCGGCAAGAATTTTGCAGACGCCACCGGAAAAATTCCCCTCGTCTCGCAGCTTAGTCCCCCGCACCCCCTCGAAAATGAACCAGTATACAAATCACCCGCGCAGCTCTTTCCCCCTCCAAGGAAACAAGAATCGGAAGTGGGGTGTGGAGTTCTTGAATCGGGAAGTCACATGAACTACGAGCTGGAGGAGGGAAGAAGAAGAAGAAGAAGAAGAAGAAGAAGACGGCGGGGGAGGGTGAACCAAATCTCCGCAACCCAATACCCAAATGAGAAAGAGGTAAAAAAAAACTCTGTGTGGCTCGCGGCTCCTCGCTCGGGGAAAAAAGCGTAATTCGGTCGGTCGGGCGGCCGCACCCCGCAGGAAGAAGCAAAGAAAAAAGATGGGGGCAAAAAATCGATTCCGAACGAAGCGAAGGAGGGAGGAGAAGAATCCAGTCCAGAGTTCGATCGATTCACCTGGAGACGTCCTCCCACAAGGGACCCTTGACGCTCGCGTCCCGGAACACGCCGTCCATGTCCGACCGAATCTTCAGCAGCGCCAGCGTCTCCTGCCTCGGCCACCGGTTCCCGCCCCCGCCGCCCAGCTCGGCCGACGAGTTGTTGTCCCCGCCGCCCTCACGCGCCGCCGCGGCGTCGCCGGAGCTCGCCATGTGCACACAGAGCTCCCCTCTCGCGGGTCTCTCCCTCTCTCTCCCTCTCTCCTCTTTCTCTCTCTAGCGCAGCAATTACAGCCGAGCAAAACGAAGGGAAGGGGGGAAAAAAAATTATTTTTATATCTGGGCACGAACACGGAGAGAGAGAGAGAGAGATGGAGAGAGAGGAGAAGAGGGTGAATGTGAAATCCGTCGAGGGTTTTTATGCGAGGAGCGCATACTAATCCCCCCCCCCCCCCCCCCCCCACCCTACTTCTTCTTTTTTTTTTTCTTTTTTTGTTCCGCCTTAATTATTTATTCCAAAATAATCAGGTTAATTACGATCTGCCTAATCAAAGATCAAACAGGACGGGGCCGTCGCCCAGTTCAGTTTTGCCCCGAGCTTCACCCAGCTTCTTGCCCCCCCCCGTTTGGATCGTCTCCGATGAAATAGGGTTAGCCTCGCTAATCTTGCTTAAGGCGGCGGGAGGGAGGGAGGCCGTGCTCGTTTTTAATATATTAAAAAAAAAAAAAAAAGAGGGAGAGAGAGAAGAGAATTTACCCCTTTTTTTTCTCTTCCCCCTCCTTTTTCTCTGATCTGAATTTTCTTTTCCGTTTTTTTCATCTTTTTTAATTAGGGGGCGCGGGGGCGGGGGAATCTTCGGGTCTCTAATCTAATGATTTCTCCACATCTTGTCGATCCAAAAAAATAACAGATCCAAGGGGAATAGAGTTAAGAAATAATAAAAAAAAAAAAATGTGGAAAAAAAAAATGAAATGGAAAGGATGCGGCTAGTGCTGCCCGCCCCCCCCCCTCCTCATTAATTGAAAAGAAAGCGGCACGGAAAGATAGGAGGTAACAGCTCATTAAGCCCCCCCCCAAAGAAAACAATATTCACAGATGTGGCCACGGTTTCATGAAATAGTAGTGCTAGGGTCGGAACACGATTTGGTGTACCAAATTACCTGTAAAGATTAATCTACTAAGTCATGCGACGGTCGCAAAAAAAAAAAACAAAAAAAAAAAAAAGAAGAGTACCTTGACGGGCTTTACAGACTCTTCTCGTATGGCTTCGCAACATCGAGCTGCGGCTCGGCGGCTTTTTATTTCGTTTTTTTTATGGGGAGGTCCCTTTTCTCGCGAGCTTTCGGCCGAATCGGAACGAGATCACATGGCAAAACTCGAATTTGATAACGGGGGGAAAAAGTATTGTCCTGCCGGCCTTTCTTTTGCAGCACGGGGATGGATGGATGGGAATGAACCGGGGGGCAAAAGGCGAAGGTACGCAGACGGGCCATTCGGAACGATGTTTTTTATAGAATCGGGCAGAGAATCGACGTGGGGCGCACGCTCTAGTTAATCTGCCATTTTGCTTCCCGGCGCCCGTGCTCTGATCCCGGCGAATTCTAAGCCGCGGCGGGACATGTTCCGAGCTCCGAGTGCCGTCGAGACCGTTGATTCTTAAACCGTCCCGGTTCCTTATTATCTTATAATGATTACCGTACGCCCGTCGATCGCTGCTGGTCTCAATCTCGGACGAAGAACGGCCTGGCCCGAAATTATCAAACAAAAGAATGCCGAGCAAAGGGACCAAAAAAACGAAGAAAATTTCTTGAAAAATCCGGGGAAAAATGACGTCATATTACATGCCCCTAAACTAAACCCCATTGACCCATTAATCATTGAGGTTTTGCTTTCGTTGGATCGGGCAGCCGATATGTTTATCTTGGATCACCCCGCGAATATCACCCCCGACGAATTAAATAAAATAAAATAAAATAAAGAAAGAAAATCGGTACAGCTTTCAATAAGCGGCCGTTAGAAGAGGAAAAAAGAAATTTTATTTTTTTTCCCCCTCCTTTTCACAACGAGAACTAATTAAAAAGGGAGAAATACGGAAATGATAGAATAATTGCCCCACCCGATATTTCTTTTCGATTTCCTGTATTAGTCTACAGGTGGCGCGGGGGGGCCCACCGCGAACGCGACCACCGTAATTTCGCGGTCATTGTATCGTAGAGACGTCTCTGAGGCGGGCCCGTCCCCCCCCGCGTCCCGTTGAATAGCGCATTGTACGTCTCTGTTATTGTAGGGGCCCCCAAAAGGCCATTTTGTATTTTTTTTTTTTTATTACATATATTCATCGATTAGATGTGAATGGAGGGGGGGGCCGATTTCTGTTAGGCTCCGACCTTACCGTAATAAATTGGGCTGACTGTAGAACTACCGGTGCTCCAATCGTGACCGATGATCGAATTTCGCGGTGCAATTGGTAAATTTCGAGGGAGGGAGGGTCAATTTCATTTACGGGGAGCCCTATGGACCGTTCGATTTACGAGATTTCGGAAATAGGGTTTCCTTTTCTTTTTGTTTTGTTTTTTTTGTTTTTGTTTTTTTTGTGTGGTGGTGGTGGCTAAGCAGCGAAAGTTACTGTGTGGTGGTGGTAAGTGACAAGGTCGCGGCGTCGTGGATTTTTGGCCCCCGTTTTGACTTTTGGGGGCGTGTGGGGGAAGGGAGGAGTCGTTTCGGCCATCAACGTTTGACCGGCGGGGGGGCCCCACCGTCGCGTCAAGAGCTGCCGGAGAACAAAAAAAAATTTACGATGAAGCGAGGAACACGCCTGCCTCTTTCGTTGCCGATAATCCCCGTTTCTCGTTTCCTTTGACTTTAAGCTCTCTTGCGTTTCCTTTCATTTTTATTTTTATTTTTTATTTTTGTGGTGGTGGATAATGAGAGGGACGAGAGAGAGAGAGAGATATTTTTTTTTGGCGATTAGGGAGGAGCCGGGTTTGATCGTTTGTTATGATCACTCCCTACCTTAACTCGTGTCGGTCGGGGAATCCTGTTGAGCGCTGCCACGAGAGTAACCCGTTAGGAGACGGAACATTCGGTTCGGGGCCGTGACTGTTGCTTGTCTCGAGCGAGTGCCCCGTTACCCGCCACTGCCGCCTCCGCAGGGTGTTGGTAGGAGTAGAGCCGGGGTTATTCGACATCATGGTGCGGCCAGACTTATATTGCGGATGAACAGTTAGGATGTCTGTGTGAGTTGTGTTGAAAAAATCCCACATCGGATAATTGGTGTGATGTAGAGCAGTTAATATATTCTGATTAGCCCATGACTTATTTGCTTAAACTTTTCAGTAAATGCGTGTCCAACTAAATGTATTAATAGGCTCGAGCTTAAACTTTCTCTCGGTGAGCTCTCGGGTCGAAAGGTATTAAGTTTCTGCTATCGCGGTACTAACATGAACAAAGGCTTGATGAGATGCGTGAGCAATTTGGTGGTTTGGACATATATTTAGGGGATGCCAAATCACTTGGGAGTATGCCCAACAACACTAAAGCAAACATCGGCGGGTGAGATCGGAAATAATAAAATTCTTCCTACTGCTTCTTGTATCTATGTTCGTGTTTTCATGGCACGCACTTGATTACACGGAATACGATACTTGTGATCTCCATTACTTTTCTACGTGCTCGGGTGATTTTTAGGGTGTGTTTATTTCGTTTTCAGCAAGAAGATTTGGAAAATATTTTTCTGAAAAAAGAATGATCGCCCGTATCGCTCACAAAAAATAAACGGACTGAAAATATTTCCATCGTCTAATATTCGGACATAAATTATTACCGATAATGAAAACAATGTCCACCAACCAATTATTCCAAGCCATACAAAATGATTGCCTTTAGAAAAAAATAATTTCGAATCATTTATTTTTCGCGAAATCAACTAAGCCCCGGTTCCATACGAGGGGCCGACACAAAATTTGGCGTCTGGCTCGCCAGTCGCCCCCTGTGAAGATCAAGATAAGCATCGCAATGTTCACGCGAGGAGATGTACGAGGACATAATCATGTTCTTACCCCCCATCACGTCAAGCACTTCAATTCTCACAAGGCATCGGATCCACGAATTTCCTCCCAAAAACCCTAGCGAACGAATCGTTCTTACGTTCGTCCATCTCCCGTACGACACGAACTCTTCCCCCCCCCCCCCCCCCCCCCCACCCTCCATCAAACACATATGATCCGCTGTCGTGGACCTAAATGCGGTTCGATCAAGGCGTTCAAACCCCAAAAGGAAAAACCACGCGAGTGGCTTTCCTTAAAGCAGTCAAATTAGAATTAGGGGAGGGGGTGTGGGTGGTGGTGACCTTTGCGGCTAGCCAAAGGTGACAAAGATAGGTTCGTCGAATTTTTACAGTGGGCAGTCGATTCGGTAAACGCAATTATTGGCAAATACTAAAAGACGACGAAGTGGCCTGTCCACCATATAATGCGGAGGAGGGGGGGGCCCCCGACACAAATGAAAAACGGACGTGATTCAATGCTTAAATCATATTGCACAGGGGCAAGAATGAAATCGGAGTAATTCAACGACACCTAGAGCCGTGTGTCCATCTAATTGCTGATCATTGACGGCCTAAGCAGCCTCGTGAATGAGTCTCGTGTATTTTCGTTTTCTCCATCTAATCGCCTAAACTTCTCAACGTTCTTCTATGTCGGGCCAGGAACCGATGTTGCGAAAAATGTGTTCGTAGGAAATAGAATCGAAATGTAGTCGGACTATGAGGCGTACAATCACTCTTTTTCAGGATCAATTTACCCCACTGAGCTATTATAGGTTACTGGCAAATTCCCTTCAGGATACAATAAAGTCACGGTGAGAATACTATATAGCAATTCCAGTAATTCTCCTAAAACTCTCCGCGAAACAATTGAAAAAATAACCGTCTTGTTTTTCTCTTAAGGAAGAGTACAAAAATGAAGGGAGTTCTGTTCTTTTATCGATTGAACAGAATTGTCCAATATATATAAGCAAATAGAACACATCTCTTGGTGTCTAACTGTCAATACGGACACATCCATTCATGTCCAAAAAATTGCAATTCGGACATAACCCTTCGTGTCTGAAAACCGCCATTCTGAAGTGCACATTTCGCGGGTATTGTGGGGTCGGTCACATTCATCCGTAACAAAGGATAATACCTTAACTTATAAGTAGACCAAAACTTTCATTTCTTTCCTACGTGGGACAAGAAAATAGCATTTTTTGTTTGTTTTACAAACAAACACCAACAACCGAGATAGACCGATCTGCTTGACATGGTCATGTCTATATCCAGTGCTGCGCACGTCCAGGTCAAGCGGCGCGCGAATGGTTTCCCTAGTGTCACCTCGAAATGGCGAAGCGGGTTGCGAAGAATTGAACTCCGCTGGGGGGCTAGGATGCCAGCTTAAGATGCTTGAGCTCCAAAGCGGTCGAGGGTCATCATAATTCAGAGACCTCTCTTTCTCTCGTTAATCATTGCCTCGTATATGGCCGCAAGCGCATGCTCGCATCCCACCGTTATATAAAATTCAGGATCAGAATATCGTACTGCATTATCGATCTTTTCTTATAACCCCAAGCTCCCCGAAAGAAAGCAATTGATTCTCGACGCAGCTTCGTGGAAAACCCAAGGGATCGTGATCGATGCTTTTTCGAAGGAATATGGATTGTCCATACCAAGTTTTTTATGCCGTGAAGGACGCGATGGAAAGGGGTAGGTATCGTAAATAAAAACTAGCTTAGGTTTTGGATCATAGTGCAGAAGCTGAGCCAAGCCAGCCTAACTTAGGTGGAATCTGTGTGCCTTTTGTATGCTGGATTTACAGCTCAAAGCAGTCTGAAATGGACTCTTAGATGGAGCACTCTTTCAAGCCCTCTTGGCATTATAAATGTTCATGTGATCTGGTGTCCTTTGTCTTGTCTTTTACAGAACTTTCATTAAGCTACTTTTCCTATGCCTTGAATTTTACCGACTATTATTATGTAAAGTTATCAACCCTTTTGTTTAAATAACCTGCCCTTTCTTTTTCTTGTTATGTAACCCGATGGAAAATTGGTAAACTGAAAATGACAAATGGAAGTTGCTAGCTTACTTAAATCGGAGTTGGTGACCTAGAAATACTTGATAACTTAATCGGAGAAAAGTTGGTAAATTTTAAGGTGTTATTAAGGAAAGTGAATAAAGTTGGCGAAAAATAAGAAAAATGGGTAATTAAAAGAATAATAAACTTGGTGAGTAATTCAAGTGAGAGTTGGTTGGTGAGTAATTCAAGTGAGAGTTGGTAAAAAAAAATTAGTTGATCACTTATTCGGAGAAAAGTTAATAAGTCATTCTAATTAAGGTTAATAAATTTAAGATGACATAAAAAAAAAGTATAAAAGTTTGTGCATGATAAGAGAAGTCGACAAATTTAAAAAGAAAATAGATAAACACCACCGGTGAGTAACTCAAATGAGAGTTGGTTACCCAATATCATGTTAATGGGAGAAAAGTTGGTAAGTCACGTCAATTTAGGTTTGGATTCAATAGAAAGAGTTGGTAAATGTGAAAAGATTGCTAATCGAGGCAAATAAAAAGTTGTTAACTTTATAAAAAAGTTGATAAATTAAAAAAAAATGCCGGTAAATAATTCAAAGTAATTTTCGTAATTAAAAAGTGGTTAGTAATTTAATTAAACAGAAATTAGTAAGTTAGTTTATTAAGGTTGGCAATGTTACGTCAGAGTTAATAAATTCCAAGTATTAGTAAGTTATACAAATAAATTTTAATTAGTACAAAAATTGATAATTTCCAAATCATAAACAATAGATAATTTCATAAAGTATTAGTAAGTGACCAGCAAGTTACCAAAAAAAAGTCACTGGCTATGTTTTTTCCAACAGTTTTTTTAACACTAACCAACACTTATTGAAATTTACCAAGAAAAAAAAAATTCCATGTTTCTTCGTGGAGCACTAAAATTTGTCACCTCGCTCGAGTTCCCTTTTGTCATATCGGCATTACACGCCAATTTTCTACTGTGCAAGCGATGCTACATAACAGTTGATAGCATTAGTAACGGGAGGTTTTTTGTTTTTTTGCAATAGTGCACCACGCGACAATGACGCGGGGAGTGATCGACCAATCAAAAGCGAGATGTGCATACGCATGGTGCCGTGTAGGAACGATTCACAACATGCAGAGATAACACGGGGTCAATTGGTCCGCTGCACCCAAAGAATTCTCTTTGGTCGGTGGCAGCAATCCGTTCGGTCGATCAAAATTGCAAAACATAAACAAGGTAGGGAATTGCGCAAAATTACTCATTTTTGCGGTACCTATTCGAAGGAAGAGATTAAATTCGAAGGGACTCGTAGAAAAACAAACTCGAGCGAAGGGGGGGGCCGACCGTAAATTCACATCCCCTGGGCACCAAGATTTGTCGGCGCAATGAATGATGGCGACGGGTGTGATCTCAAAGCGAAAGAGCGAAAGAAGCCAACTCCCACAAAGTGTCCGCACGCGCGGTATAGAAAAACAGAGGGTAAAAAAAAAGCTTCTAAAAAAGTCGGCGAAGGAAGAGGGAGATGGAGAAAAGCATTCTATATGTAATATATATATATATAAAATGAGATGGTGACGTAAATAAATAAATGAATAATATATGTGAGCATATTATATATATAATGAGATGGTGACATAAATAAATAAATGATATATTATATATATATATATATATATATATGTATAATAGCCGACTGACTTTGGGGAGGAAGGGAATGGACAAGAGGCTAATTTTTATTTTTTAACTTTTAACACATGGTGGGCAAGGGCATGTGATATTGTGAAATGTGTTGGCTTTTAACATTAGGATCAGTCCATTATTAATACCCACCATCTCTGTTTTTTTTTTTAAAAAAATTTTTTTAATACATCTGTCCACAGCTAAGCACCCACCCACCAAGCATTTCCCCTCGCTTGCCTCCATTTCTTTTTTGCATCTTTCCCCCCCTCCCTTCTTATTTTGCACTTTCCCTCATGTGTGCTCTACCACCAAAAAAAAAAAAAAATTGATCCGAAAAACAGAAAATTTTAAAAGAAAAGTCCGACCCAAAAGTTGAAGGATTCGATTGTTTGTTTGGGCTCAAAGAAAACAAAATCTAGAAATCGACATCCGTGTGTCGTCAAAATTTATGACCTTTCGAGTTTAAAACGATAAAGCGTGTGTACAGTAAGATTGGAACCGAGTAGAAAGGCAAGATAAATGTCAATTCAAGCCCGTCCCCGAACCGAGCGATCGAGCGATGCGATGTAATGCTTTGACGCGAATTAAGATAGAGATCATAATATCATGTTGGGTGGACGATGATGGTTTGCTTCTTCGGTGTATGACTCCGAGGGCATTAGGCCGCGGCGAGGGTATATAAATTGATGCCTTATGCTTCACGTCTTGGTAATGGCATCTCGACAGATCAAGCTGGAGCTCGGGAAAGGTTTCGCTTTCGTGGGGAGGTAATGTTCAAGAAGTTAATGAAACATATTGAAATATAAATATATATATATATATATGTGTGTGTGTGTGTGTGTAGTGGGCTGTTTAATATATTTGTTTTTTTGGCCATCAAGTTTGGTGCATATGGTAATGATATAGTAGGATGTCATTATTGAAGATTGATTGAACGAGCCTGCTAAAATCTTGTACTTTGTCCCCCCAAAAGAAATCACCGTGCGCCACGTGAAACCGAGAAGGATACGTGAAGGTTCGTCAAACTTAGTTTAACATCGTCCAAAGAAAACGGCGCGACGTGAAGTAGAAGCAAACCCCCATGATGCCACCTCCCCCCGGTCGCCCTCTTTGCTTCGTCTGTCTCAGCTTTGAAGTTCAATGATTGATCTTTTTATTCTCCTGGCCCTTCTTTTTTCCCTCTTTTTCTCCCGTTGTTTTCCGGCCGCGGTGCGAGGTCGGGCCGGCACTCTCGGGCCCCGTGGCTTTACCGGGGGACGGTACATGGGTCGCCCTTCGCCCCGCCCCCTATCGCGAGGCGCATGGCCTCGTGGATTTCACCCGGAGGGGAATTAGAAATTCGGATGCGGTCCGGACGTCGATCGTGTAATGTTACGAAACGAATAGCGAGAGTTCTCTCTTTGTAAGGGGATTCAAAGATCCTTGTCGCGTGTGCAAAGTGCAATGGACATTACTCATTTCCCCGTATTGTTAAATTCCCGAAAGGGTCGGTAAGTGTAAAAAACTAGTAGTAAAAAAAAATTACTGACCGCGTAATTTCTTAGCTTTTTTGTTGGTAACTTCTAGACACTTTCATGAAATTATCGATTTTTTATTTGCAGTTTGCAAATTACTAACTTTTATTTGCATCTTTTGTCAAACGCTTTAAATTTACTGGCTCTTATATGATTTTAACAATTTGTATTTTAGTGACTTACCTACTTTCTTCCATTAGATTATTAACTATTTTTGGGTTATTAATTCTCATTTAAGTAATTTACCTACTTTTATTTATTCTTTTTTTAACTCATCAACTTTTGTTAATATTTGTCAACTTTTACTGACATTTTTGCAAATACCTTAACTATGCCAACATTTATTTGTTTGACTTATCATCAGCTTATCTGCTATTAGATAACTAACTAGCTGGAGTTACTTACCAAAGTTTTTTTTTTTTAAGTTAGCAATTTTTTCTTTTGAGTTATTAACTTTTATTTCTCTTGCTTACTAAACCATAAAATTTACCAACTCTTTTTAGCAACTACCAAACTTAATTAGAGTGATTGCAAACTTTTCTATGATTAAGTTACAAACTAATTTGCGTTACAACCTCTGTTGAAGTTAGCTACCTACGTTTGTTTATTTTTTTTAAAAACCAACTCCGAACAATTCTACTATTTCGTGCTCAAAAAACGAAAATTGTCCATGCCGGAAAGATTTACGAAATGTTGGTAAAAAGAATTACAGTTGACTCTTTCCGATAAGCTAATACTATGTTACTCGCACTTTTAGGACTTACCACCTTTTTTAATTGTTAAAAAGTTTCCAATTTTTATTTATATAACTTACCGATGCCTCAAATTTACCAACTCTTTACGGGTGCCTATCCGTGTGTCTTGCGAACTTTTCTCTGATTGATTTGCCATTACTTTTAAGTTACCAGCTTTCATTTGGGTTGCTTGCAAACATATATTTATATGATTTTTAAAATTTTTAACCTCTGTTGTAAGTTACCAACTTTCATTCAGTTTGCTTATCAATGTCTTGATGTGTTACTCTCAAAGCAAAATATCAACTTTTATTTGAGTGACTCATCAACATTTCTATGATTCACTTATTGACTACTTTTAAGTTACCGATTCACCTTTCACTTACTTACCAATTTTCATTTGATTATTTTAAATTACCAACTTTTATTTGCCTGACTTACCAACCTTTTCTGATAAATTGCCAACTCTTATAGAAAATTGCGCGCTTTTTAAAGTGACTTACTGACTTTTCTGTGATTAACTTACCAACTACTTTTAGGTTACAAACTTTTATCAACTGTAAGCCCCTTTTTTTAAAGTTACCAACCTTTCTCGTAGTTACCAAATTTTATTTGTTTCACTTACCAACATTTTTAATAAGTTACCAACTCTCCTAGAATATTTGACAACTTTTTTTTTTAGCTACTTTCCAATTTTTCTATGATTGACTTAGGGTACGCATGGCAACGATTCTGTGCCTGGAAACTGATTCTATTAAAAAATGATTCTTTTTTATTCTGTACCCGAAAACAGTTTCTAAGCATTTGAAGGCGTTTGGTAACTGCTCAAAATTTCTATTCTTAGAATAGAAAAAAAAAATAGAATTGCGTTTGGTAACTACACAAAATTTCTTTTTATTAATAATATTTTGATATTTTTAATATTTCTTTCTCTCTTAATTTTTTTTCCTTCCTTTCCTTGGCCATGGTCAGTCGCCGGCGCTGGAGACCTGTCACAGCCATGGTCGGCAAGGGCGTCGCGGCCCTCGACGCCACCCTCACCGTCGCCAGGGGTGGCAACAGCAAGGTCGAGCCTCGCCGTCGCGGTCGCAAGCAGCCCTAGTCGGCCCTAACCAGTGGCAGACCGAGAATAAGAAGAAGAGGAACAAACCAAAAAGGAAGAAGAAAACCAAGAAGAATCAAAAATGGAAAAATTGTTCCAGAATCAAAAAGCTACTTTTTTTTACTTCTTGATTCTGTTTCAAAACTGATTCTAAGAACAATTTTTTTGCGAATTTGTACTAAGGCACAAAAATTTTAACAAACGGATTTTTGTTCCCAAACTGATTCTGAAAACAAAAGAACATAAATTTTTATTATTTAGCAACTTGCCAAATGCCCCCTTACTAGCTAATTGTCAGTTTTTCTTGGAGTTACTTATCGATTTTCATTTGATTATTTTAAAGTACCAACTTTTCTATGAAGTTATCAACTTTTATTTGTCTTACTTACAATGTTTCTAATAAGTTAACAACTCTCATAGAAAATTACCAACTATTTTCTAGTGACTTACTAACTTTTTACGATTGACTTACCAACTACTTGTAGGTTAAAAACTCTCATTTGAGTTATTAGTTTTATTTTATTTTTTTCAACTTCCGAATATTTTTTAAGTTACCAACTTTTATCGCCCTCACTCACCAAATTTTTAAATGTGCCCACTCTTTTTACGTATTATCACCAAAGTTGGAAATTTCTAAAAAGAGCTTTACTAAACAATTTCTAACAGCAGTTGGTAAATTTAAGTGTTGCTAAGAAATCAAATAAAAGTTTGTAGGTTATAAGAAAAGTTGGCAAATTAAAACAAATAAATAAATACCTATAAGTAACTAAAACGAGAGTTAACCTTGGTCTCATATTACATGGTAATTTAATGGGAGAAAGGTTGGCGAGTCACGCTAGTTAATGTTGTTAATATTTTAAAAAAATAAAGTTAAGGGGTTGGTATTCAAGACAAATAAAGTTGGTCACTCGATGGAAAAGTTGGTAAGTTTCAAAAGAAAAGTAATAATTAAACAGTGATAGTAACTCAAATGGCAGTTGGTAACCCAAATTAGTTGGTAATTTAATCCGATAAAAGTTGATAGGCCGCTTTCATTTAGTGTTGGTATTTCATATAAGAGGTAGCAATTCAAAATGTTGGCAAGTTATGAAAATGAAAATTGGAAAGTTACTGCAAAAATTAGTAATTTGTAAACTATAGGAAAAAGTTGATAATCGCCTAAAACTATTGATAAACTACCAACAAGTTGCATGGGATAAAGTCACCGAACAACTTCTTTACCATTTTTTATACTTAACAATACTTATTGAAATTTACTGACACGAAAAAGCAAAATCAGTCTTTTTGGACATGAAACGACGGAATTCTGCCTCATGCTCACATAGCACCCTGGTTTAGGGAAATGCTCAATCGGCGAGAAAGTTTCTCATGTAACTTTTACCAGTATAGGCACCCGTCCGGCCCGTCGAGTCGATGTCGTAAGCAATAACTTTCACGAGTGCATCGGAATGAGTCAGCAACATTTGATGGTGCAATGTGCATTGTCTGTCAAGTACTGAGCAGGAAAAAGGCAATATAGCGACCCGGTCAACATCATCAAACACTATGACCAGCTAAAGTCTTGTGGAAGACCAGGTAAACTTTTATGACTCCTTTCATGATACAATGATGAGCCACCGCGCATCAGTAGATTTAAAAGGGCCATGGGCACAAGCTGCACTGTATGGATGCAGTGAACAACAATATAAGAAAGCATGAGCACACCGGTCGAGTTCCCGATATTGGGTCCTGATAGGGCAGTGCAACATGGACATGGAAGGTTAAAACGCAATTACCCCTTGAGCAAATCTTTCCAGCGTGTGATTAATCTGTTTGGGCGAGATTAAGCATCTCTTTCTGGGGATGGATGGACCCAACCGTGGCCCGAGAAAGCAGTAACCCCCTCATAATGCAAAGAAAACAAAAAGGCCATAGGTACATCTGTGAAGGGGAGAGAGACACAGAGGTCCCTACTGAAAATGTGTAAGCTGAGAGAATGCCATCCTCTAACGTCAATGTCTCAACTTTCGTCGCTCCCGTTACTTGTTATGTGTCCGCATCTGGTGATGGGGAGAGACCCGGAATTAGATAACAGGATAAGCCTTTTGGCTTTTTAAAGTTGTCGTTGTTCCTCTGCACTTTGTCTGCATCGGGCCTTGCAAGTGGCAGAAACTATTCCTTTGTGCTCGAGCATACGTGGAGCCACTTGGTTAAAAGAACAAGAGATAGATTGTTCATGCAGACTCTTGAAATGAAAAATCCTGTCAAAAATACCGTAGCCTTCGACACCGGAAACAGCAAAATGTTCTTTGCATCTTGAGCAAGTGAATGTTGGACGTTGTACCCATAATTTACCTCAGTAAATTGCAATCCCTTGAAGGAGTACATAGAAGAGTAGCCTTACAGCATGAAGGGGATTTTGTTAAAAGTTGCCCAACAATTCCTTTCAGATAGCGTTCTATAGAGAGTGTTGGCGCTTGGGGTGATGAGTCCATCTACAATATTCGGTTAAAATCTTTTCACGATGATGATCTCCCAGGTTTAGGCATTCACACCTTTACCTCAATTGGGAATTGGGATATTGATGGGTTGTTTTGCTCGTTCCGTGTTTCGCTCCCATGTGTTGATAGGAAGTGACTTGACCGGCCTCCACTTGATGAGCGATGATGAAAAGACATAAATTAATCTCTCTCTCTCTCTCTCTCTCTCTCTCCTGCCGTTTTTTCCTCTTATGGCAATAAGATTCCATAGCTTTCCCTTGGCCTTTTTCACTCGCGGAACCAACAAAGAAAAAGCTGAGTCCAATGGTGCATTGATATCATTCCTCTATCCAATAAAGTACATCACAGCTTCGTTTTCCTCAGAGATAAAGAAGCGTCATTCCGTTGTGCTTTCCACAAATTTAGACAGTTATATAACAAGAAGTGAACATTTAGTAAGCTCCTCTCTAGCGGCAGAATCACGATTCTGATGATTCATATATCTACGGTCTTACTGAATTGTACTCCTAGTGAGAGCTAAATAGCACCCAACCTAAATCACCACAGTATGTTGTCCATTCGGTTCCTGAATTAGCCAGCTCATAGTCTGACGAGATGACAGAACCTAAGCGGCAGAGCATCCGCAACCGTTTTGGACAAGTATATAATTTGTTTCCATTAGGTCCAACAAGAAAAGTATGAGCTTCCAGGATGTGGTGCCCTACTCATATTCTTGGCTCATAAATGGTGAACCAGAATTGCGGAGAACACAGCCAGCATTCGGAGACGCCAAACAGATCTGTAGGCAAAAAATGCTCGCGACATACAGGTAAGCAATGAGTCAAATGCACGTCTACGATTGACCCCTTATAAACCCTTTTCTTTGCTCGTCCGTGATGACATATTGCAACGACTGCCCATGATAACGCTCAGTGAATTACTAACCCATCGCAGGTTCCAAATGCTGTTTTTCTGCTCGCTCTATGACAAAGTGGTCGACAATTCTTACTGTATTTACAGGATCCTGTAAGGGAGCAGCTGAACTCCATTTACAAGGAAACTTCTTGAGGTGGCTTAATTGCTGGGGTTGTTTTGGCTCACCATCCCAATCGGGATCCAGCTTCCATTCCTTTGGAACCTGCATTAAAAGGAAAAATGAAGAACTACGCTTAACTTCTGACACATGCTGTTTTCATTGGTGGTTCATAGTTCTACAATGAGCTCAAAAGCATTTTAAGACTTTGAACCAGAAGATAGACTAAACAGGCAAAAGTGATAGTTGGATAGAATTCGGAACTATCATAAATGGCAAGTGGTTGTCAACATTCAGAGAGAGAGAGAGAGACAGACAGACAGAGAGAACAGTCTACGACAAATTTGCATCCAAGCATACAAAAACCAACAGCTATGCCAATCAAAGTAAAAGAGAATGAAACATAAGACTCTCTTTCAACTTTTGTTATCAATCAGAAATCTTAACTTGACTCAACATAGAATTTCTAAAGTCTCCTTAATGCTAGTAATATGGTCTCACAACAATCAGTGCTATGTCTTAATTGCAATAAGTAACAGGATATACCAACCACCATCGAACACTGAGTCACTGAGAGATAATCATCCAAAGGTATTATATTACTAACACATGCAACAAATTTCTGGTCTTACCATGAACTTCCAAAGTATAATTAAAATTGCCAGTTGTTGAAATGAACAGAAAACTCCACATTTCTTTAGAGTCCCACCTTTAATTCAATAAATAGGTATCCAGGGCATCTCATCTCATCTTAATTTCCGACAATTCCATAATTTTGCTTGTAATAATTGATAGATCATAACACTGAATCCACATCAAAGTGCAGACATTACCGTCCCGGAAAAGATTTGACCATTTCACAAGACAATGCACTTACCTAAAAATCTTGAAACCTGTGTTAAGCAAAGAAAACAGCTTCCAGTTCTCCTTAATCAGGTACTTCTAACGTGTTCAATATAAGAGTGCCGTGTAGGAAAGTCATTAAGTAGAATAAAATCGAGAATAATTTTCAGCCCATTTATGATGCAACACATGCCCTGTAAACTGTTCTGTTTCACTTTTTAACATTTGTTCTGACGAAGCATAGTGACATGATCCCCCCTTTTAGATGGAAACAACTCATTATGAAAAAGACAAATAATTGACATTTTTCATAATCAACCGAAGAGCTTACCATCTACATAAATAAAGCAGCAGAGAGTTCTAACCAGTTACCTTATCAACTGCAAGGGTATAGACTTCAAGATCACCATCAGAGTTTATGTGGAATCGTGTAAATGCCTTGTAATTAGCAATTCGAAGGGAGGAAAAGGCCTCATCAAAGTGTATATGAAGCCAGTTGATGCATATATATAAATAGCTTCCGAAAATTAGAGAGACAATAGGAGTGGAAAAGACCCAGAAATAAAGGAACACACAAGCATAATATATTGCCGCACCACCCCGAGATAAGGATGCCAATCCCATCTTGCAGATGTTTGTCCGGGTAACAGCCATGACCTAGCAAGTCAATCCAAAGAAAGTGCATGTAGTAGAAGAACAATGAGAGATGAAATATTAATATTAGAAAAACACCACCTTGAAGAATAGATCAAGAGTTGAACCTCCAAGACATCAAAGGCAGACATAAGATACTTGATGCAAGCAGGATAAAGACCCAATGTCCATCGTTCTAAACGAGCTCGGAGGCCCGTTGGATCTGGAAAGTGCTCACTCTCTACTTCCCGGTACCACTGGTACAATGTGTGATAACCTAAGACGCAAATCTAGATCAGCATCTTAAACACTAGAGCACATATCTTGCTCTCCCAGTGACAAGATAGCCAAGCTCCAAAAGAATTAAAGGCAATGTATGATGTGCTAAAGAGGCTCAATCAAAGTAGATTTCTCAACAAAAAATTTTATCATAATCGACAAATGCTAACTTCTCCATAATATGAAAGAATAGGACAAAATTGAGCACAAATTGATCCGGGTCTACATCTGAGACAGACCACTTTGGAGGTGTGTATAGTAGCAAGATAGCCAAAGAAGCACTCATACAACAGAAAATAAGAGGGCTGACCTGAAGTTGCCAGTAGCTTATGCCTGATGCATGTCTCTACACCCAATTCCATCAGCAGCATAAGAATAAGTGCAGCAGTCAAGTGCACAGAAACATGAAGTACACCGATAATTACTCGTTTCTTTCGGGACACTTTCGATGGTACAAACGTGATTGCTGCAATTAGCAATAGCAAAGCACCTGCTAGGGACACACAAGAGTGTTCCAGCATGTACTTGAAAGCAGCCCATACAGTGAAAAAGAAGCTCCTCAAATGACCAGAAAACAAGTCATCCTTAAAAAGGTGATTGAGCTTACACTGCAGAGAAAATGAAAGAATAAGCGAACAGCTCAAAGTCATTTAAAAAATTGCAGCTAGCTGAGTAAGCACTGCAGCTCGTCGCTATTTGATTGAGCAACAACCTAGCACAGGCAGAGGAACTGGCAAGTTTCTTTTCAGGGAACTTCGTTTAGATAAAAGTGGTTCGAAATAAAGAGAAGCAAGCTAAGTTCTAAAAGTTCCACTCCCGAGATGTTGGATGAACATATAAAGCATACCAGAAATTATAGCATACTAGCAGTCTACCAAAAATCTGAGTGGTGAATATTTCACTAAACTAAAGGAATACTCACTTGTGGGAACATTGAAAAAGTCAGTACGAAGTAGATAATACCACCAATGATATCGAACTGCCAGTTTTTCTTTCTGAATTTCAAAATGTTCCCTAAAGCAATCTGCAAGGTAACCAAGTAAAAACAAGATATTGCCTTGTAACTTGAGACAAATTGGTTAGTGGAGCTAGATACTTCACCACATTACCCTGCTTGAATCTTCAAAAGAAGGATAAGCCGCCTTGGTCTCATATTTAGCTCCACAAAATCGCTTAAAGTTGCCAAATACATGTGTTGGGTGTAAAAATGCCCCACCACATCCATTGACAAGTAGATGTTGTACATAAACTGGACTACCTGAAGGTACATATGAATGACGCATATAATAGTGCAAATCCCCAGCAATTCGAAGTTTACACCTTCCCTTCAAATAGTCACATATCAAGTGAGAGACATTATTTCCAGAAACGTCATTGCAGTACCAATCAAGAAGCCAGTTAGGTTCATGTGTCATTATGATCACAGAGTCATCATCTGCAACCTGCATTCAAGGTGGAATAAGATATTTACTGTATCAAGAGAGAATGTCTCTGATAGAGCTGGTAAGATTCTTGTGTAATGTAGGAGTCATAGACTAGATCTAGTCCCCAATAAAAAGTTGCAGTTATAATCCTGTCACCGAAGGCTGTGAATAGACATACCAAAGATGATTAAGGAAACACCATAAATAAGCAATCGCGGGAAAGATAAGTTTCCCGTAATACAAAATGCTGGAAACAAATCTGCAGCAGATAAGCTCAAGATAAGTTGATTCGATGAGATGATGGACAAGAAAATCATTTTCATGTTTCAATGCACATTGTTGTCCACGTTTGCACAGACTAGCTACAAGATGCAGGGAAACTATCAGAGCACCTAAATCATAACCGCATTACAGAATACATGTGTGCATTATTCAGATGAACTGCTTAAATTAAGTAAATGCCTAAGTAAGATGTTGTCAAGGACTTCTTGGTCCTAAATCAGGTGCTGCAGCAAAACAGGTGCTCAACACTTGCACCAAGACCAAAAATACAACAGATTTTCACACAGAGTCTGCTGAACAAGTATAGAAGAGCTAAAGGTATCACACAGAGGTTAGAAAATTTTGACCAAAACTGAAGGTTACCGCAATTTACTAATTGATATAAAAGTGACAGACTCTGTCACTTTTAAAAATACAGAAATATAGAATCGGCATCCACTTACAGAAGAATGCCTGTTCAACACTAAATAATTTCAATAGCAAGTCAGGCTGCAGGCAAATAGGGAATAACAAACAGCGAAACATCTTATAAAATGGTAACCCGAATGCCCAGAGGTAGCAGAGATATACCCAATGAGAGCTATCTAATACATATTAATGCAAGATAAGTCAATTCAAGAAGCTTTCACGATATCTGCTTACTCTTAGAAGTCCAAACACTGAAAAAAAAAAATTAGGAATGTACCTTGTTCTTTACCAGCTCTGAGAAGAAATTGAATTGGTATACATCAATATCACAATGCAACGCCAGATCAAGGCCAAATACCCACCATCCTTTAGGAAGTTGCAAAGCAAAATAACTCTTTCTTTGAGGCATAAACCACCCGCCTAACCAGCTCTTATGACATATGTACCTCATGAAAGTATGAAGTCCATCAAACCAATCTGTAAACCACATAAGCATGATATTATGAAACAAAAGTTTTATTCTCATAGCACAGGATATACGGAACTTCTGATGAGCAAAAACAACTAACGACGTGAACACAACTAGTGATGTTAGTTTCAACACTAGAAAAAGGATGCAAGGAGCTATTCTGCATCCAAACTAATAACTTAGGTGAGGTAAGGATTCTAAAACTGACCATGATTTCCAGGAATTATAAAAGCCTGGGGCCCATCATATCGCTTTAGTTCCAATAACCCAAATGGAAGCTCAGGCTTGTTCACAGCTATCTGCTCAGGTTTGTACCAAGGCGGAGGCTGAAGAGCATACTCAAAAGGACAAAAGAATCGCCTTTCGTAATTGAATGCAGACGGATTTGGATATCTGAAAAAGAACCATAATGTTTTGTCTAAGTAGAAAAATTAAAATCTTTAGAAAGCATGTGCATAGACATACAGTTGGTGCCCATGTTTACCTACTTCTACATCATGCATGATATTAAAAATCTAGCTTTTTATTTCATTTTCAGCAACTAATTTGCAAATAAAGATGTAGAATTTCTCTCAGAACAATTGAAACCGGAAGACTAGAAGTAAAACAGATCGAAGATTAGCTGAACTTTAATTTGACAGCAGCTAATAGAGGCATGATTAGCACTAAAGCCTGGAGTCAATGATCCTCAAGATCCACTATCACTAAAAATGTGCCATTCAACTCTTTAAAAAACAGTATGTATTGGCCGCTTAGGGGGCTGCAAGAATAAGATAAACAAACTTATTAACGAGTTTCCTTGCACATCACACAATATCGTCTCACAATGGCAATAAGCAATAAATACGTCTATCGAAACAATAAGAAAACAGAATACAATTCAAGAATATAGTTGAACTTTTAGTGTTTCCGCATCCAGGTGTGGTTTTACAATTATTTCAGGTGTCAACTTTGGTCCCCAGTAAGTTAATCAGAAACTAAATTAGCATGTGACTGAATATTTTGATCTGATCTCTACTTGAAAGTAGCAAAATTCTATAGTCAAAATGCTCACTAGAAAAGCAAATGCAGAGAGGTCAGTCTAAATGGAATGACATATAAAACCGATCCAGAAAAGTTCATATGCCACATTTGGAGTGAAAAAGTTTGAAAAGGTTTCTGATTTATAATGACTGAAGAAACAATTTTCTTGTCCAACTAGATTTATGGTTGAGAGTTGTAGACAAAAGCACAGGCAAGGCCTAGTTTCAAACTCACAAAACAAACAAATCATATTCAAGGTAGAACTTTAAAGTTGTGATCAACAGAGCACGGAATTCTAAATTTTGTGAGAAACTATATTTTAAGGATTTGCTCAGTCAGAGCACTTGTATAATTTATAACTGTCAACTACATCTGCATCAACTCTGAGAAGTATATGCTACTTACTCTGAGCAGGAGACACGAAATTGAATCCATCAGAGTGGTTTGAAAAGCTAAAAACTTTCTTTTCAATGCCTTATACTATTTAAGAACCATCAAGTCTATCGATTATGATATACTTTTGAACGAAGATGCAATGATCGATGCGGGAGATAGGATGCAATGCAGGCAACAAAGTAACTTAATCTGATATAATGTGCCATGTTGTGGAACAGAAAAACATATGATTCACTTACGCCAGATCACCTCCAATAAGAAGCAAATTCCCTCGAGGTAAAGAAAGCACAGAATTGCTGGTGGGCACACGAAGAGAAGGCTGAGCCAGTAATCGAGCAACACTGTAAGAAGAGTTCCCACCGTCACCAGTATCAGCCATGAAATCAAACCAAAAATCATCTCTTTGGCTGAAGTGATCATACAGAAGATCCTGCTCGACTCCATCTTCAACCTTGTTCACTGCTGCCTGATAAATTTAGAAAGATGAAGATGAAATGGTGCAGCCACTGCATTAGCTATATACATACAGATGCTTTTGTACTCAAACAGGATGAAAAAGATCGACTGAATTAGATTTTCGGCATCGCAAGACAGAGGGATAGAGAAGACACAAAATGCTATATCTTGACTAGAATTAAAATACTAAATAGATGCTCAATTTATAAATAAAGCAAAGAGATACTCTCTAAGTCCTCAACGACCTTATTCAAAAACCTAACATATCAACTGACCATAAATATCTGATGCTACTAAATCTTCTCCAATAGTCTCCCTAAGCAGGATAAGAATGAAATATGATTTGACAACTCAAGCACATTTTGATGTTCTTAAGAACTGGGGAATGCATGAGATTAATAATTTTCCTTTTATAACTGTCTAGAAATACAAGAGACCGAAGGACAATCTTTCAATACATTTTAACAGGCCATCTATCTTGTGAGAGAGTGATGAAAGAGATTGAAGAGGCAATCAACTAGGGATTTTCAAGAAGATGTGCGCACTGTGAATTAGACCCCATAAGTTGCAAAATGGATCTTTACCTGCATCATGCGCATGTCAAAGCGGCCGACAAAGACAGTTACTGAAACTAGGAGGTCAAACGCTGTCTTAAATAAATCAGCTGAAGTTCTGCAGTATACAACTATCAACAGTGTGAGGACAAAATCAATAGAAGATCCCCTTGAAACCCCTCTATTCACCGAGAAAGAACAAGACACATTGAAGAAAAATACAAAAAGAGAAGTGCAACTGTATACCCTGAATACCAAGGAACCATCTCCAGAAAGTTAGGTTTCATTTGCTTCTTCTTCAACCTTTCATATTCTTCAACTGACAAAGGGTGAGTAAGAGCCCACCTGCTCATTTTTACAATAAAAAGGTTTGTAAAATAAAAACAAGCACAGGGTACAGCAACATCAACAACACTAAAGATGACTATCAGGATAGGCAATTTTTTTAATAAACAGGTAGAAAGGCTAGTATGAGTATGATACCACAGTAATTTTCAACTTCCCAACGGTTCACTTGGATTATCACAGAGAAAAAATTTAACAGATAGTCAGCATAGTCCATCATAACCAGGCTACGTCATTTCATAGTAAGGCCTTGAATGGCTATTCAAAAACATAAACAAGAACCACGAAATATATTAAGAAGTTAGAAAAGCATCCATCACAATTGTCTCCACGCGGGGGACAAGGTTCTACATTTGTTCATTACCAATGTCACCACCAGCCGCTCCTCCAGGTGGTAAAAGGGGCGGGGGCTGGGGGCACTCAGGTTTAGATTACAGGATTGAATCCAGTGGTGCGAGAAAAGGATAAATGAACACAATGCCACTCACCCTGTTGACCTTTCCACAATGTAATTGGCAATATAAAGGCCTATAAAAGTTGCCCATAGTGAATATATGGGAGAAATTTCATCAGGCGAGCCTGCACCCTTCAACACAACAAAGAGAAATGGTAAGGATGAAGTGATGGTTGATACAGCTGAAAAGCGAATAATCTTGAACAGCTCTCTCACATACCTCCCCATAGATAACCCACTTCGACAAGAGTGGATAATCGCTGGCAGAGCCAACAGGAGCCAACCAAGACAAACAAAACTGGTCCTTTAGCTCATTCATGCGCAGGAATTTTAAGATCAATGTGTTCCTTTCATCTTTCTTCCAAAGAGAGAGCCAACCAGAACATTTTCGCTCTAGTGGCCTCTGCTTGAAAATGGCACGATTGCCACAGTGACTATAAAATACACAGCAGGCAATGCTTAGCACCTATAGAGAGGACAAAATGCATTACATTACAAATGACAGAGAAAAGGAAAACATTACGGAATCTCGAAGCCAAAAGTAATGGATCCTCATAACTCACCGTACAATTCTGGAGAATCGTCGAAATCACTGGCTTTCTTCCAGCCACACGAGATACGAGCCCGATATACCAAAGGCCAAGAAACAAAATATGGAAGACAAAAAGGAACAAAATGGAGGAGACATAAATCGTGAAAAATAAAGACAAATTCATCCTCAAATCCACTCCCATTGACTGAAAACTGGGAAGATGATACAGAGCTGCCACTAAAATCCACGCTATGTACCTGCGCAAGCAAGCGACGTCCTCAAAACCACTCACAACCATTGTCGATCTCATACGCACTCAACATCATGAAAGCAAGCTCCCCACCCCCCCTCTCCCCAATTGCACAAAACACTAAATTTAACCTCACGACAGAAACCGGGGAGCTCACCATCTGCTAAAATTCGAGTAACTAGGCTTGATGGTCTTGCCTATGAACGGCGACGAGAAGAAATAGAAAAACCCCAGCAAACAAGCGTACATGGACCACCACTTGATGTTGTCCTCCAGCTTCTCGACAAGGGAGTGCATGTTATCGGAGGATATGAAAAACAGGCACCCGACAGCTACGGCAATCACGGCGTGGCGCGAATGCTGGTGGGGATACGGGTACCGGTGCGTCAGGATGGTCCGCATCCGCTCCATCTTCAGGGTGTCCAGCAGCCCGAGGGGCTGCTTGTCGGAGCCCATGCTCAGCGACCCTCGGCGCGTCGCTTCGCCCGACTCGACAGGGGCGATAACACGACACAATCCGAAACTTTCCAATCGCACGCTGATCGGACAGAAGCAGCGATCGGTAGTCGCGGGACGGAGGATGGTGCACCTCGATTCTCGCACTTCCCCGAGCTTGCGAACTGAGCGATTATCCGGGAATGGACGCAGAGACGGAGCCACCGCAACCCCAACACGCGACCGCCAACCAGAACTCACAGCTTCGCCCACGCGAAACTCGAAAAATGCGTAGAGGAAAGGAAGGCGCGAAGGCTGCTCCGCCCGGCCGCCGGTCGCCGGTCGCCAAAGCAATCTTGAGAATCGACAGAGAGAGGAGAGAGGGGGGGGGGGGGGGAACTCTGCAATAACGATACGACGAACGAGCGTACGTGGGTTACTATATTTACGGGAAATTTCAAAAGTAGTTCCATGAATCAAAATTTTGTTCAATGTAGTCCTCGTTCTCTTTTTGCTCAAACCGATTTCGTCCTTCTAGCTAGTTTAATACTTGGCATCTGACATGATAATCCACAATGCGACCCCATAACCATAAGTTCTCGCTAATATGCACCCTCGGTAACCTTTTCCTAACCAAGGGCCGCCTTGGAACCTTGGTGGTGGTTACCAAGGGCACCTCGTCAAAGAAAGGAAAGCTAAGCTTTCGACGGAATCGCCGTGTTTATCCAAATGTTTATGTACAGTAAGCTAACAGTGCTACATTCCTCATTTCGATATGTTGATGCCGGTATGCCCAGTAAGCTAACAATGCTACATTCCTCATTTCGATATGTTGATGCCCGTATGCCCAGTCCCCCATTTGGGAAAAAGTTATTCTTCCCTCTTCCCCAAGGTATAGCCTATATTTTACGTCCCAAAGTTCAAACGAAATCTTTTAAGGACTTATTTAGGTCCGATGTACATCCATATGGAAATATTTTATTAAAAACAATCAAAAAACAGAAGAGAGAGAAAGAAGGAAAGGGACGCGATTGCCACCCCTTCATTGACAAGGGCCGATGACCATTGCAATATCTTGGCGGGAATGGCCAGCCTCTCTCGAGGCCACTAATGATGGCCGATTGCCTATAGTAGGAACCAGCGAAATAGTGGCAACACCTCCCCTCTCTCTCTCTCTCCAAATTTTGCTGACATTACCAACAAATGTAGATTCGTGACCGAGTTAAATTGTCAACTTAAATGTCAACATGGGCTATGACCATAAGGACAAGCTCGATCCGATTCAAAAAATACAAAAGTCAAATGGAACAAAATCATAGTTCAAGAATCGAATTAAATACCGATATGAACTATCTTTAATGTTACTCCAATTACGAGTATGTATTGCATCGGACTTTTTGTACAATCCTATTGGCGTGTAACGGAGCGGATGTATTTTTAACAAATCTCTTGCACATTGCTTAAGCGTGGTTATTCCAAACTTCGTCGAATATTACATCTAATTGTGATAAAAGTTCACATTGCTGGAGATTAGCAAAATAGTTAAAGCAATATAGATGGTCACAGCTCAAACACAAAGGGACATCATTAATTTTTAAGACTAGTAATTTTATCTGGAGTGCGACGGTGTTCGCCGTTTCTATGGGGGCCGCCTTGCATTTTTCAACTGGTCTAAAAGACTAATGCCATCGAAGAGATGAGCAAGAGATTGATTTTTATGCATATTTGATGGTATCGAAAAAAGGAATATATGCAAATGTGGATACCCGATTTGATCTATCTAGTAAAAAATGAGTGGATTTATTCACACACACATATATATAACGTGAAAATAGCCTTGCCATAGGTAAAATTTGGATCATTTGAAAATGTGCAAATACCGAAAAACATATTGATAAATGCGATTCTCATTTTTCTCTTTATTTAGTTAAAAAAAAAAAGAAAATCGCTCGACTATCCAAATAATCAAATTTCTGATTTTATTAAAGCATAACAAGAGAGGGAAAAAATTATGCGGTGCTATAAATCGTGAAATTCAAAAAGTTATTTATTTTTTTTAGGTTTGTTTGTTTAAACCGACCCTATAAAAAGGAAACTCTTTTATTTTCCGAAGCTGAAAATTTTTGTACGGCCCCGGTCGCTCGCAGTTGCAGAGGAAAGAGAGGCGCGAAGAAGAAGGAAGAGAGGAAGGAGGAGATGGCGAGCGAGGAAGAGAGCGCGGTGAAGGAGCCTTTGGATCTGATCAGGCTCAGCCTCGACGAGCGCATCTACGTCAAGCTCCGCTCCGACCGCGAGCTCCGCGGCAAGCTCCATGTACGCACATCCAACCTCGCTCCGCTCCACTCCTGTACTCTGATTGCTTCCCCCCTTTTACCCGTGCTTGGTTCTTGAATTCCTTTTCTGGGTTTGCTTCAAAATGGGTTCTTCTCTAGGCATGTTGTGCTTTGTTTCTCGGGTCAATCGAGTTGTTAAGGACTAGGGTTTATCAGGGTTCTAGTTGCTTTGGCTTTTCCCTTTTTTCGCCCTCTCTTGTTTTTTGATGAATTTGCCGGAATTCGAGCGTAAGATTTTGGGAGGATGATCGTTGATGGACCGATTTTAAGGGGGGGCTTTCGCGACATGGGTGTTTGGTGATCATATTAAGTTGAGTGGGAAGCGCATCTTTTCGAGGGCGACAATGAGTAGTCTATTTGTATGGATTTGAGTTCTTCGCAGGCTGAAGTGAAATGGGTATTCCGTCGATCTTTTGTGACCAATGTAGGCGCCCATCTTTTGTTGCTAAGCTAGTGTGTTTCAAATTAGATGTTTGCCCTATTTTGAGAGACTACTTGGTCGCATCTGGTTGTTGTTAGGCGTGTTCAAGCGCTTAAAGCTGTAGTTGGTGGAAGAGCTACTAATAAGATGCTATCTTGAAGTAGATTTTCTCCACTTAATACTACAAATCAGGTCAACATAGCCATTTTTTGAAGCGGCAGTCGGCATGGCCATGATGAAATGTCAGATTTTCGAATTACACCATATGTGGGTTGGATAGATGTGCATGAAAATCCTGGATGGCTGAATTGTGCCTTTTTCCTTTGTAACTTGATGATGCAGAGTCCTGGAATTTAGCATCCCAAGTATTCTCCAATACTAATCTTTGTGGGTGAAAATTTCATCTGTTGCAGGCATATGATCAGCATTTGAACATGATACTTGGGGATGTTGAGGAAGTCGTTACTACTGTAGAAATTGATGATGAAACTTATGAAGAGATTGTACGGGTATGTTGTTGTCCTCTAACTTTCCCATATCCTTTCCAGGTGATTGTTAGGCCAGTGCGAATCTTGGAAAAAAAATGGTGCATAATCATTGTTTTCTCTGCACAGTTGGAAAGTTTAGGGCCAATATAATTGTGGTACAAACTGGAGTCTGCCGGCAATTTATAAAATTTGACAAGTCTCCAATAGCTCTAAACATTTTAAAATTTTGGTTTTGCTGTAATTGGAAAGTCAGACACCATTACTTAATTCTCCATGATAAACGGCAGTATATCAATTTCAAAGTTGGCCAATCAGTTGAATCTTTGGGTACACTTCAAGGAATATTTATTACAAAATAGAAGTCAATGAGAGCATCTTTCTCTGTTTCCAAATATTGTTTAACCGTCTTTTTACTCCTCGTTTCCCTGTTTCAAGACACTGTTTAATCTGTTCTTTGTCTATGCTTGACTCTCAGACTACAAAACGCACAGTTCCATTTCTCTTTGTTAGAGGAGATGGTGTCATTTTGGTATCTCCTCCTCTAAGGACGGCATGATTCTGAAGGGAAAATCTTGGGCACCTTTTTAAGCGGCAACCCAACTGTGATGGTTCATCTTTATGTTTCTGTATTGTAGTCCTTAGCTGGCTTTCCTGGTCATTGTTTTGGTTTTAAACTGATCGTGCTATGGCGGAATGGTGGTCAATATAACAACATGATTTGATACTTAATTTGATTTGCCATCTAATGATTGATGATTGTTTTTGGCATTGTTGCGACTTTTAGTTTACAGCTTTGGAGGGTTGTTTTCATGCATAGTTCGGTAACATTAGGCATTTGAAGTATGCGATGCGAACATATGACAGTTGAATAAATATTGAACAAAATGTGTACTGTAACGTTGGAAATTTAAAGCATTGATGTGATACCCACGTGCATCTTTGCGGTTAGGGGACACGGAGTAAGAGTTAGTTAATGCGTCGAACCCATTTGCAAACGAAAAGATTTCGACACTGTTGGTCTATTCAAAATTGTCATGTTTTGTCTATGTTTGCTCTTTCAAGGGGTGACGGAAATAAACCTCCATTGAGATCATGCCATGATGTTTATATATGCAATTCAACCATTCATATAACAATTTGCGTAGGTCCAATAACTCATGTCATCTGTCATCCATGGATGCCGTTCGTGTCAACTCTAAACAGTTCTTTGTTTGGCCAGTAAAAGAGCTGAACTTTTTACAAAAAATTTCAAAGATACATCTGACTCACATCGCCCTCCGATAAGTTTTCTCGTGATCATGCAAGTGAAGTTTCATCATCGTGTATGGGGATGGGCCCAAACAGTTTAAGCAATATACTCGCCATCCTCGCTCTTTTTTATTGTTTTTGCTATTTCTCAATCATTTTGTAATTTACAGAGAGATTACTCCCGCAACATATATGAACAGATTGAAGTAAATAGCGATGATGGAATAATGAAAGAGGAAAAAACAAAGTTTGGGGTTTTAAGGCACATGTTTTATTCCTTTTTTATTGCACAGCTACGTACCTTGACCTTCTTGATACATAACAAAAGAGATGAGTTTATTTTCGCACCATCTAGGCTTGATCAGCACGTGAATAGGAAATTTTCCAACAGCAAGCAGAACTACATGTTGTGGAAACAAAGTCGACGTCACAAGCCATCTCCCAAGACAAACTAAAAATTTCATTAGCATCAACATGAAGAAGGCAGACGCAGAAAACTCATGCTTCATGCAAATTGCACATGTCACTTCGTCAATTCTGGTAGTTTGAACTATGAAGTTACCACTGAGCCGTTAGCCTCTTACCAAAAAGGTGTCCTGGTAAACAGGTAAGCACATATCAGAGTACATGCTTATGCTAGCAAATCACTGTAATTTAGACTTTTCATCAATCAAAGATCAACATTGGTTGCTGACAAAGTATTGATTCTAGTATCTGGTTAGATTGAAAACAGTATAGAAGGTTCTAATCCTGTGAACCCATGATCCGTCAAGCCTGGTAGCTGGACAAACGGTCTTGTCTGATGCGAAGACAAGCAAGGAGCAAACTACAACTTCATTCTTTTTCCTCTTCAGCAGCATAGAGTGCCTTGATTTCCTCTACATCATCGTAGCTGCCGAGGAATATGGGAGACCGCTCATGTACATTGGTTGGGATCAAGTCAAGTGCCTGCGGGACCATTAAACTCAGTTTAAATGGGGCTGGACTACCTTGATCTAGTACTGTTAGCCAAGTATGACTCCAAAAAAAGGGGAAAGAGGAGAAAGGGATGAAGCATGAAATAGATCGGCATGACACGAATTGGTGTCACCTGGTTCATTTATCAAGAAAGAGTTCAAAACCTCAAAAGTGGCAGAAAAGAAATGTGATTGAGGAAGACTACGGTTGAGGCAAACAAAAGGGAAAAAAAGGGCTTAATACTAATGTAAGTTCGCTCAATAACGGAAAAATAACCAGAAAAACCTTGAGAGTTCATACCCGTTGCTTTCCAGTAAAGGCCTGACCTCCTGCTTGTTCCATCAAGAATGACATTGGGAAGACTTCATAAAGAACGCTATTTTGAGCAAAAGAAGGAATAAGTTGTCGGAGGATTCCTATCTTTATCACTTCAATTGCAAGAGAAAGTGACAAAAGCTCTAGCCAAGTGTTTTTTTTTTCGGTCGAAAGCTCTAGCAAAGTTGATTGAGGCGAAAAGATCACATATATCATCATACCGCAGTTTTCCATTTGGACTCTTCTTATCAGCAGGGTACAAAAAGATGCCTCCATACAGTAAGGTACGATGAACATCAGCTACCATGCTGTCAAACGGGATGATATCAATACATGTAGACGTAAACCGGTTGTCTGAGTATAAGAAAAACTTAAAAAAAAAAGCCAAAAAGATCAACATTTGAAATGTAAAAACTATACTGAAGATGCAAGCTTAAGTTTGACGAATCTATATATCTAGAAATTGGATGAAGTTTCAGTCATTATAGCTTGACATATCAGATAAGTTATATCAAACGATGAACTATAAATGGACTCCCAACTTGCAGGCACAATTGCTCAGCCCATGGCATTTAGCTGAAATTATGATTTCAAATTTAATTTAGAAAAGACCGAAAATTCCTGCTTGAGTAAGCTTCCCTGAATGGATTGCGGACTATGGACTGCTGCATCTAGTAATTTCTGATTATACCGAAAATGGCTGTATTTCCTTGGACCAGTTTAAAAGAAACTTTGAGATGATGTCCGCTATTTGTTCAATCCAACCTACGACTTTTACAAGTTTAGACCCCAGTTAGGTAATATGATAGTACTTGACACAAATCAAACTTCATGGGAGAGATTGTTTTGCAACAGACAACCAGTTGCCAAATCCAACAATCAGAAGATGCAAAATATAAGTGAATGGCAAAGCAAGATATTAGATCAAAACGCATGAAATAGGTATTCTGCACAATCTTGATACCTTCCAATATATCTTAAAGATTTTGAGGACGATCCATCTTTCGGGAACTTGCATTTCTCAACATACCTAAAGTCAAGGAGGAAAACCTGATTCATGAACTTTAAATATGACATTTTCACTGAAAAACAAACGCACATATGACATCACCATCAAGCAACATGCATTTAACCTAGAACAGATATTCTAATTCCAATTCCAATTTAACTCACTCAGCAGTTGGACCATCCCAGTGTTTAGCATTTCCCTCATTCACTGAGTAGATCTTCCCTTTCTTTGGAATCTATAAAAACAAAAGGAAAATAATGCACAACAACAATTGCTGGAAAGAGACATGCAGTGCAGTTACATGCTATTTGAATTAAATCACAAGGTTTCTGGTAAAACAGATCTATAAAAAAGTTGATCTTTTTAGTCAGCCGGCTCAGTTCAGTCACAATCAGAAGGGCCGCAACTGATCGTGCTGAAGTGGCCCCAACAAAAAAAAAAACGAAGCAATAACGATTTATGCACATGTGGAGGTTCCCGAATTAATTAAATGCAGTAGAACCGTACCTTGATGTCTGGATGAGTGAGGATGAATTCGCCCAATGATGGGTCCAGGGTAAAACCATTAACACCATATCCAGTGCTTAGCACAAGCTGCCAAGTTGTACCAAGCCCAGCTCCATAAGATAACTCAATGCAGATTCATATTTCAAACTCCAAACAATTCATTCATGAAGTATATACTTCATAAAAGAACTAGTCCTCAAATAAGAGTTTGGATCCACTCATCATAATCAGTGTAACAGTGCTACCAGCACGTAGTAAGCCTTGACATAACCACTTATTCTAAGAGAATAACATCTATCCAACCAACAGATAAACTTTACAGAGCTAGTGCACAATAAATACGTAATTACCGTGCAAGAGCTGCCATACATGCAATAGCCAGCTGCCAGCATGTTTTTCCCAGGTTGCAACACATCCTCTAAAGTTGGATCATTAGCATGTTTGATCATATAGATCCCAAAGATCTACATGAAAGAGAAGAGGTTCAAGTTGCAGACAATACATGTTAAGCCATCAACCAGAAAAGGTCCCCAGACAATACATGTTGCAGCTGCACAACTTCAACAACTGAAATTATTGAAGATAGCGCAATTAAGGGAAGAAAAATTACAGTTCCAATTGAAACACCGCAGTCAATGTTAGAGGATCCATCCAGCGGATCAAAAACAACACAATACCTGCACTATGAGAATGGATTCATGATTTACTTTAACAAGAAGCATAGCTTTAGAAGACAACACGTTTCTTGGAGAAACAAATGGCATATCAAGAGAGTCAGCACTTACTTTCCACGCTTAGATGGCTCCACAAACGTTGCCTCTTCATCCTCCTCCGACACGAGAATGCTCTGCAGAAACGAACAGTTTTGAAGAAGAAATATTCTGCATAGCACTGTGCTTAAACACATTAGGACTAACTCACCGTGCGGCCACTGCTGACCAATGCCTTTATAAATACTTCATTCGAAAGCACATCCAGTTTCTTCTGCTCTTCACCCTTTTCAAGCAAGAAAAGAATTCTCATAGTAAAGAACTGGAAGCACCTTACATAACTACCCAACTTGCCAGAAAGACAACCCAGATTTATAATGAATCAATTAAGCGAATATATAGGGAAGTCACCTGGACATTTGTCTCTCCAGCAAGCCCGATCAATTTGGCAAGGCCTGCCTGCACAAGTATACATCACGACGATCACTCACATGTAAGTGGGTGTGACAAAATTGAAGACCCACTTCCGACAAAGTACACACATACGGAAAATGAGATTCACCTATCACAAAAGCGGGACACGTCACAACACTACCACAAAAATAAAAGAAAATCTAAGTGCTCCAAATATTGAGCTTTTTTGCTGTACGCAGAGCTTTGCAAAAAGTTTCAATCACAGAAGATGCTTTCGAAACAAGCATCATCGGTAATAAGGGGCTTCTCTGTTTCTGACAACACAGCAAGCACAGAATTTTTTTAACGAGGAACGAGGAAGAAGCGACAAGAACCGTGAATTACTCCAACCACGGTGGGCTCCCAAACCATTCGATACCCTCGAATTACCTAAGCTTCCACCATTTTCCCCTGGAATATATTCTTCCAAGATAATTAATTCCCTTCATTGCACTCGATTCAATTCAACTCAATCAGTGAACGCGAACATGGCTCGGAATCGATCAAGATTCAACTCGAACCAATACGAACGATATCCAAAACGAACGGAAAGATCTTCGGGGAGGGAGGGAGAGGGGGACCTTGTTAACGGCAGAGCAGACGAACTTGCAGCCGAGAACAATGTGACTGAGGAGGATGGTGAAATCGCCGCGGGACTCCGGGTGCCTCGACTGCTCGTTCAGCACGAACCGAGTTATGGTCATCAAATCCGTCCGGTGAGCATCGCTCTCGTGGTCCATCTCTCTCTCTCTCCCTCCCTCCCTCCCTCTTGTCCGAAATCCACCGGGATGTGTGCTCTGTATAACAAAACCCCTCGCGAAAGGTGAGGTTCAGCTCGGAAGAAATCTCCGCTTTATTCGAGGTGGAGGTGATAATGACGACGAATAAAGAATATGGCAGGAGGGTCGCAGGTGGGCGAATAATCACGAATTTTGTGTGTGTGAAAGAGGAAGAGGATGGGTCTATCTGGTGGCAGAGGAAGCTTCCGACGACACGTGGCGACAGCGCAGCGCGGGGAAGGGGCTGGTGGTCCGTGGCCGTCGTCCCCCGTGATAACGCTCTTTGTCCTGACCGAGCTCTGGAGAGAGAGAGAGAGAGAGGAGATGGTTCGGAACGGTGCCTGCGAGATTTTACGACGAATGAGAATCGAGGAAGAGGGAGGAAGAAGACGACCGGGGTGAGGGGGCGGGGGGGCAGTAAATGCTTGAGCGTCGCCGTCGTCTTACTCGGCAACAGCGACGGACGAGATTTTGGGGGCTGTCCAATTCTGGTTTCGGAGGTCCGGAGGTCCCACCGGAGGATCTGCTCCTTGCGCCGGGGTCGAAGGATGTCTTTTCCATTTCGCGACTGGCTGACGTGGGATTTCGGATTTCTTTTTTTCGTTTTCCTTTAAATAATTACCCGGGAGTTAATTCAAAAAAAAAAAAAAAATACCTTACATTTTACGTTGAGTGACGGTTCTGGCTCGAATATCTTTTTTTTATCTCAATAAAACGTATAAATTTTTACTTAAGTCTTAGGTATGGCCTCAGTGATGTCGAATTTTTAAGTTGTTCGGGCCAGATTTTGGATTTAAATGAAAATTGGCAATTTTTAAAGATATAAAAAAAAAAGTTCAGGTTATAATTGTCACTCAAGATAAAGTTGGTGCTTTATTTTTTGAAATTAAGCCTCATTAATTTTGTTGCTTATCAAATTAAATTAATGAAAAATATTTTCACAGTTTACGAAAATGTTTAGACATAAATTATTATCAATAACGAAAATATTTTTCACCGATTAATTATTTCAAATAACGCAATTGATCATTTTTTGAAGAATATTTTTCAAATTATTCATTTTCTGCAAAACAAATGGAGTTAGTCTCTCTTTCCAAATTGCAAGACTTGTCCTTTCAATTGGAGCACCTATACGCTTGATTCAAATCCCACAAACCTATGAAACCCGACCCCTCTCCATCTCTTTCTCTCTCAAATGTACCTATCATTGCGTCTCACCGTTAAAGGTGCACGCAAAGTGTAACATCCTCAATTTCAATTCCTGGAAAATGGCTATGATTTAAGTTTTGTGGTTTTCCAATTGGAACCAAATTTTTACTCTTGTTTTGGAAAACCCAGTTCGGATCCCTTGTACCCCCTTCATTTTGTTATTTTTTAGGAGACTTTTGTGATCCGAATTTCCAAACACTTTCTCTTGAAAGTTGTTCCAAACATCTTGAAGTTTTATATACTTTAATTTCAGAATTTTTAGAGTTGATATGAGTGGTACGATGGCTTAATTTTTGGGCCGTGCAAAACTGCCCAGAATGGGTATTTCAGTGATGTTCCCACGTTCTTGATTTTCTACAAGCTTTTCTGGGACGATTTTGGAAAAGTTTCCTTCACAAAAGTTGTTGAGAACGTCCTTTTCTATAACCTGTATAAATTTGGGAATTTTTCGAGATCATTTGGATTTTGGACAGAATTTAATTTGAGAAACTAGAATCCTGTTCTAGCGAATTGTTTTTAATCTATCTTTGAGCCACTAAAAATGGTGTTTACAGAAAGATTTCGAATTTGTGTTCTTCACGAGAAATGTTTGATAAGGTCTTGTTTATGACATATTCAAATTTGATAATTTTCGGAGTCCATTTACTATATTTTCAAGTCTGATTTTGTGAACAGTGCAAAACTATCCTGTTTTGTTGGATTTCAAAGATTCAGCATTTTCTATATGAGAACGTTGAAATTTGGACTCGATGTCTTCTCATGACTTAAAGTACGCATTCTGAGCTTTCAAATGAGATATTTTTATGCTTTGATTGGAGGTCAAATGAAGGAGGAAGATATGAAAACGAATTTAACCAAGTCAAGGATTAAATCTTCTTGTGAAAGTCACATTTATTGGTCTAAGCTTATCACCTTTATCATGGCTTTTAGCTTATGTTCTTAATAGACATGTGAGATAAGCAATGACCTCATGCTTTAAATGACCTAAGCTATGATCTTATGCTTCACACGACATATGCCATGACTTCATACCCTAAACTTTGGCCCCAAGTTTTGTCTCTCTATAAATAGAGAAAGGCCATTCGGCCAAGAGAAAGAGAGAGAGAGAAGCCGAGAGAGAGAGAGAGAGAGAGAGAGAGAGAGGGCCAATGGAAAGAAGATAAGATTGGCCTCTTCATCACTGTAGGCTATTAATGTCATTAATTACATGCCATTATGAGTCTTGACTTTGAAACTTTGTCATAATTATCATCTATCTTCTTAGGCAAGCTTGGATTAGCAACTTGGTGAGTAAGTTTGAAGTTCTACAAATAGAGGAAGCCCCCCTCTCTCTCATGCCATTCCCACGTCTCTCCCTCACGCTCAAAGAGGCCCAACCAACCTTCTTTCTTGTTTCCTTGCTTCTTGTTCATGCTTAGAAAGAGAGAAAGAGAGAAAAAGCTTACCAATTAGCCCATGTCTCTCTTGTGGTTTGATCAAGCGAGGAAGCCATGTCTAAGGCCTGAGTGTTCATGTTCAAGCCCGAGAACCACCAATAATTGTCCGAGAATTGCTGAGACTCATGCCTCTCGCTTTTAATTCTAGCTTTGTTGGTTGTGTAAGTGAATTTTCTAATACCAAGAAAGGATGTTGAGATGCATTGTGACGTGGTTACTTGGACCGTTTTTCGATCGTTTGGTTGATCGTAGTTGGTTTATTTCCTTGGTTTAATCATGTTTCATGTTTGATATTGTTTTGAGATGGAATCGAGACTTGAATGGCAATGTGCACATGTTATAGCCATGCTTGATGTTCTCTTGTTGAACTTTGCTATTGATCTGTTATCGATGCGGGTGCGGTAAAGGCCGACTTATGTTAACAACGATCAATATATCATCGCTTGATATTAGTGTTTTCACTTGCTGAATCTCCCCGACTCATTCTCTGTTGTTTCCCATTTTTCAAGTCCGTAGGATGGCATCTCCCCCAGCCCATGTTGGCAATCCCGTGGAGCAGAGAGCCGAAGTGCTTATTGTGACGAATGCCGAAAAAGGCCGCGCCCACCGTCGAATCACGACACTTGCGATGAGGGTCGGCTTCGGGATAAAGCCACGGGTGGGATGTGAGATGGCCAGGCAGACGGGACCGGAGTGGAGATGAAGAAGAGAGAAGCGAGAAGTCATAGTGGGTATAGGATAATCTAAGTCAAGTTTTGCCATTCGTAATACGTGTGAAAAATGTGTTATTTGTCATGGCCTGAAGGGCTTGTTAAAACATATTTACATGCACTGTAAACATAAGATTTGCTCATGATGTTTCGTGTCTTATTTTCGCTGTGTAAATTAATTGTGATTGTTCCGAGAAATACTTTCGCTTGTGTATAACGAAAGATAATAATGAACGGGACGTCATGTGAATGACCCGAGGTTGGGGGCATTACACAAAGACTCTTGTACCATCTCTTTCTTCGCCTCTCAATCTATGTTTATGAGTTGTTGGTTTGCCTCGTCTATGATACAGGCAAAAAAATTCAGTGGTTTGCATCTACTACGTTACCATAAGTGAGCTAAGTCATTTCCACCCAAAAGGTGACACATATCCTTTGATATGGATATGAATGGAAAATAAAGATTAAAATAGGAAGCTTTCTTTTTCCTAGTTGGCAGATTAATGAGTTGAGAGGACGTAGCAATAAATGCTAACATTTAAATTGTCACTTAAAACTCCCTCTCCTCGTTCAATTTTTAAGGGCTTCTTTACCTTTTCTCTCTCTCTCCTTTCTTATGTTTCTAAAATCCTCTCCTCCTTTTTTTAAGGACCCCTTCACCTGCTCTCTCTCTCTCTCTCTCTCTCTCGCATTTCTATTTCACCTTTGGAAGATGTAGAAGTGCTCTTTTGCGTTTTTTGGCTCATTCAACCAAACTCGTTAGTCTCTACTTTTCTCAATTGGAGCTTCTCAAGCTTTTCAAGAGCAGGCTCTTAGAGCATCATTCTCATTATACTTAGGAACTTCACCCAATTGATCGAGCTAGAGATGGGGGAATTCATTCTTCAGGGTTATATTAGCTGAATTTAGAACGCTCTCGAGCTTGCAGATTGGCCAAAACCCTAAAGAAAAAAAAAGAAGAAACAAAAAGATCGACTCATTTTTTTGTTTGTTTTGTGTGACTCGTGTAAAAATCCATTGGATTTACTTATCGCCGAAAAATGATTCATAAATGATTTAGAATATTTATTTTGCTCCTTGTTCAACCTCTACTCTTTTATTTTTCAAAGTTGATAATTAAGGGTAAACTCCCATATGATCAAATTGAAATCTAAACACAAGTCACCAAGTTAAGTGCCCCCTCAATTCAATCCTTTTTAGTATGTCAAGTGCTGGTTGATAATCTAGTAGTGTGCAAAAAGAAAACAACGAAAGAAAGATAAGGAGATCAATGAAAGAACAAAGTTTAAGTAAGAAACAAAGAACTGTAAAATTGATGTTCAGGAATGTACGAGCAATAATTTCTATCTATAATAAGATAATACAGGGATGAATCAAACATCGAAAGAACATCCTACCCAAAACCTGAACTTAGTGACGGCTTCACGCACAACAGTAAAACATCAAAAGATCATCCTACCATAACCTGACTAAGCTGGCTTATTTGACGCACTCGAAAAACTGAGTGATCCGAAACTCGTTTGTATAATCTCGGTTCCCAAATGCCAAAATATATCCACTCTTTTATGATAATTCTCCTTAGTTATTGCACTGAACACAACAAAAAAGAATTTTTACACCAAAAAAAAAAAACAAAACTTGGTGAAAAAGAGATAAATAACACGAGTCAAATGAAGAAGACTTACTGTCATGCCACACACCCCAGCCCAAGAAGCCAAGAAGAGAGAGAGTGGACAATAGAGTGAGAACAGAGAACATAGAGAAAAAAAATGAGCTGATCTTTACGTTTTTTCTTTAGGTTTTTGGGCAATCTGTAAGCATGAGAGCACTCCAAGCTCAATCGGCATAACCCCAGAGAATCAATTCCCCCGATCTTTAGCTTGGTCAATTGGGTTCGGTTCCCAAGCATGACAAGAATGATGCCCAAGACCCTCTTATCGTAAAGCTCGAGAAGCTCCAATTAGGAAAAGTAGAGACTAACGAATTCGGTTGAAGGAGTCAAAAAGTGCGAAAGAGGACCCCTGCATCTTCCGAAGGTGAAAAATGCAAGAGAGAGAGAGAGCGGGTGAAGAAGCCCTTGAAATAAAAGAGGAGAGAGGGTTTTAGAAACATTAAAGAAAAAAAAGAGAGAGAGCGCCTCGGTTAATAAGCTCTAGAAAATTGAAACGACTGGAAAGAGTTTTAAGTGTTAGGATTCGGCGCATAATAACAAGTAAATGCAGAGTAAAAGCAAGAAAAAAAATTGAAACACAAGGTTTTTATTTTGATTCACCCTTAAACTAGAATTACGTTCAGTAGTTGATTTTATTATAATTAGGACATTGTATCTCTATATCACATTCCTTAATTACAAGAGAAAAAAATTATATATAGATAATATAGTAACTACTCATAATCCCAAGTCAAAATTATCTATAAAAAATAAACTCAAACTATAAAAGCCCTATTTATCTTTTTATTGATGGGAAGCATAAATCATACTTTAATATTAAGCGGATGTTTTAATGTTAGCATTTATTGTTTTGTCCTATTTCAAATCACCAGCTTGCTAGCCAGTGAAGAGAAAGCTTCCTGTTGTAATTTTTTATTTTCCATCAATATCTACGTCAAAGAACACGTGTCACCTTAAGGTAGTGAATGATAACCATTCTGTTCCGAAATGAGTTCCTGAAATAGATTTTTCTATTTCTAGTTCCTGGATGAGTTTCTAAGAAAAAAAACCCGTTTGATAACGACAAAAAATTTCTAATTCTAGAACAGAAACCCGTTTGATAACAGTATAAAATTTCTATTTCCTGAAATAAAAACCCGTTTGATAAACGACAGAAAATTCTATTTCCAGGAACAGAAATCCATTTTTTTAGAAATGGAATAAAAATAATAAAAAAATCTGAAAAATTCATAAAAATCTTTAAAAAAATTCAAAAAATCCCAAAAAATTGAAAAATTCCAGAAAAAATCATCAAAATGTCGAGCAAATGGCCAAGCACTGGAACGGATCTTCAGCATTCAATCACCATCGCTCTCGATATTTGCTCTCAATATTTGTTGAAGGTGATTTCCTCCCCTAATGACAAACGTTACTTGATCACGAAGAAAGAGAAGACACGGAATTAGCAGCAATTGGTGTAAAAGATCATGTCAAACTTGTTCTTGGTGTTTCGCAAATAACAGCCTCGTTACATCAATAGAAACATCAAACCATCAAAAAATGCCGTGGTATACTAAGCCAGATGGCTTATCTTTAGCTGAATAAGCAACCCTCTGTAGTTATTATCACGTTGCACGAAGAGCAACACCCATAAAGAACATAAATTCAAGTCCCAAGAAGAGATTTGTTCACAATGCAAGACCTTGGTACAAGCATGATGAATCCATCTCATTTTTCAAAGAATCTCAAGTTGCAACAATCAACAAACAAAAATGGTCAAGAAATCATCCGATCGTGCCAGCCTGTGCGAGGGATTAGGGACTGAACATATTCAGGAGACTAGTTTGAGCGTCCCGGCTTTCCCAAGAAACCCCAGATACCCGCGTAAGAATTAAAAAGAAAATCAGAAATAGAAAATCCGTTAGCCGTTGTATTCTGGTTCGCTAATTTGAGATTTCAGCTCTTTGGCCTTGTTGTCATCAAAACCAAGGGCAGCTAGTATCTTGTGACCTGGCGACTTCACTTCAGACCAGATACCAAGAAGCAAATGGCTTATCATAATCTCTCCACCATCAGCTGCGTCAACAAAGGAATGCAAGAACTATTAGTTCTAGGCCTATAGTTGGACAGGCCAGAAAAACAAACAATACAGGTGAATGTGTGGACCTCCAACTATATTTAAAGCATTGACAGCACTTTCCAACTTTCCAACCAAGAACCGCAAAAAACCAGAATTTAACTTCTCTGGGCATTCGAAACGAAGGAAAAAACGTTTAGATTATAACTCACTTGCTATGCCGATACTAGTTCCAAGTGCAAAACTCTATGCCATCGAAATACTTTACACAATGAAGTATAAGCACTTTGCATTTCAGACATTGAAGAAGCTAACATTAAACCATTTTACATTAGTGATTCTCTCTATCTGAGATATTTAATTTAAGAGAATTATTCCATCATTTTAAGAATAAACTTGTAAAAATCAGAAAATGTAACTCATCTCAAACAAGTGAAACCTATTGTCATATTCCCTCATAATCCACGAGAATGTGTGGACTTCCAATTACAGCAGAAAGCTATCACACAGCAGCCCTTGAAAGATGAATGAGTAAATTGACGGAAGGCTTACCAGACTTCAATTTTTGATCGAATCAAGCACCCTTTGGCAATCTTTGGTCAGCGGTAGATGCTTGGGGTTGAAAAAATACATGTCGCCCTTTGGAATCGACTTTATGGACTCTTCCCGCACCTTGAAAAGTGTAATTCCATTTGCCCGCAAAAACTTAGCAGCAGAGCTAGTCCCTGCACATCACAACCAAGAAATTAGAAGTAGCACAATCCATGTCAGTCTAATGATAATCCTTGAATCTTATCGAGACTATATACAAAGTATGTGAAAACATATGTTCTTCCCAGTAACAAAATGAGGGCCCCATCAAGAGTGCTTGCATGATATAAGACAGGCCTAAGATGCCCCCTCCATGATTAACGTCACTGGCAACTCCACAGTTCAAGTAAAATCGAAAACTTTTCCCAAGAAACCACTTCACCAACCAGTTGAATTCATTATATACACAGTACATAGCCATAATGATCTAGCATGGCTATGAATATCTCTAGGCAGATAGGCCAACAGACTACTTCAATGAATAATGAAGCAACAACCGGAAGCAATATGAAAGATATTCCCAAAATGCACAAAGTGAATTACCCTCAATAAGCAATCCCATAAGAAGTGCCTCCGTTCCAGTAGTCGGATACTTAAGCTTCCTCGCCTCGAGTTCACCCATAGCCAACGACTTTATCGCCCTCCTCGACCATCTAATTCCACCCCCAACTGCAACAAAAACAGAGAAAGACTCAATGTCCACACAGAACACAGAATACGAGTGAACACAACAGATTCATCTTCACTTATCATCGATGGAATCGACTACATACACAAACGGCATGTTCCAAAGCTAAATCAAGATAATTATTCCATTCCAATTGTCATTTGATAAATGTAGCTCATTCGAAGGACACTTTCGTTAACACAAACCAAGAAACAACAGTAGAAAACACGAACTTTCATCTAACGTTTTTGGCTAAACTCACCTGAGAACATCCTCACTGGAAGAGACCCTCTCCAGCTTTCTACAAAATCAAGCACAACACTCTTGAAACAACAACACAGTCACCTAAAAATGCATTTTTTAAAATCAGAAACCAAAATTAAACAAAATCCCAAAAAGGGAACACGTAAAGTAATGCTTTCGAGACGACTATGGGAGGCCGAGCGGCCTCTCAAAATTAAATAAAATCCCAAAATCCTAGACTTGGGGAAGGCCGAGCGGCCTCGCCCAGGGCCAGCGATCGACCTCGCCGTCGCCCAGATCTGGGCGATGGCGAGGTCGACCGCTGGCCATGGCGAGGCCGAAGCTGACCCCCCCGATCACGGCGACTTCCAAATCCAGAAAAGAGAGAGATGAGAGGAGATCTAGCGCACGATCGAAGCTTACGTGGAGCAGGAGCGAGCGGCCCTAGCTTCCTCTCGGTCGGAGCGAGCGAACGAGTGGCCTGGCTTCCTCTCAACGGCGACAAAGAGAGTAGAGAGAGAGACGGGCAAATTAGAGAGATGAGAGGAGACAAGAGATAGATATGTTGAAGAAAATGAATTCCTCATAAATGGTTCTCACTTTTGTTCCAGAAATGAAAAACCAACTTTTTTTTTGTTCTAATTTCTTATTCAGAATGAGTTCTGGAACAAAAACTTGTCCCAGAAATAGAAAAATTAAATTGCGTTAACAAACGGGTTTCTGGTTCAAAACTAATTTCGGAAGCAAAAAATCAGTTCTTGACTGAATCAGAATGGTTATCATGCGGTAGCTAAGTTTGCACACGCCACATTGACTAATGACGTGGTGATTACAAACCATCAAATATTTTCTCGTAATATAACTTTGTCATCTTTTGATTTGGTCAAAAGTGGGGTTGTTTAAAAAAAAGTGGATATCAGCCTACGTATAAACAAGAAAGAGAAAACAGAGAAGAAAAGAGAAAGTAAGAAATAGAATAAGAAGTAGGGAACATGAAAAGGAAAAAAGAGACTTGTGTATACACAGCATGGATGCCTTGCCAAGTCGGATTTATTTTGATTTACAATTCCCAGTAATAATTTTAGCTCTTCATTCTTCTAATCATAGTAATATTTAGGATTAGGGTTCAAATTTAGAATTAAATGAAACTTGAACTATAAAATGTGATTTTGGAGTTGTTAAGCTGAGAAATTATGTGGGAATGATAGCTTAGGGTGTTTTGGAGTTGTAGGGTTTTACAGAATTCAATTTGGACTTACAGTTTGCCCGAAATAGATTTTCAAAGTTTCGTGAGCGTGATGAACAATACTTAACCAGTAACTTTCATGCCAATCTTCGTCATTTTTGGTCCCTAATTTGAGTCGGTTAAGTTATTAGTCTTTTAGAACTTCAGAAGAGCTTTATTTTGACCGTAAGTTCGCTTGAAATTGAGGTCGGTGGAATAAGTTGTGGCATGACCGAGTTCAACATGCAAGTTCTGTATTGTAAACTGCTTTGAATAATCGCTTTGGACAAGCAATTGGGGAGCGCGAGAGTCATTTTGTTAGCGTTTAAGTTTAGTTTTACTTGTTTGCAACATGGCATGGCCAAACATGGATAAACTTTAATGATATTTTAATTTTTTTTTTCGAATTATTTATTTATTCATTTCTTTTTCTTTTTTTTTTTCATTTCTTGCTTTTTGTTTTTTGTTCTTCCATTCTTCCTCTAGTTGATTGCAGGGCCTTGGCAACCATCCAAGTTGCTTACCCAAGAACTGACCAAAGACGAAGCTCGCTCCCGTGGCCATTAGCAAGGGTGAGCCTCACCCGAAGACAGACTAAAGGCGAAGACCAGCAAGGTTGAGCCTCGCCAGAGGCCTGACCACCAGCTAGAGAAAGAAGGAAAGAACAAAAAAAGAAAATAAAAAGAAAAAAGGAAAAATAAAAAATTCAAATTTGTTTTAAATTATCCACATTAGAGCTCGTAGGACAGTTGGTGTTCATGTTGGCGATTTCTAGCCAAAATTGTCCGGATGGACTTAATTGGCAAAATGTGAAAATGTTTAGAATTTAATTAACATAATTCAAAAGTTTAGGACTGAATTGTAATATGTTTAAGCCTTTTTGGATAATTTTTCCTACTTTTAGGATATCCTTATGGGCCCACCACCAGCAATATAGGTGGAAACCTAATCAAGGCAGAATCTTGGTCACTTTATCATAATTCATTATGTGTGACAATAGTTAGATATTTGAACGCGAGTTTGATCAATGGAAAGGATTATTGACATGTGATTTAAGATTAATAGGTGAAATGGATCACTGACGTGTGATTTGATAAAGATTAATCAATGAACATGACCAATGATATTTCTTATGATATTATGAATTTAAGGAATGTTTGATGTGTACATAATCATGTTGAGCAAAACTCATTTTGATCTTGTTTGTATACTATATTCTGGGTTTAGGCTAAATGAGTCGTGTTTTGGTTTTGTAATTGTGCATAGTAGATGCTCAATATTCTTAAAAGAGATACGCACTATTCACTAAACTATGGTTGCTTATCCCTTCCATTCCAATCTTTTTCAGGTCCTTCAACTAGCGATTAGTAGGTTGAGGGTAATATCGACGGGAAACTTTGGTAATCAAATTTGGGGCATGAGTTGAGATAGTTTGATACATGCTTGAAATGACATTTGTTGGGCTTAGTTAAGTTGGAAGTGTATATAAACTTTTTATAAATTGTAGAAACTATGATCCTTTACCAACTTGCTGGTATATCATATATATATTTATATAATTGAAGACATATATTTCGATAACAGGTTATTGATTGTATTTGAAGCTGCATCATTCGGGAGGAAGGTCATGTTGTTTTTGCATTCTTGACGTATTCAAGGTATGATAACGTCGATCTCATTTGATAAAAGTTCAGATATGGATGTTACAAAATTGTGGGTTGCCATTATCATCCTTCATCTACCCGAGTGATGGAGGAGCTTGTAGCCCGCTATTTTAATAATTGCAACCCAACTCAATCTACTCAATAAAAACTGAGAATCAATATGGTCAAACATATTTTAAATAAAAGAATGGACATTTCTAAGTGGTGACCCATTTAGAAACATTCTAGGGTTTCCTCTCTAAGCCGTAGTCGCCCAACTGTTTTTCTCTAAATAACTCTTAAGGGAGCCCTCCCTCTCCCTCTCCCTCTCTATCCGTGGATGATGCAATAGACATCCTCCATGGAAGTGAGCTTTGAAGATTGAAGCATGAGTGCCTTGACAGAATCGACTCTCTCCAAATCTGCTCATTTGCTTCAGCTCCGATTGCTTGCTTAAGATAGTTGAGCACTCCACAAGTCTCCAAGACTCTTTTGATACCGCCTTCAACTTATCTGAAAGTGATTATGTGATCAAACGATATCTCCTTTGCAGGTCTTCTCTCCTTATCTAGAGCTAGATCAAGATGTAGGTGCTCTTCTATCCTGATTTAGATATAGATATGGAATTTACAAAGCATTTTTTATGCTCTTTCAACATTTTGGTGTTGTTTTGGTTTTTATACGATGATTAAACCAACACGTGCATCGCCTTTTGGTAAAGCCATAGCCACAAGAGAGGGATTTCTTAGCGTGCGCTCGTATGATGCGAGATTCGGTGATTGGCCGTCGTTTGTACTTTGATTTTATGATAAATCCGTCTTTGTGAAATGAGCGAGTCTCTCCAGGCTGTACCAAATTGATTCGCTTTTCAAATTTACTTATTTTTTGGGATTTGTATATATGTCTTAAAAAAAAATACATATGATAAAAGTTGATACTTTGCTATCATTTGTAAGCGTCCTATGCAATCTGTCCCATTACATAAGCACGTGAAAGTGCTATTTGTATAATCTCCGGAAGACGAGAAGATTACCACATTCCATGAGATTGGTCGATTGCTTAGAGAGCCCATTAAAAATCTGTTAGGAGACCAACTGACATCTATTAATAATTTTTACTAATCCGTATTTGTTTTTCCAAAAATTGGAAACAAACGGATTTATATTACAAATTTTAGATTGTTACAAAATTTGTAGATGAACCTACATGCCAACACCAGCATATTTTGAAAGATTGTCAAATAAAAGCAAAAATGCGAGCGTAACAATAATTATAAAAAGGCAAATGCCTGTCCGAATTAACTTTGTGTTTTTATTTTTACTTCATCAAAATTTCCAGCTTACATGTTCGTATAACCTCTTCACATCCGAAAGATTTGCCATTTTTTTTCCCAAAAAGTCATTGTATGCAAGTTGAGCAATGCCTTATATTTTGACGGTAAAAAAAAAGTACTCTTATTTATTTACTCAGACTTTATTTATTTCGAGAAAAATGAATGATTGTATGACTTGTAATTAGTCAATAGAAATTTTTTTTATTATCAATAATAATTTATGTTGGAACATTTTGGTGCATGACGAAAATGTTTTTCATGCACTTATTTTTATAAAAAAAATATAAGCTGTCATTATTAAAAATGTATATTTTTAAATCATTTATTTTTTCTCGAAGAACAACAGATCAAGAGCAGTCGGATCCAAGGAAACAGTGTAAACAGCCCATGAAAATCGGCCAGGCCCAAGATCTTTCTCTCTCTCTCTCTCTCTCTCTCTCTCTCGCGTATGAAGAGGATTCCCACAACTCAGAGAACGAGAAGACCGTAAAGTCGAGCTCGCTGCAGAGGAGTCGCTTCCAGTCGGGCGCGAGGAAGACGAAACGGGTACGAACACAACCGGGTCTCATCGTTTCAGCATTCGCCCGACACCCTTCGATTCGTCTTACAGTATCGTCCGCTTTCTCACGCTTTAGTCGATCTGGAACCGCATCCCCCTTAACCCCTTTTCGTTGATGCCGCTGTTGTTTTCGCAGGAAGGTTTCTGAAGTTGTCGGGATCGGTCTTACCATGTGAGTATCACTTGGTTTTGTCCTGTATGTTGGGTTTTTTCTTTTTTTTTTTTGTTCTTTTGGTTTCTGATGCTGTCCGATGTATGCCTTTTTTCTTTTTTTCCATTTTCCATCGAGGAGGCTCGTTGATTGATGATATTGTCTTCTGGCTGAAATTTTTTCTTGAATTGGTCTCTGGGTCGTCATGAATTGGAACTTGTTGGTTACGGCATTGCCATGCCAAAGCCGGATTTTCTGGTTCTTATTACGGATTCTTCTGCTGGTCGACGTCTCGGGTGTTGAAATGGATGACTGGGCGATAAAATTCGTTTGGAAGGGGTCGATGGTGCAAATTTAATATGGTTTTTTAGACTAATTTGATGAGGTAGAGCGGGGTTGCTTTTGGTTACAATAAAGGGTTTAGAATGGAGGAAACTTGGCAATGAATAGTGTTGGGTCATGTTTTCGCATTGTGATTTTTTCTTGCAATTGGGGATGTGATCAGGATTCAGGAAGTAGAAAGTAAAGGGTGGTTGAGAGTAAGGTGAATGAGGCAACTCGTGAGACCGAGTTAAAAAGAAAGCTGCAGAGGATTGAAAAGATGGTATTGGTCAGTGAATTGCAATAATACTCCCAACTCCTGCTTTGAAGGAGTCAGAGTTCGAGAGGTTGGTTGTTGTGACATTTTTTTTGGTGAGTTGATGACATGGATCGCTCAGTTTTGGCTGATGTTTGGAGGTCATAGGTCTTGGGATCTATTAGTCTTGTTTGAAGCTGTTTTATGTTTTTTAGCCAGTGACTAGATCCGGATTCTGGAGAAATCATTTTTTGTTTAATCTTCGTATTTTCTCTAAATTCAATTCCTACGCCATACACAACATTACTTGTTCTTATGAATAGGTTTGGGCTCTGGGTTTGGAGTCGCTGAATGTAGGTATATGGGTTGGTACAAGTTCGATGCCTCACTAATGAACTTCTACTTATAAATGTTGCAAAATTGAAGATCGATTGAGGAACTTCCCCAACTAATCTTGTTTCTGCAATACTAGGCTGCCAATTATAGTTGCTATACATCTTAAACCACAAGATCTAATATTTCGCTTTCTTATTTGGAGCCTACTCTATTAACCAAGGGGTTAGTCCACCAGCCCAAATAAAGAATCCTGGTGTTGATTTCTTTGAACACACTGAATGTTTGACCTTGTGCTCAGAATGTGGATTGATATACATATAATTTCCCTATATGGAACTAGGAAAACTTGTCCGATACTTTAAGTAGCTATATTGAAAACTTTAAGCTAGTTTGCAAGACTTAATTTGTCTAGTGGATATTTGTTTGGCGAATACCTGTCTGATGCATTTCGGCAATAGAAGCAGATGAGAGAAAGTTGGTTCTTGATCTTGAGAATGTGCATCTAGAGCAATTTTTGGAGAATGCTTCCAAAATGGCCAATAAGTTTCTCTAGTTTGACTGCTTCATGAATGTGCAAAAAGCATATCTCTTTAGTTACCTCAGTCTCAATTGATAGGGAAGGAGCTCTGATATTTCATGGCTGCTGTATCATCCATCTTTTCTTGTCCTTTCTGTTGAGTTCTTTACTATTTAGGATTGGGATTGCTATTGCATTCATCATTAAACAGTTTATCAGAAACACATGGTAGACAGGAACTACCATTTACTCTCTCTCTCTCTCTCTCTCTCTCTCTCTCTCTCGCCATATTTATGATGCTGTAGGATGACTTATATGAAGTCATACTATGCTGATAATTTGGTCGGATATAACTTCATTAACAATCTGATGTTAGATATATATTAATGCCTTTTCTATCCGTGTCACATCTAGGGCGGATGAGGAGCCTGTTGATCAAAAGAAGTACTTTGAGGATTCTTGCAAGCCGAAATGTGTGAAACCTTTGCTCGAATATGAGGTGAATTCTTACACCCTGGAATGTTCTTAAAATACGGTTGTGTGAAACCTTTGCTTGAATATGAGGTGAATTCTTACTCCCTGGAATGTTCTTAAAATACAGTTAGGACGTCGTGTTCACTTATTGAAAATAGTTTGAGGATAATATTCATTGTTAAAAGCTGATCTGAATCATTTCAGATTATGTGCTTTGCTTTTTGCTATCGGTGTGAGAGTTTGATGTGTTTCTGCTATCTAGCTGTCAAGTGTCGGTACAATGAAGGTTCAATTCTCTTTGCTTTAGTGGCTATTTTGCGATCATCTAGTACCGTGACTGCTCTTTTTTCCAGTCAAATAGTTAATTCTTTGGATGTATAGTTCCTGGTATCTTCGGTCTTCTCATTTATTTCTTTCTCATAGCCCTTTGGGTCTTGTGTCATCAGTCTGCGCGAAGAAGGAAGGATAATCAATAAGAAAGTCAAGGATTGCCCTGTTGGTCATTCTAGTCAGCCAATTATCATTGCCTTAGTCTGCCCCTTGATGTTGTGGTCACTTCTGAACTTGGAGAATGGGCCCTTTATGAATAAATATTGGGTAGGATGCCAGTTGGTTTAATTTGACAATTGGCCTTCAATATTGAAAATGCTTGTCAAAGATTCATCAAAGATGTTTAGTTAGATGTCACAGATCTGTGCAATGTAATGGCTCAACTTTTTTCAATTGCAAGATGCTTTGGAGGTGTTATTGAAGCCCGAAAGGTTATATTAATGCTTTTGTGAGATATGATCTATCTGAATCACATCATTTTTCGCAGATATGCCCCTGAGACTCTAAGATTTATATGATTGAAATTTTTTTCCCCTGTTCACTTGGCCATGGGAAGTGGTACTACTAAATGCCCTCTATGATTTTGTCCCAGTCCTTAGCTTGCCTTGATGAGGCTTAGTTTCATTTTCGTTTTCTTGTTATTGAGATTCTACTGTTGATTCTCCATGAGATGATATAGTCAACTCTACTCGGGGGGATAAAACTTAGTCTGTAGTTTTTCACTGTTATCGCTTCTTAATATTGGGAGGACTCTTGTAAGCCTTGTGGTGCTAATTCTCATTCAATTAGGTTTAGAAGTTTTTAAGCTTTTTCTTCTCCTCCTTTCTTGTTTTTTGTTGGCACATGAATATCGTGCTACCTGATGTAGGCATGCGTGAGGAGGATCCAAGGAGATGAATCAGGGCACAAGCACTGCACCGGGCAGTACTTTGATTATTGGTTTTGTGTGGATAAATGTGTAAGTTCCCTTTTGTAGAATTCATGGTTAACTTGCATGGTTCATGGTCAACAAACGATGTCTGATTCAACCGTGAACAATTTGCAGGTTGCTCCAAAATTATTCCCAAAACTGAAGTGACTGAGGATGCCCCCTTGTTTTTGTCATCTGTATTCCGGGATGTCTTTATGACTCTGGACGGGGGCTCATGTTTGCAAGAATGCTCTTAGTCGTCTTCTACCTTGCACATTTTGAGTTTCTAGTTGGAATAAAGTGAGAAATGAAGTTTCTCGTTTGCAAAACCGTGATCGCTCCATCGTTGTTGATAAGATCGTACTTACTAAGGATGCATTGATGGTTTATCTCTTTTGTGTTACTTGTGTTTCACGCTTTAACATCGGTATGATTCTTATTTGCAGTCCTTGTATGCCGTGTCCCTCCGCCACGGCAGAATCAGCTGATGTATTGGGCTTCGGTAAGTGTCTTTGGTAATCACCAAACTACGGGGATTTCTTGACTTTGTTGTCGCAGCAACAAAGTCCTGAAACTTTTGACGTCGTTTCCATGTCATTATGGCCCTACGTTGTGAAAACCGGGGGACAGGATTTCGAAAAGTGGACATCCATGTTTAGTTTTCCTATGATGGGATATCTAAGATGGACATCACGTGCATTTACTTTTCATACATTTGATGATGCGACTTCTCTGTGTGATTATGCGATGCGCATCAATGTGCATTTACTTTTCATCCACGTTAAGAATCTATTTATTTTACGAAAAATAAATTATTTAAAAAATATTTTTTAAAAAATGATCGTTAGTGTTGCTTGAAATAATTAGTTAATAAAAAATATTTTTGTTATTGACAAAATAATTTTAGTTTATTAATTTTATAAGTGACACGAGCGAATATTTTTTGAGAATTATTCATTTTTTGCAAAACAAACGGAGTTAAAGAGAGGTGTATGACTTATTTGAGCATGTGTTGTCGGTGCAGTTGTGCTCTAGTTTTTAATGAGAAATGCTTTCATCACGAATCAACTCTTTTAATTCACTTCTTAGTACTACAAACACGAAGCTATCACCTCATGTATCTTTTCTATAACAAAACTCTAAACTTTGAACTGAATTGGCGAGGCATTATAATTAGAACATTGGTTATTTACTCTTTCAGAGTATTCTTATATTTGAATTTGAGATGGACACTAAGGGCTTGTTTGGTAATTGGTCAAAAAGTGCTTGATTTTATTTTTTTGTTCCAGGGAACGAAAAAAGAATATCAATCCGTTTGGTAAATTTTTTATTTCTGGACACAAATTTGTTTCCAGAATCAGTTTTTGAATAGAATCAAAAATAAAATAAAAAATTAATTCTTGACTATGGGAACAAGAATAAAAAATGAAAAAGAAAATTTTTTTTTTCTTCTTTTGTAACAAGTGCTGGTGGCCAGCGAGGGTTGGAACCTCACGGCCTGGGCGAGGGCCGCCCTTGCCGGATCTAGCGAGGGCGGCAGCAAGGGTCTGGCCCTTGCTTAATCTAGCGAGGGCAGCCTTCTCCCAGGTCACGAGGGTCCAGCCCTTGCTCTTGCTTGTTACCAGTTGCTAATGCTGGCGACCTGGCCATGGGCTAAGGAAGGAAAAGAAGAAAAAAAGAAAAGGAAAAAAAGAGAAAGAAATATGAAAAATTATAAAATATTATTAATAAAAAGAAATTTTATATAATTACCAAATGTATTTCTATTTTTTTCTATTTCAGGAATAGAAATTTTGGGCAGTTATTAAATGCCTTCAAATTGATTTCGAGAATTGAATAAAAAAAATCATTTCTTAGCAGAAATTGTTTCCGGGAATAGAATTATTACCAAACGCGCCTTAAGTTTTAATAACCCGTTTATCTTTCTCACGCGACAAAATAATTAGGAAATGGGAGAAGGATACGTCGATAACATAAAAAAAAAAACAATTACCAAATAAGAGAAGGCAACTAAATATCAAGTTATATCGGGAATTTCTTTCCATAAGAGATGAACTATTAAATTAGGCAGAAAAATTTTAGAGTTTGAAGTGAGATTCAAATTCTTGTCAGGCGTTGCTGTTCAAATTACCGACAAAATAAAATTTTTTGCGACCACAAACGTATATATTATCAAGATTATCTTTATCTAAGTTAACATAAAAATTTGGTAATTCTTTTCTCTATCCTTTTTTATTTACCATAAAAACAAAATATTATTTTTCACTGTAACGCCGCCCACTCAGCAGCCCTATATTTTCTTCTTCTTGTCACTTCTCTCTGTCTCTCTCTTTCTCTTCCCTCTTTCTGTCGTTTCTCTCGGCTCCGGCGTTCACGCATTCTCTCTCTCTCTCTGCCCTACGTCGGACTGGAAGATAGTGCAGCGCCTCCGCGCTGCCGCGCTCGCTCCGCCGCGAAGCTCTTCGCCCGGCGAGCTCCGCGGTTTCTGCCGCCGCCGCCGCCGCGCGTACAGGTATGAGCGGGGCCTCTCGTATGTTCTCGGACGAGAGAATCTTGCCTTGCTTTTGGTCGCTCGTCGTGATTCTGTGGCGTCGTCTGATTTTTTTTTGTTGTTTTTTTTTTCGCGTTTCGGTTCTGTTCTGTGCTTGTTGATCCGAATCGAATGGATCTAGCTCGACGATTGTTCTGATTTTCTGATGGTGATTTGTTTGAGTATTCCCGGCAGGCGGCGTTTCTAGTCGGTTACCGATTTTCTGTTTCGTTGGAACATATTTGTCGAATTGACGTCGGAGATTAAATCTGGATGGGGCGGAAGAAGCCTGCCACGCGAGACGAGGACGGCCAAGCCCTGGTGGCCGCTGGTAAGCCGAAGAAGAAGGCACTCGCCATCGACGATGACGAGTACTCGGTCGGGGCTGATTTATCCGAAGAGCCGGCGGCGCAAGTTCAGGAGGAGAGGTTGCCTGCTGCCGGCAAGCAGAAGGGTGTAAAGGGGCCGGCGAGGGCTCGACCGACGAAAGAGGAGGAGGAGGAGGATGATGATGATGTGGAGAAGGGGGTTGGAGAGGACGATGAGGATGCTCCGGTAATGGCACTTCGAGGGAGAAAGAAAACGAAATCGAAGAAAGGAGGAAACAGTGCATTCTCGGCCTCGAATTTCGGGTTGCTTGGAGAGGAGGGTGAAGATAATGAGGATGTGTCTGTTGCGTCTAGTGTGACTGGTGGTGGGGATAGTGATGATGCGGAGGACGAACCGGTCGTGAGCTTTTCGGGCAAGAAGAAGCCTTCCAAGAAGAATACTAAAGGTGGCAGCTCGTTTGCTTCTTCAGCTTTTGATGCCTTAAATGATCAGGAAGGAGATGACGGGGAGGTGATCCACAATGATGATAGAATAGATGGTAACGGTGATGATGAGGCAGCACCGGTTATTGCTTTTACGGGAAAAAAAAAGCAGTCTAAAGGGAGCAAGAAAGGTGGCAGTGCATTTACTGCCTCGAGTTTTGGGGGTTTGGATGAAGGGAATGAGGACAAACACGATGAGGTTGATGAGGAAGACGTTGTGTCTATCACCTTTTCTGGTAAAAAGAAGAAGTCTTCCAAGCCCTCAAAAATGAACATAAATTCTTTTAGTACAGCCTTTCTTGATGAAGGTGAACAAGACGAGGAAGGGAAGAAAGACGAAGATCACGATGAAGACGTTGCTGCTATCACTTTTTCGGGCAAGAAGAAGAAGTCTTCTAAGCCCTCAAAGAAGAGTACGAATTTATTTAGTGCTGCCGTTGAAGGTGATGAGGATGATTCCCCTGTAGTGGAAGCTCCTAAAGCCATTGACGACTCTGTTGACAGAGATGAGAGTCTAGCTCTCTCCTTTTCAGGGAAGAAAAAACCTTCGAAGAAGAAGAGTAGCATTGGCTCTGATGTGGTAGAACCGCAGCAACCCGATGTACCACTGAATGATTTGGCAGGTATGTGCAAAAGACTCCAAAATCTACATTGCTTATCGCTTGTCATTGTAGATATGCATTGAATCGCGTTGAAGCTCAGTGATTGGTTCTTGTAATAATTACACTTTTTTATCCAATGACTTTGATATTTGAAAACAAATCACTAAAGCAAGAAAGGCTGAAATTCTGTCGAATAAAGAAGTTGCTGCCTTCCTGTTTTACTAAGTGAATGAAATAATATACAATGGTAAGGGTCATATAAAACCTTCCTACTTCACGAGAGAAAAGGCTTTGCGGTACTTTCACATTAATTTACTAAAGTTTGGTTGCTTTTCCCTACTCATTGTCATGGATAGAGGAACATGATTTCCAATGGGACATTTACCAGGTTTTAATCGATTCTAATCAAAGTATATTGTCTTCGTAAATTTGATTGTTTTTAGGAGGCATATGTCTTGGCAAGGATTTGAGGTGCTTTTGGAGACATAATGAAAGATTTTTCCTCCTATGATTGGCATAATTGTATAGCCCCTAAATGACATCCTCTATGTAGCCTCCATAGGATATTGCTCACGAAAATGGTTTTGTTATTGTTTTTCCACTGTACAGAGTGGCACTTTTTGCTTTTTCAGAGTTTTTTTCGATGTTCTGCTTAGCAATGTTATTCTGTTTTAAAAAACAAATAATTGTAATCAAAAGTTTGATTTATTATAGAATCTACTTCTGACTGTGCTGCATACTACCTCTATAGTGAGTAAGGAAAGTGAGGATGCACCTGAAACTTCTAAGAACAAGAAGAAGAAGAAGAAAAGTGGAAGGACTGCTCAGGAAGAGGACGATTTGGATAAAATACTTGCTGAGCTGGGTGAAACGCCTTCTGTATCAAAACCTAGTGAGCCACCACCGGAAGAGGAGAAAGCCTCGGTCCAGCCTGAGGCAGTTGCCCCTACTGAACCTGCTGCCGAAAAAGAAGCTGAAGAAGAAAGTTTGGGATCTGCTGCAGCAAAGAAGAAGAAGAAAAAGAAGGAAAAGGAAAAAGAGAAGAAAGCAGCAGCTGCAGCGGCAGCTGCCACTTCTGCTGTTGGTGACATTAAAGAAGAAAAACTTGAGGAAGTAAAGGGTGAAACAGCTGGTGCCAAAAAGGTTGATGCCAAGGGTAAAGCTGCTGACAAGAAAGTGCCAAAACATGTTAGGGAGATGCAGGAGGCACTTGCTAGAAGGAAGGAAGCGGAAGAGAGGAAAAAAAGAGAAGAGGAGGAGAGACTAAAGAAGGAAGAAGAGGAGCGACGCAGACAAGAAGAACTTGAGAGGCAAGCAGAGGAGGCTAAGCGAAGGAAAAAGGAAAGGGAAAAAGAAAAGCTTCTTAAGAAGAAACAGGAAGGTAGGCTTTTAACGGGGAAGCAGAAGGAAGAGGCTCGGCGGTTGGAGGCCATGAGGAACCAGATACTTGCTAGTGCTGCAGGTGTGAATATATCTACTGGAGAAACTGGTGGTGCCCCGACAAAACGGCCCAAGTATCAGTCCAAGAAATCAAAACCAGCTCAGCACCAGGCAAATGGTGCTACCCCTGCTAAAGATTCACAGAGTGTAGAATCAGAGGAAATAGTGCCGGAGCCTGTGATTGAGGCAGATACAGTGGATTCAGAGAATGTCGAAGAAGTAGATACAATGAGTGTGGAGGAGAAGTCAGAAGTCACTGATGCAGTTGAAGAGAACGGAATGGAGGAAGAGGATGATGAGGAATGGGATGCGAAGAGCTGGGATGATATTAATATCTCTGTCAAAAGCTCCTTTGCTGATGAAGAGGCCGACTCTGAGCCTGAACCAGTTATAAAAAAGGGGTTAAGGAATGCAGCACCTGTGTCTCGTACTACAGGTAATTTTACTCAATTTGCTTTTTCAGTTGAGTTATGATTCACTTTCATTACTTCTGTTGGTGCCACCTTATCTATTGAAATTCAATTTGGTAGCTCCTGCTGCTGCTGCAAAGTCAGCTGTTGCTTCCAAGAAGGCCATCGTTTCCGAGCCTGAAAAGTCCCAAGTAGTTGAAACAAGGAAAAGCCAGCCAGAAGCTGCAGTTATGGAGAAGAACAGGGGCAAAGGGGCTGCTGCTGTACCAGAAGTAGCTGTTTCTGACGCCACATTTAACCCAATCGGACACAACCTCCGTTCCCCAATTTGCTGTATTATGGGGCACGTTGATACAGGTAAGACCAAGCTTCTAGACTGCATCCGAGGCACTAATGTGCAGGAAGGTGAAGCTGGGGGTATTACACAGCAGATTGGTGCCACATACTTCCCAGCTGAGAACATAAGGGAGAGAACTAAGGAACTGGGAGATGCAAAGCTGAATGTGCCTGGACTACTGGTTATTGATACCCCAGGACACGAATCATTCAGGAATTTAAGGTCACGAGGTTCAGGTATATGTGACATTGCCATCCTGGTGGTTGACATCATGCATGGCTTGGAGCCACAGACCATAGAATCATTAAGTCTTCTGAAGATGAGAAATACAGAGTTCATTGTGGCACTGAATAAGGTGAGATTGTACTAAAGGCTTTTGAGCTAGATATATTCACAATGCAGAAAGTTAATTTATCTTTTTTCACTATACAACTATCTGTAAATTCTCTAGGTAGACAGACTGTATGGTTGGAAAACATGTCGAAATGCACCAATTATGAAGGCAATGAAGGAACAAACCAAAGATGTGCAGAATGAGTTCAATATGAGGCTCACGCAGGTTCTAGTTGTTTCCTACTTGTCTTTGTATGAATTAGATTCCCATCCTGGGGCTATTAGATGCTTAACATTTTTATTGGATGTCTTTCTTTGGATTCTAGATTATAACTCAGTTCAAGGAGCAGGGCCTAAACACTGAATTATATTACAAAAATAAAGAAAAGGGTGAAGTTTCCAGTATTGTGCCCACAAGTGCTATTAGGTTTGTCATTTTCCTTTGTACTTTCACTGTGGTTGCTGATTATCTATTCTTCATTTGTGATGTTTTACTTTCTTCCGTATCAACTAACATCTTGACATGGTACAGTGGCGAAGGAGTCCCAGATTTGTTGCTATTACTGGTTCTGTGGACTCAGAAGACAATGGTCGAAAAATTAACATTTAGGGATGAAGTTCAGGTGTGTTTCATTTCCTTTATACTCTGTTTTTAGTTTTTTATGGAAATTTCAGCAGAAGAACCTGACCCTGTGTTCAAATTGCTTTCCAGTGTACTGTGTTGGAGGTCAAGGTGGTTGAAGGCCATGGAACAACTATCGATGTTGTTCTAGTTAATGGTGTGCTTCATGAAGGAGACCAAATTGTTGTCTGTGGCTTGCAGGCATGCATCCATATGTTGACTTCTTGTTGTACTTCTTGTTCATACTGACAGCTTTGAAGTTCTAACAAGTTACTTGCTTTCAGGAGCCGATTGCCACTACAATTAGAGCTTTGTTGACCCCCCATCCAATGAAGGAACTTCGTGTTAAGGTGAGCTACTAATTTTAACTCTTTATTAGATAGCGGATTATCTACTTTATGTGCGAGTTATTTAAAATATTGCATTGCAGTATACATAAGTATAATTCAAACTAAAAACATTAAAGTGAACTTCCTACGTGAATTTTGTAGAATAAGTTAGTGTTGCTAAGTAATCCAATAAGAAAGCATGTAGGACTGTTAATTTGTGAACTTCTTACTTGGCCTCTTCTTTTAGGGAGTGTGCAATATTAGTTTCCTCTTTAGCATGTGTACCATGTGCGGTCATAGAATAATATACTGTTGAATTGTTACCTGATGTAAGAGTCATGCGAACACACATGCTTGAGTGAAGCTAAGTGATAATAATCAGTTTTTCTCAATTAAACACAAATAGCTAAGTTGCCATTAAGCATAGGGTTGATATAAAGAGGAGTAGGGGGCAAGGAGTCTAAAGAAGATATAATGTGTGGAAAACCGGGTGATTCTATTATGTATGCTGTGACATGTTGGGATCAAAAGGTAAACGTCAATCTACTTGTGCTAATATTAGCTTTTGTCTTCATATGCTAATTAAGTTGTGGTAGGGGCAATAAGGACCTTCAAACCCATGACTTGGTCCATGAGAAGAGGTCATCTGTCAGCAGGGCAAGATCTAGACCGTACAAGTGTAACATCGTACTAGTGAAGATGAGTTGAGGTTTTTTTTTATGGGAATAGTAAGAAAGGTGTACTACATGATAAGTTCGGGATTATCTTGTATCTCTCATAAAAAAATCTCAACCAATGTCTTAGCGATATGTCTGATTTACACTTTAAATTCAGGCAGTTGTACTCTTAACATGGAATTTATGGAACAAAAGACAATGGAAGCTAATTTAGAGTTATAGATGAGCTGACATTTTTATTGTGCAGTTAAGAAATTCTTAATGGGATTTCCTGTGTGTCTAAAATGTCCATAGACCAAGTTAAAATTCGTTAGAATGACAACATGACAGGTTCAGATTGTTGTCGAGGTGCAAAAAAGAGTGTTCACTATTTAAAGTTGTGTTGCTTGTCAAAAGGTGCAAAATTATGGGCTTCACCCCATGTACCTAGAAAGATGCTGTGGTCCCATATGGCACCTTTCGCTGTGTGCTGTATGTTGAGTTTGCATAGCTTGTCGATAATGAGAGAGGGGATGCCTAAAATTGTTTTAATCCTGAGATATTCTTTAGAACCATGGGAGTTCGGGTTTTGAAATAATGGTCTGTATTCAGGGACGAGATGTTTGGCCGTTAGGTTCTTGTGTATATGCTATTCCCCATTGAGCTAGATGATCTCATATTTAATAGCAGACAGTAGGCATCAGTGTCCTGCCTAGGTTTCAGATGTTGCTTAAAATGCAAACTTGATAGATCAAAATGGATGAGGATGCATTAACATCACACAAAAGGAGCGAGATATGGATTATGCGGTTGGTTATCCCAGAAGAATCCCAAGAAAGATCAGTGTATTAAGCATAACGATGCCATTGGCTAGAAACTTTCTTAATAAACCAGGACATAGATCAGACCCAAAAAAACAAAAAAAAACCAGGACTTAGATCAACTAGGGTAAGATATGAGCTTAAGTGCCCTCTTGTCGTGTCAACTGTATTTCCTTATTCGATGTTTTGTTATTAGTGTCCTTTTTTTTTAATTTCATCCTTTGCGAATTCTAAGTAGTTTCTTGCTTGATATACCAAAGATGACAGTTGTACTGTGTCCTGTGTGGCACTGTTTCTGTTTCCTGCTAGTTAAAGGTACAATTATGCATTGGTTAACACTGGTGCTTGTCTAATTTCAGGGTACATATCTGCACCATAAAGAGATAAAAGCTGCTCAGGGTATCAAGATCACTGCTCAGGTTATTATTTCCTCATTTTGTGGAAATTAAGGCTAATACCAAGCAGGGTCACGTTGGGCTCTCATTCCTTCATTGAACCAAACTTTCCAATTTTGTGGATATTATTTTAACTTGCAATTAGTAATGACTTGTCAACTGCACTGGTGCAGGGTCTGGAACATGCTATTGCTGGTACTGGTTTACTTGTGGTGGGACCTGATGACAATTTGGAGGATGTGAAGCAGGCAGCTATGGAAGATATGAAATCTGTTATGGGCAGGATTGATAGAAGTGGTGAAGGGGTATGTGTACAAGCATCTACACTTGGTTCTTTGGAAGCATTGCTGGAGTTTTTGAAGTCCCCTGCAGTGAGTATTCCTGTCAGTGGTATAAGCATTGGTCCTGTCCATAAGAAGGATGTGATGAAAGCCAGCGTAATGCTTGAAAAGAAGAAGGAATATGCAACAATCTTGGCTTTTGATGTCAAAGTGACTCCCGAAGCTCGTGAACTGGCAGATGAGTTGGGAGTGAAGATCTTTATTGCGGACATCATTTACCACCTTTTTGACCAATTTAAGGCTTACATTGACAACATTAAAGAGGAGAAGAAGAAGGAAGCTGCTGATGAGGCAGTTTTCCCATGTGTCCTCAAAATTTTACCCAACTGTGTTTTCAACAAGAAGGACCCCATTGTTTTGGGAGTTGATGTTCTTGAAGGCATTGCCAAGGTACTGTTAAGTTATCTGCGAACATCTTAATATAAAGAAAAGCTATTTGTGTTTATATAAGTAGCTATTGCTGTTGGAGATAATCACGTGAAAGACATGAATATAGTATATGAATTTACACAAATATAGTGAAGGATTTGACATGATCAAGGGAAGGAACGTTTCTCCTTTCCCCTCTCTTCTGATTTATCTAGGCATGAGTTAGCTTAGATTTGACATTATTTATTCCATAAAAAGGACTGTATTGAGATTTGTAAATTGCGTTGTTGATTAAGTTGATATCAATTTCTATAGATGAAGCAATCGATTGAGTTTGTCTAATCGTTTGTAAACCGCTCATAATGTTATATACCCTTTTTTTTCGGTTATTTGGACCTGGCAAAGAACAAAATTTTGAGAAGAACACCGATCCTTATGTTATGCATATACTGGCAGATTATTTAGATAACCCTCCTTCCACATTTAGCTATTCTTGATGATTGAATGATTATTTAAGGAATAAGTTCAGTGCCTAGCCTCAAGTAATTTACGATGTAGCATTCTTTGATGTTTAAGTAGCAAATTTGGTGTCACTCCTTTTGGACAGGTTGGTACTCCAGTTTGTATTCCACAGAGAGAGTTCATTGATATTGGTCGGATTGCCTCTATTGAAAACAATCATAAACCAGTTGATACTGCCAAGAAAGGCCAGAAGGTTGCCATCAAGGTACAGTTTTGTAACTTTAGGTTCTTGTTAATTTTGAAATCCTTTTACAACAGTTTTTTTTTTTTGGGGGCCATGAGGAGTAGCCGTGGAAACAACCTAAATCATCTTAATATGTGACTTCAGAGTATACACTTAAGCATCATGTAGTAGGCTGCAACTATGGAATTTTCCTCGAGTAACTCTGCTCATGTCTGGGCATTCTGAGTATGGATTCTAGTCTGGGTATTAAACATGCATGCGGTTCTTTTTTAGATTGTTAGCTCAAATCCGGAGGAGCAGCAGAAGATGTTTGGCAGGCATTTCGACTTGGAAGATGAACTTGTTAGTCATATCACAAGGAGCTCAATTGATATTCTCAAAACGAATTACAGGGTAAATCTGGATTGAAAGAAGGTTTTACATTTCATTAGCTATGTTAAACGATAGCTGTGGCTCAGCTTTTAGCTCCTATGTGCAGGATGACTTATCCTTAGAAGAATGGAGGCTGGTGGTGAAGCTGAAGAACCTTTTCAAAATACAATGAGACAGTGGATTGTTTGTGACAACCTCTCCTTTCCCATATGGGGCTCCTATGATGCGCCCGTTGTGATCGAAGATTGGGAAGTGGATATCGTTCAGACCATTAACTTTTGAGGTAAAGAACCCTTTGTGAAGAGGGATGAAGGGGAGAGCCCAGCATCATTTTGTTCCACAATGATGAAGTCCCTCTGTTGTCCAACCGACTTGTGTTGGTTCTTGAGCGTTGTCATCTCAATTTATTTTTTCCTTTAGCATATATAGTTTGTGATTTCGAGAGAAATACAAGGTCCATATACAGTGAGTGCCCTTGTGCGGCGCCCAAGTTCTGAGAATAATTGCGTAATCTTTCACGGAGATGCTGGCAACTTCTTTGGCAGCTTTTCACTTTTTGTCCCCGTCTTTGCAACAGTTTTGGCTTACGTTGCTTTTGAATGTGCAATCGATCGATGTTTCATTTTATTCACGGATATATAGACTCTGGCTCTGATGTTTTGCAACTTTTGCTATCATTTGCTGCAGCAGCTTTTGTTGGACAGCTGTTTTCTTTGAACGAGCAATACTGAATGGTTGGTCCTAAGCAAGACCTTAAAAAGCTTGGTTTGAACCCTAGGACGTAAAATTCGGGGGTATTTCTTGAGGTGAGGGAAGAAAAAACAATCCTCCAACTTGGGGGCAAAGTGTGCAGGCGCCGACACATTAAAATAAGAAATGCAGTCCTATCAGCCTGTCAGGGTTACTTGGACAGGCAGGCTAGCCCTTGTTGGAAGATGGCATTTGTTGATGGAATACATTAGCCTGGATTAGTCTTTGTCTTCACTTGAAATGTGATTGGTATAGTGGGCTTGGTTTGATTCGATTCAATCGGAAAATGATGGCAAGTGTCCCTCAGTTCTGTAGAGGAGATGACAGAAATGCGGGACGGTGTATTTGAATTTGAGACCTAGCATATGATTCGTAACATGTCCGACTGAGCGCCTAAGCCAAGCCTATCGAAGATCAATCGCTCACTCACTTGCTCGGATTGTAGAGAGGAAGTATTGAGAGAAGCTTTGGGGGAGAATGGATTTGTATTGTTTTAATTGTTGGATGGTTATAAATTAGGGGGCACCCTACTTATACAAAAACTCGTACTCTTTACGTCTGTTGATCGACTCTCAACGAATATCGCATCTCTTCGTTTACCAACTACCAATATTTAATGTAGGAAGACTTTAGAAATCAGTTCAATTACAATATTGCCTTCCCTAGAAACATTCCGGAAGCTTTAGAAGATTTGACTTGTTCTCTCTCGATCGTACACGGCCCTTGGTGCATGGAAAATCTTGAGACCGTGACAAAATCCTCTCAGAGTCTCGAGTTCTCTTCGAAGAAACCCATATTAGCGAATGAATGATAGCCTCTCTGGCTTCAAGGAAAAGTAAGTAATGACCAATTATTTTAGACTTACATGTGTAATCGCCAAATTATCTTCACCCCCGAGGGAAAAGATGCAGGAAACATGACTGGAAGTGATCCATCCACATCATCTCGAGCAGAGCTTCCATGAGCAATGAAATTGGTCATTATGGTCGGTCGAGTTATTGAAACACATCCATGAGGACCTTATATATACCAATGTGTTTATGTTCCAACGTAAGCCAACTTGGCTTAAAAAATTATTTTCAATGAGATGTATTCTCTCACATGATCGATGCAAAGTTTATGATGGTCGCTGACGAAAAATTATTTACTTTGTTGATTGTCTTTGGCTTATGGATCGCCGTAGTTTCTGAAAATCAACATGGATCAGATAAATCATCCATTAGTTTTTGCTTGTACAAACTCAGGTTGATCACTATGAGAAAAGGGAATAATAGGAGAATCTGCTAATTAAGTAAGCGCTTGGACCAACTCTTTGACCCTGCTTTTACTTTATGTATTACGACGGTGCCCCTAATCAAAACAGAACAAAGCAAAGCAAAAGTAATTAACAGGACATGACTTCAACGTGAAGAAAGAAACTCCCACATATTGATGCCCCATGTCAAAAGGGCTCTTCAGAGAGCATTCACGCCGATCAGTTTGGTCAGCCCATAGGTAATTGCCATGGCCAACCAGCCACCGATCAACACCCTAAGCGACGACCTCACGACCGGCACCTTCCCCAGGACTGCCCCGATCCACCCAAACGCCACGAGTGCAACAGTGACGGCCGCGATCACGGCCCCAAGCCTAGCCCTGTAGCTCCTTATGAAGGAGGCTGCCAGGAGTGGTACCATGGCCCCTACAGAGAAGGAGAGAGCTGAGGCTGAAGCAGCTTGCAATGGATTGGGCAAGCCATTTTCCTCTCCATTATCACCATTTTCTTCTCCATCTTTGTCCATTTGTACGTTGGTGGCCCTTTCCTTGTCCCTCTTCATTTGGGCCAACTCTATGTCCAGTTGGGAGTACACGGACACAAACTCCCCTATGGCCATGCTACACGCCCCGGCCACTAGGCCTGCGAAGCCGGTCAGGATCATAGCCTTGATGTCCTGTTTCACCGCGCCGACCCCCATCATGAGCGACGCGGTCGACACGAGCCCGTCATTCGCCCCGAGGACCGCTGCCCGCAGCCACTGCGACCGCTTCGAGTAGTCAAACTCCTTCTGGCCCTCGAGTTCCAATGTCAGGACGGTGTTGCGAGGGTTAGGGAGAGTGAGCTTAATGTCATTAAGAGAGGAAGAGGGATGGTTGGAGGCCATGAGGGATGCAATTGCAAAGTTGTTTTGTATGATTCGGGACGACTACCAAATCTAGTGAAGAGGAAGAGAAGAATTTGAGAGAGGAGTGGGGAGGGCACACGCCCAAGGTGGGGGTATTTATGGTGGGAGAGGGCAAACTTGGTAGAGGAAGAGGTGGGGTACGCTCATTAACATATACTACATCAAGACCAATTCTTTTCCTCTATACACAAAAAGCTACACGCAAATATGAGTATCAGTTTCGACCAAAAAAAAAAATGAGCATCAGTTATCGTGTCCTTATGCAAAGGCTCATGATCATCAACAAAAATAGACTTCATGGGACTTCTTGATAAATGCTGCTCTCCACCTCATGAGCATTTCAAGCGAGAGGACAACCTTTTTGGTGGTTGAGCAGTTCGAGTTTGATGTCTAGACACACACAAAGGAGTTATCGTGTCCTACCAGCTCATTAGCATAAGCCAGACCGCGATCTGCTCTACCAGCTCATTCTTGCGGTGACGCGATCCCTAACCTCTTAGGCAAATATCTACGGTACCCAAGTCCGCACCAACGTCATGCAAAGTCACTCCTATGTGTCCTAGATCATGACCGGACTTGCGATGATTCCTCTAACCATCCAGGCTCCCTATGAATCAGGTTGCATAAAACTTTTCATCCATGAAACGAAACCCAAAACATATAAAATCAGGAAATCAAACCCTTCGGATGATAGGATGACGTGTATGCTCTCGAGTGAACTAATGGCCTTGGTGTGTGCAGAAAAACTGAAACCGAAAGCTGCGACCATTGACACTTCGAGAAAAGATGATGGCAAATGGGAAAGAGCCAAAAATATGGAGACATGAAATTAAAAGCTAATGGCTTTGGTGGGTGCTAATATCTATCAATGGAGATCGATGACAGATTAGGGCATATTACCATCTTTAAAGACATCGTGAACGACAGGGATAAACGTGGTTTTAAGACTGATGGCAGATTCCAGTTCATGGATAAAGCATGAGTGTTGTTTTGCCCGACAAAACCAAAAGGAGAGAGCAAGAAGAGTGAATCTCGTTTCGTAAACTAAACTTCAGGGCGTTTCGAAAGTTTTGGTTTTCTTTTCTTTCCTTCTTTTTTTTTTTTTTCCATTCTTTCGAATTCTTTTGCGGGAATTGCGCGATTGGCTAGCACTTTCATGTGACGTATGTGACTGTTGCAAATCACATTAATGGGATACATATCTCGACGAGAAAAAATGATTTTCAAAGCAAAATTATTCGATGCCGGTGCATGAAATATAATTCGTTTTTGTGAAAACATCGTGCTTATGGGCTCTAACAATTCTAAGGAATTCAATTCAAGATTCTACGTGGGAATAACAAGGATATCATCCACTGATATGACTGGACAAGAAAACAAGCATTCAAGATGTCATTGATGTTCTCTTACTTTTTCAAGTAAAAGAGTCGAAAACTTCCATTTTATACTCGTGGAATGGCTGGCCAGACCCATTTTTCAATTAACATTCGTCCTCAAGATTCAAGATTGCTACACTCCTTTGCTGGCGATAAACAAATCATGCATACGTATAACATGATTTCGTTTGACTGATTTAGGAGGGGATGGCTGCTAAGTTAAGAAGATGCCACCCTAATTTCCATTGATCGCAGCTACTAAATTTACCGAGGTGTTTGTTTGGCACGGCGATTTCATCGGTGAAAATGGGGGTTTTAATTTTTGTAAGGTGTTTGATGATCACCTCACAGCTGCAACGCCTCGACAGCTATGGTAGTATATATATGGGCAATGTCAGCATGTATAATGTGTTCGAGATATATTTGCCAAGATAGAGATAAGTTCTATATTGTACTGTATATATGCAACCCATGGGATGTTCAAAGGACACCCAAGGCATAAAGCGTGCGTATTGTTTTAGGTCCTACACCTGCCAATTTGATTGCCAAATCAAACCATAAAGTTTCAATGGGAAGCCAACTATGAAATTTCCGAATATTCTACTATTAACCCAAGATCTCCATATCTTGATCATTGTAACTAATCAATAAACTATTCATTCCAACACACTTAATCCACTTCTTGTTCCTTCCTTTTTGTGCCTTTTTTCTTTGATGTTATCTCTTGAAGTTTGTAAGTAAATGCGGTCCCTTTTCGCATGGAGAGACTGGGTTCGCAGCGCAAGCGTTACTATTGTCGTCGTATTTTGCGCAACTTAATCTGCGTGCGATCAATGCGAAGCTCCTTCTTTTCGATGTTAAATTTGAGATTGATACGGATGGACCGAGCCTAGATAATTAGTATCACTATCATTTTATCTTTGCGCAATATCTATGGGTCCACGTCCTCATCACACCAAAACAGCACATAAAGAATTGTCTGGTGGACAACACCCACTGATCTTTTTCTCCCATCTAAGTTTAGACCTAATTCAACGAAGAGAAAGCCACAACAATGGTGTCTGATGAGGAGAGCACTCAAGTCTGCGAGAGATCAGAGAGTGACAGCCAAAAGATAACATTATTCAATGAGAGATGGGAGTGTGCAGTCCACACGAAATACCAACTTCCCAATATCAAATGCATTAAAGAACTTTTGCTTTGTGCGTGAAGGTTCTGTTTGATTGGCGCACCTCCATTCTTTTTGTATTTGCCACTATGATCAACCCCCCATCATCACCGGTTTGATTCTATCATTATCTGTACATGTCTTTTGGAGGCCCGAGCAATGAGTTGCGCCCAAATGTCGCTTTTGGTGACTGCCGATCTCTTTGCGGGAATTTCAGGTGCTGAGATGACTTCTGCGCATGGGGAAGCCAAGTGATGAGTTTGTTTTGTGTATCGAACTGAGTGTCGTAAGTAGCTGCGGTCGGTTTTAGACGTCGGAACATCTTGGTGATGGAACTTAAGCGATGTGGACTTAGGATTTGAGGTAAGCAAGACGACTGCAGAAGATTTGCAGAAGCGTTGACGGGTTGGAAGTATGGAGAGCAACAATCCTCGGGAAGTAAACAATCGAGAAAAGGGTTGTCCAAATGGCATACGTGTTCGTCCTCATCGTTCTAGGTTTAACGACAAATCACCCCTCTTGCTCTTCTTCATCTTGGAGTGACCCGAGACAGTATGAGCCGCGGTAAGTGATCGATGTGGACGGGACAACGAGCTTGCGCAAATTGCCACGTCACGTGAAAATTAACGACAGTTGTTTATGATAAGTGGAGATAGGAATGAGTAAAGCAGGGACGAGACGTTAATGCTTTCTTCACTACTGAATAATGAATCATTGGTACCATATTTCTTGGAATTAACATTATTTTAGACAATGGTAGAGATGAAGGGAAGCATTAGGTCCAGTGTGCAGAATGCACTCCATTCTCATACTATGTGAGTTTTTACGTGAGACTCGTCAAATCTAAAAGTTAAGAATAAGTTAAGAACACAACTTTGAAATCTTATTCAAAGAGTAATACGATCGAAAAAATAATAACGGTATGTACACACTACATGTCAAAAGAATCCATTGCAAGAATCACATTTGATTAGCAAACAAATTTTGCAAGTTACGAAATTGAAAGCTGTTTTATTTTCATGTATCAAAAAGTCCATGGAATGAATCTTTTACATATCTGGTGTACGTGTACAACAAGATCCAAAAAGAACACAAACACAAATCTTTTGCCTCCATAAATGCTACCCTAAGGAACAATACTTTATATAGAGCGACAACAATGGGCGGGACCGTTTTACACGGCATGAGCGTGACATATAAAGTGAAATACGGAATATAGAAAGAAAACTCGACTATGAAACATCGTGGCACGCTTCATTTGTATCATGACTCAATCGGTAAATTGTCGGTTCCATTTGCAGACATTGTATGCAATGAGAACGTGTCGTTTCGTATGTACTTGGTGCATTATTTTTCACAATTGAGGAAATGCGTTCTTGAGATTGTCCTGGGAGGTAGACTGATCGAGGTGCGCGGAAGATGACCGGTACACCACCTTATCACTTAAAGAGCAATAAAAAAAACCACCGAGTTTAGAGAATCTCTATAGCATACATACTCTCCCATGTCTTTTTAAACACTTTCCCTTTCTTCCTCAAGGTCCGATGTCCTTAGATGTTTCGAGCTGCACTGTGAGCTTGATAAGGTAAATTGGATACACGGGTATGCTCACCATTTGTCACCCTGTGGGTCCTGTGGATCAGAAAATTTCTAAGACTTGGAAAGTTTTATGGGATCGATTTGCGATTTCTGGAGACTAAAATGTAGTCCTTTATTTAAGGTCTGAGAAGGGCCGTATTTGTGGGATAGCATATTTGTCTCAAATATTTCACAAGCCTGTTACCCTTTCATGATATCAGAGGACGGATCGCGTGTACATGCTCGCGTACGAAACATAAATATCTCTCTGAAGATTCGATAGGGTCTCATCAGCTTTTGTTCAACTTTTGATCTTGTCGGGTCAAAGGGCACACGTTATAGGCAAAGGAGCTCACTCGCTAGTGGTAGACATTAGCTTCATGGCGATGGCACGTAATTCTGATAGTGAAGTACCTAAGAACAATAGGAAGCATGCCTCGGTAGAAAAAGAGAAAAAAGATCGGCATGATCTATCATGTCCAAGAAAACATTACCTAAGAACAATAGGAAGCATGCCTCGGTAGAAAGAGAAAAAAAGATAGGCACGATCTCTCATGTCCAAGAAAACATCACATTCGCTAATTAGGTACCCTTCTCAACCGGTTCGGTCCATCGCAAACACAAGATCAGGATGCGAGTCGCTCTAGAGAGTACCCGAGCACGACAGATCCCGTTACATGTCAATGTGGACATCTGAACGAATCGAAGCCAGGGGCACGAGCCGATGACATGTTGACAAGGCCGTGCTAGTGCCCCCCTACAGCAAACAAAGACCCAAAGTGGAGGGAGAACTCCACGATACATGATATATGACCGAGCGCACGATGCCTTTGAATTACAAAGGTCTTTTCTAGTGCGACTCTGAGGCGATATGATTGCTCCATGGACGAGAGGAGAGGGAGATCTGACTCATGAGCATTTCCAAAAGCCACTAGCTTGAGAGAACAACCACGCGAAGACGATAATAACAGTAACACCACTTGAAGAAAATGGGGTACGGATTCCCAAAAATGACATTATATATATATATATGCGCGAAAGAGAATGGAATTCATATGTAAAGATGTTGCAAAAGCCAAGCGATCGAACAATAAAATCGACAAAATAAGAAAATAAATCGAACAATCGATTTACGCGGTTCGATCGTAGCGACCTACGTCCATGAAAAGGGCAACGGCGAATTCCACTATAGATCAAACGATACAATAGAAACTACAACCACACTCATGTCACTCAAATACTAGCTCTAAGTATTTAACAAGCCTCAATTACACCTAATAACTCACGCAATGTTTAGCTCAATAATTTTTCACGAAGTAATTTCTCAATCTCGCAAAAGAATTACATGCAAATCTTAACACATGATTCTTGTTTGAGCACAAACTCTTACTCGGATGGAATTGCACGAATGAAAACCAATGACAAGCTGTCGCGTCGAAAAGCGGCGCTTCCAGGACACCTTCGCAGCCACGATAAAGTCCTCTGCCATTCAACGGCTGCGCCAAGCACTCCACACAAAAAGTGGCACTTCAAGATCATATCTTTTGACTCCCACGAACAGAAGATATATATGTGGCCACAGCAAAAAAAGAAGAAGAAATAAACCCTTTAATTATGTGCACATAGCCACCGCCAGGAAAGTGCATATTTCGGTCAACAAAATCCACCTTTTGACTTTCCTATTTTGTCTTCTTTCTTCACCGAGTCCCACCTTGTAGAAGGAAAGAAATACGTCCTTGATCGTGAATACGTTACCGATGCAATTTCCGCGTTACATATTGCTCAGCTTCGGATGTCCATAATATCGAACATCAGAATATTCAATCTCCACAAATAAGAATTAATCTCAGGTTAAATTTTGTTCATGAGCTCAAACTTGAGATATATTTGTAACAGAGGTGATAAGGGTAATATTTCTGACATTTGATTTTTGAGAATTTGGGTTGTGAGTAGGTGTGACTTTTCTTCTCGCATGTCAATAAAAGAAAGAAATACTAAGTGACGGTTATTTCCACAAGAAGCATTTTACAAAGAGAGAACGTCAGTGACAAGAGCTTATTTTTGCTCGGGAGGGATGGCGACGGGGGCGGGCCGGAGCGGCCATGCTGCGCCCCCTCCCCCCCCTTCTCCGCTTCACCACGATCGATGAGGCAGCCCTTCTGCTCGGCCCGTAGCAAATTTCCATGCCTTAATTCCAATCTGGAGATGCATTTTTAGGTTTCCTTGCCCCCGTTCCGTCTCGCGGTTCAAAGAAGAGTTCATTCAAAATTTAGAATGCCGTGCATTTTCCATCCCTTGGAAAAAAAAATAATTTAAGGAAAAACCGATCGCGAAATAGTCAAGTTAACACGAAAAGGACGATAAAAGACTCGCGACCTTATAAACCACGCGCGACCAGGCCGACTTGAGATATATTTGTAGCAGAGGTGATAAGGGTAATATTTCTAACATTTGATTTTTGAGAATTTGGGTTGTGAGTAGGTGTGACTTTTCTTCTCGCATGTCAATAAAAGAAAGAAATACTAAGTGACGGTTATTTCCACAAGAAGCATTTTACAAAGAGAGAACGTCAGTGACAAGAGCTTATTTTTGCTCGGGAGGGATGGCGACGGGGGCGGGCCGGAGCGGCCATGCTGCGCCCCCTCCCCCCCCTTCTCCGCTTCACCACGATCGATGAGGCAGCCCTTCTGCTCGGCCCGTAGCAAATTTCCATGCCTTAATTCCAATCTGGAGATGCATTTTTAGGTTTCCTTGCCCCCGTTCCGTCTCGCGGTTCAAAGAAGAGTTCATTCAAAATTTAGAATGCCGTGCATTTTCCATCCCTTGGAAAAAAAAATAATTTAAGGAAAAACCGATCGCGAAATAGTCAAGTTAACACGAAAAGGACGATAAAAGGCCCGCGACCCTATAAACCATGCGCGACCCGGCCGCATCTCCAGGCCCAAAATCCACCCGTCGGGGCGGGCCGAAATTGCCATCCCTGCTTCTGCTGGGCTTTGGCGAGTGCAAGGCCCAAATTAGATTGCACAGGAGCCCAGGAAAGGGCCCAACCGCCGAACCCCCCGTCAGCACAAAAAGCCCAATGGGCCGCCGAATGGGGGCCCACGCTTCCCCACACCCCGATTCCTCACCGTCGATGCGCGTTGCGTGATCGCGAAGGGGTCCCCGCACGAGGACCGCGATCTGTTTGTCGGTAACACCGGGAGGAGGAACGATGTGGTTAAGATCGGGGTCAACGCCTGCAATCATGGCGGCCCGCGTTCAACCGCAGCGCACCATCGACAGACCCCCCATTCGAGGTCGCTCCCCGAATCGATTGACGCGAGGAAAGTAAAAAGGGGGCGCGAGTGGCGCCCCTCCTCTCTCTGGTGCGGCGCCCCCCGCCTCTCGTCCTTCCCATCCGCCCATCCGCTTCCGGATTTCCGATGCCTGTCGTTGTCGGGCGATCTGCGGAGCCGCAGACACGACCGGTCGGGGAGAAGCCTCGGATGTGACTCCGCACCCTGAGTTGATTTTTTCTCCGTCCTTTTCCTTTCTTCTTTTTTTTTGGGTGGAGATGGTGTCGGAAGGGGCGGAGGGAATCTCCGGACAGGAGAGCAGAGGAGGTGAGGGACGGAATCGAGTACATTATTGATGGTTGTTGCGGAATTTGGTAGACGGGACGGGATTAGGTTTCTGAGATTTTGTTTGGTTTTTTTGCTTTGGATTCATTATTGTTGTTATTATTATAATTTTTTTTTTTTGGAGGGGAAAGGGATGATGCGCAATAATTGGGAAAAGACTGCGTCCAAGATGTCGTTTTACACCACATCGAAATCTTATTAATTAAGATTATATATATATATAGTTTCATCACTTTCAGTACACTCGAGGTATTTTTTTGAAATTTTAGCTTTATATCGATCGATGGCTTGTGCTTTTTTGAAACGGTGAAGTGCCCATCATTTTGTATTGACTTTGCTCGTGTCTATAAATTTTTTCTACGTTTGATGTCTTTTATGGGTCGTGGCTAATGTTGCTGTGCGATTGTTATGCTCGGTACGATGTCTGGATTCAGTACTTTCATCCGTCTCCTATAGCTTACAAACTAAATTAAAGAAAAACGGGATAATGATATAGACGATTCTTGAATTTTAATACAATATGTAATATGATATCTGAACTTTTAATTTGTTAAATGTGATCGCTGAACTTTAGTTTACTGTGCAATGCCGTCTTCGAAATTTTAATTTGTTCTATGGATCCCTAAATATTTGGTACACGTTCATTACTTAAAAATATTCAATGTTATTCTTCCATCAGTTTAAGTTCAAGGGTAATATTGAATATTTCTGTATAATTTAGGGATTAGATTAAGCACGTATAAAAAGTTAACCGAACAAATTAAAAGTTTAGGAACCATATTGTATATCGGGCTGAAAATCATAGATCGCATTAAATAAATTAAAAATTTGTAAATTATATTATATATCAAGTTAAAATTTAGAAATCATTCGTATCATTGTCCCGATAAAAAAATTGATGAATGTCCTAAGGGCATGAGCAAATTAGTCAAAGCAAGCAAGATTTAAAATAGAAAAATGAAAAAGAGTAAAGATAGAAGAAGGAAGGGGAGGTTCAATCAGACAGTCTATCACTTCATTTATCACCATCATCTTTTCTTTTCCTTTTCTTTTCTTCCGCTCATTTGTCAAAGACTCAAAGTCCATCAAACCATCTTCTACGCCACACTAGGTAGTCCCCCCCCGGCCCGGGCTCTCCCTCTCTCTCCCTCTCGCCCCCGTCGTCGATCCACCGCCACCCACCCACCCGCCGCCGCCACCTAATCCTACCCCCCGGCGGGCCCCGCCACCCTCCGATGGCCACGCCGCCGCAGTTCTCCGCGAAGCCCCCGCTCATGGCGGCGGCGGCGGCCATGGACATCATCGACCAGATGCCGGACACCCCGCAGCGCCACTCCTCGCACCACCGCCGGGCCCACTCCGACACCACCTTCCGCCTCGACGACCTCCTCCTCTTCGACGCCTCCGACCTCGACCTCTCCGCCCTCGACCTCCCCTCCTCCTCCTCCGCCGCCACCACCCCAACCCCCACCCCGTCCCGCGGCGGCGGCGGCGCCGCTGGCGCCGGTGGCGCTGTCTCCATGGCGGTGGACTCCGAGGACTCGTCCTCCAGGCCCTCGCCCCCGATCAACCACTTCCGCAGCCTCTCCGTCGACTCCGACTTCTTCGAAGGGCTGACCTTGACCGGCGCCGGCGCTGGGGCCGGTGGCGACGAGAGATTTGGCGCCAAGACGGCTTCGGTGGCCTCCGAGAGGAGGGCGTTTCACAGGCACAGCAACTCGATGGACGGATCTTTGTCGGCCTCGTTCGACCTCGACTCGTTGATGGCGGGTGATGCTGCGAAGAAGGCCATGGCTCCTGACAGGTTGGCCGAGCTGGCCTTGATTGATCCTAAGAGAGCTAAAAGGTGTGCCCTCCTCTCCCTTAGCTGTGTATTGACTTTCGGTCTTTCAATGTATGTGCATATGCCCCAATCATTTTCATTTGTCTGCACTACGTTTGCGGTTAGATAATTCTCAATCTTATGTTTCGGCCGTTTCTGGTTTCTAATCATAGCATCTGAAGTTAGAAAACCTGGTAATTTGCGTTCTTGCACGTTCGACCTCGTTTCTGCGATTGTTTCATGGCTGTTGGTGCCGTTGGGCCGCAAGTGGTTGGAGATAATTTTGAAATGTTTGTTTCCTACAATCATCAACGGTCTAATTGAACTCTTCCTTAAAGTAAGTCGAAAGATTGTCAAGTTTCGGCAGAGAATATTTACTTTTAGCACTCTTATGTTGTACTCAAGGGAGTTTTATCTTAGCAAATTACTTTCTGGAAGTATCTTTTCCTTACTGGACTTATTCGTGTCGAGCAGGATTCTTGCGAATCGACAGTCTGCGGCACGTTCGAAGGAGAGGAAGATACGATACACAAGTGAGCTTGAGAGGAAGGTACAGACACTTCAGACGGAGGCAACCACACTCTCCGCTCAGGTCACGCTGCTACAGGTATGGAGGTTGGCTTTCTGTTGTTGAGGTGGAGGGGGAAAAAGGGGCGCAGGGTTTATCTAACTCGGTGGACCTGGCTTCTTCTTAGTCAAATCCTATCATTGTTTCAGCACACTTGAAACTTCTCTTGCAAATTGGTTATATTCTACTAGAAGAAGGTGAACAAAAGAATGATCCACTTAGAACTCTACACTAGAAGACTAAATGCTGAGGGCACAACAGAAAGGATTAAACTAAAGATGATAGAGCATGTCCAAGTAATGACACCATAGCTTGAAATCATTATTATGTGGCTGTTTCTGATCCGGAGGACTACTCTAATTTATGGTGACCCCATTCATCTACATGTTAAAATTTATACCTTTAGTTAGGCTGGATTTTTGTTAGTAATTGAGAGTTGTTGAGATGAATCGCATTTTATCATTAGTTTTAAAGTTTTTATATCTGAGCTAGTCAATGAAACTTCGAATGGAGTGCAACAGAATTTCTTGCAGCTAGTGTGGCGTAGTCAAGTCGTTCCTGTGTTTTCTTGTAAGACTTCAGTTTTGTAATATAATCCCTTCTTTGATAATTGAAAGCCATAGCAAGTAATAACACATGCTATGAATATTTATTGGAGTAGATTGATTCTTCTAGGTGTAAATGTCTAAAGTAGATATTTCCATATAATGGAGTAAAAGTTTAAATGGCAAAACAGAGTCTATGGCCAGAAAGAAAAGGGCACAAAAAGTAAGGATGCTTCTACACGGAAGAGCAGAATATAGCTTTGGAATATTTCTGGGTTTCACTTTATTTGACAGTTGCTTGATTTAATAATATTCAGAAATGTGAGGTATAGCTACCTCAGAAAGTCCAGCACGACTCCTGAGTGGGTTAAAATCGCAACTTTGGACCTGTCTTAACATTACGTCTTTTCAACTATGATAGTTTCCTCTTACCTTATCTCTGTAAAAGTTTCCTCTTGATGGTACCCATTCGTTCCCATACTTGCCTCTACTTTTTTATTTTTTATTTTTTGCTTCTTGACCTTTTAGTTCATATTATGTGGGATGTAGTTCTATGCAAGCAAACCAATGGAATTGAGAAAAAGTTAAGTGGCATCCAAATGTTGCAACCACTCCATTTTGTTCGTTACTACTTTGATTTGGTTTGATCATGACTTCTTGCTAACGTTTTCATTTCGGCTTTGAACTGTATGTCGTGTCGGCCAAAAAAATAATAAAGAAACAACCCCACACTAATATCAGTCTTTTTTCTTCTTTCAAATGAAGAAAAAGTAACATCAGTCAACATTGATCACCTACTTGCCCTAATACCCTTCGAGGGTACCCACTAAGAACATCTTATCCTTCACGATTCTTCAAAAAAGTGCATAAGAAGAACTTCTGCCCCTTTCCCGTGGGCAGAAAGGGACAAACTAACAGCCAACCAAAAAAAAACAAAAGATTGATATGCAAGATCTTGACGGAGCTAGTCTAAGTGGTAATTATCATTCCCAAACAGGTATGATCTGAAGAGCCATGAACCAGAATATTAACCTAAGGACGGCACATTAGTTGGCGATGCAAGTTGAAGCTCTAGGAACTGATATGCCCGATGTACCGCTGCTGTACATGTGTTATTTAGATGTAACAGAACATAGATTCGTCATCTCTCACCGGGCTACTTAAAATATCTCATTTTTTAGCAAATAGAGGAATGTGATTGATGAATCAGTTGTTTGGCATGACGGTATCAAGAGACATAAGATGACTAGGTGTAGTATTTCCCCCAGGCTTAGATGGCAAAGGTCCTTGTGGATATACTGTTCCGATTATCTGCCTACTTTCCCATGTTTCCTGAAATTACTTGCAACTGTTCGATCTGGTTGTCTTTGAGGAGGGTGAGATTAGAAATGAAGTATGGTATCCTCTTCGAGGAGGATGATATAATTTATAGCCTTATACGATTGGTGTTGTTCTTTCTAAGATGAAATCTTGTCAGAGCTTTACTGCAAAAATTGTAGCTCCATGTAAAAGAGCCTTGGCAACTCATATTTTTTAATTCGTACTTTGTTATCTTCATCCTTGTTATTACTTATGCTGCTTCTTTTTGTAACTTGGATAGAGTTTGCTAGTTAAAGATCATGGACCTACCCCTTTGGGTTCTGTGTCATCCCAAATTTCTTCATTTTTCCCTTATCTGGACGTCGATACTTCTTCTACCAGACTGGGGCTTGGCAACTGATTACTTATGCTGAGCTCCTTTTTGGAATTAAGTGGTAGTTTGCATGAATAAGAAGTCCCGGGGCTTGTCCCTCATCCATTGTACCTGGTGGTGTAATACTCGAGTCATTAGTTCATCTTGCAATATCACTAACCGTTGAATCTGTCTTTATTAGTCCTCGTGTATTCCTGACTGACTCCACTGAGGCCTTTATCCTGTTTAAACCTAACCCTGCACAAATATGACTGTAAGCAGAGTTAATAATGTTTTGAAGAAGGTTAATGTGCGGGGCCTCATTTAATTTGATGCAGAGAGACACTACTAGTCCTTTTGTATTCCTGACTCACTCCACTTTGGCCTTTATCCTGTTTAAACGTGACCCACCCTGCACATGTATAACTGTAAGCAGAATTAATAATGTTTTGAAGAAGGCTAATGTGCGGGAACCTCATTTAATTTGATGCAGAGAGATACTACAGGGTTGACGGCAGAAAATAAGGAACTCAAACTGAGGTTACAGGCTATGGAGCAACAAGCTCAACTGCGAGATGGTATTTCCCCTTTTTACTCTGTATATAGTATCAAACATGCAGGTGTTTGGATGTGCAGTTATCCATCTCAAACCAAAAAACTTCCAAACTTAAGCAAAGGATTAGTGAAACCATCCTAGTTCATTTAATTTTAATAGGCTGGCTAGCGATAGAGCCACGCATTCAATGCATTTCTCATTATTCAGCTGATTTAATTTAATCATTCAACTTTCTTGGAATTCCTAATTAACTAACTAGGTTCACAATTGCGCATGTCTCGTATTTCCATCTTGAACTTAGAACACAGGTACTGAAAGGCAGAGACTGCTCAAGAAAGTCAAATACTGAAATTGCGCCATCAAAAGATTACCTCTTCAAAGAGTTTTTTTTTTCCAGTTTTATATAATTGCAAACTTAACAACCAAATTAGAATAGGGAAGATTCAGGCCAAAAAAAAAATTAGAGTAGGTAAGATAAATTATTGGAAGTTTGTAATTAATAGGTCCCATGAATTGCACAAGTTAAGCTTTTAGCAGGCATTCCCTAGATTCGTCCTTCAGTAGTGACCATCCTTTAGGCTGGACATAAGTTTATGATATTCTGCGGGGATTCTTCGGTGGCATCTGGTTATAAATTTATGGTCTGTCTTCTTTATCTGGCTTTTGGGTGTGTTGCTTCGTAGTGTATCTGTTTCAATTGCTTTCTTCTTGCCCGGGCTTGCAGCTCTAAATGAAGCATTGAAGGAGGAAGTCCAACGGCTTAAAATAACTGCAGGCCAGATTCCGGCGGTCAATGGCGCTCCTTTTGGAGGGCCAATCCCTCAATTTTCTGCTCACCAGCCACCATTGCATCAGTTTGGTGGCGGCCCAAACCGCCAGCAGCAGCAGCAGCAGCATATGCAACAGTCTTCTACCAATGGGCAGACTCGCAATGGACAGCCCCACCCGAGCTTTTTAGACTTCAACCCCAGGATTCAGTAACATTGTAACTTGTAAGAACCTTTTAGATGGGTCTCAATTAGTAGGCGACTAAGTTTTAACATATACGAGGTTGGGTTTCTCATATCTATGTATAGAATCATGTAGTCAACGATGCAGTTGGTGGTGTGTTCTTCGGGTGTTGTTACTGTAGGAGTAAATTGGGTGGAAGGGGTGGTGATATAGAGCACTTATATTGGGGTCGAACCATAAATCCGCGGGCAAGAACCTCACCTAATGTTGTGATACTATAGCAATTACTGTCTGTTTAATATGTCATAGTTGTTAACTATGTTTAGATCTGTGGTATATCGAAATCAAATGTGTCCTCTTGAACCGGCCTTCTGGCTTGTCCTGTTACATAACAAGTTCGGATCGAGGCATCGATGCTTGGCAGCCCTGAATGGATGGTTCCTCCATTTTAACGAGACTCCCCAGAACTACTGGGCATAACATGAATGTTTTCCAATGTTTAGGAGTGAGTTTCCGTTCAACTTCATTCAGATTGCTTGTCTAAGGCCGTGTCTCTGTGCAAATTTTCCGCTGGTTGGCGGATGGTGCGGTGTAGCCATCAGGAACGACTTTCTTCTTGTCAATCACTGAACTTGAGGAAAGTACTTTCCTCAACTATGGTCCCGTGTCGGGGTCCAATTCAACCACTAGTTACGCGGGCTTCACGTGGGATCAACGTAATGGACGGCTGCGGCCAACTTGGATCCGGCAAGTCCTCCTAATTCCGATGTCGCTCTCTGGCCCGAAAGGGAAAAGAAGCACGATTCTAGAATGACGTACAAGTAAAGCCATTTTTTTGGTCAAAAGGTACAGGTAAAACATCTAACTGGTCAAATTTAGGAATAATTTCTAAGCCGGGTGGACGTAAGCTCGATACATCTTGGCCTTTAATTTGAGCGAGTCTTTACGTATGGTTCATGTGATCCAACGATTGACACGCGATTTGGTTCTTATGCAGCCGGGGCACGTTCCAAGAATTTTCTCCGGATTTTAGTGATTTTACGGAGCAAGGTAAAGATCAAATTAAGCATGGAGACCCGTTGCCCATGCGAAGATTATAGTTGGTAAATAATAATTATATTTGAAACATTCTCGACTCTTTTTTTTTATTATAGAAAAAGTCATTAAATACAAGCGAAAAAGAATTTGATAATATGTCATAGGTGAACCCAAGTCATACAACAACAGGGTTTATCTGAAAAGAAGAAATCTTCATCTTTTTCCCTTTTTCTTTCGAGATGAGCCCACTGGATTGGTAGGGGTGTGCCCAATCTGGAAACTGGCCGGACTAAATTGGATCGGCCAATTTGGTCCGGTTCTCGAGAGTATTTGTCTAGTTCCAAGTTCCCAAAAGCGTCATTAATGTCCGGACGGTCTGGTTCTTCGTTCTAATGAGGGATTGGATTGAACCGACTATATATATCTCTTTTTATTTCTTTAAAAAAATAATAAACTTTAGTCATCGTTACTTCCGTCAATATATTAAAATTTGTCACCTTCTCTCTTGTTGTGATGGAGAAAAAAATAAAAAAATAATCAGTTTTATTGGATCGGATCGGATTGGTCCTCGATTCTCAAATTGGAAATTGGGAACCGATCATCTTGGGATTGCAATTAGGAATGATTCCACTCGATTTTTTGTTTAGAAATTCGAGGCGAAAAAATTCACAAAAGAAGAAAAAAAAAGAAATTTTCAGATTATATATATATTTTATTTTTTGACGACCCTGTCATTTCCCGTTAAAAGCGAAAAGTAAAAAAAGAAAATGCGCCTGTGACCTCTGCATCTCTGAAAATCTCTCTGTCTCTCTCTCTCTCTTTCTCTCTCCTTGGGGGAGAGTCAGTCCGAGCTAGACAGCGAACGGCGGCGATGGACGACGACGAGGGGACGACGCCGCCGCCGATCTACAGCCTCCCGGAGGACACCCTCCACCAGATCTTCGCCTCCCTCCCCCTCCGCCAGATCATCGTTTGCCGATCCCTCTCCAGATTCTTCCTCCAAACCCTCACTTCCCCTGCCTTCCTCCGCCTTATCTCCCCGCTCTTCCCCCTCCGCCTCCTCGCCCTCCGCCCTCCCCACCACCACCACCACCACCACCACCATCACCACCAGCAACTCCTCCCCAGCCCGTCCTCCCCCGCCGCCCTCCTCCACGCCTTCGACCCCCGCGACAACCTGTGGCTCCGCTTCTCCCTCGCCTTCCTCCCCTTCCGCTCCCTCCACCCCGTCGCCTCCTCCCTCGGCCTCGTCTACCTCTGGGGCGACTCCTCCGCTGACTCCCCCGACCCCGCCAAGTCCCTCGTCGCCTGCAACCCCCTCACGCGCCGCTTCTCCGTCCTCCCCCAGCTGGGCTCCGCCTGGTCCCGCCACGGCTCCGTCCTCGTTGACTCCGCCAACCGGGTCATGGTCCTCACCGAGCTCGCCGCCCTCTACTTCACCGTCCCCGGCTCCGGCTCCGGATCCGGATCAACCCGGTGGCTCAAATTCTCCTCCAACCTGCCCTCCAAGCCTCGCAGCCCCGTCCTGGCCTCCGACGCGGTCTACGCGCTCTGCGACATCGGGTCTCCGTGGAGGAGCCAGTGGAAGCTGTTCTCTTGCTCGCTCAGGACTCAGAAGTCGGCGCACCATTGGATCAGGCTGGAGAAGCACGAGTGGGGTGACGTGTTCGACATTTTGAAGCGGCCACGCCTGGTGAAGGGCACTGAGAATAACATCCTGATGGTGGGCGGATTGAAGTCCTCGTTCGCGCTGAACGCGTCCTGCTCGACCATCTTGATACTGAAGTTGGATTTGGAGACGCTGGAGTGGGAAGAGGCCGGGCGGATGCCGGTGGAGATGTTCCAGTGCTTCGCGGAGTCGAGCAAGTTCAAGGTGTTCGGAGGCGGGAACAGGGTGTGCTTTTCAGGGAAAAGGGTCGGGAGATTGGCATTGTGGGATTGCTTTGACAAGAAAGCGGAGTGGAGGTGGATAGATGGCATTCCGCCGCACGGGGACGGTTTCTGTAGAGGGTTTGTGTTCGAGGCGGGGCTCACTGAGTTGCCTTGATCAATCGGTCAGTGATTGTGTACCGGTTTTGCATGTGAATGCTCCTTTGAGGCCCGCAATGTTTGACAAACATGCGAAAAACAATCTTTCTTGTTGTTATTGTTGTTGACGATAATGTTGTTGTATCAGTGGAATTTACTTGTCAACTTGTCTTCTTGTTAAGTGCTTTGTCCATCAGGTGTTGGCATTTAAATTGGAAAAGAGCTTGAATTGTGGTGGGTCAGTTGACGAGTTTCGATCAAACTCACTGACTAGCTAATATACTTCTTGAGATTGTAAGCTTGGGTGTTTCTAGTCCCAGATGATGTGGGTGGCTTGGTGAGCCTAATGCAGTAGGATCTATGATATGGGCTGAAGATGGAACTGAGAAGAATGTGAGAAGGGGGAAAAAGGATTGATAGAGATGAGAATGTCTATTAAGCTGTCCAAGTTTTATCAATCGGTGCTTTCTAGTGAGAATTGGCAATATTGGAAACTATGCTGCTGGGCCATTATTATAGTGGCAGTAATTATGACAGATTTGAAGGTGGAGTAAGAACATAGTGCAAAAATTAGGAACCTGCTTAATCTCCTCTTCCTGTTTGCGATAAATAAGTGCGACCAGGTTATATGAAATGGCTCTACCAGGTAAACTCCCTATGTTGTTAACAACATGATGGCAGCACTGTCGGGCACTGACGAAGCAAATGTTGTGTTGCCCTGATATTCAGTATTTTCTTATTTATTTTCCGTGTTCTACTATCAGCCCTGCTCAGTCGAAAGTGAGAATACTTTAACTAATTTCCTTCGACATTAGTGTTCTCTATCGCACTCAGCCCTTATTGAGAATAATAAATAAAATGAAAAAGTATGACTTGAGGAAGTGGACCTTCCTGTTGCAACAATTGCACTCTTAAGCAGGAGGTGACAACGGTACAACAGTATCCCCTTTTTTTCTGTTTGGGTGACAACGGTACAACAGTATAGGGTACAACAGTATGTGGCTTCTTAGTTGCAAATCACAAACCTTCTGATCAACTCCTCAGGACCTTTCCTTTCTCTCTCCGTGCAGTGTTTTAACTCGGACCTGGGGGTTCGAGGGATAGTTCTCAAATCCACTGGACAGAAGGAAAGTTGGTCAATTAGGACCCTATACGTAAAAGATAACATAAGTTGCTACTCAGATAATTGAGCTGTGATTGCTTGATGTTACCATATGCACAATCTCAAGTGTGTTTGGGTGTCCAAATTGCTCCTTATTTGATGTAGTTTTGGTTACTCCTATTTTGTGGGATACATGAGAGGATTTTTGTTGTGTGGTTTAACAAGTTGCAAAATTCTCCTAAGATGCTTTTACAACAATTTTTGGTTTACGGTTGGTCTTCTATGATGAGTTTTGTATAGCTATCTGACATTGCCATACTAAATGAGAGACCTCAGTAAAAGGTGTCATGACCGTTCAATTTTCCTTATGAATTAATGAATGATATGAGTGAACTACTTTCAGCTTATACTTCTTGGTGGCATCATTGCTTCTCCCGCTGAAGGGCCATCTCTAGCTAGATTGTTGCTATTTGGGCGGGAAACTTGTTACTTCTGGGGAGATTATGCTCTACAATTTTTCCCTGTAGAGAGATTAGAGCTTTTTGTTGCTACCCCCACTATTTAATTGCACCAGATAACTCTAGTGAAAATTAATTTTTTTCCTGGTAATATGAGAATCGGTAATTCTGCTCTACAGCTACCTTGTTCCTCATAAAATTTTTCCACTTCTATACCATATCATATGCGTGCCACTTTTTTGAAAATTTTAGAATGTGGAAGATGGGGATCACAGGGAATTGGATTGGATTGGATGGAATTACAATTGTATATGTAAGTATAAACATGTTTCGCAATTGTGAATGAGTCGAGGGAAAAGGACCTATTTTACGAATTCTTGTTACATTCCCTGTCCAGTTGAAAGTTTTTTTTATTAGAAAAAGGCGAAAGAATTATCATCTCGGAATTGTCTTTTTGTCCACTTGGAAGTATCAATTTTTTGCGAAACAACCAGGCCTTAGTACACAAGTGTTCCTTTTAATAAATTTCTTTTCTTTTTTATGAAGTAAATAGAAAAGAAGGAAAAGGGACACAAGTGGAAGGAAAGGCAGGAACACCAAACTCCAATTTCCAACCAGTTGCTTGCTTAAAGAGAGCAAATGAGGCCTCTGTTGGCAAGTAACAGTTAGTTCACTTAGTTTGTTTTCCAACCAGATAAATCTGAATAATGAAATTGGAAAAGTGGGATCCACCAATGTCAGCTGCCCTTCAAAGGCAAATATAGCTATGGTCTAAGAGCTATCTGTTGAATTGTTTTTCAGTCTCTTACCTGCATGGATAATTGCTCGTGAGATTGTTTATCTCAGGTTTAGGGAATATCCACATTTGAGCTATTGGTAAGCTTTTATTCATCCTAATTCCTGTTTTAGTGCAGTTCTTCCTTCTTATTCTTCTCCTGTGAAAAGCTTCATGTTTCTGTTCTCCTTAGTGTTTTTGGTGGCAAAGTTGCATTTGGAGCTTTCTCAAAGAAAGAAGTGTTGTAGCTTTATTAGAGGGAAATATTTACTGTTTTGTGCATATCTCCCTTGCTTGTTGTGAAAAGGAACGCACAACGCTAGTTGACCATTTCTTACTATATTTGATATTGTATGACTCATTTGCTTGAGCTTGTTCCATATGTGTGACATCCTTAAAGTCTGGAAACGATTAACATGTATCAAAACGATTCCACTATGCTTACACGCAAAAGAGATTTTATAGGCAGGCTAATTTAATCCTGGCTATAATGGAAGAAAATTGTACTTTTTTGACAATAGTGTCTTATTTTGTCACAGTTATTACTCCAGCCATATCGCCTGTGACATATCTATCGGCATCATTTCCAGTGTTAGCTGTTGCTTTTGTCTGAAGTATAATAGCCTCTCTTGTTACCTCACTCTAGAACTCTCAGGTCTACCCTTTCCTATACCTCATGCTTGCAGAAAAGGAATCAAGTTCATAATTTTTAATCCTCTTTCTGTCGAAATGTCTTACCAATATTCTTTTCTTGCACAGTATGTTTAGTATTCCATTCGGCATAAAGGTCTTGCCCCTTGTCATGAACTTCTCTTTACTGAGGTTTTGATGCATGTATAGGAACTTAAAGAAAGGGTGAAGGAGGAAGTTGGATTAGTACTTGCCTTTAAGAACATAGAGGTGGTTAGATATTTTAACGAGCACTCTGCTGTGTGCATTGGTAAATAGAAATGAGATCCATATGGAATGGATATTTTAGAGTGAACAGAAATTTGAGAGCGGACGGCTTCACTTCAGGTAATGCCATCCTCCCCTCGTTCACTGGAGTCATTTACTCGAGTGTTTTTCTACTTTGGGTAGCTAGTATGTTTTTCCTCTGATTAGATGAGGTATCGGCTCACATTGTGCGGTGGCTGAGGAAATAGTGCTTGTTCCGATGCTTCACATTGGATCTCCCTAACATCTATGTCATTGATGTGGACTAATTTTGACATAACCCATCAGAACCTCAGGATGTTCAGATTCTTGAAAATCAGTTCTAATTCCTGATCTAATCGCTTTTGCATTGCACATAATGAGGGCAGGCTTGCTTGGAACATTACTATTTGTTCCTACCCATTGCAGGTAGAAATGTTGCTGACAGTCGAACAAAATAAAGCTTTTCTTTTTAGCATCGAATGAATTTGCACGATGTAGTTTGTGAAATGCATACTACAGACATTCAACCGATATTACCTACATCAGAAATGCTCGAGACTAGCAATTATATGCCATCTGGCTCTGATTCAATAGGCAAAGAAGAATGTTTATCAAGTTCGTTTTATTTGCCCCCCGTTGAATTCTTTTGTCATTGTAGACTTTGACTGGGAGAAACTGTAGTGTGCTGGGTTTTGATATGAAATCTGGGTTATTTGGAGAGAGTCGGGAACGATCTGGGTTTTGTTGGCTGACATACTTATGTTGCCAAAGAATTGATAGATAAGCATACAGTGGAACAACGGTGTCACACTAAAGAACGATTTGCGCGTAGCAGAAGTTTCTCTGGGCATTATATATCTCTTCTTCATTCACGAGTGTTTACGAAGCGCGCGATTTGAATTCGGGATTTACCCTTTTGTGCTTCCTCCTTTTTGGAATTGCAAATCTTTGAGGTGGGTTTTTGTGAATCCGGGAATTCTCCCTTTGTGTTTCTTCCATTTTAGATGCACCGTTAGGATGGTTGCGGGTTACATGATTACCATTGTTGAGGATGAGAGCAAGAGAGAAATGGGAACACTAGAAGTGTTGTTTCCCCGCGATTATCGACGTTGCTATGAAAGGTCAATTGAAGCTTGTTCTATTATTTCTCAAAGTGCAACATGAGAAAAATATTCAGCGCCACGCTAGCTAGCTGATGTGGCACGCATTTATGCACTTTGAGCCAATTACAAATTGACACTTATATTTACAAAATTAAGGTTCTCCATCCACCTTTCTCTTCCGCGTCGATCTGTAGCCACCTTGAGCCCAAACTCCGGGCCTCTTGGCGACTGATTGCCGGCGCCACATCCAGGGCCGGTCGCTGCCCGGCGTCCAAGCGAAACCACCATCGTATGCTGTCTGAGCTTTGGTCCCCCGAGGCCGGGATGGAGACCTAATTCCGCCAGATTGGGCCCCACAAGCAGCTGTCCTCGGGTCTCGGCAGTCTTGCCCAAGTACCCGACTCCACTCCTAGGTTCCCCAAAGCCGGGGATCGTGCCCACTACTCCGGCGGTCCAAACTCGGAACATCAAGCTGTACTCGAGACTATCCTCAAATTGTATCTTTAATAATTCCCCCGTTACAAATATCAAAAAAACGACTTTTGGTGTTGTTCGCAAGTTACAGTCAAATATAGGACAATGTCGTCTTGTTGGTAAATTAATTTCAAATAAACGGAGGTCAAGCTTGCTAGTCTTGCACCAATTTGATACGGTTTACCCCCGTAAGGATGACGACATGGCTCTTGGACAAAATCAACCACCTCTCAAGCGTTGCTTAAAAAAATGAGATAGACGGAATAATGTGAGTTGTCTATGTGATAATTATTGTCGTTTGAAGGTAACCGGTGACGTGTGGGGATGTATAACTTTGGACCTGTTCTTATCTTTTGTTGATTTTTTTTTTTTTTGGGATGCTGGTTATGATTTGATCTGACTTTGACAACGTGGATACGATTATGCTCTGCACGAACCATCATCTGATTTCTCGCGTTTGCATCTCTCCCGACCTTGCGTTACTAGGTAGAGAGAGAGAGAGAGTGCACGATATCTATGCACATTTATGGGGTTTCGTGAATTGGGTTTTAGGTACCTATGCAAGGCGGATTCGACCGATGTTTTAAATGAGTACGAGTTTTAATTATTTGAATGACTTTTGCGTTGTCCGAAGAGCAAGAGCTACTGGGTATTAACAAGAGGTAAAGCATTGATACCGCGGCTCTTACCGGTATTCATTGAGTGATCGAAAAATCCATCTCAATAATGACTATATCTATCGCTATCGTCGGAGCAATCGTTAGAGTTGATTAGGTGAAATATCTATTCGGAGCAATGAAAGTGTACCGCTTAACCTAGTGGGGGTCATCCATCACTGCTCGTAAAATCAGATCAGGACATTCGAGAAATCACCATCTCCTCAAAAGTCACAATTGGCCCACCTCCCCATATCATCCGAAACCAGAAATCTTGTCCAAAAGGCCCAAATAAAGTAAAATCTTCAATCTTCCTCTTTCATTACACAATTCAATCGATACAAATATAAAAGGTTTATGATACAATTGACCAAAAAAAATAAATTTAGACCCGAATTGACACAATTGCAATTACAATAAATTTAGGACTTTTGGTAACTCTCGCATTTTTCTAGCAATAATATATAACCAAATATTCGACAATCAGACGGTGTCTAAATAAAGACTATTTCTAGGGAGAAAGCGCGAAAATATTTCCTTGCAATGAACACAGGACAATTCTAGCAATCTACAATCTCAAGTGACCAGCTAGCAAACGGCACTCTGACAAGATTTTGTATAATATATAAGCGTTGGACTGAATGTCGTACAAAAATATAACTAAAATTGAGCATGAAACATATTATTTAAACATGTCATTACTTGTAAGATACACATAAAACTAAATTATCAAAGTACAAAGCAACTAACTGGTATAGAAACAAAAGTCCACAAACACAACATAAATTATCATATGTTATGTATATAAGATTATCCTTGAAATGCATACAAACAATAGAAGCTTTTGTCTACTAACTAACATGGAAAAAAACTTTGAATTATGTTATTATGCTAAAATAATTTTTGTTCTTAAATACAAATTAGTTGCAATTTAATAATAAAATAGTGAAGGGAGAGAAGAAGGATGGAGACAATAAGTTAGGCTCCATTTGTTTCGCGAAAAATATGACAATTCTGAAAAATATTTTTCGAAAAGTCATTTTCCTGAAAAATAATAATATTTTTCGATGTTTAGCTGATACCTAAAAATGAATTGGAAAATATTCAATTGTTTGTAAGGAAAATCAAAATTTTCCTAAATAGACATATACTATTTGGACAGGAAAATTACCAAAATTGCTAAAATGGACGTTGAGTGTCCTACTGGTACGATAGGCGTTAATGTGAATAATTTTTTAGAAGAAAATTCAATTTTTTTTATTTTCTTTCTTTTTCTTTTTCTTTCTTCCTCCGCTGTTCGCGAGGCCTCAGTGAGGGTTGGCAACCAGCTATGGGAGAGGGCTAGTGAGGTCGGCCTCAGGTGAAGCTCAAGCTTGCTAGATCACGGGTAGCTTAAATCGAAAAACCATTATTCACCTCTCAACCCAAGCTCTACAATTCAGCGTACAAAAGAAATGGCGAAACCGATTAGGAAGTTGGTGATCTCTGCTTTTCGAGCTTCACTGGTCCGGACGTTGTGCCATTCATTGCTGCTCACAAGAAGGCCTCCCTTGGCTAACTCCAATTGGATGCCAAGCAGGTCTCCATCACCCTCGACATCTACAATCGCAGGACTCCACAAGTCAAATCAATTTGTGTTTGGAGGTTTTTCGGGGTGTTTTGCTTATCGGATCTAGCTTTGATGTGCCTTTTGATCGGTGTTTGCAGGTCTAATTGAGTTTGTGCACGGCGAGGTGGCGAGCTTGACCTTGCCGTCCACCTCGCTTGAGGCCGGCGACGCTTGAGCTTGCTAGTCTTGGGTGAGAGCGTAGTTGGCCTCGGGTGAACTCAACCTCGTTGGAATTTGATGAGCTTGAGCCTTGCCTGAGGCCGATCGCCGGTGACCAGCAGAAGAAGAAAGAAAAGAAGAAAAAGAAAGAAAAGAAGAAAAAAAAATAAAAACATTCGAAATTATTTTTAAAAAAATGTAAAAAATTGTCCACGTCGACGCTGCCTGTATCATGTAAGATGCCCAACATCCATCTTAGCAATTTCCAGCCCTAGCGTCCTAGGCACTGGTGTCCCAGCCCTGGCTGCGATGGACTCGGGCATTGTCGTCGAGGTCTTGGGCGCGGCTTAGATGGACCTTGGCCTGGCCCTGATGGACTTAGGCTTGGGCGCTAGGGACTCGATCATGTTGCTAAAGGCGTTGGGGTTCTTGTGCCTAAGTGCAAAGTTTGGCCTAAGCACTGATATCTACTCATATTTTGGAAAATAATTTCTAATTTTTGAAAGAGGGAATCATTTTTATAAATGTAAACTTCGGTAAGAAAACCTTTTCTGTTGACTAGGAGAACATTTTCCGTTACTCATTTTCTTAAGCGAACCAAATGCCGGAGAATGAGAAAGATGTTTTTTTATTCATGTGCGGGGAAAACACTAAAGGCAAATTCATTTTTACGATAAGAGAGTCCAACTCTAGTAAATCCATAACCTCACATAGCACACATAAAGCAACATCGAGAGATTATTTCGTGACGATATACTTACACGGATGATCACAGTATCAATGCCCACCTCCATACTATTAGATACACAACAACAACTCGCCAACTTTTTTTGAGGCCTTTTCTTCACAAATTTTAACAGAGTATATGCTTTTATTTAATTTTCGGTAAGCAACAATTATTTTTTTTTTTGCTTGATGAGCGGGGTTCGGTCCATTTAGACAAAGAAGTTGGGCCCGATGAAAAAAGTCCCGGGTCCGACTCGGGTCCGGATCACCCACCCGCCCCGCACGAGCGGAGCACGGTGCCACGTCACGGCGGCAGCGACGGTGGACGCGGGCCGCTTCCAAAGAGAAGGAGCCGACGCAAGGGGGGCCCAAGTGGAGCCCACGCCCCCGACCCCACGCGGCGAGGCCGCGGGGGCCCGACCGTCACCTGCGCGTCGGGGCGGGGCGCGGTCACTTTAGCATCTCCCGCCTGGCCCGACCCGAAATCCGCGTGAACCTGTGTCATGACTGCGACTCTCCTGGAGTAATGTTCATTGTGCTGAGCTGGCCTGGCCTGGCCTGGCGCGTCTCTCTCTCTCCTCAGCCCCGGGAAACAAAAAGATCCCACGCAATAATACCCCCAAAAGAAAGTTCAAAAAAAAGAAAAAAAGTAAAAACAAAAGCACCTTATATTCATGCCCTACCTATCTCAACTTAATTTTTACACCACGAAAATTCCAAATCCAAACCCGATAATTTTCACGTCGCGAAAATTTCCCAATCGGGGGCACGCCGCTGCCGTGCTCGCTAACACTTAAAATCGGGGACATCTGAAGAGATATGCTGATATTGCGTTGAGAGCTCCATCCCTCGCGAGTCTTCAAAATTTTTTTTTTGTTGTTGTTGTTTTGCGACCATGATGATTAGTTCAGGACAAATGGGGGGGACACGGCGTATTAACTCGAGATCTTTTTGGGGTTATTTATTAATCGAAAAGGGGAAAAAAAAAAAAAATCCAAGACCCTATCCACTCTTCGCTTCCCTGGGAAAAGGGGAAGGGAATTTTTTTAATTTCGGCCAGAAAAGGTGGGGCGGGGGGGGGGGGGGGGAGGGATGGAATTGAAATAGGACCCCGGTCGTCCCTTTCTCCTTCATCTCTCTCTCTCTCTCGCTACGCGCGCGCGTGACATTCTGAGAAACTCCTCTCGGGGTGATACCAGCAGCAGGAGCGGCAGCTGAAAAGCAGTACAGCAACAAATCCGTCTCTCTCTCTCTCTCATCTAGGCTCGCCTCGCCTCCCATGGACGAAACTGCCCTCGGCTTCTCCACGAAACTCCCAACCGCCCTCCCCTCCTTGTCCTCCCAGATTCCATCATCCACGGTCAAAGATCCCCTCCCCCTCACCTTCCTCCTCCTCTCCTGCTGATCGACGGCTCTCTCTCTCTCTCTCTCTCTCTCTCTCTTCCCCTGTTCCTCGCGCTTTCTCTCTCTCTCTCTCTCTCTCTCTCTCTCGCTCTCTCTCTGTGTTCATCTCCCGGCGGCGCTGGTGGCGGAGGAGGGAGGACCCCGCTTGATGCCCCACCCCACCCAGCGCGCGCTCTCGGCGCGGGTCCCTTCGTCCGGGTCGGTGGGATGGATTTGATCGAGGGAGTCGGGGAGAGCTCGTCCCCGCCGCGGAGCTTCGTCGGGAGCCTCACCGGGAGCTACGACGTGAGGAGCGACGTGTACGCCCGCCTCGTGGAGGCCGGCAATGAGGACGACGTCAGCAACCCGGAGTTCCGCGACCTCCTGGAGGCCCACTTCAATAGATTGCCGTCGAGGTACTTCGGGTTTGTGTCTCTGTCCTCGCCCCTCTTTCTTGATGCCGGATTTTGGGGGGGTCGTCGTGCCGGGCAAAAAAAAGAAAAAATTGGAGCGGGACGATGCGGGAATCCCATTCCGGGGTTTAGGAATGCGAATTAGCTTGGGGGGATTGTTTGGGATTTGGGAGGGTTTTCGAGGGTCGCTTGCTGTTGGGTTTGATGCTTCTGGGCGATAGCATTCCCCTTCTGATTGACATGTTCGCGAGTCTTTCCACGTACCGCAGTGAATCTAGCGCATCTGAAAAGGGTATCGCTAATGCTCCGGTAGAACCTACGCATCTGAAAAAGGCAGGTGGTTAGAAATTAGCTTCTTTAGCTTATAATGATGTAGCAGCAATGCAATGCTCGCTCGGTTCATAGGCACAACTTTATTAAACCTATGTGTTATCGTGACATGGATGGTTTCGGTCGGAGAAAAGGAAAATGCTTTCTTCCTTAAGATTTGTGCCTTATCACTTTCTTTTCGTCCTAATAAACGACTCGACTAAGCAAACGCTGTTGAATATCTCTATGAATCAAAATTTAGTTCTTGAATTGCTAAAGTAGTGGAGCTGTCCTTACATTGATGGCGGGACTTGTTTTTTTTTTTTTTTTTTTTGGGTAAGGATGGCGGGACTTGTTAATGGCTGGTGAAATTGGAAAGTACCTGTTCGTAGCTTTTCTTTTTTTTTTTTTTTTTTGCTTCGATGGGGAAAAGTAATCTGCTAGTTTTTGTTGTAATCAGCTCTTGCAAATATGCAGGAAAGGCACTGTAATAGTTCGGAAATACCTTACTTGTCAATAAAAGCGCCTTAACCTGAGACTTACTTTGCTTTCACTTATTGCGATATTCCGATGATTAGGAAAGTAGCACTCTTAGGTAAAAACAGTTGGATCTCTTTGTGGTCAGTAACTTAGTTTACTAAAAAGAGAATGGTGTCTATTAAGTATACATGAAGTATCTGAGCAAAGGAAAGAGTCTTGTTGAAATATGAGTTAATGACTCAATATGGAATTTAGTGATAAAACAAAGAAACTTCTCTCTCTCTCTCTCTCTCTCCCTTTTTGATTTTGAACAGCAAATTCTTCAACCTGTATGGAAATTATTACTTTCTTTTGAAAGCTCTTCTGCCTTCTTTTCGGCGAAAGGCTTCACATTATGCAAACAGGGCTGTGTTTTTCCAGTTCTTTATCACGTGTTCATTGCACCCCGCTAAACTGTAATTAATAGCCAGCTTGTGTTTATGGTGATAAGCTTATTGGTTCTTTTATGTGACAGTTATTTGCTTGATGTCAATATGGATAGAGTGGAGGATGTATTGTTGCATCAGAAACTTCTTATACAGGCCAAAGAGCCGGGCAAGCGTCCTGTTTTCCATGTTCGTTTTTTGGAGGTACTTCATTCTAGCCATCCCAGTTGCCTGTCCCGTTCTTTTCCTTTCCTTATTTTCCTTGTTAAAAAGCATACTCTCTGTGCGTGTGCGTGCGATTTGGGGGTAAGGGAGTGTTGGAATAGGGTTCCTTGTATGAGCATTAAGATAGAGTAAGGATGACTAAAGAAGTTCTCAGTGTATGAAATGTCATTAGACAGTTGTTAATTGGGTGGCCAAATAAGCTCTAAAACATAGCCTTGTAATTTTAACACGCTACTTGGATATCGGACTAAGTCGCAAGAGGTGAATCTAGATGGCCTGGATGAAGGTGAAATAATTGAAATTTTCACTTGTTGCTGGTCTTTCATGAACTTGGTCAAGAAACTTGAATTAAATGAATTGAATTGGGTGAATTGAGTTATAAGCATATATGGGTGTCGTGTAACTTACTCAAGTCGCTGACTATTAGCGATCAATGCTGTGGACTCTGAATTTTCTGTGTGGTTGAAACTTCAATTTTTGGCCCATTTACCTGTTTGAGGACTGTATTGCTGATGGCTACAAGAATTTGGAAAAAATCTTGTGCATATAAATAATCTAATTTGCCTGATCCTTGATTTAAATTTGATTTCTTTGTTTATCTGAGGTGATTTTCCGTGTCTGTATCTTTCTGTTGATTTGGTAGAGCATACCTGCCAAGGCTGATGGCAATGATGATTTACAATTGACAAGTACTTCCAAAGGACCATGGTATGATGAAGACAATGCAGCCATTTTGCCATCAGAGAATAGGTATTCTACCTTTCATTCTCAGCTTCAATTGGTTGGAGTTGTCATCACTGATACCCATAGTTTTTTATCGTCAGTTATGGCCAAGAATTTCATCATGATGATGGGATGATAATGTTCTCTGTTTTGTTTTTCTCCAAATACATTACATTAGCAGCAATGGTGATGTTGCGAATGAATTTGAACCTTGCTCTAAGCTCGAGGACCTGAATTTGGATGTTGGAAAGATCTCCAATGACGTGCATGGAAGATACCCTCCAGAGACAAACTCAAAACGGTAATCAACTCCAGAGGTTGTCTTTGCTGTTCTGCTTCCACTGTTTTCATCAGATTGACTTAATCATGTGCGATAGGTCTAATGACCCAGCTATTGATTTGAACTTTAAATGATTCTGGCAAAATCTTGCATTAAAGTTGTGATGAAAGAGGAAGGATAAAAGAGCTTCCAATAAATTGTTTTCATCCTCTCCAATGTTTTGTTTAAACTGGCTATAGCAAGATGGTTAAATGCTAGGAACAATGTCAGAAATCTATCAGTGAAGACAAGAAGTAGAATGACTAGAGAGTTCACTTTTTCCATCATTTTAATGCCCGGTTTCGTGGGATGCAGGTAATAGTCATCTCACGATGGTTCAACGTTTTGTCGTGTTGCATCTATTACTGGATCTTGTGACTTGATCATCCTCTGTAACAAGATGTCCTCCTGTTTTCTGCTTTGTAGATCTTTTCTTTCATTGTTCATACTTGAGTTCTCTATTACCAGGACTCAGCATTTTCTCTTTTATTGTTGTTTTTGCTTGTTCTTGATTTCCATCCTAGCAATCAAACTAGCTTGCTGGAAACTCATTGTGTCAAAATCAACAAACCATCTTCCCTCTTCTACAGAGCTCCAGCATTCGACATGCTTGAGTTTCTCAGCTCGATAAATTAGCCAGAAATGACCTTGGTTGATGGACTAGATCCTGACACTATTGACTTAAGTACCTTGAAAATATGTCTAGGGTTTAGAATTAGTTTAATAAGCTCAATTGAAGTTTCTATGACATGGTAGGACGTATTTGTTTCTGCAGTCACGACTTGTGTATACTTGTTTCATATGTGTTAACCGCATTTGTAGAAGGCTCATGCTCAGACACAGGCAGTTCATTACAATGACATGCACTGTAGCCACTTCTGCAAAGTTATAATTTTGTAGAATTCAAATTTATATTACAGTTTTGGTGCAACAAAGAAAAAATTAAAAAGAAAGGAAGACATGCCGAGTTATTGTTCATCTTGAACTTCCAAGGTAGGTACAAGGATCGCTATCATCTTTGCTACCAATAGTTACCTACAGCAGGTTTAGCACTCTTGTATCTCTGCTCAGCAAAATTTAACCTACTCGTGACTTCAATTGAGACTAACATGGGGTAAAATCTCTTGAGGAGCATTATGTATGGAAATTAGGACAAATCAAACTGTAAGTTGATCATTTCTGTCGGTCCACAACTCCACATTTAGCAGTTACATGATGATAAATTCTGATTGGAAAAGAAAGAACAGATACTTCCACCATACTAGACAATTGACATAGCCTGCCTCTTGCACATGAAATTTTACTGATATCCCAGTGGTGTTGTTAAGGAAACTAATATGCATAATTGGCGGCCTCTAACTTCCGTTCTCTTACAAACATTTTCCCAGTGTTTACTGAATATTTCTGTATTATGATGCAACGATCATTATAATCAATATAAGATGTCTCATAAGTTTTGCAATATATTGCAGGCAAGAGATATCTAGTATTCCCATTCACGAAGTGATATTTTCTACGGTTGATAAACCAAAGCTTCTTAGTCAGGTATTATTTAACAAAGTTATTATTTCAATTGGTTCTAATGAAATAGAAATTTGTTAGATGGGGTTTGTTAACATCTGTATTTGTCACACGGTTTAACACTTTTCTGTTCTCTTTCTTATTGGTGTTTTACGTAAGGATGTCCCTACACTTATTACAATTGGAGCCATTGTAAGGCAAACCTGCAGCCCTTCTTTGCCCAAAAATCCACTCTTGGTCTTGCTCTTGCTTTCACTGCGCTCTTGCCAACACACTGATTGTTGAATCTCTCTCATTTGTTGGTTTCTTTGTGTACTGAATTTCTCTCTCTCCCTCTCTCTCTCCACTCTCTCCATATCCCTCCCCCCCTTGTCCGTAGGCATCTTGGAAGATAACCAAAATCAAGTGCTAATCCAAGACCAGAGTAATATTTGAAGGTGGTCCTCTGATCAAATGTAATGGAAAAGAACAAAAAAAGACCGATGCAATGAAATAAAGTGGGTATTAACATTAGAAGTTCAAATCTACGGCTTAAGGAATCTTCAGGGTATCCAAAAGTGCACCGAACCCCCCGAAATGTACTGCATACTGCTCTTAGGAGGATCTGACATAAAATCAAGCAAGCAGCGATACCTACCTTCAAAAGTTTGTTCAGGACTGAATCTTGTGATAGGGAAAGGTGCAGTCCAGTTCTCTCCATCAGGACATGCATCAGTCTTTAAAGCCTGCCTGCAGTATGTTCCTGTAAATCATTAAGGAACTCAACCCAGTATCATATTTTTACGAAAAAGAGTTGGTTGACCATGAATAATCGTGAATATGCCCAATGTGTGAATAATAAGTAATATGATCATCTCTACTAACAGCTTTTCATTACTTTTCCCTTGCAGCTTTCTGCTTTGCTCTCTGATATAGGACTTAACATCCGGGAAGCGCATGTATTCTCCACCACTGATGGCTACTCCTTGGATGTGTTTGTTGTGGACGGATGGTACTCTGAGGTACCTTTAATTACTTCCGATATACTGGAAGTACTTCAGAATTTTACTTTCATTTTCATTTGTGAATGAAAGTAAATCAGGAAATTCATTTAGTAAATTATCTGAAACAATCTTAGAAGGAAAACAAGGGAAAAGGTTTCCACTTTCAGTAAAGGTTATTTTCGCACTCTTCTTTGCTTAAAATGGAAACAAGGTACGGCTTGAAGCTTTAACTGAAGCTCGAGCGGGGGGGGGGGGTGGTGTGCGTGGGGGAGGGGAACTAGCCTTGGCCTAATTAAGGTTTGTTGAAGATCTTGAAGCGTAAAGGTTAAGATGAATGTTTTATGGACAATCAGTTCCATCAGATTAGCAATCAGTAGATTTGGTTGAAAGATAATTTAACTCTTTTTGACAAATAGTGAGGTAGCTGCTCTAGAAATATTTTGTTGACTTTAGGAATAATATCTTGTTTGTTTTTTTCCTTTCGTGAAGGGGGAAGGGAGGATAGGCATGTCATTTTGTTTTAACTTTAATGCTTGGGATGAAGATATTTTGTAGATGCACGTAAGAAAGACCGGTCTAGAATGTAGGCCGTGGAAGGATGTGTTTTTATTTATAGAGATTATTCCGAATTGATGGAGTAGCAACTATTACTATAGTATCAATTTGCAGGACTTCAGAATATATTTAAGTCATATTACATGATAAGCTCTTTGAAGTTTGACTATAATTTCTTATTACATTTTTGGAAAGAATACTTATTACATTTTTGTTATAATACTTATTACTCCCTGTTCCCCTGGAAGTATTCTTTTTGTATCAATTTGCAGGACGTCAGAAAATATACATTTTTTTTTGGAAATGTGGAAAGAATACTTATTACATTTTACAAGGTTTAAACTTGTCATTGACTATTGGGAGATTTAATTTCTAAAAAAATCAATTTCGTGAGTATCCTTAGTGTATTTCAACCTATAACAATAGACATCTGGAATTTTTATAGTTATCAGACTCTGATTGCGGCACATAAGGAATTCTTGAGTAAATCTCTATAAAGATGCATTTTTAAATTGATTTATCAAGGTTATCGTTCAGAAATAGTGTATCTAGGAGTTAGAGCATTGACATGAAAGTTTTGGAGAAAGGAGTCTATAGTTATGAGAAATTAAGTATCTATGGGGGACTCTCATAATTATTTTGGAGGGGGACAGGGAGTGAGCGAAGTAGCTTCAATATATCGTGTCATTTTTTTATTCGACTATGGGGCCACTGGGACGTAAAGAAGTTTGGGAGGCCAAGCACTGTCTCCTCCACCCTCATTCCTACTTAAGTTGGTCACGATTTCAATTGTTGTCGATAAGAGATGCAAAATAGCTGTGCTTTTCCAGGGGAACTCCTGTTTCTTAAGGGGCATTGTCCTTATATCCTCTATGACAGGGATCCATACTCAGTTGAAATGTTGACTTTGCAATGTTGTGGTCAGGATACGGATGGTTTGCATGAAGCAATGGTAAAAGCTATTGCTAGAAACAAGGTAAATGCCAGTTTGTTGCAACCCCTTGTGCATTTTGCCTTCATAAATAAATATTGCATATAGAGGAAGTTGTATATGAAAGAAAGGGTCTGATGGCCAGTGATAATTGCTTTCCTATAACAAATATCGTTGTGAAATAGTCTCTTTGATGTTGCCCCTCCTGAAAGTAGTGGAAAGTCGGCGTGCATATTTATGTCATTATAAGAATGTGTCATGCTACATCCTGCTTTACTAATCCTGGGGAGATTTTCTAGTGAAGATCTACTTTATATTGCCTGAATAAACTCTTCTCGTCTGATAGAAATTGAGTAAAAAGACCTGGAAACTTTGACATTTTCTTGTTCCCTTTGTTTATCTAGACAATGAGTTTTTTTTTTTTTTGGGTGAGGGTAAGGGTCTCGACAATGAGTTGCGAGTTCCTGAATTCAATGAACAACTGGTTGGACTTTTTGTCATTAGAGTTGTGATTATGAAGTAGAGTTCTTTGATGCAATATGGTATAACAATTCTCTTGCCGTAACTCCTGTTAACTAATTCGAGTCCATATACATTCTATTCAGATGCAATAGCAGCTCTTTGCTAAAATCAGTCGCTAAAATCAGTCTTTGGCTGCATAGTGTCAGAAATAAATGATGCTACTAATGTCACGTATCATTATGGTGTTCATGTTAGGACAATGAGAACGTTGAACTATGTCGGGTTAATGGATCACAGGCTAATGTCCTCTTCTGTATTAAGTGTTCCATCAAATCGAAAATCAGCATGTTTGGCCTTTCCATCTTCAATCTTCAAAATGAAATCTTGATTGTTAAAAGAAAATATTTTCCTTTTGAAACATATATTTTGACAAATATAGACATCTTCATCCCCACGATTGATCAAGACTCTCTCATTTACTCTTGTTTCCCTGTGCAGTAATTTTGCTAATATTTGAGACTCACTTCATGCTTGTCTAAATCCACTCTTCTCCCACCGTATTTTTCCTGGTCCATAAACCTCCACATTTGTCAGCCAACACCCACATTATTTGTCACTATACTTGTTATTTATTATTGTTATGATGCAATTTATAATTTCATTAGGCTATAGTCTCTGTAAAAGAAAACACCAGTATGCAGTAGAATCAGTGTTGTTATCTAGTAATTTTATGATCTGTAGATGTGATGCTATACTGGACATCCATTTGCTTGTGTGTGATATTTGGGACAAAGCATGATATCTCTGATGGCTGTCACATGTTATTATTTGTGTGGTTCTACATGTTGCTTTGCAATACAGAGAATTGAAAATTGAATGACCATCTTTTTAAATTTCAGGAATCATGGTCTGGTTCATCACATTCTAGTTCAGCTGTAGAAAAGGCTTTAGCAGCACATGCCAAGTCTGCTGACGGTGAAATAGATAGGAGATTACTCAAGATAGGGGAGAGAATTGGTTCTGGCTCTTGTGGAGATCTGTGAGTTTAGCTTTAGTTATTTGTTCAACCTACCATTATAAGTTGCATATCTTGCTCTTGCTTATGCTTTTGTTGCTTTTCTTCTCCCTTCATGAAGGCATCGAGGAGATTATCTTGGCCAAGATGTTGCAGTTAAAATCCTTAAGTCTGAGCAGTTAAATGATACTTTGCAGGATGAGTTTGCTCAAGAAGTGGCAATTCTAAGGTAAGCTGATTTAAGGTGTCCATTAAATATAGAAGAGTTCCTTTTGCGTCTTTTATCTGGTTTATAGGTAAAGATGATGCACAAACGCCATGGTGGTGGGTCCTGCGCTAGCGTCACCCGAGGTATAGTCGCTGTTGGCTGTCGGCCGTACCTGCGGATCCTCGGTTATAAAAAAAATAAAAATCATCTAGATTTGTTTTTATCTGTATTATCGTAAGTTCGTATACACATATTGGTTTGTCCTCAGTTATTACTTGGTCAACCTATATGTTCCTATGGGCCATCTCCGAGCTACTAGATAATAAATTACTTTGAAGTGAAAGGAGATGTGCGATAGTGAGGTTCAAGGTAAAAGTAAGTTAAATATTGATGCATAGATTAGCTACTTCTTGTGTCGTTAAAATTAAGGGTGCGCTTGATAACCACATTACATGCTGAAAATTAAACTTTTCAGCACTTAATGTAGCTAAGTCCGTTTGTTAACTTCTAAGGACACAAATTAATTTATTGTTTGAAGTTGAAAATCACTTAATGCAGTAAGTAAGGAAGGACTTTCTTAATTGGTTAAGTGATAGATTATTCAATAGAAATTAAAGTCTTTCCAGTTATATTGTCTAAACTTTCCAACAATGTTCACTATTTCGTGTGCAATCGGAAGCTAATAAAATGTAGTGTTTAATTTTCATCTATTATCAAACAACTTTTTATTTTCTTTTTCAATACCTAAAACTTCAGTACCTTTCAGCATTATTTTTCAGTTTTATCAACCGAGCCCTAAGATAATTTTGTTTCACCTGCATTGGATTGCTGATGTGCTATTATGTTTTCTAGAATTTGGATTGTAAGTCTCAAAGTTGCTGCTGAATGACTTGGTGATTTTGCTGTGCCAGATTATCTTATAGGATTCTGTTTCTTTTAAACTTCGTATAATTGATTGGCTGCATTGTCAGTACTAAGTTATGTTCTTTTTTGGGCTTATGTGTCATGACTGCAGGCAGGTTCAGCACAAAAATATTGTTCGTTTTATTGGTGCATGTACCAAGCCTCCTCACTTCTGTATTGTAACTGGTATGAGAATTGATTTAGTTTGTTCTGGTTCTTTATAGTGAAATGCAGATATTTTATGTTTACTCTGTCGGCTTGATGTTACTGCTTTCCCTTATTATGATTCAAGTAATCCCATTTTCTTGCTTCTTTTCTACAGAGTATATGCCTGGAGGGAGTCTGTACAGCTACTTGCAGAAGAATCGTAATGTCTTAAAGCTCCCTCAGTTGCTAAAATTTGCAATTGATGTCTGTAAAGGCATGGATTATCTGCATAAAAGCAACATAATTCATAGGGACTTGAAGACAGCAAATTTGCTTATGGACAACCATAATGTAAGTACCACAAACTCCTTTTTTTGCTAGATTATAGCTTGGACAGCGATATGGTTAGCTACTCAAGTGACAGTGATCATTGCTGTCCTTTCAAACATTTATTCTTTTGAATAGTGAATTAAATCGAGTCATTATGTATGGATGAAGTTATACTTCTAGAGTAATATGAGTTCTATACCATACTGTTTCCCTTTTGTCTCTGGCACTCGTTTTGTTGGTTCTGTTTTCCATATATGGCTTTAAGAGGCATTCCAGTTACCATTTAAACCCATCATATTATTATCTGATACTACATTCGAAATTAGTTCTTTTGGATAAAAAATAGCAAGCAAGCACAAGTTTTCACAGAATACGCATCAGTGACACCCGAGATTGGTGTTGCAAATTGTGATTTCTGCTGGCAAGTTGTGCTTATTATGCCAGAAAAATTATTTTAATGACAATAAACTGGAGATAGCAGATTAGCTTGCCTTATTTGCATATCTAAACTTGTTTTAGATGGTTTACTAGAATGGTGATTTTTCTCTAGTGTGCAATCAATCTTGTTGATGTGATTTACATAATTGGTTCTCATTCACTCCCATCATTTAGCAAGCCTAAATGAGTCCAACCAGAGAGAGCCTCCATGTTAGCGTGTTCAGATTGTTTATTTGCTTGATGATCCACTTCGGAAACTGACTATCTGTCTTCATTTGTTGGGTTTCTCACTGTGATGGGCGCCTTCTGCTTGTCAATCCTATTAGGTTAATGGGGGATGGAATCGTAAATATTATTATCTCATGACATTATGTGGTTGGCCCACAATTTCTGGTTGGAGGCTTTATAAGTTTTTTTTTTTGGGGTTGGGGGGGGGGGGGAGTTGGAGGGTTTAGCGCTATTCACATAATGTTTGAGAGATTTTGTTTGGCCTTCTGATACTTTCTGTCAAATAGGTAAATAATGCGAAGGAATTCAACGTGTTCTTTGTTGCAAGGTTGTTAAAGTTGCTGATTTTGGTGTTGCTCGATTTCAAAGCCAAGGTGGAGTGATGACTGCAGAAACAGGAACTTACCGGTGGATGGCTCCCGAGGTTTGACATTATCAATATTCGTCTGTGCTTGCGGTGATAAGTTGGTCGAAGTTTATACTGAGAAATAAATGGCCAAATCTACGGTGCTCTTGAAGTTTTTGTTATGAAAGATCAGTTTCTTTGCTGATATTGGTAGGCAGGTCTTTTGTTGCGATCGATATCTTGTAAATCAGATCAAACTGCCCTCATCAGGAGGAATTCGAAGATTGCCGGAAATCTCTAGTGTATCACATAAACAGAAATCTCTAGTGTATCACATAAACAGTTCAAACAAATTACACGGAAGAGAAGACCCGGTGGCTCAGTTCACCAAGTTGCCATATTACCTAATATAGGGTGAAGAAATACATTTACCCAATGAATACTTTTTTGGGATATGTGCACTAGAAGTCCTAAAACTTGTCATAAAAATGTAATTGAGTCCTAAAACTTTCAAAAAATGCAAACAAGTCTTAAAACTTGTCACGAAAGTGTACTTGAGTCCTAAAACTTTCAAAAAGTGCAAATAAGTCCTAAAACTTGTTACGAAAGTGCAAACAAGTCCTAAAAGTTGTTACAAAAGTGTAACTTCCAAAATGTACGATCAATAAAAGGACTTGATTGAATTAGTTTGATAAGTTTTAGGACTTGTTTGCACTTTCATGATAAGTTTTAGGACTTGTTTGCACTTTTTTAAAGTTTTAATACTTAAGTGCACTTTTGTGACAAGTTCTAGGATTTGTTTGCACTTTTTGGAAGTTTTAGGACTCAATCAAGTTTTAGGACTTTGAATGCACTTATCCCTACTTTATTTGACAAACGTGGCCAATGATATGAAGCTTAGAATATGCTCCAATGCATCTTATCTGCCTCCTACATGTCATAAACCATCAACCACACAATGAGAAACACAGTTTAGAATACGGTCCAATGCCATCTTACTTGCATCCATGCTGGACTAATATCTGATTTTCTATGTTCTTTTTGCGGCCAGGTTATAAACCATCAACCATATGATGAGAAAGCAGATATCTTCAGTTTTGCTGTTGTACTTTGGGAATTGATAACAGCCAAGGTATTGATAAACCTAAGATGCACTCTGTGCTTTCTTTGCTTCACAAATGCAAATTCATTGTTAGTGATATTGTGCTCCCCAATTGTTCAGATTCCTTATGAAAACATGACTCCACTTCAAGCTGCTCTGGGAGTGAGACAAGTATGTATTGAAACATGAAAACATAGGGGTGTTTCTTGATATTGACCAAACGATATGTAACATCTATCGAAATTTCTCACATTTGTAAGGGACTGCGTCCGGAACTTCCTGAGAACGCGCACCCCAAACTGCTCGAGTTGATGCAAAGGTGTTGGGAGGCAGAACCAGGCAAAAGACCTGCTTTTTCAGAGATAACCATTGAATTGGAACATCTTCTTCAGGAAGTCCAGGTAGCCATTTTGCACTTTAATTCATTTTGTGTTTGCTCCTCTCTCTCTCTCTCTCTCTCTCTCTCTTGTGATTAATCTGAGTATTTCACAGGAACACCCTGAAGTAGCAAATGGCAAGTGAATAGTATCACAGGTGATTACGTACCGGATTTGCACAGTACATGGCCGAGAATCCTCCTTTTTCCGCCAAATAGTTTTACAGGTTACATTGTACAATAGAGAGAGAGTGTGGTATGAGTAAATACAGAAAGTAGAAATACTAGAGTTATAGTGACTGCTTTTCCGACTGACCTAGGGCCATGCGGGTTGTGAACATTTGATGTCGCCTACGTTAATATAATTAAAGGGGTTTCTGTTTTATGGGGAGAAAAATGATGAAGTGGGGTGCCTCAGTACCTATGTGTTGAATGGGATGTTCTTCGATTTTGGATAGCTCAATTTATTATCAGATGTTGAGATTCACGTTTATGTATTTGATCAATTTTGGCTCCTGAGATCATGAAATTTTCTAGATGCATTTGTAGGTCACATGGATGTGATCTCATAGGGTTTGCTGTTTATCCCTCTTTATCTTAAATTAGAGGTTCTAATCCTGATATTTATCCTACTTCGGTTTGGAAAAGCCTATAGTTTGTCTCCTGTCAAGTATCAAGGCTCAAGAGTGCTGATCATTCTATTCTCGTGCGTGCTTGAGTCTAGATGTCTTGTAGAGCCATGCTGCGATAAGAAAGATCCAAGGAGGAATTATCGCGGCCTGGCAAAAGTAGCAATCATCCGTCTTTACTTGGTTTCTTTGGCAAGGAGAACTAAGAGGATCAGTTCCAATATTTCCGTGGCGCCAGTCCCTCGAGAGAGTAACGAGGTCGACACAACTCCCCTTAACTTACGCAAATTCATGTGATCCTCAATCTATTTCCTTTTATTCTCTTTCCTTTCGGATCGGACCATTCGTACTTGGGTAGTTTGTTTCGTCCGTTATAAATTGGGCCGTTCAGTTGTGCATCGAGGGCGTCCCTAATTAAAGGGTAGGGCTGCTGGATCTTGTCGGAGCCTATAAGACATGTTGGAGCATAACATGGCCTGCTGCGAGTTTCAATTTCAATTTATGTCGAGTAAATGTCACTCGATTGATACGTGTTTAAGGCAGAATTGATGTAATTTGCTTCGACAATCACGCATCGGTAGTGTGCACTATGCTGTGGACAACCAACGCCGCGTTCGGACAAATTATTGTTTGATTATCATAGGCAAAAGTCAACTGCCAAAGGATGCCGACGGAAAATCATTTCGAGGGGGTCCATCCTTATCCCTTGCGCGAAATCTGGCTTTCCTTGGTTTGTGGCTCCGGTTGTTGTCGTTGGAGCCTCGTTTTTCAATATCTGATCTTAAATTTGGGTCTTGATTTTTTGTGTTCTAAGGACAATCTTTTTTTTTTTTTGGTTGACTTGCACTGATTCTAAGAAAGCGGGTTTCCCATTTTAAAGATGAATTTCATGAAATGTGCGGATCCAATCCAATTTTGTACTTTTGTATTGATTGAGCAATGTACTGTGCACTTCATTTTCATTTTTTTTTTCTTTTTCCTTTTTAACTGCAGCCACTTGGCCTGTCCATTGGGTTGCCACTTCTACCGTGGTGCCATGGAGGTCGCAAAAATATACCGTCTCGATCGTTCGTCTTCGCTCACCTCGTTCGGCGCGTTTCTGCTTCTATGGAGGCGCGTTCTAGTCGGACCGAAAGAACAGACGCGTGTTACCGCATTTATTATTAACTTTCGCTTTAATTTAAAAAGTACCCAGCACTCATCTTTTATTTCGAGTGTAGTCACTTCACAAATCGCTTTTACTACTCGAGCGGTTCAACATCTCGATAATGGCGACTCGCGCATATTGAATCTCAACCAGCAACACGTCCAGGCGCACTCCTATTTCACTCGGCTGTCTCGGCTCTTGGGGCTCTCGTTCGTACAGAACGCTTCCACGCGAGAGAACGTGCTCATGCGACCAGAATATTTCGCAATGAGTTTGCCGACATTGACCTGGATCTAGAAGCGATCAGAACCACGATTTGGAAAAAGCGCTTTACCTAATCCCCTTTTGTTTATGTTTTTCTCGGACTGTAACGACGAAACCATCTTTTAGAGAAATAAATAATTAAAGCAGACATTGGCACGATTTCATTCCCTCCTCACACACCAACCCGGCCCATTGGATTCTCAAATTCTAATACCAAACAATCCTTCTTTTCGCTGTCTTGTCGTACGCCCGGGGGTCTGGTTTCCAAAGAATATTACTTGCACTTGCACATCCTATTCGGACCCGCTATCGAGAATTCGAACTCTGAGCGTCATCATCATCGTCGATCACAGTGTTCGCGGGACAAACGGACAACCGTCCCCCGTCGCCCCCATGAATAAACCGGTGAGGGGTCTCCGGTTGGCGGTTCGACCATCCTATTCAGCCCCTGATTGGACCATCTTTTAGAGTTATAGCGAAAGTTTAATGTCGATTATGTAAATAAGTGACGACTTAACTCCCGAGTCCAGTGGCGGGGCCAATTCAGTCTGAAACACGGTCCGGTTCACCGGTTCAACGGCTGCTCAAACCAGCTCATAGGTCTCGACCAATCCGAGTATCTATGAATAACAGGACCAGATTAAGGGATGCTTTCCCTGTTCAACCATTGAACCGGCCGGCCCGGTCTGGGTTAAAGAACCTCAGTAAAGATTAGTCGAGTATCTTGAGAAGCCGTACGTGAGCGATTGCTACAAAAAAAAAAAAGACAACCACCTAATCTTACAAAACTAATAGTAGATACTGTTTACCTCGATGGAGAATGGTCAATCATAATGATTAATGCTGTTGACGTTTCAATTTTTGCAAGGTATCAACTTTTCTGATGGTGCATGTATCCACTTGTGTACCTACTTTAAAAACCCATTTCCCTTTATTGAAATTTCCATCGTTTATGTTTATAAGGACGTGATAAAATTCACGTCAAAAGAATCTTTGCAAATGGGGTACAACTTACCAAAGAATAAAGAAGGTTATCTTCTTTTTTCTTGACCAAGTGGAATGTGAGAACTCTGCCTTGAATTTGGACTATATCCATCTTTAATTTTTCAACACCTAAAAATGAACTTTGTCATTGTGCACTGCGTGATGTGATTGGATTGGCACGAGTTTCGCAACTAACTAGTACACCAATCGATTCAACTGCATTGGATCCTCTGCGTTCTACATTGAGGTCCGGCATTATATGACCAATCGTGTCATATTCTATTGTACTATATTGTCTATTCTCGATTACAAAAGGAAATGCTATACAATCGTCGTATCGATGCTCCGATCAAACATAGAAGATGGCCTATCATCAGGCAATGTACGCATGATTTATCTTTTTATTTATCATATGGGATTGACGAAGAGAAAGGGAAACTAATGATAAGAGAGTTCAAATAAATGGCCATGAACGTGGATTGTATAGAAAATATATTGTATAGGTTGTGCCAATACATTAGTGCGTCTTTTACCATACCGATTCTGTTTGGACAAGAACTAGGCAAAGGGTTTACCCCGTGGACACAGGAAAGAACTTATCACGAAGCGTCTAACACTCTGAACAAATGCTTACACGGGGTATATTAACCAAAAAGTCATAAGAGTAATGTATGATAGCCAATTCAGTTTTAAATTTTTAAATTTTGTTAATTTTGTCCTAAAATTTTTTATGATTAGCTGATTTAGTTTTTTCAATCAATTTTCACTTAAAATCTCTGATGTAGCGGTCCAGTCAACGTCGACTGATAATGACGTGAACAATTTTTGTATTTTTTTCTTTTTTTTTTTCCTCTACCGGTTGCCGAGCCATTGCCAAGGCTTAATGACGGGCCACAAGCGAGAGTCGCGATGACCTCACCAAGCCATGAGGGTCAGGCTGGCGCAGGTGATCCTAACCTCTGTTAGTTGAGTTTACAGGGAGTGACATCCATATTTACGAGAGGCTTCGTTTTAACGAAGTTTCCAGGGACAGAGGAAAATACAGTTCTTCAACCAAATCCATTATGTTAACGTCAATAAATAAAAAAGAAGCAATAAATCTACACCATCTCCACTTTGTGGGTGAATCTCAAGATACTATCATGTAATTTAAAGATCTCTCATGCACAGACATCAATCTTCCAAAGATGATTATGTTAGAAAGACCTAATGCGATAATATCCAAAAGATATAAAGACAGCCTAGGTGGGTGTACGAAAAAACAAATTTGCATGCCTGAACACGCAACCAGATGATGGCGATGAATCGAAACCATAAAGTGGTGGTGGGGTTTGAAGGGCTGCTCCGATGCTTGTCTCGTTATAAAAGCTTTATGTCCTCTTCCCAATGTTCTTTTTCTCCCTCTTTTTCTTTTTTATCATATTCTTGACGTTCCTAATATTCGTTTTTTCAAAAGGAGAGAAAGAAGGCAGATGTCTCGCTTTTTTAGGTGAGAAAGAGAAAGAGCCTTTCCTTATCAATCAAGTTGCGACGATTTTTATAATGACAAAAGAAATTATAGGATCTCTAGGGCTTAATGTAAAGCAGAAATCAGATGCATCTGTCGGTTTCACGACAGTATCTGATCAACAAGAAGGGATGCAGCGAGAGCAATTTTCAACGCTAATAGTTTTTAATTCATAGAGTTTGGTGTCTAGCGCTTGTGTTTATTGACCAGCACGTGTGAATTTCCCTCGTCGGTGAGCACATATGACGAGCTGCTATGTTAGCCTCTCATTTACAGCCGCACAAGGAACGCTCCAAGTGTGTACATAAGCAAGATTAAGGGAACTTACGTACGTCTCCAAATGTTGGATCGAGTCAAAAGTGTATAAAGTCGAGCTGACAATTGTTTCGGGTAGAAAATAAATGACGAAATCAGTGACCGACTTGTGCTGGAAAGAATTAGGTCAGTTATAGGAAATTGTACGTTAGAGGCAAGTAACACCGATTCTCTAAGTACGCATAGTCAATATGAGGACGTGCGAGATTTGTATTAATTAACTCCACATGCTTGAAAACCAAAACAGATGAAGAGGCTTTCTCTCTCGTTTCTTCCTTTTTCTTCAATTTAGAGATGGAAAAAGGGAAAAGCAACCGCAAAGGATCTAATCAGAACGATTGAGAAAAATGCCTAATTGACTTGACAAAAAGCTATTTAGGGTTTTTGTTTGAGAAATAATATAAATAATTTTTAAATTTTGACTTAACGTGTAATTTAATATTGAACATTAGAGGTAAGTAACGTCGATTCTCTAAGTACGCATGGTCAATAGGAGGACGTGCGAGAATTGTATTAATTAACTCTGCTCGAAAACCAAAGCAGATGAGGAGGCTTTCTCTCTCGTTTCTTCCTTTTTCTTCAATTTAGAGATGGAAAAAGGAAAGAGCAATCGCAAAGGATCTAATCAGAAGGATTGAGAAAAATGTCTAACTGACGTGACAAAAAGCTATTCACGGTTTTTGTCCGAAAAATGACACAAATAATTTTTAAATTTTGACTCAATATGCAATTTAATCATTGAACTTCTATATTGTTCAATATAATCCTTAAACTTTAATTTCATATTTAATGTGAACACTAAAATTTTAATTTATTTAATGTGATATCTGGACTTTTAGTACATATTCACTGTAATCTTTAAAATATATAAAAATGTTCAATATAGTCTCCGAACTTGAATTAATGGAAGGACTATATTAAATATTTTCATATAGTTTAGAGACTAAATTGAATAAATACAAAAAATTTAGAAATGACATTAAACAAATTAAAATTTAAAGGTTCACATTATATATTGGATCAAAATTTATGAATTATTTGTGACATTTTTCAGTTTTTCTAAAGGAGTGGGTATACATCAAGCTTCGTAAGAAAATAAATGGAAAGAACTAGAGTCTCCTGACACCGCCCCAGGATTTTAATGGGTCTACTAAATTCAAAAGAGAGAATGATGATCATATTGGAAACTTAGAACAGATAAAATCACTTTCCTCTTCTTTCTTGTCAAAATAAAAAAAGAGAGACTAAATTAGCTTAATAATAGTGAAAATATCACGTGAATTCATTTTTCCGTCGCTATCCATAATTTTAATGATACGAGATACTTCATAGTAAAATAAAAGTTGAATCCGCAATACTAAAATTACAAACTATGCGAACATTAAAACCCTAGTTCACTCTCTCCGGATACGAAAATGAACTAAATTAAACTTAGTTTTCTTGATGTTTCCTGATTATGGAATTTCCTAATCTCCCAAGTCTTTTTCCCTGTTTTTATCTCAATAATTATTGTCCCCAAATTATCGAGCAAAAGATAAGCTTGATTATCATGTCCGGGAATATTCAGGCACGGGGATTAGGTGGAAAAACGAACTATTTTGTCCGACACGATGGACCTTTTCAATATAAGAAAAATCTGCATTCTGGACTTCTTTGGATTAACGTGCGCTGGATCGAATCTGCATTCTGGACTTCTTTGGATTAACGTGCGCTGGATCGGGTCGCTACGTTCACATATGGTCCCGTCTTTCGACTCTGTTAGGTCAGGTGGACCAATCCACCAGTTCAAATTATTGTCCGAAAATCATATCATCGTGCACGGTCACATTTTTTGTTTGAGTCGTCCACTTGATGACGATAGTACAATGGCCCATCGCCGTCGCTTGCAGGGCTAAAATTGATAGTACAATCGCTTTAACCCTCGTTTGCATGGCTAAACTCATGCCCATATTGCACGTAATGATGTCCCCCACGTACCTAAAAAAAAAAGGAGTCCCTCGTAACCATTGATTTTTAGGTTTATGCGAGGAATTCTTTCGATAAATCTCTGATGGTTATTAGACTTAACTATCGTAATTATCACGAGAGCGTGAAGAAACGAAACCATTCGAGTAAGAAATAAATTATGGAAATGAAACATGAAGGCGACGGATTTGATTGGATCGGCACATGTGTACACCACGAGGAGAGATCGACCAAATTGTTCCACTATAACCGGTAAACGGAAGATTACATTCACTCGAAAAACAATCACGCTCAAGTGTTTCACAATCCTCAATAACACCTAAGCTAATAAAAGTTAATCACAAAAGAGGAGTATTTTCTACGCTCTCGACTCTTTTGGATGACGCCTTTGAAAAGTTCTCTAGGATTTTCACAAGTTTCTCATTTAAAATAAGTTTTAAATATAGGGTTGGGATATATCTATTAGAAGTCTCAAAACTTATCATAAAAATATAATTGAGCCATAAAATTTAGGGTTAATACAAAAAAAAATCCTAAATTGATACACGTGTGACAATTTTACCCTGAATTTTTTTTTTACTACTAAAAACCCCAAACTGGTACACTTGTGTCAATTTTATCCCAAACTTTTTTTTTATTATAAAAAATCCCAAACTAGTACACCTGTGATAATTTTACTCTAAACTGGTAAATCCGTAACAAATTTACCATAAACTATTTTTTTGATAACGAAAAACCCAAACTGGTATACTTGTGACAATTTTACCCAAAACTAATAATTTTTTAATAATATTATTTTTTCGAATTTTTTATTAATTTTTTTTATCTTATCTTATTATTATTATTTTTTTCTTTATCTTCAATCTCTGATTAGTCGCCGGACCGACAACTGGCCAAAGGCGGAAGCTGGCGAGGTCGGCCTTGCCAGCCACTAGTGAGGCTTAACCTTGCCAGCGCAGGCGAGGGCAGCCCTCGTCGGATCTGGTGAGGGCGGCCCTCGCCGGCGTTGGGGGAGAGCTGTCCTCACCTGCCCAGGTGAGGGCAACCCTCGCCTGAGCCCTCGCCCAACTCAGGCGAGGGTTGCTCTCGCCCGCCTAGGTGAGGGCTGGCCTCGCTCGACACCAGCGAGGATAGCTCTCGCCCGACGCAGGTGAGGGTCGCCCTCGCCACATCCGGCGAGGGTAGCCCTTGCCTGCGTCGGGCGAGGGTTGCCCTCGCCCGACTCAGGTGAGGGTCGCCTTTGCCCGATGTCGGCGAGGGTGGCCCTCGCCGGCGAGGTTGAGCCTCGCCAGCAGCTGGCGTGGCCGACCTCGCCGGCTTCCATCTCTAGTCGGTCGTTGGAAGATGAAGAAAAAAAAAGAAAAGAAAAAACAAAAAAAATTAATAAAAATTTGAAAAAATAAAAAATAATTTTAAAATTTAGTTCAAGGTAAAATTGTCATGTATGTACCAGTTTAGGGTTTTTTGTGGTATGTTCAGGGTAAAATTGTCACAAGTGTACCTGTTTGGGGTTTTTTGTGGTATGTTCGGGGTAAAATTGTCACAAATATATCAGTTTGAAGTTTTTGGTTGTAAAAAAAGTTCGGGGTAATATTGTTACACGTGTACCAGTTTAGGGTTTTTGGTGGTATTAACCCTAAAACTTACAAAAAGTGCAATCAAATCCTAAAACTTGTCGAATTGGTTTAAACAAATCCTAAAATTAATATTGTCAATTTATCTAACTGAAAATGCTAACGTGGCATTTTTAAATGAATTTTTCTCTCCTATGTGCATTATTATTATTTAAATCTTATATAAATTAAATTAAAAAACTAAAAAATCTAAAATTTACTTAAAAAAGAAAAAGAAAAAAAAACTAGGGCTGCATGTGGAAGTTGTAGCCAATGCCCATCGCCGAAGGAGGCCGGCTAATGTCGCCAGCCCTAGGCGAGGGTGGCCGACCTTGGCTAGCCCCAGGCAAGGCCTCGCCAACCCCAGTCGAGGCCCGGCGACCCTCGCTAGGCCTGGGCGAGGGTGGCAGGATCTGGGCGACAATGGTACTTCCTCGGGCCTAGCGAGGGTTGCTGGTCCTAGGCAAAGGCCGAGTGTCGCCTAGATCTAAGTGCCCTTAATCCAGATTTGGGCGAGCCTGGCCAACCCCAGACAAGGGCCAGCAATGCCTCCCCTAGGCCTAGCGAGGTTTGCCACGAGGTCGGTGAGGCCTTGCCTAGGGCAGGCGATGGTCACTAGCCCCAAGTGAGGGCTGATGTCGCCTAGATCCGGGTCCTCGCCTAGGGCCGACAAGGCCTCACCCAGGGCCGGCAAGGGCTGGCCACCCTCACCCAAGGCCGGCGACCTCAGTTGACCCCTCTGGCCACCTTCGTCGACCCTCCTTCGGCAAAGCTCCTTCTCTCTTTTTTCTTTTAGTTTAGTTTAGTTTTTTTTTTTAATTTTTAGCTTTTTTTAGCTTTTTAATTTTACTTAAATAAGATTTGAATAAAAATTAATTAAAAATGCCACGTAGGAGATAGAAATTCATTTAAAAATGCCACGTCAGCATTTTCCATTAGATAAATTGACGATGTTAACTTTATAATTTGTTTGAATCAATTTGACAAGTTTTAGGACTTGATTGCACTTTTTGTAAGTTTTAGGACTATATAGCACTTTCGCGATAAGTTTTATGACTTCTAGTGAACATATCTTTATAGGGTTTTAAAAAGTTTGGATCTAGGCCCCATCGAGAGCTAGGAGTGATCGGCTCTTGATCCGGTCCGGTTCCAAGGTGGAATCGGGAACTGGACCGAGAGAACCGGTTCCCAATTTTGGGAACTGCAAACCGAATCGGTTGGTTTTAGGATCGGGAACCGGTCACTTAGAGTTTAGTTTTTTTTTTGGTTAAACACTTAAGGTTTGGTTCACATTAACTTTTGTCAATGAATTTGTGTCAATGAAGTTCACTTAGGGTTTAATTCATATTTTACTAATTTTATCAATGAATTTATGATAATGAAGTTCACTTTGAGTTTAGTTCACATTTTATTAATTTTATTAAAGAAAAAATAACAAAAAAATATATATTAAATAGTCGGTCCGGTCCGGTCCGGTCCAGTTTCCCTTTGGAACGGGAAACTGGACTGCTCGGAAACTGGTTCCGCTTTTAGGAATCGGAAACCAGACCGATAGTCTCGGGAACCGGACCAAACCGGTTGGTCCGGTCTGATCCTGGTTTGGGCAGTCCAAGTTGCTTACCCCTATCGAGAGCTGGGCGCTTTGGGCACCTGGCTACTGCACTGAAAAACACAATAGCTACTAGGTCTTATTCGGGAGCCCGCATGGTGGCCTAGTTTGTCCAGGTACTAACTGGGCGTTTCCTTGTATCTCCAATCATTTGCCTATGTCTCTATGCCCCCGCAATTACTTATGTCCCGAAAATAACGAGTTTGTGTCGATTCCAAATCAAACGGAGTTAACTTCGAGCCATAATCAACATCACTGCTATGAAATAGCTATCTCCGGAGCAAACAAGACTAACACATACATTAACAAGAATGGGACATGACGGCTTTCACACTGTAGGCTTGAGTTTGCATCCCATGTCAGGCAATTATTAATATGTCACCGGAACGTAAAATATATGTTAAACATAATTGATTTCTCAAAATCAGAGATCTGTATGAGTTAATATTTCTTGAACTTGACTGTGTCAAATGAATCTTCTGATCATTTATTTCGAACGAACGATTCAAAAGTCGGGTTATCCTGGATGGAAACGAATCTCCTTGATTTCATCTGGATGGACGTGGGGCTTACGCACTTTCATTAAATTACAGTCGACGTACCCTATGATCAAGCTGCAACTTTGAATTTGACTGGTCGTAGAGAAGAAAATAGCAAAAAGTTGGGTAGATGGAGTCCATCGAAACAATGTTGGACTCTTCTCCTCCATGAATTATTGACGATGGATCTAGTGACTCGATCAAAAAATTAATTTCATGTACACAGTCATGTAGGATAAGTTAGGATACTGAATTCCTGCAATGTGGACCAACAATCAGTTGCCATGCCGGTGAAAATAAAACAAAAAATAGAAAGAAAAAAGTACCCTACCGTCTGTAAAGCCAATAATGTGTGGATAAAATATCCATTGTAAAGTTTGTTTTACAGAATGATATGACAAATTTTTTACTCATGTGTTTGGATACTACTTATAATTTAGCACATAGTTTTATAAATTAATTTTGTAAACCAGTGTTTATTTGCATTCCTAAAATTATTGCTCGGTCCTAAAATCATCAGATCCATCGAAAGGTGCATGCCAGCGTCCACATAAACACACGTGCGCATAGCATCCACGTGGTTCGGGCTCTTGTTAGATGGGGAAAAACTGAATGAAAAGAGCGAAAGGAGGTGATTAAGGGAAAACACAACATTTATTTTATTATATGATCGGATCAGCCTCGGAATTTTCACGGAGGCTGAAAGCTCAAATACATTCATACGACAAACCCTCTAAGAATAAGCCAAAGCACATGAAAACGAAAAAAGAACCATCTATATGTCTATTTATTCATTCTCCAGCTCAGTTGGCCAAAGCAAACGGCGAAACCCTCTCGCTTTTTCCTTCTCTGTATAAAGATTCTTCAGCATCCATTTTCTTTATTTCTTCGATAAGGACTCACGGCGTCCTGCAAAACAAAAAGCACACAACTTCTTCGTCAGTACATATTGTATCAACTTTCTCTTTTCCCCTTAATTACACTGGACGTGATTGAATGGTAAAAACCAGGCAGATGTACGTAAAAACACGCGTGAGTAAGAAAAAGTAACAGAGAAGCGCTAGGAATGAGTCAGCACAAATTTGTTGTATGCCATTGCAGGAATGAGCATCAACTTTGAGTGTGAAGAGTGATCAATAGCGCAAACTCTTAAAGCAAACTTACCTTTTGAGAGTATTTCGAAAGTCAACCTCTAGTAGTGGTGAGGAGGAGGAGGTGATGCATAAGTGTAAAGGTGGGGTGGTGGCTTGTGGACGGGTGGTGGAGGTGGTGGGGATTTGTACTTGTATGGCTTCGTGGGGGGTGGTGGAGGAGGAGACTTGTACTTGTAAGGCTTCATGGGTGGTGGTGGAGGAGGGGACTTGTAAACATAGGGCTTATGGGGAGGAGGCGGTGGCGGAGACTTGGGGACGGGCGGTGGAGGAGGGGGAGATTTGTATTTGTAGGGGTGCTCTTTAGGAGGAGGTGGTGGAGATTTGTGAGGCTTGTAGGGTTTCACATGAGGAGGGGGCGGAGGCGGAGGCGATTTGTAGTGATAGTGATGAGTTGGAGGTGGCGGGGACTTGTAGTGATAGGGATGAGTCGGAGGCGGTGGGGAGTGCACCGGAGGAGGTGGCGATTTGTAGTGATAGGGATGAGTTGGAGGTGGCGGGGACTTGTAGTGATAGGGATGAGTCGGAGGCGGCGGGGAGTGCACCGGAGGAGGTGGCGATTTGTAGTGATAGGGATGAGTCGGAGGTGGCGGGGACTTGTAGTGATAGGGATGAGTCGGAGGCGGCGGGGAGTGCACCGGAGGAGGTGGCGACTTGTAGTGATAGGGATGAGTCGGAGGCGGCGGGGACTTGTAGTGATAGGGATGAGTCGGAGGCGGCGGGGAGTGCACCGGAGGAGGTGGCGATTTGTAGTGATAGGGATGAGTCGGAGGTGGCGGGGACTTGTAGTGATAGGGATGAGTTGGAGGCGGCCGAGAGTGCACCGGAGGAGGTGGCGATTTGTAGTGATAGGGATGAGTTGGAGGTGGCGGGGACTTGTAGTGATAGGGATGAGTCGGAGGCGGCGGGGAGTGCACCGGAGGAGGCGGTGATTTGTAGTGATACGGATGACTTGGAGGCGGCGGGGAGTGCATCGGAGGAGGTGGCGATTTGTAGTGATAGGGATGAGTCGGAGGTGGCGGGGACGGCGGGGGAGGATATTTCTTGGGAGGTGGAGGAGAATAGTAACCGTAGTTTGCCGAAGACTCTGGGGGCAAGCTAAGAGAGACTAGTACCACTAGAAGAGTGGAAATGAGAGGGGCCATCTTAGCCATTTTGGCCAGAGAAAGGTTTTTGTTGTGCTATGGATGGATGCCCCCTCCCCCCTTATATGGCTTTTGCGTTTACCCTTTTAACACTAGGAAATGTGTAAAAAAAAAAGAAAAAGAGAGAGTTGCATTGGGAAAACAATGTTTCAAAGTAAGTTAATAGGAAATCCGGATGATGAGGTGTCAATGGGGTGCCATCAATATGTTGGGACAAATTTGACTTAGGTTGTTTAGTCTTTGCATGGATCTTGATCTCCTATTGTTAAGAGGATGCAAGCTAAGCAAGAGAGGAAAGAGAGTAATAGTCAAGGCTATGCCCCATTACTTTACTCCTTTTTGTTCTTTTATGCACAGGAAATGAAGAATAGTACAAAAACACAGTCCTCTCTCTTCCCAACATGTTTCTACCCTTGAGTTCTCAGCAAAAACACGTGTTTTGCCTAACTTTCCATGATTTTATCGCATCCGGGACCAGGCGGCTCAATCTCTCTCTCTCTCTCTCTCTCAAAGAGACAATGAGAACACATCTTCCCCAAACATTAACTAAACCATCTTGGTATTGATGTGACCAACAATTAGCTATAGCTAGGATGGGGCTTATTCTAAATCATGTAATAAGCCCGGGCCTCCATTTTAGACACTAAACTCTAAGCATGATATGCGACGTGTGTGGACCTCTTGGTACATACAGGAGACAATAAGACAAGTCAAGTTAGGACACGGGTATGGTGAATTCGGCCAAGGCATGGTGTTCCTATCATCCATAAATATGTTGAATTATGAAACACAACCACCTCGATAGGAAACCAATTCGAAGTTGCATAAATGTCCAGTCGACTTCTCACACGTTCATCGTACTGTTTTTGTTAACCTTGCATCGAACATTCACTACCGTTCATCTCGCTGACGAAGGATTAAAGAACGAGTTCTCGGTTAATCAGAATTAGGCAAGGAGAGAGAATCGTGCGGAGACTTTAACCTCCCCTCTAGAAGAAGGATAAGGGGATTGGAAGGAATTGAATGAACTAGGCTCCATTCGCTGCATACACAGGAGATTTCATGCGCGATAATAATAATCAACTTGGCGTTTCCATACGTAAAAGAATCTTTCTTCACCTACTCTTCCGTAGTACGCCATACAACAACTCTATCTAGCTAACTATTTGTTTTTATCATAACTTTGACTTGAGACGGTAAAAAAGGAGGTCCAATCATTAGTGTTTCATTCGATTTTTGTTTTTCCTTCATATAATATGCTCCATTACATTCGCACCATCATGGTTTCTTATTTTACCAGGGGCTATCGTTGCCAAGATGGCATAAGGTGGTACTTGGGGAAGACATGAAGTATCTGGAGATGTGAAGGTTGACAAATGACGATGAGATGTGTACATTGGTGTTTTCTCCCCAAAGGAAAGGAGCTTTCACTTTTTACGAGAGTCTTCATGGCCTATTCCCTTACGAAGGCGGGCTTTACGAATGAGTTTTTTATTTTTGCGTGCCAATGCCCGTACACCTCGCACCCCTTAATTTCACCTATGTCTTTGTCTTTTCCAGGGAGAGAAGATCTAAGTGTTTCACATCTCGAAAATTTTGAAATTTGGATTGGTCCTAGATGAAACTTTTTAAGGTCTTGCTTATGACCATAGGCAACAACACTATTTAGCTAATTATTTGTTTTATCATAAATTTGACTTGGGGCCGTAAAAACACCGAGGGGGGGGGGGGGGAGAGTGTAATATGTTCTTGCCTGGTTACAAGGTAACCTCACCAAAGAGCAGGAGCTGAATCTCCAACAAGGGACAGCCCACCTGCCAAGTAACCCTGGTGGGTTGTTGGGTCTGTATTTCTTATTTTAACGTGTCGGTGCCTACACGTCTAGCCCCCCCTAATTTGATGAAAATGTTTTTCTTCCTCTTCATTAGGGAACAGTCCCGAAGTTTTACGTCCTAGAGTTCAGAGGAAGCAGTTTAAGTATTTACTTAGGTCCATTACGTTTGCATCATCAAGGTTTCTTATGTCACCAGCGGCTATCATTGCCAAGATGGGTTCCGGCGGTACGAGGGGAAGATGGGTCGTCGCTGTCGTCGTGCCACTGAGGCAAAGACGTGGAAGACGTATGAAGTATCCGAGGACGTGAAGGTTGACCGACGATGGTGAGATGCGTACATGGCGTTTTGCTCATTCACCTTACGTATTATATATTCAACCGATTTCTTCTTTTCTTCTGCCCTTTCGTTTCTACATTATCAACTCCTGTTCAAAACTTAGATGTGGTCCATTATAAATTTGTTCCTTATTTTGGATTCATATGGATGACGGTCCATCTCTTTCCATTGAAATGTAAATGCATTAAAAGTCCGTAAATCCGGGCCGATCGTTTATTCATTTTTGTCTTGTGATTGGTACAGAAGTCTCGACTGCAAGTGATCATCGGATGCTTCCAAAAGCAACGAGTAATAATATCAGCATGGCCACTTGAGTCTAGAAACGCTAGTTTAATCGGGTCAAATGCGGCTAGTGCTGCTGCTTAATTTTGTCACCGACGAATTAAACAATGGAGACTCGAATCAGACTAGTAGGGTGGGACTCGGAAGAGATGGCTGGTGGGTGCTCGTGGTCGTGGATCAGATCTGGTGGTCAACTTGGCCGCTTCGAAATTAATCTACCACTTTTACTCTACTTTGCAATTTCATGAACTTTGTGCTATGAGATGATTGAGAACAATGCGGAAGAGAGGAAATTGAGCAGAGATGACTAAGTTAATGGGATTATTGTCCAAACGAGTCATAAACTTATTGCACGACTGTCAATTTAGTTCTCAACTTTTCAATTTAGCCAGTTTAGTCCTAAATATTTTAATAATTTTCCGATGTAGTCATTGTAGTCAATTTCAGCCAGTCGCTTGAGCCTCGGTGATGGCTAGCACAAAAGAAAAGAAAAGAAAAGAACTCAGAAAATTTGAAAAAGAATTCAAAAATCGATCACATCAATGCCGGTCGTGTCTCATAGGACGATCGGCGCTGATTAAATCGTCACGTCAGCGACTTCCGACAAAAATTGATCGAAAGGATTACACTGTAAAATCATCAAAAAAGTTCAAAACTAAATTGACCATATCAAAAAGTTTATAACCGAACTAGCTGCCGTAAATAGATGTAGGACTTGATGAACAATTTCCGTTGTGCAAACATTTTGTAGACATTACATGTGCATTTCATGGATGTCCAGTCGGACAGACTTTTATTTTCAAGTGATAATGCGTCTCTTTTTTTAAGGCACATGCTTTGGGAGTCCGATAGATGCCCATAATAATTGAGAGAGTGATTAATTATGGGCCCAGAAATCTCGACTATTTACTTATCATGGGACCGTGCATGTGCTCTCTAGGAGGAGCCTGATTTGTGCAGATTCACTATTCTCTTTATCTCTTCAGTCCCTCGTGGAGACAAAATGGCGACAGCTTTATTTAAAAAAAAAAAAGCAACTTCCTAATCTTTATTTATTTATTTTTTTGAAAAGAAAGGTTGAATGATTGAGATGTGGCATGAATGTAAAGAGTGACAGATACTAGTACTTACCACTTCAGTACTTACTATAACTGAATACGCCGTAAGCACGTTTCTTGTCTCGAAAGCGATAGACAGTCGATTTCTAATAAAGCAATTGCGTGCTGAGGAGAGGAACCGATAAATTTGAGGTTTTCAAAGTTATAGCATGGAATTATATTTTTATTAGCCTAAGTTTTAGCATGGAATTCAATTTGAGGTGTTCGAAGTTATTATAGTCCTAGCGCTCTTAGGTACCCCATGTTATAACTCCTAGGTGCCCCGCCATAGTCTATACTCGATAAATTTGTGCGGCCACTTTCAAATTCTGTAGTAAGCTTGTCTATGTACCGTTTTTTTGTGACACGATTAACGGGTTAAGTAACTAAACTATACTGGCAAAATCACTTGTCACGACAATTTACTTAACAAGCACCCCACATTGAATTAAATTCGAACGAAAAAAATTAGGTACCTGAACACAAAATGGATAAAATTCAGGTACTTGTTGTTTCATTTTATCTACACATAAGAACAAAATACGATTTTTATTGCATGAGAACACGATCATACAATCTCCACTACCATCAGGGAAAGCCCTTAGAATCATCCTGGAAAAGATGAAATCTACTGATTGCTAAATCGAGAAAAAAACCTACAAATTTTGCTTGGTCATTGTCAAATGAACGAGCTATAGCCAACCCTCCTCACCAACACTGATATTAGACCGACAGCTGCGTCTGCTCCTTTTGTCCACACAAAACTTAGATGATGTTTCCGTTCTCCAATGTTGACATTGATTATTCTGGCCAGGAAAAGTCAAGTGACCCCCACGTGCCCTTCTTCGTTAGAAAGGCTGGCTCCTCAATCCATTCCGGTGAAGGACTGATTTTTGATGGATTGCTTCTTGTCTGCATAAAACCTGAGCTAAGAGAATTGGCGCGCGCGTACATGCACAACGTGCAACTACAGAGATGAAGAAGAAGCATACAGAGCTCGGCTCGCCCAAAAAAGGTGGAGTTGATTATCGCTTTCGCGGCATTAGTTCGGTTACAGCTCTGCTTGTGCACTTGGACAAGGTGGTATGGACTACGGAGTGATGGGTCTTGTCCATGCCGACCGCAGCTATGGATTTTGCCTTTAAACCCCATCTAATCCACTGACACTGTATGAGTATCCAACGGTGGCGTGAGCTCGTTTTTCCCTCGGATTTGTTTCCTGCTGTTTTTCTTCTTTAATCCTTCCCTCTGCATATTACGTTTCTATGCATAACTAAGAAAGCACATAGTCTAGGACAAAGGGGTAGAGGAGGATTCTACTACGCTTTATTTGGTCAGGAGGGGTTTAGGAGACAATCATCGACTGGTGAGGAGAAAAGACACTTAGACGTGGGCAAAGGCCATCGCATATCATTGAGATTTTAACACTTTTTACGTAAAAATTAAAACCATGGTAATCTTCAATTGGTCTGGCCCTACTCGATGTGCATGCATGGTTTCTTGCTTAAGTTGGACATGACTCCGAAATGGATGAAATTCGCGCGTCATTGCATCTGCAAAGGGAGGAAGTGGACACCCCCACATTTTATGCATGAACATGACAAAAGGTATCGAACACAATAATCAGGATGCCGCACCTGATATGTAAGATTCGATTGCAACATTTGAAGGTACGGAGTAATAACAAGAGGATGAATTCAGCTTGAAGAAAATCATCGGATGAGGATGAGCGAAGCATGCACGAATGTACCTCTAAACCAAATGTCACGAAAAATTGCTTTTCGCAAAATTATACACCCAAGCGAGATGACCCAGGTCTCTCATTCCATTGTCGACCCAGGGCAAAATTGCAAGGACAATCATTATGTAAGTTTGACAATAATATCACAAAGAGAAATGCAAAAACGAAAGCAAGATCAGGGAAACGAGGCATGCCTGCACTTGTCACAACATCAGATCAGAAATCATTCGCAAGAAGTCAGACAGTAACATCGAATTAATGTGTGCTGCGACAAATCAAAATTGGGTTCTCTCCCACGATTTCCTCAATAGAACTTAGAAATTATCCAGAACATAAAAATGCTACCAGAGGAAGAGTCAAATTTAGAAAGCTTTCAATCTAAAGGCAATTATACAACACTAACCCTTCATAGAATGACAAGATTAACATAGTCAGCCGTATATCACAGACTCATTCGGCATCACCACTACAATCTTGACAGCATCTCGTAGATATATCCTGCACCTCAAGAACTCATTAAGGGAGGAAGAGAGCAATCTGATTAGCACACAGACCTCTGTGCTGAACCATGGAAATGTAAACCCCAGTGCAAGAGCAAACTTGATGGGTACCAGTAACGTGCAGAAGACCACACCCCATCAAACTTGGTCTATCCCATCACCTCCTCCCACGCGGTCCGGCACCTGACCTTGGCCCCGGGTACCGAGAAAACTGCAGCCGCAGGTAAGCAGAATCTGGATCATGCTCGTCCATTTTGTAGCCTGAGAAAACAATCAACCAAATAACTCATCATTTCACAAGTGGAAAATGTTTCTACATAAAAAGACACTTACAAAGGTACTTTAAATAGAAATATAACAATAAAGAAATGGGCATTCTTCTTTGTCCTGCGTTTAGTGATGTTCTTTCAAGATAATATAGCATCCCAAATGGGATTATCACACCATCTGAAGTAACAGTGACCCCTCCCCTAGTGTAAGCAATCCCCACTCCTTTGCCACACTATTCATACATATTATTGTGGTCTACTTCTAAAATCTCTCAATCACTTATTTCAAGGACAATCTGAAATTTAATTCAAGTCCAGTCTTCCTAACTATTCCCCCATTCATACAAACATGCCAAAGGTAGCCCTGGACAGCAAATATCATACTGGAAATGGTCCCTCTTCCCAACACCACTACCATACAAAAGCCAAACTCCAGTGGTTGGGAAGAGAAGAACAGATCTCGAGAATGCAAAGTTAGATCTTCAGTAAGAAGCTGAGAGTCATGTCTTAACAAACAAAAATATAGCACTAAGTATGCCAGATTTTATTTTCCTCAAATTTCTTTGTCCCTTTCTATTCCTTTATTTTGTGTTCTTTCTTTACCTAATTTTAATTTCCAATAAACAGTGAAAGAGGTTAAAAGTAGATTATCACCTTGCAAGGCACTCAAAGCGGTCGCTGCACAAGCTGGATTTACAAAGTCCACAAAACAAAGGATTAGAGGATCTCCTCCACGCTGCAATGCAAGTACAAAAGTAGAATGAGAAAACGTCAGAATATAGCACAGAAAACATAAAGAAATACTGAATAACTAAAGTTGGACTTACATGCTTCGACTCCTTAATCACGAGTCTCACTTCTTTATACCCCACAAAAGGCCGAAATATATCTAAAGGTGAGTCAAGAAAATTCAAAAAGCATAAAGACTTCTTATCTGACTTCCAATTAGGTTGAAAATTTCAGGAAAGCACGATACATTCCCAACTACAACCAATGTTAGACATCAAAAGGATACGAGCAACCTCCCTTTTTGTACTGTCAGGAGGAAGTCCTTCAACATACAGAGTGCTGGAAGCATCTGGAGGCAAAGGAACCGTTTCACGGCCCGGCCTTCCCATGGCTTCCATTGGGAGTGGACCACCATAACCAGCATTTCGACCATTTGGTGCCATGTCTGGAGCAAGAGGCCCAGGACGGCTCATCATAGAAGGATCAGCAACCGGAGCACCTGGCATTTGACCACCCATTGTTCGTGCCATTCCAACGCTGCCATATGTACTAGCTTCTCCAGGAGTGTGTGAAGACAGTTGCTTCAAAAGTATTTAGATAACGCTCTTAGCAAACCCTGTGAGAATGGACCTGAAAAAACATTACAATGAAAACTTCAAAAGAGGAAGGCTTACTGAGCTCTGGAGATATCGGTCATACGCCGATCCTATTGTCTTGGTGTCCTTCACAGCCCGAGGTCCATTAGGATCATCATCGCGTGGTAGATAGTTTTGCATCTCAGGACCAGAAGGCATGCCTGGAGGAGGGATATCTGAGAAAAAAAAAAAAATTCACTTTCGGTTTGCTTGTACAGAATAAAAGAAGTTAAAAAATACCAATAATATTTTTGTATATATAGTTTACAAATCGAACAACCATCAAACTGCACTATAAAAGTCTGGGGTTAAGGAAACAAGCTGATACGGTCAGGTCAAAGTGGCAAAGTCCAACAGTTGAAGTGGATGAACAGTTGCTACTGAAGCGAGAGCGCATGCACAAACATGTATACCGACCTCTCTCGTTTATACTATGCCCATTTATTCTTTGACATACTGTATCTTCCTCAAGAACAATTTCGAGCAGAGTTTTCAAAGCAAACCCACACTGGAGGAAAAGAGTGACAAGCTTGGTTTTGCCAACCACATTAGATAAATGCCTACAAGATGCAAACTTATGTTTGCCATATTAAGAGTTAGATCAACCTGTGAGGTGGACATTGCTTTTACTTTCTTGAATCAAACTATCATGGAATATCAGCTCATTTAGTGCTAAATCAAAAGGCATAGGACATTGATGACCAACTAGAAGTCTACATGAAAACATGTCACGATAAACCAACTCGCCACAAAAACATCAAACCAGAACGCATGAGGAATAGTAGCAAAGGGGAAATTGCCAAATAAAAAGGGAACTGCAGTCTTCAATAAATCTCAGGTTGTCATTTATTTGTGATTATAACAAGAGTACTAAGAGACAGTGGTAAATCATGCATTGTCCATAGCAACCCCAGTATCCCTGTTCACTCCACTCAAATGTTCTAAAACTTGATAGTAAAAAGATGTTTCAAAATTTAATCAAAGAAAAAAAAGCAAAACATAAGATTAGCAAGTCGTCATCAAGTACCTGTCAGAGTACATACAGATCGAACTGCCATTCCTAATTGACGTTATGCATACTACATTCGAAAATAAGATATTTTACCATCAGTGCACTACACCATCGTGATTCCTTCAAGGACGAACTAATTATTCACTTTTATCACGTCCTTGTATCTCTCTGTTTCTCTCATTTTTGGATAAAAAACTGCATGAGCTGCCCTTGAGGACCCATCTCAGGATTTCAAGTGCACATAAAAATGCAATAGTGTTGACACCTAAAGGAGAAAAAGGCATCAAAATGTCCAAGATTCCAACTAATCAAACCATTCTACTAACAGACCAACAGCCATAGTGCATATTTCATCAACTAGCAACACATCTTATGTTAATGAATACTTGAGCTAGACGGAGAGGAAATACGATGAGTGGGAGAGGGAAGGGGGAACTCTTATTAGTCAGAGACAGTAGGAGCATCCCAAGTGCTGAAATATATTTTGTGGATATTAGTCAGCAGTTAGTACGTGGTCATATATAACAAAATCACAGTTTTGTCAGTGTCTCTCGCGCTCTATGTATAGAGCCATCTTTTATCTCTTTTATTCAATTATCTAGCTTTTGAGCATTTTTTCTATCCCTCCTCTTGGAGATCCTCGGATATTTACATGATATCAAAGAAAAAAAAAGTTTTTTGCCGTCTTCTCTGTCAAGTCAGCAAGCAAGCCAACTATCGTCTTCTCTGAGCTTCGTCATCCCAATCCTTGTCTCTATTGCAACTATCGTCTTCCCTGAACTTCATCATCTCAATCATTGTCTCTGTTGCAACTATCATCTTTTTTGTTCCCCTCCCGTTGCTGGCGGACATCAGCATCTTCTTCTCTGTCAACCCATCAAGCTTCCTTCCCATCTTTGCTCATTGCTAGGGGGACTCATGCCTCGCTGTCGTCGGTCACAATATGAGAGACATAGTAGCGAGCCGTCCTTTGTCCCTCTTCATCCATTAAAAGTCCTATTAGGGTCTGCCCACTTCGCTCCGCTGTCACCCTCAAGGGTAGCCACACCTACTTGCCTTCAAAAGTTTGTAGATCTACTCCAGCTGTCTTCGAGAGTAGCACCATCCTTAGTCAACATTGTTCCTTGGCCATCGTTCTCCGTCATCTTCATCAAGCCAGTTTTGGTCTAAGTTCTTTGTTCATCTATTATCTTCTGTGTTGATTCTGAAGTGTGAAAATTGTCAAAAGTTGAACTCTGTCCTCATCTCTCTGTCTCGGTGGTGGCCACCAGTGGCCAAGTCCCTCTATTCTCCACTCCAGAGATCCATCAAGTCTTCTATCCCAGCAGCTGTCATCAACTCCTTTGTTATCCTCTGATGTTTCCCAATTTTTGGTTGTTTCAAAAATTTGCATGGGTCCGTGTGCTTTTTTGTTTCCTTAACAGAAATTTCTCAGTTATTAAAGAAAAGAAAGTCAAATAAAAAGGGCCCTATCCAGCAGCAACTCATCTTCAACAGAATCACCTATTTTGGGTCTTCCAAAATCTCTAACACCTGATGTGGATTTATCCAATGCTAGACTCACTTTGGATTGCGTGTTCCATCGATGAGCGAAGTCACCAGAGTCCAGCATAACTCCATTGAGCAGCCGAAATCAAGTGCCATGGACTGATGCAGTTTATGTTGCCCGCAATTGATAAAGTCAAGTTCTTGCATGTTTTACTTTGGTTGTGTGAGAAAGAGAAAATTTTCAATTTTCTGCTATCGGTCTGTTTCTTTAAAGCTTCAGTCAAAATAGGTGTTAATGTAAATTACTCAATTTGACATATAAGGTCCGAGTTACATAGTCGTCGTTGTCCTAAATCCGGTTCAATGTATCCACATCACTTGTCTAGTGTGAGGTCCAACCTACATGGCCCTTCGGTCACAGACTTTGAAAGAAACTTGCACTTGTCATAAGCAAGATGGATGCTCCAGCTTAAGGGGGACTGTTGAAGTATATTTACGGATATTAGTAAATAGTTAGTAAGTGTCATAAATAAAGAGATTAAGATTTTGTTAGTGTCTCTCATGCTCAATGAATAGAGCCATCTAAAGTACACTTTTGTTAAGTTTTTGTGTAAAGATGTAACTTTTGAATATTTTCTCTCGCTCTCTCTTAAACATACTCAAATATTTACACAAAGGTTTGTCCAGTGAAGATGAATCAAACAACAAGCATAGAATTGCTATGGAAAGAACAACCACACAGATGAGGTGACATGCATTGTAACCATTCATAATATGGCCGATTACCTACAATTCTAGTGCAAACTTGCATGCCACAAATACTCATGAATGCAGGGCCTTTCGTAGCTACGCATGTAAGACACTCACAAAAGAGCACACTAGTGCAAGACTCTGCGAAATTCACAATCTCAGTTGTTCTACGGCGACAGATCCAGAGCACAAATCGGGCACGGGAAGCTAAACCCACATAAGAAGACAAAATACTGCTTTTCGCTCAGAAATTAACCACCTTCCGCAATGCCAATCAAGTTAATTTCAGCACCCAGGCTCCGAAAAGAACAACCGCTCGCAAACAATCAAGACAACACAAGCGGGACCAAGTTCTAGGCGAAACAAAACACCGGAAGTCCGGAGACCCATTCAGCGAGCAAATTCCGCAAGAGCCATTAGGCTAACACGAAGAAACACGGGCTTTCCCCCAAATCGCAACCTATTTCAATCGAGCACAGCCACACGCGCGGCAAAAGCTCGCGAGAAATCCCCAAGCAATTCCCACCCACGCGCTTTCGAAAGGAAACTCGCTCGGGGAACAGGAGAGTTACCGTATTCGAGGCGAGGCCGCTTGAGCAGGCCAGGAGAAGGCACGACGGGCTGCTGCCGATTCCAGTAACCATCCCCCATCCCTCCTAAATCTCGGCAGAGAGGAAGCGCTTCGGATGGAGAGGCGGCGGCGGCGGCGGACGACGACGGAGGGGAACCGAGAAGAACCCGCGGCGGAGCAGGAGCACGGAGAAGGAATCGAGGAGAGGGATCTCGCTCGCCTTGGGGGGATTGGGCTTAAAAGGTTAAAAACCCTAGGTCGCCTAAGCTTTCCGAGGGGAAATGCTGCCGCGATGTTTTGCCCTCACGATCCTCTCCCCTCCCTTTCGATCCCTCGATGCTGGGTCGGGGGACGGAGCAGCGCGAGGGGGTTAATAAATTTTGGATCCGGTGCGGGAGGGCGCACCGTAGCTCGCTCTTTTGGGGGGCTCTCGATTGGGCCCGATCGAGGCCCGGACCGTCGTGGCTGGGCTCGCTTGATCGTGGATAAGATGGCCCGTTGGGCCAGACCAGGCCCACTCGAGCCACGAAGATCCGAAGCGCCCCATATTCTAGCCGACCCGACCGGACAAGCCGCCCCCCCTTCCTCTTGGGCACGAGCCCGCTTGCGTTACCCCGGCAGTGAGATTCCTATCGGGAAACCCGGCGTCCGGCCCCGTCCGACAACCAGGTCCAATTCGCGATGTCCCCGAACATATGGGGCCGGGGTGGGGACGGGGCTTTGGACGAGCTCGATAAATCCCACCGGTTTCATCATGCCCCTCCGAGGAGAGGCGATTGGAAGGAGGAATGAAAAGAGCAACCGGGGGGGGAGGGGACGCATGAATGCCGGGTGTGGCTGCGCCTCAAAGGGACATTCTTTTGTCTTTTGATGCAAATGACGAATTGCCCGACAAAAGCGAGACCTTTTTTTTTTTTTTTCCCCTTTTTGGTCTTCGGTCGCAACCCCAACGTGGGGGCTCCTCTCTCTCCCTCTGTCGCTCCCAATAAGAACCCAAAACCCAAAATCCCATGGCATTCCCCACGGGATCCGAACCCCTCCGTCCCCCCAGCACCACATGTATGGACTTGCCCCTTCCAAAAATCTGGAAAAGATATATTCGTGTCATATTTATTTTATATTACGAACCGGTACATTCGGGGCCACGGTTAACTCGAAGTAATTTTCGTGTTCCAAAAACATCTCAAATCATCGAAATCATGGATCGAGAATTACCTTGAAATCCGCTAATTTTGTGTCTTGAGAGCTCCTTCGAGTTTAGAAAATCTAACAGGGAGAAAATAAAAAAAGAAAATCCCGAGCTATATTCATCGTGACAGATGATAAATGTGCTATGTGAATATAAATTCGGGAGTTTTGGTGTCAATAGAATAATGTTTAGAATAAAGGTGCTACAATGGGTTTAATTAGGGATTTTAGCAGACTTTTTTTTTCCAATTTTCCAAAATACAAAATTAGTTATGGATATATGTGGCGTGTATATACCATTTTTGGAATTTTTTGGGTCATGAAAATTGATTTGCGATAAATACGGTAAGGAGTAATGGTTCGGGATTTTCAAAGGTACTTACTTGGATATAAATTAAAATGAGAAGAAAGGACGGGGGAGGGGGAGAGATTGGATTACGCTACGCGCCTGCGCAGGTAAACAAAGTACGCCTCCCGCCGCTTCCCTTCTCGGACGCGCGCACGTCAGGCCAGGGCCAGGGGGGTGGTGGTGGGGGGCAGAGGGGTCATTTCAGCAGGGACAGTGTACCACTCACGATGGGGTTGTGTGCCTCTTGGGCTTCCCGAACACGGGCCCTCACAAGTTACGACGTGCCCACATGAACACCGAACGAACGCACCCTCTTTATTACGTTAAGTTAGCGCACACGCACGCACAAAAACAAAAAATGAAAGAGAAGGAAAATCCGATTATTATTCGATAAATCATTTTTCGTTTTCTTTTTCGCTGTCGAGAATTTTATTAGGAAAACGATAAAGTAGTCCTAAACTTTCATTTAATATGAAAAATGAACTTTTAATTTGTTCGATATATCTTTTAAATTATTTGTATCATTTTCTCATTTTTATTTTATGGGTCGTCGATTTTGTTGGAGACTGTGGCCGTGACAGTCTTCTAGACGGGAATTATTTATTTATTTTCCTCTTTTTTATCTTTTTGCTTTTTTTCTTTCTTTCTCTTTCTCGGAAATCTAGCAGAAGCGATTTCATCTCGCATACTTTTTCCGCATTTTTTTTTCTCGCTTTTTCTCTCTCTTTGACCACTCGTACTTTCCCTTTTACAGTCTTTGAAAAACTCCTCGCTCTCTCTCTCTCTCTCTTCTCTCCTCTCCTCTTCTCCATCGCCGCCGTTCCCGTTCTCCGGCGCCGGAGCTCGAAATCTCTCCCGGCGATCTCGGCGTCCCGAGGGCGGCGAGTTCCTCCGGCGACCGGTGCCGAGCGCGCCCCGAGGGCCGTACTTCGCATTCGGGGAGCGAGTGCCTGCGGAGTTCCGGACTGTGATCGTTATTGACTTTGGGGAGAGATCAAGGCCGAGGTCGAGGTCGTTCGATTTCTCGGGAGGGAGGCGCAGATCTCTTCGTTCGGGTGCTGAGCGGTAGCTTTTCGGTTTTCTGTTCCGTTTCGGTGCCTGCAGGAAGCCAGGCGGGGGGGGGGAGGGATAGATATTTGCATTGGTGGTGGCGGTGTGAAAGAGAGGGGTCGTTGATGGTAGTGTTGACGTCGTCGAGAGGTATATGATGTCCGGGCGTCCGGTGAGAGATCGGAGAGGGCGGTGGATTTCCGGTGAAACTCATACATGGAATGGCAGATCTTGTTAGCTACGGGAATGCCGACCGTGACGTTGAGCAGGTCCTCCCTCTCTTTCTCTCTCTCGCTCGCCTCTCTTTGTCTCTGAGATATGCGTCGAGTTGGCAACCTTTTCCCCCTCGTTGTTCCTGTTGAGACGTTATGTTGTCGATTACAAATTTGAGGCTTTAGGCCGGTAGATTTCGTGTTATTCTGGATATGCTTTGCGAGCTCTGGACTTTCTGTGGCCCTGTCCTCAGTTGAGAAAGACTTGTGGAAGTAGAGATTGTATCATGTAGAATCTGGTATCTGCGAGAGGTGGATATCTTCACTGATTCTTGACTGGAGCGACTGCTCCAAACATCGATGAATTGGAGGAAAGTGGAAATGTATAATTCTAAGGTGTGGTTATGACTGGAGACCTGGTGAGATATTGCAGGAAAATGCATTCTGTTCTTCATGCTCAAAACGTGTAATCAACATATTCTTCTCTCTTATTTTGATTAAAAGAGCTTGGGTCATTTCTGTTTTTCCTTCTTTTTTCCTATTTTTGTTGTTGGGGGGGGGGGGAGCGGAATCTTAAAGTTCCTCTGTGCCTTCTTCTCTGGAAACTTTGAGGCAATTATATATCGGTGCCTTCATACTGTCTCAACAAAGCCTCGGACATGCTTGCTACTAGTCTGTATTGTAACACTTCAGCTGTGGTTGCTGAAAGAGATGAAAGGGTTTCAACTAAGAGTTCTGTTTGTTCGAGTGCTTGGCCGAGAGCTAATTAACAGCAGACAAAGAGGGTTCACTTTTTGCTACTTCTTTTTGGTCTGTGATAAATCCTTAATTTGAAGTGGACTCATGCACTAGGATCATGAGTGGGATTGAAGATCCTGGTCCTACTGAATTAGATTATGTGATTGTTTCTCTCCCATAGCGTTTTCAATTGTTATGCTGGATCTCAGTTTTCGTCACAAATGCTTGTGATGGCAGATAACATGGCCTTTATAGTGTGAATTATACATATACCAAATCTTTATGGAGAGAGATTTTAAGAAACGGAGTAATGAACAGTCAGGTTTAGAAGCTTCTTTCCTTAAAGGTAGTTGGCTAGGAAATTAGGAAGGATAATGCTTTATCCGGGATTTTTTTTAATGTACTTCAATCAATAGTGGGTGGTTAAATATGATACTCGAGAACAACCTATGTCAAAATTAACCAATGATTCATACGGGTTGGGGCAGACATGGAAGCTTAAGTTTGGAAGGGCGAGATAAAAAGGTTCTGCAAAACCTAAGCTGAGGGCTGGCAACATATAAAGTTACATGCACTTCCATAGACAATAGTGCATTTTTACTACAAATGACATAGCGCTGTCCTTGAGTCCGTTAGTGCATACAGGCAATTTAATTCCAATAGATTTTACGCTGGAATGTTGATCATGATTAGGTTGTGGGAAAACTACAGTAGTATGGCCATTATTCTTGTTTTACTTTAATGCCGTAAAGTATTATTGGGTCATATTATTAATCTTTGGATGCATCAAGCTCTCCATACTACTTTATACTTATGAAGACAATAGTTGGATAAGGGAAAATGTTTCTCTGTATCAGGAAACCTAAGCTGCTGTCTATCTGGAAATTTGTGCAGTGATTGTCTGCTAGGCATGGATGAAGCCATATGAATATTATGGCTTAATCCCAACTAGCTTTTCCAGTTTTCCTTCCAACTGCTCATATTATTCTTCTTGCTCAAACATAAATGATGCTCCTACCCTTTTGCAGGCATTGATTGCTTTGAAAAAAGGTGCTCAACTGCTGAAGTATGGTCGAAAAGGAAAGCCTAAATTCTGCCCATTCAGACTATCTATTGTGAGTGTTACTAATAAATCTATTAATGTAGTCCATTGTAAGCTTTTAAAAGATAATTCGCATGACAATATTTTCACAGACGCAACAGTTATCGAGAGAGACCCAGGGAAGAAAGCACCATACAAATGAATCTGGTCTTCCTTCCATCAAATGCATGGGTGATTTAAACCATTGAATGATGCATGGCTTCTTTATCGGTTTTTCTTTGCTGCAGAGGGGAAGAGTCTAAAAATTGATACATGCAGTCATTTTATGTGGATATTTTGTCTGTATTGTTGAATGAAACTAGAGGATTTCATTCTTTACAAGATAATGCTGTCACATGTAATTGCTATCCTCTAGCGGTCTATCTTATGGATTTCATAACATCATTTGGAACGATAAAATCTCAGTTGGGGAAACATTCCCCTATCAGTCTGTCTTATTGGCCCGAGTTCTTTATTTCTTTTTGCCAGGTAGATTTTGAAAATATCCCTTGGTTATAGGTAATTCCTAGCTAGGTTTATTCTGTCTTTCCTCTGAATATTTCTCACAAAGGTTACCCTAGTCTACGCATTTTACGCATCATTGTGTTCCTGTTCATTAAAACCTGAATTTTTTGAACTTGGAAAACCGTTTTCAGACTGAAGAGAAACGAACTGAACAGGCAGGTTTTCTGGTGATGCTATTAGTTGGTACCTCAGTGCTGTGTTTCTCCACTAATAGTGTTATGCTACTAACTTGCCCACTGCTCTACTGTGAATTTCAGGATGAATCTTCGTTGATCTGGATATCAAGTAGTGGTGAAAAAAATTTGAAATTAGCATCTGTTTCAAGAATTATTCCTGGACAAAGAACTGTGAGATTCCATTTCTTGCTTTTGTTATCATTTTATTCTCTCCCTGGTAATTATGTTCATGTCAATATTCAGGGAAAGATAGTGTTGCCTTGACTAAATACACTTACCATGTACGCTATCATTAAAGTCTTCTACTTATTCTGTCTATGTCAGGCTGTATTTCAACGTTATCCGCGACCAGAGAAGGACTATTTGTCCTTCTCTCTTATTTACAAAAACGGGAAACGGTCACTTGATCTGGTTAGTGACAGAAACTCGAGATTTTCATTAAGATGGGAAGAGCTTTTCTTTATTTCCAATTTGAAGTGAGTTCTGTTTTTGCTTTATGCATGTGAGATTTAAATTTTCTCCAGATCTGCAAGGACAAAGTTGAGGCTGAGGTGTGGATTGCAGGCCTCAAAGCGCTGATCTCCACTGGTCAGGGAGGACGCTCAAAAATTGATGGATGGGGTGATGGCAGTATCTATCGTGACGTAATGCCTCCTATCTAGAAATTTGTTTGAATGCCCATTTTTTTTCAAATCTTCCGTGCTTTGGCCAATGGTTATGCAAACTACAATTATGCTTATCAGTGAGCTAGTAATGTTTTTATCCGACATCTGGTGATAGGTATATAATATTTGTTACATTGCAAAGAAGATGGATTAAGTGCATGTGGGATAAGTGGTTTTGCCATGTTGATGGGTATTTTAGTCTGCTGTGAGACATTAGTGATTGTCTATGGTTGGAAGTCTGCTTTAAGACATAAGTGGTTGTCAGTGTTTTTTTGTCAATAACATATATTTTGCTCTTAACTATTTCAGGACAATAGAGATTTGACATCAAATAGTCAGAGTGACAGTTCTGCCAGTGCTACACGAGATATTAGTTCTCCAGATATTTCTTTGAGTTCTAATCCAAATTCTTCTCCGAAGACTTTCTATACCGAGAATTCTTTCCATTTTGACCGATCACATGTAGCATCAGACAACACAAACATGCAAGTGAAAGGATCTAATTCAGATGTTTTTCGAGTTAGTGTTTCTAGTGCACCCAGCACGTCAAGTCATGGTTCTGCACCCGATGATTGTGATGCTTTAGGTGATGTGTACATTTGGGGTGAGGTGATATGCGATAGCATTGTCAGGGTGGATGCCAGTAAAAATTCCAGTTTTGTGACGACGAGAGCAGATGTACTTGTGCCCCGGCCTTTAGAATCTAATGTTGTTCTGGATGTACATCACATAGCTTGTGGTGTTCGACACGCTGCTTTGGTTACGAAGCAAGGTGAATTGTTTACATGGGGTGAAGAATCAGGGGGCCGGCTTGGCCATGGCGTTGGGAAGGATGTGACACATCCTCGTTTAGTTGAATCTCTGGCTTTTGCTAATGTTGACTTTGTTGCCTGTGGTGAGTTCCACAGCTGTGCTGTGACAGTGACTGGGGAAGTTTATACGTGGGGCGATGGCACACATAATGCTGGGCTTCTTGGTCATGGTACAGATGTTAGCCACTGGATACCCAAAAGGATTTCAGGTCCTCTTGAGGGACTTCAAGTTGCTTCAGTAACTTGTGGGCCCTGGCACACCGCTCTGATATCATCAAGTGGACAGCTTTTTACCTTCGGTGATGGAACTTTTGGTGCTTTGGGTCATGGGGACAGGGAAAATGTTACGTATCCTAAAGAAGTAGAATCTCTTCTAGGGTTGAGGACAATTGCCGTTGCTTGTGGGGTGTGGCATACTGCTGCTGTTGTGGAGGTTATTGTCACACAGTCTAGTGCGGCTGTTTCTTCAGGGAAATTATTCACTTGGGGCGATGGAGATAAAAATCGCCTAGGACACGGAGACAAGGAGCCACGGCTTAAACCCACATGTGTGCCGACTCTTATAGACTATAATTTTTACAAAATTGCTTGTGGGCATAGTATTACTGTTGGGTTAACTACATCAGGGCATGTTTTCTCCATGGGGAGTACCGTTTGCGGTCAGCTTGGGAATCCTCAGTCTGATGGGAAGGTACCGAGCTTAGTAGAGGACAAACTCCTTGGGGAAACTGTTGAAGAAATTTCCTGTGGTTCATACCATGTGGCTGTATTAACAGTGAGGAATGAAGTTTATACATGGGGAAAGGGTGCTAATGGGAGGTTGGGCCATGGAGATCTCGAGGATCGGAAAACACCAACTCTAGTTGAAGCTTTGAAGGACAGGCATGTGAAGTATATATCTTGTGGTTCAAACTATACAGCAGCTATATGTCTTCACAAATGGGTTTCTGGTGCTGAGCAGTCTCAGTGTGCTGCTTGTAGGCAGGCTTTTGGATTTACTCGGAAAAGGCACAATTGCTATAATTGTGGGCTTGTGCATTGCCATTCATGCAGTTCTAGAAAAGCTTTCAGAGCAGCCTTGGCGCCCAATCCTAACAAACCATATCGTGTGTGTGATTCCTGTTATGCTAAGCTGAGTAAGGTTTTGGAAGGCAGTGTCAATAACAGAAGGAACTCCGTGCCTCGCTTATCGGGTGAAAACAAGGACCGATTAGACAAGGCTGATTTAAGATTGTCAAAGGCAAGCATGCCTTCTAATATGGATTTGATTAAGCAGTTGGACAGTAAAGCTGCTAAACAAGGAAAAAAGGCTGACACCTTTTCCTTGGTTCATTCCTCACAAGCTCCCCCATTTTTGCAGCTAAGAGATGCGGTTTTGTCTACAGCAACTGAACTGCGACGCTCTGCACCAAAACCAGTTCATATTCCGTCTGGTGTTAGTTCTAGGTCGGTGTCACCTTTCTCTAGAAGACCCAGTCCACCTCGTTCTGCTACACCTGTTCCGACAACTTCGGGACTTTCCTTCTCCAAAAGCATAACGGACAGTCTGAAGAAGACAAATGAGCTTTTAAATCAAGAAGTTCTTAAGTTGCGTGCTCAGGTATGTCAACTCCATATAATTATGTCCTTGGATAAATATCCTAGAAAGAAACTAGGAGTCTCACAGCTCTCGTGGATCTGGTTAGGTTGAGAGTCTCAGACAAAGATGTGAACATCAGGAGTTAGAGCTGCAGAGATCAACTAAGAAAGCCCAAGAAGCAATGTTACTGGCTACGGACGAATCGGCTAAATCTAGAGCTGCAAAAGAAGTTATTAAGTCGCTCACGGCGCAGGTTTCATTCTCATCTCTGCATTGCGTGTCCATAGTTTGGCTCCATGTCCACTCCTTTAGAAACAACTTTTTTATGACACCAGGATCTGATGATATTCTGATAGAGAAATTTTCCGTAATAAGAGTCCTGAAGAAATTTATCAAATGGCTATCTATGATCCTGAATCTCGATTCTTTATTTTACCCCCTCTTTCAAATATGTAACTTTTCGTTTCATTCATGTGTATGTGCTGCAAATTCCGCTGCCTTTTCTTCCTCAGCAATGGCCATTAGCTTTTGAGTTTCACTTTCTCACTTATAGTTATTAAGAATTGTCTCCTTTTGTCAGCTGAAGGAAATGGCTGAACGACTTCCACCAGGTGTCTATGATGCGGAGAGTGTGATACAGACGTGCCTGCCGAATGGATTGGAGTTTAATGGCATTTGCTGTCCTGATGCAAATAGCGAATGTCATTCCAGATCAGATTCATTTTGCTCCTCTTTGATGGCTTCATCTGCAGCAAATGAATCAGCGTTAGCCACTGAAATTCAAAATCTTAGTCGATCTCCTGGAACTCTATTTCCAGCCGGCGAAGCCAATATGCACCAACAGAATCAGTTCCCTCTGACCTCCAGTAAGACAGATGATCACCGTGATGTCAGGCTTCCTAATGGCGAACAAGGAAATCAGGCAACTAATAGTAATGGCACGGAGGTGGTCCATGGTGGAGAGTCTCGTTCCGCACAAAGTGGAGAGAATGGGATTGGTTCTGGGAACTCTGCATTGACCAGTAACATTATTCAAGTTGAGGCTGAATGGATCGAACAGTATGAGCCCGGTGTATATATTACTCTAGTGGCCTTGCGTGATGGAACTAGAGATCTTAAGAGAGTGCGGTTCAGGTAATGAGCTGATTTCTTTGTCTCATTATTTAAGCATTAAATTGGTTTCATCAGTTGATCTTTGAGATGGTCCTGAGCCATGAGATGCTTTGATGACTCATAAGATTGTGTTCTCATGCATTCTGTCCCAGTTTCTATATGAGTTTATTATTCTCATTAACCAAAATGAAGGTCATCTCTGTTTGATTGGCACTTATTCTTTGTATCTACCTATACTACTTGACCTGTCTTGGCTGTGCAGTAATAGGGTTAGCTGTGGGAACTTTTGTTCACTGATACCATCTCATATTTTTCTTTTAGGAAAATGCAGCATGCCTCCTGAAAAATGTATCATTTCATGTAGGCACCATATCCTGTGGGCATTGTGCTTTATTCCTGTACTAAGTTTGTCTTAAAGAAAACATGAACCTAGGACATGTCTATTCTACATAGTGACACTTATATCACTAGATGGAAGTGCAAAATTTATCTAATAAAAGTGCAGTATTTGGCATTGCCGGTTTCCTTCTTATTATGATGATGTGCCTGTTTGGCTCATACGTTTTCCACCTTAATGGCAATTAATTTGAGAGTGCATTTGCAGCCGGAGAAGATTCGGGGAGCATCAGGCGGAGACTTGGTGGTCAGAGAATCGTGAGAGGGTCTATGAAAGGTACAATGTCCGTGCGTCGGATAGGTCCTCGGCTTCTAGTCAGGCTGCTCGTAGATCTGAAGGATCCATGACACCGACTTCTTGAAGTTGCCCATATTGCACCAATGGAACTGCCAAAAGACTTCGATTCCGTCGCGTCATGGTTCAAAGGCCACGACATTGTCGGTATGAAGGGAAGTGGACATCTTTTCATTTCCCTTTTCAAGAGACCTAACTTCCACAATTTTTGACGCCCCTCGCAACCATCTCCTTTTTTTTCCCTCTCGTTCTTTATTTACTTCTATTTATTCTTGGGTGCTACCCAATTTATAGATGTATGATGTATTGTAGTGTATATAATATCGACTGCGAGGGAGCAAGGAAGCCTCTTGCTCCTTGTCCAGTGGATCTTTCTTCTTTTCAACTTTGCGATGATCTACATGTAGAGAGAGTATCAGTTGAGAATCGGATCAGCCAACTTGCGGGTTATATCTTTTGAGCAAAAATTTTGGCTGTCTTCGTAAATCGAATCCTCATCGTGCCCGACACTTAAGTAAAACATTCGAGCGAGGTTCAAACCTCCTCGTGCTTGTGTATTGATATCGTACAATTGGATAGATGGTTCAGCATGAGGCTTGCTGTGTTGCTATTGTTTATAAGCGATGTACCCATTACGCCAATCTAATCTAAATGTTCTTGATAAGATGCTCTTTTTTATTCCCATTTTGTTCTTTTTGGTGAATCTGATCCAATCCTTCGTTGTTATCTCAGTGAGGTTGATAGGGTTGATCATTTTTTAGGTTTACCAACCTTGACAATCATGAAGATGCTCTACTTTATCCGATGAAATTTTTGATAAATTATGCCCCCACATTTTATGCCTACTCTCTAAACATGTGAGAGCTAACACGAAGTCAAAAAAGAGCAAGTGACCGGTTGTTTTTGACAACTTAGCCAAACCGAGTTTTCAACTAGATTTTGACATGGACGGTTCAAAGTCAACCGATATTAATTGTTTCTCTCTAAGTCAAACGACTCTTCGACATTTTCCAGCCATCAGGAATCTCGACATTGGATGGATTATCAACTACGGGAGAGGACCCGTTTCTCACGGATCAGTGCGACTTAACAACTATATTCCTCGATTTCCGGCACAATTCTAGTTAGACAGACAATCAGCAACTTTAGACAACCGTTTTGGTTAGCAAAGGAGATTTTTTTTTTTATCAGAAGTTAGCAAAGGAGATTACATGAATATAAGATGAGATGAATTTCGTAAATAAACAATGGAGGATGTCAATGCCGGTTGTTTTACATGACACGGGACAGCCGGTACTGACGTGGAAAAGTTTTTAATTTTTTTTGAATTTTTAAACTTTTTATCTTATTTTCTTTTTCTTCCTAACCTTCTCCGACCACCCTTGCCCAATCGAGGTGAGAATGTTGCGGCCCTTGGGCGAAGGCTTTAATGCTCTTGTTAACCACAGGTGAGGTCATTGGCCCTCGCCCAGATCTAGGCAAGGGTTGCGGACCTTGCCCAGACTAGGCGACACCCTCGTCGGCCAATAGGTGAGGGTTGCAACCCTTCCCTATGGCTAGCGAAGGTCGGTTGGCAACCTCACCCCCAAGGTTAGAAAGAAAATAAAGAAAATAAAAAATTATCCATGTCATCATTGGTCGTGCCATGTAAGATGGTTGGCTTCGACTAGGCCGCAATGTTAGTGATTTCAGGTCAAAATTAGCAAGTCATCAAAATGTTTAGGACTAAATTGACAAAATTAAAAGGTTTAGAATTGAATTGGCAAATTGTTAAAAGGTTTATGATTAAATTGGTACAAATATAATAGGTTTATGACTTTTTTGGTAATTTTCCCTTATTTTGAGATACCATTTTGACCCATTTAATGAATATAACTAATCTATGTAGCAAATTAGCTCATCACATATGAGTTAAAAAATGAGTTTATGATTTATTTTGACAAGATTGGCTATCGCAAGTAAAAAAAAGAATAAAATTCTTCGAAGAATGCACTCGAATATGAACAACGGCAAGAAAAACAAGAATCACATGCAAAATGAAGCATGAGATGAACCACGAAGAATTTAGACTTCATGGTGATAGTGTATTAAAATAGACACACTAAAATATGAAAGTATGTGTAGCTGTGTAATGCTCGAGTTACATGTGGAAGAAAGTATTAACAAGCATACTATTTGTATATACTATAATTCCATTTCATGAGAACTTAGGTTTTATGAATTGGACTTTCTAACAAATAGCAGTCAATATACAATAGTATTCAAGAAGATTCAGATGAGAATATCGAACAATTGATTGACTTAGAGGAAAATAAGTAATCTTGGTTGACTTGAACCGTTCATGTCAAATCTTGTTGTCATTACATCATCTAGGGAAAATTATCCAAAAAGTTTTATACCTATTACACTTTTGCTAATTTAGTCCTAAACCTTTTAAGTTAGTCAATGGAGTTCTAAATCTTTTCACATTTTTTCAATTGAGTTTATCCGGCCAATTTTTGTACATGGCATGGTCGGCATTGGAATAGACAATTTTTAATAGTATTTTAATATTTTTTGAATTTTTTATTAATTTTTTTTTCTCTTTTCCTTCTTTTCTTTTTTCCTTTTCTCTTATTTTATTTTTTTCCTTTTCTCTTATTTTTTGTCTTTTTGTTCTTTCTTTTTTCCCTTTGCTGGGCCTTGTCAATGGCTGGCAAAGGTTGCCGCCCTAGGCGAGGGACACTTGGGCCTAGGTTGGCGAGGGTCTCCCTTGCCTAGCCAGTGGAGGGAAAAAGGGAAAAGGAAAAAAAGAAAAAGAAAAGGGAAAAATAGAAAAGAAAAGAAAAAGAAAAGATTAAAGAAAACTCATAAAAATAAAATATTGTCAACATCGGTGCCGACCATACGACATAGGACGAACGGCATTCACATCAGCGATTTTTAGCTAAAATTGACCGGATGGACTCAATTGGCAAAACATGAAAATATTTAGGATTTAATTGGCAAAATTGAAATGTTTAAAACTGAATTGATAAAAGTGTAATATTTTTAGAATTCTATTAGCAATTTTCCCTATCGTCTGCTTTTAAAACATATACTTTGAAAAACATACAACTAATGCTTTGAACTTTTGGAGTCCAAGAAATTATAGAAAACAGAGGAAGTAATAAAGTGTTGGTAATTTTGAAACATAAACCGCAGGATTTTGAACTCAGTTGATGTAATATATACGTTTTGAAACTAAAAAATGTAATTTGAAAATTGAAGGGAAGGTAAGGATTATTTCTAAGCCCCCAAGTTGACGCAGTTGGCTGGGAAATTTGGGACTTTCCAACTCACAAACTGGAGTCACCCATTGTGATACCACTAACTTTATGTGCATACTGTTATGAGTTATGGCCACTTACACAAGTCAAGCCCAAGCTTAATTGATTCATGAGACTTGCAAGATATTTTCTAGGTAGCTGAGTTTCCAATCCCGTGATCCTAAATTATAAAATAGGGAATTGGTTCTGTAATTTCTAATTTTGTTATATTTATTTGTCGAAGTTATGGTGCTCAAAAGAGATATATTCAACAACAAGCAGGTATGAAATGATAGATAAAATAAATCAAAGTTATTAGTGTAAAATTGAATCAGTGACTGATATTGTAAGTATATCATGCTTAGAACCCTAATATTAGGACCAAATCTTTCTACGTGTTTTGATAACAATTTGCCCTTTTAATATAAGTACTTGGTAGACAAATAAATTACAACGGATATCATTCCTCGTATCCAAAATAATCCTTGTGATAGTTTCGAAATTGAAGCAAACATTGATCTATCAACTCCTTCTGCCTCCTCTTCAAGGGAACGAAAGCGGGAATGATTTGCAGTTGTATCGTGAAAAATAAATAATTTGTCATGAATAATTTTCCTTAAAATGATCGTTTATATTGTTTATAAAATATTTTGAAATTTTTTTCACCATCAATGAAAATGCTTAGGTATAGATTACTGTTGATAATACGAATATCTTAGGTTGATTAACTTTTCTAAGCAATACAAACATTTGTTTTTCTGAAAATGTTATTCAAGTTATTCATTTTTCGTAGAAAAAAAAACCAGACTTTTTTAAGTGGAAAAATTACTCCCTACAGTTGAAAATATGAATAAGATTATAACTCAAGGTTATTAATGTTCATTTGCACGGTTTTTGTTGGGCGGACAGCACGGACGCGGTTATCCATCAATATCACTAATAAGATGGTTTGCGTCGGCATCCAACGACTAGTACAGACACGACAGTAGACAGAATTAGAACTCTGAAAAGAAAATCTTGAAGACAGATAAAACATAAACATATATCCTTTTCACCATTTTTATATGCAAACAATGGAGGGAAAAAGAGAACCCGTAACACAAATCAAGCCCATCAAGAACATGTTAATCGCAAGTTGGATCTAATGAAAACACATACATAGCGGCATATTGAATAGCACTGCTTTCAGGAGATTCGGATTCTGCTTGTTGTCACAATGCGTTGGGTCGACCGGAACAATCGAAGAAGTAATCCAACATTTTTGTTTCGTCATTGTCATTTATATTGCGATAATCACCAAATTTCCAATGTGCATGAAGCATCCTACTTATGTAAACTGAGAAGAACCTTGTATTTGTCTCAAGGCCAAACTGAGTTTTTTCTTCAACTCTACTTTCATTTGCATGTTAATATTCGAAGATGTAGCTTAGACCTTAGGTGAAGTCCCCATATATGGCAAAGTTACATTCAGCCAACTATAAACAGATGAGATAGGTCTTTCCAAAACCAAAGCATAGTGAGGGAAAAAAAATCACCAATCCATATATGCTTCGATTGACATAAGAACTTGTACACCTTAATGAACATCCTCAGTGAGATTATATTGAAACGATGAATATGAAGAGGGACTTTTTGCATAGATATATAGCCAACAGTTAATGTTAATCTCTGTGTACATACATTTCTTGTAATCTAAGCTATATATATCCCCACTGCACACGTTGAAAAGTTCATGTGCTGTAGATTAAAAGGAAAGAGCAAAATCAAGTCCTTTTTCACCAAGCAACGATTGAAGATCATGAAGAGAGAGGTGCAATTCGGAGTAACACCTTCAACGCTCGATCTCTCTTGCATTGTAGATTTATACTGAGGAATGGCGATCCCTCAAAACCAGCATTTGGCCGTCGGGTTCACGGCGAGAAGTAGGTTGTCAGCTTCTGTGGGCCGATGGAGTTGTGCTCCTTTGAAGGACCGGAGGGTGGGACTGGAGTTCCCTTTGGAAGAAACCCAGTGAAGCGATGAGGTGAGAATGACTTCTGCTTGGGATGCTTTGTCTTCAGCTTGAAGGCTTGAATGTCTCTAGATCCATGAGCTTCACAAATAATCAATGTGACAATCAGAAGTGAGAAGCCTACCATGTAGCTGAATCTTCTCCTGCCCATAATGGTGTTTAATTGAGAGAGAGAGAGAGAGAGAGAGAGAGGATAAGCAAGAAATATATAGAGAGACTTCCTTCCCATTTTCATCTGAATAGCCAATTAAAAATTTCTTTGAAGTGCCGACGGTGGATGGGATTGATCCACAAGCGGACTCCTTTCTTTTTGTTTATATGGAGCTTTGAAGTTGGTTCTAGGAATAAGATAATTCAATGTTATTTAGGTCACTTGTGTGTCTGTGCATTAAAAATAATTTGCTAAGCACAAAAGTCTAGCTTACAAGCTGATGATGTTTGATGCATGACTAGATCGTGCTCCTTTAGCGTATCTATTCAAAATCTGTCATGTTATTTTGTATATTGATTTCGTAAACTCTAACATTACTCTAGGCACTAAAAAGGCTTTCTACAGAAGAAAATGCACTAGTGTACATATTCAGATGCACACCACAATCTTGTCCACCATATCAGCCATAAAAACATCGTGTGGTGTTCTTCTCTTATGTTGTTATTGGGTGTCTTGAACATGAACTCTCTCTCTCTCTCTCTCTCTCTCTCTCAGAGTAAATGCAAATGGCAATGTGGAAACATGGGGAAGTAAATGCTGGGTCGTGTTTCCTGATTGAATTGCGAGGGCAGCAGCAGTTGTTGTTGACCAACAGGAGGATGGACCAGCCGCTCGCCGTTAGATCTTTACAGAACATAATCAAAATAAAATAGAGGGACAAAAGGATTCATCAACTGGCACATCATAATAAATGAAGAGCACGTTTGAAATGGACAAAGCACCAGGCAAACACCACGCAGGATCCTCAGGGGCTCTGACCGGGTCTTCAGGAGGTGTGTTTGTGTGGCGAGTGTCGGCCAAAAGATGCAGCATGTGGGGGTTGAAACAGAAAAAGGGCACGAATTACAATTTGAAGGATTGATGAAAGTATTCTTGCCAAGTATCTTTTGCCCATCAAATAAACCTAAAGTACCCAAATAGATGAAAGGATATATCGAGAACCGAAACAGAACGAGCACGCAGAAAATAGAAAATAGACAATGCACGAATTTACCCAGGTTCACCATCGAATAGAGTTATGTCTTACAAAGAGATTTCACTGTATTTTCGGTTTACAATCACTCAATTTGTTACAATGATAAGAAAAACGAGCAAAATATATATATATATATATATATATATATATATATATATATATATATATGTCCAAAACAGGCCAAAAACCTAAATCTATACGAAATCTCTTAATCTCGCATTATACGGGTCAGCTTAAATAAAAACCCAACTTGTTAAATAAGTGCCCCGTTGGGAGGCGCTGCCCCCGAACCCCCGCCTGCTGACTGGGCAGTGGGGCACCCGTGTCGGGGGCGTTGCCCCCGAACCCTCGCATTCCGCACGCAGGGGTCATATGTCGTCGGATAACACTCCAGTTTCTCTAAACTCATGTGGGCGTGCCCGGTGTGAGAAATAAGAGTCCCCGAAGTATTCGCCATCTCCAACATTCTCTCACTTGGTGGATACTTCGCACAAATGAGAGCCTTTCCAATATTATTATTCTTCAATCCAATCGCAGTAGAGCACTATTCAAACTTCGCACTTGTGACGGTTTTAGTAAGGAAGTTTGTCGCGACCTAAAAAATTTTCATTTTTCGGGCTAATGGATTATTAAGACTAATCTTAACTCGGGCCCTCCCAAGCTCTATCAATTCGCAACTTAGGGTTTAAGTCTTTAACATGCAAATATTTTTATGCTTGGAGTCGCCACTAATCAATTTACGGTAGGTCGATTAGAAACCTAAATAAAACATAGGGAGATATGTTTTATTCCTACGAACTAGAGATTCTAAGCCCGGGGACTTGATTACGCTAGATCTAGTCTAACGCCCTTTCGGTACCTTTTCTTTTCAAAAATATTTTGGCATGCAGTTTGGATCTATTTCAACTTAATTATTAACATGTAAGGTATTCATGCGGGTGCGCAAACCACCCATTTAACACTCAGGAAAGCATTAAATAAATTGCAAGTTTGGAAGAATTACTTACCTGGAAGCAACGCAAGCATCTGCATTGTTAGCTAGAAAATCACATTAACATCATAATATGATTTCTAATTAACAAGCAATTCACTCAATTTCTCTTTTGATTTTCACTTATTTAAATGAAATCTAATCTATATGCAATGACGTGCAAAAATGACATGCAATTAATGCAACCTAGCATGCAAACTATATATCATGCGACGACGTGACCTAATTCTGATGACGGGTAAATGATTTATTTTTGATATTTTCTAATGAAATTCGGAATAAAAATATGCCTAAAATAACATGCAACCTATGATGACTTAACATATCCTAACATGACTTATTTTTGGGATTTTTGTTAAAATTTGAAATAATAAATTACTTAAATTAAGAATGCAATCTATCCTAATCTACCACAAAGCAATTTATTCTTATTTTGGGGATTTCATGAAAATTCGGAATTAAAGAATAACCTAAATAATCTAATAAGATTAGAATATTGCTTAATTTAAACTAGGAAATAGATTATCTCAAGTCCTAATTTAAATTAAATAATTACTCTATCTTCTAGATATATTTAGGGTTCCCTAAACATGCAAAACTCAAATTCAAATCCTAACTGATATTTTTTGAATTTTCTGTTTAAAGGAAAGCAAATAATAAAAAAAGACAAGGATAGCAACCACATTCAAATCGTCCACGCGATCCGCCAAATTTGTTTCAAACTCGAATTAGGCACAAAAATCGAACTATCGGTCATATCTATAGGGTTATAGATATTGACGGAAAGTTGATCGTTTAAATTTGAAAAGCAAATAAAGATCATTATCGTATCCAAGTGATTATGGATAGGATAATAATTTTCTGTATCGCCGCGTATCGTACCTTAGGAATAAGGTCAGATAGTCGTCCAGATACGTTGCTAAATTAGGAACGATTCCTAATTTTGAATATTTTCAAATATTGCGGATATATCGAACATTATCCTAAGATATCTAAATATCCACATGATATTCATGAAATATTCAAAACATGCAAATTAGGAAATTAAATATTCTGAAAAATATAGGATAATGTTCAATCACCTAATTTGCAGATAATCTCCAACTTTATCAATTTCGGAGAAACATCTTCTGAATTCTAAAGGAATGAAAATCATATCTGGACACAGATACTGATCAGATTGTGAAAATTCTTTTTGAAAATCCAAATGACCTCCGATTTTGATGAAATTAGTATCAATGGAAAGACCTCGATCTCTGTATGAACTTTCATGAAGAAAACTTTTTCAGATTTCGAACACACAAATTTATGAAAATTGAAGAACACATGAAGGTCAATCTGGAACTGATCTGTCATCAGATTCATGCATATATGACGTTGTAGATCGTATCATGCTAACACGCTTGGAATTTTATGAAAATTTTATGGTGAACAGATAAAGATGTGATCTACAATTTTCGTGAAGAAAGTTTTTTCAAAAAATGATCATAGAAAATCATAAAAATCACGGAACAGCACAACATCAGTCAGATCATTATCAGAACAGACTTCAACATCATATTCCAGATTTTGATCCTAATTTCCGAAATAGTTTTGACATAGCAAATCAGGTCCGATTGAGGCATATGATATATCAAATCAAAGCTTAAGACGTGCTTTACGATTCTCTAGTTCATCACTTCACAAGATTTTGACATTAACGAGCTGAAATCGGCATCTCAAGCATACTGGTTTCTATGTACACGATTTTACAGAACAAAGTCCAAGTGCACTTACCTTGTTTAACGATGCTCCGGCACGAAATCGAGCGATCCGGCCTCCGTATTCAAATAAAAAACAACACGGAGAAATCTCAGAAAGCTCGGTCGACCACAGTGATGTGAAGATGCCAAGGAGTGTTGCCGTAAGTTCTGGATCGCCGGAGGAAGTCGCCGATCAGTCGGTTCAGCCGCTTGAACCGGCTGATCACATCATCGGCAGCAGCGTTAGCAGAAGGCAGCAACGTCGGCGGGCGGTTGAGGCGCGACGACGGCGGTGCGGCGGCGTGCGGCGTGCCCTCGGTGGTGGTGCGCGACGTCACTTTCTCTCTCACACTTGCCTTTCTCTAAAAATCAGATCTGAATTATGTGTTGTCCCCCCAAAATTCTGACCTAAATATGTTTATATAGTGCTAACTTAGGTCAATTAGATGGGCTTACTAATCCTAATGGGTTTAGGCCTTAATCTAATTTCTGATTTTATTTAATTCCTAAGCGGGCTAAATTAATTTGGGTTTTAATTTAATTGAACATAATGGGCTGAATTAAGCTCAAATTAAAACGATCAAACCTATTTGACTCATGATTTTCGGCCCTTGCCTTTCCGAGCGAACCGAGTCCCATTCGATGAAATTTAAGCTCGTTCGCCATCACCGGTCCGATGCAAAATGCGATTAAATTAAAATGAACATAAACTATATGTTATGCAATTTAAATATTTTTGTTTAGGGATTAAAAATTAATCCCTAATTTTCTATGCAAATTACGACTAAATGATTAGTAAAATTTAGGTGTCAACAAAGTTAAAACTATTTTCTACTGGGTTGACCTTTACAAGTCGAACCTCTTTCTTCTTTACCTTTTCTCGAATGAAATGATATTGTATATCAATGTGCTTTGTGCGTGAGTGAAATGCAGGATTCTTAACTAAATAAATAGCCCCTTGATTATCACATCTCACCTTTATGACGCCTTACTCAAAACCGAGCTCCAAGCACATCTGCCGTAACCATACGGCCTCTTTTCCAGCATGAGTAAGAGCCATATACTCAGCCTCCGTAGAAGAAAGCGCTACCACGCTTTGCCTCTTGCTCATCCAACTCAATGCAGCACCAAATAATGTGAAAACATATCTGCTAGTAGACTGTCTACTATCAATATCTCCACCCCAATTAGCATCTACATGGCCTACGATATCAAGCATGTTTTTATTCCCCGTACCTTCAAAACATAAAGAAAAATTTAAAGTTCCACGAAGATACCTGAAAACTCTTTTGATCGTATTCCAATGTTTTCTATCTGGGTTAGACAAGTATTGACTCAAGATTCCCACTGCTTGGGCTATATTCGGATGCGTGCACACCATAGCACATATCAAGCTACTCACTGCACTCGCGTATGGAACTTGGGCCATCTCTTCAGCTTCTTCATCCGTTTTTGGACATTGTTCCGCAGATAGCTTGGTTCCTAAAGGTATAGGGGTACCAATAGGCTTGCAGTCTATCATATTGAATTTCTTCAATATTTCTTTTATGTATTTCTCCTACCCTAGTCACAGTTTTCATTTCTCACGGTCCCTCCTAATCTGCATGCCCAAAATAAAATTTGTAGGCCCCAAGTCTTTCATTTCGAACTTTTTGGCCAACAAACTTTTCACGGAATTCACCATCTTCACACGATTCCCGATCAACAGCATATCATCCACATATAGTGTGAGAATGACAAATTGATCGCCCGTTCTCTTCACATAAACGTAATGGTCAGAATTTAAACGCACAAAATTAAGCTAGAGTATGTACGTGTCAAACTTCTGGTACCACATCTTCAGTGACTGCTTCAGCTCATATAAAGATTTTTTCAATTTGCACACCAAATTCTCCTTTCCTCTTACTTCAAAGCCTTTTGGTTGCCTCATATATATCTCCTCTTCAAAGTCCCCATGAAGGAATGCCGTCTTTACATCCATCTGTTCTACCTCAAGATTATATGCAGCTATTATAGACAGAACAAACCGTATCGAGGTCAACTTTGCCATGAGAAAGAAAATTTCGTCATAGTCAACTCCCTCAATTTGAGAGTATCCCTTGACTACAAGCCTAGCCTTGTACTTCTTTACAGTCCCATTTGGTTTCAGCTTTCGCTTGAACACCCATTTATACCCAATTGCCTTTCTATCCTTAAGCAATTTACACAAGCTCCATGTTTCATTTTTATCAAGCGACTGCATCTTATCTATCATTGTGAGCTCCCACTAACTTGCATCATTCATAGATCTCACATCTTTTACAGAACTGGGATCATCTTCGATAATGCTCAAAGCATGAAACGTACTTAAAGCACTAAGTGAATATCGAAGTAGTACCTTTCTTTCCCGTGTCGATCTCCTGAGAGCCGGCATGCTATCTGTATTCGGGTTTTCACTGAATTTGCATCCTCGACTTCATTAACGGAGTCCCCTTGGTCCGATTCAAAATCAGACTCTACTAGCGTGCCTTGTGGAACCATCTCCACAGTTTCAGTTTTAGGACTTTCTTCAAGCACTACCACTTTCTTGTGCCCATCACCTTTCTGTGTGCCAACTTGGGGTTGTGATTCATGAAAGACAATATCCCTGTTGTATACAATAGTCTTTGATTCTAGATTCCACAGCTTATAGCCCTTGACCCCTTCCTTGTATCCAACAAATATATTCTTTTTAGACTTGTTGTCAAGCTTACCTCACTTCTCCTTAGGTACATGAACATATGTGTCACACCCAAACACCCGAATAGGCGACAGATTCGGCTTCTTCCCAAACACTGCCTTATATGGTGTATAATCCTTCATTGATGAGGTCGGTGACTGGTTCTTCAAATAACTGGTTGTGGTTACAGCTTCTGCCCAAAATTCTGGCTCCAAATCTGCCCAACTCAGCATGCATCTTGCCTTTTCTATGAGTGACCAATTTAATCTTTCGGCTACCCCATTTTGTTGAGGCGTATGTGGAGTCGTCTTCTGCCTTGCAATACCATTATCCACACAAAATTGCTCAAACTTATCTGAACAGAATTCACCTCCGTTATCTGTACGAAATATCTTGATTTTCTTGCTCAATTGGTTTTCAACCAAAACCTTAAATTCGCGAAATTTCTCGAATACATCTGATTTACTTTTAATAAAATAAATCCAACTATATCTCGAAAAATCATCTATGAATGATACATAGTACCTGGATCCTCCAATAGATGGAGTCGGAGTATGTCCAAAGACATCGCTGTAATTTAGCTCGAGAACCTCATTTGCTCTTGTACCAGTGTGTTGGAAGCTAATTCGATTCTGTTTTCCATGGAGACAGTATTCACAGAACCCGAAGTTGATAGAGCATTTTGGAACTCTTTCTACCATTTGACTTGAAGCTAAGGTAGATAGTTTATTTTCACCGATATGCCATAATCTCTGATGCCACAACATGGATGTATCATGTTCATCTTCCTTGGCCTCTTCAGAAACGAACCCGCTACCAACAGTCACTGTTTTTCCGAGCAGCTTATTTAATGACTCGTAATGAACTCCTCGTGCAATCACAATAGAATCTTGAGTCATCTTGCACGAATCCTTATTACAGCTAAAAATAACCTTCGAATCAGCCATCATACCGACTGATAACAAATTTCTACTCATCAAGGGTATATGCATCACGTCTGAAATAGTCTTCACCGATAATATCACGTCTGAAATAGTCTTTACTGAGCCATTACTCATCCTTAGCTTCACCCTGCCATTCCCGATAATTTGAACTGCAGTATCATCTCTGAGCATGACATCCCCACTATTATATTGCTCATATTCACAAAACCAGTGTCTATGAGGCGTCATGTGGTATGAAGCACCGGTATCAATCAATCATATATCTTTGTCTGATTGCGCCATATATGCAACAGCCAAATACATATCTTCTGCATTGACCTCCTTTTTACTCGAGGATGATTTAGCTTCTTTCTTAAAAACTGGCTTGTTTTTACAGTCCCACTTTACATGGCCCCACTCTTTACATTTCCAATACTGTACCCTCATCTCCCTACTCTTCGATCGCCCACGAGATTTGGATCTAGACCTTCTCTGATTCAGAGTCTTCTCTGCTGGCCTTCTCCTAGCCGCCAATGCCTCTTTACCGGAATTTCCCGATCCCTTTCTTCGTGTTTCGTTCGATAACAAGGCAGAACACACATTTTCATACGATAATTCCTTATCCCCACTACCAATCACCACAATTAGATTATCCCATGAATCCGGCAGTGAACAGAGAAGTGTTATTGCCTTATCATCATCCTGGAACTTAATATCGATTGAAACGAGTTGACTAATCAATGTGTTAAAGTTATACAGATGTGTAGAAAATGAGTCGCTCTTATGCATCCGAAGATTATATAGCTTTTTTTCTCAAAAACAGCGTATTAACCAACGACTTACTTTGATACAGCGACTTCAATTTTTGCCACAAATCTCTGGCTGTAGGTTCGCTCATCACATTCGTTAGAATTGAGTCCGCGAGACAAAGCCGAATCAACCTCTTTGCTCTCCGATCAATCTGATCCCAATCTTCAATCTCCTTTGGATCTGCTTGTTTGGAAGTTGTATCCGCTTCCTTCACCGCTTTCTTGCTTATCATGACACCAGGTTGCGTAGCAACATGCCTTTCCTTTTTGATTGCCGACCAAAGATCTTGATCACAAAGAAGATCCTCCATCTTCATCTTCCACATATCAAACCGCGTTCCATTGAATTTTTCTATCTCAATTCGTGATCCTCTTGACACCTCAAATAAACCCTAATTCCTCGAACAACTCCGGCTTTGATGCCAATTGAAGGGATGTATCAAGAACCAAAACAGAACGATCATGCAGAAGGCAGAGAAAATAGATAATGCATGAATTTACCCAAGTTCACCATCGAATAGGGCTACATCCTGCAAAGATATTTCACTATATTTTCAGTTTACAGCCACTTAACTCGTTACAATGATAAGAAAAACAAGCAAAATATATATGTGTCCCAAACGGGCCAAAAACCTAAAGTTATATGAAATCTCTTAATCTCGCACCATACGGGTCAGCTTAAATAAAAGCCCAACTCGTTAAATACGTGCCTCATCGGTGGGTGCTACTCTTGAACCCCCGCCCCCTGACCGGGCAGCGGGGTACCCGTGTCGGGGCGTTACCCTCGAACCCTCGCATTCTGCACGCAGGGGTCACATGTCGTCGGATAACACTCCAGTTTCCCTAAACTTACATGGGCGTACCCAGTGTGAGAAACAAGGGTCTCTGAAGTATTCGCTAACTCCAACAATAGATATTAAATCAACCTAGAGATTGGTAAATCTGTTCTTGATTTCTAAAAGATACAGCATGTGGGGGTTGAAACTGAAAAAGGGTATGAATAACAATTAAAGGATTGATGAAAGTATTCTTATCAAGTATCTTTTGCCCTTCAAATGATGCTTAAAGTACCCACCAAATGGATATTAAATCAACCTAGCGATTGACACTTCAGTTATTGTTTGAGCGGACTGATGAATAATCAAGAAACGAAAAGCATCAAATTCCTGATACTTTAGAGAAAGGAAATTCTGCCTCGACCTGATGCTCGATCCTGGGGTTGCGATTCAAGCGACTCCACCGTGAGATTACTTCCGATCGTGAATCGGACTTGGAGTTGTGATTCCATTTCACGACCGTCTCCGGTCCAAGGAAAAGCCGCCAATTGGTGGCCAGAAAGACATGGACATGGAAGGCCAAGACCATCATGGAACTAGAGGTGGGCTTACTATCTATCACGTGAAATTGGACAAGAAACGCAGGAGTTTGAATGCGGATGGTCCCACTTGTCCCTTGATGCAGCAGCAGCGATAGCTCTCCCTGGTCGACAGGATATGGTCGGCGACGTGGGATTGCCTAGAGCTCCGGTCATACGAGTCTCCATGGGCTTCACTACTACAACAGTACAGGACAAGCATAGGCCCATCTTGCACAAAGCTCCTGCTCTGGTTCGATTTCATTCGGCCCTTCGGCGACGGTGCACAATCCTTTTCTTAAAAAAGATTGTACCATATAATATTCAACACCAGATCCAAAAATGGACATCTTGAATAGTAAAACAATTGTCGAAAAGGGTAACTTTTGGACTCCATTTGTTTCGTGAAAAATGTGACATTTCTGAAAAATGTTTTCAATGAAAATGATTTATATTTTCCGGTGTTTGACTAAAGCCCGAAAATGAACTTGAAAATATTTTACGGCATTTGGTATGGAAAATCTGATTTGATTTTCCTCAATACACTAGATTTAATAATTTTTTATTTTTATAAAAAAATTGAATTTTTAATCTTTTTTTCTTTTTTCTTTTTTTGTTTTCCTTCTTGCAACCGGCCCCAAGCAAGTTGTAGCCTTGTCAGAATCTGGCAAGCTCAAGGCTCATCCCTCTCCTGAGGCTGGTAGGAAAAGAAAAAAAAAGAAAAAAAAAAAGAAAAAGAAAAAGTGAAAAGTAAAAAAATTAAAAATTCAATTTTTTTAAAATTATTTTATAAGAACGAATATTTCATTAACTAATGACCTGAATCTAAGCTCCAAGGACCCGATACTGGGCCTTTGTGAGCCCAACCCTAAGTGCCAGGGAACAGAGCTTGAGCATCGGAGACCCAAGCACAGTATTTATGGACCTGAGTATGGGTGTTCAGACATTGGGCACATGCACCAATGTTTCGGGCCTAGCCTTAATGGACCTAGGGCACTGAGGTCCCAGTCTCAGCCTTGATGGACCCGGTCCCAAGCTTCAAAGACCTAATCCTGAATGATGGGGACCCAGGAATCAACACTGAGGTTCTGGTGCTCAAGTGTAAGGTTTTTGGTTCAAGCGTCGATACCTAGTCATATATTTGAAAAATATGTTTCGATTTTCTAAAGAAAAAATTATTTTCCTGAATTTGAGCATATGTTTTCCGTTAACTTATTTTGTTAAGTGAACCAAATGTTGGAAAATGAGGAAAAATATTTTTCACACAGCAAACGGGGTAGAAAGAAAGGAATTACATGCATGCACCCCAAGACCTTCCTGGCATAAAAAGCAAAACGTCCTTTTTTCATTTACATATGAGAACTAAGCAAAAATCAATTTCGTAACTAGATTTATATTATTAATGGCACAATGTCGGCATCCCAATACCATCGCTTCGGGACACTTTGCTTAGTTTTTTTTTTTTTTATCAATAGCGGACAATATAAGAACCATCCGAAATTGGTATAAAAGGGACAAAAGTGCGTGTATTCTTACCTAACGGGCTGAACCAAAAACCTTTAGAATCGAACTTTAAACAAAACCAATTTCCAAGGATACTCCAAAAGGGCAATTGCTCTGCTTTGTCACATCTTTCGTAGTCACCCTCGTCTACGAGAATCCATCTCATACCTCAAGTGGGAACAAAAGGCTTAAGTACATATTTTCCTAACGCATTTGGTTAGGTGGTCAACGACGGAAATCACTAGCAAGATTAGATGAGAACAAGAAATTGATGCCAAGGAATTAATAAGAAAAAGAAGATACCAATGCGAGGACAAGGCCTCTTTATCTTGTGACCAAACTCGAATTATGTTTCCACCCCCACTCAAATTCGTGATCTCGTGTGTTAGGTACCTAAAAATTTGTAGGTATAGAGCATGGCCGACCCCATAGTGCTATGAGTCTGAACCCACTAAAAAAAGTCGAAACTGCAAACTCGATCTCATTCAACAAAGAAAGCCCAACAATTAAGATTTAGGTACAAATTTCATTGGCTAACAAGGAAATCTAGGATAACTCCGAACAAAAGGGTATAGGAATCGGTTACATATTTTAAGAGCTTAAGACATTTGAGAGTTGACTCGATATTTACGTCCTTGATCTGTGCTCTAACTTTCGGCTTTAAAATTCTAAGGGTTACTCAAGTGGGAAGAATTACTGGATAAGTGCATTGGAAGTCCTAAAATTTATCACGAAAGTATAATTAAGTCCCAAAATTTTCAAAAAGTGCAATAAAGTCATATAACTAGTTAAATTGGTTCAATCAATTCCTTCCGTTAATTCCGTTTAATTAGGCAAACGAAAAATGCTCACGTGTCTTATTTTATTTAGACTTTAGGACTTGTTTACATAGAATTAACGGAAGGACTTGATTAAATCAACATGATAAGTTTTAGGATTCAATTGCACTTTCGTAACAAGTTTTAAGATTTCTAGTACATTTATCTCGAAAAATTTATTGTTTGTGTCACTCCAGATTTGTGTCCAGAACACCATGCGTGACCATTTTCTCGGGGTCACCAATCTCATAATAACACGTATATCTCCAGTAATTACTCAGTGTATGTGTGATGTAACAATTGCCAAACCCGGTTCAAATTAGCACCCAAAGAGTCTCGAACGCTATCATTGTTATGAAAAACAAAAACTTTGCTGTTTTAAGTACCAAGGGATTAATGGAGTTTTCGAAAGGTAGATTAAAAAAAAGGATTAATTATCCCTTTATTCGCTTGTAAAGTAAATAAACACTGCACATGGTTCGCTCCTGCTACGAGAGTAGGCTAGGTGATACCGTTATAAATTTCGAAAACTTCTTCTGCGTGTAGCCGACAGATAGTGCATATTTAATAATTTAATCACCTATATTGAGAAATACTGTTTGTCGACCACTTGCATAATAAGACAATTAGGCAACGTTCCATACGAAATCGTGAGAAAGGTGTAGAAAAGTCCTAAACCTATTATATTTATTTTAATATAATGACAAACCTTTTAATAGTCTCAATTTAATCCTATACCTTTTGATCTAGAGTCAATTAGGTCCTTCCGATAAATTTTGATGAAAACTAATGAAGGGTAAATTTATCACAGATGTATCGATTTAGGATTTTTGGTGATAAAAAAATTAGTTTGGAGTAAACTTGTCACCGGTATACCAGTTTGGAATTTTTCGTGGTATTAACCCAAGAAAATAAGATGAATTGGAGATTTACCTCCGTGGATGTCGGCGGGACCGTGTTAACCATCGAGTGTCCCTCTCGTCTCTTCTTTTACCTCTCTTCCATACAAGATCACCATTAAAACATGGCATTAGAGCGAAACACAATCCTAAGGTCGGCTCCATAGTGCACTACCAGCAGCCTACTGTGAATTGTCCCTGCAATCTTATTCATCAGGCCGATCTCTCTCGTTGGTTCCTATAGCACGAGTTCCACTATCCGTGAATCTATTTTTGAGGTGTGTTTTTTTTTTTTTTTCCTTTTTGTGTGTGTTCCCGCAGTGGACAATCTGGCATCCTTATCTCGTTCCGACGGTGCCAAACGTGAATTCGAATTTCTGAAACCCTCCTGGTCGTGGAACGACTCAGAAGACGACGTGGTGGACAAGCCGCTGCGCGAGTTTGGCGAGTCAGGAAAGTCAGCAACGAAGCGTTAGGAAGGAAGGAAGGAGTCCGAGTCAACGGGTCCTAACTCGTGCTCGGGCTTTCTTGTCCTCTCTCGTGATAGACTCGTTCAAACACGGCAACCTCAAGCCTACCCTTCGGACTAGAAAAGCCAAAAACCTCTTCTCTTTTCCTTCCTTTTCCTTTTGCTTTTCTTTTCTTTCTTAAATCGATCGACACGTCGGTTTGGTCGACGTACGATGCGAGCTCCACGACCCGAAACACGTCCACGACGACTTCTTAGTTCCTCTTCCTCCTCCTCCCATCTCCCATACCACACTCGATATTACCAGCACGTCACGCGCGTACCCTGCGTGGAAAAAACTCCAGAGGATGACAACCCTCGCACGCTTCCTCATCAGCTAGAAAGAATTGAGGTTTGCTCTTCTTTCTTTCGTTGCGTGTATTGAGGAAGAAAACAACTGATTCCCTAAGCTTCATGTCTAGTTTAGGGGCAAGGATGACGATGTCTAGTTCGCGAAAATTAGGAGTTGTTTTTTTCAAGAACTGGCATGTTTGGCTCTATGTACTTCTCCACCTTTGTATCTAAGATGCTGATTCTCCAGACTTTATGTCTAGTTTATCGATCATAACAAAAACAAAAAAAAAAATCAAGTTCGAAACTCTTCACATATATATACAACCACATTAGAGAAAGGGGTGCACGCGTTGCGTGTGAATAGAAATGGCGAAAAAAATTAAAATTAAAATTAATGGACAATGAGATGATATGTAATGAATTTTTTATGCATCTTGTGAATAGTAAATTAAATTGTGAATAGGCATCTATTTATTTAGGTAATTATAGATGGAAATACAAATGAATTAGTGGAGTAATAAGAGCATGATGCGTGAGGTCTCTTGCTCTTGGCAGGATTAATTTATCATCAACATCATGAATCGAATATAACTCATTGCGGTTCATTGCGTATATATGAGACCATGTCACATGTTGCTCTCGCAATTATTGTGTAATCATAAAACTATATAAAGAAGTGCCTTTACGAAGGAAAATTAATTTATATACTAATTTACCTCATTATTAGGGTGATTGGATGACTCATTTATTCATTATTTTTTCTCGTTTCTTTTCATCTCTCTCAAATTGACCTCGGCTCGTGAAGTCGAATTTGAAGGCATGAGCTCGGATCTGACATCGGGTTGTGGTTGTTGGAGGCCAATCTACTATTTCGTGACCTCCGAGGTCACTTGTCTCAACTACCGTGAGCCTCCTCTTATCTTCGTTTGACAGAGGTCAAGATAGAGAGATGGGCCGGTTCGACTTACCGGGACAGCTTACCGGCGCGACGGTGGTGAGGTACGTGCAGTAGCAAAGGTGGAGCGGCAGCGGCTAAATTAGAAAAGGATCGAGACCCTTTAATATGCATACTTATCTTTGTAATATTTTTGTGGGGCACGAAAGTATTTGAATACATAGAGAGACTTTTGGAGTTGATTCATGAGTATATATGAACCTTGTAAATACCAGAATCTCGATATAAATTTCGGAGTAGCGCAACTCATTGCTCCAGGCCTTTTCTCGGTGATCTTTTCTTTGATTTTTCATAACTTTTCAGCAAATGATAAATTACTAGAGAAACTGTGCGAGAAAAAGTCATTACAACACATCTCCCCCGTTATTTCCGTTGTTTAAAGATTGTTTGGTTGGGCAAAACTCTGGCACAGCGTAACTCATTGCTCGGGCATCTTTTTCGGGCGATCTTTTCCTCTAGATCCTGCGTAACTTTCCGAGATACAGGGTGGACATTGGTTCCAGCATATATATTCGCGGACGATTAGTATAAAAGCGATGCAAGAACAAAACAAATTTATTTGCTGTTAAACAAACAGGAACGCGTTGGACCTCAACAGAGAAAGAAAGAGCACAGTAATGTGAGCGCTCTCCTTGACGCAGTAGGTGTGTACAGACAAAGTCAGCATTAGCGGGAGTTCCCAAGTCAAAATGTCCCCATTTTTTCTCGACTCACCCACGACTCACGCGGCATCTACACTTGTCCGAAACACCGTCTCCCAATCTTAAAATATAATTCGTGGCCTTTGAATCCTTCCATCGTCCAGCTCCAAAACGTTGAAATTTTCTAGAGTGTCCTCGACAACTTCGCAATGCGTTGTTCTGATTCTGATTGACATTATTGATGCGAGCATCGCTCCTGTGCCAGCGCTCACACAGAGCGCAAAACCCAATTTGGTCTTTTGCAAAATTTCCCGTATTCTACTAATAATTTATTAATTTGGACCGCCTTTATGCATTGTAATTTTGAAATTGCTTTGCCGGGCTCGAGAGCTTATTAAAGTTTCATTATGACATTTCCAGAGGGTGTAGGGTTAGGCAGACAGGCATTCGTTCAAAGTTATGAATTAATGGTAGTCCACACAAACTAATGATGCATCAGATGCGTAGCATTGGAAGTTTTAGAGCTACTAAACTCTTAGGTCTCCTTTCGACCAAATAAAAAAAAAAGAAAACCACTGTTAGGTCTCCTTTGACTCCATGACAAGAAATCATCGAATGGATTTCGATTCTAAGTTATCGCTTCCCCTTTCGATTGTTTCGGGTAGCAAAAATGATTTTGGTTTTCAAAGAGAGAATAGCTCTCGTTGGTGACGGCGAATGGCGACTGGCGGCTGACGGTGAGGTTTGGAGATCGACGACCGGGGCCCGACGGCGGAGTCCAGCTACCGGCGAGAAAGTTCGATGGGTGTGTTCATGACCCTAAGGCATTGGGTCCTTGCATGGGAAGTCCAATATTTGCGATACACCTAAATGAAGGCTCACCTCTTGCAAGCTAACCAAAATATACTCATATCAAAAATAGATCGAGGAATTGAGCTTGTGAGTATCGACTTTATGCACTTAGTCCTGGACCAATTAACCAAGTATCGGTATTACATCATAACTTACTAACAAGTAGTGATTAAAACAATCGAGTTGCTAATTATATAATTCAGTAGCCATTTTTGTCCACAATTTCGAAAAGCTACTATCATCCGTCGATTCAAAATTTATCGATAACATTAACTCGATAGCCGGTCTACGACTCTCACGGACTCCTCATGGGATGCAATGCCCTCAAAATCACTTGCCATTGGACTGAAATGCATCGAGTGTCGATTGTCGACCTGGACACAACTTGGACGACTGCGATTCTTTACTTTCCAATCTGATGCTGAAATCTGTGGTGGCGACACGGTGCCTAGGAACGACAATGGATTCCTCTGCAGGATTCGAGCCGGGCTAATACTCCTCACCGAGGAGTGCCGCACCCCTCGCGATCTCTCCACTGTCGAATCGAAACGCGACAGATCTTAACTGTCGGACGGATCTCGGTCCGGAAGATGGCGATGTCGTAAAAAAAAAATTTCAACGGAATGACGAAACTCCGTTGGACCCGCGGAGCACGGGGTAAGGCGAAAAGACTTTTTTGGCCCCCCCACCCCCTCCGTTTCGCGGGTTCCTGTGCCAACTCCACAGTCAACAACCACTCTCCGACAGCTGCACACGGGTCAACCCTCGACGAAAAAAAAAAATATGTATATATATAATGTAATTTAAACTCCGGAGAAAAAAAAAAAAAGCAAAACGGGGAGAAAAAACAGCTGCACACGGTCCACACTCGATAGCCCACATGAATTAACAAATCGATTTAACAAAAAAAAATATATATATATATATAAAAAAATCAATGAAGAAAATAAAACGTTGAGTTGACCAACGACCAAATTTATTCACCGCCCCAAAAACGACGTCGCACTGACCCTTTGACCTCTTTCCCCCACCTTCAAAAGCCCACGGAATCCTCTCCCCGTCCCCCACTCCAAAACTCTCTCTCTCTCTCTCTCTCTCTCATTCTCTCCGTGAAATCCGTCGGAGAAGCAGTCTCGCCGGCGATGGTGCGCGAGGAGCAGCTCCGCATCACGGTGCCGAGCCTCTTCCGGTGCCCGATCTCGCTCGACGTCATGCGGTCGCCGGTGAGCCTCTGCACCGGCGTCACCTACGACCGCTCCTCCATCCAGCGCTGGCTCGAGTCCGGCCACCAGACCTGCCCCGCCACCAACCAACCCCTCCCCTCCACCGACTTCGTCCCCAACCTCACCCTCCACCGCCTCATCCACCTCTGGATCCAGTCCTCCCCCTCCGCCCGCCTCGCTGGCGCCCTCGCTCCCCCGCCGGCGGCGACGTCCTCCCCCGCCGAGGTTCGCGCCCTGATGGAGCAGATCGCGACGGGAGCGGCCCGGGAGAGCTGCTGCGGCGCGTTGACGAAGGTCGCGGAGTTCGCGGGCTACCGCGAGGAGAACAGGAGGTACTTGGCCGGTTCCGACGGTTTCGTGGAGGCGATTGTTCGGGTAATGAGGGGAGATGGAGGTTCGGAATCGGAAGTCGAGGTGTTGGAGTTGGCGGTGAGTGTTCTGGCGTCGATTTTGACGGAAAATGGAGTTAAAGAGCGGTTGAGCAGGCGATTGCTCCGGAGCGACCGTGGGAACTGCTTATCTCCGATCGTTTCGGTCCTGCGCAGTGGAAGATTAGCGTCGAAGATCGGTGCGGCTAGGATTTTGGATTCAATCGCGGTCGACACCGAGTCCAAACGCTCGATCGCTGAAACGAAGGACGTCCTCGCCGAATCAATCCGGCTTCTCGCCGCCGAGTCGGACGACAGCCTGCGCGACGCCGTCCTGTCGTTCCTCATCAAGGTGACGGCGGCTCGGTCGATGAAGACCCAGCTGGTCCAGCTCGGCCTCGTCCCGATCCTCTCCGGCTTCATCTCCAATCAGGACTCCACCAACCCGACCGTCGTGAGCGCTCTGAGACTGACGCAACTGGTCTCGACGGTCGCGGAAGGGCGGCAGGCGATGAGCGAGGACGCGACGCTCGCCAGCTCGCTGGTGGGGAGGCTGATGAAGGTGTCGAAGGCGGCGACGGAGGACGCGGTGGCGGTGCTATGGAGCATGTGCTGCGTGTCCGGAGATTCGAGGGTGAAGGAGCGGGTGTGGAGGAGCAATGGCGTGACCAAGGTCTTGCTGGTGATGCAGACCGAAGAAGATGCGGAGGTGAGGAGGATGTGCCGTGATCTGGTGAAGGTCTTGAGATCTGGGTGCAACACTGTCGATTCTGGGTTGGTGAGCTATGAGACCAGAACTACTCACATCAAGCATTGTTGAATCGACGGCGACGGCGACATTTCTCTCGGTTACAGAATTTTTTTGGTAGTTTTTGTAGGCGGAAAACCGAAAATCGATTGTTCAGACACGGGGGTTTATACATGTACAAGAGAACAGGATTCCAGATGGATTTTTTGTACTTTGATGTTACAGACATTTTTGACAGATTTGGAGTAAAAGGCAAAATGGGGGTCTTCATACTTTCTCATGATCATCAATGCCCTGTTCGTGGATGCTTGAAACTTCGTTTGCCATGATGTTATTTTCACCTTCTTCGAGTCAAATCTCTAAAAGATCGTGGATTTTTGCCCTAAGCGGTTTACGCACGAGCCGCACCATGCTTGTCCGGTCTAGGATGGTCAGACCTCTCGGTTGATCGCCCATGATGATCCATATCGCCGTGGAGAAGTAATGTCCACTTCCTTTTCAATGGCTCGCTACTGACGACTTGGCCTCGGCTCGGCTCCGGGTTTCGGATCGGTGGTCGAAAGTCACGGAAGAGAGTCCGAAACATCGGGATCGAAAATGGTCGGGATGCCCTCGACTACCCGACACTCTCTCGGAGTTTGGCGGTTGTATCAATGCCTTCTCTTGAGGTTAGGCCGATAAACTGATCGGTCTCGTTGCTCGAGCAAATCAAGGAGGTTTAGTTTTCACATCTGATATCAACAAATTCCTATATACATCAGGCGGTTCTAGCAACCAATCTGTTGGAATATAACGTGGAAACGATAGGATCTTGCAAATTAAGTCAATGTGAAAATACCAAAGAAATAAACGAGGAACGATAATGGACACCAGAGATTTACGTGGTTCGGTCCGAATATCGATATCTACATCCACGGGGAGAGCTAGCAACAAATAATCCACTATAATCGGAGAATCAGAGTTACAATTCGCTCAAAACGCTCGAGTGTTTCCCACACTTAAATTTAAGCCCAAACCCAAAGTGTTTACGAATAAAGAATTTAATTTGACAATATAAACTCACTGTACAAATCACCGTATTCAGAAAATTCCTTCGTACGATTTTTCTTCGGTGATTGCGGCTTCTTCCTGTGTGGCTCTTCGCGGCTCAAAAGAAAAAAACCCTATGGTTCTTTTCCCTTATATATCCACACGGCCACTGTAGGTTAGAGAAGAGTATGTTTTTTCACAACGACCTTTATGCTTTTGGATAATACAAAAGAACAAACTCTTCAGCCGCATAACGTGAATGCACGATCTTCTTTTCTTTTACTTTTAGGCCCACAAACTACTCATAAGAGAAATATATAAATTGTAGAATATGTGTGCCCATATTTTGTCTTTTAATGACATTCTCTATTCACGTTGCCGTGAGCCTCTCATCCGAAATCAGCCAAATAGGAAAGTGAATTTGTTACGCATGCTTAAACTCAAGACATAAATTCAACAATTCTCTACCTTGGCTCGATGTTTATACCCAAGTCATAGTGCGCATCATTTATGCTAGCTCTCCCAAAGCCCCAACGGGCGCTCACTCTCCACAGATGCCAATTATGCTCAAACAGAGCTTGAGCTTCGCCAAAGGAACAGGCTTAGTCATCATGTCTGCTGGGTTCTTCTCTGTCGTAATATTTTTAACAACTACACCCTTCTCTAAGACATCTCGGATGAAGTGGTATCTGATGTTGATATGCTTCGTTCGTTCATGATAAACTGGATTATATGCTAGATATATTGCACCTTAGTTATCACAGTGTATATTAACACTATTTTGATCTAACCCAAAGTCCGAGAGTAAACCTTTTAGTCATATCGCATTTTTCGTTATAAAGGTCAGTGTCATGTACTCTGCCTCAGTTGAAGACAAGGCAACGTGATCCTGTAAGGATGCCTTCCAACTAACTGCACTACCTGCTAGCGTAAATACGTACCCTGCTAAAGACCTGCGTTCATCCAAGTCACTTGCGTGATCCGAATCCATATAACCAGTGATCTCATTGCTATTACTATCCTTTTGGTACACAATTCCAACGTCTGTTGTTCCCTTCAAGTATCTAAGAATCCACTTCACAGCTTTCCAATGAGCTTTACTAGGTCGCTTCATGTAACGGTTAACAACGTTCACTGCTTGTGAAATATTAGGCCTATTACATATCATAGCATACATAATACTACCCACTGCATTAGAATAAGGAATACGAGACATATGCTCCTCCTCCTTCTCAGTTTGCGGTGATAATTTATCTGAAAGTTTAAAGTGCATCGCCAAAGGTGTACTTACAGATTTCGTTGACTGTATATTAAAACGTGCAACAATCTTCTCAATATATTTCTTCTGAGAAAGACGTAAAATTCCTATAGTTCTGTCATGCAAAATCTCCATACTCAATATTTTTTTTGCAGCACCTAAATCTTTTATCTCAAATTCAGCACTCAATTGCCTCTTCAGCACAACAATATCAGACATATTTTTAGCTGCTATCAACATATCATCAACATATAATAACATATATATCAAAGACCCATCCTCCAATCTCCTATAGTAAACACAGCTATCCATATGACTTTTAGAATAGTTTTGACTGGGCATGAAATAATCGAAACGCTTATACCACTGCCTAAGAGACTGTTTCAGCCCATATAAAGATTTCTTCAATAAACAAACATGATCTTCTTTACCCGGAATGGCAAATCCCTCTGGCTGCCTCATGTAAGTCCGCTTGTCTAACTCACCGTGAAGAAACGCTGTTTTCACATCTAACTGCTCCAGCTTGAGATTCTGTGCAGCAACTAAGGTAAGTAAAACACGAATAGAAGTATGTCTTACCACAGGAGAGAACACCTCGTTGTAGTTAATGCCCTCCCGTTGTGTATACCTCTTCGCTATAAGACTCGCCTTATATCTCACTGCCTTAACACCGGGAATGCCTTCCTTCCATTTAAAGACTCACTTGCTACTAATAATCTTTTGGCTCTTAGGTACTTTAACCAGCTTCCATGTCTGATTTTGATGAAGTGATTCCATCTCTTCACTCATAGCCCCTAGCCACTGTGACGACTCAGAACTAGCCATTGCCTTAAAATAAGATGAAGGCTCATCTGTCTCCACCTTGTCACCTACAGTCAATGCATAAGCAATATCTGTATAACCATAACGTATTGGTGGTTTAATTTGCCTTCTCTGTCTACCTGCGGCAATAGTGTGTTGCGACTGTGCTGATTGTTCATTATCACCGACTTCAGGAACTATGGTTTCATCTGCAGTCTCAACTTCTGTTACCTTCGAGGTTTCTGGAGTCTCCACCTGAATCTCCACTTCACTGCTAACACCACGATATGTTTGCTCTGCTTGTTGTGTCTTAAGGCCCCTCCTTTGAAGCATTGTAGTCTCGTCGAAGATCACGTCTCTGCTGATTAGAAAACCGAGTGATATGGAATCAGTGCACCATAACTGGTACCTTTTCACCCTATGTGTATAAGCCAGAAATATGCACTTCTTCGCCCTCGGCTCAAGCTTACCATCACTCGCATGAGCATACACAGGACATCCGAATACTCGTAATTCAGAGTAATTAACAGGTTTCCCCGCCATACTTCCTCAGGAGTCTTCTACCCTATAGCAGATGATGGAAATCGATTAATTAGGTAACATGCCATGTTTATTGCTTCGGCCCAAAACTTCTTACCTATTTATGCATGCGAAAGCATGCTCCAAGCTCGCTCCAGTAAAGTTCTGCTCTTCCGTTATGCAACGCTATTTTGCTGTGGTGTCCTGGGCACTGTGCGGTGTCTCATAATCCCTTCTTTCTCGCAGAACTCGATAAAATCTTTACCACAGAACTCCATGCCGTTATTGGTTCTCAGGCACTTGATCTATTTATTTGACTGTTTTTCAATCAATGCCTTAAACTTCTTGAACCGATCAAATACATCAGATTTGTATTTCAGAAAGTAAACTCATACCTTTCTAGAGTAGTCGTTGATAAATGTCAACATATATCGGGCACCTCCTTTTGAAGGAACTGGAGGTGGACGCCAGACGTCTGAATGAATGAACTCAACCAGTCGCTTGGTTGAATGAACAACTGTTGTAAACTTAATCTGGAGCTGCTTCCCAAAGATGCAATGCTCACATAAGTCCAGCTTCCCTGTCATCTGACTCTTCAACAACCCCCTATTACTCAGCATCGTCATACCTGCCTCACTCATGTGCCCCAAACGCATATGTCATAACTGAGTCAAGTCAAAATCTGACTCACCTGACGAAACTGCAGTAGCTCCGGTTACAGTATCTCCCAGTAGATGATAGAGAGAACTCACTTTCTTCCCCTTCATCACTGTCATTGCATCTCGAGAGACTTTCAGCATTCCACCTTCAGCAGTGTACTTACACTCGATATCATCGAGTGTCCCCAGAGAAATAAGGTTCTTTTTGAGCTCTGGTACATGCCTCACGTCTATTAGTGTGCGTACCGCCCCATCGTGCATCCGAATCAGAACTGTTCATATCCCCACAATATTGCAGGTTGCATTATTTTCCATCAAAACTCTACCACCATCTGCAGTCTGGTAAGTAGTAAACCAGTTCTTATGAGGCGTCACATGACAAGAACATCCCGAATCTAGCACCCATTCGTCTCCTAACGAACCAGTAGTCACATACAAGACGGCCTCTGCATCACTAGTGTTCTCCTCAGCAACATTTGCCACATTACTTGTGGTATTCTGCTTGTCACCTCTATTTCTTCGCTTTTGACAATCTCTCCTAATGTGCCCCTCTTCGTGACACTCAAAACACTTCATGCGTTCCTTAGACTTTTTATTGCATGACTTTGACCTGCTTTTACCTTTGCTGCTACTAGACCCTCAATGTTGTTCACTATCTCGAATCACTAGTCCTCGCGCTGCATCCTGCGCTAGACTGTCATCTTACAACTTCCTCTGCCACTCTTTAGAGAACAATGCTGACTTTACCCCTTCTGAGGTAATCGTAGTACGCCTTTGGAGTAGTGAATCAGTAAAGTGCTCCTATGATTCCGGTAAAGAAGCCAATAACATCATGCCTTGCTCCTTATCATCAAGTATCTTACTGACGTTCTTCAAATCAATCATGAGTTTATTAAATTCTTCTAGAAGGGATCTGATCGACGTGTCTTCAGTATATCGAAATTGAAACATCCTCTTCAACATGTACAAGCGATTGTTCAAACCTTTTGTTACATAGAGTGTCTGTAATTTTGCCCACAATGCTGCGGCATCCTTCTTCTCAACCACCTTTATTAACACTTCATCCGATAAATTTAGCAGGATTATACTTTTGCTTTCTCAATTAGCTCTTCTTTATCAGCCGCTTTCATTATAATGGGCAACTTATCTTCGCCATCTAATGCTTTGGCCAAACCTTGGGTTATCAATAGCGCACGCATCTTGATGCTCTATAGCCCAAAGTTGTTCCTCCTGTTAAACTTCCCATTCTCAACTTTCGCTCTAGACATAATTGCAATAGCAGAATTTCCAGATAATAATTAGACAAGCAAAAGCCCCAAATCACAATTCAGAAAATCCTATCTTTAAGCTCTGATACCAATTGTTGGAATATAACGCGAAAACGACAAGATCTTGCAAATTAAGTTAATGCGAAAATACCAGAGAAATAAATGAAGAACGATAAAGGACACCAGAGATTTACGTGATTCGGTCCGAATAACGGTACCTATATCTACGGGGAGAGTCAGCAATAAATAATCCACTATAATTGGAGAATCAAAGTTACAATTCGGTCAAAATGCTTGAGTGTTTCCCACACCCAAATTTAAGCTCAAACCCAAAGTGTTTACAAATAAACAACTTAATTGGACAATATAAACTCATTGCATAAATCACCGTGTTCAGAAAATTCCTTCGTACGATTTCTCTTCGGCGATCACGGCTTCTTCTTGTGTGGCTCTTCGCGGCTCAAAAGAAAAAAACCCTACGGTTCTTTTCCCTTATATATCCACGCGGCCACTGTCGGTTAGAGAAGAATATGTTTTCTCACAATGACCTTTATGCTTTTGGATAATACAAAAAAATAAACTCTTCAGCCGCACAATGTGAAAGCTCGATCTTCTTTTCTTTTACCCTTGGGCCCACAAATTACCCATAAAAGAAATATATAAATTGTAGAATATGTGTGCTCATGTTTTATCTCTTAGTGGCATTCTCTATTCACGTTGCCGTGAGCCCCTCATCCGAAATTAGCTAGATAGGAAAGTGAATTTGTTACGCAGACTTAAACTCAAAACATAAATTCAACACAATCATTATAGAATCAAAACTATTGCGCACCTGAAATTTAGCCCAACAATTTGCACTCATGACAGTGATCAATGACATTAATTAATTCAATTAAACATACTCCGACTGCTCGAATAGTTCTCGGCGAATGTCCACCTGCACTGAGCAGTCCAGATGCAGATCTTGTTTTGGACACTGCTTTCCATTTCAATTTCGTTTCTGCGAATTCATATTGACCTCTTCTTCTTGTACAGCAGTCATGACATGGGACTTCTTATGTTTGGATCGACGAGGTTTTCCACAAACTACTTGCTCACAAAGGAGCCAAAGTCGATGCGCATTTGCTTGTCATTGTTGCAGAAATGGAGGCCACTGAGTTACCTTCGGCTGCACGCACATCGGAAAAATATACATGATAGATAAGCGCTAGAAAGTAACAAATTACAGTTAGCAACCAAAACAAGTTCGGTAATCTGATTGGAAAAAAAAGTTAGTAAGTCGCTCAAAGATGGATGGATTAATCTAGCGAGTTGGTTAGAAAGACGGACAAAACGCACACACAAACTTTGACGATTCCATAGACTGGAAACGTATGAGTTGAAATTTATTCGGGAATGGATAAGATGGTAATTGAAAGACACTGTAAGATATTCTCCAAATTGTTCAAGCTTTCAGCCTAATGGGCATTCATAATCCAAGAGCATGAGTTCCGATTGCAATGAATTTACTTAGCAACACTTAAAGGGGTGACAAAATGGGTCATACACCCATATTTTAACTCATTCGTTATGCTGGGTGGAATATGGGTTGTTTAAAATTCAATATATGCATTAAAGCGGGTCTACCAAAACAGAGCCCAATTTCATCTATTAGTTATTAGAGTAAATCTTTCCCTGGTTCCATTTGACATTGTAGTTTTTATGTAACACTCTAATCTTAGTACTTGTTATTACAATCGATGTTCAGCATAAATCATTTTTTTTCAATATCTTACATTCCATTTAATTAAAATTTCAATTTCTCCACGTTATTTGTTATTGTAATTTTATAAATTCACTCTAACTACTAAGTTTCTCTTATTCTTCATTGTGAATCATTACAAAAATTGAAAATTCTATGCAAATTTTAAAACCAATTCTTTAGCATCTTATAGTTGAAATAGAGATTTTATCCAAATAACATATATGCATGCAGAGCTTAAAGTGGGTTAACAAGGTGGACATGAACTTTCATAGGTTTAATAAAATATGAAATTATTTTAGTAAGTGGGTCGAACCAAATCAGGTATGGGTCATTAAATTTGTACTGCTGTCGCGACCTAAAAAATTTTCATTTTTTTTTGGGCTAATGGATTGTTAAGACTAAGCTTAACTCAGGCCCTCCCAAGCCCTATTAATTCGCAACTTAGGTTTTAAGTTCTTAACATGCAAATGTCTTCATGCTTGGAGTCGCCACTAATCATTTTGTGGTGGGTCGATTAGAAACCTAAATAAAACATAGGGAGATATGTTTTATTCCTACGAACCAGAAATTCTAAGCTCGGGGACTTGGTTAAGCTAGATCTAGTCAACGCCCTTTCGGTACCTTTTCTTTTCAAAAATATTTTGGCAGGCAGTTTGGATCCATTTTAACTTAATTACTAACATGTGAGGTGTTCATGCGGGTGCGCAAACCACCAATTTAACACCCATGAAAGCATTAAATAAATTGCAAGTTTGGAAGAATTACTTACCTGGAAGCAACGCAAGCATCTGCATTGTTAGCTAGAAAATCACATTAACATCATAATATGATTTCTAATTAACAAGCAATTCACTTAATTTCTCTTTTGATTTTCACTTATTTAAATGAAATCTAATCTATATGCAATGACGTGCAAAAATGACATGCAATTAATGCAACCTAGCATGCAAACTATATGTCATGCGACGACGTGACCTAATTCTAATGACAGGCAAATGATTTATTTTTGGTATTTTTCTCTAATGAAATTCGGAATAAAAATATGCCTAAAATAACGTGCAATCTATGATGATTTAACATATCCTAACATGATTGATTTTTGGAATTTTTTTGTTAAAATTCGAAATTAAAAATAACCCAAATCATGAATGCAATCTATCCTAATTTAATCTATCCTAAGATGACTCTTTTTGGGTTTTTTTATGAAAATTCGAAATTAAAAAAAAATGACCTAAATAATCTATTAAGATTAGAATATTACTTAATTTAAACTAGGAAATAGATTATCTCAAATCCTAATTTAAATTAAATAATTACTCTATCTTCTAAATATATTTAGGATTCCCTAAACATGCAAAACTCTAATTCAAATCTAACTGATATTTTTTTTTGAATTTTCTTTTTTTTTATTTGAAAAGGAAAAACAATTTAAACAGAGATAGCATCCACATTTAAAACAGCCACGCGATCCGCAAAATTCGTTTCAAACTCGGATTAGGCACAAAAATCGAACTATCGGTCACATCTATAAGGTTATAGATATTGACGGAAAGCCGATTATTCAAATTTGGAAAACATATAAAAATTATTGTTGTATCCAAGTGATTATGAATAGGATAATAATTTCCCGTATCGCCGTGTATCGTACCTTAGGGATAAGGTCGGATAGTCGTCCAGATACGTTGCTAAATTAGGAAATTTTCCTAATTTTGAATATTCAAAAATATTGCGGATATGTCGAACATTATCCTAAGATATCTAAATATCCACATGATAATCACGAAATATTTAAAGCATGCAAATTAGGAAATTAAATATTTCGAAAAAACATTCGGATAATAATCTTACCTAATTTGCAGATAATTTCCAAATTTGGATTTGACTCGGGATCGGGCTTGCGGATTGGGATCGCAACAACTGACGACTGGCGGTCGGCATCGAGAACGGTGGCTCATGCGCAATATCGACGCGGCGTCTCCGGGAACGGCGACGTCGAGGACAACGGCGGTGTGGACGTCGAAGACGGCGGGGGCGATGACGACCTCTCAGTCAAGGAAGAACTGGCGAGTGTGGCTCTCGGTGACTAGTCAAGCTCGTCACTATCACGAGCGCGTTGGAGTTTCGTCGAAGCTGGAACACTGTACATAAGCTTGTCGGTGTTGCTTGGAACGGACCGGATGTCTAGGAAGTGTGTGTGTCTCGGCTTCGTCGTGGCTAGAACAGGAAGCCGCAGATCAGCAGAGGTGACAATTGTTGTGCGGGCGCGGCTGTTCTGGATCAGCGAAACCAACCCCTCACTTTTGACTTTTTCCTAGCTTTTTCTTCTTCTCTCTCTTCTGTCTTCTTGCCGAGAAGAGCCCCCCTCTCTATTGACCAATTCTTTTCCACTTTCTCCTCTCCCTCGTCTTTGTACGTGTTCTACGTACTTTGCATGGGAACGTTCTCCTCCTCCTTTGCGTGTGTTTCTCACGTTGAGATCTTCAAGGCTGTGGGGGCGTCAGTGAAGATGGAAGGACGTGGCATAGGCCAGCGAACGGCAAACCAGCAACACTCGCGAGTCTTGCGTGGTGGTGGTGGTGCCGTGCGGCGGCGCGAGGAACGATGCGACCGGCGGTGATAATGTAGCAACACCGATCTCCCTTTCTTTCGCACGTGTACTCTAAAAAATTTCAGATCTGAAATTGTGTCGTCCTCCCTTTAATTTCTGACCTAAACATGTTTATATAGTGCTAACTTAGGTCAATTAGATGGACTTACTAATCCTAATGGGCTTAGGCTTGGGCTTATGCCTTACTCTAATTTCTGATTTTATTTAATTCCTAAGCGGGCTGAATTAACTTGGGTTTTAATTTAATTGAACATAATGGGCTGAATTAAGCTCGAATTAAAATGACCAAACCTATTTGACTAGTGATTTCCGGCCTTTGCCTTTACGAGCGAACTGAGTCCCATTCGATGAAATTTAAGCTCATTCACCATCACCGGTCCGATGCAAAATGCGATTAAATTAAAATGAACATAAACTATATGTTATGCAATTTAAATATTTTGTTTAAGGGTTAAAAATTAATCCCCAATTTTTATGCAAATTACAATTAAATGGTGAGTCGAAATTTAGGTGTCAACAACTGCATATAAATGGTCAATTTTGATTGGCCCATTTTTAACCCGACCCATTCATTTGAAGGCTCTAGGCATGACGAACTCCGCGTGCCCAATTGATGTCTGCCCGCACGGCGGACAACTGTGAGCATCAACTTATGATGGTCGAATCAAGCGCTTCGAGTGATGTTAGTTTCGGACCAAAGTGCAATGGCCAACTAAAGGCTTATAAAAAAAGAAAAAAGGCCCAAATTTAAAATTGGGTCTAACTAGGCATGACGTATTCGGGGTGTCGAATTGACTTCTGGCCACACGATGGACGACTCTGAGCATCAACTTATGACGACCGAATCAAGCGCTTCAAGTGATGCTACTTTTGGAGCAAAGTGCAATGGTCAACCAAAGGTTTATAAAAAAAGAAAAGCCCAATTAAAAGTGGGTCTAACTTTCTTCAGGTTTCTTTAACTTTCTTCTTTGCAAACTTTATTTGCCCATAACTTCACATCCATTGTTTCCATTTAACATTTATTTGTTTTGTATCATGGGATCATTTTGTTTAATTTGATTTCTCTCGTTTTAGTAGAACTTTGCCTTTGCCACTTTCAGAAGTACCAAATTTTTTTTTTCTAATTTCCATACGCCAAGGTTACTTTCCTTATTATAACCCTAAAATGCATAATAAGTCACGCAATCGCAGTATGTATGGTTGCAACACATGCACAGTTTTCTAGTTATTTATAAGTATTTCGATCTAAATGTTTTTCTTTTTTACTTTTTGTACTTTTTTTACTAACATCTTTTATTGTGTTAATTTATTTTTTTTTTATAATTTGATATGAAATTTTTATCCAAGTAACATATACACATGAAGAGTTTATGGTGCGTTAAATAGGTGGAAACAAGTTTTAATAGGATGGATTAAATACGAATGTGTTTTATTAATATGGATTGAATCAGGCACGCCTCAGATACAGGCTGGGTTGGGTCAGGTTACTAAATTTATATTGCATGTAAATAGGTTAAATAGGCCAATTTGGATTAGAACATTTTCAACTCAATCAAATCCAACCCGATCCACTTGTTTGACGACTTAGCAACACTTAACTCAAATCTAAGTGTCTATCAACCAATTGGCACAAAGTTCTTCCTTGCACCCTTATTTTAACAATATGATCCATTGAGTTTGTGTGAAGGTGACTTGGGGCGCTTGGGTGGACATATGTCAGCAAACAAAACTAGATATGCATTTATTTTGCAAAAAATAAATGATTTAGAAAATAAAATTTAAAAATATCGCTTGTATTGCTTAAAATAATGAGTTAATTAAACATATTATTGCTATCAATATATATATTTTTGTAGATGTTGAAAATATTTTTTGTTTTTTCATTTCACAAGTGGTGCAAATGATTATTTTTAAGGAGATATTTTCCTAAACATTCATTTTTCACGAAAAAAACGGAGCCTAGGGTGCGAATAAAGCAATGACACATGTGAGAGCAGTTGATCTTTTACTCAATTTATATTTTACTAGTCTTATTGAACCAATGAAAATTGGGAAAAATCATCCGATCGGTCCTAAACTTATTATTCGAATGCCAATTAAATTTTAAAACTTTCGATTTTATCAATTTAGTCTTAACTCTCTGCACGAAATTCAACATGGTCATTCTGCCAATTATTGTCGTAAATCACTGATGTGACGGTATGCCGTGAGAGTACGGTGTCATCGATCCAATAGGTTTTGTCCTAATTTGAATGATGACTTTTGTCTTTCCCCCATATATAGGATTTTCATCTTATTATCTATCTGGACATCGGGTGATCGTGCAATTATCAAATTTTAACTGTTAAAGTCATCGTATTAGTAAACTCTTATCTAACTCAGTGTCGCAAATAACGTTACAAATTTTTGTTTCTTTTGCATGAACTTCTTCACTTACTGTTCAAGTCTGCAACATAACGTTTCTTCGCAAGGACGGATCGGGGTTTACGCTGTAAGTATCAAGTGAAGAGTAAAGGGGGGAGTTCTTCTAAGTTAAAGCTACATTTTTAACGTCACGTTTTTCAGATATACAAGGATTTGTTGGTAAAACGGGAAAGATTCAAAGTCAATATTAGGAAATTAGGGATGTTTAAAGAATTGTCTCGTAATTATCTCCACTAGCTTCAAGTCATGGAATTTATCCTCTTCCAATAATGAGCGTTGAAAGATCATCTTGACAATAGCCTTTGTTCTAAAATTTCCGGGTAAAGGTTTGAGGTTGAGAGGATTTACTTTACGAATTTGAGATTAGTCCTCAAATTGCACGGCATCTTGCAATCAGGGGTACTCAGCAGTCGGTTACAAGACACTGTGCGAAGCTCAGGCCAGCTAAGTAGGAGTTGAAACTCCTCTGTGACACCCCAAGCGCAGGAGGCTATTATATCTGCCTACTAGTGGTAGCCAGTTGAAACTAACGTGAAGTCTACATTCTTCACTCACAAGCCCCTAAGTTCCCTTTCGTTGTTTTTCTTCCCAACATAGAAGGAATATGGAGAGAATTTACACTGAGATCCCTTCATCGTATCGGAGAGTTTCTTCTCCTGTCTCTCCTTGAGCTTTTTAACGATATGCTCAGGCCAAAAAAATTGGAAACAATTATAGTAGAAAATTGAAAAAGTAGCAAAGAGGCACCATTGATTCGTCCAACAACATTGGCCACATAACTCGACTTCCAGCCCCGATTATTCAGTCTATTGAGATTAGCTACGAGACTACTTTACACGCATCGATTCAATGGGATATCTGATAAAGACCCGAAGGTGGACATTTGGGCAGACCCGGCGGGGGGCAAGGTGCACCATTCTTGAAGTCACAGATGCATTGATCGTAGGGTATCCCTCCGCCCGCGGGTCGGCAATAGGACACGATCTGACCTACCCCTCTCCAGCACGGGACGCACGTATCCCGGCATTTCGCGTGGTCGGGACAGCCGCCGCCTACCACCGCAATCGAGCAAGCCTCGACCCTCAGCATGATCGATGCCCCTGCAAAACGAGCATCATGACACATGGCGTGAGCATGGTTGATTTTCCATTATAGAGGGAAGCATTTCGAACTCCAACAATGATGCATATAACATCTTAATGTGTACTCCAAAGTAATCCCGAGGGATGGAATAAAACAAGTTATCCTCCCCTCTTAACTTTCTAGTGTCCGCTATCGGTCATATATCGCAATGCAACTCTAAAGTCATTCAAATGCAATATATTGTTCATGCAAACAACGGTGATATGACATGAGGACCACCTGAAATTAGCAAAAACAGAATAGGCAAAGCAAATGAGGTCGACGATTTTGCCATCTGCTTTCTTTCTTCTCTGCTAAAGCCGAACTTGTGGTGATTACTAACGAGCCCTTGTTATGCAATAAGCCTGACTTTGCTGGGGGTTTTTATAGGCAGCTCACCTAATTTGTAGGATCGAGAAGGGGAATCCCAGGATTTTCTTTACGGGAAATTTATTGATTTCGAGATTTGATCGATTGATATTATCGCAGGTTCTTGATTTTCATCCTTGATGGCCCATTGCCTGGTATTATTAAGTCAACATTTGTTTTTGTTTTTTTGGGTAGGCAGAGATTTGCTTGTATCAACCATCAAACGCATAAATTAAATGAGAATGTGGGTATGTGAATGTTGACCACGATATTAGTGTTGAAATAGAAGTAAAATTGATTTTTGTTGACAACGCCTCAGATTTATAAATGATAGAGAACAAAAGGAGATCAAGAAAGCCACGATTTAAATGTGCTGGATGTTCTATGCAGCATTCAAAAATGAAAGTTACTGAAGACTTCTGTTACTTTACTTTATTGTGTGTTTAATTTGTGCTTATGGTAGCCGTGTTTGGGGCTGTTTTGTTTTCTTCATTAAATCTCCATCAATGACATTTGTAGGTTTTTTTTTTTTTTGGGTAAAGTGACATTTGTAGGTTGTTATGTCTTATTTATTAAATTTTATCATTGGCGTTTGTGAGCTTCAATTCCTCTATAAAGGGACGAAGTCATGAGTTGTAAATCAAGCTACAAGCACGATGCCAATAACCAAGGGCGAATCCTGAATTTAGAGGAAGATAAGATAAACAACCATGCATAAGAAAATATACCCGAACATATTTCTATGCAATACAAGTTTTGTGATTCATATTCAACCCAACCCATATTATTAACTACGTCCATATCTAATCCAACATGTGAAAACTCGTACCCAATCATTTAACCCACTTTAAGTTATTCATGTGAATACTTTACTTAGATAATTTTATATCGAATTAAAAAAGTATATCAACGGAATAAAAGATGTTAGTAAATTATATTAAATAATGTAAAGAAAGATAAAGATTCAAACACTAATAAAACACTAGAAAAGTATTTTCTTGGTATCCTTCTTGAAAATTAAGTATCAACGCAACAGTAAATTTAGGATAACGAGCAAATATATTTTCAACTAAAATAAGTAATTTCTCTAGTGCAACTAGAGAATAGGTCTAAGACATTTTGAACAATTTTCCTGAAAATAGGTTTAAGACATTTTGAATAATTATATTGCATACCCACTTTAGCCCCAATCCAATGGACTTTATTTTATCAACCCATTCAGACATGTAATAACAAATTCAGGAACTCAAATACCGCCCGACCCATTGAAAACGAGTTAAAAAGGCAGGCTTACAATTCACGTTGCCACCTCTATATCAAATACAGAATATGAGTTCCAAATTTCCATCACTGTGGTATTAGCGGTTGCGAAAGAGGTTGAACAAAATTCACACTCTACGTGAGACGCTAACTCAATAACTCAAACCCGACGATCGAGCTCTAACTTGTAAGCACGAGTTTTACTTGATTCAAATTTTCATTTTCTAAATTTGAGAACGGATATTAGTAACTTTCACATGTCCGTTTTTTTTTGTACTTATGAACACATGAATGAAAAATTTGACTACTTGAGTAGCTTCCAAATACTTCCAAGCTCGTACTTGAGTTAATAGTCGGACTAATGCTTAATGCGAGCTTGAAATGGAATCAAGCTCAAGTAGCTAAAAAGGAGCTCTGCTCATTCCACCGATGCAAGCTTAACGCGGGCTTGAAATGAAATAGTATTCTTCTAGGATAATGACACAAATGCTATATAAATTTTGGCCCAATATGTAATGTGGTCCTTGAACTTTAACTTTGTTTAATGTGATCTCTGAACTTTAGTCTAATATATAATGTTGTTCTCATATTTTTTATTTTGTTCGTGATCACTGAACTTTGGGCATACGTTCAATTTTGTTTATGAACTGTATGAAAAATATTCATTCTACTCTATTCAATGTGGTTTGATGTCGCCTTATGTGTACCAATGTTTAGACACGGAAATTCAGCATAAATAACTTTTAAAATGATGTTGTGAGCCAGCCAGATTTGAATGAAATGAAATGAGATGGGAATTACATGGAAATTGAATCTACTTCTCTCACTCCCAAATCACCAAAATTTTAGACAATATTATAGATTTTAGCATATTTCCACACCGCGATGGAGCTATTGTATGGAAGGGAAGTTGCTGGAGATAGCAAGAATAGAGAGGAGTTGTTGTCCGTGGCCATCAAGATGGTGCTCAATGTAGAGGTGATCAGTTCCCGATCCAATCTTGTTCCCAAAATTAGGAACCGCGGACTAGACCGGACCGGTCTGGTCCAACGGAACTAGTCACGTAGGAGTTAGTTTTTTTTTTTTTTGGGTCAAACACTTAGGATTTAGTTCATGTTTTATTAATTTTTGTCAATGAAATTTACTTAAGGTTTAGTTCACATTTTACTAATTTTTTTAAAGAAAAAAATTTAAATATATATATATACACATAGTCGGTCCGGTCCGGTCCGATTCCCCCTTAGAATTAGGAATCAGATTGCTCAGACACCAATTTCGCTTTTAGACCGCGAGTGATAACCATTTTGCTCTAGAAATCAAATTCTTGCCAGAAATTGATTTTTGGAGAGAAATCTGTTTGATAAACAAAATTAATTCTACTCCAGAAATTGATTTATGGAACATAAATCTATTTGATAAAATAAGAGAAAATTTCTGCTTCTAGATGAGAAATACATTTGATAACGGCACGTCAATTCTATTTCCGCAACAAAGATAGTTCAAACTCAATTGCAAAATATTATTTATCTTAACCTACGATGCATGATATTCGAGGCAAAATCCAGTACATTTTTTGAAATCCTCAAATAGAAAGAACAGAAATTCTAAAATAACAGTCATTACAAGAAGACCCGGTAACGTACCAAATCCTCAATTACACATAATACAAATCCTACAATACAACATTACATTACAAAAGGCAAAAAAAGCAAATAATCCTCGAATAATAATAATGAAAGTACAATACAATAGTTGAAAACCAAATTTCATGGAATCTTCGACATGTGATTATTCCTAGCTATTTTATAGGAAATACGTTTCCTGATAATGTTCATCTCGGTTCTCTCTTCGGTTATTACTACATCATCTGTACCATGTTCAATAGGTTCACACACATTATCCGGATCTCCATATATGGATAAATGCTTATCCATCCTGTCTTGCTCAATGATGTAGTTATGGATCGCATAGCATGCAATTACAATATGTGGTTGTTTTTCAAATTTAAATGGAGGCATCTGTTTCAAAACAAAAACAAACGATTCTTCAAAGCCGCAAAGGATCTCTCAATGATATTCCTTAATAAAGAATACCTGTGGTTGAACAATTCCTTTACTGTTGTTGGTCCCCCACTCCATCGAAATTCTAGTATATGATACCGTTCGCCTTTAAATGGTGTTTAAAAATTGAAGATTCTTATGATATTATGTGCAAGCCATGACCCAAAGGTAGTTATGGCCACGGTTTAGAACCGGCCGGTTCCGGTTCGTGGCCAAGTATGAACCGGAACCGGTCGGTTCCGGGCCGGTTCCGGTTCCGGTTCGAAACCGGTTCCGGGCCGGTTCATAATTTTTCTTTTATGTTTTTTTTTCCTTTTCCTTTTCTTTTTTTTTCTTTTCTTTTCTTCCTCCGCTGGGGCCGGCGGAGGTCGCTGGCCTCAGGCGAGGCCGCTCTCGCTAGCGTCGGGCGAGGGTCGCCCTCGCCTAGGCTGGGCGAGGGTCAACCTCGCCGGCGAGGTCGAGCCCTCGCCCGATCTGGCGAGGTCGGCCTCGCCCAACCCAGGTGAGGGCAGCCCTCGCCCGACGTTGGCGAGGCCGGTCTCGCCTGAGGCCGGCGACCTTTGCCAACCCTGGCTATGGCCGGCGGAGGAAGAAAAGAAAAAAAAAGAAAAGGAAAAGGAAAAGGAAAAGAAAAAAAACAGAAAAGAAAATAATAAAAAAATTAAAAAGTTACTGTTTTGATGATGAAACATTATTCAATATAAATTGTAATTAAAATGTAAATTGTAATCAAATTTGGAGACAAAAAGACAAGAGAGAAAGAGAGGACTTGAACTTAATAAATTATCATTAAGCACATTACAATTCGTTACAACGATCTATTAAAAAAGGAGCACAATATATATGTCCTAAAATGACCCCAAAACCTAAACATTTCATGCGCAGGGGTCGTTGGATTATACTTTGATTTCCCTAAACTCACGTGGGCATACCCGGTATGAAAAACAAGGGTTTCCGAAATATTTGCCAACTCCAATATAGTTCTTTTACCCTCAATCGTCACTATCCGTTCTAGTACTGGTAGAGGTAGTATTTTCGTCATTAAAGAATTTGGATTCATTGTTCCGATTTATCTTCTATTGCCGGTATTGAGCCTTCGTCCAATCAGCAACACAAGCTTGCATCTCCACTGATTCTGGAGCTAATCTTGAACGATGTTCGTCCAAAATATTACCTTCGGCACTAAATGCTTGTTCGACCGCAACTGTGGAACAAGGGGTTGAAAAAATCTGTTTTGCAATAAGAGAAAGGATTGGGTATTGGCTTGCGTGCCTCTTCCACCAATCCAAAATTAAAAAATCTGTACTACCTTCGAATTCAGTAAACTTAAATGAAATGGTTAGATAAATCTCTAATTCAGAAATATTTCCTATTACTCCATTTTGTTTTTTTTGTCTATATAATAAAAGTTGGTACCCTCTACTAATTTTACCTGTACTGTCATTTTGTATCTCCGTAAATTAAGAACATCCAATATCACCTAAATTATATTTACTATAAAATTCATTATATAATTCTATTACTACATTTTTAACCTCACGTATTATGGTTGTAACATTTATCACATCATAATGTAAACATTGATAATACGTATGCAAAAAATACTCAAGCCATCCAATTTGCAACGCAGATAAAAAATACAAGCAACTAAATAAATAATGAGAATTTCGCTATAATAATGTAGCCACTTCATTTTCATCGCAACTATAGTATGTTGTAATTCAACATTATTTTCATATTCATAAAAAATTCCGACAATATTAGTACATTCTACTAAAAATAAATGTGTAGTAGGATAATAAACACCGGACAAAATATAAGTTGCATCATTAAAAACCTTTAAAACATCTAAAATTTTTTTGCAAATATCCCACTCTTGTGGGTATAAATTAATCTAAGATATATTATTAGAAATGAATGCACATAATAAATCTTTATATGCTAAAGATTCACTAAGCAAGTGGAAAGTAGAATTCCAACGAATTGGAACATCTCTTTGAAATCTTTTTAGCTTTTTGCCATTTTCTCTACAAAATCTACCCCACTCTTTCATTTTTTGGGAATATTTCCATAAAAATTGAATCGTCGTTTTTATTGGTTGAGGAAAATATCAAAAGTTTTCAAACCATCTTGTATACATAAATTTAAAACATGACAAGCACATCTAACGTGAAAAAATTTTCCGCTAAAAGCGAGTTTACAAATATTTTCTAAATTGACAATTGAAGCGGTATTTGCCGCGGCATTATCAAAATCAATTGAAAAAATTTTGTTAAGCAAATAATATTCTTCTAAAATTTGTCTAATTATTCTATAAATATTATTTACCGTACGTTTATCATCGAAAACTCTAAATGCAATAACTTTTTTTTGAATACTCCATTTGTCATCTATCCAATGACATGTTATGCCCATGTAAGAATGATTTTGTTAATGATCACTTTAAATATCACTTCCTATATGCACACATCCATTAAATTGCATAAAAAAGTTTAGAATGATTTTATTAATGATCACTTTAAATATCACTACCTATATGCACGCATCCATTAAATTGCATAAAAAAGTTTTGTAAATCTTTTTTCCATTTTTGTAAAAATCTTTAATTACTCGTTTAATTGAATTTCTATGAACACGTTTTGCTTGTGGAGCACATGCTTTTTATACAAATTCATTAAAACCAAATCTTTCTCCAAAATTAAATGCTAAATGCTCAACGGAAATAAATTTGCCTAATTCTTCCTTATAAATTTTTTCATTAAAACGAAATAAAAGGGAAGTGTTAGGATTGACATACCCGGAAATTTGTTGTTGCCCAATATCGATTCTCGTTTCGGTTGGATGTTTGCTCCTAAGATGTTGTTTGAATGTTCCATATCCTTGTCCACCTGTATATTTATATATTTTCTCACAATATTTACAAATTATATCATACTTTTTTTTACCAATATCAAACCTTTCCATTTTTGTGAAGTGATTCCAAATGTCAGATGTAAATTCCCGTTTTGCTTCCTTTGTTGTAGATATTTCAGCAGGAGGATGAAAACTTTATTGCGTCGGGATGCGCTCCACATTGGGAAAAATGTTGATTTCATCATCTTGAAAATCTGCATATTCACGAGGATCAAAAGAATGATGGGATTTCGTCGTGATATTCTTACCTTTGCCAGTTGGCACTAGACTTCCACTTGCCATTTTTCGAGTGGATTGAGAGAATTGAGCGGATTAATTGGGAGAATTAAGAAAGAATTGTGTGGATTGAGAAAATTGAGAGAATTTAAGAGAATTTGAAAGAATTTAGAGCATTGAGAAAATTTGAGACTTGAGAGAAGAGAATTTGAGAGAATTGTGAGTATTGAGAGAATTTGAGAGAATTTATAAGAAAAAAATGAGAAGAAAATTTAGGATTAAAAAAAAAGAAAAGATAACCGTTGTAATTTTGCAACAGTTTTTTTTTTTTTTTGCCCGTTTGGGTGTTGGCCGTTGCCTGCAGCAGGGTTTGCAGACATGCAGGCCCTCCTGCGGGGGGCTTTTTTTTTTTTTTTTAATTTTTTCCCCTCAGCAGGGCCTGTAGACGTGCAAGCCCTACTGCAGGGGGTTTTTATTTATTTATTTATTTTAAAATTTTGCCCGTTGCCAGGGGCTGCCCTGGTAACGGGCCGCAGCAGCAGGGCCTACACACGTGCAGGCCCTACTACAGCTTTTTTTTTTTTTTTTTTTTTTTTTTTTGGAATCGGGCCCAGAACCGGCGGTTCCGGACCGGTTCCAAACCGCGGGCTCGGTCAACGGGCTGGGCCCGGGTTTGACCGGGCCGAAACCGGCCCGTGGCCATGACTACCCAAAGGAGATACACAAGACAATTTCCACGCTAGAGCATGGAGCCAAAGCAAAATGTACTGTTCGTGGCCCACGTATGCCAGCCAAGGATAATTTCCAAGCAAGTCTTTGGTAGTTTGTTCTGATCAAAAGAACAACTAAAAGCATCATATAGGCATGTTAAAGAGGAAGAAAAAAGAGGCTAATGGGGTAGAACATAATTCCACCAAAAATAGATTCGATATTTCTCTCCGGCGATTCATCGAACGGATAGTGTACGTTTCAAAAACAAGCTTCGGTTTCACATTTAATGCAATTCTTGCCTTAAACAATGTATATTGACTTATAAATCATCACAATCATTCACAGGTCGATCTTAGATTCACAATATAAACAGCGGATAGAACTCGACATCCTAAGCTTCAGTGAAGCAGGTAAAATAAGGCAGAAAATAGGATGGCTCACCTGAATCTGATGGCCGCAAAACTATGAATCGGCGACTAGCGACGGTGGTTCGAATGAGATTAGCGATGATCACCTTCGACTTCTTTGAAATCGCTCCTCTACTCTCTCTCGCTCTTTCTCCTTTCTTTTTCTTTCTTTTGCGCGCTAAGCAAAATGACCGCTCCCCAAAAGAAGATCTTCCTCCCAAAATCAAAGTCGGAGGCGTGGGCGTAGGCGGGGCGGAGGCGTGGGCGGAGCGCGGGAGTCCTTCTCGCCTTAGTAGAGAGACAGAGAAGGGGGAGAGAGAACTGTGGCAGATGTGGTCTCTATAGCGGACGCGCAGGCAGAGGCGTCCATGGAGAACGGGCGCTCGCTGGGCGAAGCGCAAGGGCTCGACCTAGCAGAGAGACGGAGAAGAAATTTGGTGAGATCTTAGAATGTGTTGGGAAGGGCATGAAGAAGAGAGAAAAGAAGGAAATCTCGTTCTAGAAAAGAGAAGCTAGAGAAAATAGCTTCCGTGTTTTTGGGCCAAAGCGCGTTCTGGAATCAAAAAGTGATTCAGGAGCCAAAAAAAGGAATGCATTTTTATCGGACGCATTTTTGTTCTAAAATACAAAAATTGACTTAGAATGCATTTCGAAAATTTTTAATAAACGCATTTTTATTTCGGAATGCATTCTGGAATAAAATTTCTACTTCAGAATGCATTTCATGTGCACTCTTAAGAACCGGGAACTGAACCAAACTAGTCAATCCGATCTGGTCCGAGCAATCTGTTTTGTATACCCCTAGCTCGATGGAAATAAGGCGAGGGAGAATCTGCTAGGCTTCATAGATACTTCTCAAGAATAAATATCTTTAAGACTTGGCATTTTCTATGGCAGGGCTTGTGAAAGGATACATTGCCAACAATATGAATGCTCGCCCTCGGATGGTCGAAGTTTTGTGACTCTTTCCAGTATCTTCTCTTCCTGTTAGGATGGAGATCCATCGGACAAGTTTGAAGATGACTTTGTTTCAAGAGATGTTTATATTGAATTCCCACATCAAATTCACGTTAGACGAGTCGCTTGCAACATTTGTTTCAACATCAACAATTTGATGAGCATATTGGACAGAAGTTAACGGAGGTTAGAATTGTTATAAGTTTACCAATTTGAAATTTTTTGTTATGTGAAAAGTAGTTTGAGTAAATGTGTTTTAGATGCATCGATTTGAGGTTTTTAGCAATGTTATCCTTTCGTATTTTCATTTTGCTATGCAATTCCCCCCACAAAGTTCTGAACTGGGCCAAATTTAGTCGAGTTGATTTTGGGTTGAAAAATAAGTCTATTTCAAATCCATGGGTTTACTTTTCTTAACTTTTTATATCCTGTTTAAAAATTTAGGTAACCCATATTTCACCCAGCCAACTAAACACGAATCATCTTACAAGAATAAAAAAAATAATGAACAAGAATCTAAAAATGAGTTTGAGATTCATATTGCCACCTCTAGTTGTGAGTAGAGGTGTCAAATTGGTGATTGGATCAGGTCATATTTGAGTGATTGAAAATTAATACAACCTAAATCAACCTATTTAACCAACGTCAGTAAATCATGTAGAAACCCACTTGTACATAACTAAGGTCTACTCAAATAACCTGCATTTTGAAGGCATTAATTAAATCCATTTCTATTTCTTCTTCTCTTTTTTTTTTCCTTCTAATTTTTCCCACTTTGATTTCAATTTCCTTGATGCCTTTCAATGGCAAAGTTTATATTTCAAGTTGAATCGTCCTGAGAATTGGGAGCTGCGGCAGCAAAACTTATCTCTACTTGTTCATTACATAGAAATGCTCAATTTATGGAAGGCGTTTAAAATGGAAAATTATCTTTGTTTTCTATAATGTTACTCTGTATTGCATCTCTTTTTGAAAGAAAGAATTGCCTAGATCCCTAATTTCAATCGGAATTAAGTTTGCTTTTTGATTAGATAAATTTGCCTATTTTATTGGTCAGAATGAGTTAGCTGGCGACGATTTGACCGACCGGTTTTTTTTTTTGGTAGAAGCCGACCGGTTAGCTGCAACCTTATTTAAAAGTAATTTCAACTCTTCAGGAAAACTTCTTTTGAAAAAATTACTCACATTTTTTTTTGGTCGAATATAAAGAGAAATTACTCACTTCATATCCTTATATTGTGATTAAAAAAAAAGTTTCCTTATTTAATATTTTCCCCGTTTCAAATTAAATAGTCCGAATTCTCTCGTTCTAATGTTCGTGAAAAACAGAACCAGAGGGGCGTCTTCTCTTACCGCGCCCTGCCTCCGACGAGACACAGACTCGAACGCGGCGGCTACCTCCGCCGGCGCGGCGAGGACGGAGGATCCGCCTTTGGGGGAGCAACTCCGGCGGAAGGAATGGTACGCATGCTCCGGCGGTCTCTCTTCTTGCTTCTTTCTCCTTGGGTTGGCCAAGCTCCAATCTTTAGCTTCCTTTTTTGCTTTGTCAGTACTTGGTTTTTTGCTGCTAATTTCTCGTAAAGGTTCGTTGTTTCATCGCTGGTTTTCACAAGAACCATGATCTTGTTTTCCCTGTTGTTAGAATTAGTGTGATCAGTGTGTTACGGACGGTGTGTTTTAGTTGTTAGATTTAGTGTGATCAGTCCAAAGAACTCAAATAAGGTCCGAAGATTACCGTAATTTTTAGTTGTTTTTTGCCCGAAACTTTCGAGCATGTCAATGCCGCATGCCACGTTCTGATTTCTGCTCGATGCCGGGTCACCTTGAACTGCTTCAGCACTCGATTCCATCTGTGAAAGGCCGGGTTGCGGAGGATAGTTAAAGTTATCTTGTAATTTTAGTTATGTAAAGTTAACTTTTTTATTGTTGGACGCAGGCCAGAACTGACACGAAATCAAAAGGCGCGGTAATGTGCTGATAAGTTTTAAAGCTGGGCTGAAATTGAAAATTTGGGCAAAATACGTGTTCTTTTTGGCTGAAGTAGTCAAAAATAATTTATGTACGTGTAGTTTTTAAGTAGGTAACAATTTTAATTTCGAAATTAGTTGCTCAATTTTGGTAATTTGCAGCTTTATAATCAAGTTGTAGACTCGGTCTTGTTAAATAGTGAATTCTTGCACTTCTATTCAACTTGGCCATTCGGTTTTTTATGTGAACCTTACCTATCCTAGATAAAAATGCCAGTTTGTTTACTTTGTTTTTGGTATGCTTAATCCTTGTGTTTCTGCAGGCGACTGTTTGCCTACAATGTGGGGACCATGGCTTCGATGTTGCTTTGATCTATTGTGAGGACTGCCAAGGTTATGCTATTCACCGGTAAGTTCGCCCTCACTTCCTCTCCAACTATACAATGTAATTCTCGACAACCGCGCATGCAGGCGCACTTACTGTACTACCCAATACATGTGTGCACCTGTATGGATGCATGCACGTGAATGCACATGTGTGCAGATTTTTATGTAGGTATTAGTTCTTCTGCAATCTTGCTTCTGCTAGTTGAGTTAATCATGGTGATTTACAAGCCTTTTAAATTCTTAAAATCACAGTATGCCTTTTGTACCCGAGATTTGAGCTTTCTTTGACTGTGTCAACCATTAGAATTATGATGCAAATTACGAGTCTGTTGGGGCATCAAACCTAGTAATTGTTCACTCAGGGATCTCCAATTGATTCATTGATTAGCTTTGTGAGATATTTCTGATGGAAGTTGCACATTTGGCGTTGCTCTATTGGATATATAACAGTCGAACCCTCAAGATTTAGAAACTGGAATCAGAAAGAATCCCTCAAGATTCTATTTCTTTAGATCTTTACGGTGCTGGTTTCACTTCAGACTGTAGTGAGAGGGAAAGATTTTCCTTATTTTGAATGATGGAGTGAGAGGGAAAGATGTTAACACTGTAAAGCTACAAATGCACATGAGTTCTATCTAACCGTATCATTCATGCATAATAAATAATATCAAGACTTCATATTACACATCATGCCAAGTATCATAGGCTTCCCCATGAACTCTGTAATGTCAATAGCAAATGGCAACTACGTTTATCTAGCTAAGGAATCCAGGCATGCCGCTTGTCATTTGAGTCCTTTAGCAAATGAAATTGGGAAATTTGATAGTCTTTAGGAAATCAGTGTTCCTTACCTGTTAGTTCTAGTGCAGTTGGTCATATACTTGTTGAGTTTTGGACCCGATCCTATATTTTTTGTCGCATGTGGCCATGTAAATATTAAAATAGCAAGCTGCAATCCGTCTAGTCGATTACTTTAATGTGCTAAATATTTGCCCTATTTATGCAAGTTTGGTTCATGCAAAAGATGCTCACTATTTGAAATTTGACTGTCTTCCTTTCATGCCTTTCAGCTATTGCCTCGAAACCTTGCCTAAAACTTTTGATGAAGATGTTGATTGGTTCTGCGATGATTGTCAATCCAAGAGTGGAAAGCCTGATACCAGTGAGGAAAGTTGCTCTCCCCTGTGCGAAGTGGATGACTTGCCAGACTTAAGGATTCCAGAATCGGTCCAATGTACAAAAAATTCAAAAGAGTATATTCATCTAGAAAGATTGGGGAAGAAGAAGAATAGGAAGAAGAAGAGGAAGAGGAAGAAGAGAGAGAAGAATGAGCTCAAGCCCCAAAGGGAGAAAGATGAGGAAGGAGAACAGTTAGGTGATAAGGGCACGGAAAGATTGGGAAAGAAGAAGAAGAAGAAGAAGAGAAAGAAGAATAAGCTCAAGGACCAAAGGGAAAAATATGAGGAAGGAGGACAGTTGGGCAAGAAGGGCACAGTCTTTACTTCAGGGGCAGAAGTCGAAAAAACCAAAGATATACCTCTTATTCCAGTTTATGAAACTCGGTGCAGCGGAAACTACGACGAAGCTGGAAAGGAAGGAGGACAGTTGGGCGAGAAGGGCACAGTCTTTACTTCAGGGGCAGAAGTCGAAAAAAACGAAGACATACCACTTAGTCAAGTTTGTGAAACTCGGTGCAGCGGAAACTATGACAAAGCTGGTAATATCGGACTTGGTTTGAGAGCTATTTCAGCAGACACACGGAACTCTTATGAAGAGACCGTATCCATGAAGGCCCCAGAATTACCAAAGCTATTTGGGAAAGATACTTATGTGCATGCACAGCCAATTATTGATTCAAGCAGGAGGTAAATTTGACTGCTCTTTCTTCTAAAATCTAAGTTTCTCGACTCTTTAGCAGCAAACACCCCACTCATTTGCGTAGTTCTCTTTTCACTGGTTCTGGGTACACAACTTATACGAAGCTGTTCGTGGGAGGATTGGCGTTAGAGACGCAGAGTGACACTTTGATGCGCTACTTTGAGCAGTTTGGGAACATTCTTGAGGCCTTTATTGTGACTGACAAGAACACTAGCCGATCCAAAGGCTATGGATATGTAAGTATCAATGTTCTGTTCTGTAACTGTGACTGTTTAGCTCTTGTTATTTGGAGATGTTGGTTTTAATTATTCCTTCTCAGTGTGTGTGTTCAGTTTTTCCTGCTTCAATTTGATGGTGATGGATTTGTAGCCATGGTGTTTTTATTTGTGAATTGGATTTATATGGAGGTTAGGTGACATTCCACGATCACGAATCTGCAAGAAGAGCTTGTGAAAATCCCAGCCCAGTTATTGATGGCAGAAGGGCTTATTGCAATTTGATTTCTCTCGGCCGGCCTCGGCCACCTCTTCCTTATGGTACTTTCTGTTGTGATCCACAGTACTACCTAATTGTGAACATTGCATGCTCCGCTGACAGTGCCGTGTGGCACTTGATCTAGTTTGATATGGGATGATTGAAGTTAGTTTCCTTTTAGTCGTTGTTGGAGTGTTGTATCCCAGCAAGAACCTTTTCGTGTTGTTAGGGTACCAATGGTAATAAGTAAAGAGCAAGCTAACTTTACCAAGAACTTTTACTAAAATTGATTTATCCATTGATGTGATGAAAATTGGTGTTTAAACCAGTGGTCCATGCACCGGTCATTGGCCTGTTCATAATTGTAATGGTGCGATATAAGTTTCTGCAGACATTGGTCCATAATTGAAGTATGCTGAAATCTGCATTTAGGGTGCAATGGGTGAGAAAATTATAGTATGTGCCCTCAAAGTTCGTTAAATATCTGCCAAGTAAATTGTGAAATTCAATGATATTTGTAATCTCAGCATCTTGTATGTGGACAACCAAATGAATTTCTCGGGTTGTAAGCCACATGATGTGGCTTTCAAACTAAGTACAGGAAGCAGGGGTCCTCCTTTGGCATATTCATCAATCATGAGTGTTACAATGTACTAGTGTTTCATTTGAGCTACGCAGCAGTCACTTTTTGGAGTTTCGAGGTTATGTTTCTTGTTCTAATGGATGCTTGTTTTGTTGTCCTAGGGCAATTAAGACCTGTAACACCTCTGATTGGAAGTGTTCAGGCTCCCAGGGGGAGTTACGTCCAGAGCCCTGTCTACCACTGTCCAAGTCCATATGATTATCAGCCAGGATATGTCTATCCTCCTTATGAGTAAGTCCGAAGTCATGTAATTTCCTACAAGGAACTTACAGTTATTAGTCCCAGTTAGAATTGGATGCTTGTGCTGCTGCGCAATCCGGATTTCAAGAGATGTAGCAATTAGCATACAATTTAGAACCTCCAAAATCAGAGAGTAAATTTGTTGATCACGTGCAAAATGGAAAATCAGATATCGTTAATCAGATATGGTTGAGTATGAGGAGCATCTTCCTTTTTGTTTACCCAAAAGAATATTGTGCGAGCAAAGTTTGTGACATTTCATCTCCCATATATGAAGGGCGGCATATTGATATAACTGGTCAAATCAGTGCCATCTTCAACAAATGATTTGACAGGAAAAGATTCCTGTTGATGTAATACCTTCATGTGTCTATATCTTCTGAAGTGATTCATTTACTTTCTTTACTGCAGGTACCCTACATATGAGCCTAACTATGTGTATCCACAGGTTAATCCTAGATGTCGTTCTTGTCGAAATTTGAACTTTTCTCAGAAGTTGTAGCATAAAGTGTTTAGTAACCCATATGGAGCTCGCTGATACGAGTTTATATACTGTACTTCTGAATTGCAGGGTGCCTATTATCCTTACATGGCCCAGCATTACCGACAAAGGTATCGAGCACCTTCCACATATAGCAGTGACTTACGCTCATTTGGGTGGTCAGGTCATCGACCTCCTGGTAATCATGGGTATCCGATGCTTCGTGGTTATCGGATGCCGGGTCAGCAAATAATGCCCCACCGGGGGGGCCCAATATAACCGGGGGAACGCCTGCTGCAGTTCCCACCATTCAAGTGCCTTGCACTACTGGTATATTTCTCACTCTCTTCTAAGTTCACAAAGTGATGTTTCTGGAGCTCCTACGATGTCGGGAATACACATCCTTATGATCATATCAGATATTTTTTTTATATTGCCATCTAGTTTTTTTTCATTTACAGGGAATTGAAATTCAGCAAACAGGGGTCAATTATGTTGGGAGAGCCGCAGCGCTTATGTCCAACTTAGCATTCTCTGAAGTGAATGACGAGGCAAAGTCGTTCCCTTGTTTTGACGCAAGGTTAAAAGACCTTAGTGTTTACTCTTCAAGCACGAATATATATAGAAGAATTCATGCTTGACTTAGTGCATTAGAGTTATGGGTAATATTTATATGCATCTTGTCATGCATTAGAGCTACTAACTGATTCCCAATTTCCATACCTATCCATGATCCATGATATGATTCCCCAGTGCAGTGTTCATCCGTTACTTATATGAGAGATTTTCTCTTTATACTAACAGGTGAAATGAGAATAGAAAAGCTTCTTCCGATGAAGTAGGAGGACTGAGCGGTAACGAGCAGAGATGATAAATGGCAAAAACCTAATGATTACCCATTTTGACGTTGCCTTTGCAGAGAAAAGCTAATAAGAATAGAAAAACTGCTTTCCTGCTCTCTGCAAGATCTTTTTCCCAATTCTAGACTTAGACTTTTATAAAAGAAGAGGATACCATTTATCTGCCTTTGCATTGGCAAACCTAACAAACCGACCATTCATTATAGAGATAATACCACCAAAGATTTCAAATTAGTGCATACATAACACATTTATCCCAAATTAATTTTCATGTTGACAAAAATTTTAAATCGGTACGTTTGAGATACATTTATCCCATACTAAAATTTTCGTGTCGCAAAAAATTTCAAATTTGTATATCTACGACAAATGTACTCTTTGTTAGTTTCAATCTAATATCTCAATTAAGTTGATAGTGGCAAGTTGACTTGACTGACGTGGATATACAGCATAGGTGGCTCTTTAAAGAACATTGTTGTGGGGAAGTTAGATTTGAAGAAAATGAATTGAGCTTGGGAATTAGAGTAAACGATGGCCAAATTTAACCCACAACCTATCAAATTGAAGCTATGGATGTCATCTACACTTTGCTTGTTAGTCGTCTCCACAAATGAGGTCATTTACTAAGTGAAATTCCCTAATTACTACAACATGTTCGCTGACTCCGAATCAGCAAAAGTCCTAATGAACATCTTATCAAACATAGAGTTCAAACCGGGCGAGAATCTTAAACATGGAGAGACCGTCCTCTTGATACCTCGGAAAAGGCGGACTCCGGTCCCGCTATTGATTTGGTGTTAAGGTCATTCGTGGTGAAGGTAGGATTGGGTTCCTGCAGCAGCTTGCAGTCCATCGACAGCTTCACCCTCATCAGCATGCGACCTAGGCATTGTCGAACGAAATGAAAGCCTGCAAACAAAAATCGGACAGATAATGTATTGCCAAGACAGAACACATAGCTTTCACGTCTTCCTTTCGATGCGGTTTGTGGTGGCTTCTGACGATTTGAAGATGGTCTGGTCTAAAAGACGAAAGCCAGCGCTTTGAATGCGAGAAACAGGGATAGCAACACTGGATTCTGGGAGAAGAACAGCCGACAAGATGGACGCTATCAACAGTGAATGCCTATGTGCATGAACTCTCAGAGGCTCTCCTCTCCATTCCCATCTCTCTGTTTCTGACTTCGCTACGTGTGGAAGGAGCGATGGACAGACCAAGATGATGGAGTGGAATACGATCATCTCTCTTTCTCTCTCTCTCTCTCTCTCTGTTCTTTTCTCTCTCGCCAAAATGTTCTCCTCGTGCGTGCATGGTGGCCGGTCGATTGGTTACGTAACATTCAAAAGAAAAGCTTGGTAGAGATGATGGTGAAGTCTGGAGCAAAACCCTTTCAACATATTGTCTGTCTGGCTAAGCGAATCTGAATCAGAGAGGGAGTCCGTTGCCCAGAGAGCCTCCGAAACCCTTGAAGCTTGAAAAACACCATGAGCACAAACTTCTACCAGAGCACGCCCAATCCCAGAGCGCTCAAACGAGCACCTCGTCGTACCATGTCATCAAACACCTTCCTTTGTGAGAGCAGCTTCGAATCCCGATCCTTGAAGAGAGAACCCCGTGGATTTTTTGTTGGCTTGGAGTGGCGATGGAAGAGAGAGGCCTCCGTTTGTCGCTCTGCTTCCATTTCTTCCTTTCGATCCAGCAGTTCTTCCTCCGATTTTTCCAACAAAGTGTCACCTCATTTCAACTCCAATCAGCCACAAGTCAATCCAATCCCCCTGTCATCTCCATTCCCACAAGTTTTCCAGCCTCAAACGTCTGGTAAAGATGTCCTTGCTTCAGCTGCACTTCCCGCCTGGTTTGCCCACCTGCACACTCCACCGAGCGCCCCATTCCCTGCTCTCTTTCTCTTCCGTTCCTCATCTCTGCTTCCTTGGTTTTGCCTTTTCTGTTTCGTTTTTCTTCTTTATTCAATGCCCACGTCCTGAACAAGATCAGGATGACGGCGACGACGACGATTGCCATGCCCATGTCGATGCACGAGTTATCCAGCGGGTCTGCAAAGTTGCAGCATTATTTCCTTCACATAGTCAAACTGAAAGCTACAGCCAATCACATTGGAGATAAGAGCATGCTGCCTAGGTAAACATTGTCGGATAAGATAATCTACGTAAGGAATGCCATTTGGATGGCGGTCTGAAAAAAAGAGAGAAGAAAAATTGGGGACGGCTCCTACAACGGGGCGGTTCACAAATATTCGTGATTTCGTCCAAGTCGATGTTCGAACCAAAAAATTCCCTAATTTCTAAATTTGGGAAAGTGCAATAAATATTGCAAATGCAAGATTAGGCAATGTTGGACATTTTTGTTTGAGGGTCAAATTATATCATTATTGACAAATTTGATCCCTAATTTTTCATGAGACATCTCCTAGGTGAAAATTTATGTATCCATCGGAGATAAGGTGAGGGAGAATCTATGATGCTTCATAGGTTCTTCATTCACAAACGAGCATCTTTTAAAGACAACGTCGTTTTAAAAAGCCATTTAAGCTTCTTGCATCCATGTCAATTGAGTCGCTTGCAACATGTGTTTCCGCACTGGAAATTTAATTGAAACATTGGATAGAAGCTAACTAATGATAGATTTGTCATGGTTGTAGCAATTTGATTTTTTTGTAACACGAAATTAATTGAGATAAATGTGTTTCAGATGTATTGGTTTGGGATTTTGGTGGCATTATCCGTTTTGCTCTATTGGTCATGTTACTTAACATTCAATTACAATTTGTTGAGAATATATCTCAAATTTGAATTCGTGAAGAAAATCCAATTCGAGTGAAACTTCCAAACCCAAAGAGGACTTGTGCTTTGATGTCCGAACAAGCAATACCATATTGAAATACTATCTACATTGAATTTGGATTCCTAATTTGAATAAATTTCCTAATTTTGAATTAAGTTATTAAAACATAATTCTACACGATTATTGCATATTAGAGCAAACAAAAGAAGTGTGAAGGTTTTTTCTTTATAATTTTTTTGAATAAGTTTTCTATGAGAGATTGCGAGATAACTTTTGTGGGTTGTACATAGGGTGCAATTTAAGGGTGAGAAACACTTTGAGCAGCTGGGCAATTGTAAACTCTGCATTTCTTGAATTTATAATGGATTTCTTAGCAGCCGGCTCTTCCTATGAATTAGATCTAACACTCGAACCGAATCGCATAAATTTCCAATATCATTATCGTTCCTCAATGATTTTTCTGATAATTTAATATCATTATAGTTGTTTTTTTGGTCAAAATTGCAAGATCGTATCAGTTCACAACGCAACTCATAGGTTTCATTGACTTTGTACCGCAACGTAAAGAATATGTCCTGGGAAAAAAGTTTAGTAAACGCAAGGAGTGGCAAATAAAGAGATGATTTGAAAAACCTATGATAAAACTCCTATTGAAATCTTATATCTAATCGAAAATCATCCCTGTTTTTCCCTCCCCACAAATGTTTGTGGCTTAAAATGCTAGAAACTCAAGTGCGTATTTGGTTAATACCACGAAAAATTCCAAACTGGTATATCTGTAATAAATTTACCTCAAATTATTTTTGTAACTACAAAAAACTCAAAACTGATATACCGGTGACAATTTTACCTCGAACTAATTTTTTGACTATAAAAAATCTCAAACCGGTACACTTATGATAAATTTACCCTTCATTAGTTTTCGTTAAATTTGACTATCGAATTTCTAAGTTTGATGATACGTGGTAGTTGATGGGTGTACCGGTTTGCGGTTTTACTCATATGTTTGTTACAAATTTACCAATTTGTGATATTCAAGGGAGGGTGAATTTGTCACAAATGTATCAGTTTGGAGTTTGTAGTAGTTGAAAAATTAATTATAGGTAAAATTATCACAGGTATACCAGTTTGAGATTTTTGGTAGTCAAAAAATTAGTTCGAGGTAAAATTGTCACAAGTGTACCGGCGTGGGGTTTTTTATGGTAAAAAAAATAGTTCGGGGTAAATTTGTTACATATATACCGGTTTGTGATTTTTCGTGATCAAAAAATTTGTTCGGGGTAAATTTATCACAAATGTATCGGTTTGGAGTTTTTCATGATATTAACCCGGTACGTATTCGACCACGCCATTCGAAAAAAAAAAAAAAAAACTAATATACTCACATTCAAAAAATTAAATCCCGCCCACGAAATATTTTCTCGTTTCTCTCTCTATTTTTTATTTTTTTTATCGCCGGACAGGCGCGTCCGCAACCAGCGTGCCCCGATCCGACAATAAAGCTGCTCCTCTCTCTTTACCCTTCGCCCCATTTCTCGCACGCGGTGTTTTTTTCCACACGGGACCCCGTAAAATAGCCAAAGCGAAAGGGCGATCTCGCGATAAATAATAATGGATCACCGTAATGAGCTTGATTTAGGTGCAAATCTTAATGAAGGTTTGGGCCTCGCTTAAAGGCCCAACGAGACGGAAAACTGAAGAAGCCGAAGAGAGACGGCGGCAACCACACACGTTTTTCATTAATCACACCTTTTTTAATTCGCCCTCTTTCTTCCAGAGCTTTTGCTTCCGCTCGTGCCGGAAAACAGGGACGGACAGGAGGGGGTTTTCTCCGAACGAGGCGGCGAATCCCTCGGCCGGCGGCCCCCGCGGCGAGGGCGGCGGCGGAGGACCCGCCTCTCTCTCTCTCTCTCTCTCTCCCGGCGGATGGAATGGTACGCAATCTGCGGCGGCGCCTCTCTCTCTCTCTCTCTCTCTCTCTCTTTCTCTTCCTTCTCGCTTCTTTCTCCTCGGGTTGGCCGAGCTTCCAATCTTCTTCTCTGCGCTCGGCTTTTCGCCGCCGATTACTCGTTAAGCTTCATTGTTTTGTCGCTGTTTTTCTTCCGCTGGAGCCGCGATTTCGTCTTTTCCTTCCGTTAGGATTAGTGTGATTGGTGTTGCGGACGGTGCATCTTGGATATGGTCCGAATTTTACCCTAATCTCGAGTCGTTTTTGGTCGTTGCGACGTGCCGCATTCTGGTCTCGGCTCAATGCCGGGCCACCTTCGACCACCTTAGGACTTGATTCAATTGAATGAAATGCTTGGGGTGGCGGAGGGTAGTTAACGTTATCTTGTACTGTTAGTCGTGTAAAATTAACGAATGAGTTGTTGCATGCGGGTCGGATCTGAATCGAAATCAGAAGACGCGGTATTGCGCCGGTAATTTTTAAAGCTGGGCCGAATTTGAAAATTTGGGCAAAATGCACGTTCCTCTTTGTTGTGGCCGCGTTCCCTGAAGTAGTTGAATGTAATTTGTGAATATTGTAGCTTTTAAGTAGTTAGGAATTTAAATTTCGGAATTAGTTGATTAATTTGGGTGGTTTGGAGCTTTGTAAACAAGTTGTAAACTCAGTTCTGGTAAATAGTGAAATCTTGCACTTCTATTCAGCTTGGCCATCCGAATTTTATGTGAACCTTACTGATATTAGAGAAAAATACGAGTTGGTTTCCCTTGTTTACGGTTTACTCAATCCTTTTGTTCTCCCAGGTGACCGTCTGCCTACAGTGTGGGAATAGGGGTTTCGATGTTGCTTTGATCTTTTGTGGTGACTGTTGAAAATGTGCTATTCACCTGTAAGTTTGCCCTCACTTCCTCTCCAATTATATCACGTTACCCTAGGCAACCATGCTCGCAGGGGCGTGCACAGCACTGCCTGATACATGCGCGTGTCCGTATGCATGCATGCACGTGAATGTGCACGTGTTAAGATTTATACGAGGTATTAGTTTTTCCGGAATCTTGCTCCAGCTAATTGAGGAAATCATGGTGATTTACAAACCTTTCTGATACTAAAACTCACGGTATTCCTTTGCACATTGAATTGGAGGTATTTTTGACCGTGGTTGCCCATTCAAGTTGTGATGCAAATTATGGAGTTGTAGTGTATGAGTCTGTTGGGGCATCTGACCTAGTAACTGTTCCCCCAAGGGTCTCCACTTGATTCACTGATTTACTTTGTGAGGTATTTCTGGTGGAAGTATCACATTTAACGTTGCTCTATTGGATGTGTAACAACTGAGCCGAGAGCCTTGAATCAGAAAGAATCTCTCAAAGATTCTATTGCTTTAGATCTTTTTGGTGCTGTTTCACTTCAGACTGGAGTGAGGGGGAATTTTTGTTCTTTTTCTTTGGAATGATGGGGTGAGAGTTGCACATGCCATCTAACCGTGTCTATCATGCATAAAACGTACTTTTCAAGACTTTATATTACACATCATGTCATGTATCATAGGTTTCCCATGAACTCTGTTGTGTCAATAGCAAATACGGATTCCTAGCTGAGGAATCTTGGGCACGCCACTTGTCATTTGAGTCCTTTAACAAATGAAATGGGAAAATTCACAAGTCTTTAATAAATCAGCATTCCTCTTGCTTCCGGTGCAGTTGGTGATATACTTATTATGGTACGAACCTAATCTATATTTTTTGTTGAATGTGGCCACGTGGAAATTAATATAGCAAGCTGCAATCTTCCTCGGGTTTTATGTACTTTAACATGCTAAATGTTTATACCAAGTTCAGTTCATGTCAAAGATGCTCACTGTTTGAAATTTGACTCTCAGCCTTCTATGCTTTTCAGCTATTGCCTGGAAATTTTGCCTAAAAGTTTCGACGAACATGTTGTTTGGTTCTGCGAGGATTGTCGACCCAAGCTTGGGAAACCCGATACCGATGAGGAAAGTTGCTCTTCCCTGTGTGAAGAGGATGACTTAGAGATTACAGAATTGGTACGATGTACAAAAAATTTGAAAAATATTTCTCTAGAAAGATTTGGGAAGAAGAAGGGGATTGAGAAGTGGACGAGGGAGAAGAAGAAGAGAAAGAAGAATGAGCTTAAGCCACAAACGGAAAAAGATGAGGAAGGAGGACAGTTGGCTGAGAAGGGCAAGGACTTTACATCAGAGGCAGAAGTCGAGAAAACCAAAAATGTACATCTTAGACAAGTTAACGAAACTCAGAGCTGTGGAAACTATGACAAAGCTGAAAATATCGGAATAGATGTGAGAGCTACTTCGGGATACATGCGGAACTCTAATGAAGAGGCTGAATCCATGAAGGCCCTGCAATCACCAAAGCTTGATTGTCCGGAGCTATTTGGGAAAGATACTTATGTGTATGCCCAGCCAATTATTGATCCAATCTGGAGGTAAAATCGACTTCTCTTTCTTCTAAATTTCTTGGTTCTCTAGCAGCAAACGCCTGCTTATGAGTTTTTTTTGTTATTTTATTTTTTTCATTTACAGGGGAAGTCTGAAATTCAACAAACAAGGGATCCATTATTTTGGGAAAGTTGTGGCACACGTGTCCAACTTAGCATGCTCTAAAGTGAGCGAGGAGGCAAAGTTGTTCCCTTCGTTGCTTAGCACTGAATTGCATCCTAGACTTAAAGTTTGGCCAAAAGGCTTTAAGAACTGGGGTCCCGGTGATCATAGTATTGCGATATATATATTTCCCGATAACAAGAGGTAATTGCCTTACGCTCAATTTTTAAAGATCCTTATCCTTTTAGTCTGGATTTCTTACTCTTTTCCTGGTTTGTACAGTGAACAAGAATTTTTTGGTAGCCTTGTCGTCGAAATGATCCACAACGATCTTGCCATGAGAGCTGTGGTTACCAATGCGGAGCTCCTAGTTTTCACTTCCACAAAGCTGCCCTTGCACCTCTGGAGTAAGTCCGCTGTTCTCACTCTTACAAATTTCAAATGCCTCTGCACCCAGTTCCTAAATTGTTCTCGGGAGCATTTTTTTTGTTGCTTTTTTTTTTTTACTTTTTAGCTAATGGAAGAGAATGGACACGGTTTAAAGAAAGCCGATTTATGGTGTTCTCCAATTTTGTTTTGTTCTCCGCAAGGCTCCGGTTGAGAAATATTTTTGAAAGCAAGCCGATTTATGGTGTTCTCCAATTTTATTCTTTGTGTCAGAACTGTAAGGCAACCCTATGTGAAGTGTGGTGGAGCTTGCATTATGTTAATCTGGCAATTTTCAATATCCAAGTTGTATCGGTAATGACTTAGTGAGACACAATACGGGAAACACGTTTCTATTCTTATATAAAACTGAAAGCGATGTTTCCTTTGGTTTTCAGAAGCAGGTTTTGTGTACAAAATTGACAGTATAGTCGTAAAGGACCATTTCTTAATCTTTTAACGAGAGTTAGGTCAATTTTCTTAAGAAAAGCTCCTCATGTTTCGATTTGCTTCTCTCCTACTCTTTTTGCAGGATTCCAGTCAAAATTCTATTTGTGGGGGGTTTTCAGGTGTAAGCAACCTTCAATTGTGTCCAAGGTTGACGTTATCACGCCTGTATCAGAGAAAGATCCGTTGAAGACGGTTACTTGGAAGACACACAGCCCCGGGAGTCCTCTGAGCGTCAGTGGAAGCGATGGTTCAAGCTCTGTGTATTGACAAATTTTTTTGGTTCCTCCAGATTTATATGTGCAGGTTTGGAATCGCTTCTATGTCAAATGTACAGTTGAAGCACCAGCTCGCCCTTACTGAGTCTTTCACTTGTTGTTTGTTCGTATGGCTTTTTGTTCTGTCGCCTAAACTAATTTTTTGTGCTAATGGATGTGTAAGCCTGAAGAAGGTCGAAAATATAGAAGGACTCTTACTTTCTGTCCACTGATGCGATGAACTTCGAGTCTCTGTGGGGTATTGTATTGTTAAAGCCTCCGGTTTGCAATTGTTGAAGAGATTTCGGCAATTGTTAGACATAACGGTCCATAATTGCTGAACGTGTTGTAGCATTGACCATCAAATAGAATTTAGGAAAATCGATATAAATAGTTCTTGATCTTTGGTCCAATTTGTTACATCGTTCATAAATTTTTAATTTGTTTGATATGATTTATGAACTTAGCTCAACATGCAATGTCATCCCATAACTTTTAATGTTTCATGTAGTCATTAACCTTTACTACTACATGTTCAATCTATCATTTCTAGACTATATAAAAATATACATGTTGTCTTTTTATTAATTTAAGTTACCAGAATTTACTGATTTGACTTTCAATTCGGAACGATGGAAAAAAAATACGCTACATGTGAATTATCCCACTTAAGATAGTCAATTCAAATAGGAAAATATTGATCCTTCAAATTTGTTTAATATATTCAATTTAGACAAATGATTGTTCATGTTTTTTGATGACGTGGATGATTACATCTTAATTCGAGTCAAATATCGTACTGTGTATAATTCATATGTGATTTCATTTTTGGTCTATCGCTCAAACTTAACGAATTAAAAGCCAAATCAACAAACTCCGTTAACTTGAATAAATCGAAAAATAACATTGGCTATTTTCATATAGTCTAGGAACCGGATTGAACATATACTAAAAGTATAGGGCCGCATTCAGGAATGACATTGCACATAAGGCTAAAATTTAGAATCATCTGTATAATTATCACCAGAATTTAACTTGGAATAAGCGATGGATGTCTCATTTTAGGCATTTGAGGTGTGGGATGAAAATGCGAAGGCGTTGGTCTTCTAAAGTTGCAACCGTGTCTGATTGAGGTTTAGCAGGAGGAAAACCGCTTCACCCGTATGCTAGAGTTCAGGGATCATTTGTAATGACTGCCCGTTTTGCATGCATCTTGATGTTTACAACTTGACAATCCCGATCCCTGAAGTATTAATCCAAACGAAAGCCCTCCGCTTAGGGAGATTAACGTGATTGGCCAGAGTATCAGGAAGGAAATAAGAACTTAAAGAAATAAGAAAAAAAAACGGTTCCTTCGAGAATATCAACAACAGGGATGAAATTGGAACGAAGTTACACCGATCGAATCGTGTAAACAATCGGTGTACTCAGTGCGAGGATCTCGATAAGGCTGCTGCGTTCACCGAAATGGGAGTCGCCATCAGCGTTCCCATTCAAATATCTTGTGATTTGGGTTATTGTCACTGGCGTGTGGATGCTGGCATCCAGCTTGTTTTAAGGTCACATGCATGAAGAGAAGTCGTCGAAGCCAAGCACAAATTCTCTTCCTTAAATCCTTTAATAATGATGTCCAAATCTTTGCGGGGTCATAGAAGAAAGTGACTGCGGTTTGGGCAGCAGGACAGGTGGTTAAAATCAAGATCGATGGATTAATCTCTTTTTAACTGTTTGATCATGGTCCATGTGAACCCATTTGCGAGCTGAAATCACGTGCTAAGTGGCCTCTGAACGAGGAAATTACCAAAAAAAAAAAAGTCATAAATTGTATCAATTGAATCCAAAACTTTTCAATTATGATAGTTTAGTCATAAACCTTTTTTATATTTTGCCAATTGAGTCAATTCGGCCAATTTTAACAGGAAATCACCGACGTGGACGACGGTAAGGCAATGTAGGACGATTGGCATTGACGTGGATAATTTTTTTATAATTTTTTTGTCAATTGAGTTCATCATGCCAATTTTAATAAAAAATCACTGACATAAGTCCAATGGCCAACATTGACGCGAACAATTTTTTATAATTTTTTTCTAATTGAGTCCACTCGATCAAATTTTAATCAAAAATCAGCGATGTGGATGCCAATAGTGCCTCGCAGGATGCTGGCATTGACTTGTACAATTTTTTATAATTTTTTTTCCACAATAATGATTTTCGAATGGACTAAATTGGCAAAACGTGAAAAATTTTATAATTGAATTGACACAAATATAATATGTTTAGAATTTTTTTGGTAATTTCTCCCCTCTTAATAGGAGATATCAACACCCCCTACCATCTACGGAGGATCTCGCGGGTACCCTCCTTTCTATTAAACAGTTTCTTGCACGTTTCATCGTAGTTGGTAGGCATTGTTCTTATCTTCTAGAACCAACATATGCTATTTTAAATCCCTACTTGTAATCAATTGAGAATTTTACTCAAATTTAATTCATCTGCCGTGTCCTTTTTCTTCTTCTTTAGGGATGGACAAAGCTAAAAAAATGAAAAATAGAAGCTACCCAAAGTAATAGGAACCTGGTCAAGCCCACGCTGCTCGAGGCGAGTTTAGGGTTCTTTTGTTAATATTAATTAAGGGTGTCCTTCATTATTATGGCCATTGATCACTAGTTTAATTACTCTCGTCAACTTTAGGAACGAGAGAATAAATTACCTTATATTCATAAGAATCCCACTACGACTTTTCTCTTTGCGTAGGTGATGTTGCCTCTTATAAATTCAATCAAGTCGTTAAATCTTGAATTTATTTCTAATCAGGTCGCTCAACATGGTTTTTTACTCTTACCGAGTAAATCTAAGCTGGAGTTTGACTTTCGTCGCAGCTTAGCATGTGCGATCTTGTTACATCTCAAAAGTTGATTTGAATGCCAACGAAGCGATCTAATTAAAAGCAATATCTCATGACTTTACCATAGACGAGGAAAATGAGAGAGTGCGTTGCAATTCTTATGATACTAAGGACCAAAGTTTGTTAAATAAGAACATAATTTAACCTCAAAAATGCGCTATGAGCTTACTAATTGACACTAGAATCTAAACCCCAAGGATGTCCTTCAAGCTAAGTTTCTTCCATGGGGACCGCTTAATAAAAAAATTAGCAAACTCCCCCTAAGACGAATAAACGGTTACTTAATACATATACTGCACATAAATCAAATGTTAACACATGGTTAGACTTTCCACCTCATAAATCGCTTTTTGCGCAACTACCCCCATTTACGCTTTGACATTGTGCAGCGGCATCAAACAAATCAACCGCGCAGCGACAAAGCCCGAATTGAAAAGCCACAACAAAAATTAAAATGTCTGTTGGACCAATGCGCATCTCATGACAGACACGACCAAAGGGTGAAGGACCACCTCAACTTCATCTCCTTTCAAGAAAAAGGCTGCCCAGCAATGTCTGAGATCTCTTCCTTGTTCTTTTCCTCCGGAGTCAATGCTCATCTAAGGAAGGGAAGAAGAAGTTCAGATGGATGGTTCCGAAGATTTCGGTACTGCTTATTATTAATCAATATGTGGAGGGAGGGCGGTGTCAAGCTTTGGTGTGCGAAAAGTCAAGGTCAGCACCTTCTGTTTAGGGCTCGAGCCTTGAGTCAAGCGGTTCATGTACAAGTACGAGCTGGTCTTTGTCAAGATGGTTTTGCAATTGCCAATTGGCACTGTGTCCATTCCATATATATATATATATATATATATATATATATATATATATATATAGTTGAGCTATATATTGTTTGATTGAGCCCACCGCTATAAAGAAGCTCAACTACTCTTCTGTCCCCCTTTCGTGTCGGTGTTCCTTTGCTTGGTCAAGCATATGTTTCAAAGCCAAATTGATTTTGGTCCCCCCTTATAGACTTATTTTCTTGCCAAAATCAACTAATTTTTTTTGTAAAATCTATTGTCCCTTCGAGTATAACATTGTATAGATGACACAATTTCAGACATCTAATGTCTTCTACACCTGTTGCCTTTCTCAGTCTTTTGGTTAAAATCTAGTAATCCGTTATGAACTTGTTTGTATTATTTTATGTGACATAAAATGACACATTGATTGCGAAATGATATATTAGAGTTATTTTATAGTTATAAATCAAGACATCGTGATCGTTAAGGTGATACTGGTCATCAAGAACGCGATTTTAAGTTTATTGTATTGACCTGGCAAGATCAAAGATATTCCGGATCTTGATTAAGTATTTTGGCTAGCTAATAACAAAGAAGGTTGTCTTGACTCATGACACTCATCGCGAGCGTGCCACATGACTCAACCTCTTTTTAGTTTCCATTTGTGACGAAAAATTGAGTTGTGCTTTCTTTCGTTATTTGTCTATCTAAAGTTTGGCAAACATCAAATGTCTTCTAGACCTATACCTTTATTGGCCTTTTGGCTAAAATCTAGTAATCCGTTATGAATTTGTTCATATTGCTTTATGTGACATAAAATGACACATGATCGCGAGATGATATATTGAGTTATTTTATAATTGTAAATCAAGAGATTGTGATCGTTAAGGTGAGACTTAACATCAGAAACGCGATTTTAAGTTTAGTGTATTGACTTGACAAGATCAAAGATATTTTGGATCTCGATTGGGTATTATTATTATTTTTTTTTGGTAAGAATCTTGATTGGGTATTTTGGCTAGCTAATTACAAAGAAGGTTGTCTTGACTCACGACACTCATCTTGAGTTTGCCACATGACTCAACCTCTTTGTAGTTGCCCTTCGTGACGTAAAATTGAATTGTGCCCACTTTCGTTATCTGTCTATCTAACGTTTGGCAGCATATGTTTCAAAATCTTGAGAAACGAGAGAATTATGTTTGTAGAGGTTCCAAAAGCTCCTTTAGCTACAACTTCAAGGTGCTCACAAAAAGCGGATTTATGTTCCCAAACACTTCAAAAAGAGCCAAAACGAAAGTTGCTATCCTAGCACTGGCTTCATTTCCCTTTCGAGAAATTATATCGATATATAGCTTTGCTAGATGGACTCTCTCTCACCTCGTTATGAGCTTGTTTCATATGTCGATCTATAAATAAAACAAGTTTGCATTAAAAGTCAACCATCTTGGAGTCAACATCTAAACTCGTAGGACATTGTTTGGACCATGAACATGTTAAGACTCGGCATTCAACTTAGATTGAGAAGAACAATCTCTTATGAACCGTTAAAGTATTGTCCCACAATACTTGACAACGGATTTTAAATGTTTTTTATATTAATGTCGTTTCCCTTTACCTATCAATTTAAGTTTTTAGGTTGGACTTTCTAACATGATATCGGAGTTATTGCTCCTTATTTTCATGCTTAAATTTTTGGGTTAAACTTTCTAACATAGGCAATATTCACAACAATTGTGTTAGGCCTATGGAAGCAAGCCATTCACCTGACGAGGATTCACATTTCTAGCTCTCATCAAGGAAAAAAGAAGCACAAATCATCAGACCGGGCCAAGCACAATGACACAACCCTTTTCAAGGAGGTCAATACAAGGTTTGAATGTTTCGCACGAAGTCTTCTCTTTTCTCTTTGGCCGTTTTGCATAAGAAAATGCGACAGAAAAATAGAAGTGCTGATTAGCAAATCTTCTTTTGCCGGACGCATGCTGCAACAAGAAGAAACGTATAATCACGTAGTGTCAAACAATTGCGAATGATATCTCCTGCAAAATAACAGAAGATGAAAAGAAAATTGGATGAAAAAGGGGGACCGGTGGCTATTACAATGATTTTATTCAGCCAGGACTGGCCACATCATCTATCAATTGGCCTACCCTACTAAATTGAAAGAAAGCAACACCAAAATCCAAGCCATATGCTTCCAACTTGCTGGCCACAAATAACGAATCGAATGCGATTCCAATTCAAACTCTCTCTATAATCTCAACAAAGGTTGAGAAATTACAGCAATTTCCACGGTTAAACCACCCATGTTTTTAAAATGTTTTTCCTAGTTCTAGCCTGTTGTGTTACAAGTCGAAGAAATTACTGAAAAAATCTAGAGATGGGGCAGGCGAAGTTATCCGAGGCGAGATAAATGGGGATGGACTCTGAAGCAAGAAACTGTTCTCCGTGAAGTGGTTCTTGGTGCTGTAGAGAGCCGGGCTCAAGTCATGGAAGAAGCTCAGCGGGTTCGGGTCTGACAGCGGCGAGAAGAAGTTTGCAGGGATCGGCTGGAGCGAGGCCGGCCCGGGCGACAAGATCCCGGGTATTGACCCGGTCCTCTCCACCACTCCACCATGACCGATTTGCCCCATCGATTCTATCTCATCCAATATGTCCCCACAGCCCCTGATCTGCTTCCCTTCCGGCAGCTTCGCCTTCTCGACCGTAGCGAACCGTGCTGCTGGCGACACCCCACCAGAGGCCACCGGGGATGGCAAGTATGTGGATGACGCTCCGGTGAGGCGCTGGACTAGCGACATGAAATCGCTAGGGTTCGTGTGGATGACCCTCGGGGACACGGCGTAGATGATGACTGGCGGGCGGGGCGGGGCCGGCAGCTGCTGCGACGGCTGTTGCTGCGGGGCCACGGGGGGCTTCCGGATCTTGTAGGATTCTTTGCGGACCTTGAGCGGTGCTGGGCGGGGGCCTAGGAGCTCTCGCCTCGGCGACTTGCCAGCCGGGAAGTCGGAGTCCATGTCGGGGACGATTGGATTTGCAGCTTGGGAGATGAAATGATGGAGCGGAGATGGGAAAGAAAGATATGATGGTGAGGGAGGAAATGTTAATGGTGATGTCAAGCGCATTATTATTCTACTGGAGACCAGCGAATATGAGGGTTTTACGTGACATATTTAAAGGGCGCAAGTCAATGAAGGGTGGGGAATAAAATATTAGGGGACTATTATTACACAATAATGAAGTGAAATGGGCTTATTATAAAAGTAATAATATTTTAAGGATATATTTAAGGCCGGTTTCGTGGTTTTATGGGTGTTTGAACTCGTCTAACTTTGAGGAAGGGTTAGAAGGAGTCGCGAATAGCGTCAGGAGTTTTTCATGGTGACCTCGCACGTCCATGTACGACAAATGTTTGCAAAGAACTAGGTCAAGAAAATTTCCTATAGTGATGCTTTTATTGTACCAGTGCCTGTTAAGCGAGACTTGAAAAGATTCGAACTCGGGATCTTATTACTTTAATGCAATATGAGACATGTTGCTTTAAAAACTTAAACTGATAAGTAAATGGATATCACATGGATATAAATAGCATTTATGATTCGTTATCAAGTGATATGGAATAATATTTCAATGCCCCCTCTCACATTCAAGCCGGATTATGAGCGACATGTGGAATTTGACCAATTGGGGTCTTCCCTCACATGCAAATCGGATTACAAGCGACACGTGAAATTTAACCGATGGGAGTGGATGCACAATCGCAGAAAGAAATAGTACTAGTTCCGATATCATGTTAGAAAGAGCAATACCAGAATTTAAACTGCCAAACGAAAACATATTCGAGCTTGTCATTGTAATGTGAGCCTACTGAGTCCGGTCTCCCTAGCCATTAACAAAACGGACAAAGCAAGAAAGAGAAAACGGGAAGAAGTGATGCATTTGGATTTGGTTTTTGTTAGCTATGTACTAGGAGTTTTAATCTTCTAGCTGAGCTCGCAATCTGCAATGGGATTGCGAATTTGCAGTGGCTTAATTACTCTTTTAGCTCGCAAAAAAATTTCACAAATTTTCGGTTGCAGTCAAAAGAAAAATGCTAGGCACGGAGTATACAGCAAGTAATTTGAGTGCGGACAAGATTGGAGACTTTTTTGCATCGAGAAATGTGGCATTTTATGTCTAAATATAGCGATGGAATAGCTCGGATACAATGAAATGAGTAACGGTAATCTCATACCTATAATATGACAAAGAAATAAGTAATTACTTTTAGGGAAAATGGCCACAAAAAATTCCAAACTATATCTACTGTGACATATTTATCCAGAACTTTTTATTGTAACATAAAAAATTCCAAACTATGCATAGTGTGACACATTTATCATGAAATTTTTCTTGTGATATAAAAAATCCCAAAATTGTACATAGTGACACATTTACTCTCTTTCAATGTTCTGTTAAATGATTTTTCAGCCAAAATAATGTCGTTTTTATTTTATTCAAGTCACGTGGGTGTTATGTCAACACCGTTTGCCTTCCGGCATCCATGCAAGTAGATTTTTAACGATACTCGTTGATAGAATCTCGATGGACAATAAATGTATCATACAAGCACAAGTTTGAAATTTTTCATGTTTTATATTTCATTTAAGTCGAGTAGGTATTATGTCAACATAGCTTGCCTTTTAGCATCAATACAGGTAGATTTTTAACGATACTCATTGACAAAATCTTCACGAACGGTAAATGTGTCACATAAGCACAAGTTTAAAATATTTAATATCATAGGAAAAAGTTTAGTGTTATTATGTCACAATATTTGAGATTTTCGGTGGCTCCTTTCCCTTAATATAATCCATTGACCTCTTCTCGAAAACGCTTCTATATCGTCTTTTTATGGGGGATGTTAGGATGAAGCTTTTGCGGTCAAGTGAAATCGACCTCGATCCTTAAACATGTTGGAGGGGCCCTTGGGATCACACTGAAACGGTTTCATTATGTCTCAATGTTGAAGGTTGACTATTCACGGCATCTAAGGTTCTTTTGTGTTTTTCGGACGTGACTTTTATTCTTTTATGCTTTGCTTTTCTTGTAATGAATTCTCCTTTTCAGCCATCTCAACCCATGAAACAAAGCAAGTAAATCCTTCGCTTCATTCTCCAGAGACACGGGATGAGCGATTGGACCAATGCAGCAAATTTATGAGGTGCTTGAAGATTTCTAAGTATCTTAGAAAAACATTATAATGAAATAGAGAGTAAAATCAAGAAAAAGAAATCGAGATACAATATTTATCATGATTCACTTTTAAATTAAGATTACATTTAGTAGAGGCTCAGGGTAGTTATCCCGACAACCCAGTCCGCTCATTGGGGAGAGGAGGTCTCGTGTTTTTTATCGATGAGAAATATGAATCACACCTAACAAAAGAAGGGAGGGGGCGGGGGAGAGGTTTAATATATTGATGTAGACACGAGAAAAATTGGACAAAGATGATGAGCCAAGCCAACCCAAAGAATAGGGAGTGTTTGGGTGAAGCTTTCTCGGACCCATTCAAATGCATAGGAGTTGCCAAAGATCACCAGCTCAATTGGACCTGATCTTGTTTGACTCCAGTTGCTTGGATTTCTTCAAACTTCCCACTCCTACACCGAAGGTGGCAGCGTGATGTAATCATGTAGAAATGTCGTGGCTCGATAATGTCTCGTGCGCTAATTATATGATTGGTCCCCCAAGTCTCACGAGCTAATTGCTAATTAACGAGGATATTCATACCGGTAAAAGGAAATAGATGGGTCCCACCTAATCAGGGCAGAGAAGGGACGAAACCGAGACTTTTCAACGATTATTAATCGATCTGATTTAGCGAAAAAAAAAACGATTATTAATCGATCTGATGGTGAACCCGCAATAAATACGAAGTGACAACGGGAAAGAACGAGACTTCGGTCTCCTCATTTAATTATCGTCAGCGATTTTCGATTGAAATTCAGTCGTTTGCGGTATGCAACGAGCGACTCCGGGTTCGTATAATTTTGACCTGGATTCTAAATAGGTTCCTCATTTTTTTTAAGAACTTATCCAACACGTCTTAAAATCTGAAACCTATCCTGTCATAAATTTTAAGATCGATTTCAGGATCTATCTAGATTCTATTTGTATTATTTATTGAACGATTATAGTGAATTTTTATCTTTAATGATCATCATTTGTTACTACAATCCATTCACCACAATTTATATTTAGACACACAAAAAATATAAAATATTAACAAAGTAAAAGTTTCAGCCATAAAATGGAAGCTTGGGTTAGTAGTTCTAGATTTTACACTTATAATTGAACGCTATGGAATGCCGTAAGATTATGCAAAGACATAAATTAAGAAAAACATAAAAACTTGTTACAGCTTTCAGGTTCTATCTATCTAGAATCTGGAACATACTCGTCAAAACAAGTTCTCCAATTTTTGGAACTTATAATTTATCATGTATACCTTAGAACCTGAAACCAAACAGGTTCCTACAAGTATGGTTCTTCAATTCTAGGTTTTACCTTAAAATCATGCTCATCCCACATGTAATTATTGACAAGAATGAGTAGCGAAGCCAATAACTATGTCCAAAATTGTTCGACGCCCACCTTTGCCGTCCTTTTTGGTATCATACGCTTCGAGAACAATGTACTTTCAATAAAAGGGAAAATGGCATAAATAGTATTTGGATTTTGGCCTAATATATAATGTGATCCATGAACTTTTCATTTGTTCAATGTGATTTCTGAACTTTAGCTCAATGTGCAATATCGTCCATGAATTTTTAATTTATTTAATATGGTCCATGAACATTTGATACATATTCAATTTTACATTGAACATTTTCGTATAGTTCATGGACTAAATTGAATACGTATAAAAAATTAAGAGATCACATTGCATATTGAGTTAAAGTTTAAAGATTACGTTGAATAAATTAAAAGTTTAGGGACCATATTAAACAATGGGTTAAAGTTCATAGATCAGTTGTGTCATCATCCCTTCAAAAATTAGTTGCGGCAAACCACTGCAGGTTATGAAAAATGAAGAGACTAAAGCGCCATTCCGACTATTAAAAAAGATTGACAATTTGTGTCGTTCTCTTTCGGGTCAAAACGAAACTCCTAACCGCTATGGTTGAGCTAGCAACGTGCTTTCAGCTGAATACTTCTAACTTATGATTGAATTAGCCCAAGTCCAGTTGGTATTAATCTTGCGATGGAGCAAGTAAATCTCATGATTTCTTGCAGCTAACTCACACGGGCTGGATCTGGACTTAACAGTCGTGTCGGCCTTTAGATCTCAATTCAATTGGGTAAATAAGTGAGGCTGAGAGTACATAGACACGAAGAGCATTTTGATGTTGCTGCTAATGAGGTAGAACCGTAGAAGCACATTTAACTTAATTTCATGCTGCCTGAACAAATGTTTTTTTATTGTTGGGTTTATTCTACAAAGAGATTTGTTTATTCGCCCATTTTGAGCCCGAGAAAGGTCTTACGATGGGAAGTAATAGAGGGGATAGGGGGTCAAAATCTGAAGAACGATTACCTATAATTGAAAAGGAAAATGTTAGAGGATTGATCTAAGCCCATACAACAAGACATCCTGGGCTCTTTATCTTTACATTGTATTGGGTCTATTATTTATCAAATCCATATCCTCAGCGATGCTAATGTTAATCTTAATGGCTTCCTTACTAATCTATTCCATTATGCATAAAACAAGAGTTGAGAGAATGTTCGCCCATGTACCCACCGCATGGCGCTTTGCATCACCTCTATGATTGCGAGCGGCAAGACACATGTCGGAGTAATGGCGCATCGTCCACATTCGACCAATGAGCTTTACTTGACCGATTCGTTATCTCTAAACTTCTAAGGCTACCGTCGAAGGACCTATACCTCCCTACCTTTGTTGGCGAGATGGTTGTTCCCAAAAAAATTTAGCATTGAGCCTCGCATATTCCCATGACTATCTTGCTCTGATGCCACCTGACCCAGTGGAAATGAGGATGACATGAATCGCAGTTCGCAACACGAGTAAAACTCACAAGCACGCATGAAGCGCAACATAGAGAAAAAAAAATCATGAATTTATTTTTGCTTCTAAGAGATACAGTCTTTATGAAAAAACATAATGGCAATACAAATAGACTAAACATGCTAAAGAATCGTAATTTGCTAAATCAACAAAAATCCGGATGAAATTTTAAGTTTAAAATAGGAAATAAGTAAATTACTAAAAAATTCTATTAGACTGAATCTTAAATATTTAAAGAGATAACTACTAAAATTTGTAAAAAATCATCTAAAATTCGAACATAATTCTAAAAAAAAGGGTTAATATCACGAAAAACCCTAAACTGGTATATCTGTAACAATTTTATCCAGAACCATTTTTTTAATAACAAAAAACCCCAAACTGGTACACATGTAATAAATTTAGTCTAAACTTTTTTTTTGACTATAAAAAACCCCCAAACTGGTACGTTTGTGACAATTTTACCCTAAACTAATTTTTTGATAACAAAAAACCACAAATTGGTCACCTATGATAATTTTACCCCGAACTAATTTTTTTACCACTAAAAACCCTAAACTTGTGCATTTGTGACAATTTTACCCTCTGTTAGTGTTCGTTAAATTGGATTAATATCACGAAAAATCAGAAATCGATAAACTTATGACAAATAAATGAGTAAAATCCAAAACTGGTACACCTGTCAATTACCACGTGTCATCAAACTTAGCAATTTGATAGTAAAATTTAATAAAAACTAACGAAGGGTAAATTTATCACATGTGTACTAGTTTGGAGTTTTTGATGGTCAAAAATTAGTTCGAGAGTAAAATTGTCATAGGTGTACAAGTGTGGGGTTTTTTATAGTCAAAAAAATTGTTTGGGGTAAAATTATCGCAGATATACCGGTTTTTGATTTTTTGTGGTAAAAAAATAGTTTTTGGTAAATTTATCACATGTGTACCAATTTAGAATTTTTCATGTATTAACCCAAAAAGGAGATGAGAAAATAAACAAAAATCATAACATATTTTGATATAGTGGTTGACATGGGCACCCTCTTTCTCTCTTCGTCCCTCCCTCTCTCTACTCGAATTTCTCATTCATGTTTTGTTGAACTACCTGTGCGTCTGTCCAGTACTTTTTTCACCCCGGGAGATCACGGCAACAACCACAGACCGAAAAATCGATCAAAGTAGCGAGTAAAAACTCGTTAATCCCATGTACATTCCAATGGTTGTAAATGTCTTTGAGTGACAGCAACGAGGTTCAGCAACCCAGATATCAGTAAGCTTCAATAGAACTTATGCTAAGTAACAAATGCTCAAGCACCATATTTTACAATCATGAGTTCCAATGCAAACTATAAGCTATTACACTGAGAAATACCACAAAACAGCCTAACAGACTTATTAGCAGCCCAGTCCAGTAGTTCATACATTCCGACAGGACATTAAAACGACGGAAAATGTCAAATAATGACCCAAAGTAGGTCTTTTTTTTCAAATAAGGACTTCAAGTGGATAATGCTTCAATTAAGGACTCAAAGTGCCCAAACTAGTCTCAAATAAGGACTCAGCTGACCGGCTGGCAACCGTGTGACATTTTCCGACGTCGGAATAGGACCAATTTTATCTTTTTCTTTTTTTTTTTTCTTTTTCCTTTTTTCTTTTCTCTCTTCCCTCTTGTGGCCATTGCCGGCGACGTTTGTTGGCCTCAGGCGAGGGCAGCTTTTGCTAGCATCAGGCGAAGGCCGCCCTTGCTTGGGTGGCTGAGACCCATCCTCGCCCTCGCTAGATCCGGTGAGGGCAAGGGCGGCCCTTGTCGGATTTGGTGAGGGCGAGTCTCACCTGGGCATCCGCCCAGGCGAGGGCCACCTTTGCTAGCGTTCGGCGAGGACGAGTCTCGCCTACCCAGGCGAGGGCGGGTCTCACCCGCCCTAGGTGAGGGCGGCCGTCGCTCGACGCCAGCGAACGTCGTCGGCGATAACCACAAGAGGGAAGAGAGAAAAGAAAAAAGGAAAAAGAAAAAAAGAAAAGAAAAAGATAAAATTGCCCCTATTTCGATGCCGAAAAATGTCTCGCGGTCGCTGACTGGCAAACATTTGGCCGGCCGGCGAGCTAGGTTCTTATTTGAGACTAGTTTGGGCACTTTAGATCTTTAATTAAAATATTATCCACTTAGGGTCCTTATTTGAGAAAAGAGACCCACTTTGAGTCTTTATTTGATGTTTTCTCTTAAAACAATCCCATTGGAGCACATTCATCTTTCAGCTTTTAATTGCTTATTAACCAACAATCAAATGAGATCAAGGAGAGGAAGTTAAGCTTCCTTGTGCTGATCGTGATCCTGGAGTGAAGCCGCTTCCTCCTCTTGCTCCATAATCGTAGTCCTCGGAGAGAAAATAATCAGTAGTTTCATGTCAACGGCTGACATGGAGTGCATTTTTTACTTTCATCCAAAAATAAATGGACACATGGCTGCTGACGTGTATAAAAATAAATGGCGTGGAATTTCCTTTTTTCCTTTCTTCTTCAACAACGTAGTCCTTCATCTGGGTTTCCATGGACAGTGGCGGTTGGTATGGATGGCCACTCATCCACTGGCGACGGCGGCACGACTTCTAGTCACAGATCTGAAGACACGTAGGAGGGGTGGCCATGGACAGTGGCCCGTCCAGAAATCGCCCGGAGGTCGGCCATGGACAAGCGGTTCCTCTTCCTGTGTTCATTCACCAACGAAATCCAAATCTGGAGCAATAGGCATTTTGAAACACAAATCGAGAAAACCACACGCAGTTCACAGAACTTCATTCCCAGAAATCAAAACCCATGAACCCTAAAAGAAACCCGGAAGAAAAGAAGACGAACCTACAATTAGCGGCAAGCCGGTCGTTAGGGTCAAATGACTCGAGCCACTGTCCATGGCCGCGAGATTTTTTAAAGAACGCGAGATCTGGTCGCCCAAGTCATCGCTTAGATCTGTGGACGAGAGGCCGTCCATGGCCGACGCTACTATGCATCTCCATATCTGTGGACGAGCGCTCGCGGCCAAGATTTAGATGCCGGGACAACGGAAAGGGTGGATGCGGAGGTCGGCCTGGACGCAGTGATCGACCATTGCTCAACAACCAGATCTGGTCTACTGCTTAACAGCTTCCAGCTTGAGTCTTGGCTCGTCCATTGCTGTCGGCGACAAGCTCAACAACTTTGCCGCGAACGGTGGTGGCCGAGGTGAGGCGGTGGCCCAAGGATGGTGGTAGCGGCGGCTTGCTGGTGGAGATAGCCAAGCCCAGCAGAGCGGAGGTTGAAGATGGAAGAGGAAAGGATTAAAAAACTTATGTTTTTAATTTCCAAGTCAATATCTACATGTCATGATCTAATTGGATATTAGTAAATAAGCACACATCACCTCAGTCATTGACGTGACGCTCACAAATCACTAAATATTTTCTTGTGGAAAGAATATGTTCCACAAGAAATTTTCTTCCTGCACATGAAATTTAATTGTGTCACACATTGAATAATCATAAATGCTCCTCATGTTCTAACTTTCTTCCATTTACAGTATGCCATGTGGTCGAAATCATATTGAGTAGTGTACAAACCTTCTTTTTAGGCTCGTTATCATTTATCAACCGGTTTATATTTCAAGCGTATGTGGAGTAACTCTCTTATCTTTCTTGCAGCTTGGGAAGAATTCGGTTATGCAAGTTGAGAAGTGTAGATGATTACATTGAATAGGAGAAGAAGTAGAGGGAAGAAATTGTAGGCACAATACAAAATGGAGGATCAGAATCTGATTAAACCCAAAACACAAAGCAACCGCTGCACTCAGGGTAAACCACACAGATGTCCAGAGATCTGATTCAAGTACAAGAATGAATGACGATTCTTATAAACACGGACATAACATAGTTGGTGACATGATGATACAAGAATCGTATTTATAATTGTTAAAATATATGTCTCGAATTTGAGTCCATAAATAAAACTCGATCCAAAATTTATTAAAGGAAAGTCCGAATTTTATGTGGACGTTTACCGTGGAAATCTATATTTCCCGCTTGGTTAGTGCCAAAGAAGTCAAAAGTAGAAAGTATAGTTGGACTTGTGTTGACCGTGAAAACAAGACTCCAAGAAAATAAAAGCTAATTGAAGTTGATCAAAAGAGGAAACCGGAGAAATTGATTTCCAATATGATTCGGTCAAGAAAGAAAAGGAAAGTCCGACGTGGACTTTGTTGACCAAATCTTGCACTCCTTCAGGCGGTGGACATACGAGTAGGTATATATATATGGCTTCCACGATTGGTCCCAGAGCAGTAGTTGATCGTGAGTCTTGAAGCACCCTTTCTAAGTGAGTGCTTGGCAATAGATTCGTGATTTTGCTCGTGAAATTATACCAATAATTCAAGTATTAGTAGTGATTAAATCTTATGATAAGATTTGTATATAATTCATTCATGAGATTAAGAGATTATTTCGTGAGGAATTATGGGGCTAAACACTGCATGAGTTATTTGGTGTAATTAGGACTTGAAAAACACTTAGAGTATTTGAGTGACTCGAGTGTCGTTGTAATCTCTATTGTATCGTTTAATCTATAGTAGAATTCTATGCCGCTCTCCCTGTGAACGTAGGTCACTACAACCGAACTATGTAAATCTGATGTTCGATTGATTTTCTTATTTTGTCAAAATTTATTGTTTGATCGCTTGGCTTCCGCAACAATTGGTATCTGAGCCTGGCTTGGCTAAGTTGAAGCGAATCAATGGCGACAGAAGAAGGAAAAGTGAGACTCGATAGATTTGATGGGAAAGATTTTAGTTTTTGGAAGATGCAGATTGAGGATAATCTATATAAGATAAAACTACACTTGCCCTTGTCTGGAGAGAAGCCAGAGACGATGAAGCAAGCTGATTGGGAATTGCTAGATAGACGATCTTTAGGTGTTATTCGGCTGACGTTGGCTCATAACGTCGCGTTTAACATCGTGAATGAAAAGACCATTGCGAGTTTGATGAAAGCCCTATCGGACGTGTACGAGAAGCCATCTACGATCAACAAAGTCTATTTGATACGACATTGTTTAATTTGAAGATGAGCGAAGGTGCGTCAATTTCTGATCATATCAATGAATTCAATGTGATCGTTAGTCAATTGAGTTCAGTTGAGATTGACTTTGAAGATAAGGCACGTGCTTTGATTCTATTATCCTCATTGCCTGATAATTGAAATACTACAGTTACTGCTGTTAGTAATTCCTCTAGGTCAACAAGTTTGATGTTTGATGGTGTTTAAGATTTAATTATGAGTGATGACATCAGTAGAAGAGAATCTGACGAACATGTACCTGCTACTTTAGTAGGTTAAAATAGAGGAAGAACCGGTACACGTGTTAGCAGGAGTAGTACAAACTCAAATAGATGTAGTCAGTCTAAGACTGGTAGTGTTGTCTGCTGGAGTTGTGGCAAGAGAGGGCATCTTAGAAGGGATTGCCTTAAGCTGAAAAACAACAAGGGTAAAGGAATTAGAGTTTAGTCTGTGGATGATGTTGCGGCTACTACAGATAGCAATTCGGATGATGCTGATTTTGTCTTGTTTGTCACTGATTATCCATCGTTTGGCAGATGGATTATGGATTTTGATTATTCTTTTCATGCTACACCAAATAGGAACTGATTTATTACTTTTCAGCGTACATATAGTAGTAAAGTACATTTGGGGAACAATTTTGAATCCAATATTATAGGTGTTGGTGATGTTAGAATCAAAATGTATGATAGCATTGTGAGGACATTAACTGAAGTAAGGCATTTTCCAGAATTGAAGAAAAATCTGATTTCCTTGAGTGCCCTAGATTCAGCTGGGTGTCAGTATTCTTCAGAATATGGAGTTTTGAAAGTTGTTTGAGGTGCCTTGGTGATAATGAAATGAATTAAGCGTAATGGCCTGTATGAGCTTCAAGGTGAGACAGTGACAGAATTCGCTGCAGAGACGTCGAATGCATCAGTTCGAGAGTTTGAATTGTGGCATATGCGTTTAAGGCATATTAGCGAGAGAAGCCTGAAGGTTCTAAGTGAAAGAAATTTGCTTTGTGGTTATGTAGCTAACAAACTGAATGTGTGCAGGTGCTGTAATTTAGATCAATGGCAGAAAGTGCAGTTCAATACGGTTGTAAGAGAAATCACAGAAATTGCAGAATTAATTCACTTAGATGTTCGTAGGTTGTCACTCTTTCCTTCAAGGAAGAGTGCTAGATTTATGCAAATAGTTGTTGATGACTACTCGAGGAAGACTTGGGTATTTGTGCTAAGGTACAAGTTTGATGCTGTTGTCAAGATAATGCGGTTAAAGGCTTTGATCGAAAAGGAGACTGGTAAAACGATTAAACATGTGTGGACTGACAGTAGCATGGAGTTTTGCTCGAAACTGTTAAATGAATTATGCATAAAGGAAGACATAGTGAAATACCGAACTAGTGCTAGTGAACCACAACGTGTTGCAAAGTTGATGAGCAGAACATTACTAGAGACGGTCCATAAAATGCTCTTTAGTGCTGGTATGGCTAAGAGATTCCTGGCGGATGCGCTTAATACAACGAGCTACCTAAAAAATAGATCACCATCGATTGCGATTGGATGTCGATTCCCGAAGAAGTGTGATAAAGTAACGTTGCCGATTATTCTGTTCTTAGAATATTTAGTTGTCCATGTTATGTTCGAGTTAGTGATAGTAAGCTCGATAGCAGGGCAAGAAAGTGCATGTTCTTAGGTTATGCACATGGTGAGCAGGGCTATAAGTTGTGGTGCATGGACTCAAATTCACCTGTTATTATCAAAAAAGTTACATTTGATGAGTTTTCAGTACTTCTAGCTATGAGTGATTATAGCAGTGTTTATATGGATTTAAACAGTGTTAAGCTTGAGGTGGAGTTGCAATAAAAAACTCCCGAGGTAGTGGGTACTAACGAAGTAATCAACACAGATGGTGCTTATAACGAGGTGGAGCCTATTGAGCTAACAGTTACTGTAACTGCTGAAATTGACAAGGTGTATATTCAATCTTCTGATAGATATGGATGCAATGATGATTTTGTTTTATCTGCGATTAAGGAGGTTATATCAGAAAATCTTTGTGGAGTGGTTAAAGGTGTATGTGAAGTTGGTGTTCTGATGAGGTCCACGGTTATGGCAAAGTTCAAGCAAGGCTTAAACTTAGAAGATGTTTGTGGCAGTTGAGCTTATCGGGAGCTTTGGGAAAGTAGTAGCGAAATTCGAATTTCTATTAAAGCGATTGTAACTTAACTCAAACGTCAAGCCAAGATAGAGATTGTTAAAATATATGTCTCGAATTTGAGCCCATAAACGAAACTCGTCTCAAGATTTATTAAAGGAAAGTTCGAAATTGATTGTACGTGGACGTTTACTGTAGAAATCTATATTTCCTGCTCGGTTTGTGCAGTCGGCCAAAGAAATCAAAAGTAGAAAGTACAGTTGGACTTGTGTTTACCATGAAAACAAGACTCCAAGAAAAGGAAAACTAATTGAAGTGGATCAAAAGAGGAAACCAGAGAAACTAATTTCCAATATGATTCGGTCAAGAAAGAAAAGGAAAGTCAGACGTGGACTCTGTTGACCCAATCTTGCATTCCTTTAGGCGGTGGACACACGAGTAGGTATATATATGGCTCCCACGATTGGTTCCAAAGCAGCAGTTGATCGTGAGTCTAGAAGCGCCCTTTCTACGTGAGTGCTTTGGCAGTGAATTTGTGATTTTATTCGTGAAATTACCCCAAAAATTCAAGTGTTAGTAGCGATTAAATCTTGTGGTAAGATTTATGTACAATTCTTTCGTGAGATAGAGAGATTATTTCGTGAAGAATTATGGGGCTAAACACTGCATGGGCTATTTGGTGTAATTAAGACTTGAAAAACACTTAGAGTATTTGATTGACTCGAGTGTGGTTGTAATCTTTATTGTATCGCTTGATTTATAGTGAAATTTCGTACTACTCTCTTTATGAACATAGATCACTACGACTAAATCACGTAAATATGGTGTCTGATTTATTTTCTTATTCTATCAAAATTTATTGTTCGATCGCTTGACTTCCACAACAATAATAGTGCGCCCATCTTTAATTTCTAGTCGTATAAACCATGTCCATCCTCAAGAACCCTAGGAATTAGGAGCAGCACTTGCTCATCTTGAAAAGATGAGCTTAGATGTTGTCAAAAGGTTCAACATATTATTGAAGGTTGGGAAGGCAAAGGAACAAACTTTCATTCAGTATAATTAAGGGCGCGTTTGACAATCGGCCAAATAGTAACTATTTCTATTCTTTTGTTTCAAGAATCAATTTTGGAACAGAAATCCATTCGATAAATATTTTGTTCCCGGGCACTAATTTGCGAAAATTTGTTCTCAAAATCAGTTTTGGAACAGAATCAAGAAGTAAAAAAAAGTTACTTCTTGATTCTGGAAACAAGAATAAGAAATGAAAAAGACATTTTATTTTCTTCTTCTTCTTCTTCTTCTTCTTGGCTTGTGGCAAGTTACTGGCGGCCAACAACCGGTGATTGGCCACAAACTAGGGTTGGCGAGGGCGAGGGTTGGACTCTCGCCAGATTCGGCGAAGGCCGCGACGCCCTTGCCAGCCCTGGCCTGTGGCCGGTTGCCGACGCCAAATTCTATTCAAATATTATTAATAAAAAGATATTTTGTGCAGTTACCAAACGTATTTATATTCTTTTTGTATTTCAAGAATATAATTTTAGATAGTTACCAATCGCTTTCGAATGCTTAGAAATTGTTTTCGGGTACGGAATCAAAAATAATTATTTTTTAACAGAATCAATTTTTGAGAATAGAATGATTGCTAAACACACCCTAACTTACCAAACTTCATAACTGGGGATGTAGACACCGCTCCAAGTGACGACATGAGCAATACAACTGCGATGAAGATGCCGGTCAATATGCCTCTCAAGCCCTTAGAGGATGATGCCAATTTGTGTCCCAGAAGCACCTCGAGAAGTTTCTTTGTTGTGAATGAGTTTCGATATTTTGGTTATCCTCTGCATTGCAAATTGGTAGTGCTTCCACCGCGAGATGGAACATTAGTTCTACCATTCAGCTCTTGAGATTGAGAAATCACGTTGACTTGTCGTCAATGCGCCAAATTTTATGTTTGATACATTAAGGTGTCTATGACAACCAATATATTCCTGGAAAAAATTTCTATTTAGAAATAATTAGTTTTGATTCCGTGTCCGGAAATAATTTCTAAACATTTAAAAGTGTTTGGTAACACCATCGCCAGCCTTGGCCTTTGGCCGGTGGCCGGTAGCCGGCGATCGGCCACAAGCAAGGAAGAAAAAGAAGAAAACCAAGAAGAAGAAGAAGAAGAAGAAATTTCTTTTCTATTTCTGGTTCTTGCTTCTGGAATCAAGAAGTAACTTTTCTTTATTTTTTGATTTTGTTTCAAAACTGATTTTGGGAATAAATTTTTGCAAATTCGTGCACAGGAACAAAAAATTTACCAAACGGATTTCTATTGTAAAACTGATTTTGAGAACAAAAGAATAAAAATAGTTACTGTTTAGCCGGTTGCCAAATATGCCCTAAATTTCCCGGATGACTTTTTCAACTCTCCATTTCCTTCACGTTTTTCTCTTTTTCTTACACTTTTCAAGTTAACATTTCGGAGGTTCATAAAGAGATGTACTTCTTTCAAATTAAGCTTTGGTGGGCTCTTGCCGGGAAGAGGATGCATTTACCCCGAGGATGGGAGATAATTTTCTAAAATTTGAAAGAAGTGAGCTTGTTCCGACTTGTTAAGCCAAGATTTCACTGACTTGAGAGAGCGGTCGGAGGATATCACATCATCCCTCCGACTTCGGGAATGCTCACATTACTCTCTCGAGCATGAGCTTCGTTTTTTATACTTCTAACTTACTTTAATTCACTTTACATGAGCCGTTTCGATCATGTGAATCCTTCATAAATCTTACCATATAGTTCACATGATTTATCGATTGAAATGAGCTAACAAATACTGAGTCTATCAAATAATTTTCCATCGTTCTTGATTGAAAATGAAAATAGAAGTTTTGGAGGATTTTCTCCAACCAGACGCTCTTAATTTTCCGAATGTAATTTATTAGTTTCGACATATAACAAAGATAACTTCAGTTTTGTTGGCGCTTATGTTGACTATTATCTCTCCCCTTTAGTTGTTTTCTTCAATCTTTCAGGCAATTCCAAATCTTGGATGAAGTTACAAAAGCAAGAAGTCGAACAAACGAGTGGGATAGACCTTATTTTGACTCGGTCAAACTCAAACGAGTAAACACAGGACCCAGTTGCAAGTGAGTTGCATTGTTTGTATCTCCACACATCAGATTTTGCAAATGGATATCGCTTATCGAATAAAATTTTGCACCACAGTAGATGTGGGTTCTGTGAAACTTTGGCTATACAAACCACCATAATTTCAGCAGGGATATAAGCTAGTCAAGCTACTTGTGAAGGGTTTAAACTTGACTTAATGAATTTTTCGACCAAAAAAACAACCTGACTCAATGAATTCTCGAAATCGACTCTTTATATTTCAGTCAAGCCCAAGTTCAAATTACTTCATTTGGTTTTTAAGTCGAGCTCTAGCTTGCTAATATTCAAATTGACAAGTAACTTTATCGAGTATCTTGATTTTTTTTTAATAATTCTTTAACACCTTTAAAATTAGACATAAAAGACCTTAAAATAACATATTGTACCATGACATATTTCCTAGCGAGTCGAGCTTAAGTTTCTCGATTATATTTTGAATCAAGTTCAAGCAGGGAACATGATATTTAATCGAGCTTAAGTTGGATTTTTTTTTTATTTGTACCGAATATTGAAGTCGAGTCGAGCTAGAGCCTGATATGTAGCTGGATTTGATCGGGTTTCCCTCCCATCCCAACCTCAATAGATTTGAAGTTTTTAGTGCAAAATTAGACATAAAAGACCTTAAAATAACATATTGTATTATGACATATTTCCTAGCGAGTCGAACTTAAGTTTCTCAATTATCTTTTGAGTCAAGTTCAAGTAGGATACATAATACATGATCAAGCTTAAGTTGGATTTCTTTTTATCAGTACCAAATATTGGGGGAAAATTCCAAATAAAAGTATGAAATGCTCACATTTTTTCAAATAAGGGTCTGAAATGGACTTTATGATAAATAAGGATCTGAAGTGGCTATAACAATTTCAAATAACAGTCTCACCTTGCCAGTTGGCCAAATTTTCCAACTGATCAAGGGAAATTTCGTCCAAAACAATTTTAACATAAATTTTAATTAAATTAGATTAAAAATTAACAAAAAAGTTTTTTTAAAAAGAAAAAAACAAGAGGCTAACGCCAACCCTCCCCACTTATGGTCACCGCCCCATCGTCGGCGAAAGGTGAGGGCTCGCGACCCTTGCCCAGGTCTGGGACAAGGGCGCCAGACCTGTGCGAGGGCTGGCAACCCTTGCCAGATCTGGTAGAGGGTCGGGCAACCCCCTCCTGGCCCTCGCTGAGGAGCTGGTGACCTCACCAGCCATCACTGTCACTCTACTAGCGATGGGGCGGCGGCCACAAGTGGGAGGTGTAAGCCCTCCCATTGTTTTTTTTTTTTTTTTTTATAACTTTAGCTTTTTCAGTTTGTTTTTTATGGAAAAAACACACAAAAGGAAAAAAAATAAAGATAACAAGGGAAAAAATCAAAAAAAAAATTCAAAGACGAAATGCCCTTGACTCCTGTGAGGAGGTTTTTTTTTTAGACTAAGATAGCCTCTTCAAACCCTTATTTGAGATAATATTCATTTTAGGCCCTTATTTAAAAAAATAACGGCACTTCAGATCTTTATTTAACACTAGATTCACTTCATGCCTTTATTTGAAAAAATGAGAGCATTTTGAGTCTTTATTTAGAATTTTCCCCAAATATTGGAGTTGAGTTGGGCTAGAGCCTGATATGTAGCTGGATCGGGTTGGGTTTCCCTCTCATCCCAACCTTTATATATCTAAAGTTTTGAGTTTTGAAACTGTGGGACATTTTTACATCCCACTTACAGAAGGTTTATAATGTGTTTGAGATTATTCTAATTGGTAACTTGCAATTTGAACTGGATAAGCCATTTAAAAAAAAACACTTAAGTTTGTTTGTATAAGTTTGCAAATCCTACATCAATGAAATTAACGTTCACTCATGTAGTCCTCATAAGGTATTTTGCCACCGTGTTTATGGCAAGCCATTATGCCACACGGCCGACCAATTATCATTAGTTTAATTATTTATCATTTTCATATTCTATTACTTATCAACTTAATATTTATATATAAAAATGGACAAAAAAGTATCTTCAAATGTAATAGGCCTATAACATAAATGAAGATAATAATAAATATTTCAAAGTAAACTTATGTTTTCTTTTAAAAACAATTATCTCTTTGGACTTATTTTTTTGGTTCATCTTAAATTGAAAAGATCAAATAATTATGAAGTATCTCGAAATATTTAATCTATCATTCAATATGAAATTATGTCAAAAAGAAAACTACATCTTAATACACGAATAAAGTACCCACAAGTCACAGCAACTCCCTGTCTCTCCTTCCCTCTCTGAGTTTGAGCCTTTATTCGTCATTTCAACTTTTAGAGGGAGGCGATTTGACCTAGATTTCTTCCTCCCTTACCTAGTTACTTTTCCTTTCCTTTTTTTTTTTTTTCATTACTCTTCCGATCTTAAATTCAGGAGTTTCGTAGATTTACGAGTTTTAATGAATAATTACTCCGCCTTGAGTTTCAATGATGTCCATAGCAATTTATGTGTCAAATTTATACTCGTTCAACGTGTTTTTGTAGCCTTGAAGTCTTGCACTTGCTAAAGGACTTGCTCTTATAGGTGTCAAATTTGAGCTTGTTCAACATACTTATGTTGTCTCCGTATAGTGGGGACGCCAAACTTAGGTCCACACCGCCAAAAAGCAAAGCCGTAACTACAGATAGAGATCCCGACGAATGCTTATTATCAATAATGTGAGATTCGGTGATTGACTGTCGATCCTTTTGTTTGGATGTAGTCACACATCTGTTCTTAAATGATGAGTGTGTAATTATTTTTGCCAATCATTCTCTAATGATGTATTGATTTCTTGTTTCGATTTGTTTTAGAGCTCCATGTTATGGTGACTTTTGAGATTTTCTATTGATAATTTCACGTATCATTTTAGTACAAATAGAAATATCTCTTGACAAAAAAGAAAAGGTACTCCCAAGTCAAGCTATAGTTTTTCTTAATTACATGAATATATGCACCATTAATCCATTCAATCTACATTAAATTAAAACAAATATAAGCATAACTTATTTTATACGTGAATAAGATTCACTTAATATTCACTAAACTTGAACACTAAAATAAGAGGATAAAGTTTTCCATTTGAATCATGCATGTTCACATTTCATTTAATTTTGTTTCGTTCCCTTGAACTTCACTTATTTTAAGCTTCACTTATTTGAAATATGGCTCGTATCATCCGAAGAAAATTTATATATCAATAAAGGAAAGCGGAACTATTTTTTTTTTGAAAACCACTTAATTTCAAATCAAGATATATTTAGAAAGAAAATCAAATGAGAGATAAGTTCACGAGTTTTTGTACGTTAGCTTATTTTTCTGTAATTAGTCGATTACACAAATTAAATTGACATTTATCCAAGCCAAATTTTATGTTTGTTTAATATCTGTTTTATGTACAAAATTATGATGAAAAATCTTGAATCAACCAATCAAGTTCAAAAACGAGAGTTAAAGACTCCTCACGTCCTCTCCATTAATAATTTTAGGGAATTGTTGTTTCTTAGCGAGAAAGCGAAACTCCAAAAGATTCGAGTCATAATGACACCGACCGTCTTTATCTTGTGATCAAAGCCATTGAGACATTGAAGTTCAATTCATGAAGGCTATTCTAAAATTGTGATGTTGGATTTGTGATTAAACCATCAAGACCCTCAATTGTAATGAGAGAACTTTTATGATTCAATATTGTAATTAGAGATTGTACACTATTTATTCAAAGCGACAGAATTTGATTATCTGAATTCATATATGAAAGTTTATTCATACACAAATAGGTATTGGTATTGATTTCATCATGCAAAAATGATAGTGGTAAGCCCACGCTCATGCAAACAAGGATGGGTACCTAGTCCGCAAAACTTTTTAAAATCGTACTGCAGCCAATATGCTCGCAAAAAACACATGGCATTTTTTTTTTTGGCCATGTCATCCATACTAGATCAATTAATTGTAGCTTATTGATTTGTCATTCACCAACTTCCATCATGTGATTTTTAAATTTGATAGATATAGAAAGCTAATGACCGTAAAATGCCTCATTGAGTTATACTAGGTGTAGCTTATCATTTGCGCAAGCCTTTGACATTGGAAAAATAAAGTGACGAGTAAGGTCGCACAACCACTAGCAATCCCAAACAGCGAGGGCGGCATGCCTCGGACTCGAACAGATGGTCATGTTGGCAACCATTTCATCCTTCTGTCACTCCCTTCTACTTCTCTAACTTCTCATTCATGCATTTTTTACTTTGATAAAACTACCGTTATATTTATTTTTGGGAGCCTAGATTGGATAGATGCATTGCAAAATTCAACACATTATTATATTCTGCCTGTATGGATTGTTTACTTGTATTATTTTATGGAATTGGTGTGCGACTCCTATCGTTAATTACATGCACGTAGCGACGTCTTCAATGTTTCGGGAGCCAGCGCAATTGAAGTTCGGCAATGCTAATACGACCGACCCCAAAAGCATGGTGACCGATATTTGCCATGAAATAACAAAATCGTACTGACTTGTGTCTCATCAGATGCTCAAACACCATATTCAACAAACATTAGTTTTTCATAAAACAAATATATTAAGTTCATGACCTTACCATATATATATATATATTAAGTTCATGTATTATTCTACAAGGAGTGGAACATGATGACTGTCAATTAAGGTGGTGGATTAAAGTAGCCTCCTCCTCCCGTTCTGTAGCCTCCACCTTCATAGTCTTGAGCATATACGGCAAGAAATTTTCGTCCTGCCACATGAAGTTTAAAGTTGTCACATTTTGAATAACCTATAAGTATATACATGGATGTGTATGCATAGTCAAATGGCTATAAATTTGACTTCCATTTACAAACGGTGTGGATGCCTATCCATGATGATTGTTGTGGACCGAGTTAGAGTTCAAGAGCCGTGCAAACGTGAAGTCAAGAAGTGAAAGGCCAATAAGTGTGGGAGACGAAAGAACAGTGAAACTTCGAGGGAGCCAACGATCCAAGGGGAGGGTTTGATTGGGCAAGCGGAGGAATCCGAGTTGAGAGCACTGAGGGCATCGCTCAATGAGGTGGGGGAAAATGTCATGGACCAAAAATTTTCAAGGCACCATAGGTCAAGGAGGTGACCAAGATAACTGAACATGCCTTGAAGCTGTTAGCGGTTCAGGATTTTAGCACTTTAGAATGTTCTCGATGATGTTTAAGAGAATTGTATATCTGTATTATAGAGCATTCTTGTTATTAATTGGTGTTAGACAATAGATATGGAGATTGTATCTCCACTTGAGATTGAAAGAAAATATATGATTGTAATTAAAGGGACTCATATATAAGTACGGATTTTCTCCCCCTCATTTGTAGCATTCCAAATTCAACACAATAAGCAGCAGTAGAGCTTTCTCTCTGGAAAACTTCTCTCTTGAGTTTCTCTTTACAATCTAGGCTGGGTTAAGGGACGGAATGGGTGAATGATCAAGATGAAAGCCAATCTTAGGTAAGGGGTGAATGAGTTGAAGGAAGTCTAAGTATCGCAAGGTTGTGATCTCAAGTGTCGGCGCGGGCCTAATTTGAAATAAATATAGTTTTTTTTTTTATCATAGGAGAACATGGATATAAATTTTAAATGTCATGATATGTGCTCCATAAAAGAAGGAAAATTTGTTTGGTAACCTTCTAGGTATATCGAATTTTAATCCAAAGAGATATACAATGCCCTCCTTACTTTTTTTCTCGTATTGAGATTTACTATAGGTAAGGATAAGTGTGATCGGTTCTAGGGCTTGGAACCGATCTTGTTATGACCGGTTCCCATTTTTTGGAATCTTGAACCCATCTTATTTGCCCTGAACTTGTTTTGGTACCCCGTTTGGTTCCAGGACCTATTCGAGAACCTGTTACTCTTTTGTTCCTGTTTCTAGTTTTATTTTTTTCAGCAAAATAATATGAGTAGCAATGAAATGATTCAAAGTAGAAGATGAATAATAATAAAAATCACTAACCGCTAAAAGCAAGAATCCTTAAGATGAGCAATAGAAATTACTATCCACAAAAAACAACAATCCAAGATATATACAATAATATTATGATCCATGGAAATGCTAAATCAACAGGTTCCAAAACCGGTCCGGTTACTTGGTGGGTCTTCACTTGGAACTAGGAACCAAACCATTTCAAATAGAAACCGGTTCTCGGACCTGTTTTTCAGGTAGTCCGGTCCGGTTTTCAGGTAAATCCGGTCCGGTTGCACACCCTTAATAAAGATCTATCAATCATTTGAAAAGTGAACACCAAATTTAAAAGTTGGCTTTACATCTAGTATAGATAAAAGAGGTGGAGGAACGTAATTGTTGGAAATCGATATATCTTAGTAACTATATTTCCTAAATTATTCAAAATATATTCTGTTTACTTAACGAGAAGGAAACGACTTTCATATTTCATTGGATAAGCTGTCATGCATTCACAAAGCAGAAAATTGGAGCAATAAACAGAGACCGAAAGTAACATGACAATTATTGTCTCTATACTTTGGCCGTAATGCAAGGGTCCATCTTCAATTAGTAGTTGCAATTACCATGTCCGTCCCTTCAACCTAGGAACAAACAACACTTCTTCCTTATCTAAAAAAAAGAATATATAGGTTCATTTGTTCAGGGAAAAACTTCATAATAAAGAAAAATACTTTTCGAGAAATCATTTTTTTTAAATGGTTATTTTTCTTTTGTTTGGTGATATGTGACCGAAGAATTTTTGTGGTATTTGGTTCTCATTTGGAAAATAATTTCAATCTCATGACATTATCTCGGGCAAAAACACAAAAATCAAAATTTTAAATATTTTTTTATTTTTCTTTTCTTTCTTTTTTCTTTTTTCCTTTCCCTTCTTCCTCCTCCGCTAGTCGTCAAGCCTCGGTGATGGCTGTGACAAGCCACTAGTGAGGACCGACCTGGCCAGCCTCGATGAGGTCAAGCTCGCTAGATCCTGGCGAGCTTGAGCCTTGCTAGCCTCACTTGAGGCCGACTCTTGACGGCCTGCATCTGTGGCTGATCGCTAGCCGTTGCCGAGGCTCGACGACCGGCGAAGGAGGAAGAAGAAGGAAAAGAAAAAAGGAATAAGAAATAAAATAAAAGAAAAAAGAAAACATTAAAAACTCAAAAGGAGTAACTCTGAAAAGTGTTTTTATCTTATTAGATTTAGGAATTCAATTTCTTAATTTCATGCATGAATCTGTTCATTGACCAGAAAGTATTTTTGGTTGACTAATCATTTTCGGCGAACCAAATGGGCAAAAGTTCAGAAAACTAATTTCAGGAAAATTCTTTCTCTCAAACAAGCACACTCGTCTCTGTTTGTTCACAGAACATGAATAATTTTAAAAACATTTTTCAAAAAAATGATTGCTTGAAATAATTAGTCAATGAAAATTATATTCATTATTTACAATAATTTATGTCTAACTATTTATGTAGATAATGAAAAAAAATTTTGTTTATCTATTTTTGTAAGCGATACAAACAATTATTTTCAAAAAAATATTTTCTAAATTATTCATTTTTTATGAAACAAACTCACCCCTAAAATTGCCAAAGAGCCTTGATATCTATTGAGGACCGAGTCATGGAAAAAGAGAACACACTCAAGAATGATACAGTTAAATTAACTTATCAGGTTCGACAAAAAAAAAATTTAACTTACCAAGATTAAGGTTCGGCGAGGCAGACGCCACTTCAGGTGAGGACATGAGCAATATGGTTGCGACCAAGATGCCCATCAATATGCCTTTCAAGGCCTTAGAGGATAATGCCATTTTGTGTCCTAAAACGATACTTGTGAATTTTAATTTTTGTGTAGGAGTTTTGTGATTTGGGTTGCATTCTTATAGGCCAAATTGGACAGGCTGACACGTAATTTATTTCTTTGTAAATTTGCTCTAGTGTTGACTGTAATGGACAATTCCAAACTTGGATGAGGAATAAAAGACAGTCAAAACAGACCTGGATGGCTGTTATGTATGACTCAGTCAAAAGCAAGGCGGCCACCTACTCCCTAGTGGCATTTCTTCGCGCGAGTTTGGCATAGACTGGACCCAGCAGATCACTTCTTCAACCATGTTTCGTCAATCATCTAGAATCTAGATAGATAGGGACGCATGAGAATTTTCTAAACGGACGATGGCGCACTCAAATTTCTACCAGCTAGTGTTAGACTAATGAAAAGGTCGAAAATCCAGCTTCTCTGCAGAATTATATGACAATGATTCGGTCGACCGACCACTTCTTGGTAAACGAGAGGATTTGAATGGCAAACCAAGTCTTCCTTTGCGTGCGTGGCAGAGGAAGACTGACCGAGTCTTCATCTGCCCGCATGGCTTATGAAGACTATCTTATGACTCGAAAGTGCTGAAAAGGAGAAAAATAACGAAAGTCTTCGCATGCATGGTGGACGTAACACCCTGCGAATGTCAAAGACGTGGCGTTCCAAGACAATAATCCGAACTTATTTGGAACTGTCTGACAAATTAACATCGTATTACCTCATGGATCTTGAAAATAATTGATTCAGTCAAGCATGGTGTTCGCCCATGGATGATCACTGTATTTTCGGATCTGCCCATTCTTCAACTCATAATCCGACATTCCTATGTTAAATTTTTTATTCGTTTGAGCTTCATCTCAAGAGAATTTCAAATGAAGCAGAAGAAATTTCACTCAGTTCTCTACATCCTCATTCTGATTCACATCAGGCTTTGTACACGCACGGCTAGAGCCAGTGATGCTGACACCGACAGAGAAGCGCTCGTGGCTTTCAAATCCACGATATCTGACCCGCGAAATGCACTCACAGGTTGGAATCTCAGCACATCTCACTGTAATTGGACCGGCGTTTCATGCACAAATGATGGTGAAATGAGAGTGAATGCTCTAATCCTTGCTGGTCTCGGACTCACCGGCATCCTCCCATCTCAACTCTCCAACCTCAACTCTCTTCAGTATCTCAATTTGTCTCGGAACTCGTTCAGCGGTGTCAAGTTTTGGACACCTCACAGCCCTTCGGCAAATCATTCTTTCCAGGAACTCTATCAGCGGCTTGATTCCAGCGAATCTCTCTTGGTGTCATAGCCTTGAAGAGATCAACTTCGAGTATAACAACATATCCGGCGAACTTCCCACTGAATTGGGTGTTCTCTCTGAGCTAAAGATTCTTATTGTTTCAGTGAATAATCTCACTGGCTCAATCCCGAAAACGTTTGGTAATCTCTCTGCTCTCACCACTCTTAGCCTTGCGAGCAACCATTTGTCCGGTGAGCTGTCGAACGAGCTTGGGAGTCTTCAAAATCTGACCGATCTTCAGCTCTCTGTGAATGCATTAACTGGCACAATCCCCCCTTGGATTTTCAACATTTCAACCCTCGAATTCATTAGTCTTACACAGAACAAGCTTGTCGGAAGATTGCCGTCTAGTATAAGCATCTCACTAGCAAACCTGAAACAACTCTATTTGGCAGAAAATATGATTGAGGGGTTGCTACCAAATTATTTGTTCAACAGTTCGCAAATTCAAGTCCTCGATGTCTCTTCCAATCGATTTAGTGGGTCCATTCCTTCACTAGGTAACATGAAAAGCCTGAATTATTTGCATCTCGGCTACAACAATCTGTCATCTACCACCGATCTCAACCTTCAGATCTTCCTTTCACTTGTCAATTGCACCAAGTTAGAGATTCTCTACCTAAACAGCAACCAACTAGCTGGCAAACTTCCTAGCTCGATTGGAAACTTGTCAGTGCATCTGCGAGAGTTTTGCATCGATGATAATCATTTAACCAAAGGTTTCCCTGATGTCCTCAATAGGTATCAGAACCTCGTGGCCTTGTCACTCTACCAGAACTGGTTCGCAGGAAAATTTCCCAGCACCGTAGGAAGGTTGCACCAGCTACAAACTCTCCAAGCATACGGAAATAACTTTTACAGTGAAATCCCGGATTCCTTTGGCAATCTCACTCAGTTGTACCGTCTCAGGATGGGAAATAATGAGTTCTCTGGTAGACTTCCTTTGAGCATTGGAAACTGCAAGCAATTGAATGTACTCGGGTTGGCGTCGAATAGCCTCAGCGGAAACATTCCAGAGGAGATTTTCAGGCTTTCCAATTTGAGAGCTCTGTTATTGGCCAAAAACAAATTGACTGGTTCTCTCTCCCCTCTGGTGGGAAGCTTGAAACAACTAGAATCGCTTGATGTTTCAGACAACCAGCTATCTGGAACTATTCCAGCGGCCATTGGTGGCTGCTCGAGTTTGGATGCTCTCTCAATGGCTAGGAACAACCTAAGCGGGCAAATACCAAGTCAAATTGGCGACTTATCTGCACTGCAGAGTTTGGATCTCTCGTTGAACAATCTCTCCAGTTCAATCCCAGTAGAACTAGGAAATCTTCAGATTCTGCAGAGACTGAACCTGTCTTTCAATCATTTAGAAGGGCAAGTTCCTATGAATGGTGAGTTTGTTAATCTAACCTGGGATGAACTCCAGGGGAATAATGAGCTTTGCGTGATCAATGCAGAAGCAGCACGAAAGCTAGGGATTAGTACATGTGAAGCTATGACGAAGAAAAAGTCCAATCAGCATCACCTGCTTGCAGTCCTCATTCCCATTTCAATCTCTTTTGTGTTAGTGTGTTGCATCCTCTGCTTCACATGGGTAATTATCCAAAAGAAGAGGAAGATAAAAGAGAGAGAGTCATCATTCCCATCTCCTCTCATCAAAGGCTTGCCGAAGAAGGTATCTTATGATGAGCTTCGCCGTGCAACTAATGGGTTTGCTCAAGAAAACTTCATTGGGAAGGGCGGGTTTGGCTCCGTGTACAAAGCTGTGTTCCTACGGAAAGATGGCTCTTGCATTAGCCTTGCCGTTAAGGTCATAGATCTTGAGCAAAGCAAGGCTTCCAAGAGCTTCAATGCGGAATGCAAAGCCCTCAAATTCATCCGGCATCGGAACCTCGTGAAAGTCGCAACTTCCTGCTCAAGTGTCGACAACATGGGGCATGAGTTCAAAGCGCTGGTGATGGAGTACATGCCTAATGGTAACTTGGAGAAGTGGCTCTACCCAGAAGACATCGAGCGTGATGGCTCGAGCATGAGCCTAACGCAGAGGATCAATGTCGCTATCGACATTGCTTCTGCAATGGATTACCTGCATCATGACTGCGACCCTCCTGTGGTCCACTGCGATCTGAAGCCGGGGAATGTCCTTTTGGATGACAACATGGTTGCACGCATCGGGGACTTTGGATTCGCTAGGTTTCTTCCTCAAAATCAGCAGGAAACTGGTCACAGCACAATAGGACTGAAAGGTTCGATTGGTTACATTCCTCCAGGTACAGCGATTTCTTTTTTTAATGCAATTTTCTTTTTTCAAAAGTTCGATCAATCTTTTCATTATTAAATGATATGCTTGTGCCTTTTTGGTCACTCCTAGAGTATGGAATGGGAAGCAGGGCATCAACCAGTGGAGATGTCTACAGTTTCGGCATCCTCCTGCTTGAGATGCTTGTCTTGAAGAAACCGACAGACCAAATGTTCGAGGAAGGCCTGAACCTGAGAATTTTTGCGTCGGCATTGGACAACGGGGCTTACAAAGTTCTCGACATCTCTGATTCAAGGCTTTTCGCAAACGATGAGGCTTCCAATTCGACGGGGAGCGATATCTCCTCAAGCAGCTTCTTCATGCATTCGGACAACGTCAGCTTAGGAGGCAGCGCGAATCCATGGAACAGCTGGTTGATGAGGTGCGAAGAATGTGTCGTGGGTTCGATCAGGTTAGGCCTGTCTTGTGCAGCGCCATCCGCCAAGGATCGTCCGAGCATGAGGGAGGCCTTGGCGAGATTGCACGAGATAAAGAGAGCTTTGCTGGGCTCAGTCGATGCCTCCTGATCATGTATAAGAATTTTGAGAACCTGTGTGCCCCTATATTTTGTACAATGGCTGTGCAACATCAAAGGCAATTAGCGTCTCCAAATCAAAGTCACGTTTGTCATTTATGTCTATGAGAGATTTCTTATATATGTATGTATTGTTGGGATTTTAGTATCTAAAATCCATAAATTGTGAATGAGAAGTGTGAATAAAAATAGTTCCACATTGGATAGAAGTTGTGATGAGAGACGATTTATTTAGATGAACCTCTCAAATGGGTTTGGGTCCCAAGGGGTACCCCACTTTTGTGGAAGGGAGAGGACCTACGCTAAGCTAGGTCGGTTCCCTCCCTGCACCGCCGCCGCCGGCTGACTCGGGACCGGGTCCATTCCATCAGTTTTTATTTTTTTCCAAATGAAAAGCCACTTCGGTTCAATCGAGATTGCTTGCGACACTTCATTTTCGCCATTTTTATAACCGAACTGTTTAATTCAGTCTAGTGACTCTTCATGACATTTTTTATTCCCGCAAACCTTTTTTCTCTAATGCACTCTAGACATTTTCTTTTTATCTGTTCCTTCATCATTGTCATTTATGCGATTATTCTGCAAAATTGCGTTTGAACATTTCCTTTGAAGAAGTATCGTTTCTTTGGAAATGCGATCCATTCTATCATGAAAGACAATTGTTCAACAACCTTGGGTATCGGTAGAGGGGACAAATTGTCTTAAGGACACAACGTGAATTCGTTGGGCTCGGATCATTGATCGACATTCGGATTACTCATCAGAACGTGATTTCAGGTTTGTCGAACAACTTTGTTTTGCATATACAAGCACTATTACTTGACAACAATCTTAAGACAATTTTGTATCGTGTTTGTATAATTGCATTTCTTAATCATTTCTGTCAACGTGATTTCAGAAATGGCTACAACATCAATAATGCCTGTTGCATTTGTTCTGACTCATAGAGAGGAGCCAGAAAAGTTCAATGGGGTTGACTTCAAGAGATGGCAACGGAAGATGTTGTTCTATCTTACCACTTTGAACTTGGCAAGGTTCCTCATGGAGGATGCTCCGAAGTTGGATGAAGGAGTGACAAACAAGGAAAAGGTTGCTGTTGTAGATGCATGGAAGCATTCTGACTTCCTGTGTCGTAACTATATCCTCAATGGTTTGGACAATTCCCTCTACAATGTTTATAGTCTGTTGAAAACAGCTAAGGAGTTGTGGGAAAGTTTGAATAAGAAATACAAAACGGAAGATGCTGGGTTGAAGAAATTCATCTTCGGCAAATTTCTGGACTTCAAGATGGTATATTCTAAAACTGTCTTAAGTCAAGTTCAAGAACTTCAAGTGATCATGCATGACATTCATGCTAAAGGTATGATGATTAATGAATCATTTCAAGTGGCTGCTTTCATTGAAAAGTTACCACTGTCTTGGAAAGATTTCAAGAATTATCTTAAACACAAAAGAAATGAATTATCACTTGAAGACTTAATTGTTCGATTGAGGAAAGAGGAAGACAATAGGAATTCCGAGAAGAAAGGTAGCAGCAATCTGGCGGTCTTAAGGGCCAACGTTGTTGAAGAAGGATCAAAAACCAACAAGAAGAGAAAAAACTATGGACAAGGAACTAACCAAGGCCTGAAAAAATTCATTGGCAAATGCTACAATTGTGGAAAGTCTAGACATCATGCCAAAGACTGTAGAGCCAAGAAAAGAAAAGTGACTCGGGCGAATATGTTGGAACAAATTTTCAATGGTGTTGATGATATCAATCTTACTGTTATGATATTCGAGTGCAACATGGTGGGAAATCCCAAAGAATAGTGGATTGATACTGGAACAACTCATCATATATGCGCCAATAATTCTATGTTCTCATCATACACACCTATGGAAAGTGATGAAAAACTGTACATGGATAATTCATCAACCTCTAAGGTTGAAGGTGTTGGACAGGTTACTTTGAAGATGACATATGGGAAAGTTCTGACATTAAACAATGTGTTACATGTGCCAGACATACGTAAGAATTTGGTGTTCGGATCTCTTCTTAGCAAGAATGGTTTCAAGTTGGTGTTTGTATCCGATAAGTTTGTACTCTCCAAAAATGAGATGCATGTACGAAAGGATTACCTTAGCGATAGTCTATTTAAGTTGAATGTAATGACTGTTGTATCCAATAATGTTATGAATAAAGTTGTTTTTGCTTATGTGATTGAGTCTCCTAATTTATGGCATGCTAGACTAGAACATGTTAATTATAAGTCAATAAAGAAATTAATGAATATGGGGTTATTGCCAAAATTCAACTGTTCAAGTAAAAGATGCCAAGTATGTGTTGAATCAAAATTTTCTAAGCCTCATTTTCATATATAGATAATAGAACCACAAAACCTTTAGATTTAATACACACGGACATTTGTTATTGGAAAGTAATATCGTCAAGAGGTGGTAAGAAATATTTTATAACGTTTATAGATGACTGCTCGAGGTATTGTTATGTTTATTTGCTTAGTAGCAAAGATTAGGCTATGAATGCTTTTAGAACTTATAAGTCCAAAGTTGAAACTCAATTAAATAAGAAAATTAAGATGATAAGAAGTGACAAAGGAGGTGAATATGAATTTCCTTTTGAAGAAATTTGTTCTAAGTTTGGTATTATTCACCAAATTACTCCTCCTTATGCGCCACAAGCTAATGGAGTGGCGGAAAGTAAAAACCAGTCTTTAAAGGAAACAATGAATGCATTGTTGAATCGTACCGATTTACCATAGAATTTGTGGGGGGAAGCTATTTTGACGGCGAATTTTATTTTGAATAGAGTATCTCACAGAAAGACATATCAAACTCCCTATGACAAGTGGAAAGGTAGAATGCCTAATTTGAAATATCTCAAAGTGTGGGGGTGCTTAGTTAAGGTTGCGATTCCTAAACCTAAAAAGGTTATAATAGGACCGAAAACCGTTAATTGTGTCTTTATTGGATATGCTATTAATAGTAATGCATATTGATTTCTTGTTCATAAGTTTGAGATCCCGATATACATGTTAATACGATCATTGAGTCAAGAGACGCTTCGCTTTTTGAAAATATATTTTCGTATAACATAACATATGAGCCAATTAATAATGATAAGAGGCCTCGGGATACTATACCTAAAAGCGATCCTATAGAGGATGAACCTAGACGTAGTAAAAGACAAAGAACTTCTAAGTCCTTTGGAAATGATTTTCTAACATATTTGTTAAAGAATGAGTCTCAGACCTTTAAAAGGGCTGTGACATCCCCAAAAGCCTCCCATTCTTGAAAGAAGCTATCAATAGTGAAGTTGAATTCATCTTGTCGACCCATACTTGGAAATTGGTTGACTTTTCTCCTGGTAATAAATCACTACAATGTAAGTAGATTTTCAAGAGGAAAATAAAAGCGGATGGTACTATTAATAAATATAAAGCTAGGCTTGTGATAAAAGGATACAAGCAACGGGAAGGCTTTAATTATTTTGACACTTAGTCACCTGTTACTAGAATTACATATATAAAAATGTTAATTGCCATAACAGCGATGTATAGGCTTGAAATCCATCAAATAGATGTTAAAACGGCTTTTTTAAACGAGGATTTGGAAGAAGAAATATATTTGGAACACCCCAAAGGGTTCATTGTTCCAGGACAAGAGAATAAAGTATGTCAGCTTATCAAGTCACTCTATGGATTGAGACAAACGCCAAAACAATGGCATGCTAAATTCGATCAAGTCATGTTGTCGAATGGTTTTAAAATTAATAAGTGTGATAAATATGTATGTGTTGCTATTTTTTGCTTGTATGTAAATGGCATGCTTATAATGGATAGCGATAGTGTGGTTGTCAAATACAACCAAACGAATGCTCATAAATAAATTTGATATAAAAGATACAGGGGTTGCAAATGTTATTTTAGGAATTAAAATCCATAAGACATATCAAGGATTAGCTCTATTACAGTTCCATTATATAGAGATGATTCTTGGAAAGTGTAAGAATCCAGACATTGTACCAGTAAAGACTCCGATATATGTTAATTTACATCTTTCAAAGAATACTAGTGAAAGCAAAGCTTAAAATGAGTATGCTAGTGTACTAGGCAATCTAATATATGTCATGAACTGTACTAGGCCAGATATAGCTTGTGCTGTGAGCAAGGTAAGTTGATTTACAATTAGTCCAAATGAAAATCATTAAAAAGCTATAAAACGTGTATTGGGCTATTTGAAGCACACTCAAAATTATGCCTTACACTACATAGAATATCCAACGGTACTTAAAGGATACTGTGATGCAAATTGGATAATCGGCACAAGAGACACAAAATCTACAAGTGGGTATGTGTTTATACTTGGTGGGGGAGCAGTGTCTTGGAAGTCATCCAAACAAACTTGTATTGCAAGGTCTACTATGGAAGTAGAATTCATTGCTTTGGATAAGGCCGATAAAGAAGCTGAGTGGCTTCAAAATTTCTTAGAAGACATTTCTAATTGGTCTAAACCAATGCCAGCTGTGTGTATTCATTGTGATAGTCAAGCGGCACTAGGCAGGGCAAGGAATGTCATGTATAACGGAAAGTCTTGACATATACGTCGAAGACATGATAATGTAAAACAACTACTCTCAAGTGGAATATCACGATTGACTATGTAAAGTCAAAAGATAATGTTGTGGATTCATTAACAAAAGGCCTAACTAGAGAGTTGGTTGTAAAAACATCAAGGGGAATGAGTTTAAGGCCTATAAAATAAGTCATCATAGCGGAAACCCTACCTAGTTGACTGGAGATCCCAAGATCTAGGTTCAAAGAGATAACCAAGTTATGCAGGCGAAGTAGTGTACTGTCAACTCTTACTCATTCCTATATGGAGACAGTACTAACATGTGAAAGTTAAGTGTAAGCTTTTTAATGATTCTGATTCGGGTATGTAATATACCACACAATTAGAAATCACCTATGTGAGTGTGAAGTGAGGGCCGCTTCTATGAAGAATTTGAAAGGCTAAATTCTTCAAAGCACTTATAAAACCAGGCGGCATTCATGGCCAAAACGAACACAACAATGAGAACCAACTTTGTTTGAGAGATAATTGTGTGATTTCTACTGTCTTGACTTACACCGAAGGTCGATAGTTCAAAGACATCAAGTCTACTGATTAGCCGAGTAAGTCCAATAAGTCTCACTAGGAAAAGTTCAAAGCCTCAGACTACTTATCCAAATGCAATGTTCTCTCTCGAAATAATCGCACATTGCATCTCATGCATATATGAGGAGTCATGATATCTGAATTTCTCATTCATGTAGGGAATTGTTGGGATTTAGTATCCAAAGTCCATAAATTGTGAATGAAAAGTGTGAATGGAAATAGTCTCACATTATATAGAAGTTGTCATGGGAGATGGTTTATTAAATAAGCCTCTCAAATGGGTTTGGGTCCCAAGGAGTACTCCACTTTTGTAGAAGGGAAAAGACCTACGCCAAGCTAGGTTGGTTCCCCCCCCCCCCCCCGCACGCGTGCCGCCCGTTCGGCCGGCTCGACTCGAGACTGGACCCGAGTCCATTCCATCGGTTTTTATTTTTTCTCTAACAGACACGTTTTGTCGCCCAAATGAAAAATCGTGTTAGTTCAAGTTGCGACTGTTCACGGCCCAAATGAAAAACCGCTTCGGTTCAAGCGAGTTTTCATTGCTCGCAACTCTTCATTTTCGCTATTTATATAACTGAACTGTTTAGTTTGGTCTGGTGACTCTTCGTGGCATTTTTTATTCCCATGAGCCTTTTTTCTCCCACGCACTCTAGACATTTTCATTTTTTCCGTTTCTTCATCATTATCATTTGCGCGATTATTCTGCAAAGTTGCGTTCGAACATTTCCTTTGAAGAAGTACCACTTCTTTAGAAAGGCGATCCGTTCTATCCTAAAAGACAATTGTTCAACAACCTTGGGTACCGGTAGATGGGACAAATTGTCTTAAGGGCACAACGTGAATTCATTGGGCTCAGATCATTCGTCGACATTCGGATTACTTGTCAGAACGTGATTTCAGATTTGTCGAATAACTTTGTTTTGCGTATACAAGCACTATTACTTGACAACATGTATATGTGTAGATTGAATTTCTAGCTAATGCACTCAATTCCCATGTTTAACATGAGATTTAAGGAGCAGAAGATTTGGCAAGAAAGATGTGATTCTGGAAACGATATGCACATGCTAGGAAAAACAAAAGGAAACATTGATAATGACGCGAAACCTCCCCATCACACGAATTCAATGTCTTGATCTCCAAACCCATCAAGGAGGAATTCTGATGGACTCTCGCACCCAAAATTCATTATTGTTCATTTTTTTCTCACCTCTCACCATGAATAATCGGAGTGTGAATCCAATAGATATCTTCACAGAACCGTGGCGAACTCCAATATCCGAGTAATAACCACTTAGATCAGAAACTGTCTCCCTGTTCGGTTGCTCTTCTCAACACTGCTGTTGGAGAGGGTCATGCCCAGCCATTGCAGTACCCTCTGAAAGAATTTACGGAGTTTATACTTTTCTTTCTGATGAGTTTTCTGAGGGTCACCACTTCCTTCTAATTAATTTTCCAACATTTCTTGTTTTTTCTTCCTTTAGCAAACAAGAAGTGGGGCTCTTTGAAAATTCGGCTAATCTGCTCGGATATGATAATCTCCATAGTCCCGAACACAAAAGAAAAAAATCATTTCTTTGTTCTTTCTTTTAGCATTTCCTTAGGAGCTATAAGTTGTTGAAATGCACACGTGAGATTTCAGATTTCAGTTAAATACTGAAAAATATTATTATTTTCCTGAAAAACGACTTCTTGAAAAACATTTTCCAAGAGTATCACATTTTCCGCAAAACAATGAATTATTAACTAATTAATATATTTAATTGGATCGCAAGCTCGCCACGACTCATGAGGCCTTAGCTTGCCGCGATTGGCCAACCTCTGGCAAAGCCTCAAGCTCACCCCTCCTCCTCGAGCTCGTTGTGACTTGCAAGGCCTCAAGCTTGCCACGACTCATTGACCTTTGGCGAAGCCTCAAGCTCGTTGAACTAGCGAGGTGGAGCCTCGCCTAAGGCTAGCATGGCTCAGCTCGTTGGAATTGAGCGAGCTAGAGCCTCGCCGGCTTTGGACAAGCTCGTCCCTCACCTGCGGCCGGTGCCGTAGCCAGTCACCAGTCAAGGAAGAAGGAAAAAGAAAGGAAAGAAAAGAAAAGAAAAAAGAAAAATTAAAAAGTAAAAATTCAAATTTTTTAAAAATATTTTTATGAGAATAAATCTTTCATTAACTAAAGACCCGAAACAGAGAATCGAGGACATGCACTTGCCTTTTATGAACCTGGGCCTAAGTCCCTGGTACCAAAGCTCAAGGATCGTGGACCCAAACACGACATTTATGGACTTGGGCTCGGGTGTCGAGACATCCGGCATGGGCACCAAGAGTTCGGGCCCAACCTCGATGGACCCGAGCGTGGGCGCCAGGGCACCGAGCTTGGGCACCGGAGTCATAAACTTAGCCTCGATGGACCCAAGCCCAGACGTCGGGGACCTTGGAACCAGCATTAGAGTTTCCGTGCCCAAACGCAGAATTTCAGGTTCAAGAGCCGATACGTAGTCATATTTTGGAAAATGTTTTCCGATTCTTCAAAGAGGACATCGTGTTCTTGAATTTAAGCATAAGTTTTTTGTCGACTAGGAAAACATTTTTTGTTATCTCATTTTTCTAAGCGAATCAAATGCCGGAAAATGAAGAAAATGTTTTCTTAAAAAATGATTCCCGCAAAACAATCGGGGCCTAAACCGAAATAAATCAAAGCCTAATCTTTGGGAAAATTGTCAAAAAAGTCATAAACCTATTGCACTTTTGCCAATTCAGTCATAAACTTTTTAAGTTTACCAAGTCAATCCTAAACCTTTTCACTTCTTGTCAATTCAGTCCATTTGGCCGGCTAGCACTGACTGACGTGGTTGCCGGCTGGCGTTGACGTGGCAATTTTTAAATATTTTTTTTCAAATTTTTAAAATTTTCTTTTCTTTTTTTTTTTCTGCCTTTTCCCTCCGGCCAGTCCGGCGACTGGCTAGAGGTGCGGGCCGGCGAGGTCAACCTCGCTGGCCTCTAGAGAAGCTCGCCCTTGCCGGCCACCAGCAAGGGCCAGCCTCGCCCGTCGCCACGAGGCCGACCTCGCCTTGGCTGGGCGAGGTCGACCTCGTCGTCACTGGGCAAGTGAAACCCATGGTTGGGTGAGGCTCAGCCTCACCATGGTTGGGCGAGGATTGACCTCACCCAGATCTGCCGAGGTCAAGCCTCGCCTGACCAAGGTGAGGCCGGCCTCTCCATCACTAGGTTTTGCGACAGAGAGGCTTGACCTTGCCGAATCTGGGTGAGGTCGAGCCTCGCCCAGCCATGGCGAGCCCGACCGTGCCGTCGCCGGGTTTCACTCGCCCAGCCATGGCGAGGTTGGCCTCACAGCGGCAGGCGAGGCCGGCAAGGTTGAACTTGCCAGCTCGCGCCTCTGGCTGGTCGTCAGTTGCCGGACCGACCAGAGGGAAAAAGGCAGAAAAAAATATATTAAAAAATTCGAAAAAAGTATTTTAAAATTGGAACGTTAGCGTTGGCCAGACGGCCAACAGCCACGTCAAAGTCAACTGGTCAAATAAGCTCAATTGGTAAGAAATAAAAAAGTTTAAGATTGAATTGGTAAGAAGTGAAAAGGTTTAGGATTGAATTGGCAAACTTAAAAGGTTTTAGACTGAATTGGCAAAAGTGTAATATGTTTAGGACTTTTTTGACAATTTTCCCCCTAATCTCTTCTGACGTTCATATGGCGTTCAAATGTGCATCTTGACCTAATCCATTTCCTATATTCAGGTAACAATATCTTACGTTCAAGATAACATTGATAATATCACAATCATTGCTTCTACGAGCGAAGTGTCACTAGTTGTCCATGAAAAAGACAATTAACGTTCGTCCGTGCCCATTAAATTAAGCCGGGACTTCCATTTTGTTGTGCCATAAGTTTAAAATACAGCTTGAAATGCACAAGACACAGGCACACGCCAGCTTGCCCAATGACTGGCCAGTGATCATCATCGTATTAGCGAATGACTAACCGCGTAATTAACGAGCTGAACCCCTGAAAAGTCAAAGGGATTGCATCAGATTCGAGGAGGGTATCCTGATGGCCGGAAACTCCTGCGAGTGCAAGCCTTGTTCCGAATATGTTAATCGGACTTTGCTTCGAAAGAACTGAGGAAGACGCGCCACGTAACAGCGGAAGCACGTGCGGGCGCCACGACGCCCCCGCGACGTTAGCTCCTCCAGTTTCACGGGCAATCTTCCCCCTTTGACTTGCGTTGCGATTTCGCTAATCCCCAAGTGCGAAAGTACACTGTACATGCTGCACAGCCTCATCACACGCGGACGAAACTCGCAGACCAGGATGCCAACGAGGGCATTCGTCACTTATGCAAATCGAGCTAGCAACTCTACATCGGTACCGGCCGTGCCATGTAGAGCAATCGACGTTTATATCAGCGATTTTCAGTCAAAATTGAATTGACTGAATTGATACAATGTTAATATATTTATGACTTTTTCAGGTAATTCTTTTTCACGAGACATCATTGGCCAAGGACTTGTTCTAATTTTATGCACTTCTAATGTCCTCAGCAAGAAACAAACAATAGTTGCCATTTATCGTAATAGAGCCATACCCTCCATCCCAGCTCAAGTGGATCCCTTATGGTCATCTATGGATCCATTGCTCCCACACCCAACACTCGATCGAGGACAACTATGCCAACCAACAAGCCCCGACTCGTCCACTTCAATCTCCCTCCGATGTTGGCCATTCTATAAATGCCATGTGACGGATCGCCCCTAGGACAAGCAATTGCCCAACCCCTTAACCACTACGCGACAAATCGCTTTTAAGAAGAGAATGATGCCGGTACGAACTCATTCGATCCGTGATGTGGTGACTAGAGCAAAAAAATAAGCGACGTTCTATAAGAATCGGAAACGGAGCGTTCGACACAAGACAACAGATTTATGAAATGCAGAGCATTTGATTCGTAAAATATGAGCCATGAACATGTAATAGATGAAATTAGAATAATAAGGGTGCGCATGATAACGATTCTGTACCCAGAAACTGATTCTGCTCAGAAATGATTCTTTTTTATTCCGTGCACGGGAACAATTTTTAAATATTTAAATGCATTTAATAACTGCTCAAAATTTCTATTCTTAGAATAGAAAAAAAATATAAATACGTTTGGTAACTACACAAAATTTCTTTTTATTAATAATATTTTAATAATATATTTGAATTTTTTAATATTTCTTTCTTTCTTTATTTTCTTTTTTTTTTTCTTTCCCTTCCCTTCCTTGGCCATAACCAGTCGCTAGCACCAGCCACAGGCCACAGGCCAAGGCCGACAAGGTCAGCCTTGCCATCGCCGTCGCGAGCTGCCCTAGTCCAGGCTGTGAGGGGGACCCTCGCCAGCCCTAGCCTGTGGCCGGTCATCAGTGGCCAACGGCAGGCCAGGAAGAAAAGAACAACAAAAGAAAAAGGAAAAAGAAAATCAAGAAGAATTAGAAATGAAAAAATTATTCTCAGAATTAAGAAGCTACTTTTTTTTTATTCTTGATTATGCTCCAAAACTAATTCTGGGAACAATTTTTTGCAAATTTGTGCTCGGAAATAAAAAATTTAACAAACGGATTTCTGTTTCCAAACTGATTCTTAAAACAAAAGAACAGAAATTTTCACAATTTGGCAACTTGCCAAATGAGCCCTAAGTCGTCCCAACTCCACACATGGGCACTCTTATTAATGCTTGTATGAAATGTTATAAGATGTTAGATTAGACTAAGAAAGTATAACTTGGATACAACTTAAGAAATTTGTACAGGTGAAATGAAATACAAAAACACAAAACACATGACCATGAATCATCACCACCACCACCACCTCCTCCATCGTTATGATTTCACACCACCATCCTCTTCCTTGATGCTGACGGCTCAGCAACCGCCCACAACGTTCCGTGTCAGCAAATCCACATTGACCCCACACATGCCCCCTTCAATGCACCGCTCCTCATGCTCCATTCATATATATCTCTTCCTCTTCTTCTTCAATCTTGATCATCTCCTTTCGTATCACACCCACCCAAAAAACCAAAAGAGCGAAAGGAACAACCACATCCCATCTTGGTCACTGGCTAAACCTAGACCGAGAACCACAGAGTTTCTCTCAGTTCTCTTCGTCGCTGAGTGTGAAAGAACCCGATGTTCGCACCCTCGAGCGACCAAGCAGCGCTGTTCCAGCGGTGGGGGACCGCAAGCCACGGTGGCGTCCCCGCTGCCGCTCCGAACTGCCCCCGCTGCACCTCCGGCAACACCAAGTTCTGCTACTTCAACAACTATAGCCTCTCTCAGCCCCGGTACTTCTGCAAGTCCTGCCGACGGTACTGGACCAACGGCGGCTCGCTCCGCAACATTCCCGTCGGCGGCAGCTGCCGCAAGAACCGCCGCAGCACGAAGCCCTCCTCCAGGTCGCAGGCTCCGGGCTCTGGCCAGCCCGAGCGCGCTTCCCTGGCTGGTGGTCAGCCTGACTCAGTGGACAAGGATCAGAGTGTCGAGTCACCTCAGGGTGGCTCGCCGGCCACCACAGCTCGTGCGATGGATATCGATATGGCGGCGGTTTTCACCAAGTTCTTGAATAATGAGCAGACCAAGTCCAGCTCTCAAGATTTGACAGGTTCGACCTCTAGCGCGGTGACCCCGGATAGTGTGCAGACGTCAGCGTCGCTTGACCTCGTCGGAGAGCAGGCTGAGCCGCCTCTGGAAGTGCCTCACGTTGAAGGGCGGTTCATGGAAACAAATGGTTTCGGTCACCATGAATCAGTGGACGACTTGTTATGGGGCGATACGACGTCCTGCTCGGCGAATTTCGCGTGGCAGCCCATGTTGCAGTTACAGGAGATCGGAACGTCACCGTCCGACGATCAGTTCAGATTGCTTCCGACGAATGATAATTTTTGGAGCTCATTTGATCTTGCAGGGTTTGAGCTCTCCTCGAGGCCTTGAATATAAGGTTGCGGTTTTCTATTTTCCTTTTTTTTTTCTTTTGGGGGTGGGGGGCATATAATTTTTTAGTGTTTTTCATAAAGTAAGAATTATACAATGAGCCAATGACGCGAATCATGGCGCATATAATACACTCTAGCGATTTATATATGGAAACTCAAATAAGAATAGATTTAAATAATCCTGCTATTATCTTCCCTTATATATGATAGACCTAACTCATAGAATGAAGTGATTTTCTTTTTGTCAGAAAACTCAGAGAATGAAAAATTGTATGGCTAATATATCAAACTATAGAGAAATGTTGCTAGCACTTGACATGAACAATTATCAACTATCTATCCTGTCCTACCATGGCAAAAGTTGGGTGGTCAGGGAGGACACAGTATCGATATAACGAAGCACGGGGACCGGTATTTGGGTTTTCGGAGCACAATAAGCAGCGCATGGTACAACTTGGCTGATTGCATGATTAAATGAATTGCATAGTTTATTAAATGATTGGTGCACCCATACATATGCGATTCAACCATCAATTGGGTAGACTCATTCTCCGTATTGTTTTACTTTCCATTCTAGTGGGAACTGAAGATAAATGCACCAGTGGCACACACCAAATTTGAGAAGTTTCAGTTGACCATTATCTTTTTCTTAAATTAGTAAAAACTAGGGTTGATAGTCGGTTCGTTAACCAAGTTATTATTTAGTCGTTCTCGTTTGGAGTCACAATCTAGATAGTTATACTTTTCTCCGTCAATCCGTGGTTCTTTGATATCAGTTACTCGTTCTCATTCTTTAACCATGTGTCTGATTGGGTGGTTTATGAGTCATGGTTTATGAACGGGGGAAGAATACTAGAAGCGCTAAAAGTTGTGTACGACGCTCACTTTGCTACTAAAAATTTCAATTGGATCACTTAAGTGCCAAAAATTGTGAAAAACGATCACTTAAGTGCCACTTCACCGGAAATCTGACGTGGCATTTTTTTATTAATTTATCAAGCTGATGTGGCTCGCCGGAGACTAATGTGGCATTTCTTTTCTTTTTTTTTCCTTTTCTTTCTTTTTGCCTTTCTTTTTTTTTCTTTTCTTTCTTCTTATTTCTGATGGCCGGCGTCCGACCATCGGCCATGGCCGACCTCGTCGAGCGTCACCTTCCTTCAGGCGAGGCTCGGCGAGGGCTGGCCTCACCTGAAGGAAAGTGATGCCTCGCCGAGGCCATGGCGGCCTTGCCCGCAAGAAGGTGACGCCTCAGCGAGGCAATCGTGGCCTCGGCAATGGCCAGCCTCGTCGAGGCCATGGTGGCCTCACCAAGCCTCGCCCGGGGGAAGGTGACGCCCGGCAAGGCCGGCCACCGGACATGGTAGAAGAAGAAGAAAGAAAAGAAAGAAAAGAAAAGAAAAAAGAAAGAAAAAAATCAGAAAAAATATTTAAAAAATTGAATTATACACATAAAAATGCCACGTGTCATTAAAATTTAAATATAAAATCCACGTATTAAATTTGGTCAGAATTTCTCGCCGTTGGCACTTAAATGATCGTTTTTTCTCCAATTTGGCACTTAAGTAATCGCCGGCATAAACTTTTGGCACTTAAGTGATCCAAATGAAACTCTTTGCACCAAAGTGAGCGCCGTACACAACTTTTGGCACTTCTAGTGTCTTTCTCCCGTCTATGGATATTCACTCGCATGCTAACTTAAGTAAATATAAATATGGATGATGTCCTTGTTTGTAACCACCAATCATGAGACCGGTTGGAGGAAGTTTCCCTCAATTAGGGATCGCGGGAAAACATGGCTCTAATAAAAATCCATAATCCTATCCTCGTTTTGCTCTCATTCTTCTTAATTATCTTTTACTAAGCTCACATAAGGCAAAAACTGATTATAGAGCGAATTAGTACATATATTTTACTTTTATGTATCATGTTACGATCGAATGTCACAGCATGTAGGGTTTGGATCTCGATCTAAGGTTTTATTTTGGAGAGAAAGTAATAATAGACCGCCACAATCTTTCTTTCTTTCTTTCCTTTTTTCGGCTAGAATAGAAAGGAAACTAAAGATATTTGATTAAAAAAGTTTCGTGAGCTAAAAAGTGCAGATACCATTTCATTTTTCGTTTCTTTCTTTTGACTAATACTTAAATATGGATAAGTTCCTATTAGTTTAGTGCATTCAAGAACGAGAAAAGAGCTTGCAAAATTTAAATTAATTTTTCTTGGATCATGGGTTGTACCAATTTATTAATACTCGATCCGAGACCTAATAATACGTAAAGGAAGCCAAAGAAAGCGTATCGCAATCGTCTAGGCAATAAGAGAGGACGTTTATCAAGCCATCTGGCGTGTGCATGCGCAGGAACTTACCCCATCCTCGAGCAAAAATTTACCCTAAAAACACACATATGTTTCGGGCCGCAAGTTCTGCCGATGTCTCCACCTTACTTCTCTACTCATCCTCGTTTCACATGAGGCTCAAGAACGATCAGCTAGCTTACCTCGGATCGAGGCAGAGAAGATGTGTACATGACATTGACAACTACGACATCGTGCTTCATCGACTTTATTAGATGTATGAGTAGATACGCCATCGATTTTATTGAGAAGGTCAAAGTCAGAGAGATTTGGGCAGGTCTCATTGAGTTAGGTATTGCTCAAAATTGTAATAATGGAAGTCCAATACCTCATAATGAGATATTATGGAAGAGATTACCCTTCTTGACCCAATTAAACTCAAGAACTTATATTAGTATTATACGAGTTATCCGCCGAAAATAAGAAAGTTAGATTGCTCCATTTAACTTTATTAACTGACGTTGACTTCATAGAAATTGCGTGTTCTTTCCCCTGATGAGTCACAAATACCCAAGAAAACCAAAAGAAAAGCATGTGGCAATATAATACCTCTAAGTTGGAGAAGAAATACTACATAAACTTATCTTGTGGACAATGTGTAATGAATCGATGAACAAATGACAGCGCAACGAATACTTCGTATTGCGCGATTTTTTGCGCAACTCAATATGAAGCTCACTTCAATTCAAAATATATAAGATCAAGTTGTTCTAAAAGTAGTGAGAGTCTAGACAACAATTCACCCTTTGGAATCAAACCAACAGACGACAAGAACCATACATATCTTCTTCTCCCTCTCTCTCTCTCTCTCTCTCTCTCTCTATGTGATGGCATATCCATGGGACTCCTTCCACTGCTCTCTAACTGGCATCAGTAAAAAAACTGTTGTACGTGGGTCATTCCCAAGCGCGCCATTGCATGTGGGCTTGACGTTGGAGCGTTGGGATGTCGATGTTGACAATCCAATTCCGATCGGATGTGGAGTGATTGTATCGAAGATGTTTCCCATCTCTATCGAGATTCGGGTAGATTTTTGTTCCGGGGGAAGTTGGAACGAGTCCCCTTTTGGTGTGATGTCAAACCCCCATCACATGGCCTCGTCGAATCATGCATGTCCTCTTGCGTGGCTTCATATCTTCGGTGGACCCTCGGCAAAATAGCGCCGTGCTCCTTGAATTATTCGGATGAATAGGCTAAAGATTCCCAAGGGGACCTGCTTCTCTTCATATGCTTGGGGTTGTGGATCAATACGGTCGGCTTAGACCAATACACTACAAAAAAACATGTAATTTGCGACGAAAATTTGCGACGAACTTTTTCCGTCGCAAATTTGCAACGGATTTTGCGACGGATAAAACATCGGTCGCAAATTTGCGACGGAAATCCGTCGAACATTTGCGACGAAAAAAAGTTTGTCGCAAATTTCCAACGGAAAGTAAATCCGTCGCAAATTTGCGATGAAATCGAATGTCCGTCACAAATTTGTAGTTTATTAGCCCGTGGTATTTCAACCCTATATGTCTTTCTCACTCTCTCTCGCTTTTCGCCCTCCTTCGTAGGTTTGAAATCAGCAAAATCCGCGCACGCACATATTAATCTCGGTGAAGTTTTTGTATCGATAAGTATCATAGCTAGTTTCGTGACTATTAGTTGTTGGATTGTAATTTCTTTTTTTATATATATTTATGTTTGTTTTTTTTTCGTATTTGCATCACCAGTTTAATGACCGGCGACACCTCGCCGGCCCTTACATGAGACTGAACGGCCACGCTATTTTGCGACGAATATATGAAAATTCCATCGCAAATTAAGAATTCCGTCGCAAATTTGCGACAGTTAATCTCCGTTTCCATCACACATTAAAAATTATTAAAAAATAATTCTTGATTAATAATTTTTTTTTTGGTATTTGTCTAATTGAAGGTCTCGCAATCCAAGTGGACATTGCAATTCTCATCAAATTAACCACTTTGTCCTACCAATATTTCAGTCAAATATTTGGGTAAGTGTTCTTTACATAGTAATTTTTTCTATTTTTGCAATTTCATATTAATTGTTGCGTGAATAACAAAAATTATAATTTCCAAAATTTTATGGTTTTAATTAAGAACAATAGATATGATATTTTAAATATTTTACCTAATTTTTTATTTTAATACAGACACAATGTAAAGAGAAAAAGCTTGAATGTATAATAAGAACTTACCTAGATGTCGAGGATTAACAGATGAGTTTCGTACTGGGTTGGAACTATTTTTAGACTTTACTAGTAGTAAATATGAGTTCATGGATGGAAATAAGTTAATGTGTCCATGTAAAAAGTGTGGTAATGATAAATTTCTTGTGTGTGATCAAGTTAGAGAACACCTTACTAAATTTGGATTTATTCCGAACTATTATAATTGGACTTCCTATAGTGAACCATTTATATCTGATGAAGGATATAAAAGAAGTAACCAATTTTCAGTTAGGGAAGAATGTGGTTATTATGAGCAATTGAACCCATACGAAAGGATGGTCATTGATGCAGCTAGTAATAATTTCGTCACAGAATCAAATCAGGCAAGTACTAGTTTTACTCCTACACGTGAACAAGTGGGTACTAGTCATGCTTCACAATTGGAAGATATATGAATAACGGGTTTTGCTGAGAATGTCTATAATGAAACTTTTCAATCTAATCAGTTCTGGGATGTGTTGAAAGCAGCAGATGAACCTTTATGGGCAGGTTATGAAAACCACACTAAGTTATCGGTGACAGCCCGACTATTAAATATCAAGGTAAAACATAATGTGTTTGCAGATTGTTTCAACTCTTTTGTTAAAATAATGCGAGAATCATTGCCTCGTGATAACATCACGCCAAGTGATTTTTATGATATAAAAAAGCTAGTGGATAACTTAGGTCTTTCGGTTATAAGGATTGATGTATGTAGTAGGGGTTGTACGATATATTGGAGAGATAATGAAAATGCAGAATCTTGCAAATTCTGTAGCCAACCTAGGTACAAGATTAACAGGAGGCAGGGTCGTAATCAGAAGCGTAGACCATGCAAGCAAATGTTTTATCTGCCCTTAATCCCCAGATTGCAAAGGCTTTATGCATCTAAAGCCACTGCTGAACACATGACTTGGCATGCAAATCATGAAACAGAAGAGGGTCTAATGTGTCATCCTTCAGATGCGGTGGCATGGCAACATTTTGATAGAACATACCCTGAGTTTGCGATGGAGCCTCGGAACATCAGGTTAGGTCTCTGTGCTGATGGATTTGCTCCATTTGGGAAAACAGGAAAAAGTTATTCATGCTGGCCAGTTATCTTAACGTCGTACAATCTTCCACCTGGTATGTGCATGAAGACACCTTATATGTTTCTGACATTGATCATGACAGGGCTGCAAAATCCGAAAAAGTTGATAGATGTTTATATGCAACCATTGATTGAGGAGTTACAACGGCTATGGGTTGAAGGTGTCCCTACGTATGACGTTTCTACCGATCAAACATTTGTAATGAAGGATGCTCTTCTTTGGACGATAAATGACTTTCCAGCATACGGAATGTTATCTAGATGGAGTACAGCTGGGATCTTAGGATGTCCGATATATTTGGAAAGGTCAAAGTCATTTAGATTAAAACATGGAAAGAAACCCAGCTATTTCGACTGTCACAGACAATTTTTACTGCCAAGTCATCCTTTCAAAAGGAATAAGAAAGAGTTCATCAAGAATAGGACTGAAAGAACGCGTCCACCATTGAGGTTGACCGGCGATTAAATTTGGGAGCGTGTGCAGAACTTTTCAACTGTTGTTGAGAACCCGCACGGCACGACTTTTGGGTACGGAAGTACACATAAGTGGACAAAACGCATTATATTTAGGGATCTACCATATTGGAAGGCTCATCTTATTCATCATAATCTTGACATCATGCACATAGAAAAGAATGTTTTCGACAATGTCATAAATACTGTGATGGATGTCGCCGGAAAAACAAAAGACAACTTAAATGCAAGAAAAGATATGAGAGATATTTGCGATCGGCCAATACTAGTTGTGGATGCAAGCAACAGGGGACCAAAACCGAAAGCAGTTTATACATTGGATAAGGAGCAAAGGCGAATTGTTTGTCAATGATTGAAATCTGTACAGTTTCCTGATAGATATGCTTCGAATCTCGGGAGATGTGTTGATTTGAATGAATACAAGTTCATAGGTTTGAAGAGTTATGATTGTCACATCCTGATGGAAAGACTAATTCCAATAACTTTGAAGGAAGTTCTACCGAACTTTGTATGGGGCGCCATTACAGAGTTAAACAATTTCCTCCATGATATTTGCTCAACAGTGTTAAAAGCATCGCACATGGAAAAACTAGAGAGAGATATTCCAATTATTCTTTGCAACTTAAAAAGGATATTTCCTCCAGCGTTTTTTTGATTCGATGGAACATCTCTTAGTTCACTTGCCTTATGAAATCAAAGTTGCAGGTCTCGTCCAATTTCAATGGATGTACCTATTTGAGAGGTAATGTTTTTTTTAAAATACAGTTCAAATTAATTTATCATATAATATGTTCCGATAAACTTCTTTCTATTTCAACTAGATTCTTATATCATTTGAAGAAAAAAGTGAAGAATAAGGCACGTGTTGAAGCTTCAATTTGTAATGCATATATTGTGAAAGAAGTGACAACATTTGCATTATACTATTTTGAGCTGCACGTTCAGTGCAAGAGGCGGAGAGCAAGCAGAAATGATGAGAGCCCCATTGATCCCAATTGTACAGCATTCACTATTTTCAATTATCTGGGTCGACCAAGCGGCGCATGTCAGTTTCGTTACTTATCAGGCAAAGAATTTCATGCAGCCCATACTTATATTTTACTGAACTGCCCAGAAGTCGAGCCGTACTTCAAGTAAGTGTAAATTTGCAAATATATGTTTTGTGTGTCAAATATTTGCTAATATTTATGTGGTTTTTAATATTAGAATTTTCCAAACTGAAATGTTTGGACTACAACCAAATGAGTTTGATCGTTTGTGCGATGAACAATTTGCAGCATGGTTCAAAACATATGTAAGTTGCCTATAGATCAAAATTAAGTTATTAAAATTATATACATCATTTAGTAAAATATTTATGGTAGACTTTGAATGTGCAACCTTAGGTTCACAATAATTATGATGAAATTGGAGGGCAAAGATTGCTATATCATCTGTCATGGGGTCCACAGTTAAAAGTTCGAAGTTGGCCAGCATATTTCATAAATGGATATGATTTTCATACTCAAGAATATGGAATGGGAAAATCTACAATGAATAGTGGTGTGTTTGTTCGGTCATCCAATGGTGGTAACTCAGAAGATAATTTTTATGACTTGTTGGATGAAATCATAGAGATTGAGTACCCTGGACCATTAATGATGCAGGTTGTGTTATTTAAGTGCACGTGGTTCGATCCCGTCAAAAGAATGAAGGTGCACACGAAGTTCAATTTGGTTAAAATAAATCACAAGAAAAGGTTAATGAAGTATGAACCATTTGTTTTGGCACAACAAGCAATTCAAGTATGTTATACATCATATCCTAGTTTGAAACGTGACAAAGCTGATTGGTGGGTTGTATATAAAATCAAAGCACGGAGGAAAATCGAGGAACACTGGAAGGATAGAGCCTACCAACAAGAGGAAGTGTGTAACACGGTTGAAATTGAGGAATATAACATACCAACTTTACGAGATCCGTGCGGAGCAATGATAGATGTGGATCCAACTGAAATTTGTGAATTAAATGTACAAGAATGTTCAGAATCTGATTTTCAAACAGATGACCAAGACGAGGACAAAGACGAAAACGAAAACGAAGTTGAAGACGAAGATGAAGATTAAAATTTTTGTCACAAAATACTACAGATGTGTAATTACTAATGCTACAAGTGCTATTTTGGTTGTTATCATTATTGTTCTTATTATTATTGTTATTGTGCTTTTTTATTATTGTTATTGTCAATTATTCTTTTTATTTTAATTGATCGTCCGAAATTTTGTTCCCAAATGCCGACAAGTCAAATATTATTAACGTGTCCTAACATTTCCGATATTCTAATTTCCATTGCAAAATTTGAGATGGGAAATTTTACCGTTTGAAATTTGCGACGGATAATTTAATCCGTCGCAAATTTTGCGAAGGACAAGATCATTTCCGTCGCAATTTGTCGGTCCAAATTTTGCGACGGACAAGTTGAGTCCATCGCAAATTTTGCAAGCGAAATTTTACCCTTTGAAATTTGCAGCGGATTTTGCAACGGATAGGGACGATCCGTTGCAAATTTGCGACGGACATATAAAGTCCGTTCCAAATTTTTTGTAGAAATTTTTTTCCATTGAAAATGTTTTGTCGGTCCAAAATTTGCGACGGACATGTCCGTCGCAAATTTTGCGAGAGAATTTTTACCGTTCGAAATTTGCGACGGCCGCCGAATTTCCGTCGCAAATTTGCGACGGAACATATCTTGTCCGTCACAAATTTGCGACGGCCCGAACGCGTCCATTGCAAATCTGCGACGGACCGAACGCGTTCGTCGCAAATTTGCGACGGCCTGAGGATGTCCGTCGCAAATTTGCGAATTATTTGTTGCCGCCGACATGCACAGCCCCGATCTCTCACACCGTCGATCTTCGCCGTTGCCATCGCAGCCGTCGCGTCGTCGCCGCCCAGCACGCCCGCCGTTCGTCGCCGATCGCCCCCGTAGGTCGGCCCGCCCATTGCCGGTCGCCGGCCAGCCGCCCTGCAAACCCCCCTGCCCGTCGCTCGCCACCCCCCCCCCCCCCCCGCCAGTCACCGTCCCAGCCGTCGTCATCACCTCCTTCCCTCCCGGCCGCCTCGCAGATCCCTCCCCCGCCCGACGCCGGTCGCCCGGCAGGCCCCCCCGGTCGTCGCCCACCCCCCCGTCAGTCGCCCGCCCCCCTGTCCGCCTTGCCGCCGTCGCCCCCTCTTCACCGCCCTCGCCCGGTCGCCCTTGCCGCCCCTGCCCTCGCTGCCGCTGACCAACAGACGCCGCCGCCGACCAGCAGACCTCGCTTGGTTGCCTTCGCCGGCAGGCCAACCGCCATCGCCACCGTTACCGCTGCCAAGCCGCCGGCACTGCCGTCCCGCCGCCGGCCAACCGCCCGCCTCCCACTTGGGGGCCAATGCCGCCACCCTCGCTCGACGCCGTCACTGCCGCCCGACGCCGTCGCGGCGGAGCTCCCCCATCGTTCGCCCGGTTGTAGCCGAGCACTTGACCGACTAGTCACTATTTGGGTCCACGTCCGCACTGGGACCGCCACTATTCGATTGGCCGGTTTTTATTGTCCTTGAACCAAGTAAGCAACTCCCTAAACCCTAGTTAATATGATTAGGTAATTAATCGGATTTGTTTAGGGATTATTCATGATCACTTTTCGTTGGCTAGGTTATGGGTCAATTTTAGGATTGCACGTGGATTTGATCGATGGTTAACTTGTTAATTTGTCTATTATGTGGATGATTAAGCGTTGAATGACGATAGAGTGATTGATTAAGCGTTTTCACGGAAAATGCTTCAAAATTGAACAATTCTATAAAAAATCATGAAAAATTACGGAATATTAAAACAACGGTATATGTTGGTAACAAATATGAAATTTGACCGTAAATTTTTTTTAAAATTTTTAACAAATTAAAATTTTATAATATCAGAAAAAGGCAAAAATTAATAGTTACCACCCATTTTGAGTAAAATTTAGATTTTTTAACGTTCCGGGAAAAAAATTATTTAAAAATGGAAAATTTTTATAACTTTATAAAATGGCTTAAAATAATTGTGGTCACCCATTGGGAGGGAAATTTTTTTTAATTTGGGTGAAAAAAATTTAAAAAAATATAAAATATCAAAACTGCACAGAATTGCCTAGAAAACATGTGGCCATAAACTTGTATTGAAATTTAAATTTTTTTAGAAGGTCGAAAAAAATATTAAAATTTAAAAATTTTCAAAACTTCGCGGAATGGCTTATAATACATGTGACCACCCACTTTTAGTTATATTTAATTTTTTTAACGTGCCCTAAAATTATTAAATAAAGAATGAGAAAAATTTTCGAAATTTTACCTAATAGCTTAGACTACCTGTGGCCACCCAATTTTAGTGTGTACCAATTTTTTTATTTCACAGAAAAAATTTTATATTAAAAAATAATAATTTAAAAATTCTTAAAATTTCAAAACTTTACAGAATGTGTTAGAATATCGGTGGCCACCAACTTTTAGTGAAATTTTTTTTTAGATCCCAAAAAAAATTTAACAATAATAACAAATTTTCTCTTACAAAACTTTACAGAATGACTTGGAATACCTGTGGCCACCCACTTCCAGTGAAATTTAAATTTTTTGTACGTGGTCAAAAAATTTTTAATCAAAATGAATGCGATTCATATAGTGATGTTTGATACCTGTGGCCACCCATATCGTGCTCATACATTGATGTTTCATATCAAAATGAATGAGATTTATAGTATATTTGTTCGTAGGAAATTGCACATCATAAACACTCGACAATGGGTCATTTCAAGGAAACATTTTCTCAGTCTTTCCATCAAAATGGTAAGTTTCGTCATGTACATCACTATGTGTCAGTAATACGTGTCAATAGTTCTTTACATATTCGCATAACCTTTCTACTTGTCAATATAAACGTGGAGGTCACATGCCTAGAAGACAGGTCTCTTCCTCGTTCTCGTCCCCGTCCCTTTCCTTTTCCCATGTCCTGTCATCTAACCCTCAACCACAATATGGTCCGTCACAATATGGACATGTTGGCCTTTCATCTAACACTCAACAACATGTTATAAGACTTGGCCACATGCGAATTGAATGTCCTCTAGTTCAATCTCCTTTAGCTCCCTCTCCTTCCATTTCACCCCATTATTCGGCGGAACAATCGAATATTGACGGAAACATAGGTCAAGAAGATAACTGATTCTTCATATGCCCATTTGGAGATTCGTAAGTACTTCATTTTTATTTTAGTATATGTAATCTTTACGGCTTTAGATATTGATGTCAACTGAATTGTCGATGTTGCACAATATCCGTATGATTGCAGATTCATGGATGCTACGTTTGTTGTGAGGGAATTGAACAAAATAGTAAGAAACTTTTGGATGGGAGAGTATATGACTTACAGAAATGCTCCACAAGAAGTGAAAGAAATATGGTGGAATGAATTCAAGGTAAGTTTTACATATTTTATTTTCTCACCAATTAAGTTTGATGTAGTATATTGATGGTCAAGAATGATGTAAAGGGACTGGAACAACTCTATAGTTTTTGATATCTAAAGGACCAGATATTTTCCCCGACATGAACTTTACGAAATCTGTCTATATTTGTCTGGTACATGGTTATGGATATGTGATCATCATAATAACTTTCAATTTGTGTTTTTAATCATTGTAGCGGAAGTACAAGTGGGAGGAAGCGGAAGACAATGAAGTAAGCAGAATTTTCGATAAGAAAATCGGTGATTTTATGCGAAATGTCATGAATAGAGCGAAGATCAAGCAAGTAAAGCCGTCTTTCTTTACAGTTGACAATTGGGCAGCAATTAACAGATTTTGAGCATCTGAACAGCGTTAGCAACTCTGTGAGCAGAATAAGAAGAATCGATCTTCTAATTCTAGCGAGGGGTCAGCCACATATACTGGGAGCTCTATCAACATTGCGGAGCATCGCAAACGACTGGTAAGTCTGTTAAATGAGTTATAAGGTAATTTAATTCAATTACTCATGTTTACATTTTGTAGGCACAAGAATTATAGACGGAACCAACATTTGCAGCTACATTTGAATGCACATTTCAAAAGAAATATAAGACATGGACTGGCGATCGAGCAAAAGCTGTTAAGGTATGTAAGGTTATACTTTGGCTTATATGTAAACTATAATGAAAACCATGAATGCTTTTAATATTTATGGTAGTGATTTTATTTTCATCTACATTATTAATGTAGGAAAAATACGATGAACTTGTAATGAGCAGTGCTAGTGGTAGTGATGATTGTCTTAAGTCCGGGCCATCAATTGATAATATGGCATTATGGATGGAGACAACGGGTGGGGTGAAAAAAGGGAAAATATTTGGGATGGGATCGTTGTCAAGGATGTACATGCCGAATAGTCCTGCAAGTTCATCATCCACTGCAACTGGTTGAAGAAGGTCACGACAAGACGAGCAATTGACCCAAGAAGTGTATCGTCTAAATAATTTACTTGTTCAGAAGGACGAACAAATAAATAATTTGGAGCAACAAATGAGACTCGTTATGCAACACCTTAACCTCAACCGCTATGACGATCGTCTTGTACCTCCAGCCAATCAATAGGTCATGGGCACAACGATGACCAACACATTAATGCCGAGAATGCTGATGATGATGATGATGATTTTATCCAGATTTTCTAGTTAAAATTCTCAAAATCGGGGGTAAATTTGCTTCATAATCTTGGTTTTTCATAATTTCACTCATATTCATATGTAAGAACATTTATGTTCGTCCCGAAACGTATTTTTGTTAACTCTCTTGTTATTTTACATCTAGTTCCACATCCATGTATAGACGCTTCTTTTATAATCTGGACTGATTTATGTATAAATATTTCCTCAGATTTCGACAAAAGTGACTGCTTTTGATGTCCTGCCAATGTACCAAAGCCGCGTCTTCTTGTGTATGGTTTTTCTACGTCTTCTATGGTTGTCCTGTCTCTTAGTTCATGTTTTGAATGTATTGTAAGATTGGATATCAAAAAACATCATGTCAGACTCTGTAACTTTCCTTCAGTTATTTGTTTCAATTATATGTCATTGTGGCTGGTTTGTCAGAATCTATGGTTTGTTCGTTTTTTTGTTTCAATTATATGTCATTGTCTCCTTTATTTGATGTGGACAAGAATTTATGGCCGAAATGATGTAAAAATAGCGACGAATATTTTACGCTGAATTTTGCGATCATTACAGTTCGTCGCTAATTTGCGACGTTTAAATTTTGCGGTCGATTTTGCAACGAAATTTGTAACGAATTTTTCGACGAAATTTGCGACGGATAGTATTCGTGGCTAATTTCTAACTAATTTTGCGACGAAATTTGCGACGACATTTGCGACGAATTTGGCGACAGGCAAAGTTTGTCGCAAATTTGCGACGGAACTTGCGACGAATTTTGCGATGAATTTTGCGACGGACAGAGTTCGTCACAAATTTGCAACGAATTTTGCGACGGACAGAGTTCGTCACAAATTTGCGACGGAATTTGCGATGAATTTTACGACGGACATAGTTCGTCAGAAATTTGCTACGGAATATTTGCGACGGATTGTATTCGTGGCTAATTTGCGATGAATTTTGCGACGAATGTGTTGCGACGAATTTGTTTTTGCGACAAACTTTTAAATTTTCCGTCGCAAAATTTTGCGATGACCTAGTAGCGACGGAATTTTTTCTGTCGCAAAATTCATCGCAAATTCGATTTGCAACGAATTTTTTCAAATTTTTCGTCGCAAATTTCATCGCTAATCCGGTATTTTTTTGTAATGATAAATTCAACTGTGAAAGAAGGTGCGGCGGCTTTTACAAGGATTGGCAAAGCACCTCCATGCAACAATATTAAAAAAGTTGCTTGCCCGGCTTCTAGGTAGTACAACTCTGATGTGTTTTTCCAAACACACGGAGGTACAACCCATCACGGTGTAGTCGCATCACAGCACAGCTAACTTACAGTCGAAGCTATACCATACAAGTTCTAAAATTCAAAGAGCATTTTTGGCATTGGGCTTCAGCTTATATTACGATCATTCATGTCGACGAATGCAATTTTGCAAACATCGTCGGTAAAAAGGAAAATACCAAACAGCTAACTTACAGTCGAAGCTATACCATACAAGTTCTAAAATTCAAAGAGCATTTTTGGCATTGGGCTTCAGCTTATATTACGATCATTCATGTCGACGAATGCAATTTTGCAAACATCGTCGGTAAAAAGGAAAATACCAAATGTAACCGTTACCTCTCTCCATCAATTGTCACTTTGGCTTCTCTATTTTTAAGTTACCTCTTTCCATCATGCGTGTTCATCTTAAATACCAATTTGCAGCTTAGATCAGACATTAGTCTCTTATTATTTACGAAATCACTGCTTGCTTCGTAAAATGCCTTTTGCTCAATTCCAAATTTTCCCCAACCCAGAAGCACAAACCTCTCTACTAAACCTAACCACCGTAACCTAGTTGTAACCATCACCATCCGGGCACCACAACTGCTGTCGAACCAGCCTTCCATCTCGGCCTCCTCACTACTTAGCACTTCTCGCCTTCACATTGAGAGAGAAAGAGAGAGACCCAAAAAAAGAAAACGAGCCAAATAATCAAGAAGGGGGCTTCGAGTGTCAAGGGCGGTGGCGGCAGTGGAAGCGACGATAGGAACAATGGGAGATGTGCCATAGAAAGTGGGACGGTGTCCGGCGACGGCAGCCGGGGTGGAGGAAGTGAGGCTCTGTGGATGTACTGTTGGAGGTATTGGAGTTTGTGGTCGGTGAAGAGTTAAGACACGCTTGATGTTTTCTAGAAAGAGAGCAATGTAGTCTTTTGGTGCATAAGGTTCTATGTAAGAACTCAAATTGGTACTTTGGAAAACAGACGAGGAAAAATGATAAACGAGTAAAAAGTGGGATCATATTTGGTATTTGTCTTCCTAAAACATGCTTGATATGGGATAAGCCAAGGGCTTCTAAGAGGAGAAAATTGTCCAAAAAATCATAAATTTATTACACTTTTGACAATTCAGTCTTAAACCTTCTAATTGTGACAATTAAGTCATAAACATTCTTCATATTTTGCCAATTGAATCCATCCGGTCAATTTTGGACGGAAATCTCTGATGTAGATGTCGGCCGTCTTATATGGCACAACCGTTACTGACGTGAATATTTTTTAATAATATTTTAATATTTTTTGAATTATTTATTTATTTTTCCTTTTTCTTTTCCTTCTTTTCTCTTTTTCTTTTTTTTGTGGCCTGCAAACATCATCGAGCCCTAGCCAGCCACTAAGCAAGGGGAGCAAAGCCCTTGTCAGCCACAAGCGAGGTTGCGGCCTTGCTCGGCCTCGCTCGGCCTCGCTCAGCCTCGCCCAGATTTAGGCAAGGCCATTGAGACTAATTTGGACAAGGCTGCTTCGCCCACAACTACACAATCCCCGCTGGCAAATAAGAGAAAATTAAAAAATAAAAAAAAAAGGAAAAGAGAAAGAGAAGAAAAAAAGAAAAAAAAGAAAAGTTAATAACAAATTCGAAAAAAAATTATTAAAAATTATCTATGTTAGCGCAAATTGTGCTAGTAGGACAGCCGAAGTCTACGTCAGCCATTTCGGACAAATGAAGTTACAAAAAGAAAATTTATCCGCATTTATAAATAATCTTATTTTGTTTTTACAAGTGTGCCTTCTCTATCATAAGTAACAGAAAATATTTTTTCTCACGGAGAAAATTAAGTTACAAAAAGCCACAAGAAGAAAATGCAATAATTGGCAAGTGAGCTAGTTCGCTCGTGATTACACGGTGATGTTGGGCTTCTCGTGTAGATTCAACAATCATCACATGGGCTTCTTATGTCCTTATTCATGTTCCTAGTCAAAAAGTGCGTTAGCATTCATCAACCGGACCAAGGATCCTTCGATTTCTAATCGGTGGATTACAAATATAGACCTTACCCTCATTAACTTAACAAAAAGAAAATCTATCCGCATTCATAAATCAATCAGAAACACCACCTTCAATTAGGATGATAGCATACATGATCAGTGAAAAATACCTTTCTCCAACTTCAACAATACCTTTTTGGATTTTTTTTTTTTTTTTTTTTTTGATAACCCAGGGAACCCCCGCACGGCCGACAGCCGGGGAGTAAACCCTGGAGCCGACACGTGCTAGCCACCACACACGTGCCACCGGTTAAGTCACCCTGCGGCGCCCGGAATTCGAACACTCAACCTTTTGCGAGAGGAAGAGTGCGCGCTCCAGCAGCGCCACCCAGGCGGGTGGTACCTTTTTGGATATTTTCAGTTCTTCTTATGGTACAAATCCATATTTTCACTTCCAATCATGTCCTTCGGAGATATTTCTATGAACTGTTTACAAAAAAAACAATCAACTCTCTGTTATCGAGAAATCGTGAGATTTGATCGGTTAATCAGGAGTTTGGCAAAAGAGGATACTCAAAGGACACAAGCAAATCAACATACTATGCACGAGCGACATTGGTATCTAACGAAGGGCGATTGACAAGTACCATGTCTTGTCGACAGAACCTTTAAGTGACCAACTACCGTGAAATTTTGGTCAATGTTCGACCCAAGAAAGGAGCATGCTTGAGTCACAGGCTCAGAGGTCGAACGGAGGCTTTATCGCCAGACAATGGTTATCTAGGTGGCATTGAAAGTTGTAACGTCTATGACAATGATTGTCAATGTACGAGAAAGCACGCCATTGATCTCGGAGAACAAGCAACAGGTAAGCGTACGAAGACTTCAAGTGTGATTGTTTCGAGGAAAGTATTTTCTGAAAATTTATTTTCGAACTTTTATCCATTTGATTCGTCAAAAATAATTAATTAATCAAAAATATTTTCAGGCTAAGAAAAGCATTTATATATTAAATTAAGAAAGTAAATTTTTTAATTTAAAAAGGTAAAAACACTTTTCAAAATTACTTTCCTTTAGTTTTTTAATATTTTTTTCTTTTCTTCCCTTTCCTTTCTTTTTTTCTTTTTGTTTTTTTTTTCTTTTCCTTCTTCCTCTTTCGCCGGTAGCCGACCTCGGCAATGGCCGGTGACCGGCCATAAGCGCGAGCCGGTAGTTGATCAACCTCAGGTGAGGCTGAGCTTACCAGATCCCGACGAGCTAGAGCTTGACTAGCCTTGCCGAGAAAAGGTCAAGCTCGCCTGAGGCCAGCACACTTGAATCTTGTTGGGATCTGGCGAGGCTCGAGCTCAAGCCTCGCCCGTCTCACCACCTTGACCTCACAGCCTTGACCTCACCTTGAGCTTGTTGCCTTGCGACTTGGCCCTTCAACTTGAGGCTTGGCCAATCCCAGCGAGCTCAAGCTTGAGCCTCGCCAAATCCCAACGAGACTCAAGCTCACAGGCCTCAAGCGAGCTTGACCTTGCTGCGGCAAGGCTAACGAGGCTCTAGCACGCCGAGATCAGGTGAGCTCGGCCTCACCTGAGGTCGTTGCTAGCCGATTATGGCGGAGGAAGGAGAAAGAAAAAAGAAAAATTAAAAATAATTTAAAATTTTATAATTTTTTGAAAAAATAAAAAATAATGAACAATTCGAATTTTTTTAAAAATATTAAAATATTAGAAACTTTTTTTACCTTAGATAAAATCATGGGATTGGAATTATTTTCCAAATGAGATTCAAACACCAGAAGACGTTTTCAATCACATATCACCAAATAAAGAAAAACAACCATTTTCCTGGAAAATGATTTTCAAAAAAGCATTTTCCAAAAACATTAATTTTTCCGTAGCACAAACGCACCCTTCGTTTAATTTACGAAAAATATTTTCCTCATTTTCCAGCATTTGATTCGCTTAGGAAAATAAGTCAATGAAAAATGTTTTCATAGTCGACGGAAAAGATTTCTTACCAAAGTTTAAATTCAGGAAAATTGTTTCCTTTTTGAAAAATCGAAAATCATTTTACAAAATATGACTAGATATCGGCACTTGAACTCAGGAATCCCAACGCTAGTTCTTGGGCTCTTGACAACGGGATCGGGTCTATGGCGCCTAGGCCCGAGTCCATCGAGGTCAAGCCAGGGACACCGATACCCATGCCTGGGACGCCAGGCCCGGTAATATCGAGGCCGAGCTTAGCTCCTCAATTCCCATGTCTAGGTCCATTGAGGCCAAAATAAAAATATATATATATTTTTAAATATTTTTATTTTATTTTATTTATTTTCCTTCTTTTTCTTTGTCATTCTTCCTCCGATAGTCACTAGGCCTTAGCAATGGCCAACGACCGACCACAAGATTGGGTTGGCGAGGGTCTATGTCATGCCCCGAATCCCACGAATACGCAATATCCCGCATTGGTCGTTAAGTATGTGACATTCCAACAATTGTCGCCAACCCAGATGAATCTCTAACGATAAACACAAGCAGAAGCAAACTCGAACTCTCCGAACAGCATACAAATAAACGAGATAATAGAAAGATATTTGATACACATCAACAAACCACTTTTATAAACACGTTGCTAAATGCAAATATACAATTGCAAGCCTTGTTAAAGACCATTATACGAGAACCACGCACAACAAAAAGGGTTGGTGGTTAGTTAGCTTAGCTTCTCTACTAAAAATGGTACTCAAAAGATGAAGGACTAGACCTAGCTTCAACCCTTGCAATACCCTGGTGGCATCCCCAAATCTTCCATATTGCCGTAAGGCTCGAGATCTGACCTCTCTAGATCGGTATCAGGATCGATAACTTCTCCATCAGGGGGATCAATCTCCATGGAATCTCACTCCATGTCTTCGTCACCACCATGAAGGGAGCTATCAAATCCTTGGATCGAGCTAGTCACCTCATCCCCATCACGATAGAATCAGGCCAAAAAGGTATGGGGCCTCTAGTAAGCTAAGCCATCATCTACCCATATCGTTGTATAATACATAATATAAACCTTGTCCTTGCCTACCGGGTATATTGTTTCTAAATGGTCCATATCCATGGGTACCCCAAAACGTTGAGGAGGGTCAGTCATGGTTGGAGGTCTGAAATGATTAAATACAACAATGAGAATAAATCTCAATAAGTAACTACCTAAGCCTCGCTTAGGCTAACGCGTACTTCCGGACTAACCAAACATGCAATACTAACGACCAACAAGCCATAAACAATCACAGACACCCTTATCTCATCTTGACACATACATGAGCCATACACGTTAGAAAACCGCCACAACATGACAATTGCTCATTGAGCTCCTTGAGCATGACAATATCACGCGTGGCATAAATGTGTATGATACACATAGTAATCCAGACACGCTCAATGTGAATCTCAAGCATAGCATTTCCCCACTGCATATCGCACTCATTTAAGTCCAAATTATTAACAGCCCCTTGGGCACAACTAAACCTCTACCGGTCTTCCGGTCTAGCTAGACATCGCCCCGCTACTTCGAGCGTGGTAACGTCTGGGATCGAACACCTCCCGACAAGCTAGGTACCAGATGGCATTCCATAAGGGAGCATCGATCTGGTCTTCGCCGTGATCGACAATGTCTAGAACTCCCGCCTAGACGGTATCCGAACTCCCACCGGGCATCGATTAGAACTCCTACCTAGACGGAATGCGCCATGACCATACGCACACATCGTACACTAAATGCCAATTCCTATCTTTACAATTTAGTCAATGCCGAGTATTTATGATGTGCAAATCTCAATAAATGAACATGTCATGAAACGCAATTACATCCAAACGTCAATTGCCTAACCAGCTAACGCATGAATCAAATCAACCATTGAAGGTCCAAACTCAGCCAACAATATTTCGATTCAGCCATGGATTAAGCCACAATCAAACAACCACATTTCAATCAAATTAAACCATTAAACAATTAAACACCATCGGCCATTAACTAAACAAGATCAACCAACACTTAAACCACCTAACATGGCATTCAATCGATCCTTAATCAACCCACATGTTAGCCACAATTCCACCATAGCCCACATGTCAGCCACAATTCCACCATAATTCAATCCACATTCGGTCCTCCCATTTAGCACATAATTCAGTCACCAGTCACACATGATCAACCATTCAATAAAGCCACAACTCAGCCAGAATTTGGTCCCCAAACCAACCACTAAAACAGCCATTAAATGATCAACTAATCAGTCCACAAACCACATCCATATCATCCCCTAAACAGCCCTAAATCAGCCCCTAAACATATTAATTAGTTACCCATTGTCCTAATCAAGATTTAGGGAATTACTTACACTTAAACCTAAGCAAGAAACCAAGCAAGGCAACCACAACAACAACCACAGCGAGCAACAGCTGTTTCGGCAACCATGACGGCGAACGGCGACAACGGCGGCTCACAACGGAGGGGCAGTGATGGCTAGTGATGACGGGGAGATGGTGATGGTCACAGTGTGGCGGTGAGGTGGTGATGTGATGGTGGTGAATGGACAAGAGAGAGCAAATCATGAGGGTGGTGGGCGGTGACTAGCGAACGGGAGTTGGTTGGCGAAGACATGTAGTACGAACGGTTGGTCACAGTGGCTGGATAGTGGCTGGTGGCCGATCAAGTCGCAACTGAAGATGAGGAAATGGCGGGCAAGCAAGAAGGGGGTTAGGTGGCGACGGCAAGCAACACAACTGTGGTTGGACGGCGGCGACGGTGCTCTTCTGGTGACTAGATGGCGATGACGCGATTGCTGGTGATGGTCACAACTGAGATGGTGGTGGTGGTCGGCCGAAAACTCAAGGGAGAATGAGAGAGTGAGAGTGAGGGAGTGGTCTTGATCCAAATGTGAGAGAGAGAGAGAGAGAGTTTAGTAAACCCACTCAAAACCCCACTACTTACCCCACTCATAATCTCACAATCAAGGGTTAGGATTCTATCTTGCTCACCACTCCAACATCCAAAGGTATTCATTTTATCTCCCAACTTAATTACCCAAAAAAACTAATAACAAGTAAATAAATAAGCAATGAGAGGAGGGCCAAAGTGGTCTATATAGTTCGGCCAAGAGGGAAATGCCATAAAGTCCAAATCGCCCTTCAATGCAACAAATGAATTCAAATATCTCGAGCGTAAAATGGTCTTTTCTATCTTCCGGTCCAAATTTTGCTTTTCTGATAATTTCCGAGCAAACCAACAAATGGCCAAGCTTAATGAGATGGCATTCGATAAATTAGTCGTGGAACTTTGAAAGTTAGATACCTAATTCTGGACTCTAATTCATGGCTAAAACCAATCAATCACGACTTTTGTGTATCTCAAACTAACGGACAGTTTTTAGGAGTTACGCGTATCGACCCGTGATTGACTCAGTTATCAAATCACATCTAAGTTTATTCAAGCCATGGCGACCTCGGTTGTCATGTAACTGCAAGGGTCAATTACTAGTTCCGATAAACACGATCGTTCAAGACAGGTTTAGGATATTTCGAAATTCATACAATGGTCGAGCAGAATCACCCGCGATCTAATTGTATAACATTGGCAAATCATTCCATAACCATCTTTGAATCGGTCTATAATAGCCCAAAATATTTCCTCATCATTTTTTATAGTTGAAGTATCAATCCATAGTCAAGTTCTTAGGTCCACGTATTCATTTCCTAGCTAGTCTTTTCCTAACGATTAGTCTTCTCAAGAGTGATCAAATTCGAGGGAAATTTAACTAAAAATGCATTAAAGATATATTCATTTCATAAATTTCGAAAATGAATCGAATTTCAGAATGTCACAATATGCATCTGGTGAGGCTCCACCTCGCTAGATCCAATGAGGTTGAGCTTGCCTGAGGCCGCGAGCTTGAGCCTCACTCAAGGCTCCTATGGCTTGTTGCCGGCCATCATCGAGGCCTGGCGACTAGTAGAGAAAGAAGGAAAAAGAAAAATAAAATAAAATTTATTAAAAATTATGAAAATTGTCTACATCACTGTGATCGTGCCACATAAGACCACGAAGGACGACCAGCGTCAACGTTAGCAATTTCCGACCAAATGAGATTTTTCTTACCATATGACGGAAAACATTTTTTAATTTATTCTTAAGTCTCAGTCAAATTTTGAAAAATATTATCATTTTCTTGGAAATGCCTTTTCGAAAAACATTTTTCAAAAATGTCACATTTTTCGCAATACAAAAGAGTCTTAGAGTAATAACTGCTTGTTTGTAATTGTGGTCAGTGGGTTATAAATGCTCACTATATTTGTTGTAAAAGAGGATATTGTTGCCAAAACATATTATTCAATGAAGTTCACTATTTCCATTTATTTTTCTTGTAAGATTTATTTTTGTGTACTTTAAATTTTCACCTTCGTCTCTTTATTTTCACTTTTAAAGCCAACAACTTTGCTTTCCAGAATCATCATAGAACCCATTTGCACAAAAATAAAAACTCAAGAATCAATTTTTTTGTGAAAGATTTCTCGCTATTTGGGTGAATTCCTGTTTTCAATGAAATGTGTTCATTAATATATAGGATAATAATATAAATAGTCCATAACTATTGGCCTAATGTACAATCTAGTCATTGCACTTTTAATTTGTTCAATATAGTCCATAAACTTTAACTTATTATTCAATGTTAAGAGATTGTTTGTATCATTTTCTCTTAATATACTGTGCATTTGCTTTGTTGTCCTTGCTTTTTGACCTATATGTGGTATGGGAGGTGGGATTATATAGTTTTTGTGTATCATTTTAAGACTTCCATCACGTACCTTGTTTTGAGAAATGATAGGCATCGAGTAGTTCAATGAAACCTCGAGAGATGACGAAGTAATTCGCCTCACAAAATCACAATGATGGCCTAGAGTGTTGTCCCCCCCTTTTCTTCCCTTCTCTCACTTTTTCTGATCAGTTTTTATGGACGGATGATAGGTCAACATCGGAACAACAATGCAAAATGATAGCTTAGCGAAAGGAAATCGTCTGGTTGAGGCAACTACCAATGGTTGGGAAATCAATTGCCCCCACCCTTCAAATCGCTTTGACAAATTTCTCCATGACCTACACGTATGGATGGACCATCATTTTTCTCGTTTCCAAGATTTTTCTCCCAAGTTTGGACTCATTACATGCCATCCTTCTCTACATTGTCCTCTCTATGGAGGCATACCCATCTACGAGCTCGCTTCTATTCATTCATTTGTAAATCTCATCTTCTTTTGCCAGATCAGTGGTGATCGTTCGTATGTCGAAAAAACACAAGATCCCCAATGGCACTTTAGTGCCGTGCTCTTGGTCTTAGGAGTTCAAGAAGTGATTCTCGACTCCAAATGGTCTAGGTCTCAGCAAAATAGGACGATTGCCAACTCTTTACAAACCCAATTATTCGTGATCATATAAACACGAATTAATGGAACAAAGTCGATGCAACATCTCCATCCTCTCGAACACGGACGTGACCAGGTCCATTGGCCAAACAAGAGCGAGGAGATAATGTCAGAAAAGGTAGAAAAGAAGAAGATTGGTAATGAAGGAACTTTTGGGGGATTCATTGGATGATGAAATGAAGATCCACGACAAAGACCACATGACAAACATGCGCTGTTGTTGTAGGAGACGACAGCGACCCGTCGTCTGAGATGGCCCCAAAACTATTTTGGCAGTGTGTTCTGTCCCCACTTTGTTCGCATTGGTTGCATCGCTTTTCTTTCATAAAGCGTCACCCACATTTACTGCCTAGATTTACCATACCATCTTGTCACATCACATTCGATATCTCAATCAATCTTTTAGAGCTGTATGTCTGTGTAAAGTCATTCTTCAGTAATTTTCATCCTTAGGAAAAGAGAATGATCATTGGAATTTGGCGCAGCGAAGGTTTTCCCAATTCAAGTTTACTACCACGCGCTTTATTGAATATACCGGTACTATGTTTGATCATGATAAAAGGGCTTGAATTGGATTCCAAATTCGAATTTATTATTGAGTGTCTAAATGTTAGGATTTGTGCGTATTGTTAGAGATCAAGAGCCTAATGTCGAGACATATTCAATAAGCATCCCATGCTACAAATTCACTTGATAGTGTGTATGAATATCAACGCGATGCATCATCGATGCGTAAGATTGCAAATCAAATGATGAAAAAAAGTTGAGAAGAGCGATATTGATAGCATTGTGCTATGTGACCCCCATAAAAAGGATTAGGGGAATGGAAACGAGAGGTCTTGAATTTACACTCCGAATGAAAAATCTCGTGAGAGCTAAAGAAGAGAGATCGGAGCGACAAATGTACTTGCCAGTTTGCTTTCTAGACAATTTAAGTACCACCTAATTATTCGCTTTGCTCTCTCTCTCCCTCTCGATCTTTCGATCTCTCGACTTTTGACCTTTTCTTGTCTTGTCAAATGATCTCACTTTACATCCAACCCGTTTCCGCGAAGGGCAATCCACTTTGACACTCAGTGCTCAACGGGTCCTACAGCTGGTGATCTGCCTCTATCACACTTTTATCATCTATAAATTGAAGGCCTAACATTTAGGTCCTATTTTCTTTTTTTTTTCTTTTTCTCTTTATAGCGAGACAACAAAGCAGTGAAAATTACCTTACCAAAAAAAAAAACAAAGCAGTGAAAATTACACGAACGTAAATCCTTGAATAAATCGGGATAGTCGAAATAAAAGGATAAGATAATAAATTTAAGAATCGCAGAGGAAAATTGAGGGGGGGAAAAGTTGTTGGTTGGTCATCAAAAGAAAATAAAATTAATGAAGGTTCATGCATGGAGATCCAACTCTAGATGAGGGTTTGGATGGAACGGAATTATTTATTATTTCTTTTAGAAGTAAACAGGCTCTGTTGCATGATTGGAGCAACTTTATCTGTAGACACGAACTGATTTGGAGATCTCACCTCCATTTGTATCAATCTATAAGCTTGTGGTGTCCATCTCTTCTTTTTGAGCTGCTTTGTCCTTTTCATTCATTTAATCCCCATGCATCCTTTTATTTTAGCCTCCAAAAAGATGCAAAACTCCTGTCTTTGAAGAAACATTGTTCTGATAGATGAAGTTTCTGTCACAATTGATACATTGCCAGAGAAAAACAAACCACGCAGTTGGTTTACTAGTAAATTATGAAGATGAACCTGAAATTGTTTTTGCAATTTGATCAGCTCCTTCGTACTGCAGTTTTTGCAAGCAGAGAAGTGCAAAAAGTAAAAGTAAAAGAAGCTATGTCTTAGGGTGCGTTTACTTTGCGGAAAATAGACCATTTCTGAAAAATACTTTTCGAGAAATCATTTTCTAGGAAAATAAGTTCATTTTTTGGTGTTTAACTAAAATCTAAAGAAGGACTTGGAAAGTATTTTCAATTGTTTGCTGAGGAAAATCTGATAGTGAAAATTATCAAAAAAATTTGTATTTTTCAAATTTTTTTGTTATTTTTAAATTATTTTTATTAAGAAAAGAAAATACATGAATGTTTTCTTTCTTAGAATGAAAAGAAAAGAAAAGAAAAAATATTAACAAATTCAAGATGAGCAATTTCGAAAAGTATTTTCACCTTCTTAAATTAATGAATTCACTTTCCTAAAATTAAATATGATATTTGTGTTGATCGGAAATTATTTTTCGTTAACCAAATCATTTTCGAAGAGTCAAACGGATGAAAACCCGAAAAACACTTTCACCAAAACAAACACACCCTTACATCCGTATCTGAAACTGTGATGTCACCATTCACTTAGCAAATGTTGTACTCGAAGAATATAAGCTTTGGCTCGCATCAGCTGCGATTTCACTGTGAATAAGGTCACCATTGTTTCGCCTGTTATTTTGCAAATTTAACCTGCGCATGTCTATAGCAGATAATTAGTTTCAGACCTTTCGAAGCCGACTTTGCTTATCATACTCTTTTGTCGATCGCGGCATTTAAACCATGAAAGCATCTGCCCTTGTCAACACAAGCTGTCAATCAATTCGATCAAACCGTGTTACTCGCAAAAGGCGGATGGCTAATCACTAATTACCACGATTTCCGATAAAACTTCCTTTTCAGTAAATATCAATGGAAAGAAGGGGCATTTCGACAGAGCTTTTTCATTGAAAAAAGAAACCTTCATGTTCGGTGATCATAACTTCAGAAGCAACTGGTCTTTGCTAAAAATAGATGAGATAGAACAGTAGCAGCAGAAGTAGCAAAAGTTTCATCCATGTCAACCAATGAAATCACCATCTTTCTCTTGCTCATCAATCTCTCCCTCTTCCCATCCATCGCAGCCCTGAATCAGGAAGGTCTCTTTCTGCTCTCGTGGCTCTCGACCTTCAATTCATCGCCCTCTGCCACCTTTTTCTCTTCATGGAACTTCAACCATCAGAATCCATGCGGATGGGAGTACATCAAATGCTCCGACGACGGGTTCGTCTCAGAAATAGCTATCACATCCGTCTATATTCCAACCCCCTTCCCCACACAAGTTCTCAACTTTAATCGCCTCACGTCCCTCGTCATCTCCGGCGCAAACCTCACCGGGGAAATCCCTCTTTCCATAGGGAACTTGACAGGACTAGTCAGCTTGGACCTCAGTTTCAATCACCTCAGAGGAAAAATCCCTACCGAGGTCGGTAAATTGTCTGAACTTCAGCTGTTGTCATTGAATTCGAATTCCTTGAGCGGCAAGATTCCTAGAGAAATATGCAACTGTTCAAGGCTTCGGCAAATTGAACTCGTCGATAATCAGCTGTCTGGAAGAATTCCGGCAGAAATAGGCGAATTGCGGTACTTAGAAATTTTTCGGGCCGGTGGGAATGCAGGCATTAGTGGAGAGATCCCAATGCAGATATCAAGCTGCAAAGAGCTAGCATTCCTGGGCCTCGCGGATACAGGAATTTCAGGGCAGCTTCCAGCTAGTTTAGGCGAGCTGAAGAACCTGAAGACACTTTCAGTCTACACGGCAAATCTCACCGGCAAGATTCCACCCAGCATTGGCGACTGCTCAGCCTTGGAGAATCTGTTTCTCTATCAAAACCAGATTTCCGGCACCATTCCTGATGAATTGGGCCGGCTTGAGAAGCTCAAAAGAGTGTTGCTGTGGCAGAACAACTTAGGCAGCAGGATTCCTGATGCTCTCGGGAACTGTTCTCAGTTACTCGTCATTGATTTCTCGGTAAATTCTCTAAGTGGCGAGATTCCTTCATCGCTGGCAAACTTAGTCACACTCGAGGAACTTCTACTATCCCAAAACAACATATCAGGGGAAATATCGCCACTCATTGGCAACTTGTTGAATCTGAAGCAGCTAGAATTGGATAATAACAGGTTTTCTGGCGAGATTCCGGCCACCGTTGGGAAATTGAAGAAGCTCACTCTTTTTTTCGTTTGGCAGAATAATCTCCATGGCAGGATACCGGGAGAGCTTGCCAACTGCGAGAAGCTTCAAGCGTTGGACCTTTCCCATAATCGCCTCACTGGGTCAATCCCGGAGTCTCTGTTCAGTCTCAGCAACTTATTCCAATTGTTGCTAATCTCGAATGACTTGGATGGTGAGATCCCGCCTAACATAGGAGACTGTGCTAGCTTGGCTCGTTTGCGTCTTGGATCAAACCGGCTCAGTGGTAAAATCCCCCCAGAGGTTGGGCTTCTCTACAATCTGACCTTTCTTGAACTCTCGGAGAATCATTTCAGCGGATGGATCCCCCCAGAAATCGGCAACTGCACTAAGCTGGAAATGGTTGATTTGCATGAAAACAAGCTCGAAGGCATGATCCCAACATCTTTCGAGGCCCTCACAGGGCTCAATGTGCTTGATATTTCTGCAAATAACATACAAGGGACAATACCTGAGAACTTGGGCAAGCTCAAATCTCTGAATAAGCTAATATTGAGCGATAACAAGATCACAGGTGCTATTCCACGGTCGTTGGGACAATGTATGGCTCTTCAGCTATTTGATTTAAGCTGCAATAGGATAACGGGGTCCATTCCATTCGAGATTGGTCATTTGCAAGGATTGGATATTTTGCTGAACTTGAGTTGGAATTCTCTATCAGGACCAATCCCCGAAAGCTTTGCAAATCTATCCAAGCTTGCCAATTTGGATATCTCGCACAATGCATTGACAGGAGGTCTTGGAGTGCTCGGCAATCTCGACAATCTGGTGTCTCTGGACGTCTCATACAACAATTTTTCCGGTCTTCTTCCTGATACTAAGTTATTTCAAGACCTGCCTCCAACTGCTTATGCTGGCAACCCAGAGCTCTGTGTTTACAAAAATAACTGCCGCCAACAGCAGAGCATCCGTGCCACAAAATCCACCAGAAACCTTGTCATTTGCGTTCTTCTAAGCATTATAATGACGATAGCAATCATCACCGTTGGGACAATTTTATTCATCAAAATTTATGGCAGTGCGTTCAGAGGAAATAATGACGAGAACGATCTGCAATGGACTTTTACCCCCTTTCAGAAGCTTAACTTCTCCGTGAATGATATCCTTACACAACTGTCGGATTCAAATATCATAGGGAAGGGTTGTTCCGGAATGGTTTACCGAGTGGAAACTCCAGCGGACCAGGTTATCGCTGTGAAGAAGCTCTGGCCATTGAAAAATGAGGAGATTCCTGAAAGAGACTTGTTTTCTGCAGAAGTTCGGGCCCTAGGATCAATAAGGCACAAGAACATACTGAGGCTCTTGGGTTGCTGTGATAACGGGAAGACTAGGTTGCTCTTGTTCGATTACATCAGCAACGGAAACTTAGGTGAGCTGCTTCACGAGAAGAGGCAGTTCTTGGATTGGGACGCAAGATACAAGATCATACTAGGAGCGGCGCACGGTTTGGCCTATCTTCACCATGATTGCATCCCTCCCATAGTTCATCGAGACATCAAGTCGAACAACATTCTGGTGGGACCACAGTTCGAAGCATATATCTCGGATTTCGGCCTAGCAAAGCTAGTCAATTCTTCGGATTGTTCGATGACTGCCAACACCATTGCTGGCTCTTATGGGTACATGGCTCCTGGTAAGTTGGACCATGCCACACGAGTTCTTTACTAGTCTATCTGACTTCAGTCCTGATTGTTTTCCATTCAATATTGGAATCCTCTAAATTTCGCATATTTTAGGAGCATTATCTAAGTGTAGTCAAGAGAATACGCTTGTTCCTTCATAGCTTTTAGCACATATTTCCACTGAACTGAACACTTCGACTAATTTGGGCTTACGTCAGAACTCTCAGTCATTCTTCCACTTTTTCACCTGTGGTCATTTTCGTTTACAAGTTCACGGATGAAGCGTATCGTAACTGATGACATTTTGCAGAATATGGATACAGCTTGAAGATCACAGCGAAGAGCGATGTGTACAGCTTTGGCATAGTTCTCCTAGAAATTCTGACCGTGAAGCAACCAATGGACAATAGGATTCCTGAAAATATGCACATTGTTGCATGGGTGAACAGAGAACTCCGAGAAAGGAAAAGCAAGTTCATGTCCATCCTTGACCAGCAATTAGTATTGAGTTCAGGTACACAAGTTGAGGAGATGGTACAGGTTCTTGGGGTGTCACTCCTGTGTGTGAACCCACACCCGGAGGATCGGCCCACCATGAAAGATGTAGTGGCCATGCTCAAAGAGATCAAGCATGAAAATGAGGATCATGAGAAGCCAAGCAAAGCTTTCGGGAGCAACCCAAAAGAAGCTGTTCATTGTTCCAGTTTCTCTAGATCATCTGAACCTCTCATCGGATCATCTTCCTAGGTATAGGAGGACCTCAAGTTCCAGATCTGTGGTTCTTGTTTCCCTTAAAAAATGACCTATTCATTGTATAGATTGATGTGTATAACACAAACCAAAATTCATTTTGCTTCCTCTTAAGGTAAGCACATTGCACGTATTCATCTGTAGCTTCTTGTACTTGAGTTATTTGACGCTGAGCAACTGAATTGACCAGTTATGTTATACCAAGTGATCAAAGTAAACGGTTTCCGAGACAGGATATGTATGTCTTTCACTGAAGAATATGATCATCACACCAGTTGAAGCCATGCCGGAACGATCATGTGAAATGAGCTCTGTATCATTCTTGTAAAACATCAGTTTCATCGATACAAGGTATCATGGACTGATTCTATTCAAGAATCTTCACGCACATATAAAATTAGATTAAGCAAACATTATGGCGGGCAGAGTTGAAGAAAATGCGAAGAAAGAAGTGCAATGCCAGTAAATAGACCTTCAATTCTATGCCCACTATCGATAAAGCCAAGAAATCCGAATTCCAAAATTTCTGTCTGAGAGCACTAGGTGATAAATCGGTGGAAAAGAAGATGATTGGGATTCAAAATGCTCCCATTTTCGTCCACTAAATGCTAGTTACTCACTCGAAAATCTGCTTGTCAAAGCTTATTGACAGTTAAATTTCACTAAAATAGTTTCATGTACAATGAGAAGTAGAAAATCCGTTCTACTCGGATGTTTAGTTAGTTAATTACATGCCATTTTTTGGGAGCCCTGCTATGAAACTAACCATCCTATCAAGCTGAAATTCTTTCTTTTCCACCTTAGCTCTCAAAGTATAAGCGGATATCGCAACTAGTGATTAAAAAAGTAGGATAATACAACTGAATGTTTTACTTGAAATTGACATAGCGCTCATTTTGCAAATTGCCAAACATTACCATAGATAAAATTCAGTCAGTCCCACAACTACGAGACGACAAGATGCTAGTTGCACAAAGAGAACCAAAAGCATGGTTAAAAAAGTAAGATAATACAACTGAATGTTATATTTGAAATTGATATAGCACTCATTTTGCAAATTGCCAAACATTACCATAGATAATATTCAATCAGTCCCACAACTACGAGACGACAAGATGCTAGTTGCACAAAGAGAACCAAAAGCATGACAAAATGGAGACCCAAACGGTACCCCATCCTCACGAGCTTATCACTGCTTATTTCAATAAAGTCGAAGAGATTTTGTCGTCCATGCTTTCGGAAGTTGGACGATGCATCGTCTCTAGTCACATATCTCATTTACGGGTGCTTCAATCATCCACTACAACAGGAACATATCTTTCTTCCAATCTATTCTCTCTTTAAGCTTTTCATTCTTATCATTAGTGTGATCGTTCTGCAAAAGAAATTGTGAGATTGGACCGTCTTTGCCAACTTGCAACGTGAACTACTCACAATCAGACACTTCTCCTTGTCACAAAGCATGTCCACCACATTTTTAAAATCAAACCATATATATGACATGAAACCAGCACACTGCAAAGTCACATCATGCTTCACAGCTTTCCAACAGCAGATTTTTTCCCATCATGTGTCTAATTTTGCCCAGTACATCCCTTGCAACGATGCTGCTCACTTCCCGATATTTCACCCCAATGATAACACTAGATTTACTTGAGCAATACCTGAAAACGCTCTCAACCAATTCCAATTCTATAAGTTTTCACGCTGTATGGCCTTTCAAATGGACCTCGACTCTTTCCAAGTAAGTTTATCTCTCTAACAAGTCTCGCAGGGAAGACTTCTTTCTGAGAGCACAGGTACACAAATTGATTAGCGGCTTCATGGAAGACATAGGCCAGCATAAAGACATCTTGGACAGCAAAAGGAATCTAGGTCTTTTTGCTCAAGTGCAATGGCATTTTTCATGGAAGACGATCTATTTTCACATAACTTCAAGGGAAGTGACTGTGACATACTTTAAAAGCTATACTTTTCATTATTGATTGCCTAAAAGCCCCTTCCAGTATCATTATATTTTCTTACGACACAAAACGTTGAAAAAGTAACTCTTCTCGTCACCTGGAAGAATGACATGAATATTTGGTGAAGGATAGCAGTTAGCCCATTCAAAAAAGTGTTATCGTGACCAATGACATTCAAGCAATTTATTGCTGAGAACTAAGAACCATACATAGTGACAATTCACTCTTAACAGCTTCTATACTATCTGTACAGAGACGATATAAGGCAAGTTACAGAATACACATGAGCCCAAATATAAATGCCAACATTGTACAACCTCAAACTTCATGTTTCGTTTTCAATTTCTCAAAGAACCTTAAGGAACCTGAAATAAGTCAGAATATATAATCAAGACAAGAAGGAATGGCAACAGATAAACAGCTACTTTATGAGTTCATGTCTATCATATGCTGTTAATATCAAGACAAGAAGGAATGGCAACAGATAAACAGCTACTTTATGAGTTGACGTCTATCATATGCTGTTAATATACTTACGGGAATGGTAACTTCACAGTCCACTACAATAACTTGAGCGGAACTAAACAAGTGTGGGTTACACTTTCACCTCTGGATGCCACTTTATGCTACATCCAACACTTTTGACAGAACAAATAGCAATAAGCAAGTCAAATCAAACAGTGAGTGGATTTACAGAGAATGTGTGTGTGTGAGCGTGTGCATGCTGATCAGGGTAGATGATCTTGTGGTTTTACCTAGGTTTTTGTGTCGATGATACAGGTTGTCCACTGAGAACGCAATCTATGGCCAGGCTTAAATCCCTAGGCAGAGAAAGATAATACATATTCAACTGACAGAATAGAAAAGGAGTGGTGAGAAGCTGAGCTTCTCAAGAAACCACAACAGACCTTCCAGTAACAGGCACATTATTACTAGGTCGAGAGTCATCAAATTGGCCATGGTATACTAGTTCAAATGGCCTCCGACCACCCTGTTACATGACAACAAAAACTAAGCGAATCACAGACTTTTGCTTAATTTTGCTCAATATAATGCTTGAAAACCAACTAGAGAGACACATTCAGGTTCACCTTTTTGAACAAATAGAACTCTGGTGTGCAAACAGCTCCAAAATCACGTGCTACATCCTGGCTCTGCAATTTGATCATTCAAATGTAAGCTCTTACAATATTTTGCTATATGCAAAATCTAATGATTTCTGAATATATTTGTTACAAAAAGACTGGATTTTACAATATTTGAGGTCACATGACCACAAAATTGTGCTACAGCACAGAGACAGTAGTTCAACAGCTAAAGTATCTTGAAGCATGAAGGACAGAAGTATGATAACGAACAAAAGAGCTGAACAAGCATTGATTATATTTAGCCAGTTTAAAAAACCCCTCAAACTTGAGTCCTCCTCACCAAGGATACACATGAGGAACCAACATATACATCCCATGGATATGCATGTACCATTCAAGAAAAGCCTATATAGATGGAGAAAAGTTCGCCTCATGTGAAACGATCACTGAGCCCACCCAGGTAGTAATTCTGACAGAATGCCTATCCTATATAGTCTCCACTGTAAAATGTGTTAGAAGTATCAAGGGCAAAGTGGTCTTTAGAACTCTTAGGGTTTATTGGGTTACCATTGTATAAATACGGTATTTTTGCTGAATAATAGATTTTCACTTTTCCCTCTCAAATGGTATCAGAGCAAGGTTCTTAACCCTAATCGACGGAGCAGCCACTTGCCGCCGTCGACCACTCGCCGGAGCATCTCGCCGGTGTTGTGGCTTGCCTCTGAAACGAACTCTCACGCGGGACTCCTCTCTTTCTCTCCTGTGCGAGGTCGCGCGAGTCACCTCAGCGCAACCCACCTCGCGCAAGTCAGACGACTCTCGCGTGAGTCGTGCGACCACCTCGCGCGAGTCAAATGACTCTCTCGCGTGAGTTGTGCAACCCTCTCGTGTGGGGTAGCACGATGATCTGAGGTCATGCGGCTTCTCTCTGTTCTGCTTCCGCAAGGCCAAATTTGGAGCCAGCAAGATCAGCAACCCATGTAGAGATGTCACTCAGCATCACCGAGGCCAGCAAGTCCAAATCCAGCGCTGTCCATCGTCAGGGAGTCTTGTAGAGAGGTCGTCCAGCATCAGCGAGGCGTTGTCCATTGTCAGTGAACCAGATTCAGCATCCATGTCTCACGGTTAGGATCCACAGGTTTGATGTTTTGGTAGCTTGATGGTTACTGAGCTTCATAGTTTGAGGCATTATTTGTTGATTAGGCTTGATAATGATGTGGGTAGTGCTTTATTAGAGATATGGATGTATTTGTCGAATGTTTCGGAATTTTTCGGAACTTATGCGATACTGATTAGGTAAATTTTTGGAGATTTTGGAGTTAATTATTTGGGGATATGGTGGATTATTGAATTGTTAAGGATAGGTGATCCAAGTAAAATTGATGGTAGTTTTGGAAAGAATGATACTGTGACGACTGAGGTAATTTCCTGTTCATCTTCTCGAATTACTGACAAGAAGCTTGAGGGTATTACTAATTTTCAACAATGGAAAAAGATTGTTAAGTTTGTTTTGACGGGTAGAAATCAGCATATACATTTGACTAAAATTAAACCCACTAATGATGCAAATTGGGAGGTTGTTGATGCATGTCTTATGGGTCAGCTTTTGAACTCCATGGAGAGCAATATTGTAGACTTGGTAACTCATATTGATACAGTCAAGGACTTGTGGGAGTACTTAGATGTATTGTATTCTGGCCAAAACAATATTTCTAGGATATATGAACTATCACAAGAGTTTCACCGATCTGAGAGCAAGGGGCGTTTTATTGATCAATACTTTGCTGATTTTAATAGAATGTATGAAGAATTGAATGCTCTCCTTCCTATTTCTTCTAATGCTGAACAAATGCGACTCCAAAGAGAACAGTTGGCTGTAATGAATTTTCTAGGAGGTCTTGCTCCAGCTTATGATACTGTTAGGTCTCAGATTCTTGGAGGAGAGACTATTGCGTCACTTAGGGATACATATGCTCGAGTTCTTCAAGCATCCCGTGGTTCTTCTCAAAGCACCACAGCTGTGGTTAATAATTCAGCTCTTGTTTCTCAATATCGAACTAGTGGAGGTAGGGGTGACGAAGGAAATCATGGAGGGTATAATGGTCGTGGTGGCCATGGTGGTCGAAGCACAGGAATAGGAAGAGGCCAAGGACAAAGGCAGCTTTATGGATCGCCCCAAACTACTACTGAGAATTCAGGGACTATTCGAACTTGTCATTATGGTGGAAAACCTGGCCATATTCAGAAATTTTGCTACAAGTTACATGGTAGACCAGGACAGCAACAACAGTTTGCAAATGCTGCATCTAACACTGACTCTTTGTCCCTACCACAGCCTTCACAAGGCAATGTAGTGGTAATGTCTGATGAGGAATTTGCACGGTACAATCAGTCTCAGATTTCACTACCTACTTCGTCTTCCACTGCTACTCTAGTCCAGACAGGTAATGCTACTGCATGCGTTTCAGCTAGTTCTCACCCTTAGGTCATTGATTCAGGGGCATCTAATCACATGTGAGGTCTTTCAGGTATGTTTTCCTCTCTTACTCCATCATCGTCCACCGTTACTTTAGCTAATGGTTCATCTACACATGTTAAGGGAGTTGGCACAATTCATCCAACTCCTTCACTGCCTTTGACCTCAATGCTTTATCTTCCACAATTTCCTTTTAATCTCATGTCAGTCAGTAAGTTAACTAAAGCCTTTCAGTGTTCAATAACATTCTATCCTAATTCTTGTATATTCCAGGATCTGGCTACGAAGAGGACAATGGTAAAGGACGTGAGGAAGGGGGACTGTATGCGCTTGAAGACTCAACTTCCTTTGCATGTTCTGGTGTTACTTCTCTACATCAGATCCATTGTTGTCTTGATCATCCTTCTCTACACAGTCTTCGGAGATTGAATTCCAGTTTTAAATCTATTTTTAGTTTAGAGTGTGAGTCATGCCAACTTGGTAAATTACATCGTGTTAGTTATCTGCCTCGAGTCATGAAACAAGCAGAGTCTCCTTTTTTGTTAGTTCATTCAGATATTTGGGGTCCATGTCATGTGACTTCCAAGTTGGGTTTTAGATATTTCGTTACTTTTGTTGATGACTACTCCAGAATTACTTGGTTATATCTAATGAAAAATCGTTCTGAGTTGTTTTCTATATTTTGCGCATTTATATCTGAAATCTTTACTCAGTTTGGTGTGCATGTTAAAGTGTTGAGTTCTGATAACGCTAAGGAGTATTTTTTTGCACCTTTTTCTGATTTTATGACACAGCATGGTATGATTCATGAATCTTCATGTCCTGATACACCACAGCAGAATGGTGTTGCTAAGAGGAAGAATAGACATTTGTTGGAAGTTACTAGATCTATGTTATTTGAGATGAAAGTCCCTAAAGTCTTTTGGTCTGATGATGTATTGACTGCATGCTATCTCATTAATTGCATGCCTTCCTCTATTCTACGAGGCGGTATTCCATTTTCTACTTTGTTTCCAAATCAACCAATTTTTGCCTTACCACCTCGTGCATTTGGTTGTGTCTGTTTTGTTCGTGATCATCAACCTGGAGTATCCAAACTTGATCCCAAGGCTATCAAGTGTATGTTTCTTGGTTACTCCTATACTCAGAAGGGTTATCATTGTTATTCTCCCTTACTGAACAAATACTTCATAAGTGCTGATGTCTCATTCTTCGAATCCACTTCATATCATGATGTTCCAATTTCTGTGTCCGAGTTGGATGAAGAATTACATGTGACTACAATTCGATCAACTACTCCAGCTGTTTCACCTGCGTCTACACAGGAACCACCTCCTCTACAGGTTTATACTCGGCGTCCTCGAGTTCACAACACCCCCCTTCCTCCTGTCACGACTACGTCATCTTTCGTGCCAGATCCACCATTAGTCGATTCTCCTCATGTGTCAGATCTTGATATTCCAATAGCTCATCGCAAAGGTACACGTGCCTGTACACACCATTCTATTGCAAATTTTATTTCATACTCTTCTGTGTCTCCTTTTCGATCATTTTTATCTACTGTTGACCAATATCCTATTCCCAAGTCTATATCTGAGGCATTACAAATTTCTGGGTGGAGGACAGCAATGGAAGAAGAGCTAAAAGCTCTACAGGTAAATCAAACTTGGGACTTGGTACCTCTTCCTTCAGGCAATACTGCTATTGGTTGTAGATGGGTGTATGCTATCAAAGTTAATCCCGATGGATCTCTTACTCGCTTAAAAGCGAGACTTGTTGCGAAAGGGTATGCTCAGACGTATGGGATTGACTATCTGGATACTTTCTCTCCTGTTGCCAAGCTTACTTCTGTTCGTATTTTGATATCTCTTGCTGCCACCTATCATTGGCCTTTATTTCAACTTGATGTTAAGAATGCCTTTTTACACGGTATTCTACGTGAAGAAGTTTATATGGAGCAACCTCCAGGGTTTGTTGCTCAGGGGGAGTCTGGAGGAATGGTTTGCAAATTAAAAAGATCTTTGTATGGTTTGAAGCAGTCTCCTCGGGCATGGTTTGGAAGATTTTCTGAAGCTGTACTTTCTTTTGGACTGTCTAGATGTAACAATGATCACTCTTTCTTTTACAGACAGTCAAGGAAAGACAAATTATTCTTGATTGTCTATGTGGATGATATTATTATCACGGGAGATGATTCAGTTGGTATAGATGGACTAAAGATCTATCTTCAGAAACAGTTTCAGACCAAGGACCTAGGAAAATTGAAGTATTTCTTAGAAATTGAGGTGATACAGTCACAGAAGGGCATTGTTTTGTCACAGCGAAAATATGTCTTGGATTTACTCATTGAGACAGGCATGTTAGGATCCCAGCCTCTTGATTCACCCATGGAACAAGGAGTTAAACTAGTTGCCGAAGGAAGAGAGCTATTCGATAGTCCTGAGAGATATAGAAGATTGGTAGGCAAACTAAATTATCTCACAGTTACTCGACCAGACATTGCCTTTCCAGTTAGTGTGGTCAGCCAATTTCTATCTTCTCCTCATACTTCTCACTGGGATGCAGTAATGCGAATTTTAAGGTACTTGAAGAAGACTCCAGGGAAAGGAATTATTTATCAAAATCATGGTCATAGTAGAGTTGAAGGATTTTCTGATGCTGGTTGGGCAGGGTCTCCAGATGATAGGAGATCTACTACTGGCTACTATACGTTGGTTGGAGGAAATCTAGTGTCATGGAAGAGCAAGAAACAGAGTGTTGTTGCCCGCTCCAGTGCTGAATCAGAGTATAGAGCCATGGCACAAGCAACGTGTGAATTAGTGTGGATTCAGGAGCTATTAACTGAGTTAGGCTTGAAAGTTTCAATTCCTATGTCTCTATGGTGTGATAATAAGGCTGCAGTACATATAGCATCTAACCCTGTGTTTCATGAGAGAACAAAACACATTGAGGTTGATTGTCATTTTATTCGAGAGAAGCTGCAAAGTGGAATGATTCTTCCTAGTCATGTTAGAACTGGTGACCAACTTGCAGACATTTTTACTAAATCTTTGGGTAGTGAGAGGATAGAATATATTTGTAACAAGCTGGGCATGATTAATATCTATGCTCCAGCTTGAGGGGGAGTGTTAGAAGTATCAAGGGCAAAGTGGTCTTTAGAACTCTTAGGGTTTATTGGGTTACCATTGTATAAATATGGTATTTTTGCTGAATAATAGATTTTCACTTTTCCCTCTCACAAAATGCAACAGAAGGCCAGAGCCAACTAAGTTCCAAAAAGATGCTGGTAGCTAGAGTAACAGGATAGATTAGGATAGGAGACACATGATTACCAATACTTAAATTTGAATGTGCATGTGTATATTGAAGTCTCGTTGAATGAATCAAAGATCCACATATTTAATAGCACAAGGACATTTAGGCTTCAATGCGTGAATAATTACGTATGACTTACTAAGACATATGAAGCAATAGGCATGGACAAATTTCAGAAAACAGCTTAGGAAAAAAAAAAGTCTAGTTCCTTTTAGCAAGATTGCAAACCTCATCATATAGATAAGGAAAGGGATAATTGAATGCTTTAGCTTCTTCTGCCATAAACTCAGGCCCATCCTGTGAAACAGGAATGCATCATAGTCAAATCACAAAGAGCACTCCTGCAGCTCTAAAATGGATATAACAATATGCAACAAACCTGTGGGTGAGTCGTCACAGAGTTTGAAGATATCGCAACAGCTGCCAGTCCTTTCTGCAGCACACAAAAGTAGCGCACATATGGTCAACTCAGTACTCATATACTCACAGAACTGGAAAAGAAGCATTCTTGTCAATTGGCAGTGTCTCCATACCTTCATGTAGAAATTTGTGAGCTTTACAATATCTTTCTTCAAGTGTTTAACAAACGGGCAGTGGTTGCATGTAAACATAACCTGAACAACAGAGGTACAAAGCAAATAAGTGCAGTGTCAGCATTATATGTTTAAAAGTGGGAAGCACCCATCCTTGATAGAGAGGCAGCTAAAAAGAACTGTCAAAGCCAGTAACTGAGCTGGTAAGCCATATCCTTGCATCTTGTTCATTATGTATGGTGGAGCTTCGCTGACACTATATTTTGTACAAGAAGCAGCATGGGGGGAGGTCCAATGTTTAGTTTCACTTTTTAGAAGTTTGGAAGCGCCTTTTCTACAGTGCCAGGTGCTTCAGAGCCAGACATGCATTAAGACAACCAAGAGTGTGGTTGTATATCAATATGAAAGGCCTTGCAACTGTGAATTCGATGTTTTTGATCAGGAGAAAGCAGCCTCATCTTATTCATACAACAACAATCCACAATAAATTTGACGCTATGTTTTACAAATCAACACTTTGCATATGTACACTTTTTCCCTCCCATACAGCTCTTTCATTTTCGAAGCAGAGTAGACCAAGGCGTAACCTACAGAAGATTACCAAGAAAATGCATTTGTTGAACCCTCCTAATGATCACCTTACAAAGTTCCTAACAAGATGAGATAACTTAGAACCGGCAAACCTATATAATGCGGCCACATCTATTGAGGCTTAGAATAAATGTAAGCAACCCCACTCACTCAATAATTTTGCAAAAGAAAAAAACAAATCACATCGGGAGCTTATGCTGACTGCAAAATGTCTTTCAATGACAAATTTTTCCAGTTAAAAAAGCGGCCTTGAATGACTGTTTTTTCTGCTCTTTCGGTCGCCCAACTAAAAGACTGAAGCAATCTGCACTCAAAATGTACCCTTCAGATGAAGATGCTACTCAAGAATGAACACAACCAAGAGCCCATTGCAAGAGGAACTAAAAAAAACAAAACAACACAATCCCGCACCATAAAAACGACAAAAAACCATTCAGTACGATGACCCAAGAACAAAAACCAAAACTTCGAGCTCGGGGGGCAATTGCAAGAGTACCAGCAGAGCAGGGTAAGACTCGAAATCTTCAAGGCTCCACATTCTCCCAGTGAGTGGCTCGGGAAGCTGTTTCCACACCCCCCCACAAGAAAACACAACAAGCGAACCCGAATGAATTTTTAGTCATTAGGAAAAGCGAGAAGGTGACGACAGTCAGCAGCAGCAGCGGCGACGAGGAGAACCTGGAACTGCGGGGCCCTGAAGCCGAGGGAGGCTCGCTCCGACTCGGCTCTCGCGGCCCTGACAGTGAGCTTCCCTGGCGGCACCGCCGCGGAGCTTCTGCTCTGGAACAAACCCATCTTGAACGGAGCGAGGGGGGAGACGGATGATGACGAAGCCGCGGCGGGCGGTGACGGTTTGCGACGCAGACGGAGAAGATGCGCGCTTGTCAGAGGGACAGTTGCTGCGGTGCCCATGGAAATGGAAATTTCCCGTCTTTTCTCGGATGCGCGAAGGAATCGCTCGGACAAAGCAAGGAAGACGATGCAAAAAAAAAAAAAAAAAGTCCGAAAAATAATATTTGGACTTTTCGTAGGACGGAATTGGAAAATTAGGGAAAGGAAAAAAAATATGTGAATTTTCCTCGCTAAAGGGTTAAATATATTTTTGTCTTTTTGGATTTTGATTCGATTTGACACAAAATCTCGATTTTGATTGTGTATTCAAGCTTCAAATCCGATTATAAAACTTAACAAAAAAAAGCCAGATAGTTAAGAATAACGGAAAACGCGAATATCGTCCGGCCTTTTTTTTTTAACATATTCTATTATTTTTCCGTTCTATATAAATGAGTATCAGCATCAAGATTCGTGCTATGATCGGAAAAAAGGTAAGTATTTATAAAGCTCTAAAGCAATAATTTGGAGGCTATATTCAGGTTTATAAATAATATGGAAATTGATGTGATAGCAATTTAGGAAAAAAAATCGAAACAAACTGAATCACAACCACCGAATTAACAAGGCTAGCTAAACGAAACTACTTTTGCTCCCTAAATATTTTCCCAATCTTTTAAAAGATACAACTTTTTTCTAAATAGGCTAATAAAAACTCTAGAAGAAGCATAAGCTTGTTGGTGATTTCCTTGAAGAAACTCTTTTCTTCTTCCTTTTTCTTAATTGGTGCCTGAGGAGAACTTCTTTCCTATTTATTTTTGCAAACTTCCAATTCGTTTTTTAGTGTCACGAAAAATGGGCGATGCGTCGCTTATTGAGAAAGCCATGTGTCAACTTCTCGATGGCTCACTAAAAATACATATACAATATTATATTGGATTATATATTACCGAGACTTTTTATTTTGTTAATGTTTCATATTTTTCGTATAGCTAAATATAAGTTTTAGTTAATGGATTATAGCAGTAAATAGTAATTAAAAAAAGTAATAATTCACAACAATCGTTTTATTAATACATGGAAAACCTATAGATCTTAGAACAACCCTAGAACCTGTGACGAGACATGTTCTAGGTTCCAAAGTATGGAGTTAGGTTTCAAGTTTAAAAAAATGAGAAACTTATTTCAACGGGTAAGATTCAACTTTTAGATGGAAATCGTACGGAACTTGAAACTGCTCACCCTTATTGTTAAGTTCATCTCTATAAACGACATAAGCATTATTGGGTGTGCTTTATGCACAAATAGAGATTCAGCCACAAATTCAGGTACTGAAGAGAGAAATTAAGCACTCCCAAAGATGATACCAATTGGATTCGAAACGGGTCGGACTCATGATGAAAAATTCAATGCCAAAATCCGCGCATGATATCTAGAAAATAATGGATTTTTTGTTTTTGTATCAAATGACAGACCTCAATGGACCTAAGTTCAATAAGTCCAGGGCCCAAGAAAAATCGGTTTTCTTTGATTCGCCTCCAAGACGTAGCCTGATGTGATCCGTGAACAGGTCTACTTCAAAGCGGGGTAAAAAGATAATATTCTTTTCTCATGTGGACCTAGATGGTCCCCTCCGGCCACACGCAGACAGGGCTTTCCAACATTATTCTTTCTCCTTTGTGCCCAATTGATGTTGCTTTCGTGAATGTCCAAAGTACATGTGCACGTCAAAAACAGAAGAAAGAAAAATTCACTGCGAGGGAAAGATCGAAGAAAATAGTGACCTTTCTCGATAAGTTCACACTATGGGGCCTTGCTCAAAAGGAGTATCAATCTTTGCCCTAGAAAGAGAGACCGCACCCTTTGTTTTTTTCCAAGTGTTTTTGATCGTTCATCCTCCCAAGGTCGGTCCTGAGTAGGACCCCGGATGGAGATAGAGTTTTCATGACGCTTTCAAACCTTCAGCAGGCGCTACTCTCGACACCCTTTAGCTTCTCCTCCTCCTTTTTCCTGTTCTTTCGTTTCACCACGAAGCCAACATTATCATAATCCTTGTTCCCATCTCAATTATTACTCTTGAGTGCAATCCGGACCCGTCTGAATTTTGCTTTTTCTGTCCCACCCCATATTCTTCGGGAACAAGGGCGGTGATACGACCGTTCTTCTTCTCGAAAGACATAATCTCCAATCCTATTAAAAAAATCAACTTTCAAAAATCTCATTAAAAGCACTTTCGAATTATCGACCGCCAATCGAAAAACTTAAAAAACATGAAATATGAAAAAAATAAGCTACCACGACTTAGTGAGTATTACATTTTTTCCAAACGGATCGAACAATCACTATGCATCATTATAAAATGATATCAATCTCATCGTCCGAAATTCAATATATAATATATGTAAAATATCGAAAATGTATAATAACTTTTCAACAAAATTCTAAACGTGTAAGATCAGTCATCAACATTTACTCAACAATAACAAACAATTATCAATGGTCTATTTCATTGATTAATCTCATCAATCACACGTCGATAATCCATTCCATCGATTAATCTTATGATCATCATCGAACTATAGTCACATTTAACGTTGTGACAAAAGCGACTAAGTTTGCCCTCTTGGCTAGGTTTACCACCTATATCAACCTGCGGTTCGGCTCAGAAGGACGTCCTGAAACAGTATACGTACTACCCCCATAATGGGTTCTCATCACGGTGATGTGAGCAATATCAACAAACATCTTTCTCTAACAACGCACAATCAACACCAGAAAGTCATTTCATAAACCGGTTTTACAAACTGAATCACATAACTTTTCACAAGTCCATTTATCACTTAAAATGCATTACAATTTTTGGCAATTCCTTTCGCAAAACATTTAACCAAAGTATTCACAATTGGTTATTTTAGACCACTGCATAAAACATTCTCAATCCCTTTTCAATCGACTAAAAATGTGGTAAAAGTTTGATCCAATTTATGCAAGAAATATGCTTTTAATAATTCATATTATATTAAAACTATACCATTTTCAAGACATGAGTATGTAAATTCATGGAAGAAATAGTACTACTTACCTGAGAATGCCTCAAAACCAAACAACAATGTTTACTCGAACCGACGATCTCATAATCTTGATAATTAAATGAGAATCAACGTCAAAACCAAATAAAATACTACGATAATTACGAAATGGCTAAACGACGCTTAATCGTTAACGAAACAACTTAAAGGTGCCAACAAATCGCTTATCTAAAACAATTATTCAAAACCTTCCGCAATGCAAAACTTGAACCCGAAACTTGGTTTCACCAAAACTCTTTCCTTCAAATCCCGTTTCAAGTGAGCTTATAGTCAAAACAAAGCCCATTCAAAAAACTACAAAAACCCTAGCTTGGCCGACAAAAAACAACAAACAAAAAGCAACGAAAATTGGCATGGAGAGTTACTGGTCATGCACTATTCACCACACACGTTTAAATTTAAAATTTCGTTTCAGACAAACCGTAAGTGCAAATCGAGTTTTGTGAAATCTCATGACTCCGCAATACCCTAAACTATCGTTTAGCTCAACAATTTAAAAATCAAATTTCGCGATTTGAATTTCACCAAACTCTAAAATTATGTCATAATTCCAAAAAATATTTCAATAAGACGAACGAAGGGTACAAATACTTACCATAAGTTATGATCCGTAATTCATATGAGTTGGCGAGGCTCCCGTAACGTTAGCCTTTCCTCTTTGTTCTTCTTCCTTTTCTTTCTTTACCTCTCTTTTTTCTTTCCTCTGTTCTCTCCCGTGCTCCGCGCAAGCTCTTGGTTAAAAAGAAAGGAGCTAAGCATCCACTGGTGCTGCTTTTTGACTTTTCAACATTTTTGTTTTTTCTTTTGGGCCTAATATCCAAAAAAAAACTTTAAATTTTAGTCTTTGTCTCAATTATATCTTAAACTTTTTTTTGTCCCATAAAAAACCCCAAACTTACCACCTAATATCCAAAAAAACCTTAAACTTTAAACCTTTGTTCAAATTATATCCTAAACTTTTTTTTATCTCATAAAAAAATCATAAACTTTTACTTTTGTTCCAAATCTACCACTGTTAACTTTTCCGTCCAATATTACCGTTAATGATTATTTTTTATTTTTTCGAATTTTTTGATTTTTTCTTCTTTTTTTTTCCCCTTCACTTTCAACCTTTAGCCGGCGAGGTGCCTCGCCGGTGCTAGGTAAGGTTAGCCTCACCCGCCCTTGGCAAGGTTCGTTCTCACTGGGGCTAACAAAGCTTGGCCTTGCCCAACGCCGGCGAGGGCTCAGTCCTGCCGACCTCATCCTTGCCAGCCGCAGCGAGGCTTAACCTCGCCACTAGCTAGCGGGATCAAGCCTTGCCAGCCACGGCGATGATGAACCTTGCTAGGGACAGGCGAGGATGAACCTCGCTAGGGGCAGGCAAGGCTCAACCTCGCTGGCGTTGGGCGAGGTCGGCCTCGCCCATCCCTAGCGAGGACTCGGCCCTGCCGACCACTGGTAAGGCTCAACCTCGTCGATGTTGAGCAAGGCCAAGCCACGGCAAGGATGAACCTCGCCAAAGGCGGGCAAGGCCGACCTCGCCCAACACCGACAAGGTCGAGCTTGGGCGGTCGCCGTACCGGCAACCAACCAAAGGTTAAAGGTCAAGAGAAAAAAAAAATAAAAGAAAAAAAAGGAAAAATAAAAATAAAAAAATTCAAAAAAATAATATTAAAATAATTATTAACGATGATATTATACGGAAAATTTGACGGTGGTAAATTTGGGACAAAAGTAAAAGTTTGGGATTTTTTATGAGACAAAAAAAAAGTTTAAGATATAATTAAGACAAAGATTAAAGTTTTGAATTTTTTTGGGTATTAGGTGATAGATTTGGGACAAAAATAAAAGTTTGGGGTTTTTTTGGGTATTAGGCTTTTTTTTTTGTGGACCAAATATCACAGTTTCCGTTGCATCCTCATCTAGTTTGCTGGCTGATCTTGTTCTGTCATCATACAAGGTTCGATACGAGAAAAGGATGTCTGAACTTGGCGCGGGCAAACAGTTGAAGAAGATGGGTTCACTCGTCGCTCAATCAAAGTCCATATTACATGGTGGCAAACCAGAGGTCCATATAATGATTACATCATTCAACGTGTGCTCAGGTGCTGTTATGGTTGAACTTCCCCTTCTATTATTCGATTTTAGAATCCAAGACCCTGAACACAGGTCTGTTCTGGGCTGATTGCTTCTTGCTAAGAACAAGTAATCACATCACTCGATGAGGATGGGCACGAGCTATACAAAAGCAGCTCGCTCACGAAAACCAAACGTCAGAGGGTGGTGATAGCTCCAAGGTCAGATTTAATGTCATTATCAATGTTGGATTAAAAAAATAAAACTTTTTAAAGACTTCCCCAGACCCAGAAAACTATTTTGCTAATGCAAGGCTTTGATAAGCCAGGCCGTCATTTGGTGCATAAAAGTCTAAAACATCTCTCTCTCTCCCTCTCGTCTCTCTCTCACTAGCCAAAGATACTCCTTCTCGAGATGCAAGCAAATAAAGAAGACGAAGAAGAAGATGCAGACGTTGGTATCAAGAGAAGGAGAAAGATGGAGGGAGGGTCAGAGATTAAGTCCGCCATTGAAGAGCTCTCTCTGATGTTCAAGCTCAAACCAGTCGTGATCAGAGCTAGGAATGGCGAAGAAAAAGATGAACCGCGTGATGAGGCCTTCCATGTACCAACAAGGGCTTTTCTTTCTCTCTGCAACTTAGTCCTTGAAGTTCTTGGCAAGTGGAATTTCTCATTTTCTTGCTTTGATAGGCTTTTGGCAAATTATTAGTCATCTGAATCTTTTTCAGTCGCTCTGTGATTTTGCAGATAAGGTTGGTCCCACAATGGCCGTTCTGAGATTAGACGTCCATGGAAATGTTCAGGTAAATGAACAACGAACGCATAGAAAGTTGTGGTTTTTTGTCTTTGTTTTTGTTTTTGGCTTTCTTGTTTGTTATGCCTTGAAAATCTCTACCTTCTTGGACAACAAGTACAGTCCCGAACGTGGAGGCCTCAAGCTTTGACTTTTTTCTTCTTGCTATGGACGAAAGTACCCCGTGTGCATTGTTCAATGGTCTGGCTTCCTGATATGTCCTCTTTTGTCCTTTTGTCTACTCAAAATCAGGGTGCCATTGTCTATGTGAGGATATTCATCAGTTTTTTAATCTCAATGCTGGTTTGGTTCATGCCTTCATGGGGCGTGGCCAGGAAATTTCTCCATCTCTCACTATTCAGTGTTCACCTAGTTTAATTGTCCAATTTGGTTTGTAGCGAGTGGAGTTGTTCAAAGAATCCGACCCATCAAAGTATTCAAATTTAGCTGAGATGATAAAGAAAGAGACAGGTGAAGGCAATGCAAGAAAAAGGAACAGCTGCAGCAAAGCAATAGTTTGGCTTACTAGGTAAATAAATCCGATCTTGCCCTACTCTTTGGTTACTCAAATCACTTAGGCCGACTCATGACAACTTTATCTTATTGACCGAACATAGTCCATGTGATGTCCCAACTCGATCTGTATCACTAGATATGCGCAATACTAACATGTAGCAGTCCCAATATCATATTTCGCATTTGATAGGATGGTTTTAGTATAACCACTGCTTAATGAGATGAAGAGCCTCGGCTTAAAAATAATTGAAATTTGTTCATTTACACAATATCCATTGATTGCAATGGTATTGCCACGGTAGAAAGCACTAATTCCTTGATGTGTTGATGATTCTCAAATTCCAAGTAACAGTTGGTTGTTTTACACCAGATCCATGGACTTGATGGTGGCATTATTACAAAGGTTAGCTAATGATCCTGGACAGAAGATGGAACAAGCAGTGGAGGAGTCCTACAATGTCACCTTAAAACCGTGGCATGGATGGATTTCCTCAGCCGCCTTCAAAGTAATATCAATTCCCTGACTGTTGCTTCACTTTTTCATCGTTCTTGGTTACTCAGTCATATTTTCTGAATTCATGTAGCCCTTTAATCTCGATCATGTTATCTAGTACGATTGGACAGGATCAATCAAGTCAGTCGTTGTCAAATAAAAGTTGTAGTTATTTACACTATGCTCTTGATGAAGTAATATCCGCCGTTATCAGATTATCAGTATTGATAAAAATTTCTGCAGGTTGCCCTTCAACTGGTGCCCGAAACAAAAACATTCATCAACTTCCTCAAGACAAAAGATGAAAGCTATGAAAACTTCAAAGAGGACACACAGACCTTTGTTTCGTTAATCTCTCCTGTCCTGGAAGAGATCCACCGTATCCTGGTAACCTCATCTCAACATATTTCCAACTGGATTTAACTCTTTAAAAAAATTTCATCTTTGAATCTCTTTGAAATATTGCAGAAAGTTTATGGCTTGGATAGGTTGAAATCTATTTAAGGAGATCGCACGAAGGACCTCCAGACTTGTACAGTTATTACTAGTCATGAAGTTTTGAACTTTCTTTTTCGTGTTTTTAATTTTCCCCTCCTGGCATCATCACCCTCTCTAGTAATTACATGCCATTAGCATCTTGAGCAGACTTGGCTCGGGCTCTGAAAGAGCTGAACTTGTGAAAGGAACAAGAAACTTTGTGTACAGTCCTGTGTTACTTCAAAAGTTACAGATATACAGAGAGTGCATTTTCCGTCAATATTTTGACTGTCCTGTCTGATTTAATCAAACTCTGAACGATAATATTATCTATCTACTGCACAAGTTTCGTGTATATTGTCACACAACCACCGGTTTCAAATCCAGTTGAGCTAGAACTATTCCACTCCTCATAGATTCTTCATTTTTGCTCCATTTGGCAACTGTAAAATGATGAAATTGTCAGGACTATAATATGTACGAAGGTGAAGTACCCAGTAGAGTTTCCGGAGGCCTTTCTTCAAAACATTTAAGTCCAAGTTCCAAAGTTAAAATGTTGGAAAGACCTTATTTACATAAAGATCATTATTTCTGCAAAATCACATTCTCTTGATCTCAGCAATCAGTTGGAACCAGTTTATGAGTCTCCTCTCTCATCTTTAACTTCCCTTGAAAGTTGGTGCTATCTTGTGTTATTCCCAATGAAGTCAAGTACTTGGATGGATTTTTTCGAAAATCCCCGTCTGATCTATTCCCAAATTAATGCCGCCTGAGTCTGCGGGATGGGTAGGAGGATTGTGATGTGCAATAAGTGCCGCGACCAGACCTGCATTGCTCGCGATGGTCGGCTCGGTAAACCACGGTTTGTCCCTTTCATCTATGAAATGATCAAACTGGTCCGGTCCACCCACCATGGCTCCCAAAAGAACATTCGGGTTGGGGTCTTTGGAGTGCAGCCATTCGTCTCCCTCACTGCACGAGTACTTCTGACCATCCCACGGGATTGATGCGCTCCTGTGATGAACTTGCAACGGGTACTGGCCTCCAAAGCCAACTATGTAGCTCATTTTCATTGGATTATCTCCCAGGATATAATCAATCTGAAAAAAAACAATTTCTTGTCAGACATAGGCTTGGTGACGATTGTTTAACCTTCAAATAGGAACATTTTGTGGCCAATTTAAATGAAATCTCAAAGTCACAACCGCAAGCATGGAAGAAGCCATTCCATCAAGATTCCCTTGACTCCGTTGTTTTCTTTTAACTTTTCAGACGTAGTTCATAGTTGGCTGTGTTTTTAGTGGACAGAGCTGCACCGACAAGTTCAGGCTGAGTCTAGGCACAGCACGACCAACTGTTGCTGAGGTCAAGCCCAACTGAAGACCGCCCATCAACAGGTCTTGATAGACGATGATCACAGCTAGAGAATTTTTCACTTCGCACAGTGGGCACAATGCATTCTTAAGTTGTGTGATGGCTAAGCTGACCTGAGAAGAAGAGAAGCTCTGCAGCATCTTGACTGAGAATGCTCGGTCACGGCACACCCCTCCCATCATGCGGAGAAGATTGAGGTAGTCACTATACAGCTTGCTGAGAAATGATGCCGTCGCTGCATATTGCAGTGGTGACCCAGAATCAGGTTTCAAGAGTATCAATCCACCTGTTTAAGAAACCGAGAAATGAGAAAAATTTATGGCATAAACTGGAGAACTTTACAAACTTTTATCCACATACGCTCACTTTAATGCAAATTGATAGACAGATAGACGTGACAATTTGACTAGATCATCCTTAACAGCAAACTCAAGAACTTTTACCCCGTGTCTTATTGAAGCTTTGATCCGATAGATATGAACAGAGGATTGATTCGGTCATGTTCGCTGATGATGCAAAAGAATCTTTGTACGGGTAGCCGAGATCACGAAAATATAGAAGTCGCGCAAGCAATACCTATAAGAACATGTCCAGAACTTAATTCCTAATTTTCCATCCAGAATTACATGAACACCAATATCCTTTGCATTAAAGAGTAGTTTGTTTCCCAAGACTCACCGCGCTGCCGAGGAGCTTGTTGTTCCAATAGAACACCCCTTTCTCGCTAGTCCTTTCCTCTTGCAAGGCTGAACTGAAATTGTGAGTAGTGTATTCGAGATAGGACGCATTCCCGGTAGCAAAGAACAACCAAGTCCCTCCCCACACCAAATCATCTTTGAAGCTTGTTGAATTGTAAAACGCTCTGGCGTCCCCTCCGCACTCATCAACAGCAGTGTAGGTCCCTTGTTTTGTTGGATCTTCTTTGATTGCAAGCTCAAACAAAGTTTCTGCCGCTGCTGTTAATTGTATTGCATAGTCTTTGTCATCTTTGAACACTAAAGATGCTGCCGATAATCCTGCAACTACTTCCCCTGCTAGGTCAGAAGCCACAATGTCACAAGATGAAACGGGTCTTAGATAGCTCATGTCTTCGGGTCTTTGCCAGCAACTTGTGTCATTATCACCACCCTCAGTATCATTCTTAGCACCTCCAACCTATAAAGAAAGATGAACAGCATTTTGACTGAGTTCCACAGATGAGAGTAGGGATTACGGAGGGAAAGTGCTTAGGTCTTGCCTGAGAATACAAGATTGGATCTGAAGCCGCATTGGGAGGAATAAAGAGCTTCAACAAGTAGTCACTGCCCCATCTGATAATGTCCCTCGCATGATGTAGCTCACCAATATCGGCATACTTTTCATGATACTCTAGCACGCTCCAACTCAATAACGTGACTGTGTACGCAGTTGGGAAGCTGAACTTTATATTGTTCCCGGAGTCATAAAAACCACCTAAAAGGCCAGCCTGCGTGGTGTTCCCATCTTGCAATCCCGAATCTCCTCGAAATTTCACCGGACTGGTCTTTGGGTAATACCCAGCTGCAAAAGACAAACTTCAATGTGATTCAGGAAGAAGAAAGAATCACATCAGTTTATTTTATAAAAGAATAAAGGATGAAAACAATGATATAAGCGGGTGCAATGAGAATCATTACACTTTTGAGCATCAAAGAACGTAAGTGCCTGGTTTACTGCTAGAGTGAGATTCTTCGAGGGCCCATGATGCTTATGCTTCAGCGGGAGAAAGAGAACCAGCAGAACAAGCGCAAGAACAATGAGTCCTATTGAGATGGTGATGTAGAGAAAACGCTTGAAGTGTTTCTTGTCGGTGATAACGAGATCATAGTTGTAGGACTTTGAGAATCTGGAGGGGATAGCTTCATAAGCATTGGTTTGTGACTGAGGATAAAGGCTGAAGCTGAGTTCTATGGAATTCCACCGGCTATCAGATGGCAGAATCCGCCCTGACTGAGACACTGTGTGAATGAACCTCACAGAATTCGCGTCTGAATCCACTGCAGAATTACGCGAAGGCAAATCAATGGAGTACTCCGACCTGGGCATAGTTAATAAGATCAAGGTTCCGAGAGTATGCTTCCTGATATGAGGAAGGAAGAGGATTGTGCTTTATGACGAGAAATTGTTTAAAAAGAACAAATTACAGATTTTGTGCATAAATATCCTGCTGGCTGATTTGTTGAGTGTAGCATCTCTTTCTTGTGATCACCTATACTTCTATATCACGCATTTGTTGTGCTCCTCCTTTTTCAGCATCCTAAGAAAGCTTATTTTGCATGGTGTTGCAGTCAAGAGGTCAAGTGGACGGGTCCAAAGAACTAGAAAACAGATCAAACGTTCAAGAGGAATTTGTCAGCTGGACATATTCCAATATGCTTCTCTTTAGAGAGCGGATCAGGAGTAGCGAATCGATGATTCCAAGGAAGGAGTTTGTACACTTAGTCTCTGCCGGCCTCGTCACAAACGATCTTGCAGAAAGAAGACAGCTTCCCTTTGGTTGCATCTACTAGATCTGTCCCTTTCGAACTTCCATCCATGGCTATTGGAAATCGATGTTAATTGTCAGCTGTAAGCAAGCAAACAAGTATACATAAAAACTATGCATCGGAAATGACATCGAAGAGCAGGCTACAGTATAGGAATGAGAAGTGGTACTATGGTCCTTGATCATGGGCAATAGAGACCATACCGAGATTATCAATTAGGATGTTACTAAAAATGGAACTGTATGAATCTTTCTGCTAAAACCTGCCTAACTACAGATGAATGAGCATCTGATCGGGCCTATGACCGCCCCTAATAGGCCTAGCCGTTCTTGCTCTAGGTGGATCCTCTAATAAACCTGTTCGGCCCATATTCAGGAACATGGAATTTATTGTGCACAGTTAGTTCCCAATTCTGGCCTCGGAACTGTCCCAGCTTCAACTTCAAACCCAGGAAACAAATTGGCTGAAAGAGTTCTTCGATTGAGTCAGATTTCATTCACTTATCCAAAATACCGGGAGGGTCACCAATATTAATTGCTTTTAATAGTGGCTCGTGATAAGAGGTTTTTAGCAGCCCAAATTTGACAATCCATAGTTTCGGCTAGTCAACGGGTTTACCAGATTCGAAGCTAGCTAAGGTGATTATCCGGGCCCATTCGGTCCAGAACCAGACTGGTGGCATTGTGATTTTATGGCAAATAAATACGAAAGCGTTTTTTGTTTTTTTTTTTTTGGTATTGAAATACGAAACGTTTTAATTCAAGTAATTATGTACTTATTATAGTACTTGAAAAGTAAAACCCCAAACTGCGCACCGCGCACGTCATCACCACACATATGGATATTCTGCGCATATCGGGTGTATAAAAGCCTTCCATCGATTGGTTTTGGATCCCCGGTATAAGTAACAGAGTATGCGGAAATTGTTTTACTCCAAGCATTATTGATATGATGACAATGACGCAGACAGTGATACATTGTCCGAAACAAGAAGCAAAACCATCAGAAACAAAAACTTTCCATATAATTGTTTCATTCTATTAGTTTTTTCTCAGGAAAGGGCAGCTTGGAGCAGCCTCTTCAACAGCATCACTATTTGTTATTGGTCCGCCCTTCATTAGACCTCCGAGCAGCTCTCCACGGTCATAGAAGAACTCCACCTTCACAATTTTCTCCCGGTCGTCCACCTGTTTTGCACGGAAAAGAAGACAGCAAATAAAACATGCGTGTGAATGAAGAATTCAGCTGCTGAACTATTGAGAACGCAATTGGTAAAAGATGCAAATATATGGGGGCACCTGAAAAACAGCCATTCCGTACAACTCCACCATGTCCCCAGTTGGGGCATGCCCCTTGAAAGGGCCCTCCATGAAGCCCCAGTGCCGGAACTTGTACACAATATCCGGTGGCCCTGAGTAGACCTGGAGGACCTCCAGGGCGAACCCGCGTGGGAATGTCGTCGTGAAGGCGTGGTGGGCCGTGTCCACAGTCTCCTCAGCCGGGTTGTAGCACCGGTACTTCTCGGGCAGTGAGGTCTGGAGGAGGGAGTTGTAGCTCCCCCCAAGCTTCCTCTTCTCTTCTAGAGTCAGAGCCTTTCTTCCTGAATACGAAACATTTTTTTGGGTTTAATCATTCAACTTGCTTTGATTAGTCCAGTTATCGAGAGATAACTGTTTATGCAATTACAAAGTAGCACACCATTGAGGCTGATGGTGTAATGAAGTGGGTCCACAGATTTGTAGTCCAGAAATTTGGTCTTATGGAACATCTCCATCTCCCATGTCTTCACCAGGTTCTGCACTTTCTCTTCAAGAGACCCCGGTGGCCACACCTTCACATGAGTACATTAATTGTGTTAAAAGAGGCGAAATTGAGAGAGTTGGCTCGTATGAAATCACGACTGCTTATCAAAGAGAACAGACCTTGGTCCGGCCTTGTTCAAAGAGAGTGTTGACAGCATCATAGTTGGGAGGGGCACCATATCTCCAGTGAGTGTGCTCTTCTCCTTCTCCACTCAAGTAGGAACGATACTTGTCCTCGCAAGTTTCCAAGCTGGCCATCTTTTGCTCTACTCATATATGGGTACACGTTTAAAGCACAAGAGAGGACATATAAATAGGAAAATTTCACGCAATGATAGTTGATAGACCAGACCCTTTTGTAAGGAAGAAGAGAAGATGACTCCAATTTCTCCAGAGAGAGAGAGAGAGACAGAGAAATTCTGGCCTACAATTTGGGCTGACTTTTCAACTGACAGGTGCCTTCTGGAAGATGGATCCGTCCACTCACGAGAAAATCAGTAGAAATTCGTCATTAGGTGCTGCAGATCTCTCTCTCTCTCTCTCTCTCTCTCTCTCATTTCTTGCTTCCTGTTAGTTGCTTCATTTTCATCATGTTCTGGTTAGTATTAGGATCTTTAGGAAGCTTTGATTGATCTGTACTTAAAAAAAAAAAAAGAGTGGACAAAACTCTATCCCAATCATTCGTCTACGCTGAACTGGGAGGGACATCATCACTTGACCAAGTCTCAAGCCAACAACTCTGAACATGATCTCTATCTTTATCTTTGTATTATCTTTTTACGACTGCGACCCTGAAGTAAAATTAGACCTCACTTAGGCACCTTCAAATCGTCTCTCTTCCTAACAACTGATGTTAGGCTTCCAGCTACTCATAAACCCAGTCAAACGAGTAGTTACATAGTCTTCAAAAACATCTCGACCCGCCTAGGTAGTGTGCTCCCTCAGTTGCAGATGCACCTACTAAACCTAGAACAACAATCATTAAAATTTTCCCTTGTCCTAACATTTCTTGTCCCCCTCGATTACACGGGGAGGAGGTAATGCCTAGGTGGTTTTGTGCCTGATGTGACTCCCATTGAGAAAAGATAAATTTGAGCACGAGCAATTCCTTAAAAAGCTCCATCTAAATTTTCGTTTGAATCACGAGATCATCACGATGTAAAACTTTTAGAAAGTATTCTTAAAAGGTATTCCTTATTCTAAGGAATTAAGAATGTAAGACATGTGAAGTTCGACATACTAAAATAATGAACATATTCATGAAATTCTCATGGAGACAGACCGCATAGGCCCTCATAAGAGAGCAATTTTTCTTTTTTTGGTGAGACAACTTCTTAACCGGACAGCAAAATTTCAAAAGAAACCTCTAATTAAATGGTTAAGAGATGAGGTAATGCCCCAGTGGCTTCGTTCCTGACTGTGACTCCCGTTAAGAAAAGATAAATCTTCATGTGGGATCAAACCAAAAGCCTTATCCTCCAAGGAATAGACAAAGAGGCGGCTCGCACGAGGCGTTCACTTTGACTGTAATGATTCGAGCTCTGTCATCGGTTGGATGGTTGCTTTAGCTCTGATGCCACTCGTTTGCCTTGTGATGTGATGTTAGGATTGCCAGAAAATTGGAAGAGGGCCCTTCTATTTGGGCTTTAAAAAGTACGGGAGAAACTGCTGCTTTTTCTCCGCCAGAATCTACATTTTTATTCGAACTTAATGAAAAATTGTATATGAATTTATATGTCAATACTTACATAATGCGAGAGTTTTGGGTGCTTGAGGTTGAAGAAATAAGTTAAAGCGCATGTGGCTACGGGATTAGAAAAAAAGGAAAAAGTCACTCCAAACACTTATGAATTTTACAAGATCTCGTTAATTATAACAGTTAGTTCACTCTCCGCACACACAGGTACTTTGATTAAATTGTTCATGTATCACTCTCTAATTCTTCTGTTTTGGCCCCTCTCCTGCTCTTTCTTCTATGAAGCCTACTCTCCATATTATTATGAAGCTCTCGTTAAGCTTCATCTATGAACTTAAAATGGATTTAGCTTGTCCTCTAATTACAAATATTTTTTGCAGAAACCTCACTCTGACATCATCTTTAACGATTCGGTCAATCCATGCAATCCATACCTTCGAGAGGAGTATTCAAGTGATCACACCTTTCATGCATGTTCTCTAGTTAACCGCCGAAGTGTTATCTATTGCGTTAAGAATGTAGCTTCCAATGGTTCGTTAAATTGGATATGTAAGAGCACTATGCAAGTTACACAACCTTCATACATGTGGATATCATCGTGGATTGTTAAACCATACAATTTGAGAACTTCCTCTCTTTTTTTTTTTTATGGACAAATAATTTGCTGCTATATGAGCAGGAGAGGCTCAGATTGGTGGTATATATAGACGAGATCACTTGTCAAAGAATGGTAAGAGGTGGGTGAGAAAGACTCAGACATGGTATTCTGGTGGAACTTTTCATTGAAAAAGATGATGCAGCTAGCAAGGATTATCTAGAAGGAAGTGAATAGGTGATCTTAAACAATTTTGATCAATTTAAGCGGAAATAATTTACCACAGTTGAGTCTAAATAAAATTCAGATTCAAAATAATTTATATAGACAGTATATTTGATATGCAATATGTAAAGTAAGAGATAGGAAATAAAAAAACTGCACACAAATTTATAGTGTTCGACTTATAGTAAGCTTATGTCCACTCTCCTACACTGACAGCGTACTGGCTAGATTTCACTATGTAATCAAGAGGAATTACAGATTTTGATTGACCACTCTTATGTATGATAAGACTTTCTATCTTACACAATCACTCTTACAAGGTGTTCCTCAAGATCTTAATGTTTAGCTTAAGAAAGATAAAATAAAAGATCGGAGTATACTCAGACTTTAGACTTGTTGATTCTCGATTTCATCTTACCTTTTGCTTCTCATAGGTCTCATTTTATACTCCTCCACTACCAAACTAGCCATTGAACAGTCTTCAAAGGATCATTTTCCAATCTTCATCTTGGACAGATTTGTATAAAATGGATTGAGTAACCGTTAGTTGACAAAATCTGAATCCCACTGATTCTGGTTGCCCATACAATCAGAATCTTGATTTCCATAAATAGAATTTTATCCGTTGTAATGCATACTTATCATAATATTTGATTGTCAATCAATTAGATTGAAATTGAGTCAATCAAAACTTTCCTTTTGTGAAATCCATGTCAGATCATTAGCTATTGTGATTTTTTCTGAATGAGTTTTGCTTCTGTGTCTGAAAAGCTTCAGCGTCTGAGAAATTTCAGCATTTGTGTCTGCATAATTACTGCATCTGAAGAATTTCTAATTTAGAACCTGAGTCAGCGTAGGTTTTCAGTAAAATATGAATATTTCATAATTAGAATTTGAATGATTTTTATGGTAAAGTCTGAATATCTTATATCTGAGTCTAAACTTTTAGTTCTGAAAATTTGTAAAGTCTGATATTTCTTTCTGAACTTTCAATATATATTAACCTAAAATGGAATGCATGTCAGATTCACAAGATAAATATAGAAAGTTTTGTCAGTTTCAAAATTCATTAGGAGTTATCCTCAACAAAAGAGACATGCGATGATCATAAAGTCCAAAGTAGATTACTACTACATCCAGGAGGAAACAGACTCTGCTTCCCAAGAAGCAACAACAGGGACGACCGATAACATTTTCCCCTTTTTTCATGTTTCTTTTTTTTGGTCAACCAGTGTTCCTCATGGAAGGGCAGGTTGTGGCTGAAGCTTCTTCACCAGAACTTCCCAAGATGGCTCCTCTCATTAGACCTCCGAGAAGTTCGCCACGGTCAAAAAAGAACTCCACCTTCACAATTTTCTCATTCTCGTCAAGCTGCGATGTAAACAAAAGGTGACATAATGAATCTCAGCTCGGGCAGATCACAATTGAATATATAACGTTACAAAAAATTTTGAAAGCCCTGAAACAAGGTTTATTTGATTCAAAGTCACTCTAATCTTCATGCTGCATCCAATATGGATGCTGCACTTGTGTTAGTCTTCTCAGAGCTGGTGTATCTGTATCGATAACAAGGAACATTATATGTAAAAATGAAAATTCACCTCCAATATTCTGATCCTGAAAAATTTGACCATTTCACCTGCCCGGGCTTGGCCCTTGAAGGGGCCTTCCATGTAATCCCAGTGCCTAAACTTGTTAGCGATTACAGGCTGCCCTGAATAAACCTGAAGGATTTCAATCGCGAAGCCACGTGGCAATGTCGTCGTGAAGGCCACAAGGGCCGAGTTTGAGGTTTCGTCCTTTGGATTGTAGAACCACAGGTTCTTCGGTAGTGCGGTCTGCAGGAAGAAGTTGTAGCCCCTCGAAATTTGCCCACATCTGCCAAGCATTGGGCTTGACATTGACAAATGTGAATCCTCAACAGAAGCTGCGAATTTCTACACTCTAATGTATAAGAATTTGGTAGGCTTTAATAATTTTATGGAACTAGAATTTGAAAGGTACCATTTAGGCTCAAAGTGAGTTTTTTGGGGTCAGCTGTTTTGTGGTCATCTGGGCATAACTTGTGGAACATCCCCCTTTCCCAAAGTCTTCACAAGGTTGTGCACTTTTTCTTCCAGGGAACCGGTTGGCCATATCTTCAAGCAAAACCATAACAAAAAAAATTACATAAGGTTTCAAATTGGACCAATGCTAATGAACTGTATACATTGGACGGTTACGTAAGATGAGGATGGCAATACCTTAGTTCAGCCTTCTTTGAACAGCTTGATGACGACGTCGTAATTCATGGGCGTGCCGAATCTTCACTTGGTATTCTTCTCTCCTTCGTCGTCGTTCAAAAAAGACCGGTACTTGTCTCCCCGGAACCCGAAGACGCCACCGTGTTCAGTTTCAAAAGGAGATTGCTAGTAAATGGACCTCCTTATATATAAGAAACACAAGTACCGGATGACAGATGTAACACGAGTGCAGTCGCACAGGACAAACAAAAAATACAAGGGAGAACACCAATGAAATTTGGCCTGCCGATCGGAGCGTTTAATTACTGTTCACTTGACATAAAGTCAACTGTTTTGTTAACCGAGTTGGATGAAAATCGGAACTTCTTCCTCTGTTTAGATCCGATCCAAAGTAAGAAGTTTTGTGAGAATCATGCATGGCTGAAGCAGTCGCCTGTTAATTGAGACCCAGATTCTGTTATCAAAGGTTTCCCATGCAAAATGCTTGAGAGTAATCTCTTATATTAGGGTTAATACCACAAAAAACCCTAAACTGGTACACTTGTAATAATTTTACTCCAAACTATTTTTTTGACCATAAAAAATCCCAAACTAGTACACTTGTGACAAATATACCATGAACTATTTTTTTGACGACAAAAAACCTCAAACTAGTATGCATGTAACAATTTTATTCAAAACTAATTTTTTAATATTATTTTTCGAAATTTTTTCTTTTTTCTTTATTTTTTTTTTTCTCTTCAATTCTGGCCGTTCGCCGAACCGGCGACCGGCCAGAGGCGGAAGCCGGCGAGGTCGGCCGCTGGCAAGGCTCAACCTTGCCGGCGTTGGGCAAGGCTGACCTCACCGGCATTGGACGAGGTCGGCCTCGCTCAACAACGGCGAGGTCGAGCCTCGCTAGATCCGGTGAGGCTCGGCCTCGCTCGACAACAGTGAGGCCGAGCTTCGCGCAAGGCTCGACCTCGCCCTTACCTAACGAGGCCGAGCCTCGCTGGATCTAGCGAGGGCTCGGCCCCGCCGTTGCAGGGCAAGGTCTGCCTCCCCGACGTTGGGCGAGGTCGGCCTCGCCAGGCAACGGCGAAGTCGAGCCTCGCCAGATCCGGCAAGGCTCGGCCTTGCCCGGCAACAGCGAAGCCGAGCCCTCGCCAGATCCGGCGAGGCTCAACCTCGTCGTTGCCTGGCGAGGCTCGACCTCACCGTTGTAGGGCGAGGGTCAACCTTGCCATTGCCGGGCGAGGCCGACCTCGCCCTGCAACGGCAAGGCCGAGCCCTCGCCAGATCTGGTGAGGCTCGACCTCGCCGTTGCCTGGCGAGGCCGACCTCGCCGCCTCGCTAGGCAACGGCGAGGTCGAGCCTCGCTAGGCAACGATGAGGCTTGACCTCACCGTTGCCGAGTGAGGCCAACCTCGCCCAACGCCAGCAAGGTCGAGCCTCGCTAGCGGCCGACTTTGCCGGTTTCCGCCTCTAGCTGGTCCAGCAACCAGCCAGAGTTGAAGAGAAAAAATAAAAAATTTCGAAAAATAAAAAATAATATTAAAAAATTAGTTCGGAGTAAAATTGTCACATATATACCAGTTTGGGGTTTTTGGTGGTCAAAAAAATAATTCAGGGTATATTTGTCACAAATATACCGGTTTGAGGTTTTTAATAGTCAAAAAAATAGTTTGGAATAATATTGTCACAAGTGTACCAGTTTAGGGTTTTTCGTGATATTAATCCCTTAGATTATTAGGTGTAGCCATAACAGTCTCCGCGTGAATATTATTTCATTCGGTAGTTAATATGTGAATAAGAAGCATTTATATCCACGTAAGACAGACTCAGATGTACATAAGAAAGCGAACTGATCAACAATCGGTTTGACCTAGCAATTTTCGAATGGTCTAAACATACATCATTGCTTGTCATAATCGAAAACCTCTTTCAGAACTAGTGGGGATTAGGTTAATGTATGTATTGACATGGCAATGTCACCTATTGCATGCGCGTGGAGCTTGAATTTGTATAATCCGTACTAAGACTTTTCCAGGAAAAATGTGATCCTTGAAGAGATTGACCATTCCGAGTTCTCGCCTGATCAATAAGTAGGTGGACATGTCATAATGACCAACTCCGACAATAACTCTACATGTTATTCTGACGCTCTCGTTAAGTCTCATCCAAACTACATGTCCTGGAATCATGCATATTTTGCCCAAGGACCCGGCTCTTCGTCATCTTTAACGATCCGGTCAATCCACGTGATCCGTACCTTCAAGAGGAGTATTCAAGTGATGTGATATAGAACAGTTAGCCTGTAATTATCTTGAAAAATATTATCGCCATAATGGCCGGAAATCTCGGCAGTTTTTCTGATTTTGGGGGAAAACAACCATTCAGGCAATTTCCTATATTATCATTCAGGCAGTTTCCTATATTATCAGTCAAGCAGTTTCCTATATTACCATTTAGGCAGTTGTCTATATTATTTATTAGATGTTATTTTTAATTATTCAGTTTCCATTAATATTAGGAATCTTATCTCTATATATATGACGTCCGTCTTGTAATCAAAAAATATAGTATCATTGAATAAAAATTTCGAGTTCTTTGGAGTTGTTCCAAATTTACGCTTCTCTTTCTGCGTCATGACAACACCTTTCATACATATTCTCTAGTTACTGCTGTGTACCTCCCAATGCCACGTCAAATTGGATATCTAAGAACACTACGCAAGTTAAATAACCTTCATGTGGATTGTTAAACCATTCAATTTGAGAAATCATTTTCTTTTTTTGGATGGACAAATAGTTTGCTGCTAAATGAGCAGGAGATGCACAAAGATACTACTCAGGGAATGTTAAGAAGTGTGGACTGAAACTCAGACATAGTACTCTGGTGGAATTATTCATTGAAACAAAGACATGAGATGATCACAAAGTACACGATAAATTAATAATACATCGTGGGGGAAACAAACTCTGCTTCTCATAGAAGCAACAACAGGGACGACACATGACATTTCTTTTTTTTGGGTCAACCAGTGTTTCTCATGAAAGGGCAGCTTGTGGCTGAAGCTTCTTCACCAGAACTCCCCAAGATTGCTCCTCTCATTAGACCTCCAAGAAGCTCACCGCGGTCGAAATAGAACTCTACCTTCACAATTTTCTCATTCTCGTCGAGCTGCGATTAAAACAAAAGGTGGCATAATCAATCTCTGCTGGAGCAGATGACAATTGAATACGACGTTGCAAAAAGTTTTAAAGCCCCGAAACAAGGTTTACTGGATTCAAAGTCACCCTAATCTTCATACTGCATACAAGATGGATACTGGACTTGTATTAGTATTCTCAGGGCTGGTGTATCTGTATCAACAACGGGGAACATTATATGTGAAAATGACGATTCACCTCCATTATTCCAATCCCGAAAAATTCAACCATTTCACCCGTCGGGGCGTGGCCCTTGAAGGGACCTTCCATGTAACCCCAGTGCCTGAACTTGTAGGCAATCACGGGCGGTCCCGCAAAAACCTGGAGGACTTCCACTGCGAAGCCGCGTGGGAACGTCGTCGTGAAGGCCACAAGGGCTGAGTTTAAGTTCTCGTCCTCTGGATTGTAGAACCGCAGGTTCTCTGGTAGCGCTGTCTGCAGGAAGAAGTTGTAGCCCCCTCCAAGCTTGCCCACATCTGCCAAGCTCTGGGCTTTCCTTCCTGAAATCGACAAATTGTAAATCCTCAAATGAAACTGAATATCTACACTCGAATGTATAAGAATTTGGTGGACTTTGATAATTCCGTGGAACTAGAATTTGAATGTTTTGGTACCATTTAGGCTCAAAGTGAGTTTTTTGGGGTCTACTGTTTTGAAGTCGTCTGGGCTTGCCTTGTGGAACATCTCCATTTCCCAAGTCTTCACAAGATTCTGCACTTTTTCTTCTAGGGAACCGGGTGGCCATATCTTCAAGCAAGACCATAACAAAAAAAAATTGCAAAGCTTTCAAATTGAGCCGAATCCAATTAAGTTGCACATCACATCATATTGGTTCTTATGCTAATGAGCAGTACATATAGGACCGGTTGCGTAAGATGAGGATGGCGATTTGCGCGTGCAAGTGCAAGTACAAACCTTAGTTCGGCCTTCTTCAAACAGCTTGTTGACAACGTCATAATTCGGGGGGCCGCCGAATCTCCACTTGGTGTTCTTCTCTCCTTCGCCGATCAAGAAAGAACGGTACTTGTCTCCCCTGGAACCCGAAGACGCCATCCTGCTCAGTTTCACAAGGAGATTGCTAGTGAATGGACCTCCATATATATAGGAAACACAGGTACCCGATGACAGATAACACCCCGGTGCCGTCACGCAGGAAAAAGGAAAAAAAAAACAAGCGAGAATACCAAAGAAATTTGGCCAGCTTATCAGAGCGTTCAACTATTGTCCACTTGAATTAAGGTCAACTGTTTTTTCTTTGACCAAGTTAGATGAATTAGAAACTTCTACAACTGAATGAAGAGATCCAAATCTGCATCTAAAGTTTTGTAACCAAGTTTTGTGAGATCATCAGAAGAAGCACATGGATGGCTGAAACAGTTTCCCATCAGTGGAACACCCAGATTCTGTTCATTAAGGTTTCACATGCAAATGCTTTGTAGCCATCAGAGAGTTCACCACTTGGATAAATATTATTTCGTTCAATAGTTCATATATGAATAAGAAGCATAATATCTAGGCAAGACAGAGTCAGATGTGCATAAAGAAAGCGAACTCGTCAGCAATCACTTTTACCTACCAATTTTCGACTGGTCTTCTCTTATTTTCTTTTGGGTCGAACGACTGGTCTAAACACATTGCTTGCCCTGATCGAAAACCTCTTTCAGTGCTCATGGGGATTAGGTTTAATGTATTGGCACGGCAATGGAAAAATCATAAAATGTCACCTGTTACATGTGCGTGGAGCTTGAATTTGGACAATCCGTGCTGTGACTTCTACAAGGAAAATGTCATCCTTGAACTGAGATCGAACATTCTGACTCATGGCCTGATCAATAAGGGCGTGAATGATTAACCATTATGTTCATCTATTTTTCTATTTTTTCTGTTACCGAGAACAAGTTTAGAACGAAAATCCGTTTGGCAGCGCAATTTCATTTTTCTATTTTCGGAATGAATTTTTAGTCCGGAAATAGGTTTGGAATAGAAATGAGAGGTAGAAATTTCCTACTTTTCTATTTCTAGAACATAAACAGAAATAACATTTATTCTAATAAGAGCTCGGCCTCGCAACCCGCTAATGTGCAAATTCTACATCAACTCTATTGAACAAATTTTTATTCCAGAAACAGAAATTTTGGTATTGTTATCAAACGCAACTTTTTGTTTAGAAACTCGTTCGGAAAATAAAAATAGAAAAATATGGCCAGAAATTGTTCTCGAGACTTGAAAAAAAAAATTACATTTTAGAGAAGAAAATTTTATTGCTCTGTTTTCTATACATCATTGTGTTGCAAATACAATATATATAAAGGACTCTAAGAGATAAGATACTTAAGATAATATCATAACAAATATTCCTTAAATATTTTCTTCCCTTAACAGATAAGATACAAAAGGTAATAGAATAACAAATATTCCCTAAATATTTGCTGAGTATTTTCTTCCTTTAACATTCCCCCGCAAGCTAATGGTGAGGGTGAACCATTAGCTTGGACCACAATTGAAGAAACAGGCGGGTAGGCAAGCCTTTAGTGAAGATATCGGCATTTTGTTCTTCGGTAGAAATGTAGCGGACTACCAATTGTTTCCGAGTAATGCGTTCCCGAATGAAATGATAATCAATTTCCACATGTTTGGTTTGAGCATGAAACACAAGATTTGTAGATAAGTAGATGGCGGATAAGTTATTGCACCAAAGAGTGGGTGGCTTGGGTGGTTGCACATGAAGATCCCGAAGAAGATATTCAAGCCACATTAACTCCACCGTTGTATCCGCAAGACATTTGTATTATGCTTTGGTGTTGGAATGAGCCACAGTCCGTTGCTTGCGAGATGACCAAGAGATGAGATTGGGTCCGTGATAGACACAAAACCCACCAACGGAGCAACGGTCCATCCGATCGCCAGCCCAACTGGCATCAGAAAATGCATGGAGCTTAGTGGCTATCGCTCGAGTAAAAAGAAGACCATGCAAGACCGTACCAGCCAAATAACGCAGAAGGCATTTCACGGTCTGCCAATCGGCCATAGTGGGGGCATGAAGATGTTGACAAGTTGAATTCACCGCATATGCAATATCGAGCTGCATAAGAGTGAGATATTGAAGTGCTCCCACAATGCTTCGAAACTGAAATGGATCCGCAAGTGGCTCATGAGAAGCAACCGTGTCTAGTTTCACGGAATTGGTAGGAGTAGCAGCAGGTTTGGCAGATTGCATATTAGCATTTTTTAGTATTTTCCTCACAAATTGACCCTGGTGAAGATGTAACCCATCGTTGGTATGAAGCACTTCAATCCCCAAAAAATAATGAATGTCCCCTAAATCCTTGATAGCAAATTCCAACTGAAGGGATTGCATGAAATCATGTAATGGAGCATTCGGGGAATCGGTTAAAATAATGTCGTCAACGTACACCAATAAGTAAATGGTGAAATCAGCCGTGTGTTTGACAAACAAGGTGGTGTCGGCCTTGGATATGACAAATCCCAAGTCGCACAAATAGGAACTCAAGCGGGTGTACCAAGCGCGAGGCGCTTGTTTAAGACCATATAACGAGCGTCGAAGGCGACAAACATAGTCGGGCTTACTCGCATCAATGAAACCTTGCAGTTGAGTCATATAAACTTCCTTCGCAAGTAATCCATGTAGGAACGCATTAGAGACATCCAATTGTCAAATGGACCAATGTTGAGAATATGCCAAAGATAAGACCGTGCGTATAGTAACGGGCTTGGCCACTGGACTAAACATCTCGGTGTAATCTATACCCTCTTGTTGATGAAAACCCTTGGTGACCGATCTTGCTTTACATCGTTCAATAGTTTCGTCGGAGTGGATTTTAATTTTATACACCCATTTGCATCCGATGGGTCGAGCATGAGCGGGAAGTGGAACAAGATCCCATGTGCCATTCTCCATTAGTGCTTTGTATTCGGACTACATTGCGAGCTGCCATTTCTCATCCTTTGCAGCCTTGGAAAAACAAGTGGGTTCTTTAGGAATATTGGATTGAACCACAAGAGCCGAGATGTTATTTCTTTTAAAAGTGCGACGAGTTATGGTCCCATCTTGAAGGCAGGTCGTCATAGAATGTGAAAATGATGCTGGTACCGTGACAGGAGTTTCTTGTGGTACCTCAACAGGTTCAATTGCAGTGTTGGTGGTGTCAACAAGTGGAACATCTGGATTTGATGGGGAAACTCTCGGAGACTCAGGTGATCCAGCAGGTGTCAAGGATGATAGGGACAAATCAGCAGGCAAAAATAGTTCCACACTTGTTGGTGTTAAGACATTTTGAGAGGAGTTTGGCGTGGTAGCAAGAGGATAGATGGCCTCATCGAAAATGGCATCCACAACAACATAAAAACACTTATCCTTGGGGCAATAGCAGCGATATCCTTTATATCCTGGAGGATAGCCCATAAAGATGCAAACCTTGGATCTTAGTGCAAGCTTATGGGGCGAGTAAGGGCGAAGAAATGGACATACTGCACAACCAAAAACACGTAAATGCATAATATCGGGTTTAGTGTGAAATAAAGCCTCCCAAGGTGAAATATTATCAATGACTGATGTTGGTGTGCGGTTAATCAAGTAAACCATTGTTTCAAAAGCAAACTCCCAAAATACTAGTGGAACATAAGCTTGATGAAGAAGAGTCAATCTAGTTTCGAATATATGTCGATGTTTTCGTTCCGCAGTCCCGTTTTGATATGGTGCATAAGGACAAGAAATCCGTTGGTGAATGCCATGCTCTCTAATGTATTGGACAAATTCAGTAGATGTGACAAATTCAGGCGCTCCGTCACTTTGTATAGACTTAATTTTGCAGTTAAGTTGATTTTCAACAAGTTTGTGAAATGCTTTAAAAATGGAACAAAATTGACTGAGAGATGAGAATGAATAGAACCAAGTAAAACGCGAGAAATCGTCAATAAAACAAATATATTGTTTATTGCCATTGAATGAAATAACAGGAGAGGGACCCCAAATATCAAAATGAATTAATTACAAAGGATGTTTTGACCTAGACAAGGTAGGATAATGACTATGGCGGTGATTTTTATTCATAGCACACGCTGTACAAACTGAAGATAAAGGACGACTAAAGCTAATGTTAGATGAATTGAGAAGATGCACAAGCCGGTCGGTGGTGGCATGTCCAAAGCGGTTATGCCATAGAGTGAGGGAAGCAACTGACGCAGAAGGTGTGGAAGAGTGGCAGGACGGAAGGGTGACGCGGTAAAGCCCATTGTCAAGTACTCCGCGAAGGATTTCCTGACCATTTTTAATAGACATGGCAATAAAAGAGTTAGAATTGAATTGGAAAACACAATAGGTATCAAGTGCAAATCGAGACACGGAAAGTAAGTTTTTAGTGATTCCAGGTATGACTAAAATTTGACAAAGTAGAAATGACGGAGAAAAGGACACAAGTGTACCTGTGTGGGTGATCGGTAAGGAGACGCCGTCACCCACAACAAGCTGAGTCTGACCTGAATATGGATTGACGCTTGTAAGCACTGCAGAATTGTCCATAACGTGATGTGTAGCACCTGAATCAACAAACCACGCCGAAGATGTGAAAGCAAAGGGCAGATTTGATGGCGGTAAATACTATGGCAATAAGTCCGGACTTGTCAAGTGGGCTTGTGCAAGCTAAACTGATCCAACAAAATGATAACATGTATTGGCCCTATGGCCTTGCTTGCCACAAAGTTGACAAAATGAGCCTCCTCTGTTGCGGTGTCTCTCGCGATTTCCAGTTCCATAATGTGAGCCACGGCCATGCAATATTCTAGAAAAATTCCAAGATTGATTAAAATCTGCATGGTAGTTGTTGGAATCGTAACGGGTCTGTTGAGAAGAAGGCGGTCATTGGTTGGTCTGAAAAGGGGTTGATTATTTGTTACCGATGCTAGCTTTAGCCTTCCCTCGTGATTAAGAATTAAGGCATAAAGTTGGTCCTTTGTCAAAGACTCGGTTTGAGTTAAAACTGAAATTACGGTGTCGAGACCCTAAAATTCAGCACCCAAACCACGAAACAATTGAGTATGATATTCATTAATAGATAAAGGCTCACCAATAGCAGCCAACTAGTCCGTGAGACTGGTGGCTTCTTATAGGAATTCTATGACGGATCGGTGGCCTTTTGAAAGTGATTGAAGCTAGAGCTGTAAAGTAGATGCACGTGCAGTTGATTGAGCAGCATACGAGTCCGCAAGATACTTCCAAACACTTGCCGCGAATGTGTGACTCATCAATTGGGCAACTATCGGAGCGATCGACGAATTAAGGATGCAAGCCAAGGCGATGGACTGTCGAAATTTCCAGTTTTCAAACGCTGGATTGGTCATCTGTGTAACAGCCCCTCCTGGTGCAATTTCCTTGACAGTCTCCTCCGACTGAGGTTCGGTGCCGTCCAAAATGGACAACAAGCGGGTAGCACATAAATACGGTGAGCTCTATGTTTTCCAAATCAGAAAGTTCGTCCCGGTTAGCTTCTCCCAAATACTTGGTGGTGACATGAGAGTGGGGTTATTCGAGGCTGTTGATGACAATGTCGGTGCTGAAGATGATGTTTCTTTAGACATGGATCGGTGAGGCTTTCACCAAAGAAGCTCTAATACCAACTTGAAAAAAAAAATTACGTTTTAGAGAAGAAAATTTTATTGCTCTATTTTCTGTACATCATTGTGTTGCAAATATAAATATATAAAGGACTCTAAGAGATAAGATACTTAAGATAATATCATAATAAATATTTCCTAAATATTTTCTTCTCTTAACAGATAAGATACAAAAGGTAACAGAATAACAAATATTCCCTAAATATTTGCTAAGTATTTTTTTCCTTTAACATCGAGAATAAAATAGTTATTATTCGCGTATTAAGTTATTGGATGGGTGATGATGACCAAGTCCAACTCTCTCTCTCTCTCCTGTTTTTGGAAATATCTGATACTACTATTCTACAAGTCGCCCTCCAGCTGTTCGATGCAAACTTTAATTTGTCATTAGGATATTATAGAGTTATCGCACCAATTATTCTGGGTTCATGACTCATTTGTAAAGAGGTGACGTGCCCTGTCTTCTTCTTCACCAGCACTAGGTGTCTGAATCAGTCCCGCAATCATCTTCTCCAAAGCTAATTGCACTTCATTTTCCTTATTGCTTGGCTTATATCATAAGTAGATATGTCAAAATGGGTTATAAACCCATTTCTTAATTCATATATTAATAAATAGATCATAAATGGGCTAGTAATATTTAGTAAATAGGTATATATATATATATATAATATGTATGTTAAATGGGTCATAAATGGATATAGATATAATATGGATGTTAAATGGGTTATAAATGGATTTACAATTTATATAAACTTAACTCAACTCTCTCGCTCTCGCTCTCCTTCAATCTCGCGCTTACTCATTTCACACTCTTATATTAGTTTATAGATGAGTTTTCCTAGATTTATTTAAATATGAAAGTACTTTAGTAATATAAATCGGGTTTGGTATAAATCGAGTATGGGTCGGGTCGAGCGTAGGTCAAGAAAATTGCATTGCACATAAATAGGTTATAAACTGGTTAATAGGTCAATTTGGGTCAGGCTATTTGTGACCTGACCCACCCATTTGACATGTCTAATCATAAGGGCAGAGCGAGAGCGAGGTTGTCTTGGCTATTATTCTCTTTGGCTATTCCTAAGTCTTTATGTTCAGGTATATTCAAGTGAAATACTGATAGGAACCGCATGAAATCATAGGCGTTGTGTTTGTTATCGGACTCGTGTGTTTGCTATCAAGCTCATCTGGGCCTCACGTAGAATTCACAAGATCAACAGTTGAAAGCGACCCAATTCATAAAGGACCACCAGTTCTTGCGATTCTCATCCCGCCTTGGATGGAACAATGGCTCAATCGCTTAATTTTGTAGCACTCTTGGTGGGCCATCAAGAGATAGAACATGGGTGGATTAGGGGCTACCGGTGTGCCTCACAAAATTTACGACCTAAACAGGAGTGCGGCAAGTTCTCTACGATCATCCAAAAAAAAAAAATACAAATTATCTTGGAGTCTCTTGACTTTAGTTCTCCAAAAACTGTACAAGCCCAACTGCATAATTTCGATCCTCCTGCTCTCTTGCCTTTCGGACTAGGCCAGATTTCTGGCCCAGAAAATTTAGACCGATGGGCCAATGGGCCAGCACGATGCTGCTGACCCCAGCCCACGAATTTTTTTCTTTTACAAAGTGGGCAACTCTACGGTAGCTACTAGGGGTGTCAAAATAACCCGGTTAAACATGACCCGATCCGACCCGACCCGATCCAAATCAAAAATTTTCGTTTTGGGTCGAGTTGGGCCTCATTTTGTTTGGGTAACGCTAAAAACAATTGGGGTTTTGTTTTGAATTTATCGGGCTCGGGTACCTGAGCCAACCCAAACCAAAACATATGATTTGTTTTTGGTGCTCTCTCAAGTCTTAAGCATTGAAACCCTATCTTCTTCCTCCATCGCAACAACACAGAGAATTTCGCAGCCACGCAATCCGTCATTTTCTTCATTAATGCCCCTTGTGAAGGTCTCCTCTCTGTCGCATTTTGCTTCCTTTTGGTACTCTCTCTCTCTAGAACTTTCTCTCTCCTCTTTTTCCCTCTATCCATCGATGCTGATTGTTCTGCTGTTTGTGTGATGTGAGTCGATTGATGCGATCTGGGTGTTCGATACGGCCTTAGGTTCTGCATCGATTGGAATTTTCTAAGCAGAAATTGATGATGTTGGGTTTTGCAGGTAGAAGGAGGAATGTACCTAAAACCTGGGTTTTAGGACTTGCGAGCGCGAAGAGCTTTTTCAATCTAGCAGAGGTCGACGATTTGCAAACCCCAGCTTCAGCTTCAGTCCACCAGCATCTATATCGACAGACTCGTAAGCTTCTCTCTTGGTGGCACTCATTATTGAAATTCTCGATTGGCTCATTCCTCTATGTCTAATTGGTGTTTTATCCTTCGGTTCTCTTCATTTGATCGTTGGTTGCGGTGAATACCGATTTATTGCTTCTTGAATGAATCAATTTGTGTCATGTTAGATTTTAGAAATCGCTGGTCCATGGTGATAATCAGTGCTTAGCTGTTGAAGTTAATCAGTGTGATGCAAATGGGGTTTCCCTTTGACTGCTTTCTATTGTGCTGTTCTCTTGTCTTGGTGTAGATATGCTATTTCCTTCATAACCATTATGAAATAGACGATATGCATGTTGTTCACCATGGTTCGACTGGTTTGCGGATGAACTCAATTGGAGTTCCTTGTGGCAAAAGGGTTCGGCTTACCGTGATGCATACTTTTGATCGAATATATGTCTTTACGTGTCTAGCAGTTTTGGTTCTTGTTCTTTGTTTCATCCACTTGAATGCTTGCTTATTTATCTATGGAAAGCACATGCTTAAAGATGATGGTGAACTGTTTTGAACCACTTGGACACTGTCATTTGCACGTTCCTTCGACTCATTAGCCTTGATAGAGCCTTGAAAATAATTAGTGGACCGAAAGCTCTTTAGTGATGTAAAATGGTAATACACGAAATCAGGTTCCTGAGGTAATTCATTATTTTGAAGCTGTTCATGCTTGCTCTTGAGATAGAATTTACTTTACTATGTCAACTTTCTATGGCAATGATAGTTTTTGTTGATTATTTTTGCTGATTGCTAGATGTCTTCGTCGACGGATTCTAGCCTCACAAATAGAAGGAAGAGATCCATTATGTGGGATCACTTTAAAAGGATTCCATGTACAGACAAGAATCAAAAAAAGGCTGAATGTTTATATTGCGGGGTCCACATTGGTTGTTCTAGTACTCAAGGGACTAGTTCAATGCATCATCATTTAGATAGATGTAGGGAATATTCATATGCAAATATCAAGAAAAGGCAAAAAAATGCCTCGGGTCAACCTGTTGGGGTTGGTCGTTCACTATGGAAATTTGATCAAAATGTTAGTAGAAAAGAACTAGCGACCATGTTCATTCTTGGTGAATTGAGTTTGTAGAAAATGAAAGTTTTCGGCGATTTGTGTATAGAATCCAGCCAAAGTTCTCACTCCCTACACATAACACGTTGAGGAGTGATTGTTATGCGTTGTACATGGAGGAAAGAAGAAAATTGAGGAAAGAAGAAAAGGAGTGATTGCTACTGTTTGCTCGGGAGTCCTTCGTAAAGACCAAGCCAGCGAAAGAGCATGTGGTCGTCGGATGGGAACCGAAGGTCAATACAGCATGAATCGTTGCTTCTGCGTTATGAGCATTAGTTGAACTTTTGTTATGAAAGTGTATTTGAGGCTTGAGAGCTCTCTGCCTATTAGTTAAGCCAATAAATGTACCGACTCATCTCACCCTTGTTGGGGTTATTGTTTTGTCAACGAAGCCTTATCAATGTACTTAGCCCCCTTTTGTTCTATCTTTTGTATCATTTCAATAATGATTAGTAAACCTCTAAATACGAACCCGAACCGACCCGACCCGAACCAAACCCGACCCGATTATGCAACTATATATTTATTGTTTCGGGTCGAGTATCATGAAAACTCAACCCGACCCGTTGACACCCCTAGTAGCTACTATTGTTTGGCGGCCCTTTGTGCCCCCAAGGTAAACACTAAAAATGGCCCAAAAGGCCAAAAATCTAGAGATGGGGGCAAAATACTGGCCCATGGGCCGGCCCATCAAGCCCAAGAACATGACGCGGCATCGCATGGCATGTCCTCTGGAACAAATGGGTCGCCTTGCCCGGCCCAATGGCCAACCCCTAACTTCAGCCCACGAACACCACTCCCTCAAAGTCAGCGATTCAGTGTAATATCAAGCGGGCTTAAATGAGATGGAATTTACTCTTTTTAATTTTCTTTCTTTAAACCGGACAAATTGGAAACCGTTCTTCAAAACTGCTTAGAAACACCGTCACGTCAGCTTGGAAATGAATGCAATTTAGCCCCCCCATCCTTTCCAGGCTCATTAAACTTAATTCCGGGCAATTTGGGGGCAATTTTCATTTAGTTACTTCTTAACTTCACTTGTTATTATTCTTTTTCTTGGAAAATTTTACGCATTTCGCGTTAAATAGAAATCAAGGGGTAGGCCCGTAAAAAGCCGAAAAGTCAAACCGAAAGAATTGAAAGAGAGAGGAAAAATCAGGGAAAGGAACCATCAGCAACCAAAGTGTATCCCCAGCAACAGCAGTAGTTGTACGGTCCGCATCATGGTTCGGCCCTTGAATGGCCGCATCACTTGGTTCCACCTTTCCTCATCCAAAATTTCAATCCAACCACGAACAATCTTACTTTTACAGTTCTAAATCGAACAGCCATATCGAAGGGCAAACGGGAAGCCACATCTAACATAGGATTTGCAGTGGTGAAAGCAAGAAAAGTAAATCAGAAAGAGCCAAAAACATGGTGTCCGGGGGAGAGGCTCAGATGGAAAAATGGGTGTTGAGAAATTTATCAGCACGGATTAAGATCAGAGTGGTGCATGACTTTCTCAAGTTGATCATCACAGCCTCGCCACGTTTCGCCACCTTATCCCCCACCCACAAACATAGACACGCAGGAAATTAAAACCCAAGAGCAACCAGAGCATGCTCGATCTATCAAACGAGAGAGAGAGAGAGAGAGAGAGAGAGAGAGCGGCTGTACACCGCTGAAGAGAAAGAGGAAGACGTGCGTTCAAGTGACTGCTTTTAAGCGTTTATATAAAGAGAAGGCCTCCAAAAACCCTAGCCAGCACCCGCCAAATTACAAGTGTACCCCCCAGTGTTCCTCCTGACACTGCTCGACTAATGGACCGGGCCCACGATATCGGCCCAATTCAAACCGGACCAACACGGGAAATCACCAAAAAAGTCTTATACATTTTGCATTTGTGTCAATTCAGTCCTAAATCTTTTTTTTTTCATTTCAGTCCTAAACCTTTTGCAATTGTACCAATTCAGTTCATCCGACCACTTTTGACCTACCAACGCTGACGTGGACGCCGGCCAGCGCCGACCGGCTGATGTAGCATTATTTTAATTTTTTTTTCGTTCTCTTTTTTATTTTCTTTCCTTCTTCCTCCTGGCCGGACCGACCAAGGGAGAGGCTCATCGGCAAGGTGACCTTGCCGGCCATGGCAAGGTCGACCTCGACCTCGCCCATGGCCAGCAAGCTCAACCTCGCCATGGCCGGGTGAGATCGAGCTCACCTAGCGACGGCTCGCCCATGGCCGGTGAGGTCGGCCTCGCTGGCAAGCCTCCCTTTGGCCCGTCCGGCCAAGGGAAAGAAGGAAAGAAAAAAAAAGAGAAAGGAAAAAAAAATTAAAATAATGCCATGTCAGCCAACTGACGGCCATGTCAGCGCCAGCCGGCCAAAAGTGGCCGGATTGACTAAATTGGCACAATTGTAAACAGTTTAGAACTGAAATGGTAAAAAAAAAAAAAACGTTTAGGACTGAGTTGGCACAATTGTAAAAGGTTTAAAACTTCTTTGGTAATTTTCCTGGACCAACACCACACTCGCCTGAACTGGACTCTATGAACATAATAAGAGGACGACAGTCGGCTCTCAGTTTCGTTTTTAGTTCAGCGAACAGAAAGAGTTGTCACTTTCTCTGAATTCGCCTGAGTTTTAACCAAACCGTTCGCATTCCCCAGCCATCTAGTGTTTTCTCTCGCCAGCCCGGCCAGCCGCCATCAATCTGGCCACACTGGGTGGTCTACCAAAGGGGATGGGGGGCGGCTTTTGGTCGTTCACCGGCAACAGAAAAGAGAGAGGAGTGTGAAAATGACACTTCAAGGATAGACTGGGCGTAAACGCGGCCTGGGGTTGCGGGCTATTTTGAACAGCCTTTGCTTTAGGAACCAACAATCCACTCTTTCAGGACTAGTGAATTACTGATGCTGGTCGGTGCACCTCCTATCTAGTCGTCTCAGCAATACCCGGGTCGGTCACAGGGCCGAACTCTCCCTTCTCAATTAAATACAACACAGTCCTGCTTCATCATTATAACCAAAAATGAGGCGTCTATTTTATTATGTACATTGTCTTTACAATGATCTCACTTCCTTCAATTGACTTCAAACATCAACATTCGACATCGGCACTTGGCAATAAAGGAGTCCTGTGAGAGAACTTCAGCGCTGGGATGCAATTTGTTTGCCTGAGATTTGCACCCCAACGGCAGTGTCTTCCAGTCTACCATATACAGTTCTCCACTGTCGAAAGAATATGCAATCATCTGGTTTCATGACCGTGCGTGAACGAGAAAGTCGCACATTAATCCTAGACTTACGCAGTCACTTCGGCACTTTTAAAGCATGTGAAATCCACACCTCCTCTCAAGTGCAACTGCGCATGTTATCTGTCTTTAATCTGAAGTAATACCGGTTTGGACTGGCCATGCTGTCTCTTGCCCTTGGTTAATCCACTATCGCTGGTGCTCCCTTCAATGAGATTTTCGTGAACTTCGGAAAACTCTCCAGACCAAGAATTTAGGGGGATCAAATAACTATCATCCTTAGAGTTAGAGCTCTTCCTCAGCTCTTCGAATCGTTTCACATTTTCTGATATCTGATGAAAGGTTTTATTTATCTTTGCAAACCCCCTTTCGACTGGTTCTACCACATGAGAAACCGTGTACTTCATGTCATCAACAATCTGAAAGCACAAAAAGAGAGAGTCACCACCAGTTTCACTGGACGAATATAAGCCGGCTAACTCGAATTATGGAAAATGGGTCTCTCTTACTATTTCACCGCTTCCAACAACCACATCACGAACACTCTGGGGAAAATTCATGCGTTTTTCTCTCTCATCATGCCGTGCAATGTGTATCCTAGTTGTCCTTTCACAGTCTCGAACCTCCTCGGGATCGGGAGGTGATCCAAGAGATGCATAGTCGGTCATCACGGCCACATTTCGGACACACCTCTCTCCACGCTTGTATGGGACAGCTGGGAAGACATAGAGATGCACTACAGCAGCAATGCCCATCTGCTTAAGATATGGCTTGAAAGTTAATAAATAACAACAAAAACCCCGATATGCATGATTTCCTTGTTGTAACCCATTTACTCAAGAGGCTGGATTGAAGATTAATAACAAAACGAAAAAAACCCAGTTACGCATGATTTCTTATCGTACCCACCTCTATGCAGATGATGTAGTCTTGTATTCGTGTTTTCAATTCCTGAGCCAAAGACCCCCTCAAGACTCCAACCGAGAAAAGAAATGCAACCGCGATGCCTTGCCACCATGTCAGGAAAACAATTGACTTGAAAACGAGGAACTTCGCCAATGGTTTGATTGGCTCAAGTTTTTCTTTAGTTACGGTATAAAACTGTACCAAGCAATACAGGGCCCATGTCTGACTAAAATTCAGAACCACTGCCAAGTAAGGATAGCTGGAAGAGCAAGAGAAATCCAGTCAATGCACTACAATTCATCAGGAAAAATATCAAGGATGATTACTTAAATGTAATACAATAATGGCACGGTGTACCTAAAACCTTAATAGTTGGAAGGAAAATTTTTCCAGATAAATTGCATCTATTCATGGACATGTAAAATCAAAGCAGACTTGAATGTAAATGAACATGTACTTACCCATAATTCCATTCAAACTTCCCTTCCCCATATACCCCACAAGCATCAAGAAGCATAGCTAGCAAAGCACAGATCAGCTTTACAATCATCTGCAGAGTGCAAAGTTTCTCCGTGTTAAAAATCTATAAGAAGTAAACAGCCCAAGTTATTTGTAATACAAGCATGAATACGAACATATTGCACAATGCCAATTTTCACAGCATGGTAGAAGTCAGGACCAAGATACCACTCCCTCATGAAGCAATTTAGTGGGAAAGGATGCTCTACAACTCCATAAGAATAAGCTTCTTCCAGAAGAGGTGTACCCGCATCAATTACACTCCGACTTTCCATATATTTGACGGTACTTTCTTCACCACCTAATTAGAAGAACATAACTAGTCAAAATACAAGACAAAAAATGCATTTTACATTGCTGACCCCATGTAAGTGAACAGCAGGAGAACACACTAGGAGGACAACCCCAGGGAAATACAAGGAGTGACTTGCGCTTGTATGGATAAAGTGCTTCTTAACAGAGCTATCAAATTAGCAAGGTTACCCACATCGGGAAAGATAACATGTCAAAGTTCTATATTCTTACCTAAGCAGGCAATAAGATATCTCTCAAAGCAATATAGGGCAAATGCTTCATAACAGTCCCGAATCACTTCACAGTTGAACGCAGCACTTGAATCCACCAGCGATAAAAACTACACAAGAAGCAGCATGAAGCTCAAGCTAATACACCAGCCACAGGTACAAACACAATTCGACAAGTAGCCTCACAGAGTTATCCCAAGAAAAATCAATTAACAAAAGTAAGCAAACTGTAGGAAAGATTATATTGTTACAACCCCAAAAGAACAACAGATGACAATATTGCAACAAATGCAAGAAAAAAAGGTAAGTAATTTAATGATACCGATTCCACTGCATAGACAGGAACCATCAGAATGAGCCCGATAAGAAATTTCTGCTCCTGAGATATGAAAGAACAGAGTCACTGCTTGAACATCCAAAGAATAACCAAAACAGTAGCCCATATCACTCTAAACAAACTAGAAGAACAGGAAAGGAAAGAAAGGGTCGTAGGAGGTCCACATTTTGTATATCATATATGAAACACTAAACAGAACGATTTAGAAAAACACTTGGCTGAGAGCAAAGAGAATAATAATAGCATGACACATATATCCAAAATCCAAACTGAAAGGGTGGTAGGATGTACCTCTGGCTGGTTATAAGCAGCGAGGTGCTCGAAGATGAGATACGTGGACAGCACGAGAGCCACGAGCACAAATATGCTCGCGCTGAAGGACGTCCAGCTAAGTTGAACGGATGTTTCGGCTCCGAGATTCAATAACCACCCACTACCCAACCGGCTCGAGGATTCGGCTAAAGGGAGGAGAAGCACCAAACAATAAAAAAGCTCCCTCCGTCCCATCGAGCGGCCAAGACAAAACAACCCAACGCACCACCAGATTGCCTAAATCAAACCCACAAAGCTCCGCACCATCAGAGCACCAAAACTAAGAAAACCCTAAATTGCTTTCCGCGAGACAATCCCTCCAACAGCTCGGCTCTCATCCGTGCATTGAGGAATCACTCGCTCTCGCACTCGTGCAGCTCCGTGCAAACCCAATTCCTCCTACGCTTTCCACCGACGAAACACGAATTCGAGGGGGAATCAAAAGCTTCCAACGGGAAAACAAAACGAAAGGAAAGAATCGAACACCGCAAAATCCTGCAAAGAGCAAAAACGATCCAAGTCACACGATCAAGCGTCGCCGGAGCTGCAGAGCCGCCCGTCCGGCGAGACCTGCGAACCGCGATCGCAACGCAACAACAATCGCGCCAAACCCCCACAAAAAAAAAATCAAAATAAAAAAAAACAAATCAACAACAACAAAAAGAAGCGGAAATCGGAACCCTAGGAGTCGCGAATCAAACGCCCGATCAAATCCCAAGCATCCGAGAACCTCCGATCGATCAGGAAATCCAACCCCACAAACCACTTCCAAGCAATCGAAAGGCGGGGGTGGGGAGGGGATTCAGATGCGAAATCGAACCTGTTGCAGTGGGGCGAGAGGACCGATCGAAGCTCGGATTCCAGCGGAAGATCGCGTGACGAAGCGGAACGTATATAAAAAATAAAAAAAAATTGGAAAAATATTAAAGACGGGGAGGAAAGGAAAGGCAAAAAAAAGGAAAAAGGGCGGAAGGGGTAAAAAGGTAAACTGACTTTGCTTCGGCGGTTGGGAAAGAGAGCACGCGCGCACGGTCGTCGGCGACTTTCCTTTTTACTTCCCGTATTAATTAACCGCATCTCAGTGCGCAATATAGAAACAGAGATGGATGAAATCGGTGGAATCGAAGACGTGTGCGGGCTGTAGGGTGACAGCGTCACGCAAGAGATTGGGGTCACAGGCGGGGCGATCGCCGTCGATTTCACGGGAACCCAATGAGGAATCACGTGGACGGTCGATGACGTTCACGCGTGCCGAATGTTTCTTTCTTTTGGAAATAAAACATATATATATATATAAAAAAGAAAAGGGAGGAACTTTTGAGACACGCAAGCATGTTCGCTGATGACGTGGGACTCCACGTCGGACGTGTTGGAATTGACGTGTTGTGTATGGCTTGTGTTCCTAACATTCCTTTGAAATTATCGTGAAAAAAGAAAATGATGAGTCCGAAAAAAGCTAAGATAAAAATTTTAGATCTCATGAGGACAGAGTTATTTTCAAAACATTCGATAAGAAAAGATAATGGGCATGCTTGACAATTACCCCTTAGCACTTTTTCAATTTCCTTTTTAGTCAAATTCAAAAATTCAGCAAGCACTACCACAGGATCTACCTTAATGGGTGGTTCGACTATATCTAACTCAATCGATTTTCCAATGGCAATACTGTATTCTTCCAGAGTCGGTGTGAGCTCAAATTACCTCCCAACACAAATGTGGTTGTCTCGGGGCACCAAAAATGAGCGAATGCTTGCATGATCCCGCTCTGAACATCTATGTCTAGGATTGGCAGCATGAATCCAATGCGTTTGAGAACGTACTGCTGACCATCTGGCTTCAACTGGCTCCATAACTTCTTGAGCTCCAGCTTCGGAGTAGGCACGAAATGGATATCGAGGCGACCCATTCTTATATAGATCACGTGCCAAATGACTCAACCTAAATCATGGACCGACTCAAAATAAGATGAAGAAAACCAAAGGTAAAGCTCGAGAAATTACCGTCTTTGGGGAGAAAATGTCAATAACATAGACATGCACATGAATCGTGAGTTTAAATCTTAATCTATCTATCCTAATGGCTTTTGCAAAGTGAAATGATGAACGAAACGACGCGTCGCAGCCTCGCGTACAATCGTCATGACTAGTCGCAGCCTCGCATACAATAGTCATGACTAGTCGAGTCCAATCACTTCGGCTTGGTTCGGTCGACAAGGGCAACCCCATGCATTGTAGCCTCACGTGCATGAGGACGACCCTTGAGCCATTTTTTGGAAAAATTTTCGGGATTCAAATAGGATAACCTTTAGCGAAGCCTTACCGCCAAGGTTAAAGAACCACCTAAATACCATCTTAAAATTATGGGTGTGACCCAGGTCCGGTCACAGGTTGTGTGTGGTGTAGTGCAAATACTGTAAATCATGCACAACAATTATATTCAACCATCACTTCAATAGTACGAAAATTAAACTAAATTCCACTCCACCAAACCTGCAAAACAAAGGGTTAGCCAATCACTACTCCCCTTATAACTCCCATCTTGCAAAAACATTTAACACCTAAAAATGAGAATTCAATTAAATTTTGCCAAATCGAGTGATTTTTGTTTGAAAATTTTTTTTTGGTCTAAGTCCTCCTTAAATTTTCAAAAAAAAATTCAAGTTCGTCCCCAGCGGAGTCGCCAAGCTGTCGCGACCTAAAAAAATCGTGTTTTCGATCTTAGGCTAATGGATTACTAGATCAATTAAATTAACTAACCTAGCTCGAGTTCTCCCAAACTCTACCAAATCGCAACTTAGGTCCAATTATGAGCATGCAGATATTTTCAATGTGAGTTGCCACTAATCATTTAAGGTAGGTTGATTAGAAACCTAAATAAAATAGCGGGAGTACTATTTTATTTCTACGAACCAGAAATTATGAATTCCGGGACTTGGTTATGTTAGATTCCCTAACACCCTTTCGGTACCAATTTCAAGAAAAATACCCAATTTGGCAATTTTGATAAATCCCGACTTAGAGTTTAAAGGTGCAGAAATTTTTATGTTCACTTATTTAAATGAAAGCTAACCTATATGTAATGACGTGCAAAAATTGACATGCGATTAATGCAACCTAACATGTAAATTATATGTCATGCGACGACGTGACTTATTTCTAATGACAGGCATATTATTTATTATTTTTTTGTATTTTTTTAATAAAATTCGGAATTAAAAATGCTAATTATCTAGACACGCAATTTTAAACTAAAGAAATTAACCTATTCTAGAGTAATCTTTTAGTATTTTTTTTTTTAAATCAAAATTCGAAATTAAAATCAAAAATATATATATATATATAACCGCCAAATCTTTCGAATTAAGTTTCGATCTGAAGCCTGACAGATCGATCCTAAAATTCGAAATACCCGCTATGGAAATAACTCTATCTAAAGCCTGATAGATAGATTTATTTTCACGTGTGCGGTTGCGGATTAGGATATTTTCCGAATCGATCACATCTTAAAAAAATAGATATCTCAAAGATTTTGGATATATTCAAAGGATTTTGAAAATTCTAAATTTTATCCAAGTTTGAAAAATAATAGATATTCAAGATTTCAAAAAAAGAAATAAAATCCTAATTGGAATAATGCCTATTGTTCAAATATGCAAAATTAGATATCAATAAGCACAAAATAGGCAACCAAATATTCAAATCAAATCAGGATATGATAATTACCTGATTTGCAGATTTCTTTCCAAATTTGAATTTGCAGCGGATCGGGATTGCGGATCAGCGGTGCGTTGGGAGCGGCGGCGCGGCAGCGGCGGGTAAGGCCACGGGACTCACGATTGATTGGAGAGAACGAACTCTATGAAACTGGACTGGCACTCTCGGTGTGCAGCTGTTCGTCGTGAGGGGACTCGTGGCGAGGCTCACAACTCTCGAAGAGAAGTGTTGATCTTCAAAGCTGAGACGATCTAATCCGTCTCTCTATCAATAGTGTCTCTTCTTCTCCTTTTGGCGTTCTCTGCACGTGAAATTCAATAGGGGTGCAAGAAGAAAGAGGAAAAAAATATTGATGAAGAATCAGCCTCCCCTTTTGTCTTCTTCTCTTCAACAATCTATATTGGGCTCACGAAGAAGCTAAGATTTGGGCAAAAATTGCAAAAATTGTTGAAGTGAAGTGTGGATGACTAGTCCACTATGTCGCGAGCGTCTTCTTCCTCCTGTACTGTGGGTGTTGCCGAGAACTTGCGGGAAGAATAGAAACCTTTTCTCTCTTACTCTTTCTCTCGCTCACGTGTGTCTCTCTAAAAATCTGATTTCTGAAATTCTGAAAGCTCTCCCTTGATTATGAGACATAAACATATATTTATAGTGTAAACCTAGGTCAATTAGCCGGGCTTTCTAGTCCTAATGGGCTTAGGTTTAAGCTTTAATTTAATTCTAAGTGGGCTGAATTAATTTGGGCTTTTCTTTAATTAAGCATAATGGGTTAATTTAAGCTCAAATTAAAACAACCAAGCCCTTTTGTGTGTAATTTTCGGCCCATGCTTTTCGAGTGAACCGGGTCTCATTCGATGTCCGAGCTCGATTCACGCGATGAATTTTAAGCTCGCTTGTCACCGCTGATCCGATGCGGAATGCAATTAATCTAAATGAACCTAAACTATATGTCATGCAATTTTAATATTTTTGTTCAGGGGTTAAAATTTAATCCCTAATTTTCTATGCAATTAACCACTAAATGATGTACTAAAATTTAGGTGTCAACAGCTGCCCCTCTTTGAGTGGAAGCTCGTAGAGGTTTCGCTCAAAGACTGAAACCTAAATTTAGACCATGCAAAATGATGAATGATTTTTTTTTCTTTTTCTTTTTCTTTTTAAATGCAATGATGCGTGATATGCAAACAATAAGGAACGTATGCTAAGGCTTCTCACTTCGTGTAGAGCGGTGAAAGAGTCTTACATACGGATCGCACAAAAAGCATCCAAGTGAGGAAAGCTTTATAATGCTGTGCATTCCCTCAATCTCTAAACTTCTAGTCCACTGGAAGTAAAGTTCTCAAGGTACATGATTGCCTATCTGTTACCTGTAGTTTCCTACAGATGCGAAATAACGCATAATTAAAACGGACGTGTTGCCTATACCACTAGGCAATCACGAAAAGGATCATATTCACCTCTTCCATTGGGTGATCATGAGGTTAGTTGTGTCACCTATTCTACTGGGTGAACACGAAATGAGAAACTATGCTGCCTGTTCTACTAGGCAAACATTTAAATAGGGTGCGTTGTCTATTCCACTGGACAACACAAAACGAGAAACTATGCTGCCGTGTACTCCACTTGGCGAACATGAAATGGGGTGTTATGCTACCGCGTACTCCACTTGGCAACATAAAATGGGGTGTGCCGTGTACTCTACTTGGCAACACCAAGAGATGGGGTGTGCTTCGTACTCCACTTAGCAACACCCAGAGATATGTCACCTATTCCACTTGGTAAACATATGAAAGAGATAATTTCTCCTATTCCGGAGGGAGAAACAATGAAGAATAATTAGTAAACGTACCTGATTTCTTCTTGTGTTATAAAAATGGCAACGCCAATTGCATTGTACCTGTTTTTACCTGAGAAAAGGTTAAAACAACACATGCACAGGGGCAGAGAAAACATAATTCATGAATCTGCTTGCATTATCAAGCTTCACTGGGGAATTTATCAATAAGAACAACCATTTTGTCCTTTTGACAGTTTGATCACATTAGCATTACCGAGCTTCATTGGGGAATTTATCAATAAGAACAACCATTTCATCCTTTTGACAATTTGATCACATTAAATGAGAGATCTTTAATCAGAAAGGACTTTCCACTCACTCTCAATGAAAGGCTTTTGACCCGACCTTTGATGCGGGTATAAGAATCACTCAAACTCTTTTCGTCGTGCTTGACAAGGGTTCGGATATTCTCAAAATCAGTATGGCTTGGCCAATCTGAGAGGTCTTTATAAGGACTGAAACGCAGGCTTGGTCAAAGGTTTCACAATGGGGACTCATGAGAGTCATGGCTTTGAAAGAAATGATATCACCAGCTGCTCTGGGTTTACAAGTCAGGAATACTGCAAAAATAAGATAGAAAAATCTTGCTCGCACTTCTTCGAGCAACACTTATAAGCATTTGAAATTCTACGTTAACTCAAATGCCCTATTCTGAAGAGACTTCGGTAAGGGTTGTAACGTAGATTCTGGTAGGCTTGAAATGAATGGCCTATTTCCATCAAAGGGGGTATTATGAACATGGAAATTGGTGACCATCCAATCATGCTACTGGTACCATTGATCTATCTCTAGCAATTGCTCCACAAATGAACCTTCAAATGGTCTTTTCCTTTAAGAATGCTATTGCATATTGACTCAATTTTCACCAAAGCCTTTCTTTCTCTCATCATTTTTTACTGGCATTGGCCTTGCTTTTACCAGGCACACTGCTTTTTCATGCACCCTAGATTTTTTTTTTTTTTTAGACACACACCGTCTACAATGCATACGTTGGCCAACCACACTTTGGCTTGTTTTGACCGAATGACTAACATCTAGACTCTCAGGGTCTTTGTCTTCTATCGGCACTCCGGATATACTACATGGATAGCGATGGCTTTTACCTTGCCCCAGTGTAAGGGATGATCACCAATTGGGTTTTTATGAAACGAAATTGCAAGCTCAAGTGGGCTAAGCAATAGATAAAGTGTGTAGGATAGCGAAAGAAATGCTCTTCGTCATATCTAAGGCACTCAAGCTAACACAGAATTTGCATGCAGTAAATATACTTGAAGATTGATGCAAGTGAAAGCAAGAAAATTCTAACCATTTTGAACTTTCTAAGAAATCGCCCCAGTATGGGGTTATTCCTAACAGGGGTAACAAATGAAACTCCGTTCAAAGGGTTAAGCAAATGATAACCTGTAGTGTTTAGATAGAGGAAATGAATGATTCTCATCATTTTGGTCGTCATACTTTTCGTGAGATAATCCTTTACCTTGTCAGCACGGAATTTTCACTCAACTCGCATTGGGGATTATTATTCAGGACATGTATGGAAATGGCTTGCTTTTCGTCATCTTGAAGTCTCTCATGCAATATGATCGCTTCATTAGGACAGAAATAGATCGTCAAATCGAAAGCCTTCCTCAAACGAAGCTTAGTAACATAACGAGAAAATCAATTGATTCACGAAATTCGATCTGAGACAAAGTCAGAATGAGTACAAATCAAGTGTAATACTTCTTCACAGAATCAGAATTAACTGGACTGGAAAAAACACGACCATCCATCTCGGCCAAAATTAAAGCACCTCCTGGAAGGACTTTCTTCACAATGTACGGGCCGCCATAATTTGGAGCAAATTTTCCTTCTGCAAGAGGAACTATCGGCAATAATTTCCGCAGGACAAGGTCGCCTACCTGAAAATGTCGAGGCTTGACTTTCTTGTTGAAAGATTTAGCAACTCGTTGTTGGTAGCACTGGCCATGACATATAGCTCTAAGCCTTGTCTCATTAATCAGGTTCAACTGGTCTAATCTCTACTGGATCCAATCTGCTTCTGACAATTGTACCTGTGAAAGAATACGTAACGAAGGAATTTCAACCTCAACAGGTAAGACTGCTTCCATACCGTACACAAGAGAATATGGAGTTGCCCCTGTAGATGTCCGGATAGAAGTCCGATAAGCCATAAGTGCAAATGGTAATCTATCATGCCAATCACGATAGTTCTCAGCTGTTTTAGCCAAAATTTTCTTGATGTTCTTGTTGGCTGCTTCGACCGCTCCATTCATCTGCGGACGATATGGAGAGGAATTCAGATGCTTGATCTTGAACTCCTTGAACAGATCATCCACCAATTTATTATTCAGATTCGACCCATTGTCAGTAATTATGGTCTCAGGTGCACCATATCGAGCAATGATGTCTCGACGAATGAATTTCACTACATTCCGTGCCGTCACTGATGTATAGGACATGGCTTCAACCCACTTCGAAAAATAATCGATAGCGACCAGGATAAACCGATGTCCGTTTGACGCTTTAGGATTGATCGAGCCAATCACATCAATGCCCCACATAGAGAATGGCCATGGTTCAGACATCTGATGCAATTCATTCGGGGGAGTATTAATCTTGTCACCATGGATCTAGCATTTGTGACAACTTCGGACATGTTGAATGCAATCACTCTCTAAAGTGAGCCAGTAATAACCCATCCTCATTATCTTCCTTGCTAGCATATGACCATTCATGTGCGGACCACATACTCCCTCATATACTTCTAGCATCAAATGAACAGCCTCAGTTGAATCAACACACCTTAATAAGACCGAATCATAGGACCGCTTGTATAGACATTCTCCGCTCAAGAAGAACTTTGACGCCATTTTCTTGATATACTTCTGGTCAGATGCGGTACTTTTGTCAGGAAATTCTTGTGTTTGAAGATATGCCTTGATATCATGATACCACGGCTTGCCGTCAGACTCTTCTGTCGTGGCCATGCAATAAGCTGGTTTCTGTAAAACCTCTATCTTTAAAGGTTCAACTTCTAACCCACTTGTCACTTGTAGCATTGCCGATAAGGTAGCCAAAGCATCGGCAAAATGGTTTTGAGTCCTCGACAAATATTCAAACGAAATGTCTTCAAACTCTTCCACTAACTCCTCTAAATAGGCGTGATAGGGCTGCAACTTAGCATTCCTAGTTTGCCACTTACCAACGGTCTGAAGAATAATGAGGGTTGAATCCCCGAACACCTTAAGTCGAGCTACCCCCATTTCGATAGCGGCTTGTAACCCGATGATACATGTTTCATATTCAGCGATATTGTTCGTGCAAGGAAATATCAATTTTGCAGCCACTGGATAATGTTGACCGCCTGGGGATATTAAAACGGCCCCGATACCTGATCCTGATAAGTTTACGGCCCCATCAAAATACATGGTCCATACATACTCATCAATTGGCATAACTCTATCCTCTAACGGACCTAGATCCTCATTTTTCCTAGGATTTTCGGCCAGGACATCAGCAATTACTCGTCCTTTGACTGATTTTTGAGACAAGAATTGAACATTGAATTCTGAGATGAGAATCTGCCATTTTGCCAGTTTTCCAACCAAAGCGGGTTGATTGAGCAAATATTTGATGGGATCACATTCTGTTACAAGCAATATCTGATAATGCAAAGTGTATTGCCTCAACCTATGTAGCACCCAAACCAGTGCGGCGCACGTTCTTTCTATTTCAGAATAGTTCATCTCAGAGGCGGTAAACTTCTTACTCAAATAATAAATTGCACGCTCTTTTCCATCCTCTTCACTTTTTTGAGCAAGCATAGCGCCTAAGGATTCACTGTGGATTGTAAGGTACAGTGTCAGAGGTTGCCCCGGTGTTGGCGGAATAAGTACCGGCGGATTCATCAAGTAGTGCTTAAGCTTGTCAAATGCCTGTTCACATTCTTCATCCCATCTAACCAGCGCATTCTTCTTGAGAAGTTTAAAGAAAGGCTTTGTTGTCTCAGATAGTTGAGAAATAAATCTGGCTATATAGTTTAGCCTACCCATTAAGCTACGAACTTCCTTCACCGAAGAGGGAGATTTTATTTCACAAATGGCCTTCACTTTTGACGGGTCAATCTCAATCCCTTTGTTACTGACAATGAAGCCGAGTAGTTTGCCAGAGGCTGCCCCGAACACGCATTTTTCCGGATTAAGGCGCAATTTGAACTTGCGAAGCCTATTGAATAATTTCATTAAGGTTTTTATGTGATCTTCTCCACGCCGAGTTTTTGCAATCATGTCATCAACGTAGATCTCAATCTCATTATGCATCATGTCATGGAACAACGTGACCATTGCCCGTTGGTAAGTTGCTCCAGCATTTTTGAGACCAAAAGGCATCACCTTGTAGTGAAATATCCCCCATGGAGTGGTAAATGCTGTCTTCAACTTATCATCCTCGTTCATCAAGATCTGATTATAACCTGAGAAACCATCCATGAAGGAAAATAATTCGAACCTAGCTGTGCTGTCCACAAGCACATCAATGTGTGGGAGTGGAAAATCATCTTTAGGGCTAGCTTTGTTCAGATCTCGGTAGTCAACACAAACTCGAACCCGTCCATCTTTTTTCAACACTGGGACTATATTAGCGACCCATTCTGAATATTGGGTAGTCTCAATAAATCCCACGTCAAGAAGCTTCATGACCTCTTCCTTGATCTTCTTTGCCAGTTCTGGCTTAGCTCTTCGCGGCCTTTGCTTCACGGGCTCAACCGAAGAATCAGTCGGTAGACAATGTTCGACGATCGATCGATCGAGACCCGGCATGTCAGTATAAGACCAGGCAAAGATGTCTTGATAATCCTTCAACAATTGAGTCATGCGTTTAGCCACATCTTTAGGGAGGCATGCCCCAATCTTCACTTCTCTAGGATTCTCCGTGTCGCCAAGATTGATCACCACGGTTTCTTCAACAGTTAGAGGCTTGGATTTCTCATGGGTTTTCAAGTTCCGTTGTATTTCTTCATCATTCGGATCAGAATCGTCTAAGTCATCAGATTGATTTGCATCACATATATGAGGATCCATGATTCCCGTCCCTTCGCATGCCTCGAGATTAATCCTGAAACATAAAGGAAATGGATCAAAAAGACAAGACAGGGCTTAACCACATGCAATTTTTGAAAATTGATCATTGCTTTTTGAAATTCATTTTGCTTTTGAAGATCTCGAAACAAGAATTCTTGAGAAGCCCAACCCTCAGTTCTTACCGTAGATGACAAATTTTTCCAATCGTTGGTTATCGTCATCGGGTTGGTTTGGGGTACTTTAACAAGATTCAAAATAATAAAAACTTATGTAATTTTATTGATATCGAATCAATGAATTACATCTTATTGGATTGAAAAACCTAAGTGCAACATGAATTGGAATGAAAATCGAAAACAATAAAGATTCCCACGCAGGGGAGATACGAAAACTGGAAATAATTACTCTTGAGGGCCAGCGCCCATCCCTTCAAGTGGTCCTTCAGTGATTACACCAATGGAGGTCTCAGCAAACCAACCAGTGAGGTAGGGTATACCATCATTAAAGTCAAAGTCGACCACCCTCGACTCCGACTTCTTGAAAATACAAGGTGGCTGATCATCTTCAGAATCATCAGACAAACTGACCAAAATCGCTTTACCATGCTTCTTAGGAGAGTTAGTTAGGACTGGTGGCGACTTAGGAAAGATAAGCCCAAGATCATCCTCAGTAGGGCTCGACTTTAAATGCTCATATCCCCCTACTACTTCAGTTGAGCGAAAGATGTGGTCAATAGGATGTGGTAAGGGACTTTGACTTACTCCTCTTTGGCCTCTGCAACAACCGAGGTCTTGTTCGCGGCTTCCCGACCCATGATATCCCAAACCAGCTTTGTGAGATTGTCCATTTGTCTCAATCGGGGCACGAATGCCAAGACCTTCCTTCCCAAGACCTTGACCTGGCTTAAAACCATTACCGACCATGACCTTGGCCACCATGATAGCTGCATTAGAAACTTCGAGTCGGCAACGGCATATCAGGGGAAGCTTGAACAACTTGAACTATCTCAAATGAATGATAGCTATCTTCCTCAACATGATCGGGCTCCATGTATGGGACCGATGTCGCGTTGAAGATTCGATGATCTTCTTCTCCATAAATTGTAACCAACTTTGCATCAGCGACAAACTTGATCTTCTGATGCAAACTGGAGGGCACTGCACCTGCATTGTGGATCCATGGCCGCCCTAACAAAAAATTGAAAGCAGAAGGGATATCCAGCACTTGAAAAAGAATATCGAACACCGAAGGTCCGATTTGCAGCTCTAAGTTAATCTGGCCTATCACATCCTTCTTTGCTCCATCAAAGGCTCGAACAGAAGTCTTGGCTGCTTGCATGGTAGATGGCTTAATGCCTAGCTTTTTTAAAGTAGCTAACGGGCATAAATTCAAAGCTGACCCGTTATCAACAAGCACCCTAGCCATGTGAGTCTCCTTGTACTTCACTGATATATGAAGCGCTTTATTATGACCACGTCCTTCAACTGGGATTTCCTCATCAGAAAATGCTACTTGATCCTTGAGGAGGATTGTCCCGACAAACCCCTCTAGCTTATCTTCTTCAATATTTTCGGGCACATGAACCTCACTCAAAACCTTCATAAGAGCACCCCGATGCTTCTCTGACGTCTGGAGAAGTTCCAACAACGAAACTTGTGCAGGTAACTTTCTCAACTGATCAACCACACTATATTCACTAGCCTTAATCATAGCTAGGAATTCCTTCGCTTCTTTCTCAACCACTGGCTTGACAGGTGGATTATCAGCATAAGTTCGCCCCGATCTTGTTATCAGATCAACATTGTATGACCATGGAACCATCTTGTCACTTTCATAAGCGTAGGGCTGAGGTGATGCCATCACCAATGCTTCAGAAGCATCGGGTATAACAATCCCGAGGTCATCATCAGAGGCATCTTCAAGAGAGGGCATGTCAATTAGCTCAGGATCCAACTTAACTTGTTCATCGGTTAGCATTGCGAGTTCTTCATTCCAGTCAATGATGACCTGAGATATAGTAGCCACTACCCCGAATTCATCAGCCATCCCAATCATTCCCTCTCTTACCAACTCATCCACCTTTTTTTCTATTTCACCGAATGATACCACTTCACCGGTCGAAACATAACCAGCTCGGACTAAAGCGTCGAACATATCTTCAAAAGGGACCCTGAAGTCTTGAACTCGCTCGACCGCCGGACCAAGGACAACATTTGCAATGCTCGAATGATCAGGAAGTGGATTGTTCTGCACATTGGGCTTACCGGCTGGCTGTAGTGCAAACGCTCCAGTCTCGAGTAGATCCTGTACTCGATGTTTGAGTACTTGGCAGTCGTCTGTCGAATGTCCCACCTCACCTCTATGGTAATCGCATTTCTTTGATGGATCGTATCGTGCAAAGCCGGCAGCGTTAGATCTTTGTGGCTCCAAACTCAGCAAATTTTTCTTCCTTAGCGCTGCTAGTACCTGAGATAACGTTCCAGGAAGTGGAGTAAATTGGCGAGCTTTGCGCTGCGGGCGTGGGTCTTGCCGGCCTTGCTGCACATAAGAGGTCGGCTGCTTGGTGGTAAATTGTAGTTTCGGGGCCTGAGCTGGCGTCTTCTGTACATAAGTCATGTTGACTTCAGGGGCATGCTCTTTGTCTTTCTTACTAATAAATCTCTTGCCTGATGAACCCGACTCACTGTACCATCCTTTCTTGAGCCCAGATTCAATCTCCTCACCCATGGCTATCAGCTGGCTAAAAGATTGGACGGCCGTCACTAACATTCGTGAACGAACTGGCTGCGGTAGAGTGGACACAATCAACTTCATTAAGTCACGTTCTGAGGGTTCGGGCATGATCTGTCTCGCCATGTTCCTCCAACGAGTGGCATACTCCTTTAGAGTCTCGCCTTTTTTCTGCTCAGCTCTCTCCAGGTCTTCCCTTGTAATGGTGACATCAAGATTGAACTTGAAGTGTTTGACGAAAAGATTTGCTACTTCTTCCCACGAGTCTTTCCGGTTGATCTGGTGGTTGGTATACCACCTCATTGCAGCATCCTTCAAGCTTGCTTGAAAGGTTTGAATCATTAAAGGTCCATTAGAAATATATCTGTTCATGAGCCCCTGGTACATCTCGATGTGCTGAATTGGGTTCGAGGTGCCATCATACTTCTCGAAGGCTGGCATTTTGAATTTATCGGGCACTTGGACCCGAGTAAAAACAGACAAATCAACAGGCGGAAAACTTTGAGTTCCCTCTACTTCACGTAATCTCTGGTCGAGCTTAGCCAGCAATTTAGCATTTTCATCATTGGGGAGTGGATGAAGAACATCAGCCGCCGGAGACGCACTAGTGTCAGTCAAAATGACATCGTCCAGTTGAAAGGTTGGATTAGTATTCACTGCCGGAGCTTTGTCGAGGCGGAGACCTTGATGAGTTGGAGGCGGAATCTCCGATTGAGAGATAGCATTGATCTGTTGTTGCTTGGCCATGAGATCACTCATCATTTTGGACATAGCAGCCGTGATCTGCTCATTGATTGTATTCATGTGTTCTTTCAGCTTTTCGTCAATCATGGCTGCAATCTCGGCTTGATTGGCCATCCTTCTTTTGGTCACCGATCGAGTATTATGAGGATGAGGGGGATCCGTGGCAAATTACCTGCAAAAGTAACGATTGAATGAATACAACAAGTAAGAATAACGAGTCGGTCCATGACATCCCTTAGATCCTCAAGATGAAATTTCTTTCAAAAGACCAATTCGTCCAGTAAATCCTGAAATTCCAAATTGCTTCATTCAATAAAAACTTGGACTAATTCCAAAATTTACAAATTATAACTTAATGTTTTTCATTGAATTGCTCAGAATGGAAAATGTCTCGACATCTATTACTAGAAAACGTTAATAGCAAGCTAACATTTCCTCCTAAAAAAAAAGAAAAACTCCCTAAACCAAACAAGAAATCAGATGGTCTTCCTCTTTTTAGAGGCTACATGATCTATAGACGAATGGGCCTTCAAGGCACGCCGTAATCGTGCATTCTCTTCAGCCAGAGCATCTACCTTATCCTGGGCCTTCATCGCCTTTTCTTCGCTGATTTTGATTTGACTCTGAAGGGTATGCCGTACTGTCACGACCGGGATCTTCGGGAGTATCTCAGCAGGGATGGTATGATACTGAACATACCGATCCGTGGCAAAGTGACGCTTCATTCTTCCAGTGGGTTTATCTGCGGGCCAAATCAGCTTCTGAGTGGAACAATTCTGCCAAGCCTCAGAATGACGCCTAAGCTCGACTCTGTAGGACTCGCCTTTCTCGAACTGGACTTGAAATTCATTGGGCCTGAGTGGAGGTGGGACATCCTGCAGAACTCGGAATTGACGTGTAACCCGAAGGGGCTGATAGCAGGTTGCCCCATAAATGCCCATCAAAGGTACGGGCTTCTGATCGCCATGGTATAGTCGAGCCTCGACCTCCCGAAACCACACAGCTTGCCAAAGGAAAATCTTAGAGTTTGGATCTTTGAACAGATGGACCCATTGCGTATAGTGCAAACTCTTAGTTTGATCTTGTATTTGTTTGAACCTTAAAATAGGGTTATCAGTCATGGCCATTTCAAATACAGTCATATCTTCCCCAAATTGAGAAAGGTGTGAGAAAAGCCAGATTTGTAAAAGCTCAATCGGGGCTCGAAAAGTTCTATCTTTTCCTTTCTTGAATCGTGTCAGAGATATGAAAGTCTCTGCTAGAATTGTGTTTATAAAACTAACTCCACCACATATTAGTTTTACCGTCCAAGCTATGACGGGATCAATAGCATTTTGACGGAATGGAAAAATGATGAGTCCAAAAAAAGCTAAGATAAAAATTTTAGATCTCATGAGGACAGAGTTATTTTCAAAACATTCGATAAGAAAAGATAATGGGCATGCTTGACAATTACCCCTTAGCACTTTTTCAATTTCCTTTTTAGTCAAATTCAAAAATTCAGCAAGCACTACCACAGGATCTACCTTAATGGGTGGTTCGACTATATCTAACTCAATCGATTTTCCAATGGCAATACTGTATTCTTCCAGAGTCGGTGTGAGCTCAAACTTACCTCCCAACACAAATGTGGTTGTCTCGGGGCACCAAAAATGAGCGAATGCTTGCATGATCCCGCTCTGAACATCTATGTCTAGGATTGGCAGCATGAATCCAATGCGTTTGAGAACGTACTGCTGACCATCTGGCTTCAACTGGCTCCATAACTTCTTGAGCTCCAGCTTCGGAGTAGGCACGAAATGGATATCGAGGCGACCCATTCTTATATAGATCACGTGCCAAATGACTCAACCTAAATCATGGACCGACTCAAAATAAGATGAAGAAAACCAAAGGTAAAGCTCGAGAAATTACCGTCTTTGGGGAGAAAATGTCAATAACATAGACATGCACATGAATCGTGAGTTTAAATCTTAATCTATCTATCCTAATGGCTTTTGCAAAGTGAAATGATGAACGAAACGACGCGTCGCAGCCTCGCGTACAATCGTCATGACTAGTCGCAGCCTCGCATACAATAGTCATGACTAGTCGAGTCCAATCACTTCGGCTTGGTTCGGTCGACAAGGGCAACCCCATGCATTGTAGCCTCACGTGCATGAGGACGACCCTTGAGCCATTTTTTGGAAAAATTTTCGGGATTCAAATAGGATAACCTTTAGCGAAGCCTTACCGCCAAGGTTAAAGAACCACCTAAATACCATCTTAAAATTATGGGTGTGACCCAGGTCCGGTCACAGGTTGTGTGTGGTGTAGTGCAAATACTGTAAATCATGCACAACAATTATATTCAACCATCACTTCAATAGTACGAAAATTAAACTAAATTCCACTCCACCAAACCTGCAAAACAAAGGGTTAGCCAATCACTACTCCCCTTATAACTCCCATCTTGCAAAAACATTTAACACCTAAAAATGAGAATTCAATTAAATTTTGCCAAATCGAGTGATTTTTGTTTGAAAATTTTTTTTTGGTCTAAGTCCTCCTTAAATTTTCAAAAAAAAATTCAAGTTCGTCCCCAGCGGAGTCGCCAAGCTGTCGCGACCTAAAAAAATCGTGTTTTCGATCTTAGGCTAATGGATTACTAGATCAATTAAATTAACTAACCTAGCTCGAGTTCTCCCAAACTCTACCAAATCGCAACTTAGGTCCAATTATGAGCATGCAGATATTTTCAATGTGAGTTGCCACTAATCATTTAAGGTAGGTTGATTAGAAACCTAAATAAAATAGCGGGAGTACTATTTTATTTCTACGAACCAGAAATTATGAATTCCGGGACTTGGTTATGTTAGATTCCCTAACACCCTTTCGGTACCAATTTCAAGAAAAATACCCAATTTGGCAATTTTGATAAATCCCGACTTAGAGTTTAAAGGTGCAGAAATTTTTATGTTCACTTATTTAAATGAAAGCTAACCTATATGTAATGACGTGCAAAAATTGACATGCGATTAATGCAACCTAACATGTAAATTATATGTCATGCGACGACGTGACTTATTTCTAATGACAGGCATATTATTTATTATTTTTTTGTATTTTTTAATAAAATTCGGAATTAAAAATGCTAATTATCTAGACACGCAATTTTAAACTAAAGAAATTAACCTATTCTAGAGTAATCTTTTAGTATTTTTTTTTTAAAATCAAAATTCGAAATTAAAATCAAAAATATATATATATATATATAACCGCCAAATCTTTCGAATTAAGTTTCGATCTGAAGCCTGACAGATCGATCCTAAAATTCGAAATACCCGCTATGGAAATAACTCTATCTAAAGCCTGATAGATAGATTTATTTTCACGTGTGCGGTTGCGGATTAGGATATTTTCCGAATCGATCACATCTTAAAAAAATAGATATCTCAAAGATTTTGGATATATTCAAAGGATTTTGAAAATTCTAAATTTTATCCAAGTTTGAAAAATAATAGATATTCAAGATTTCAAAAAAAGAAATAAAATCCTAATTGGAATAATGCCTATTGTTCAAATATGCAAAATTAGATATCAATAAGCACAAAATAGGCAACCAAATATTCAAATCAAATCAGGATATGATAATTACCTGATTTGCAGATTTCTTTCCAAATTTGAATTTGCAGCGGATCGGGATTGCGGATCAGCGGTGCGTTGGGAGCGGCGGCGCGGCAGCGGCGGGTAAGGCCACGGGACTCACGATTGATTGGAGAGAACGAACTCTATGAAACTGGACTGGCACTCTCGGTGTGCAGCTGTTCGTCGTGAGGGGACTCGTGGCGAGGCTCACAACTCTCGAAGAGAAGTGTTAATCTTCAAAGCTGAGACGATCTAATCCGTCTCTCTATCAATAGTGTCTCTTCTTCTCCTTTTGGCGTTCTCTGCACGTGAAATTCAATAGGGGTGCAAGAAGAAAGAGGAAAAAAATATTGATGAAGAATCAGCCTCCCCTTTTGTCTTCTTCTCTTCAACAATCTATATTGGGCTCACGAAGAAGCTAAGATTTGGGCAAAAATTGCAAAAATTGTTGAAGTGAAGTGTGGATGACTAGTCCACTATGTCGCGAGCGTCTTCTTCCTCCTGTACTGTGGGTGTTGCCGAGAACTTGCGGGAAGAATAGAAACCTTTTCTCTCTTACTCTTTCTCTCGTTCACGTGTGTCTCTCTAAAAATCTGATTTCTGAAATTCTGAAAGCTCTCCCTTGATTATGAGACATAAACATATATTTATAGTGTAAACCTAGGTCAATTAGCCGGGCTTTCTAGTCCTAATGGGCTTAGGTTTAAGCTTTAATTTAATTCTAAGTGGGCTGAATTAATTTGGGCTTTTCTTTAATTAAGCATAATGGGTTAATTTAAGCTCAAATTAAAACAACCAAGCCCTTTTGTGTGTAATTTTCGGCCCATGCTTTTCGAGTGAACCGGGTCTCATTCGATGTCCGAGCTCGATTCACGCGATGAATTTTAAGCTCGCTTGTCACCGCTGATCCGATGCGGAATGCAATTAATCTAAATGAACCTAAACTATATGTCATGCAATTTTAATATTTTTGTTCAGGGGTTAAAATTTAATCCCTAATTTTCTATGCAATTAACCACTAAATGATGTACTAAAATTTAAGTGTCAACAAAACTCTTCCCTGAACATAGAATCCCAGGCTAGAGAAGGATCCTCTGGGGATGGACTTGACCAAAAGTTGAAGCCGGCAAGAAAGATGAAGCCGGCATCAACCAAAAGTGGTTAGACCCAACTGCTAAGCTGCTTTAAGCTCATGGACAGCTGAAGTACTGCTGCATATTGACCTATACTATACATCAATGAACTCCTCCCTAGAGATCCTCTACCAAATGACAATGGGGAGTTGCACATTACCTTCTAGAGTTGAGTGATTACAGAACCACCAAGTCTAAAACGAACTCCCGCACTGCTAGCATTTTGAAGGGCGGCAGACAGTGATTCCTCATAAGTTGTTCCACCATCAATGAAGATAACGACTTCTGGTGGCCTGCAAGCAAAAAATCAGGAGTAAAAAAATGCTGCACTGCACATCATGTAGGTTCTCAAAGTCGAATGCAACCTTCTCGACAAATTTAGGGATGAGTTCTAAGAAGTGATCAAACTTGAGAACAAGGACCAGAAAATGTCCACAGCAATCCAAGCAGAGGCCTTCGCTCCGAACACACATGAAGTGAATGTTTTCAAGGACTGGCAGAAACCTTGTGATCATAACAGAGGTGCAATGAAGCATCATTACATAGAGAAGCACAAATACACCTGCCATGCTGGAAGTGGTTGCCAGCAAATGGATAATCCACATCTCTCAGTCGGCCCTTTGTGATGCTCTCCAGGTTTGGAACAAAAGAGGTTGGTGCTTCGTATTATACATTCTCGACCCCCTGAAACAGGAACACACTATCAGTTTCGACCGCATCTCTATCTCACGAGAACCACACTCTACTTAACAGACCTTCAATCCACGTGACATGTTGCGAGCAATATTTAGAAAATCTCAATTCCCATAAAGATCTCCAGTTCGTTTATCCATACCAGCTTGCTTCAGTAAGAATTGAACTAGCTGGAATTCATGATATAGGCACAGTTATTTCCTGATTTAATCACTAGAAAGATTAAAATGTGCAAGACTATTCTTATCTCACCAAAAAAAAAGCGTAAGACTACAAAATGCCATATATATGAACTAAAGAAGATAGACATCTGAAATTGAAGTTTTCGACAGAAAATTGGTATCTTATAATAGCACAACTGCACTAAAAATTTGCATCCCAATAGGTGGTCATTAAAAGAGCATCACGGGGAAGAGAAAATAAAAATATTACAATCCCTCTTTCAAAGGAGGAGGATAATACTATCAATTTAAGTTGCCCTTTTTGGGTCTAAGTATTGTCTAGAGTGCGCTAACAGGAATAGTCTCTCCCTTACCCCGGGCTTCTACTTGGCAGATCGAGCAGCTAGCTTGTTGAAAAGTTGCATCAACTGAACGGGGCTCTCCTTTTCACAGCGTGGTGCATACAACATGATCAAGCGCAGACAGTATATATCGGACACATCTTCATTGTTCAGAAAATTCATTACTGCCTAGATGAGACATTTAAAAGCAGTTAATAGAACCAAAGCCCATAATTCTGAATTGACTCAGCAGAAACAAATAATACGCTCAAAAGTCTGAGAATTAACAAACACATATGAGCAGTATTACCAAGCACAAGAAGAAGATAGAAACATTTCACATCCATACGAAGAATATTAACATAAATGCGGGAGCTCATAGAGGTCAAAACCAGGAGAATTCTATCCCCATCGACATGTGAATGAGTTGAGCTGTCTGAAATAGCAGGTTGTTAAGTAAATGCCGTTTTCTGAAAGCACGTTGAGATGCTGCAGCTGTGGAGAAGCTGTGAATTGTGGGGTTCAACAAGCACCTTGCAGAGAAGCTGTGACTTGTGGGGTTCAACAAGCACCTTGCTGATGCTGCAGCACCCATTTAACGGGTAGGCATGACCTGAGGCATTGCCTATCAAGCCATGTTCATTTCCATTATTCATATTCATGCCAGCAGAACTCCTGAAACGGCAGCTTCCGAAACAAACGCGACTCTTGTCCATGGAAAAATTCCAGTCATGCTAACCTCTATGACAAAAGTCCAGACATGAAGCTAAGCTAAATTTCCCTAAATTGTAAGCATTAGTAAACGAGCATCTGCCATTTATATCGTGCGGCAGACATAGTTAGAACTATCTTTCCAAGGTTTAATCTTCATAATACGACTACAGACTCTGAGACCTCCAAGCAACCCAACACCCACAGAGTTACACACATCGAGCTTATTACGCATAGCAGATGAAACAGGCAATGTTGTATGGGATAAATGCTGACGGTGCCTCAAAATTATATGACTTGTAAAGTGACGCAAGCATGTCTTGTTTGCTGATTACGTGGAGTCCACTTCGGTGGTTTTGGATCACGTTAGCCCTGGCCTGACAGTAGCTAGGTAGCTGGGTCAGAATCCACAAGTTTTGTATAGCGTGTATTCCTTACTTTTCTTTAGAAGTATCAACATTAGTTTGCTGGGTGGACCGTCCCTCCTTCTGATTGGGTCAAAATCAATGCCGACGTCTTTAAAGGCAATCCAGGTTTAATTTCAGCAGGTGGGCTCCTTCGTAATGAATCAAGTAACTCATTCGTTGGGTTTGTACAAACTGTGGGCAGTGCACTCTTGGCTCAAAACAGGACTTTGGGATTTTTTTTTGGGTCTCATATTGGCCATCTCTTTAAGCATTCCCAAACTTATTGCAGAGGTGGACTCTCGCAAGTGGCCATATTCCTTCCTTCAACTTTGACGACATTGCCCTTTATAGGTCAAAATTACACATACTCTTAGGGAATGATTCATGCGAAGATTAATAGGAAAATTGGGTCTTTCAATTCCGTGATGCAAATGACACTTTAGAATTCGATAGGCCCCCAAGAGGCTTATCAAGAAGATCATATGGGATCAAATTTTATTACGAGAGTAACAATGTAACACTCAGGCTTTACTCATTTTCTTACCAAAACAAAAATTGTCAACATGTTATACTAATTTTATTTATCCACTTGAAAGTATTCTTAAACTTATATTTTTGGAAGGTTTTCGCACACGTCCTGTTAAATGAAAGTCATATCATGTAAGACGTTGGTGAATACAGCAAAAAAGGATTATTACGTCATAATTAGAAGTTATGGAGTTAAACAAAAATCAAAAGAACTTTACCCAAAAAAAAACAAAAATCAAAAGAATTCTAAACGGGCCATACAAATATCAGAATAGACAAATTCGAGCTCCAAAAGTGACAGAATTTCAGCAAAAGGCATCAATGTTTAATATCCATGTTTTCATTTAACAACTCAAACTTTTAGAGATCGTGGTTTCACAAAATCTCTCGATCACGAGCCGCATCGGTCCACATTGGCTTCTGCTAACAAGATTCAAGCGTACATTCACACCGACGTTTTCTGGTGCTTCCACCAGAGGGCAAGACCCGCTGCCGGCGCCCACCGGAGCCTCAATGGTGATGGTTCTGGTGTCTCCACGGCCCAACGAAGGCCGGTGGTGCTCCGCAAAGGCCTTCTTCCAGACTTTGCGAGCATCCGATCGGTAGGCCATCCACTGGTCGTGCTTCTGCTGCAACCGGCTCAGCACAAGCGGCAACGTGCGCTCTGGGTGGTCCCTCAGGAGCTCCACCATGTCGGCCCCTTGGTCACCATACATATTCCTGATGCACCTCAGCTCTCCGGCCGTCAGGCGACAGCCATAGCATCGCCCGGCCGCCAGGTGGCTCCCGATGCGGGATATCGCCGATCGAACAAGGCCGATCATCACGTCCAGGTCGCACATGTCGTCCTCGCAGTTGAACAGAATGCGCTCGTGCGCGTTCTTGACCGGCGCTGGGAAGGAACCCCTCGGCTCTCCTCCTTCTATCTCGGGCTTCTCGCCAGTGTTCAGAACCGCAAGCTCGTTCCCCAACCCGCCAATCGCCGCACGACTGCCAGAACCTTCGGCGCTGTCCATCAGGGCGGAGCCCTTCGAATGAAGTTCCGCGAACTCCGCGATCAAGTCTTGCTGATCTGCAAAGAGATCGCGCATCCTCCTGAAAACCCACTCCTCGCCCTTCTCCTCGCACAGGCTGCAGGCCTCGCAGAACGCCGCGAACACATCCGGGCGGCGCGGGAACCGGATCTTCACCTTGTTGGCAAAATCCACGAGCCGACTGGCCAGCGGCGGGGACTGCGACTCGAGGGCGGTGCGCTTTCGCCGAGGAATCTGCGCGGGGCTGCTCATTTCATCGGCTTCGAGGGTTGCGCAGGACGGGAACGCGACGATCGGAATTGGAGAGGATGGGATGAAATCAGGGAAAGTAAGGGGCAGGCGTAGAGATGTAATGAAGCGAGGAGGAAACCTAGTTCGAGTACTGCTCTTATTCGGACGGGGTCTTCTTGTTGTGTTTTTGTGGCGGGAAGAGGTGTATTCACAGGGCAGTTCGACCTCGGTTCTCTTACTTTAACTGCTAAAAACTTTCCTATTTTAGCTCCTGTCCAGCCTGGAAGGAAGAAAAATCTACTTCTTAATATCTCTAGTTAATATATATATATATCCGGTTATGAATTTTCCTCCAAAGTTCAGATAAAAGAAGGTTTTTTCTTATTTCAAGATTTAGGTTAAAATAATTTATAGCTCTGCGCTTCGGTTTCTGCATATTATAAAAGGTTTCGTGCATTTAAAAATTAGATAAAAGTTAAAATTTGAAATGCATAAGAATAATCTTAATTGGGAGCTTGTTATCTCAAAATTGTCAACAAAAAAAGAAAAAAAAATCATAAAACAGTACGTGCTAATTTCGTATACCTCCTAAGAGTCATCAACATTTACCGTTGACGACATTTCTCTTTACATGGTCTCTGATTGAAGCGACTTTTGTTTTAACTATTAACAAAATAAATTCGGTTTCGATGACAACCAAGTAGGCTCGATGAGCGGGCGCAAGCAATTACTGCGTGCATGGCGAAATCGATGGTGTGCACCTCCACAGTTTGCCATCCTCCGTCGGAATTTGCAGTACAAGAAAGAAAACGAAAGCGGCATGGATCCGGGGGCAACATGAAGAGTCCGTTGCATATAAAAATCGAAAGCCAAAAGTGCTTCTGGTTGTGAAACAAACAAGATGAACTATCGACAGAAAGAGGGGCATCGTGGTGTTTCCGATCATATATGATACAAATCTTTCACAGCAAAATCCATTACAACACACAACAGACCAAAAGACCAATTGGGTAAAACCCAGATTTATCAAAGATTATAGACAATGCCCCGTAAAATCAATCTCGGGTTCCTCGTAACTAAACCAGTCTAAGATAATCACAGCTATGCTACTAGTCCATACAGCTTCCCGTTATGTGCGGTGTCTGCACTTCTATGGTAAATATCGAAGAGGAAAAGTCGGATCTCACTAGTCACCGTCATTTTCCCCAAGAACACAAAATTTGTATCCTCATTGTGGTTTTACAAAAAAAGCCATAGGGCTGTGCGAATATGATCTCTTTTCTCTATCCCAGAGCAAAATCTATACGACTGGAGTACAAAAATATTCGAGTTAATCGTGGAGAACTAGGTAGATGTCCCTCCTGCATGGCTTGACACTGAAGGAGCCAGCTTTCTTCTAATGATATTAACAAGCTGCTCCGATAGCAGACTCTGTGGATGAGAATTGAACATAAACAGCATAATTGGTAATTGCCGAGAAGAGGATCTGATCTTCACACCATGTTGGTGCTGGAACGAGCAATTCTCTGAGCTTCTTCCAGGTCTTTCAAAAACCTACATTGCAGAGCAGATTCCTTTATATATGAGGGTACCCATGAGAAAAGGATAGCGATATTGTAGCATGGCTAGATAAGATGATATATAATGAAAATTGACAAGTTCCACATAAGCTCTTCGCCAATTATAATCCCAGGTTATGGAAGGGGGCTATAGAAAACACCCCTAGGGATGGACTTGACAGAAAGATAATGTGAAAATCCCCACCCAAGAAGCCAACAGCCACAAGAAAGATGAGGCCAGCATCAAGCAAAAGCTATCTGCTTTAAGCTCATGGACAGCTGATGTACTACGGCATAGTGACCTCTGCATCAATGAACTCCATCCTAGATATGCCCTACCATATGACTATCGGGAGTTGCACATTACCTTCTAGAGTTCAGAATTACAGAACCACCAAGTATAAAACGAATTCCCACATTGCTAGCATTTTGAAGAGCAACAGACCGTGATTCCTCATAAGTTGTCCCACCGACAATGAAAATAACTACCTCTTGTGGCCTGCAAACAAAAATCAGGACTAAGAAAAAGCTGCATGGCACATCATGTAGGATCTCAAAGTCAAATCCAACCTTATCGACAAATTTATCTTACAAATTCACAGGAACACTCTTTCTGAATGCCACCACCCAGCGCACCACCGCCGCCCCCTCCCCCGGCCCCCCCCCCCCCCCCCCACAACTCCCTCTCCAACACACATACAGAGATACAATTTCTCTGTAAACACCAATTCAAACCACATTCGAGTTTCACCACTTCTGATACTCGTCCATACCACTTCACAAGAGACTGTATTAATGACCTGAGACCACTAGGTAACAGTTTGAAACATATCCTACCATCTATGCCAAAGGCAAGGATGCATTATGTAATTTATCTATTCATGTTTTAGTAATTCCCATCAAATTGAACATCTAATTTCATGTCCAAAAAGCATATTGGTGCTCAAATTTGCAACAGTAAAACCATCATAACTCTTGATTCATGACAGCAAGTGGGATAAATTCTAAGTGATTAAACTCGGGATAAGAACCAAAAAATGTCCACAAAATCCAAGCAGAAGCCTTCACTCAAAACACACACAAAGTGAGTGATTTCAAGGAAAGACAAACTTTGACATCAAAACAGAGATGCAATGCGGCATCATTACAGAGAGAAGCACAAACGCACCTGCCCTGCTGGAAGTGGTTTCCAATAAATGGATAATCCACATCTCGCAATCGGCCCTTTATGATGCTCTCCATGGTTTGGAACAAAAGAGGTTGATGCTGTGTATATACATTCTCCACCCCCTGAAACAGAAAGACGGCAATCAGTTTCGACAGCATCTGTGCCACAAGAACCCCACTTTACTTAACAGACCTTCAATCCGCGTGCCATGTTGCGAGCAATATTCAGAAAATCTCGATTCCCATAAAGATCTCCAATGCGTTTATCCACACCAGCTTGCTTCAGTAAGAATTGAACTAGCTGAAATTCATGATTTAAGCAGTTATTTCCCAATTTAATGACTAGAAAGAGTTACATGTATAAGACTACTAAAGTCATTTGTCCCACAATATGAGCTTACAAAGATAGACATCTGAAATTAATGTTTTTGACAGAAAGCATAAAAGAAAAAGCAAATAATATTGAATTTGCAGGTTTATGTGTTCCCTCAGCCAATATATTGCACAAGGAAAGAATCCTTGATCATCATGTCTTCTTTTTCAATTTTTCTTTTTTTCTCGATAAGTGGTCATCACATGACACAGCAAATTGGTATCTGATAATAGCGCAACTGCACTAAACATCCACATCACAATAGATGGCCATCAAAAGAGCATCATGAGGAAGAGACAATAAAGAAAAATAGTATAATCATTCTTCAAAGGGAGGATAATGCTATTACTATCAGTTTCCCTGTTGGGTCTAAACATTATTCAGAGTATGCTAACAAGAATAGTCTCCCTTTACCCCGGGCTTGTACTTGGCAGATCGAGCAGCTAGCTTGTTGAAGAGTTGCATCAACTGAACAGGGCTCTCCTTCTCATATCGAAGTGCATACAACATCACTAAGCGCAGACGACCAATATCGGACACATTTTCATTGTTCAGAAGATTTGTCACAGCCTAAATGAAACATTTAAAAGAGGTTATTAGAACCAAATGCCAACATTCTGAATTGACTAAACAGAAACAAAAATTACACTTACCAGTCAGAGAATTACAAATAAATATAAAAAGATAGAAACATTTACAAAGAATATTAAAGAAAATGCAGAAGCTTATAGAGGTCAAAACCAGGAGAATTTCAGCAGGTTAGGATGCGGTTTGTGGAGCTGTTTTCTAAAAGCAGGTTAAGATGCTGCAGCTGTGGAGGAGCTGCGAGTTGACGTGTTCAAAAACACCTTGCAGAAGCTACAGCACGCCTTTAATCAGTGGGCATGACCAAGGCATTGCCTATCAAGCCATTTACATTGCCAAGATTTATATTCATGCCAGTAGAACTTCTAAAATAACAGCCTCTGAAACAAACGCAACACTTGTCCATGAACAATCCAATCTTGTTAACTTCTATGACAAAAGTCCGGTCCAGACATGAAGATAAGCTAATTTCTCTAAATTGTAAGCATTATTAAATGAGCATCTTTCATTTATGTCAAATACAAAGAATCATGTGGTGGCATATTTAGCACTACCTTTCCCAAATTTAAATCTTAAATATATGATTTCAGACTCTGAGTTCTCAAAGCAACCAAACACACACAGAGTAACACATGAAATTATGCACAGCAGATAAACTCTCTATGTAGTATAGAATAAATGCTGACAGTACCTCAAAAGCTGCCACCTGGCCACCATTACAAGCCAATTCCTGCTCTGTCTCCGAAACTACCATTAGCTTTCGCTCTTCAACTATCTTGCTCATCTCTGTAACCAATGTCACATGCTTTGAAACATTCCCATGCATTTTCCTATACTCAGGGTAGTTATCAACGAATTTGGCCATATCCTCTGCAGAACATCAGACCATTGGGTAAATATCTGTACATATTATGCTTCCACAGAGTGGTGGCACTAAGAGATTATGATAATGCAAAGTCAAATCGTACAAAGCTTTCATGCTGTTCTATACAAACCTATTGTCTGGATGTTTTGGTTACTTTTGGCAAGTTGCTGAAATTCGTCAACCATCCGTTTGATGTTCATTCCAATGTCACCAAAATTCTCATACATGTTAGCTTTGAAAAAAGCATCTTGTTCAGATGACAGTACAACCTCCTGTGAAGAGAACACGGCAGAAAAACAACTTTAAAATCAGACACATGCATTATTCATTATGGAAATCAAGATAGAGAAAGGAAGAAAGAAAACAACCTGCTGATCTTTAGGCAGCTTCTCTATGCTTCTCAAGTCAACTTTGTTATCTTCAATGCCAATCAGCTCATGAACCATTGCCTAGAAAAAATTCATGAAACCAATTAATTTCTCTTCAAACTCTAAAGTAGATGATCGGGCCTTTTTAGCAAGAACAAGGTACTTGCTTAGTCATACTGATAGTAATTGCATACCTGATAAGTCCATTGATTCAGCAATGGAGTCACAGGATCATCCCTCCTATCAATTATCAGCAGCAATGGAGCAACTTCTGTTCGTCTGAAATCAAAAAGTCCACTTTCCTGTTGATACATCAACTTCTGCGAACATTTACCATTAAAGCAAAAACAACGAATATCAGATTCTCCCTTCTATAAAATTCAACTAAACCTCAATAACCCGCCAAGCAAAAAAAAAAAAAACTAAACATGGAACCCACTAAAGAAGGACAAAAGTCAAAAGTACACACAATTTTGAAAGGCAATTTACAACTTGCTTCACCAAACAAATCTTTGAAGGGATATCTATTGCCTTGATTTTAATCATAACAAATCATCTATGTTAACAGGCAAGTGGCTTGAGTGTTGCGAGATGGACGTATTGAAAAAATCAAGTAAACCATACTATTGCTGGATGTAGATTAGGAAGATGCAATTTGACCTGTCAGGCAATAAGGGAAGAATTTTACTATGAATGAGGCTGGGCATGGAAGCATAGAAGATGCACACAAAAGCGAAAGGCAAACTTCTACATTAAGTAGAGTTGCAGAATTTACTCTCAGAAGAATTAGCCCGATAACTCTACTGAACACAGGAGAAAATATCAACTCAGAAGAAGCTAAGTATACTGATGGAGAAAAGCTTGGCCCTTGGGAAGACATCTACGAGTCTAGAGGAGAAACTCTATGCATCCCAAGGTCAATATATTACAAAAGCACATTGTTTCCTCATTCCAAAATCATTACAGTAGCCTACTATATTTGAGTAGAACTCCACAGCCCAAACTAAGAAAAACATCAAAATACATGTCCTAGAACCATATTCTATTTCCAAGAATCTCTTCCATTCAAACCCTGCTTACCGACGCTTCTTGTGCTATCCTTTTTGCAATGTCGGAGGTCCTTTGGTAACGGATCACAGGCCTCCGCTTCATGGCCAAGAATACTGCGGTAACACCATCAACGACTCGGTCACAGAATTGCTGCAATCTTGGGGGGTCGACAACTGCTGGGAGCATATACATGTGATTTGACGGAATATTCAATGTGAAATGGAAAGGGTCTATAGCAACAAAATCTGCATAAAACTCCTGCAACATCAAATCGGTGGTTGGATCTAACAACAGAAAAGATGATGGCACTACAAGCTAATACTACACAGCATTGATCAACTGAACTTTGAGCTAATATTAACAAGTAAAATAAGAAAAGTGAGTGAACATGGGCCTTCAACGTGCCTATTTTTGTCGTGGGAGTGAATTGTAAAACTACGTCAAGCGCGATTTGCATTAATCATTCAAAGAAAAGGCGAGCACCTGAACTTGCTGAACAATCTCTTGCTCATCCGAATCAGCCAGAACATGTATCTGCGTATCCTTCAGTATGTTCGAGAAAACTACAAAAAAATTCGTGTTCGACCATCATCATCACTCAATCCCCATCCACAATCACCTCAGAGCTGACATCCGATTCCACACCCTCAACACAGAGATTAGAGGAACTCACAGAGGTGATACTCTCCGAACCTAGGGCTCGCGAGCTGGCGCCGCAGATGCTGAACGTTCTCCGACGTCGGGCGGAGGAAGCAAACCGCCTTGAGGTGCGACATCGACTCCCTGGACTTGGAAATGGAGTCCACCACCTCCACCAAGAACACCTCCTTCTTGAGGAGCTCGGACTGCGAATACGCGACGCTAACGACGCTGACCTGCGAACCACAACAATCCACCGCAGCCACGAAAACGCGGGTTCCGTCAAACATCGCATCCCCTCACCGCAATTCCTCGACCGATCAAGCAAGCGAATTCCGCAGCAAAGCGGCGACAATCCAGAGAGACGACGCGCGAACAGGAAGAGGATGAAATCGCGAAATTTCCCCCCCGCAGCGGGGAGGCGATGGGAGTCGGAAAGAGGGAGCTTACGGTTTGAGAATCGAGGACGAGGACCTTCATGCCTGATATGTCCTGCAGCATCCGGTTGACGTAGTCTCGCACGGCCGAGACCAGCACCATTTTCGCCGATCACCGTCCTCGCCGGAGCTCCTCCTCCTCCTCCTTCCTCCGAAATCTTCCGGTTTTTCAGCACCGAGTCTCAGATCCGAGCTTTGGTTCCAACTGCCTTTTTTTTTTTTTTAACAAAGATGGGTTTTCGGGTCGGTCACCGGCGACGGCCCGTTCGGTCCGGGCCTGTATAGGCCCGAAGGGCGAAGGAGCCGCGAAGCTTGGATTCGCGTCGCGTGCCATTGTATTCTGTGCAAACTATTCGTCTCGACACCTAGACAATTCTCACGGGAGTGCAATTTGCTTCCTTATCGAAAATGGGTAGAAACACGTGTCCGTTTCGAATCACGACCGGTACCATTTTGACCCATTTTAAAATTTGGAGTGACCCATTTTTAACCTAGGCCCACTAAATTTGAGCTAATGAATAAACTCGTGGCCCATATTGCTAGCTCTAGTAAATCAGGAGAAAAGTGTCAACAAAGTCTTAAACCTTTTGCATTTATGTCAATTTAATTATAAACTTTTTTTTTGTGCCAATTCAGTCTTAAACCTTTTGCATTTGTGCCAATTCAATCCTAAACCTTTTGCATTTGTGCCAATTTAGTCCTAAACTTTTTTTATATCAATTCAGTCTTAAACATTTTACATTTATACCAATTCAGTCGTAAACATTTTGTCTTTGTGCTAATTCAGTCTTTCTATTCAATTTTGGCTGGATTTTGTTGATGTGGACGCCGACTGGTTAGCAGCTAGTCACCAGCGCTGATGTAAATAAATTTAATAATTTTTTAATAATTTTTGATTTTTTTTTCTTCTTCTTTTTTCCCTCCCCTCCTTCCTTCCTCCAATTGGTCGCTGGACCAGCAACCTGCCAGAGGCCGGCAAGGGCGAGCCTCACCGATGCTGGCCTCTGGCCTTTGGCCGGTCACCAGTCCGGCGATCAGCTGGAGGAAGGAGGGAGGGGAGGAAAAAGAAAAATAAGACAAAAGTTCAAAAAATATTAAAATATTATTAAAGTTGTCCACGTCAACGCCAATGATCGGTCACTAGCTAGTCAGTGTCCACATTAGCAAAATCCGATCAAAATTGGGCGAAAGGATTGAATTGGCACAAAAATAAAAGGTTTATGACTGAATTAGCACTAACGTAAGAAGTTTATGACTGAATTGATATCATAAAAAGATTTAGGACTAAATTAGTATTAAAAAAAGTTTAGGATTAAATTGGCATAAATACAAAAGATTTATAACTTGTTTTAAACTTTTCCCAGTAATTTCGCGTCGCGTGGCCAAGGGTTGCCACCCCACTCGTACGCTCGGCACGTGTTAAGAAAGGGCAATTTTTGCATTAGTTATTTATGGGTTTTGCTTCTTATTGACCGTGGGCCAAGCGCCTCTAATGAGCTCCCATTGATGCTTATCAATTTGGACTTCGAAGAGCGCAAGTCCTATGGCCTCATCGTTTGGGCTTAAAGCCCATAAAGTTTGGGCCCACGATCTTGCCATTGAATTGAATGTACCCGCGCCTCGCGCGAAAGCGTTGTCGTAAAAGCTGACGGAATCACATATGATTAGATGCGTTAGAAACTTTGGAGTCATAAAAGCAAAAGGAAAGAAAAGCGACACAAACATGAAGGCTTCTTACCCGCATAATTACCAAAAAAAAAAAAGTCATAAATTTATTATATTGATACTAATTTAATATAAAATTTTTAATTTGACCAATTTAATTTTAAACTTTTTAATGATTTGGCACAAAAATTGCTAATGTGGACCATTTTACAAATTTTTTTTATATTTTCTGAATTTTTCTTTCTTTTTTTACTTTCTTTTCTTTTCTCTATTTCCTTCCTCCGATTGCCAAGCCTTGGCGCTGGCCAAATACCCCGCTGGCCAGAAATCCAATGAAGGAAAAACGAAAAAGAAAAAAAAAGAAAGAAAAAGGAACAAATAAAAGAAACTTTAGAAAATCCCTTAAAATTTTCGAAAAATCGTCCACGTCAACGCCGGCACCACCATGTAGGAACTAGCATCCACATCAGCAATTTTTGTCCAAAATTGACTGGAATAATTATATTGGTAAATCGTCAGAAGGCTTATCACTAAATTAACAAAATTAAAAAATTTAGAATTGAATTGATTGCTGCCTACTAGGTTTAAAATTTTTGTCGACCATAGAAAATGTCATCTTCTATTAAAATTCATAATAACGAGATTTGTAGTTATTACTACAATATTTATCATAAATTGGTCATTCTTATGGATTAAAAAATCATTTGCTAATTCCAATGGTTAATTTTCGAGTTAATACCACCCCAAACCCGTATACTTGTGTTTATACTAAACTAATTTTTTGACTATCAAAAACCCCAAACTAGATGACAAATTTACCTTCCGTTAAATTTTTACTATTAAATTGCTGAGTTAAATGACATGCGGCAGTTAAAGGATATATCACTTTGGAGTTTTACCCTCTATTTGTTGCAAGTGTATTAGTTTGTGATTTTTTTTTTTTTGTATTGATCCAATTTAATAGAGTGTAAATTTGTTTCGGATATATCAATTTGGAGTTTTTTGTGATCAAAAAATTAGTTTAACAGAAATTTATTACGGGTGTACAAGTTTGGGGCTTTTCGTGATATTAATCCTTAATTTTTTTGGTGTTCATGAATATTTTACTTTTGTTGCGGTAATGTGTTGTGGGCCTTGTGGCCCTATATACACGTTCTTGATTTTCCATTAACTCAATACAATAATTGCAATGATATAATGGAACGCTGATAATTGTTAAATGACAATTATAAGAAAGAAATTGAAGATCTTTATTTGCACACTAACCAAAATGACATAGATCTTTTTTTTTTTATGATTATTTCGGAGAATTTGACCCACCAAATGATAATTCTTATGCCTGCCACGACCCGCTCTTATCCATTCGTAGATGGCATAGCCCATAATGCTAGCTCCACTAGTATGCTAGAAGCCACGAAGTCTTGGTACATGAGGTAGCAAATATTTGAGATATGGAATTATTATTCAAAAAGTCCTAAATTTATTATACGACGATCAATTCAATCATAAATATTTCAATATAGCCATAAACCTATTTTTTGGATAATTGGCTATTAGGATAAATCGTCAAAAGGTTTACGGTTGAATTGGTACAGTCGAAAGGTTTATGATTAAACTGGTCGCCATATAATATGTTTAGGGCTTATTGGACAATTTCCTCTTTGATATACAAACTGACCAAGAATTCGCTCTCAATATGATACAAATTCGTGATCTCGTAAAAGACGGCCCGACGATACCGTGCCTCGACAGCTCGCCGTCGTCGTATCACTTAGCCACACAAAATAATACACATGCTAGAGCAAATCGAGGGTGCTAAAGACAAGGACTCAGGGCTCGAATATAAATATTTCCCCTTTTTTTAACTCACCCTAAAGCTCCAACTCCTTAATCAAAAAAGTAAGATATTAGCCAGTACAATCTTCATAAATGTCTGTTTACATGAGTCGAATCTTGCGTGTGTATACAGGGTATGCATTTTAATTTCGAAATAATCATACATTAGGTCGAGGAGATATTGTCAAATTAGTCGCCAATCTGTTGTACGCATGCCACGATTTCCGACGAAAATTGATTGGAAGAACTATATTGAATTTCGTGCAGGAGATTGAGGACTCGATCGGTAAAATTGAAAATCATAAAATTGAATTGCTGTCCGTATAATAGGTTTAGGACCGATCTCTCATTAAGTGTAAGAATTCGCCCATGACGATCACTCGGAGTCACATAGATTGGTGATTCTCGAGAATGGTTCCAGAAAATTTAACGCGGCTCGGAGGCTGGCGTGCCAACCCACCGTAGGTTTACGATGGCGTAAAATATTTGAAGGATCCATTATACATCTATATTATTAAATTAAAGGAGATTTTCCGAAAATTACCCCTCAGCATAACGTCTCGGTTGAGTAACCACCCACTTTTTTTTTTCTATGCATAACCTTCCAATAATCCTTCGCTAATTTTCTTTCTACATTTTAAATAAATTTAAGCAACAACGAAACGTTTTGCTTTCTAGATATAAAAACACATGTAATGGTAAAAAGAAAGAACTAATAATTAACCGTCTTATTTTTTCATCTAATGAAACTTATCGTTCCATTATTAATTGATTACGACGTCGTACCGAAATGAAGAGTAATCGACGAAAACCGGTACACGATTATGAAAGTAGCAGCGGTTGACATCAATACTAAATTCTCATGCACAGGCGAGCGGTGGTTAGCAAGTCCTTATCGTGTCGTTTGATTGCACGGAATAGCTTAATCCCAATTAATTACAGATCAATTATTAATTGGGCCGCCTGCCCGCCACACTGATTACAGTGATTAGCTCCCAAATAACTGTTTAATTAAAAAAGGGGGGGACCAGTTTTGTTGGGGGGATTGCCTATCACACATGCTTTTGACCGGACGTGGGTTTGGTTTCGCTTTGATTAGGTCAAAAATCAAGAAACGGACGGAGTGGTTTGCCAAGTTCCTGTTCTCTTTTTCCATGTTATCTCCTTGGCTACAAGTCGTGTTCAGCCCACATGCTCATCAATGATGGGCAATTAAAGTAGGCTTGGTTTTTAGACCACAAAAAATAAAAAATAAAAAAAATAAGTCAGCCTTTATAATATTTTGGTTAATGCCACGAAATATCTCGAATTGATATATTCGTGACAAATTTATCCCAAATTAATTTTTTGACCATAAAAAATTTCAAATCGGTGCACACTATACATGTGATAAATTTATTCCGAACTGATTTTTTGACCACAAAAAATTTAAAATCAGTACACTTGTGATAAATTTACGCTTCGTTAAATTAAGTTGATACCGCAAAAAATAACAAACTGATGCTCTTGCGACAAACGGAGGGATAAAACCCTAAATTAGTATACCTGTCAATTACCATGTGTCATTCAACAATTTGCGGTAAAATCTAACTCATACTAACGAAGGGGGTTTTTTATAGTCAAAAAATTAATTTGGGATAAATCTATCTCATGTGTATTAGTTTTTGGATTTTCTGTGGTATTAACCCTTAATATTTTGCTTCTTGTTTAAAAAGTCCATTGTGTTTGTTAGAAATAAACCAATATGAAGATTGAAGACAATCATCATTTGCTAATTATCTTTGACCTAGCAAAACAAAGACTTTGCACAGCAAATTGCTTGATGCTCTTCCTCGTGTATAAACCGGTCTTTTCTAAATCGTCGAGCTTTCGTAAAATTGCCAACATATTACGCGGAAGTTCAGGACAGGTATTTTGTGGTTGGGAAAAATCCCCCCTTGCAAAGATGATAAACAAGATAAATAATTTTTTTTTCAAACAAAACCACATTGACTTTTCTGCACTAAAACGAGTCAATTATGCTCATTTTTTCGTTTGCTGTGGCAATTAGTTATGCTTTTTAACTAGGTTGCGATGGCAATTTTTGCCACTGCAAGAGAAAAAAATTTGAACATGACATAAAATTAGCGGGCTTGGATTGAGGCTAACCATGTACGAGTCGAGTCCCATCGACCCGCGAGACACGATGAATGAATCATATTCGTGTCAAACAAGCCAAAATCAAATCTCATCCGTATAACTTATTTAAATTAATAGCTTAGTGTTGACACGACCTGCATGCAATCCTTTAAACACAACTTGTTAAAAGGATTATTCGTTTCATGTTATCCATTAACGGCATTGCGAAACACAACCGGCGGCCAGCTGGCTCAAGAGCATGAGCCCCGTGTGTTCCGACGATCACCGGTTTTTAGACGCGACGACGTGAGCCGACTTGATCGGCGCCCCCAATGCCGGAAGAGATCGTGCGGTTCGTACATGGAAAAGTCCACAGACACGGGGGGGTCGAGAATGAATGCACGAAACCCGATTGACATTAACATCTGCCGCAGCCGACCGCGATTAATTTACTCGGGGATCAATACAGAAATCTCAGTTTAACCGTTCCAAAATCATCCGGCTGTTCCTGGGAATCCCCCACGACTGGAATGTGCAAAGCTCTGTTCCCCATGATTGCCTCCCGCCCCCCCACGCCATAAGATGTATTATATTCAGGTGCAGTCGTCGATGCCTGTCTCGACGTGTCAGCAGCGTATCCATCCTTAATAAAAGAAAGAAAAAAGAGAAAGACGAGATTCTTTACCAAAACGAAGGGGAGGGAAGAGGAATTTTTTTTTTTTTTTTTTGGTCGAATAGGGAAGAGGAATTAAATAATGGGTTTTGGAGCGGAGAATGTCAAGGAGCGGAAATGGTAAAAGGCCGGAAGAGGAAGCCGCCACTGACCCGTGCCTTCCTTTTGTTGTTTAAGAGAGTTTCGGAGGGGTTAAAGGGAAGCCGGACGGCGTTGTCGGCATTATTCACCAAACCTTAAATTGAAGGAGCGAGAAGACAGCCATTCTCTCACCGGGCACTTTGCTTATCTCGGGTGTCAACCCTCTCTCTCTCTCTCTCTCTCTCTCTCTGTGTCCTCGAAATTGCAGGAAGGAAACAGGTTTTTTTGTATGAGCTCCCTGTTGTTGGGTCTTCTTCTTTTTTACTGTTTTTTATGCGCTGCTCTCTCTCTCTCTCTCTTGTCTTTTTGGCTGAATTTTTGTTCTCTGCGTGTATAGGCGGTGCCTCCACCGAGCCGCAACTGAGCCGTCGGAGGATGAGAGGACCCTCCCCCAGCTCCGTCGAGCCCAGGCTCCGACTGTCTTCTCCCTCCAAGTCAGCCTCTCTCTCGTGTGTGTGAGTGTGTGTGTGTGTGTGTGAGTGTGTGTGTGAGCTAATCAGGTGACCGAAGCTCGTTGGGGGCGCCAAAAGCGTTTGATTTGTGCTTGGCTCATGTGGGTATTAGCATCTAGACTCGTAGAGTTAAAAAGAATGCTTCTTGCGGATGAACTCGACCCCTCTGTTTTGCTGAGCGTTATCGAGGCATTGTCGAGATCAGATTGGTGGTTTTGGGAGTTGAATTGGCGTTGGAGTTTTTCGTCTGCGTGATGGACTGTGCTAGCAGCCGAGGCTTACTTGGTCTTCTCCTTTTTATTTGCTGAGATCAATTTGTTTGGTGAGCTGTCCAGCTGTTAGAGCTTTTGCAATCAACTGAGCAACGATGTAGGTTTGCTTACCGCGCAATGTGGTGGAAGGCTGAGAGGACCTTGATCGATTCTCATTTCGAGATTGGAAACTGTCAGGAATGCCGAGATCAATGTCTCGTCTGTTTGAAATTCTCAATTGAAGTTGGTTTTGGGTCGAAAAATGTGAATTCTGCAAATTGGTTCGGAATGTGACCAGCAATGTTATCCTTACGCATCGATATTCATTTTTCTGGAAGCCATTTGACTTTTCCATTTTTGGAGGGTGGGGGCGTTAAATTTTTTGAATGATGCCACAAGATAATGCTATGACAGATTAAAGTAGTTATGATGCTTTTAACTCAATAATGGCTCATCATCATCTAATTATCAAGCTGCCTTATTAGTATTGTTAATGTAGTCAATTATTTAGATCCTGTGGTGGTTGGGAAGGGGTTGTTGGGTTGAGGGATGAACAACAATACATGTTGGAAATTATTCGTTTAATTATTTCAAAACCTGAAGTAGTGTGTAACTTGTCAGTTTCTCCTTTTCTTCTTCACTAAGGGGAGAGAAAAATGTGTACCCTCCAGTTTCGCAGCATCAGTTCCTACATACGGAGGCAGACTAATCTTGTGTGCTCATACACTGCCATGGCGTGTTATTTCCATCCAGCCAGATTACGTTCCGTCTCCTGCTTAAGTTTTCTATCACAGTCAGCACTTCTCTCTTGTGCTTATGTTTGTGGTGCTAGCTTCAGAAGAGAAGGATTAGGGATGGTTGGAGAAGTAATGATCTTGAGTTGGAATCTAAAATGTTTCCTTGTTTTCTCTTTCATCTCCTGTTTAGTATGTAGTAATATGCGACCAAAATCGAATATTTCAGAGCTCTGCCTTGTTTCTCCTATTGCTTCTCTCGTTAAGTTTCTCTTCAAACTATTTGAAGAATCCAAGAAGTAAGGTTTCAAAAAGGAGTTGCATTTTGCCCAGAAGCTGTATATACATGATAGTTTTTATTTTTACAAGTGTACATTTATCAAGTTATGTAGAAATGGGTTTGTGCAAGTAGTAAATGGTCTCTGATTGGTGTCTTGCAGACTCTTGTGTTCACTATAACAGGGAGAGAATGCCTGTGGTATCATGAGGACTTTCAATTGGCAATGGGCAGAAGTTTGCCTTCTGGAATGACGTTCGCTTTTGTTGAAATTTGTGTTCCGAAAGATTGTCAACACTTATAGAGCTTCCAGCTTGTGTTGGTTTATCAAAATTGCGCCTTGTTTGTTGTTTATTTATGTGTGTTGTCTTTCAAATACCCCAGGATGCATTTTCATTTTTGTCTTCTTGGTGCAGTGACGAGAAAAATAAGAAAAGATTCCAAAGGAGTAAATATTTCAAAGATGTTGAGAAAGCTCTCCATTTGCCCATCCAAGCAAGGAATTTGAAATGCAAGATACCAACCTTGAAAGTAGTTCTGCTTGTCATTTTACTAGGAACTTTTCTGACGCTCTATTGTTCTCCGGCAATTTATAATACAGATCATCCCCCTGGTTCTTCATCTCGGTAATTCTTGTGCTCCAATCCTCCATCAGAATGAAAGTTTTTTCTTTTTCTTATTGCTTTTTTGGGTGCAAACTGTTATTTTCCTCTCCTTTTACCTGTGGGTTGGGCTAGAGTTATTAGAGATATACAGTTTTTCTAAATTGACTTCATCGTGGTATAATTCATAGATAAATGCATGTTATGCACACACTTCAGTATGTTGGTGCTTTACTAATCTAGATTTCCTGCAGGCCAAGTCTCATTGGTAGATGGACAAGAGAGACTGCTGGTGCAGATCCCCGTTATGCGTCATTGTTGGACATTAATTGGGATCAGATCTCAAGCGCTATTGAGAAGCTGACCGATAAGAATGAGTATCAAGGTGTAGGTCTGTTGAACTTTAATGAAAATGAAATTGATAATTGGAAGCAACTATTCCCTGAACCCGAGCATGTTGTGTTACACCTGGAACATGTGCCTCACAATGTAACCTGGGAGTTGCTCTATCCTGAATGGATAGATGAGGAAGAAGAGTTTGAGGTCCCCACTTGTCCTTTCTTGCCTCTGCTTCAGTTTCCTGGAAAACCACGTCTTGATCTTATTGCGGTCAAGCTTCCATGTGATAAGTCAGGGAGGTGGTCAAGAGACGTGGCTCGTCTGCATTTGCAACTTGCCGCAGCCAGACTTGCTGCTTCTGCTAAGAGTTATCATCAAGTGCGCATTCTTTTCGTTAGTGAATGCTTTCCCATTCCAAATCTCTTCACTTGCAAGGAACTTATCACACACAATGGGAATGTCTGGCTGTATGAGCCCGACCTAAATAAACTGAGAGAAAAGGCTCGTCTTCCTGTTGGGTCATGTGAACTGGCGGTTCCTCTAAAGGCTAAAGGTCAGCTTCTTCTTTATCTTGTTATGATCTCCTCAAGCAAGCTCAAATTTGTTTTGCAAAGTGAACATCCTTTTCTTCTCCCCATTTTCCACCTAGCCGGTTCTTAAACCAGATTCTTCATGGCATCAAGCCATTTGGCCAATATAGACATTCATAGCATGAGCGCACAAAATCCTGCAAAATGCTACTTGTGAGAAGTAAGTTGGGATTGGAATTTGATATATACTTGTGTGACACCTGAGACGATTACTGCCAAAGTGAACTCAGAACTTGATGAATCAGTTTCAGAGAATGCAAACATACCCTTAAACTTCTCCTTTTGTCTTCCTTTTCTTTTTTCACCCTGATGGGATTGTTGCATTTCAACAGAACACTTTTACTCAGAAAGGGCACATCGAGAAGCATATGCTACAATCCTGCACTCTGCTCATGTCTACGTTTGCGGGGCCATCACAGCAGCTCAGAGCATTCGCATGGCCGGTTCTACACGGGACCTTGTGATACTTGTTGATGAAAGCATCAGTGACTATCACCGGAAAGGTTTGGAGGAAGCAGGGTGGAAAGTCCACAACATCCAGAGAATCAGGAATCCGAAAGCTGAAAGAGACGCGTATAACGAGTGGAACTACAGCAAATTTCGGCTTTGGCAGCTGACTGATTATGGTAAGATCATTTTCATTGATGCTGACTTGCTTATCCTCAGGAATATTGATTTCCTGTTCGAAATGCCTGAAATATCTGCAATCGGCAATAACGCTACTCTGTTCAACTCTGGCGTGATGGTGGTTGAGCCATCAAATTGTACATTCCAGCTGCTCATGGATCACATTAATGAAATCGAGTCCTACAATGGTGGGGATCAGGGATATCTAAATGAAATATTCACTTGGTGGCATCGGATCCCTAGGCACATGAACTTCTTGAAGCACTTTTGGGAAGGTGATGAGGTGGAGAAGAAGGAGATGAAAACGCGTCTGTTTGGTGCCGATCCTCCGATCCTTTATGTCCTCCACTATCTCGGTAACAAACCATGGCTATGCTTCCGGGACTACGACTGCAACTGGAATGTAGACATCCTGCAGGAGTTTGCAAGCGATGTCGCCCACCGGACGTGGTGGAGGGTCCATGACGCCATGCCAGAGAACTTGCAAAAGTTCTGCTTGCTTCGGTCGAAGCAGAAGGCAGCTTTGGAGTGGGACCGAAGGCAGGCCGAGAAAGGAAACTACACGGACGGTCACTGGAAGATCAAAATAAAAGACAAACGTCTAAAGACATGCTTCGAGGAGTTTTGTTTCTGGGAAAGCATGTTGTGGCATTGGGGCGAAAAGAATTGGACTGATAATGCGACCGTCACTCCCTCACCGCCGGCAATTAGTTCATCATCCCTCCCTACTTTATGACCCCAAGCCCCTTCTGATCTTCACCTATTTTGTGCAAATCCTACAGAGACTCGGATCATCAAATAGTTACAGTTCAAATCGAATACTACAGAAACGTTGCAGCCTTGCCTGGTCGCGTCCTTGGATGTTTGTAATGAATTCAAATAGCATGCTCAATAGTGAAATACATTCGATTTCTTTGAAGTCCACCTGGCAGTACCCTCTGAACCAGGTTTCGCTAGAGGTTCACAAGCTCTGTTTCATGATTTTAAATTGTTGTAGATGGACCGCCCGAGGATCAATTCAAATTAATATGCGATGACTGCTCATAACATTTTAATGCTAAGGTTCCGATTCCGAAGTAGGCGAAGAAGGGCAAAATAGAGGCCACAAAATAGCCCCTTTATGTAGACCGTCTAATGGGATGATTAGCGATCATTTTAGTAGATTGGTTCTTTATGAGCGATTATTTTAATAGATTAGCTCTTCACGAGTAAAGCTGTCAAAATTGATCGCAAACTCACTTTGTAATCCTATAACGTAATTGATTTCGTGGGACATTCATAAGTTCATTATGGCCATAGTTGGGTTTAGGTACGATTGGTTGCAATATCTTATTACACCATTAAATAAGTAAGACATTGGCAAAGGGCAACGAAGTTTATTCATATGACGACGAGAAACGAGGATGTGAAGATTGCCCAAAAGATAAAAGTTTCCCCAAACGGGGACGTGTTGTTCGCAATTTGCATTTGATCTTTATTGTAAAACCTGAAACGGGCATAAAGTTCACATTTTTAATTGACTTGCGCGTGTCATTCTCATTACCCAGTTCTTCAGGGGCGAGAACAAGCCGCCGCCGTCCGACCCATCCCAGAAAATCGGAGAAAGAAGGTCTCTCCTCTTCCGTTTCGACTACACCCAGAAAGAGATGAACTTGGTGACGCCATGGAAGCTGAGACCGAGGCCTACGCTCGCTCCTACTTCCTCCGGCCTCGAGGCGACCAGCTTCCGCCTACTTTCTCGCCATACCCATGATTGCTCGTCTTCTTTTCGGGCGTGCCCGCCCGCTTCTGCTCCGAACAGGGCATTCGCGTCGCTCGCCCGGAAGCGGGACTCGCAGCCCGAGCCAGTCCTCAGGCCGGCCATCGTCGAAGAAGTGTCGGTGGGTGTCGACGAAGAGGACGGGGTCATCTTCGACGGTTTAGATGGTGGTGAGTGGAAGTGATTGTTGTCGATTTCTCATTCTTTCCTGCCATGGTTTTGCCTATTCCAGTTTTTGCAAATTGTGTACTGTTCATAGTGAATGATGGCCGTTTTAGATGCGCTGCAAGAAAGAACGGAGGAATTATTGTGAAATGTTCTGAAATGACCTAAACGAGCAATAAGGTGTGAAGACGTCTTAGTTCGTATGCAGATGTATTGGAGGGTGAGTATGAGGATGGGACTTTTGAAGATGAGTATCTGGAAGATGATGCTGAAGTCTATGTGAGTAAATACTGTTCTAACAGAGCCCGTGTTCTAGTTTTCATGGACACAAATTTGATAAGTTCCTTAATGGACCTAATCTTTTTCTGACACTGTATGAAAGGTTGGGGATGGAGGCGGAGGAGGTGGGATTTCTCTTGCCGGGACTTGGTGGGACAAAAAAGCATTAGCGATAGCAGAACAGGTGTCTCAATCTTTTGATGGCGATTTGAAGATATATGCCTTCAAAACGCTGTTAAATTGCACAATTCAAGTTCGCATTGAAAATCTTTCCAAGAGGTAATGACCTAATGACGCTAATGCAGGCGAGACTCTATCAAGAGTGAGCAGTACAGTTGATGTTTGGACGGTGTCATCCACTTTTTGTGGCAGTCCAAAGTAGCAATGAATGCCTTGTTCTTCCCTCAACAAAAATGTGCCGGCCTTAATAGCTCTATAAGTTGAGACATTTATATCAAACCTGCAGACTGAAAGTATGTGGAATGCCTTCTCATTGGAACTCTCTCTCTGTCTCTACCATAAGTTGGTGTCCTAGATAATGCCGACTTCTGTATGTTTCTCATACTGGCTTGATTTTGTTTTTTAGAAGGAAATTAAGTGAGGTGCTGCGTAACAATTCCTGCTACAACTCTTCATAGACATTGCTCGCTCCTTGGGCCTATAGGACAGAAGAAACAGTTACATGCAACGACCTGAGGAATTCATTTTTAGTTAGCTTCTTAAATTTGTAGGAAGGATAGCTATGCTTTCCTAACCATAGTTGTGCTGAACTCAAGCTTTAAAACCTTCCTACAGTGGAAAGGACAAATTTGGCTCACTTTCTTATGTTGGTTTCAATTCTATGTGAATGGTGATTATTATTTCCATTGTCAACTAATTCAGTTAATCTTTGTAATCACAACCTGTGTTCAGGTCTGGTTCCCCTAGTATGGAAGATATAGAAGCATTTTCTGCGACCTATAGAGCTCGTCTTGATGAAGCCGAGGCTGCCAAATCTGTACCAGAGAATTTATCTTTGGAGGTACTTGTTTCTTTCACTAGTTCCCGGTATAGAGCATTCTTTCTTGCATGCTGAACTTCGTGAGCAGGTGCGTACTGATGAACTCAATGAATCTACCATGACAAGAGACGAGAATGATGATATCTGATGCAACAGGAGAAGTTCCAAATTTAGAGAGCTGAGGTTATGGTATATAGGGCCCAACTAACCATTGCACTGTAAAAGGGAAACAGTGAAGGATTAGGAGTGGTATTGAACACTTGTGCTTTAACCGGTTACCATCTTGCCTTTTAAACACACTCTGGTTTCTAATTGTGATGAACTGGAGTAGTAAAATTGTTGATTTGTGAACATGCAAGAAGATATGACAAGAATTGAGTTTATTTGAAGTAAAGTTCACAATATGTAAATGTGATTAGAAGCAAGTTTTTTTGAAGAAAAGTTCACGATATGTATCCGAAGTGTCTTGCCTAAAGCAGCAATCCTTCCAGGTCTCATCTCCAGGAGTTGAAAGAGTCGTTGGCGTTCCGCAAGATTTTGATCGGTTCATGGAATGGCCCATGTTTGTAAAATATGTCTTAGAGAAAGACTCAAGTGGCTCATCCTTGGAAGGTGATGGCATCTTCAAACTCATTTCGGTCGACATGGAGACCAAATGTTGCACCTGGGGTCTAGCCGATGTAAGAGCAAACAGAGAAAAAACTGGTAAAGGAAGGCTTCTTAGCAAAAAGCAACGGGAATGGCGCTTAACTACATCCTTCAAATCGTTACGCCTTGTTCGAATATATTCTGAGATCTAAAAATTTTACTCATGGCATGCCTGCATACTGCATAGGTGTCGTTACTCTGTAATAGTAGTTAAGAGCTCATATTTTTTTCTCTGTTCGATTCTGCCGATGTTTAAAGTCGTGAAGCTGTATATGTAAAGATTTGTCAGACGAAATTGTAGCCACTGATGCCACCAAATATTGAGTTCAGACTTAAGGTACTGGAAAACTCGATGGCAGCGATAGGGTGAATTTTTGGTTTTCCTGTCAATCTAGTGATTAGCCTTATCAACTAGCTGAATATTCTTGAAAATCAATAAGAGGGTCGATTTGACCCGGTGAACTACATGAAGAAATGTACACACCAACCTCTTTAAATTGACAGCAAAAGTTGGATTTTGTAAACAACCAGTTATGATAAAGGTGAAGAGGGATTCAAGACAGTGATTCTGCTGACAGTTCCATTTCTGAGAATTGCAATGGTCAAAATCGGGCCTCTTTTGGGGTAGCAGTGATCTCGCAAGAGGGGGAAAAGTACCAAGAAAGTCCTAAATTTTTGCATTGGGATCAATTTAGTTCTAAATCTTTTTTTAGTATTAATTCAGTCCTAAGCCTTTTGCATTTGTACTAATTTAGTCCTAAATCTTTTTTTGATGCCAATTGAGTCCTAAACTTTTTGTATTAGTGCCAATTCAATCATAAACCTTTTTTCTTTGTGCTAATTTAGTTCTTCCGGTTAATTTTGATCGGATTTTGCTGACGTGGACGTTGACTGGCTGGCGGGTGGTCACCGGTGGTGACATAAACAACTTTAATAATATTTTAATATATTTTTTTTGAATTTTTTTCTTTTTTTTCTTTCTCTCTCCTCCTCCAGTTGGTCGTCGAACCGGCGACCGGCCGGTGGTTAGAGGCCAGAGGTCGGCGTCGGCGAGGGCAAAGGCAAGCCTCGCCTAGCCATGGCAAGGCTCGAGCCCTCGCTAGCGGCCTCCGGTGAGGGCTTGAGCCTCGCCAGTGGCTGGCGTGGGCGAGCCTTGTTGACGCCGGCCTTTGGCCTTTGGCTAGTTGCTGGTCTGGCGACCGGCTAGAGGGAGGGGAGAGAAAAAAAAAAGAAAAAAATTAATAAAAATTTTAAAAAATATTATTAAAGTTGTCCACGTCAACACTGGTGATCGGCCGCTAGCCGGTCAGCGTTCACGTTAGCAAAATCTGATCAAAATTGATTGGAAGGACTGAATTAGCACAAAAACAAAAAGTTTAGGATTGAATTGGTACAAATGCAAAAGGTTTAGGACTAAATTGGTACAAAAAAAAGTTTAGGACTAAATTGGCATAAATGCAAAAGATTTAGGACTTAATTAGCACTAAAAAAAGGGTTAGGGCTAAATTGATATCAATGCAAAAAGTTTATGACTTTTTTTTCACTTTTTCCTCACAAGAGGTGTTTCGGATACCACATTGGAGTCTTGTGTTGCACCAAAGCGAAGCTCTGACCCCGGTAACTGGGATCCTGTAAACCTGTGTCAAAGTGCATGTGTAAACCTGTGACAAAGTGCAAGTCAGCGAATGAATTCAGGTTCCTTCAATCTTCCATTAAATTTCTCACTATTATCCCCAATTTCATTTAGGCCCCCACACAAAGCCATGGTGTAGCATTTCCAAGACCAATAGTCTCATAAACGCCCAAGTTTGCTGTCAAGCATTATAATCGGTATCGGCATACATTCAAATAAACCTTCCCCCAATCCGCAGATCTCGGTGATGAACTATATTGCAAGGATGTAGTTCCTGGTTGAGTCTTCAAATTCTATCTTAACATCTCTTTTCCCCATAGAGAAAGGCCACCACTCGACCCTTGAGGATCAACATAGAATGCTTACACAAAACCCAGCATCCTTCGCAAAACGCAGCCACCACTCTCTCGTTGTTACCTTTTTGTTTCCCCTAGAATAACCATACTAGGGTGTACTTTTCTTGAAAGGTCATTTAAGGCTTGAACAGTCAAGGATGATCCTATCTCTTGACAGTTCCTACTTATTAGTATCATGGCGAAAGAGTGGCTGTAGTGTACTAGGCCCGCCGCTAGAGCCTCCAAATATGACAGTGAAATTCACACGCTTACTATCAGCAGAATCAACATCCATTAGAAATCCTGACATCCCTTGGATAACAAGGACAATTTCACCCAAATGACTAGTACATGAAATTAAATAACATGATCAAAACTTAACGCAAATTGAGGGAAAATTATCAAATCAGTCCTAAATCTATTGTACGGCGGCCAATTCAGTCATAAACCTTTTAAGTTTGCCAATTCAGTTCTAAATCTTTTAAATTCCTGCAAATTCAGTCATTTCGGCTAATTTCTGCCGGTTGGCGCTGATGTGGCCGCCGACCGGCACCGGTCGTTCGATCAACGCTGACGTGGCAATTTTTTTAAAATTTTTAAAATTTTTTTCTTTTTTTTTTCTACTTTCTCCCCTCTGGCCAGTCCGGCGACCGGCGGCCGGCCAGAGGAGAGGGCCGGCGAGGCCTCTGGCGAAGCTCGCCCTGCCGGCCACCGGTGAGGGTGAGCCTTGCTGGCCCCTGGCTGGGCGAGGCGAGGTCGGCCTCGCCTCGTCGTTGCGACCCAAGCGACGGCGAGGCTCGACCTCGCGACCCAGGCGACGGCGAGGCTCTGCGAGGCGAGGTCGAGCCTCGCCGTCACCTGGGTCGTGACGGCGAGGCAAGGTCGAGCCTCGCCGTCGCTTGGCTCGCGACGGTGAGGCGAGGCTGACCTCGCCTGGGTTGCGACGGTGAGGTCGAGCCTCGCCCAGATCTGGCGAGGCAAGGTCGAGCCTCGCCGTCGCTTGGCTTCCGACGGCGAGGCTAGGCCGACCTCGCCTCACCGTCGCCTGGGCCACGACGGCGAGGTCGAGCCTCGCCGTCACTTGGCTCGCGACGGCAAGGCAAGGCCGACCTCGCCTCGTCGTCACCTGGGCCGTGACGGCGAGGTCGAGCCTCGCCCAGATCTGGCGAGGCTCGACCTCGCCGTCACAACCCAGGCGACGGTGAGGCTCGGCGAGGCGAGGTTGAGCCTCGCCGTCGCTTGGGTCGTGACGGTGAGGCAAGGCCGACCTCGCCTCGCCTAGCCAAGGGTCGGTGAGGCTCGCCGGTGGCCGGCGGGGCGAGCTTCGCTGGCCCTCCCCTCTGGCCAGTCGCCGGTCGCCGGACCGGCCAGAGGGGAGAAAGCAGAAAAAAAAAAAGAAAAAAAAAGAAGAAAAAGAAAAAAAATTAAAAAATTGAAAAAAATAATAAAAAATTACCACGTCAGCGTTGACCGGACGGCCGGCGTCGGTCGGCGGCCACGTCAGCGCCGGTCGACGGCCACGTCAGCGTCGACCAGCCAAAATTGACCGGAAGGACTGAATTGGCAGGAATTTAAAAGGTCTAGGACTGAATTAGCAAACTTAAAAGGTTTAGGACTGAATTGGCCGCCATACAATAGGTTTAGGACTGATTTGACAATTTTCCCCGCAAATTGAAGATGTGGAGCCATTTAAAACCCTTACATTGGGTTTTCCAACGATAGTAACAGTTATATATAATTTCATAGGAAACTGGCAGCTCTATGCGAATTATTTACTTACATGATTGCACATTTGCTCCGATTATTGGAAGAAAGCAGCGCAATTACTCCTTTTTTTTTTTTTTTTGCTAAAACAGCGCAATTACTCCTTGAAATAATAATTTTCGTACCTAACTCTACAGTCCTGAAGTTGTAGGTGGCCGCCTATCTTGAGGGGACAATATTGGCGCGTTATTTGTACTACGGCAGTTTCCATGCATTCAAAGCAATCATCGGGTGAAATTTCGCCATTGCAAGCTCCGTGGCCGCAGCATTGAGCATAATCGTTTGTAGATCTCGTGTAATAGTTGAAACCTTTGTCTGCCGTTCCATGCGGTACGTCTTGAAGAACGTCTTCTACACTTGAAGCGTAAACGGAGCCAGCCGCATATGTATCCGGGTTACAGACGTAATTCACCCCTGAAACATCTGGGTCACTTCTTGCGAGATTGCCGTGACAACAGACCAAGCGGAACACTGTAACCGCAAGTAGTCGGAAAATCGTCATTAGCATCTTCTATGTGTTAGTCCTCTCTTCCTCTTTCTTTATGTTGGATACTCAAGAACTTTGCCACCATATCGTCTATATATAGAGTTTGCCCTCGCAAAAGTTACGCTCAGTTTCCTCCTCTTGATCAGTATTGGGTCAGATTGATCCTCGTACTTTTGCTAGGGATTGATATAGATCTTAACACTTCATCACAAAGAAGACGGAGAAACCCTTGCATTCGTCCGTCGAGTTTTCGAATGTTATGTTCGACTTGTTCTTTGATTGCCGACTAAGAGGTTCTCTTTGTCCATTTGCATTTGTTCGAATGGGGCAAAGCATATATAGGAGGGCATTTGTTTTGCCGGAACTCGATATCAATCTTCTGGTGACAATGCATGTCATGAATTATGGAGCAACCCATCCAGATATAATAAATTAAAACATTCACAAATGTTACATTACCTATATATTTGGCATAATTAGGCATAACTCATGCAATAAGCACGTCAATGCTCTTTTTCATTGTACGTACTGCATATGTCCCGTGCATATCTCTCGTATGACTGTGCTGATATGTCAATTTGATAATGACGAAAAGTATCATCATTTTATGGGTGGAGTCTTGCCAAATGAAAGAGGGATGGACAGTTTGCATATAGACGTGGAGAATTTTAGTTAAGTAATAAAGGCTCCATAAAAAAAAAAAAGGAATTAGTCAACACAATTGCATCCGCGAACACAATCGCTAATGTGTTCGCGTCTTATTCACGCACATCGTTGTAAGTATCACATATTTCTACGTAAAATGATCGATCATGCTCATTTCCTTAAAAGTTGCATTTACGTTCTAGAATCATCATATGACCAGTCATGCATCCAGGGCTACTAAAATCACTACTCAATATTTCAAATTGATATATTTTGCCAACATCAATTATATTGGAAAAATGATCACTTAAAGTGCCATAACTTTCATACGACATTCATTTTAGTACTAAAACTTTTCAATTAATCTCTTAAGTGCTATATTGATGAAAAAATCTATTACTTAAATACTTATTCTGGTAATTAGTTTTACGTGACTTTTTGAATTAAATATTGACTCCACCGAGGCTTTTTAAAAAGAAACTCAAGTTCAATGTGGACAACCTTCGGCTGACGTGGCAAAAAAAGCCAAAATGACGTCGTTTGACCATTTTATTCCATCAAATTGACTTATAAATGAAGCCCTAATCCTTGAGTCTTCTCTTGGAAGCTTCACTGGAGAAGAAGAAGATTGAGGAACCTGGGCTTTGCCACCGGACAAGAAGAGAGAGAAATGAAGGATTCGGTTATGGGTTTAGGGCTTCAACAAAGCAACTAATTAACTCACTAATTTATCTTCTCTTTTCCTTCATTTTGTTTGTCTTCATTTTCATTTTTTTCATCTGTATCTTCAATTTCTTCATCTGGGTCTTCATCTTTGTTCGAAGAAACCCAATTGCAACAACCAATTTGTTTAGGTCAAAATGTTGCTCCCTCTCCTTCGCAGGTCTCATTCGTCCGATTCTTGACTGGAACATGCTTAATTTGGTATGTTTGTCAAACTTTTACACCTAAATCTGCCGGTTGTCGGTTGTTGCCGAACGTTGGTGTCACCGATCGCCACCTGGTCATCAACGGTGGTCGCTAGTTTCCAACCGTTGCCGATCATTGATTGTCGCTAGTTGCTGGCCATTGCCGGCAGCTTACCTGTGGACGGTCGAGGAAGAAGCAAAAAGAAAAAAAGATAAGAAAAAAAAAGAAAAGAAGAGAAGAAAAAAATGTAAAATAATCTAAAATTCAATTTTTGTATAAAATAAAAATATATATATTTAAAAATATTTATAAGAACGAATGTTTTATTAACCAATGACTCGAGCTCGAGCGCTAAGGACTTGCGCACTGCCATTGTTGTCCCAAGCGTGAGGGTCAGGGCTAGGGCTCGAGCGTTAGGGACTCGAGCACGACCTTTATGGCCCCGGGCTAGGGGGTGCCAAAGGATCTGGTACGGGCACCAAGGGTTCGAGCTCGGCCTTGATGAGCTCAGCATGGGTGCCAGGTGCCTAGGGCAGAGCATTGGGGTTTTGGGCTTGGCTGCCGAAGACCTAGTCCTAATTGCTGGGAACTAAAAATCAACGTTGGAGTGTTCGTATCAAAGTGTAGAGTTTCAGATCAAAGCATGATACTTTGTCATTTTTGGAAAGGGAAAAAATCACAAAAAACTCAAAACTTTGCCACCTGTGATATATTTATTTCGGACTTTTTTTTGTGACACCAAAATCCCCAAACTATATTATTTGTGACACATTTACCAAATTGTACTTTAGTCCATGGGTATTTTCGTCTTTTTTGCTTTTTCTTTTTTTTTTCCTTTCGGGCAAGGCCCTCGCCGGATCCGGTGGGGGTGGCCCTTGCCGGATCCGGTAGGGGCAGCCCTCGCCAGATCCGGCGAGGGCGGCCCTCGCCCAACTTTGGCGAGAGCCTCGTCGGAAAGGAAAAAAAAATAGAAAAAACAAAAAAGACGAAAATGCCAATGGACTAAAGTACAATGGGATAAATGTGTCACAAATAATATAATTTGAGGTTTTTGGTGTCACAAAAAAAAGTTTAGGGTAAATGTGTCATATGTGGCAAAGTTTGGGGTTTTTGATGGTTTTTTCCCTTTTGGAAAACATTTTCAAGTTCTTTTAACAAGGAAATCATTTACCTTAATTTAAACTTTGGTAGGAAAATATTTTTCGTTAACTCATTTTCCTAAACGAATTAAGTGCGAAAAATGGGGAAATTTTTTTTCAGAAAATGTTTTATGCAAACAAAAAAAAACAATAACTAGATCCTACAGGATTTTCTAAACAAAGATGAGATATCTTAATAAATAAAAAACATAAAATAATGGAAACAATAAAATCAAATATTCTATAGTAAATAAATATCTTAAACAAACTTAATTAAAGAAGATAATATCAAATTTTAAGATCCTAAATCTTACGAAGAAAGGACGTGTATACAATCTCGAGGTGCTCCTGCATTGGAGAAAATCCATGCTATTCAGATTTGCCACATTCGAGCAAGTGCAATAAAAACGAAGAGAACTTCAATTGGTCGGCAATCAAAGAACAATCAAACAAAAGATTTCAGAAACTCGATCGAAGAACGAGAGCGTTTCTCCGTCAAGTTCTTCGTGAGTGAAGGAAACGGATTCCTAAAGCAAAACGAAACTCAAACAGTCGATAAACAGTTCTTAATACCGAAATTCGAACAACCGAGAGACATGCTCAAGATAATCAACAAATGCTAATCGAATAAATAAACAATGAACATACTTGTTTTCATAGATTAAAGGGTTAATACCGCGAAAAACCATAAATTGGTACACTTGTGACAATTTTACTCCGAACTATTTTTTAGATAACAAAAAACCCCAAATTAGTACACCTGTGACAAATTTACCCCGAATTATTTTTTTGACCACAAAAAACTCCAAACTGGTATACTTTTGATAATTTTATCCCGAACTATTTCTTTGACCTCAAAAACCCCATACTAGTACACATGTGACAATTTTACCCCCGAATTAATTTTTTGATCACTAAAACTCTAAACTAATACATTTGTGACAAATTTACTCTCTATTAGTGTCCGTCAAATTATATTAATATCATAAAAAATCACAAATTGGTAAATTTGTGACAAATAGAGGGCTAAAACCCAAAACCAGTACACATGTCAATTACCACGTGTCATTAAACTTAGCAATTTGACTATAAAATTTAACAGAAGGTAAATTTATTGTAAGTGTACAAATTTGGGATTTTTGATGGTCAAAAAATTAGTTCGAGATAAAATTGTGACAGGTATACCAGTTTAGGGTTTTTTGTGGTAAAAAAAAAATTGTTGGCGCCCAAGATCATCATGCGGATTGCAGACTCAGATATGAAATGTCGCGGCCGACCTCCATTTTTCCTCAATATACAAAAAAGGGGGTTTTGCCTGGTACAAGCTAAGTTTAGGTTCAGGACTTAACTCGGGTTCTCCCAAACCCATACCATATTGTGACTTAGAGTTTAGGTTTTTTTTAACTTACAAGTGGTTTATATTAAGGAGTCGCCACTAATCAGTTTGAGGTAGGTCGATTAGAAACCTAAATAAGGTAATGGGAGAATCACCATATTCTTACAAACCAGAGATTAAATGAATTCGGGGACTTTGTTACATTAATTGGATAGCTAATGCCCTTTCGGTATCTTTTTACTCTGTTCATTTCTGAAAACATTTGTCAAGTAATTTAAATTAATTTTATGACCTTACTCCTAACATGTAAGGTGATCAAATGAGTACATAATTATAAGCGATTAACAGTTAAAATAGATATGCAGCCTACGGGTCTAACCCTAACTAAGGCGAACAACATTCAAAACAAAACAATTCATGCAATTATATTCTAATTAAAAACATGAATAAAGATAATAATACAATAGTAGTAAAAAAACATGTAAAGTACTACCGTATAACTCTATAGGTTATCTAATTTAAACATGGTAATTTATGTGATTATAATTTAATTAAAAACAACATGCATAATAATACAACAATAATTTAAAACACTCAGGTATATCACATAATTTAGAAAAACATTAGACAATACTATATCTAAATTATAACCTAATTTTTAAAAGAAAAAAATTAGAAATTTTTTTTTAGAAATTTAATTTTTTTAATTTTTTTTAAAAAATAATAATATAATATTACAACCGTATCGGGTCGCGGATCCAGGTCGGTCGGATCCGACCTAGGTCAACGGATTTGACCCAGGGCGCTGACTTGGGTCGGGTCGGTTGATCCGGGTCGAGTCAACTCCCATATGTACAGGTACGCAGGGATGCCAGCGGAGCCAAAATTTGGCCTCTCGCCGGTCGACCCAAACCGGCACCGACTGAAATCTTCCCCCTGAGGACCATAATTGAGCTTCTTCATCCACCTAGCTCATTGTTCGGACACTCACTTGTCGACCGGTGACCTAAATAAACTTAGCCTTATTGAGGCATTCCATCGAACACCTGGAGTGCGTGATCAAAACGGAGGTGTTTCGATCTATTTCGAGGCCTTGCCGTCCTCCAGCGACCCCTACTCACCTTCGACTGTGACACTTGGACCGTGGGCAAAGACGGTATGAGCTGGGATTCAAGCGAAACAGTCGACGCAAGTCCCGGCCACACCGGATGTAGAAACAGGGGCAAACAAGGGACCGGGGGAAGCTCACCGGTCAGCGATGTGACTGGAGGATTTCTGATTGATCTGCGGTCAACGGCGCAGCTATGGGGACCTGTAAAAGCTCGAATCTCTCCTCTTTCTCTCTCTTTTCTCTCTGATTCTCTCTCTATTCTCTTTGTCTCTGTTTTCTCTCTCTCTATTCTGTTTCTCTCTTAAAAATGGCCGACCGTCTCTCTCTCTCGCTCTCGCTGGCTTATATAGCCGACAACGACACGCCACTCTCTGCTCCATTACGTCTGCTAACAATAGCCTACACCGACCTACTCCTATTCGAGACTTTTGTGGCCAATTAGGCCGGTGTAGGGGGGCCCGATTCTGATGCCGTGAAGAAGAGAGGAAGAAGGGGGAGAGGAGACTGGGAAATCGGAGAGGATGGGACTGGCCATCAATGCCAGTTCCATTGGCGTGCTTCCTTGGCTATCTCCTGACCTGATGGGGACGGTGAGAGGCTGCTCCGCCGTTCATTGCTCTACGGCCAAATGCAGGGGCGAACAGGGGAGAGAGAGAGACAGGCTGGCGTGGGGGGAGAAGAAAAAGAAGGGAGTTGGACTGGGTCGGGCCTAGCTCACGCAGGAGGGGGGAAAGGAAAAAAAAAGTGGGCTAGGCCTTTGCAAGGAAAAAAAGAAAAAAAAGAAAAGAGCCAGGTTGACCCGATCCCGACCCGACCCAACTCGGATTTTCTTTTTGAATTTTTTTAAAAAATGTTCTAATAGACCTTATTAATATAAATGTACCTAATATCTAAATGCTATGTATTTAAATAGAAATATATTTTTTTTTGTTTTTAGGAATTAAAAAAAATTAACTCCTAAATTTTATGCAATTAATTTTGGGCAAATTAAAATATGTGTTAACAGCTATCCTTCTTTGAAGGTGAGCTCGCAGAAGTTGAGCTCGCAGAGATTACGTTCAAAGATAAAATGACACTTAAATTTGGCCCATGCATGCTCAGTGAATGTTATTTTTTGCAAAATCATGAGTCTCATTTTTTATGATACGATAAGATGATGCGTGCTAAAGTAAATAAAAACATACCTAGGGTTACTTACCTTGCCTAAGGGTAGAGTAATTCCAGATAGTTGGTATTATGTGTCGATGACTCGAACTTATCTTCGGTTGCCTCGACTGAATTTCATTTGTCTGGGACTCGAACCTATCTTCGATTGCCTTGACGAGGGAAATTGTTTGTCTTGGACCCGAACTTCTCTTCAGTCGCCTCGACCGGATTTCGTTTGTTTAAGACTCAAACTTTTCTTTGGTCGCCTTAACTGGGGAAATCGCTTGCCTAGGACCTGAACTTATCTTCGGTTGCCTTGACTAGATTTTGTTTGTCTAGGACTCGAACCTTTCTTCGATCGCCTTGACTGGATTTTGCTTATGCTAAAGTACCGGCATCTTATGAGGGGTACTTGAAAAGACTTGATGTGAATAGAGGGGGTTAATCCCATGTTCAGGAGGGGTACCATAACAATCGTAGGTACATGGTGAACAGAAGGATCAGTACAATATTCAGTTGGTGAACAGAGGGGTCAGTTCAATGTTCAAAGGGTACCATAACAATAGTAGGTACATGGATTTTGGAACCGGACATGCGTAGAATGTATTTACCTAGGCACATTCCTGCCTCTGAAGGGCATGTCTCCTGTTAGACAAGTTTTTTTGCGCAAAAACATATGCATTCATTAGAGAAATAGACAACTAAGGCTATTCTAGAATATCGTATGAAATATCTTAACTGCAAGTCAAGATGCTTTTCTTTTTCAAAGAAACACCCGGTTTACCTTCTGAGTAGTTTGAAAAAAATTCTAATGAAATACCTAGGGTCTCTTACTCGGAGGTTTGATGCATCATCTGCTGAATACCCGACTTTTTTCGGGACATCTCTCTTGGGATGATAATGAGGGCTTATCCAGCATCCAAATTTTCCTGTTCTATCACTGGGGATTAAAATTCTGAGCTGCAAAAGCATGCTGTGTCAATTCCACTCATGGAACAGAAGAATTTTTTTGGGATATCTTTGGAGATGCTCCAAAGGTCATATGTTCTTTGAGTCTTTGAGGACATTTTGCCTATCAAAGATGATTAGCACAAGCATGCATGTATTCATCAAGGATAGACAAGCCAGGCTATTCTAGAATATGTGTTTGAAAGTTTATGCAAGATGATTTTGCCATATTCGCATCACCAAACATCCACCGAGGGTAATTATCAGTCAAGATAATTTTCGTTTGCAAGATGGATTTCTCGAGATGCTAAATGAGAGACCTTCAGTCAGAAAAGATTTTCCACTCACTCTCGTTGAAAATGGTTGTTTGTCCCATCCATTAAGGCGGGAACATAAAAAATACTCAATTTGACCGTTATCACATTAACAAGGGTCTGAGTTTTCTCGTAAGCGGTACAATGCTACCAATCTGAGAGGTCTTATCAGGATTGTAATGCAGGCTTGGTCAATGGCTTAACAAAGTAGACTATCCGAGTCAAGGCTATGAAAGAAAATATTTTGCAATTATCTCCAGATTTACAAGTCAAGAACCCTACAAAACGAGATAAAAATAATATTACTCGCACTTCCTCGATCGTTGTTTATAAACATTTGAAATTTCACGTTAATTCAAGTGCCCTAGTCAGAAGAGACTTCATGAGGAATGTAACGTAGGCTCGGTTCACAGGTTGAGAAACGAATTGATTGTTGGGCTCAAAAATATGTGTAAGGGTGAGAATTGGTGATCATTTTGGCATTGTCACCAGTCTTTTTTTCCACCATCAGGATCCTTTTGGAAAACTCCTTGGGTAATCTCATGTTTTGGCTTCTCAGACTTTTTTCCGACAATTGCAAATTCACTTAGGGGATACAAATTCCTTTGGTTTTTTTTTATTGGCTTTTTCTTGAGGAGCTTCTGTGTCGAGCATCTTCCTGGATACCATTCGATCTCTGTCCCAATTGCTTTATCCAGAATAAGTTCGTCTTCATCTATCATGTGATAGATCTTCGTCAAGACAGAGTTCTTAAAACCTTTAATTTGAGAATGTCAAATTCTTTCTCTGAGGAATAATAAGTGACCAGTGTTGTAGGACGAGAGATTGGACATTGAAGAACAGGAAGGGATGGAGAAGTTCACGAGAATAACAAAAACAAAACTGGGAAGATCACGAAGAAACTCATATGAAGTAGGGAGTAATTAACACGTATGTATCTGGATATTCAATAATGACAAAAGAAAACACCTAATGGAACAATTGGAAGCTGAAAAGTCTGCATTACCAACGTTTCTAGCGACCAAAGCCAACATTATTCTTGCCTTTCGTTCAATCTAGTCTTCAATGTTATTCTTTCTGCAATAAACTTCGCTAAGTGCAATTCTTATACAAACCTTCTGTTGTTCTCCATAGACGTCAAATGGTTCTGTTCATTGATGGTGAATGTTATAATTCACGCAATGGCTCTCTCTTGAATGAGAGTCCCTCTCCTCTCTCTGGGGAGTCAGGAATTAGTTACATCTTCTCGATGTATTTTCAGTTTTCTTGCCCTTCCTTCATCGCCTCCGCCACTTACCGCCTCATGCTGCCATGATGATCATCGTGCCGATGACTGCTTTGCCGATGAGAAAGGAAAAACAATCATTGGCATGATGAACATCACGGTTATGTCGTGGAGGCAACGGAGAAAGGGAAAGAAAACTGCAAATACATCATGAAGATGCAACTAACTCTCGACTCCCTGGAGAGAGGAGTGAGAGACTCATTCTAGAGAGAGCCATTGCGTGAATTTAACATCCCACATCAATGAACAGAGCGATTTCATGTCTGTGGAGATCAAAAGGATTGGATAAGGATTGCACTTTACGAAGTTCATTGCAGAAAGAATAAATTGAAGACTAAATTGAACGAAAGACAAGAATAAATATCCTACTAGGTAATAATTTTGTCGTTCTTGAATATATATATATATATAATTTCACTTACATACAACTATGATTGGAAGGATTCTCCAAATGCAGCTCACCGATGTTCGAGGGATCCTTTAAAAATCCTAACATTACTTGGATGGCAAGGACAATTTCACCCAAATGACGAGTACATGAACTGAAATTGAATTAAATCATCCAAATCTAACGCAAATTGAAGGTGTGGAACCATTTAAAACCCTTACATAAGGTTTTCTAACTTTAACAACCATCATATTATTTCATAGCATACTGGCAGCTCTAAGCAAATTTATTTCCTTATATGATGGCGCATTCGCTACGATTTATTGAAAGAAAGCAACACGATTACTCCATGAAAGTATAATTTTCATATCTAGCTCTACATTCTTTAAATTGCAGTCGAATGCCGACACTTAGGTAACGGTATTGGTGCCATATTAGGTCTACGGCAGAGGGCATGCATTGGTGGCAATCATCGACTGAAATTTCGCCTTTGCAAGTTCTATGGCAGAAGCATCTACCTATAGGATCTTGAGAGGAGGTGAGTTCCAGTCAGCAAGTCTTGATGAACGTACTTTATGCTATCAAGGAAAAAGTCGCCTTCCAAGATGTTGTCCCCGTCGCAGATGTAATCCTCCATCGTGACATCTGCATCATCTCTTACGAGATTGCTGTAACAACACACCAAGCAAATGCTATAACTGCATGCGGTTGTAAAGTTAGTCATCAGAATCTTCTGAGCTTTAGTCCTCTCTTCCTCTTTCTTTACGATGGATGGTCACGAACTTCGCCGCCATATTGTCTATATATAGAGTTTGCCCTTATATTGAATCATCTCCATTATTTTTATCTTCTTACAAAAATTACACTTAGTTCCTCCTCTTGATCGGTATGGGTCAAATTGATCCACGTGCTGAAGTTCCTAGAAATCTTTTGCTAGAGATTGATGTAGATTCTTTCATCGAGTTTGCAACTGTTACGTTTCAACTTATTCTTTGATTGCCGACCAAGAGGTTACCTTTGTCTAGTTGCATTTGTTTCAGATGTGGCAAACTTGCATAGGAGGCAAATGTTTTGCCGGAATTCAATATCCATCTTCTGGTGACAATGCATATCATGAATTAAGGAGCACCCCCCATCCAGACTTAACAGAATGAAACATTCATAGAACTTACATTACTTTATGAATCCTTATTACCATGCTAATGATGTAATTTTAACATATGGCCAAGCATATATTCATTGGCACAACTCATGTTGTAAGCATGTTAATGCTTTTTTCCATAGTATATACAGTGTGTGTATCGTGTGTATCTCTAATTTGAATGTGTTGCTATGTGTGATACTGATGGGTTTTGTCATCACTTTATGAGTGGAATCTTACACGATGAATGTGGGATGTCCAGTTTACATCTAGACGTGGACAATTTAATTGCGTAAAAAAGGCTCAATTTTTTTTTTTAAAAGAAGACATTAGATATCATATATGTGCATCTGTGAACATAGTTGGTAATGTGTACGTGTCTAATATATGCACATCAGTAAGTGCCATGTACACTTACGTATGCGCATTTTCTCAAAAGTCACATTTAGGTTCTATGTAGATTCATCATATGATCAATCGTGCATACAGTGCCATTAAAATCACTAACTTTATGTTTCAAATTGATTATATTTTTTCAACAGCTATTATATCGTAACAATTTGAATGGTCATTAGATCTTTCTAGTTTGGCTCGATCCCGCATGCATATATTGTTTAGAATATGAATCCACTTTGGAAGATACACCTAGCGTGTTGTAACGGCATTACAAGAGTGATCACGCAATACACTTGTGATAAGAAACTCGAAGAATCTGACACCCAGTACCTTTCGAATATTGCTAGTAATGGTGCTCTAGATCTAATGGCCCGAAAGATGTATAATCATATCAATTGTTACACTCGATCTCACGATGATCTTATAGACATATGTTATGACCATGGAACTTGATCCTACGTACGCATGTTATTGCTGACATTTAACATATAAGTCTCACCTGCTAAGAAAGATTCTGAGCATTACTATCGAAGCAATGTACGACCATCTGTTGATCACAGATAAATCACAAACAGAAGTCATCATATGTTTTTTTTTTAAATTTGCTTAAATTTACGATGGTTGGTACAACTTGGAGCTTGTCTAATAGTTGAGGTCTTCTCCTAGATGCCGCAAAAGATTCAATATATTCAAACTTTGCCACATTCGAACAAGTGCAAATGGGCGAAGAGACCTTCGATCGGTCGGCAATCAAAGGACAAGTTCAAACATAAGATTCCGGAAACTTGATCAAGTTAGTCGCGAGAATCCCAATCTTTTGCGTCTCTAGGCAGAAAGATGACGGTGAAATCTAGAACAAATACCAAGAGAGGGAATCAAAATGACGGCGAAACATGCAATAGGAACCTCTTTATATGGCCTAACGTGAAGGGACTTTGTCAATTGTCAATTTCTATGTCTTCACGACGAACCCTAGTTATTGCAGTTTGGCTCCTCTGCAGTTACAGCAGTCTCGCGAGATGCGAGAAGCCGCTGGATGATACGATCCAGTACGCGATTTGTAACCTAGATGTTGCCCTATATGGCACCCACTAATTTGATAACATAGGTTCCGCTATTGGAAGGGTGTGGGACAACATTGCATATAATGGCTTCGATTATTACACCACGTCGAGTGGTAGCAGCGACGTTTGTTATGCCCACGGAGCTTGCAATGGGAAACTCCTAGATGTAGGTTGCACTCAATGCATAGTCGATGCCGAAAACGCGATTAGGCAGACGTGCGGAACGAGTGGCGGCGGCCTTAGTGTTGGCGCCCAGGCTCAACTTGCGGACTGCAGGCTCAGATATGAGAATTACTCGTTTGCCGAGTGATTGGTTTGCTATCTTATCACATCTTTAATTCCCGGCTTTCCACAAGAATGTCTAGTGATTGTTGTCGAGCGATTTTATTTCTTGCGATGAAATTCCAGGGTAATCGACCTCGTACTCCATAAAAATGCAAGTGTGACATGCAAGTTTCGTTGTTGATTTAATTTTTTTATCCCTTATAATCCTCTTCCTTTTTATAATTAATTTTTGGCTGGTGCTGTTAATCTATTATGGCTGCTGAATGGTGCTATCATCTTTTTAGTATCCATACAATATAAAAGCAAAAGCAAGCGATCAAACACTAATATGGGCAGAATAAGAAAATAATTTAGACATCGAATTTTGGCAGGTGCTATCAATTTATTCTGGCCTCGTTATTGCCACATGGGAGGGATAAAATATCTTTAAAAAAAAAAAGCCACGTCAGCATTTTCCGTTAGCCAAGCTGGCAGAGTTAACAGAAGGCCTCGATTACACAAATTTATTAAGTTTTAGGATTGAATTACACTTTTTATAAGATTTAAGACTCAATTACACCATCTTGGCAAGTTTTAAGACTTACAATGCACTTATTCCTTTATCTTTTGTAAAGATAGAAGTATATCGTACATAAAGAATTTCCATATTTAAAATGTTAAATAAATCGAAGATAATTATTCTCATCTATCTAGTATCTATTCTATATAATAGTAAACTAAACAAGGATTTCAACCCCAAACCTTTGTCCAAATGTTTCATGAATTGCCCATTCTAGAAATTCGATTGAACAAATGGATAAAGTTTTGTTTTTTTTTTTGGTAAGGAACAAATGGATAAAGTTGTAATTTGAAATAATCAAGAAAGAATTGCTCTCATTGTTATAATATTGTTAATGTGATCCTACATTGGGTTTATTATTCCCATATTTTGTTAATTTCATTAATGTTTATTGTCCATGTTAAGTTGCGTAATAACTGCCCATTATATTGTGACTACTCAAAAAGCATGACTTCCTAATGGAAGAAGTTGTACGAAGTGGTGTGAATGGATACAAAAGGTTTTCTATGCCAACCCCTCTCTTTAATCAGAAAACACACTATCACGTTTGAGAGGGTAATCGGCTAGAGATATCTATTCACTAACCATTAAACGCTCGACGATTCAGGTTATCAATCGAACTTCATCGATGCTTGGAGCTTAGCAAAGAATTTTTACGTTTCCGCATTAGGTCCTGATTATGCATGAATTTTGTTCGTCCATGTATAATCGAGTCTTCAGTCCTTTTAGAATGTCTAACACTCATTTGAATCTTACTTTTCAAAATTAAATGTAAATGTCCCTCATCTTATAATCATTTAGGCTTCTTTCCTAAGCTAAATTGTTATTTAATATATTCAGTATGCAGTTGAAATGCTTTATGAGGAAAGTCTACATATAAAATGTGAATCATTAGCAATTAGATTTGAAGCATCTCCCTTTGCATGAGATGGGGACCAAACAGACAGCACGCCGATGAAATTGAGGATGTAGGGTAACTTGAGGAATACTTCAAAACGAACTGAAAGCCATCGAGCACTGAGCTTGTTGCGGTGTGTACCACCTGACATAGATTTCATATTGTAGAACTCTGCAACATGCGAATATCAATTAATCCAGATTTCATCAACACGAACCATTCCGAATCGCCTCTAATTCTGCTTCGATTTTTAGTTATTTTGTGTCAAGCATCATGCGTTTCAACATCGCCGCTCGGCCAGATGGAGATGTGGTCGTGGCTTTGCATGGAGAAGGCAAAGTCGGGCTCTTTCTTGCTCGTGTTTGTTTCGAAAACCGCCGCCGATCTAATATTCCGTGTCTGTCGTTGCGACAACGGAAATAATCGAAACAAAGAAACGCCCTTTTTTCTTTTCTATTTCTGCTTATTGTCACTGTGGAAAGCAAGTTGCAAAAAATGTCTTTTGAGACACCAACATCAGAAACTGCTATTATAAAGTTCAATCGTCAATGGAAGGGTGCGTTGCGTTTGGCAATCTCCGGCCACGCACGAACGAACTGAACAGATGCAAAGCTCTTGATGGCTGTGCGTAAGGCACCATATGTGCAGCACCTCTGACTGTAGCAAACGTCAATAAATTCCCATACTCCGTCGCCCAACCTCCCACCTATATTCAACACAATTAAACAGAAAGAGCAAGTCATTGATATGGAAGATCATAAGTCGAGGCGTCTTGTGCACCAGTCAAGACTCATCTAAACAATGGTGTTCGAATGAATACTCTGATTCTGTAATACATTTCAGCATGGTGCTTATTCAAGTTTCAAAGTTTGTTATGGTGTTTAGTTTTTGGTATACATGATTTCTATTTCTTTCGTATCTTAACTGGTGTGCCGGGGATACTATTTAAAATCCCTTTCAGCAAATTGATGGGATAATCACAAGGAATTGAGGAATTTGCTTGGGGCAGAGTATACCTGGCCTTTGTGAAACCAAGCTCCATATGGAACTGTAACCTTGAAATTCAGTTCATGAGCTAGCTCGCGGATAAGTGTCCGTGATCCAAGCAGTGGCACGACAGAGTCCTGGTCACCACTGCAATTTGGGTGCAAGTTCAGTTATCATGCCATAGGACAGTGAGAGTTCTTATTAGCTTTCGAGTGATTCTGAGAAGTCTACCTGAAAATCCAGACGGGGATCTTGTTCTGAACTATCCGCTTGAGTAATGGAAGCATGTTGATGTTGCCATCTGTGTTGCTATAATTCACAACACTGGCCAGAGAACAATATTATGAGAAGAAAGTTTGAGGCAGAAATCATTTACATAATTCCTTGCATTTAGCAGGAACCTACCTACTGCACATCGACCATGGATAAGGTAAATTAGTCCGATTTGCATGAAGCGCCTTCTGGACCTCTGGTAGGTTGAGGTAGAAACGCCGCTCATAGGTCATACATACATCAACCCCCAAACTTAACTTGGTGGCCTGCAACAAAGACAGAATGTTGCAAATTTCGAAGAAAGGAGTTTTTAGTTTTGTTTCTTTTGAAGCAAGGAAATTGAAGAGCAAGAGAAAAAAGTATGTACCATTTTTCGCAGCCGAAGTTCTTGTTCCACTATCGATGGGTAACACACGTCGAGGATGACATCATAATTATTTATGTACTCACCAACGATGGCGTTTGCTTTACCCAAGGCCTCATTGCAAGTATGAGTTACGTTGTGAGGACTTGCAAAGACATAGTCATCAAAATCACACTCATTCATAATGGTAAGGCCGAGTTCATCGGAGATCATTCCATGGGACCAGAAATATTCATATGTTGCTGGGACATCTCTATCGAGTTTGAGAAGTGGATTTCCTATCTAGGTGAGAGAAGAGCCAAGTTGAACGTCAGATGACATTCTTGAAGTGAAAGGATTAAGAAGAAAGATCTTGGTGAAGAGGCAATGCCAAATGATAGTTTTCTTACTGCAAGTCCTTTAAGATTGAACTTGAAACCAGTTGAGTGTGCATTATGGTCCAGCAGAGCAACAGCCAACTGCGGTATGTAATGCCCTGTGGAAAGAATAAGGATTGGGAATAAGGTCAAAAGGGCATGTCAGAATAGCCAAAATGAGCATCCTCTACAGTGCAGGTGAAACAGAGCTAAACCCATGGGAAAAATTTTGATTGGTACGGTATCTTCTTTGGTGACTACTTTTCTTCTGCTTCAATTTCGTTTTTGAAGTGGCAAAAGTAACTTAAATGAAAAGAAAGTTCCGAAGAAATAAGAAACAGAAATATTCCCCATTCGTTTAATAAATGAAAGTTCGGTTGCAAAACTGTTCCAAATTAAGATGTGAACTATTACCATAACAACAGAAGAGGCATTTTTTGCTAAAAATAATATACTGTGGAGATATCATAGGCTAATTAAAGCGATGCCTTTATCTCCCTCACCTGCATAGCTTTCTCCAGTGAGAAACAACTCTCTGGACCTATACGTTGGAAACTTCTCAAACCATTTCAAGAAGAATGTGTGCAAATCCTTAGCTGTGAGGCAGAAAAAGAGCAAATTCGGGTTAATATATTCAGAGAAGACATCCAAAGTTCCACTGGTATAAAAGCAAGAGGTACATTGACAATTCCGCCATGTACTTTACATCTGCAAAATCGAAACGAGAAGCCTAGTTCAGGAGACCGAGTACAATCATACCGCTGGAATCATCTCCACAATTATAGTCCGAAGTTGTGTTTGAGTATGACCATCCCACTCCAGCAGGAGATTCAACAAAGAGGAGGTTTGAAGCTACCAACAAAAGTTCAGAATTAGCGAAATCCTGTACTGCTCAGGTTGAATTTACAGCGGGCGGGGTCATATTTTGAACCCTACCTCTATTCCATGACATTGAATTTCTTCGAAGGCCTCGGCCATCTCCTCTCGGATAAAATGGCCCCAACTCTGTGAATGCTCCACCACCGATAGACGAACATCCCGGGCCTGATCATCCACTCGGAATTAGTCAGCGTATGTTAACAATCCACGATTCATTCAATTGCAAAAAGATCAGAACACAGTTCTCTTCAGATGAAAATCTAAATTTTGCAGCAATATGGACTCCTGGAATTGCACATATACGGGAGACGTGAAAATATGAGTTCTTGCCGCTTCTTCCTCAAGTTGTAGAATATGAAATTCTGGCAATTCTCTTCTTTTTCTGGGAATGGGCAACTCTAGTTTTAACTTGGCGAAAGAAAAACAATTTGAATCTCTGGTAGTATTGAATGAGAATGGATGAGAATGAACAGCATAACAAGCTAATACTTTCAACAGTAAAAGGTAAGAGAAAAATAAATTCATGCAGTGGCGAACATACAAAAATCACAGAAATAACATCAGAAGACAAGCAAATAAAACAAGAATCTCCGCAAAGCGAAAACTAAAAAGGCTCACTACATACTGGAGAGACACTTTTTAACAGCTCGAACATATAGCACAGATTCGCTGAATGATGAAAATTCCAGAGAACAAAATCAGGAACACGAAACAGCAAGAACAGAAACAGCCAAAAGCAAAAAAGAAAACCATACAACCTCCATTGAGCCAGAGAGTGAGGGGCTTGTTCTCAGGGTCCTTGTCAGCCTCAACAAAGTAGTAAAACAAGCTCCTCCCATTCTTCACATCCACGCCAACATAACCAGCGAATTGCTTGAACCCAACCTCGGGTTGACCGGGCAAATTCACAACCAGATCTTGTGCTGGATATCCTTCCACCACCAACCAAACACACCCCAAAACAATCAACAACCAACACGCCCACTCTCTACCCGCCATTCCTCTCTCACCAAGATTCACTACCCCTCCTAATATTCCCTCTCTCTCGTCTCGACAGGCAAACCAACCCCTTATCCAATTCTTGCTCCTTCTCTCTCTCTCTCTCTCTCTCTCTCTCTCTCTCTCTCTCTCTCTCTCTCTATATATATATATATATATATATATATATATATATATAAATAAGAGAATCGCACACTCACTCACAGAAGCAAATTCAGCATTAAAAAGGAAAAAGAAAAACAGGGTGGTCAGGTGGGGTGGAGGGGAGGTGGAGAGAGAGAGTGGAGAATGATGATGTCGATGCGGGTATCTCTGTATCTCTCTCTGCAGAGCTTTAAACACATGAAACAAATTCTGTTACAAAGCAGCACGTGAATCCTGGGTGGCTTTAACCCAAAGCTTTGAAGTTTGTACACACACCCATATCAAAAAGATCGGATTTTTAAGTCTATCTATGGACAGGCCCGCAGGAAGAGAGACGTTGGGGGAAGTTGCAGACTTTGCAGGCTTCTCCTAGGGGAGCAATATATGGGTTTTTCACAGCTTCACCCCTTAAAGCAGGAAGGGTCATACGTGTGGGGCCTTTCCTCCAATCTATGCTGGGGAGTGAGGGAGTGAGGGAGAGACGTTGGAAGCAGCACGCTTGGATTTCATGTTGTTTCAGATCCCACTTTGCTTCCATGCGATGGTGCTCCACCACGCAAAAACGAATTTTCAAAACTCAGATCAGATGTCTGCTTTTCCATATGGCTATACCCACACCCTTCTCTTGTCTCCATCTCGAATCTCCTATTTTTATGAAACAGTGGAATTCATCCAAATCCCCCTCTTTTCAAAATATGTTGACATCCCTTTTCAAACAGTGGTTAGTATATGGAGACTTTATCTTCATTGTTTACTTGATAAGTATTCGAAGGAGCGCTTTTTTTTTTTTTTTGTTGAGATTAAACCCGGATAATGACTTAACGAGCGCATCATAAAAGTAAATTGATGAATAAATTGTGAGAGTTTAGTAATTGCTTTATCATGTAACGACGAATGTGGCTCATGACTGTTTCTTTCCACCGAAAATCAAAGTATATCCATAATTCCAAGGATGAAGATTTTGAATAATCGCTTCGCAGATGGCATAGATCCATATTGAATTTGATCTATGCACTTCACAAGTCAAATTCCCAACCATTTGAACGCATCACGAATATATATTATGTCATTGTCAGAGTATAATCAATTAGTTTGCAATTAATTCTAAATGTTTTTGGGTGAGCAGTAAAATGTTTGATTTGGATGTGTTGGATCTTGTATTTAAATCAAAGTACATGAGAGGTAGAGAGCCTAAACTTAATACACATCATCGATGCGATTTGCATGCATGAGATTCAAGCCAAGCTGGAATATTTGGGTACCTTGTATTTCCAAAAAGGCAAAAAAAAAGGACCATTTTGAAATTAAATAGCAGATCCCATTTGTCTAGTATAGCCCGTGAGATATAAAAAAAATATTAATTTACCAACCTTAATAATTTAATTCCGTTTCGCTTGGCTGTAGTGATATCAAAAGCTGTAATGAATTAAAAAAAAAATGAAGTGAACAGCGACGGTCAATAGGTCAAAGAAACAAGAAAAGAAGAAGATGAAAACGAAGGAGCCTTCTTTTGCTTATCTGGAGGCGTGCTCCCCAGCCGCTTTATTGGATCATATAATATTGGACAAATATGTCCACATCATTCGCGTCATTCGAAGTGCGGACGGTACTCTTCAAACAAACCCTATTGGATTCAACGGGAGATAACCATACAAATGACACCTCATCTTTGGTTAAACATGCGGTGCCGTTGCTAAATTTTTAATTTATTTAATATCGTCCTTAAATTTAGTTCAATATATAATATTATCTTTAAACTTTTAAACCGTTCAAATTTACATGTTCAATCCGATCCGTAAATTACATTAATTTATTCAAATTCATGAATAATATTGAATATTTTCATATAGTTGAAGGACTAGATTGAACATGTACTAAAATTCCAAGGATCATATCGAATAAATTAAAAATTCAGTGACGATATTACATATTGAGGTAAAGTTCAGTGATCACATTAAACAAATTAAAAATTTAGTGATTATATTACGCGTTGAGTTAGAGTGTGCGGGCCGTTTATGTCATTTTGCCGAACAAGTCATTACACTGGTCAGGAACATTGAATCCATCTCATAATTTGACTATACAGATGGAATCATCTAAACCAGCCCATTAATTTGTCACGGTGGCATCGTGCACGCGTTCGGTCCATACAAGGAATTTTTTTCGCCATGTACAGCAAGCAGACAAAGGACCGGCCAGGTCGATGTCCCCCCATGTTTCTTTCGATTTAGCGCTTGTAATTAGCAAGGGGAAACGACACACAAAGAGCCAAAAGTCTTAACATGGTTTGGTCGCAGAAAGCATCTTTGATTAATTCAATTCGTAGCATTGTGGTGGCGTTTTGCTCTTTGCTGGAGAGGGTGTTTTTCGGACATGCGATAGGGATTTACGAAAGTGGGAGGGAGGGGCTTTCAATTTGGCTCCCACCCCATTTATTCCAAAAGATGTCGGTGCCCACGCGTGGATGTTGACATGAGTCATCCGCCCTTTCATTTATGCGCAAATCGCTCACCATCGGCAATCAATCATGATTGAAGAAATTTGTCAAGCTTAGTGGCAATTATGACAATTCAGTCATAAATTCTTTTTCAGCGAATTCAATTATAAATCTTTTGTATTTATATAAATTCAGTCCATTTGATCAATTTTGACCGGTCGGTACTGATCAATATGATCAAAACTAAATTTTGAAAAAATAAAATATTATTAAAAATTATTCATGTCAGTGTTGGCTAGATCAACTGAATTAGCGTAAACGCAAAAAATTTAGGATTGAATTGGCAAAACATAAAAAAGGGCTCAGGACTGAATTGACACAATTACAATAATTTAAGGATTTTTTTTGTAATTTTTCTGCCATCATTTGATAGATAACGATGGATATTTTGATTGCCTTTTTCCGGTTTTTATTGTCAAAAAAAAAAAAAAGGCCAATACCTGTAGATAATGATGTTATTGCGTATAACTCACCTCGTCATATTTTCATAGTTTATAAAAATGGATGAAGCTATTCCCCCCTAATAAAGCTAAAAACGCCCTTTTAATTGTGGAGTGACCAAAGTACTTTTCAATCCCTTTTCTATCATCTCTCTCTCCAGCCCACTTGCATTATTTTCCGCTGTCTCTCTTTTCAAATTCTCCGCAACTCGTCTCTTTCCTTCCCTTTTTGGTTTGTGTGGGAGAGCTCCTTCACAACCCTAACGCCCACATGTAATAAGAGTCACCTATCATTGGAAGAACTTAAGTGTACGTAAGTTACAAGTTTTAGGACTTAAATGTACGAAGTTCAAGTCTTAGAATTTAAGTTCTAGAACATGACAAGTTGTGGATTTGCATGATAATTATTGAAAGGAGAAGAAGAGAGATTTGCTCGGGTGTATTCTTACAAAGTACAACGCATTACGAGTTATTTTTGAACTTTGAACTTTGGCCGAGTAACACGGGACCTAAAGAGTGAGATTAGCCACACACACACATATATGGACCAATTGTCATAAACATTTTATAAGATTTCCTCGAACGATTCTTGTGGTTATATGGGGAACGAGCGTATGTTTAAGGCACGAAAATAGAATGGAAAAGAAAAGCAAGAACAGATTCATAGCTAAGGCACAAAGAGAGCAACATAACTAAAGATCTCAGGGAGGTGCGCAATGAATGCCTCGTACATGATTCTGCCTTGTAACGCAGCCAGGAACATCACAGTAATGGTAATGGATCTCTCTCTCTCTCTCTCTCTCTTCATTATGACCCTTGGTTCTCCTCGAGGAATATGCGAAGTCTTTATTAGGTTACCACCCAAACCCAGAAGCTCGTAATCAACGGCCGTTCAAGACGCAGTTGAATTGAACAAGAAGGTGGTTGAATTTTAAATCATCCTTTAAAGACACAACGATAGCACTAGGGCTACGGCCGAAACATAGGCAGCCTTCACTTTCAGCGACTGGTGACTGCTGTACAGCTAGCTATCTTACCGTTCTTTCTTCTTCTTTTATGTGTTTTTTAGAGCTAAATGTCAAGAGCTTGATCTTTATGTTCGTTGATTATGAGCAACTGAAGTGGAGAACTCCACTAGCATAACCCTTTCCACTTTCTAGTCAGACGCATCTTTTCTTTTGCCAATAATTGTCAATTTGGCATCCATGTTGGTAGGCCAAAAGTGTATCAATAGAAGAGTCCCACCTACAAAAGAGCTCACACCAAACATAGCATTGAATGTCTAAGATGGGTATGAATGAGTCAGATGGGATACATGAGCTAACTAGCTAAGGAATGCAATTCAACATATCGAACGACTCTCAAATTGAAAGATGCACCATAATTAATAACCAATATTACATGCGATTATATATCATTTCTGACGGTGTTATCATTATAAAGTCTCAATACATTTATCATGCGATAGATAATTAACTCTAAATTAAGTCGGAGAACTACATATATCAACAGTATCTCCACGTTTTGTGTCTTTTTGAAATACTTTAAAAGAATAAGATTCCATTTTGAAAGTTAATTTGAGAAAAAAAGTTCCATCATAACATTCTTCATGAGAAAACATCTCTATCTATTAGTCAAATATAAGGAACAGTGGCCATTTGCCTGGTTAGGCCGAAAAAGATGAACCCTTTGGGGCCGTAAATGTAGCCCGCCAAAAGTGGCCGCCGAGTTACAATTGAGGATAAGCCCATTAGAGAAGCGACTGCCAATTTAAGCCGCGGTTTGATGTAGGGGTTTGCCCAGTCCCGTTGTGAAACCGGACCGGATCGGACCAAAATCAGCCGGTTCTGGGTGATTCTCGAGAGATCCGTCCAGCTTGTGTATCAGTTTCTGGGGCGTTGTGGGGTCTGGGCAATGAGCCTGAGCTTTGAGGTTTTGCGGGGTTGATGGCAGGCAAAAAGTGGGAAGGTGCAGTTTGCGTATTAAGTGGCGGTGAAGTGGGTTTTTGCTTTGCTCATTGGAGTTGGTAAGCTGTGCATTTTACAACTCTCATTGGTAGTCTCGACTCTCGAGGGCTTCTTTTTTTTTTTTTTTTGTGAAGAAACAAAAAAAACAAAAAAACTATAACCGGTCCCGGTCCAACCGGAGAACCAGGCCGGGACCCGGTCTAGTCCGGTGTGTTTCTCGAATGGACAGGGTCGGTTTCGATTCCCTGGTGGGAACGGGACCCGACTTGGACCGATCACCCCTGGTTTGATGTGCATCTGGAGAGAAGAAAACCCCGGCCAATTTTCGGAAGCTGGAAGTCTGCACTCTGGTCGACAATGCATTAGATCTCCCGAGTCAAATGCGCCTCCAGAACTTGACCAGGACGTCACCTGCCCCGAGGTCACGCAAGAACTTCCCGAGTCAACATCGCTTAACAAGTGTCGCTGTCGCCCGCCATCCAGAAAGTCCCGCTTCAAGTCTTGAGCCTGACCCGATACGGGGATTTGATATCCACGCCCGTCTAGTGCGTCTGTGCCTTCGAGAATGCGGACAATTCAAATCCCATCACCTGTTCGACGAAATGCCGCAGAGAGCAGCGCGGGCGACAACTATATGCAGGGTGATCCATGGCCAGGGCACGAAATATGGAATTGGATCAAAAGGGTCGCTAGGGAATGCGATTCTCGATCTTTATGCCAACTGCGGGGATGGGGATTACGCGGAGAAGGCGTTTAGTCGGCTTGAGGGGAGAGATATCCTGGCTTGGAACTCGCTTCTTTCGATGTATTCCAGGCGGGTTTCCGTTCAACAGGTTAAGTGGCACTTTGGGCTACTTAAGCGTCATGGAATGGTGCCAAATGAGTTCACTTATTCAATCGTTTTTTCTGCTTGCGCAAGGACTACGGATGTTGACTTTGGGAAACAAGTACACTGTGATCTTGTTAAAGTGGGATGGGAGTTCGGTTCGTTTTGTGAAAGTTCAATTATCGATATGTATGCCAGGTGTGATTGTCTCTTGGACGCAAGGCGGATTTTTGATGGGGTGTTAGAACCTGATACAGTTTCTTGGACAGCAATGATTGCAGGGTATATTAGAGGAAATTTGCCAGAGGAGGCACTCAAAGTTTTCGAGAAGGTGAAGAAGGCTGGCCGTGAACCAGACCAGGTGGCATTTGTTACTGTCATTAGCGCTTATGTTGGTGCAGGAAATCTTGAGGGGGGACGTGAGCTGTTTTCCCAGATGCCAAACCCTGATGTTGTGGCATGGAATGTGATGATTTCAGGTCACGCTCAAAGAGGACATGAGGTGGAAGCACTCCACTTTTTCGAAAAAATGAGGAGGGCTGGCACTAAATCAACAAGATCCACCTTAGGTAGCATATTGAGTGCTATTGCTGCTCTAGGCGCCACTGAGTGTGGCTTGTTAGTTCATGCTGAAGCAATTAAACAGGGTTTGAGCTCTAGTGTTTATGTTGGAAGTTCTTTGATAAGCATGTATGCAAAGTGCGGGAGAATGGAAGCTGCGATGAAAGTTTTTGATGCTTTAGAGGAGAAAAATGTGGTTTTGTGGAATGCAACGCTTGGGGGGTTTGCACAAAATGGTTATGCCAGTGAAGTTGTGGAACTGTTTACCCAGATGAAGAGATGTGGTTTTCAGCCCGATGAATATACCTATACTAGCATTTTGAGTGCATGCGCAGGCTTGGAATACATAGAAGTGGGTCGACAATTGCACTGCACCATCATCAAGAACAGGTTGGCATCAAATTTGTTTGTTGGAAATGCGCTGGTGGATATGTATGCCAAATCCGGGGATCTGGATGAGTCAAGGAAACAATTTGAATGCTTAAAGAGCCGAGACAAAGTTTCCTGGAACGCAATCATCGTTGGTTATGTGCAGGGGGAAGAAGAGAATGAGGCCTTCAAGATGTTTCAACAGATGAATTTAACTGGTATAGTGGCTGATGAAGCAGCTTTGGCAAGCATATTCAGTGCTTGTGCTAATACTCAAGCTCTGGATCAAGGCAAGCAAGTACACAGTCTTGCTGTGAAATCCGGTCTAGAAACGAGCCTTTATGCTGGAAGCTCTCTTATTGACATGTATGCAAAGTGTGGGGACATTGGAGCAGCTCTTGTCGTTCTCTTGCACATGCCCGAGAGAAGTGTTGCTTCTATGAATGCTATGATTGCTGGTTATGCTAAAGATAACTTGGATCAAGCTATAAACATGCTAGGAGAGATTCATGACATGGGAATGACTCCGAATGAGATAACTTATTCAAGCATTTTAGATGCATGCGGTGGAGTTCAAGTGTTGATTTTAGGAATGCAAATCCATTGTTGTGTATTAAAAAGTGGTATTTGGTACCATGAGGACTTCTTGGGTGTCTCCCTTCTGCGCATGTATATGAACTCTGAGAGTACATCAGATGCATGTATTCTCTTCTCAGAATTTCCAAATCCAAGGAGTTCTGTATTATGGACTGCTCTAATTTCAGGGTACACTCAAAATGATTGCAATGAGGAGGCTTTGAAGGCTTTTCGGGAAATGCGAAGACACAATGCACCACCAGACCAAGCCACATTTGTTAGTATCCTAAAGGCTTGCTCCATCCTATCTTCACTGCAAGATGGTAGACAAATACATCCTCTCATGTTTCACTCTGGTTTTGACTTAGATGAGTTAGCTAGTGTTGCTCTTCTAGACATGTATGCTAAATGTGGAGATGTGAAAAGTTCCGTACAAGTATTTAATGAGATGACTAGTAAAACTAGCGTGATTTCATGGAACTCGATGATTGTTGGTTTTGCTAAAAATGGCTTTGCAGAAAAAGCACTACAAACATATGATGCAATGAAGCAATCGAATGCTGTTCCTGATGACGTTACTTTCCTGGGTGTTCTTACGGCCTGTAGTCATGCGGGAATGGTAGTGGAAGGCCGTGATATCTATGATGAAATGGTGAATCACTATGGGATTCAGCCGAGAGTAGATCACAGTGCTTGTATGGTTGATCTTCTTGGGCGTTGGGGGTTTCTTGAAGAAGCAGTGGCCTTCATTGATAAATTAAAGTCTGAACCCGATGCTATGATTTGGACCACATTACTTGGTGCTTGTAGATTGCATGGAGATGAAATAAGGGGAAAGTTGGCCGCTGAGAAGCTCATTGAGTCAGAGCCTCAAAATTCTTCACCTTATGTCCTGTTGTCTAATATATATGCCGCATCAGGAAACTGGCAGGAGGTAAATTCATTGAGGAGGCAAATGAAGGAAAAGGGCCTGAAGAAGTTGCCAGGGTGTAGCTGGATTACTGTGGGAAATAAGACTAATTTGTTTGCAGCAGGAGATGAGTCCCTCCCTCGTGCTGGTGAAGTTCACGCACTTCTAAACAATTTGACATCTCTAATTAAAAAAGACGATCATATCAAAGAAGAGAATCTTCTCTATGGTATATAGGTTGTAATTGTTCTTATTTGCCAAGATTTGGATCTATCAAATGGATGGGAAAGGTGAGGAGAGACGAGACTGCTGAATGAAATGCTCATAGAGAAAGTGACTTTCTCATACTCAAAGGTCTGATTTGCAATTTATCCTGCTTTGCTTCCCCTGGCAGAGGAGTTATAGCTTGCTTATTCTGGACCTCAGGTCTTGTAAGCATTTGCATCCAAGTAAGAGTCCAAATCAGGGAAATCCCGAAGGATCATTCATATCCTTGCCAACAGGTGCTCTGTAAATGGATCTTCTTGATCACCTTCATATGCACGAAAGAAGATCTAGAAGATCAGTTGCTAACTGTAATTCTTGAATGGGGTGGCATTTCCAAAAACTTATGATGTTATCTTCGACAGTTGGTATGATGAACCAGATCTTCAGCCAGTAAAGAGTGGTATATAGCGTTCCCTTTTGTTCTGTAATTCATCGCTTGAAGGAAAGTCCTTTTGTTTATTAAACTTTAATTTGGTAAAAAGTCTTTTTGGCAGGTCACCAATTTAGGCATGGGAATGATGTATTCATGACCTATCGAAGCCACCTCTCCTCAAATCATTTGGAGGTCCATAAGGAGCTTCATACATTTGATTAAATCGCCTTATTCTCGGTCAACTACAATGGACAAGTGCTTGCTCATCCATGCAATTAGGTAAACATCTCAAGCTCGAAGGCCCGGTGCACGCAATGATCCCTCTGGAACCCCAAATCGCCTTGTATATTCTCACAAATCATAGAAGTAGAAGAGGGTTCTCAGTGCTCTGTCAAGACAGGAATTACATATGCAGACATGTTATATCATCTTCCAAAGTTGGAAAAAAAGCAACCTTTTTAAGTTTGCATCACAAATCAGGACGAGTTTCCATTCCTGGAGGGTTCTTATGATGAGTCCTGAAATAATATTGCAATTAGACAGTGCTCTAAAATTTCCCTAGAACAGTAACCCCACTCTTGTTTTTTTTGCTGTTTCAACAGGGATCGACGTGTGCTGTGGTGGGGGCAATTGAGTCCATGGGAGTCAATAAGCGCTGCTCAACATCACAGCCTCCAATAGCTTTGCAATTCCTTCAGTTTGGACATCCGTGCGTGGCGGGAGATATGGTGATCGATCCAGATCTTATTCTCAAATGCTAATCGCCATTATCCTTCTTCTGTGTTCGTAAATCCACTGTAACATCAAGGGTTCATGATAGATAGGCCATATGTCATCAACTGTACATTCATCTATATTATGAAAATAAATATCCAGTACATTGCTCTATCTCAAACTTCTAAAAGATTGCAAATGATTAATGGGCTCTTTTGTCAAACAAAAGCGTGCCCGTTGCGAAGTTATTGCGACCCTTTAGAGGCGGACTCCAAAAAAAGTTGTCGCAAGATGGCTCACAAACCACTAGACAGGCATGGATATCTAGGGGTGAGCATGGTTCAAGTGAGTGGTTCCTACCATAGAATCGGGAACCGCCCACTAAGGATCGGTTTCAAAAAATTGGAATAAAAAATTGCCCGTTAATTTCATGGATCCACCTGAGAACCGGACTGCCGGTCTGATTCAGTTCCCGAGTGGGTCCATGGAACCGGTCCCACTAGCCAAGGATGGAGACAGAAAGATGAAGGCAGAGACGGAGATGAAAAGTCAAAGATGGTGAGATAAGTATCGACCGAGAAGAGAGAGAATAAGAGTGAGTGGGAGGCGAAAGCAAAAAAGGTGTTTCTTGGCTCTATATGAGAATATGAGGTTGTGAGCGTGAGCTTGTTAGGTTTAATTTAGGGATTTATGTTTTTTCTTTTTAAAAAAAATTAAAAATTAAATAAATATATTATATTTATTAGGAAAAATATCACCAAAAATTTTAAACTATGCCACCTATGATAAATTTACCCTAAACTTTTTTTTATGACACAAAAAACCCAAAACTATGCCATTTGTGACATATTTACCTCACAATACTTTAACCCATGGACATTTTCGTGTTTTACCTTTTTCTATTTTTTTTCCTTTTTTTTTTCTTTTCTTCTCTCTTCCCTCCGCCAGCCATGGCAGAGGGAAGCCAGCGAGGATGGCTCTAGCCGGTGTTGGGGTTGGGCAAGGCCTACCTTCATCGGATCCGGTGAGGGCAATCGTTGCCGGCGTCAGGTGAGAGCTGCCCTCGCCCACCCAAGTGACGGCAGCCTTTGCCCAACCCAACACCGGCAATGACTACCCTCGCTGGCTTCCCTCCGCCATGGCCAGCAGATGGAAGAGAAATGAAAGGAAAAAAAAAAACAGAAAAAGGAAAAAGACAAAAATGTCCATGGGCCAAAGTATTATGGAGTAAATGTGTCACAAATAACATAGTTTAGTATTTTTCGTGTCATAAAAAAAGTTCAAGGTAAATTTGTCGCAAGTGATATAATTTTGGGTTTTTCGTGTTACAAAAAAAAGTTCAGGGTAAATTTATCACAAATAACATAATTTAGAGTTTTTGGTAGTATTTTCCATATTTATTATTATATTACTAGTTAGGTTTAGGTGGGTGGGTGGGTGGGTGGTTCTACACCTAAAACTGGGAACCGGATCAATACCTATCGGTTCCCTTAGGAACCATCGATTCTAGGCGGTCTTGAGCGGTCTAAGTGGTTCTCAGTTCTTTTGCATACCCCTATGTATATCCTTTTTTCTAGGTGCCGTGGGTGCTTCATGGGTTCTTCAAATTCTATTGATCACAACTTGATTTATCAATCATTTTTTTAAATTGATTATTACGGTAGAGGTGCCATTAATTTATTCTAATTGGTTGACTCGTTACGCTAGATTAGTCTAATTTCGATCAATCGGTTACTCTTTTCTTTTAAGGGAAAAGCTTTTCATGTGATCATAATTAATTTTGTTTCCAACATCTAATTCTAGATGTCCATGCATTAAAGGTCATGAATAACAAACCTTGCAATTATCAAAGAATGACCGAGCTACTGTGATAATATTTAAACGCACTCACGAGATTTCCTGAAAAGCAAAAAGTTCTGAATATGACAGTAATGAACATGCAAATCATTGCTAAAAATAGAACCGGTAAGTAAGGCAATAGATAAATCATAAATGGCAATGAAATCACTCTCCTAAAATGCAACTCTATAAAGAATACATGGAGTAGCCTTCCTCAGCATGCAAATTTCTAATGGCGAATTTTATGTTTTCTCCCGATACTTAAAATGATATCGAATCTAAAATGACATGTGGGCCGGTCCAATAAACCAAGCAGCTCACGCATCACATCCACGTCAGTCGCCGACAAAAAATGTACGGTTTTGAATTTATTTTTTAAAAAAAATTTACCTTTTTTTTGCCAGAAAAAGAGTTTCAAGTTCCGAATTCACGATTTTATCATAGTAAGAATAACATGCTAAAATTGAACTAAACTAATTAAACATCAGTGACCCTAATTCTTGCCTCTCCACCCATTTTCTCTATCCTACCAAGAATAGTCCAGTGCGTCCTCAATCCTTGAACTCGGTTTTATGCACAAAATGCTCGATTCACTACTGTCTAAAAGCTTTGAGAAGCAGCCTCGTCTCGTATTCTCTAATTTCAGTGCCAGCTGGCCCAGGAGTGGCCCATCACGTGTTCGTCTAATTGCGTACGCCCCCGCACCTGTACAAGCCGCCTCTCCTTTATGTCACCGACAAGCTTAACTATGAGCTAACTGCTGTTAGACCAACCCTTCACCAGAACCCAGGCTTACTTCAAGAAGAAAGAACGAGGAAGCTTCCTACTGCAGCTTCGGCCTCGAGGTGGATTGCCCAGCAAGGCGAATTCCCTTTTTGACGAAGCTGCCCGCTTGAAGTTTGGCATCAGGAGCAGAAATTTCCCGTTTGGCAGCTTGAGCAGCGGATAAATGTTGGTACTTTCTTGGATTTCGGCTCAATGAATGGAAATGGGTTCTTGAAAATCGCAAAGATTTGTTGGTACTTATGAATGCTCAGAGGCTCATTTTGTTTTTGAATTGTATTTGCACCGTGTCTGATCTACTCTTTGCTTAAATGGGTTTCCTTGTTTTAAAGGTTACCAGCTGGCTTTGGTGTTGTGGGGAGGGATGATGACTGTTATATTCGTTAAACCGGCTTTGAGGCTATAGTGACTAATGATGGAAATGGAAGTGGCGGACACACGGATTATGAGTAAATTTTAGCAGGAATTCATCTGTCAATATGAGGCCATTGTTCAAGAGGGGTGTGAGTTTTGCCTGCCAAATGGTCACAGATCACTGTGAAGTCCGGGTCTTTGGTCCAATCAATGGATTTACCGCGATGGGTTCGTTGTTCTCTTTCCTTGTAGCAATAACCTGTGCATGTCTGTTTGTCTTACCCATTTTTGAGCCTGCCATATACACATCCGAGATTCCCAAAACTAGCGGTTTGAATTCGATGCACACGTGCAATGTGTTTGAAGGGAGTTGGATCCCCGAAGAAAGTTACCCCCTGTATAATGCCTCGCAATGTCCATTTGCTGAGCGTGGTTTTAATTGCTTGGCTAATGGCCGCAGAGATAGAGGTTATACGAAATGGAGGTGGAAGCCTAAGCATTGTGATATCCCCCAGTTTGATGTTCGCACGATTCTAGAGTATCTCCGTGGCAAGCGTATTGTCTTTGTCGGTGATTCGTTGAGTAGGACACAGTGGGAGTCTTTCATATGCATGCTCATGACGGGCGTGGACGACAAGAGGAGTGTATATGAAATAAATGGGAATCACATCACTAAACAGATCAGGTTTCTGAGCGTCGGGTTTAGCTCTTATAATCTCAGGGTCGACTTCTATCGGTCAGCATTCTTGGTGCAGCCTGGTCCAGTGCCCAAGCGGGCACCCAAAAGGGTCAAATCGACCATTAGATTGGACAAGTTGGATGATATTAGCAAAGAGTGGATTGATTCTGATTTTCTGATCTTCAACTCAGGGCATTGGTGGACACCTACGAAGCTCTTTGAGATGTAAGTCATCCGTGAGTACTTTCGGTCAGATCCGTGTGACTGGAAGTATAACTTCTTTTCCATGACCTTTACCCATCTATTTTTGTTTGTTCTGTTTTAATAGTCTTGAAGAGGGTTTGTCTGCTCAAAAAGTATATGTGATGTCTACCTGCAAGATCTTTTTTTTCCACAGATCTCCAATTTTACTAATTAACCATTCTATGACATGCTTTTCTCAAGAGGTGCACCTTTTACTCTATGGAAATAATTAGTTGGGCATCTTAGCTGTGTATTATGCTGATGCGAGGATATGCTAAATGCTAAATTGTATGTTAGAAGTCTTGTGGAAGCTGTGAAAATGATGAATTGAAGCAACTAAATGAAATCATATTCTAGTTTCCTTCTAAAAAACTATGATATTCTTCTCAATTTCCAAATTAGGGAATGGCCTTAATTTCATTTAGATGGGCTTGGCTAGATGTAATTTTCACTCGATAAATGAGCATTAGCAGACGTTTTCCTTGATTATCAGCACCTGACCCTGTGAATCATTTCTGCTTCTCTGTACTTGGATAACTTGGAGGAAATCTTTGTCTGTGGTAGATAATCATTCCATGCTGTGTCAAAACAAATATCTGGGAGAAGCCTACAAAAATGTGATGCTTTTTGGCATACCAGGAAATTTATTTGGTGGAAGCACGTTAAAATGTTTAACCCGATGGCAATAACTTACAGTTCTTCTGTGACAGTGACATCTGAAAAAAAAAATGTTCTCCCTTAAGTGATGTCTTTCTGTGCTACTTGTTTGGTAGAGTTGTTGAATGAGCCGTTGCATCATTTTTGTGGCTGTATAGTTTCTTGCCAGAGTTTCTACATGGTGAATAAAATTTAACACGGATCACCTTGCTTTGTGGGATAGGGCTTAGAAGTGATTGCTGTTGACCTGGAACAGAATTCTAACATGCCTTTGCAGACAGGGGTTGTTATTTTCAGCACGGTGGATCCCTGAAGCTCGGGATGCCAATTGCATCAGCCTTCAAAGCTGCATTAAACACTTGGGCATCTTGGGTTGAGAGCAACGTCAACCCCAATCGGACGTCTGTGTTCTTCCGGACATTCGAGTCTTCTCACTGGAGGTATGCAAGCAGTATTGTAATTTCATACCCTTTCGCAGTTGTTGTAATGGCTGCATTGGCTTTTTTGGTGGGTTGGAGTGCTACACTGATAATTTATTTTTGACGTACTCCATTTAACAGTGAAATCAGTTTATGTCTTCAGCTGTTGGTCTAGGAAAAAGTTCCCTTTCAATCTTCTTTCCTCTGACAATTCACATTCGTTCATTTATGTTGTCCTTGCGAAGTACAAATTAAAGGATAAAGTGCAATACAATGTGCTGTGACTAATGTTAGTGTAGATGAAGAAAAGAACAAAAGGGTTGAGCCTCTTTTGCTTGTTTAAATATGTATATTTTGCCAGTCTAGGAATGTGGTGAGGACCTCAAACCAGTGATTTCGCTTGTTTCAGCGGTCGCCATCGTAATTCCTGCAAAGTTACTCGAAGACCCTCCTCTAAAGCCAATGGGAGGGACAAGAGCTCGATCTCGGACATAATAATGAAGGTCGCAAAGCAAATGGCGTTTCCAATACACGTGCTTCATGTTACTCCGATGGGGGCATTCAGGAACGATGCGCACGTCGGTACTTGGAGCGATAATCCATCAGTGCCCGATTGCAGCCATTGGTGCCTACCAGGAGTTCCCGATATGTGGAACGAGATCCTCTACTCCTATATGCTGTCCAAGAACGGTGAACTTTTCCAATGAGCGACAACTGTTGCAACTTGCGGCTTAAACTCTGTTGTACATGAACTGTTTCCTTGTTACCCTGATTGAGAGTTCGAGGAATATAGGATGTAGTGCTTGGTGTGATCTTTGGAGTTGATAGTGTGTGCTGTCTGTCTCGCTGTTGGTTGTGGAACTTTGATTCTTTCTGAGATGATGTTTCCTGTGGGTTCCTTTGTACTGCTGATCAGCAAGGAAAGGAGATGTTATGAACAGATTTGATATGCAGTTGGACACTAACAATCTGCATTTGAGTCATTGTAGGGGGCTATCATGGATCTCTTAGCCTGATAAATTGAATCAACAAGAACATAATGATTCTGCTTGTGTTTACGGAACTCAACATTTTCTTGTTGAAACAAAGGTCCTGATTGGAATTTAAATGAATGAACTAGAGCATAATCCATATTGTAATCTACCAGCCACACTTCTAAGTTTATAATACACTTTGAACTGAAAATTAAGCTTCAGTCATCTTTCATGCGCCTTCCGTTCCCAAAGCCAAGCTGAACTGTCTTAAAACCTCAAAACGAAGCTTCACACTCTCTTCTTTTCTTTTTCCTTTCCTGTCTTCCCATGTAGATTTTTAGGAGTAGAGATTGATCTCCTTGTTGAACATCCAGCTGAACCTTACACCCTGTGGGCCCATCATCCGGGCTCGCTCCTCGGCCCGCTCCTGGAGCCTCCTGATCCGGGGCGCGAGCCCGCAGACGAAGTCCTGAGCCCGCCTCCCCTCTGCCGTCAACCCCTCCAGCTTCTCCAGCCTCCACCGGCCAGTCAGGAACTCGAGTATGTCCGCGTAATCGTGGGCGGTGTACACGCCAAGCCGCTGCGCCACGGCCGAGAAATGCTCGAACAGCTTCGGGTCCTGCCCGTCGTACATCAGGTGCGCGGGCATCGTGATCTTCTTGCGCATCATGTCGGCGATCGCGACCATCGCGCCCGCGGGGTCCACCTCCAGGAGCTTCTCGACGATCCTCGAGTAGGCGTTCTCGTGGCGCTTCTCGTCGGCCGCGATGGTCCCGCATATGCGCGCGAGCACCGGGTCGCCGCCCTCCTTGGCCAGCCGGGCCGTGTTGCCATGGGAGACGAACGTGGCTCGCTCCTGGAACGACGTGTAGACGAATCCCAAGTACGGGTTGTTTTCCGTTCCAGGGTCCTGTCAAGATTCGAAGAATTCGGAGTACATTTTCTATCAAACAAGTGTCTTAACGACAGACATTAAAGAAAAAGAAGACAACATGTAATAATACATCAGAACGAGATTTGTCTCTACTTTTTGTTTACCAAATACCTCTTGATGTTTTCAAATTGGCAAATAAAATACCTTTTTCGGAAAGAGGAATAGTTTATTAGCTATCTGATTGAATGTTGGATCTTTTCAATGGCAATGTCGAAACATGTTCTCCAATTACTTGGATAGTCGCCTCATTCGAATTTGACAAGCAAGAGACAATGTACAATAAAAAAATCATCACATTGTCAAATCTGCAAAATCTGATTTACCAGCATTAAAAAATCAGCACATAGATGCAAGAAATGTACTTTGTTTTATCATTCGATTTCCCTCGGTTATTTCAAAAATGGAGACCAAACTTGTCCCGTGCGTGCATGTTGGAGCCATTGAGCATATACGTACCATTCCGGATCCGATCAGGTACTGGACCGTCCTCTCGATCATGAGCATGTCGACCCGGCCCGACAGGTAGAGGTACGCCCGGAGCAGGTCCCCGTGCCGGTTCTCCTCGGCGGTCCAGGCCCGGGTCCACGCGGCCCACGGGCATGGGCTGGCCCCGGTCTCGTCCCGGACCCCGTCGAGGGTGTTGATCATGGTCTGGTACGTGGGCAGGGCGTCCTCGGTGATCATGTCCCCCACGAGCACCACGAAGTACTCGTCGGGGAGCTCGGCGGTCCGCTCCCGGAGCTGCGCCACGCGGTCCGTGAACTCGTCCGTGGGCAGGGACGAGTCCGGGACGAACTCCTGGGGCTGCCAGCACTGCTCCACCGGCTTCAGCAAGGGGAGCACGTTTTGGGAGGCCCAACCCTCCAGGGACCGGAACACCTCCACCTTCTCGGGTGGCATCGAGTGGGTCGTTCTCTGGTGCTTGAGGACGGCCGCCGGCGCCGCCACCGCGGAGATGGGCGGCGGGCGGCGGAGGCTGGCGGCCGACAGCGGAGGGACGCGGCGGCGGGGGGCGTCACGTGGGGCCCATGCAGGGTGCCTGGCTAGGGAGAAGGAGGCTTGCATGGCTGTCCTGTGCGCGGCGTGGGGATGTCCGGGAGCGTGCAAAGTGTGATGGCAATTGGGGAAAGGGAGGGTCGATGCTCATTTATAAGTACAAGGGCAACAAATTGGCCTCAATGTCCCCCGAAAATTACACGTATGCCATCAGCACGTGCTTGCGGATCTTGCTTGGTCCTTTGGTTTGTTTGCTCGTTAGGGTCCAAGGTTGTTCGGATTTAGCATCAGCATCATCCAACAAGACGACTTGGTCGTTCCGTCCGTCCGTCCGTCCGACACCTGATAAACTTATTTCCCACAAGCAAAGATTACATTTTCAATCAAATCGGCGGGTGGGATTCCCCGTGTCGAAGATTACAGCCGGACCGAGACGCTCGTCGCGCTGCCCGCCGAATCCTTAAACAACAGTCGCTCGCCGCCCCGATAAGCCGCGTCCGAATTTTCGGTCCAAAAAATAAAATCTTTAAAAAAATTCTACATAAGGAAATAAGGAAAAGATTTCAGAGCGACTCCGGTTATGATATTGATCATTGCTTTTGATCCCTCGGTGGTGAGTGGGGAAAGGAGTGCCCGAGAAGGGCATAATGGTCATTCCACAAAACCAAAAAAGGGTGGCGAAAGCATTTTCCCCGGAAAACGTTGAAGGAGCTGCCGTGTCCAGTGCAAAACCAGGGGTGCAGCTGTTTTCTAGGAGAGAGAGAGAGAGAGAGAGAGAGTGAGGAGGAAACTGTGGGAATAGAAATGCAACTTTAATTGCGGCCTCATTAGTTGGCAGCCCAATGACTGCGACACGTCATCAAATCGTAGTCCACTAATCGATGTTTATAATTTAATCACCCCGATGCACACAATTCAACAAGTGGCCCCGAGATCTATGGTATATCTCTTTATTTATTTATTTATTTATTTATGTCGCAATAGAATAATCTGTGTGTCCTATTAATAAATAAATGCCTCCGAGATCCTAATTCAAGTGTATACACTGTATAAGCCAAAAAAAAAATAAAATTAATGGTCCCTTGATTGGTCACTGAACGAGCGCTTTCAGGACATTCGTGGGTATCGGAAACGGGCTATGTAGCGCTCGCTCCCTGTAATTATATTGAAGGGGCGTAATCGATTGAAGATCACGAGGCGTTCCGAAGAAGTGAACTTATCTTTTATTTTTTACTTTTAAATTTTATGTTTTCTGGATTGCATCATCTGTTAGCTTCGTCGATTAGATAAAAAAAAAAAAAGGAGATCATTGATCTGGTAAAAACAATCAAAGAATTTCACGATGTCCTTGCCAAGATCATTTTCTATTTCGTTTGGTATTTCGCGGGTGCAAACAGTACGCAAATACAACAAAGAGTATATATTTCCTCGATAGCACAACCAATAAGCAGTTAGATGAATGCATGATTTAATATTTAATTATTAAACATTACGCTTAGTTTGATTTGTTGAACTCGAAATCCTGCTCTGATATCATGTGAGATTTTGGTAGAATCACTGCTAATTACTCTAAAAAATTAAGTTATCAGATGAAGGCATAATATAATATTTAATTATTTTAGCAGATACTCGAATATTTCCTCAATAATGAGATGACGAATACATGTCCGTGAAATTTGAAACAGAATATAGATAATGATTAATATGAATAATTTCGAATTTATTAAATATAGGAAACAAAATTCATTGGAAATGTCTGTGTCCGAATTGGGTCAAATCCGTTTGACCCACCACCCGAGGACTTTGGGGTCGAGGTAGTCATGGTCGCTCTAACGACATGGTTGTAGCTTGGAGCTCCTGTTGCTTCCTTGACGAATGTTTTGCCTCTTGTTTTGTCCACAGAATAATAATAACAATAAAAATAAAAAAGACAATTGGTCTCTTCCAAAAAAATCTAGCACGTGACCCTCTTTTTTCTCAGTTGTAATAACACCCCCCAAAAAAAAAACCCATATGTAAAAGTTCGGCATAAAAATTTAAGCAAACGGATAGAAAAAATATATATATATATCTATATATATATATATATATATATATATATATATATAAAGAACGTGCAAACTCACTCTTTTGATGATACATCTATCAACATTATGAAAAGAAAAAAGAAATCCTATTTCTACATCGTAATATCAAATATCAATTGCTTACACATGTCAAGAAGTATGAATCCGATACTTGATACGGTCTCTGTTGTATCTAATCTCTTTGAACCCAGATCATGAGTATATCCGTCATGAATCTGCTTGCAGGTTGCCTTGAATTTGACAGGGGAGGATTCTTTGCGGAGCCGCTGGTCCCGGGGTGGACGTATCGCTTTGAATATGGGGGCGGGGAGGCCGATCTTAGCTCGGACCGCCGAGGCTCGCCCGGAAAACTGCCCGGTCGCTGCATCAGGAAGAAGAGATTATTTATTTGAGATGGTGGGCGGAAGAATTGCCTGTGTTCTTTGAAGGACCATATGATCTTCCAAACGTAAGGAACGATTGTTTTTTCACGAAATCGTAGGACGAATGTTCCCCCTGTTCCTCAAAGTTTCACTTACCCGCATTGCTGTTTCATCGGCTGCTGCTGCCTCGTGCCGCTGTCTCCGCGCCGTCAAGCAGCAACGTATCATGGCTGCCAAGGCTACAACGATCATCAGGAGGCCAAACAAAACAAGGGCGACCACCGCCCACGGGGACATAGAATTGGGCGGCGGCTGTGGCGGCGGCATTGGAAATACGTATTGCATGTGCGGGAGCGGCGGAGCTAGCAAGTGTGAAGAAGAAGGCGGCGGTGGTGGTGGTGGGGGGCCTGGCACGTACGGCTTGTGGGGTGGCGGAGGTGGGTTAGGAACACATGGTCCTAAACCTTCGAGTTTCCGAGAGGCCATGGATTGATCCTTCGTTGAAAACCCTCGTGCATGCTATTCGAATTATATATACGAAGCGAGCGATCGAATGTGCTCGGTTTCTATGGCAATTCGTGAACTCCAAATATGGAAAGAAAGCAAGTTACGCCTCTTTGATATTATATCTCTGAGTTGATTATTACTATTATTGCACTCTAATTACTTCATTTATAACTCCACTTTACTTCCATTCATCTAAAATCTTTGTGACACTAATCTAGGAATGCTCGAGGAATTGTCATTATAGGAAGGCGATATTCTTGTTCTCTTGTTTCGTCTTTACTTCATATATTTACCTAGATGTTTCTCATTGGGTATTCAAGGAAACCTGATTTTTATTTTATACGGTCGTTCATCAGAATCACTGTACATCTTGTTGCTAGATTTGGGCCGACTAAAGATGTCCACAATTGCGCCACATGAGCAAAATTTATTCTTGCCGTTAAAGAGCGTCACTTGTAAATGGAGAAAGCACGAGCACCTCCCCCGTCGGATCGATCTTGCCGGTCGGCAGTCACCACCCTGCAGCATGTACTCAAATGCCTTGTTGATCTCCAAGAAGGCAACTGAGTGGGTGATGAACTTCTTCAACTGCAGTTCCTGCAATAATTTGGGAGAAACCGTGAACTCCACCTTGAGGCTTTCTTGAGAATGATATGCACCATCGACTAGCTGTGTGACAGCAGCTTCTCCCCTTGTTCATGTACTTCTCCTCGGTCTGCGGCTTGTAGTTGCCGAAGAAGGTGCCCTTTAATGTCCTCTCATTCAAGATATTCATCGGATGGGTCTGGAATGCGTGTCCTTGTTCGGCACGCCGACAAGCATGGCAACACCCCAACCCTGAAACGGAGGAGACTCATTTGTTCACGGGATTTACATCGTGAACATACTCAAATGCCGAGATCATCGCTTGGATGCTCCCGGTACATTCGACACTCCTGTCTACTCCTCCATTGGTCATCTCTGCAATCACCTGATTTCAAGAAGATGAGCATTCAGATGAACAGAGAACATGACTTTTCATCCATCCATGCAAGCAATTTGATGAAATGGAGAATTGTTCCGGGTGGTACTAATGCAGTTCCCCTCAACATGGCATAATAAAAACTTATGAAAGCGAGATGGCCAGTAACTTACCTCTTGAACAGGTTTACTATGATCTTTAGGATTCCACAAACTCAGGAACGCCAAACTTCTTTGCTGTCGCAGAAATTTGGGTATGAACCATAAGTAAGGATCCAAATATAAAACGAAAAGAAAACCAAATGGTACACACATGGAAACCTCCTAAAATTGTAACCGTACTTATAGATGCTATAGATCACAATTACCTTCTTCAAATCTATTCCGGTTCAAATCAACTCCAATGATCCTGGAAGCACCAGAGAGCCTCGCCCCTTCAGCAGCCTCGAGTTGAGAAACAATTGGAAGGGAAGAAAAGTGAGAAACAATAGCCCTTTTCTAATTGACAAACCGGAGAGGCAAGATCACTCACAGCAAGCCCGACAGTGTCCAAGCCAAAAATAGCAAGAGACTGTCCCTTTTTCGGCTTTGCAATATTCAGCGTCGCACCCAGTCCTGCAGGCACAAAAGATAATGCCGCTGAAACATGGTGTGGCTACCAATATCATTTGAACACTCCGAAAAGGAGTAGTGTCAAAGATACCGAGTTTCCACTAATATGTCTTAAAAAAGTGGTGTTGCCATATGATTTGGTAGTATATGGCCTGAATGTTTGTCAGTAGATGTGATCAAGTACAAAGTGATCAATTGTGTTAAATAAGCCAACAAGAGCTTGCCACCATTTATTCCACAATCCTTCGTCGAGATACCTATATTCTTATTGCATGACATCTATATTGGGAATTCAAAGTTGAACATGTGGATATCCCACAGCTAAGGACACAGAATTTGTCAAGAGGTGCGGCAGGGTTGATCTTATCAACGCAGCCAACCCAAAAAACCGTGTACTCACTGAAAGTGGAGGTTCCGACAAAGTGGTATGTGAGCTTCCCATTGATGGAGTTTCTTGTTTTGCCGTAGTTGAGCATGAAGCCCCTGTCGGTGTTGATCCTGAGGAGGTTACATGTTGCTCTCCTCTGTTTTACAGTGCTCACAATCCCCGCATTCCCCGGTGAACACCGGAAGGACATGGTCTCCCGGTTTAAGGTCCATCACTCCCTCTCCTATACTCTCCACAATGCTGTAACATGAAATGTTTCGATAAACATATAAGATTCTAGAAGTGAAAGCTACTTTTGCAATTGAGCATCGCTTTATTTGAGGGAGGAAGAAAAGGGATCCAGCCACTACAAGATCCATTCTGTGAATCGGTGTTAGGTCATGGAATGAGTTTAGGATATTACAAACCTGCCAGCCTCATGATAAAAAATACATGGAAATAACGGCGTTTGGCCCTGCCATAGCAGAAAACAACTTCAGGTCTATTTAGCATTGAACGCCATCACTCAACAGTCGTAATTTCCTACGCTTAGGATAAATATCTATGCATATCAACCAAGATACAATGAGCAGAATATTCACTGAGCATCACATATCATGTTATCAACTGATGGGATGCACATCAGCATCCTTGAATATGACAGGACCATGTTCAAAACTAGAAGGAAAGTGGAGAGTTGTTTAAGATAAATTCATACGCTTAAGATAAATTCAAGAGGCATGGTAGTTTTTGGTCGCGCACGCCACGGTAGCCAATGACTCATCGCATAAGTGTGACACTCCCTGAATTCTATCCCGATGAGCAGGTAAACAATCGATGTCAACTGATAAATTACATTAAGGCGGTTTAGTATAAAAAAATAATCGTGTGAGGCTTAAACTAATTACCTTGGCCTCCCAGAAAAAGACATCGTGTGGCAAAGGGCAGTGAAGAGGATCTTCAAACGGACTTCCTTAGCCTGGGGCGGCACCGCCTCGAGCTCCTGTATTAACAACAGCTTCCCTGCCTCCCGCACCACTGCAGCCACAGCATAAACCCCAAATTAACGACACAACTAAAAGAGAATTCGCAAGAGCTAATGCCAACTCAACCGTTATACACATTGATTGATGCATGAATGATGCGGCATCACAAGCACAACTGAAGGAAATTTCGAGCTGCTACTAGAATAGAAGCCTTGAAACCCCATAGTTGGCCTGCTGTTTTCGGATCCATAACAATATACTGCCAGATCATGTTCATTTGACATCGACTAGCTGGAGAAACTGTCACACCCCGAAATCTACCAAGATGGGGGATGACATGGCTGTCCTTCCACCTGAAGGATGCAGCCTCAAATCACCAAAAAGTCTCTATGACATCGCTCTCGTTCTATTGGCTGCTAAATAAAGAACTTGAAAAATTGGGAAAAGAGGAGGGTGAGCAACGACAGTTCAGTAAGCAGTGCGTATCTCTTCTAAGCAGATCGAGCAATTACTATGCATAAATACATAAAGTCATACCAGAATTTTAAGAGCCAAACTCAAGATATAAAATACATATCGAGTCACATAAGAGTATTTCATTTCAACAAGTTTAATACAATTAAGAATATACTCATTTAAATCATCTTTAAACATCAATGGTCAAGTCCATTGATCAATCTCTATTAAAAATCACGTCAATGGTCAATTCCATTGACTAATCTCAAATCACACATCAATGGTCTATTCCATTAATGAATCTCGTCAAAAGCACATGCCGATGATCCATTCCATTGGCCAATCTCATATCACATCACATCGATGGTCCATTCCATCGGCCAATCTATTGTTCAATATCTAACCATGGTCACGACACAAAACCTTGTGACAAGGCTACCAAGATTCCCCCTTGGCAAGATCTCCACCTACAAAGCCGGTGGCTCGGCTCAGAAGGATATCCTAAACCCGGTATGCATACCCCAAAGCCCCTCATTGGGCTCACAGCAATATTGAACATTAAACAATCATAATCCAATATCAGAAATCCAATAATCCACAACGCATTTTACAAACCAATCATACAAACTTTCGTAACTCAGTTCATCCGATAGAAATACTTTTTCGTAAAGCATTTCCTGTATCATTTCATAAACCGAATTCATAAATCAATAGGTATAACCTTTTGTAACGTTTTTCATAAAACGTTTCTCAAATCATCTTTGAACTCATTCCATAAACCAGTTCACAAAGTGACACATATATATCATTTCACAATACATTTCATAAAACCATTCTTAAACCATCCTCAAATATTATAAAGTAGTAATTGCCCTATCCAGGCCTTTATGCAACAAACATGCTTTAATAACTCATACGATACTCAAATCATTATTACTTTCAAAACATGAGTTTATAAACTCAAAGAAGAGATAGCACCACTTACCTGGAAATGCCCCAAAACCAAATAACGTGGCTAAACGCCCCGATAATCTCGTAATCCTATCAATTGAACGAGAATCGTTATCAAAACCAAGTAAAACACCATATTCACTAACGACTCGGCTAAACTAAGCTTAGACGCTAACCAAAACGACTCAAACGAGCTCACAAATCGCTCCTCCAAAGCGATTATCCAAATCGTCTGCAACGCGAAACTTGAACGCAAAACATGATCGCGCTATAACTTTCCCTATCGAACTCCGATCTTAGCAAACTTATAGTAAAAAAAAAGCCTGTTCCGAGTATTACAAAAGCCCCAATTTAGCCGTCCCAAAATCGAGCCGAAAGCCGACAAAAATCAGCCTAAAGCCCGCTGGTCGCGCACTGTTCACCTTGTGCGGCCAACTTCAAAAATTCATATTGGGCAAACTGTAGGTCCAAATCAAGATCCGTAAAATCTCACGGCTCCACAACTCCCTAAACTATCAATTCTATAAAAGTATGCAGCTCAACGACTTAAAAATCAGACTTCGCGGCTCGAATTTCCCAAAATTCCGAATTTAAATCCTAAATCGAAAAACTTCTCTGATTAGATGAACGAAGGGCGCGAGTACGTACCTAACGTTGCGATATGAAGTCGAATCGGCTATATGAGGTTCGCGCGGCGCAAAAACCACATTTTCCTTCTTCTTCTTTCTTCTCTCTTCCTCTCTTTCTTTTCCTTTCTCCTTTTTTGGTTTCTGCCGAAGGAGCTATCGGCTAAATAGGCCGAAATTCCACTGTAGCTGATTTTTCTACTTTTTGACTTGTTGACTTTTTTTTTTTCAAATATTACATTCTCCCCTCCTTAAAAGAAATTTCGTCCTCGAAATTTGAACTTACCTTAACCATCAAACAAATATAAATGTTTATGTTTTTCCTCCTCCTCAGACTCTCAAGTAGCCTCCCTTATGCAATTTTGCCATTGGATCTTAATGTATGTCATCAATAAACTCATTTGCTTCTTTAAGCTTACTAAGACATTCCAAAAGTCCACCACGCTTTCACTACGCCTCTGATCAAAATAAGTTTTGCTTTCATTTCTATTTCAAGTTTATCATCATCCCCAGAATTATTCGATCATAAAAAGTAGTTCGTATTTCATTCACATAAGCATTAGAAAACAAAAACCAATTTAACCATATTGGCAAAACCTTTAGAACTCGTGGCGTGCAATACATACAAAGCCCCATACTAGATTTCCTTTTCATGAGAGGAAAATCTTCCTAGCATGACTTAGAGAAAGAATTAGTTCTCGAAGACTTTGTATAGGTTATTCTTTTTCTTTTATATCCACCATCGTATCATTAATTGTCAACTGATAGAATTTCTATCTTGACCATACTCCCAATGATCAGCATACATATAATTACTCGGATGTGGGTATGACATTAGTCCATTAGCATGAACTGCTAACCTAGTTCCATGCCTTTGTCTTTCATTCTAGTCAAGGGATGCATTATTTCCTCAAAATTTCAAATTCAAGCATATACTAAAGCCAAAGTGTTTCATGAGGCATTATCACTTTGATCCGTAAGTTCTAATAAAGCCTTTGTCTCATCAATGCTTCTGCATTTACCATAGGCATTCAAAAAGGATTCAGAAAGACAACATCTGACCCAAAACCATACACTAGTGCACAACAATACATAACCTCCAAATCTCCAACAAGCACCTACAACCTTATCACCAAGTTGCACTTTACTCCTCCGTAATGTATATCATTCAACATATTAAACAACGCATCCACATCATTTGCCTTTCTGTAATATCCAATTATGGTAGTCGAAGGAATAGCATTCCTCTTAAGCATTAACTTAAACACCTTGCCAGTCTATGCACTCGCCCCATAACTTCGCTTAGAACATGATCAAGAAAAGGTAATATAAGCATCCAAGTAACTGTATGAACAATTAGGCACTTGGATCCCAAGCTTTATACTTTCTTGTAAAAAGATAGTAAGACTAATATGCCAAAAGCTTTACCATCAAGATCAGTTTCTTCGTCTAGATAATCCAACTCTTATTATTGCACAAACACTTTCAAATACTTTTCACGTCCTTACTATCATCTTGAGAAGAAATTATTGATAACACTATTTCAAACTTTGCCCATCACCAGTCACAATAACAACTTCAATGAATTCTTTCTTGATAATGATAAACAAGGTATGCTTGTTCAAAGGCATAGACCGCGTCATTACTTGAATCCTTGGAATGATTTCCTTATTTTGTTCCATGGATTTGCTATGAAAATCTGATCTAACTATAGCCATACCATCCTTTGAGAGGATGCCAAATTCTCTAGTTACGATTATAGCAATAAGAACAGTATTCCCAATTGCCATACAGACAGTAATGCCCGCTGTTAAATAAGTTTCAACTGCCTCTTTGACTCCAGGGCGTACATGATCTTAATTTCCAATGATTGTGATCAGGGTATACCCCGCACTCGGGAATGTCTTCATTTAAAGTGTCATCTACACCTTTAAATGATAAACAAGATGTCCTTAGTGCTTCACTTGCAAAACCATTAATAACATTTGTCATATTTTAAACCTGTTCTGCAGACATGGAAGCAAAATTTCTTTCTATTTCAACAATTTTGTCACATTCTAAGAACAATTTCTGATGCATCTTTATATACATTTCTTGTCCTACCAACTAGTCGAGCCACCAACAAGGACATTTTCTCCATTCCTGAACTGAAAGGCTCTACCTTTAGGGTTTTATTCTTCTGGTAATGAGCCGCAAAATCACCACCCAAAAACAATACAAACTCCAAAAGTGTTGATTCCATTAGTGTTTTCAAAATTGATTGCTTACTATCTTTATCCTTGCCAACTTTGGAATTTATATTTAGAATCATTGCCTGCAAATAGATGGCCAAAACTTCTTTGCATGTTTCTTATTTCAAGATATCTTTACCCTTAACTTTCTTCATAACTGTAGTTTTATCAGTTAGCCATATCTTATCAACAACCATGTGGTTTGGGTTAATGTTCCAGTCCTACTAGTGTGTATGCAACTAGCAGAACCCAAACCATTCTTACCAATAACTGTGGCGACCCCATTCAACTTCATATGTAGAGGTCTCTCATTATCTCCACCCTCACCCAATCTTTCTATCAACTTTCCCTACTCAGTCCTTACACCAACCATTATCACCAACATTTTCCCAACCCATCCTGCACTTTAGTTCCATAAAGCAGAAGAGGCTTCTCCTTATAAATATTGATTGGCTCGCTCTCACTTGACAAGCTTGACTCGTCAATTAGAAGGATGTATCTTGCTATAAAAGACCATATGTCTGAACTATGCCCCAATGGATTTATGAACAACATCATCAACAATCAGGTGACAAATGGACACATTTCCTCTTTTCCCATCATTTGTAACCTAAACAAATATTTTCTTTTCCTCTTGATCCAAATCTCTGAGTTGCAAGGACTGCTTATAGTCACAAATTGCTATTATCATGACCACCAGGAATATACTAAGTAATATTCCGAGTCCATCATATATTTCCTTTAGCCATCCCTCTATACCTATCTCATTACCTATAGAAACCACTACACTAACCATAAAAATAGCGAGTGTTAGATCTTGCACTGCTTCGCAAACAACAGTTAGAAATGATCCTGCAAGTTTCTCCATGAATCTCTTTGCCTGACAGATATTAAAGATTTTAAGGATGGGTTCTCTATTCAGATGCCCTCATCAAGAGAAACCGAAACTTTATTTGTGTTCTCTTTAACTCTACCAAGAAGTTTCAAGCGCTTTATATCATGCCATTGTACAATTGATGTGAGTTCTTCTAGTTCAATACCAAAGCCTACTTCCCTAATATCATCAAAGAGCTTGCATTCTAGCAGGCTGCCAGCATCAATGAACGGTAAAGCTGCTTTCTGAACAAAAGTGCAACTCGTATCTTTTTGTTATACTGAAATTTCTCATATTCTTCAATAAACAGCTTCCTCATTACTCTAACCGTTTACCATAAAGAAAACTTCAGATAATGTATCCAAGTACTAGTAAGCAATTCCTATACTCAATATCTTAATATCCATTAATTTTCAACCTTGCTCCATATCTGAGAAACTAACAAGCTCCTTAAATCCATATCCTCAAAAACTTGAAAGCCGAAGAGCATAACAACTAGTGTAAACATCGGAGGAAGGAAGAATCCAGAGTTCCCTCCTTGAATTCGGTAACAATGTCACCAAACTTGAAATCTTTCAATGATCTGAAAAGGCCTCGTCTATGTGTTCCCTTCTCTCCTCAATTGGGCTTGCTCCAAGACACTCTTTTCCTTCTTCTCAAAGTGACTTCCTAACTTCTTAGCAACCTCAGCTCTATCTTTACTCTCTCCAACTTTCGTATGATCAAACTCCAACTTAGCAACCTTTTTAGGGCTTCCTCTGTTTCCATTTGCAGAAGCCAATCCAAGTTTACCAACTGCCTTTAGTTCTAGCTCTCCTTCACTTGCATCACAAGACTAGCTCAATATTTCTACTTCTGTCGTTAAACTCAGCACTTTGTCATGGTAACACCATCTCGTGTCACCTTCAATATACCAAAACTTTACTTAATCACCACATTATGACCATTTGAGCCATAGTGAATTTCATAGCATCCACAAGGTTTTCCATACTCTTGAGCATCATGGCACACGCCCTCAAATTTGCTATCTTTCGCAACATAGTCCTTATCTAGCTTGCTCTACTCCCTGAGAATAAGACTTAGATCATAATGACTCTCTTTATCTCTTTGTCAAAACTGCTCCTCGAGAATCTTAAGATACATTTCCGATATCAAAGGTAGCAACTCACTTGCCTTTCTTATCTCTTATAAGGCGAAGCATACTTCTCTAAGTAAGAACTAATGGTCACCTAGACCTTAAAAGAAACACACACCCTAACGCACAAGCTCATAACGTCCCATAGACTATGTACCCCAAAAATCATATCCTAAGCTCTGATACCAATAAATGTCACATCCCGAAATCTACCAAGATTGGGGATGACACGGCCGTCCTTCCACCTGAAGGACGCAGCTCCAAATCACACAAAAGTCTCTATGATATCACTCTCGTTCTATTGGCTGCTAAATAAAGAACCTGAAAGATTAGGAAAAGAGGGGGGTGAGCAACAACAGCTTAGTAAGCAGTGCGTATCTCTTCTAAACAGATCGTGCAATCACTATGCATGAATACATAAAGTCATACTAGAATTTTAAGAGCCAAACTCAAGATATAAAATACATATCGAGTCACACAAGAGTATTTCATTTCAACAAGTTTAATACAATTCAGAATATACTCATTTAAATCATCTTTAAACATCAATGGTCAAGTCCATTGATCAATCTCTATTAAAAATCACGTCAATGGTCAATTCCATTGACTAATCTCAAATCACATATCAATGGTCTATTCCATTAATGAATCTCGTCAAAAGCACATGCCTATGGTCCATTCCATTGGCCAATCTCATATCACATCACATCGATGGTCCATTCCATCGGCCAATTTATTGTTCAATATCTAACCATGGTCACGACACAAAATCTTGTGACAAGGCTACCAAGATTCCCCCTTGGCAAGATCTCCACCTACAAAGCCGGTGGCTCGGCTCAGAAGGATATCCTAAACCCGGTATGCATACCCCAAAGCCCCTCATTGGGCTCATAGCGATATTGAACATTAAACAATCATAATCCAATAATCCACAACGCATTTCACAAACCAATCATACAAACTTTCGTAACTCAGTTCATCCGATAGAAATACTTTTTCGTAAAGCATTTCTTGTATCATTTCATAAACCGAATTCATAAATCAATAAGTATAACATTTTGTAACGTTTTTCATAAAACGTTTCTCAAATTATCTTTGAACTCATTCCATAAACCAGTTCACAAAGTGACACATATATATCATTTCACAATACCTTTCATAAAACCATTCTTAAACCATCCTCAAATATTAAAAAGTAGTAATTGCCCGATCGATGCCTTTATGCAACAAACAAGCTTTAATAACTCATACGATACTCAAATCATTATTACTTTCAAAACATGAGTTTATAAACTCAAAGAAGAGATAGCACCACTCACCTGAAAATGCCCCAAAACCAAATAACGTGGCTAAACGCCCCGATAATCTCGTAATCCTATCAATTGAACGAGAATCGATATCAAAACCAAGTAAAACACCATATTCACTAACGACTCGGCTAAACTAAGCTTAGACGCTAACCAAAACGACTCAAACGAGCTCACAAATCGCTCCTCCAAAGTGATTATCCAAATCGTCTGCAACGCGAAACTTGAACGCAAAACTTGATCGCGCTATAACTTTCCCTATCGAACTCCGATCTTAGCAAACTTATAGTCAAAAGAAAGCCTGTTCCGAGTATTACAAAAGCCCCAACTTAGCCGTCCCAAAATCGAGCCGAAAATCGACAAAAATCAGCCTAAAGCCCGCTGGTCGTACACTGTTCACCTTGTGCGGCCAACTTCAAAAATTCATATTGGGCAAACCGTAGGTCCAAATCAAGATCCGTAAAATCCCACAACTCCACGACTCCCTAAGCTATCAATTCTATAAAAATACGCAGCTCAACGACTTAAAAATCAGACTTCGCGGCTCGAATTTCCCAAAATTCCAAATTTAAACCCTAAATCGGAAAACTTATCCGATCAGACGAACGAGGGGCGCGAGTACGTACCTAATGTTGCGATATGAAGTCGAATCGGCTAGATGAGGTTCGCGCGGCACAAAAACCTCCTTTTCCTTCTTCTTCTTCCTTCTCTCTTCCTCTCTTTCTTTTCCTTTCTCCTTTTTTGGTTTCTGCCGAAGGAGCTCGGCTAAATAGGCCGAAATTCCACTGTAACTGATTTTTCTACTTTTTGACTTGTTGACTTTTTTTTTTCAAATATTACAGAAACATTCTCACAAACAACTGTTGTTTTTTCAAAGAACAGAAGGAGAATTGACAGCAAAATTTGTAATTTTTTTTTTTGCAGCAAGATAGAATGTATTGGAAGGGAACTTCTCTTTTGTTCAGAAAACTGAAATTACTTAAATACAGACTAAAACTTTTCCACTAACTACACTTTGCCCACTAACCACACCTTGCCCACTAACTAACAACTTGCTTGGTCCATAAAACCAGCAACAAACTAACAGAACAGTTAAAGAAAATATGCAGCTAAACACTCCCACAAAATAGGACTGACCAAGTAAAACAATGACTAATTAACTCCAGGACATTTGCAAACTGACTTAACAGAAAATAAATAGTGCAGCCTTTATACATCAACACTCTCCTCCTGAATCAAGTGCTGCATACTCCTAGCTTTGCCCTGAGAAGTTCAAATCGACCAACATGAAATGACTTAGTGAATATATCTGCAATTTGGTTTTCTGAACTACAGTACACCAACTTTACCTTCTCCAGCCTTATGCACTTCTCTCAAGAAGTAATATCTGACCTTAAAATGCTTTGTTTTTCCATGAAATATTGGATTATGTGAAATGGCCATAGTAGCTTGATTATCCACAAATACTTCTATGCCTTCTTCTTGCTCCAAATGCATATCATCCATCAGCTTCTTTAACCATAATGCTTGATTCACAGTTGCAGTAACTGCAATGAACTCAACTTTTGCAGTTGATTGAGCCACTATTTCCTGCTCTTTGAACACCAGGAAAAACATGCCGACCCAAATGTAAAGCAATACCCTGAAGTGCTTCTCATATCATATACTGATCCTGCCTAATCACTATCAGAATACCCCTGCAACTTAAACTCCTGAATTTTGCAGAACTTAATTCTATAGGAAAGAGTACCTTTCAAATACCTCAACATCTTCTTTGTAGCTACCATATGCAACTCACTTACACAATTAAGGAATCTAGACAAGACACTTACAGTAAACATGATGTCTAGTCTAGTTGCAGTGAGATACATAAGACAGCCAATCAAACTTCTATAAACTCTTTCATCTGCAGGTTCTAATCCATCCTTCTTTTGAAGCTTTTCCTTCTGACCCATTGGAGTACACACACTCTTGCGCTCCTCCATATTGAATCTCTTCAAAATCTCCTTTATGTACTTCTTTTGACAAATAAAAACTTCATTCTGAGTCTGCCTAACCTCCATCCCCAGAAAATACGACATCTCACCAAGATCAGTCATTTCAAACATCTTCATCATCTCTTGCTTAAATGCAGTAATCTGAGCACTATTACTCCCTGTCACTAGCATATCATTCACATAAAGAGACACCACTACTAAGTCAGATACTAACTTCTTGACATATAGAGTAAATTCACCAAGGCTTTTCTTGAAACCCAGGCCTAGTAAGTGCTTATCCATCTTATTGTACCATGCTCTGGGAGCTTGCCTTAAGCCATAAAGAGCATTTCTTAGCAAATAAACATTCTCCTCCTGGCCTGGTGTAACAAAGCCTTCTGGCTGCTCAACATAAATCTCCTCCTGTAACACTCCATTCAAAAATGCAGATTTCACATCTAACTGATACACCTTCCATCCTTGTTGAGTTGCCAAAGCAAGAGTCATTCTAATTGTATCCAGTCTTGCCACAGGAGCAAAGGTTTCTGAGAAATCAACTCCCTAAACCTGTGCATATCCCTTTACCACCAACCTGGCCTTATGCTTATTCACTAAGCCATTAAGATTGAGTTTGGTCCTGAAAATCCATTTTACTCCAATCACCTTCCTGTCTTCAAACCTCTCCACCAGCTCCCATATCTGGTTCTTTTCTATCATAGCCAACTCTTCATTCATTACATTCATCCACCTCTGATCATTTTTAGCTTTCTCATAACCTGCAGGTTCCAAAACAGCCACACTACACCTCTGATATATATCAGTCAGAGATTTGGTACCTTTAACTGGAATATCATCCACCAGCTCGTCAAGTTCCAGTGAGACCTCATTGTGCTTGCCTTGTGGCTTATCTATCCAATCCCATTGCTCATCTTCCAGGAACTAAACATCCCTGCTAGTGATCACCTTGCCTAACTGTGGTTGATAGATCCTATAGGCTTTTGACACTAAATTGTAGCCAACAAAGATCCCAGGTTCAGCATTCTCTCCCAGCTTGTCTCTCTTGACCTGCGGAATATGAGAAAAACATAGACAACCAAACACCTTCAAATTTCTTAGAATTGGCTTGATACTAAACCAAGCTTCAAAGGGTGTCTTTTTCTCCAATACCCTTGTAGGCAGTCTATTCAACAGAAAAACTGTTGTGTTTGCTGCTTCTGCCCAAAATTCTTTTGGTAGATTCCTGTCATGCAGCAAACACCTAGTCATCTCCATAATTGTTGTATTCTTTCTCTCACTAACTCCATTTTGCTGTGGAGAGTAAGGAGCAGTAAGCTGATACTCAATTCCAGCCTCTTCACAAAAAGTGTTGAACCTCTGTGAAGTGTATTCTGTTCCATTATCAGATCTGATGACCTGAATCTTGCAACCACTTTGATTCTCAACCCATCTCTTAAACTTCAAAAATACCTCAGCAACTTCTGGCTTTTGCTTCATGAAGTAAATCCAGCACATTTTAGTATAATCATCAATGAAAATAAAGAAATACCTGCTGCCATTTAGTGAAGGAGTCACTTGTGGACCACAGAGATCTGTACGAATTAGCCGCAGCTTCTCTGTAGCTCTCCAAGTGGATTCCTTGAAGGGAAGTCTTATCTGCTTGCCCAACAAACAAGCCTTGTACCTTGTGATCTGCTCCTTCAGGCTTTGTAACCCAGTTGCCATTTCATTCCTTTGCATGAACAGCAAGCCTTTGTGATGAAAGTGGCCCAACCTCTTGTGCCATATCTCTAAATCACTGGCCTGACACTTGAATGCCACCTGCTCCTTTTTGAGAAGATTCAGAGAAAAACTCTTCTGTTGCATCTTTATCTTGAACAACTCCTAACCATTGGAGTCAAAGATCAAACACTTCCCCTCTTCAAATATCACCTTAAATCCCTTTTCTACCAACTGCCCCATACTTAGCAAATTTTGATCAATCTCAAGCACATACATCACATCAGAAACCAGCTTAGTTCCAGCATAACTCTCTATTGCCACAGTCCATTTACCTTTCACTTCTAAGTATTCCCCATTCCCAATCATCACTCTTGACTTCAATAACTTGTCAAGGTCTATAAATAGCTTTTCATCACTTGTCATGTGGTTTGTGCAACCACTATCAACAAGCCAATTGTCACATGGAGTACTAGAGGAAAAACAAGAGGCAACAAACAGTTGATCTACCTCTTGCTGACTGTAGCATGTGTCTTACCTTGCTGTTGATCTCCCTCCTCTTTGTAAAACTTCTCAATGTGTTTAAGTTTATGACATTTTCTACACCTTACATCTGGCTTCTTCCAACACCTAAAGTGTGGATGATTCTATTTTCCACAGCACTAACATGAGGAATACCTTTTCCAATTGTTCTTGGAGTTGCCTGCATTATTCTCTCCTGCAGCAACTTCTGAACCACTACTGCCATTCCCTTTCTTCCCTTTCCACTTCTTGCCTTTCCCTCCTACATTGTGCTGATCTTTGGCCTGCAAAGCTTCTTCTGTACTTCCTTCCAACCTCATTAACCTCCTCTGCTCTTGTGCTTGTAGAGCACTTAGCAATTCCGCCAACTTGATTTGAGACAAATCCTTGGTGTTCTCTAAAGAGACAATGGTTGCCTCAAACCTTTCAGGCAATGAGACAAGAATCTTCTGCACTAGCCTATTATCAGAGAGGTCAGTGCCTAGAACTCTTGCCTGATTTGTAATGCTTATCAACTTATCAGAATACTCCTTAATTGTCTCAGACTCCTTCATCTGTAATCTCTCAAATTCTGTGATCAGATTTAGCCCCTTCATGCTTCTGATCCTTTCATCTCCTTGATACTCAGCTTTGAGGAAGTCCCAGATAGCTTTGGTCGATTCACAAGCCATAATTCTGCTGAAAATGACAAGTGAGACAGCAGCATATAAACAAGACTTTGCCTTTACTTTCCTTGTTGTCCTCTCCTTGTGATACTTGATTTGATTAATGATTGGATTGTCAGGAAGGGGAACAACTTTATAATCTTGTTCCACAGCTTCCCAAAAATCATAACCCTCTAGATAGGCTCGCATTCTCACTGCCCAGGCTTGATAAATTTCTCCATCAAACACTGGTGGAGCCATTGCTAAAAAACCACTCGATCCTGCCTCCATTTTGCCTTTGGCTTCTATAGATGCAGACACACCTCTCAATCAATCTCACAAGTCACTCACAGCCCCTTAAGATCAAGAAGGCTCTGATACCAATGTTGTTTTTTTAAAGAATAGAAGGAGAATTGACAGCAAAATCTGTATTTTTTTTTTTTTTTTTGCAGCAAGATAGAATGTATTGGAAGGGAACTTCTCTTTTGTTTAGAAAACTAAAATTACTTAAATACAGACTAAAGCTTTTCCACTAACTACACATTGCCCACTAACTAACAACTTGCTTGGTCCACAAAACCAGCAACAAACTAACAGAACAGTTAAAGAAAACATACAGCTAAACACTCCTACAAAATAGGACTGACCAAGTAAAACAATGACTAATTAACTCCATTGCAAACTGACTTAATAGAAAATAGATAGTGCAGCCTTTATACATCAACAACAACAAACCCATTCGAATTACAGGCCAATTCTATGAAATGCACGATGACAATGCAAAAGTCGATGAGGATCGGTGCCCAACAGCAGAAATCAACTTTTAACAATCACTACAATTCACAAACTGCCATCAAAAGAAAGGGGCAAAAGTAAAAGGAAAGAAAGATGGGAAACGTAAAGTTCTTACCTTTGCAATGAAGCACCTGACCAGCTGTGTGACCCATGATTTTTGCTGCTTCCTAGAGACTCATAGAGGCACACACTTCACAATCACAGTGAATAGAAGCTGAAGAAGAAGATGGGTCTGTTGACGACAAGGGGGATCCCAACTGCAAAAATGGCAACTACTAAAGTATATTTGCAGCACTTGAAGTGGGAGTCGGCCATCATGGTCATCCCATGCAAGGTGGTACGAGGCTAAATACCTCAAGCTCGGTGTCGTGGCCGTCCTTCTCTCTTACCATTTCGTTTTCAACAGATGTTTCCAGGACTTTCGTTGTCAGTGTGGCGCTCCCCGAGGAGTGCCATGGCTTGTGTTCCAGTCGAAGCATTTTTGCAACATGCCACTCATGCCAAACCGCTCGTTTGTTTTCATATTGTTTTTCCCCTTTCGCGGGGACTAACAACAAAAGGCTAACAAAAAGTTGAAGTGGAAATAACAAATTCCTAAAGATTGATTTCTATGTTTTGCAATTTATCGATCAGAAAACTACCCATCAAGATTGGTGCAACTGTTGACTTGACCAAATCAATACACTAATTTCATAAGAAGGCCTAATTTATCGAAAAGATCTTTAAGTGTGCATCAGGAGCTTGCGAATCCAATGCATCGTTAGCTTTGATTTTGCTAAGTCCCACCTGGAACACACATATACTCATTGTGCCCAGGAATATCTCTAATATATTTCCCAAAAACCATTACGGATAGCAATATGTATCAATTGTTGGGCAAGGCTGGGCAAACAATAGAGATAGGTTAGAATTTTACAATGTACTAGTGGGTCTAGTCCAAGGAAATTCATAACAAAACACAAACACAGTGATCTAGAATTATTTCAGTTCCATCCAAAAGAGAAGACAAACGTTGACATCTAGATTCAGAAGATGGATTTTACCCGAAAATAAACATTGCAGTAGGAAGTAGGGGTGAGCATGGTTCCAAGGTTCTACCATGGAACCTGAGAACCTGATTGGTAAAAACATGTAAGTTCTAGGTTTCAAGGTATGCAGGGTAGGTTCTAGGTTCCAAAAATTAGAAAAACTGTTTTGACGGGTAAATTTCAGGTTCTAGATAAGCGGAACCTGGAATCTGGAACTTGAAACCTGAACAAGTTTTTTATGTTTTTTCTTGTTTTATGTCTTCATGTGATCCTACGGTATTTCATGGCGTTAGATGATGGATATATAATTTGAAACCACTATTTTGAGCTTTCATTTATTGACTTATTAATATTTCATATTCTTCATGTGTCTAAATATAAGTTGTGATCAATGGATCATAGTAGCAAATGGTAGTCATTAAATGTGATAATTTACTACAATTGTCCAATTAATAATACATGTGGAACTTGGGTAGAGCTTGGAACCGACCCTACAACCTGTAATAGGGGATTGTATTTATTTGAACCGTAATATCAGGAAAACTAATTTTTTGTATTCTTTTTGGAAAATAAAAAGTTTATTCAGTATTATTGCATTCATTTTTATTTCCTTTAACTAAAATTAAATAAATAAAAAAAGAGAACCCTTTAGACCGTTTCAAAAAATAAGGAACATGTATCCGAGGGTAGATTCTACGTTCTAGGTGGAACCTGTAAGGAATCTAGAATCGCTCACTCCTAGTAGGAAGAGAACAATGGCAAGCCTAAGGATAGACTTCTTGCGAGGGATTGATGACTTACGATGATGCACAAAGTTGTGAAACACAACCGAGAAGTCTCCTAGAGATCAAAAGCCAAAAAGCTGCTCCAGGATTTCCAAAGGCCATCCTCGCCAATGGATGTGTAAAAACATAAAACTATATTGTAATTTTTATGAATATTTTTGTACATCTTTATCTCTCTTTTCAACTTCTATTTATAAGAAGTTAAGGATATAAACAAATCAACAATAAATCAAAAAGAAATCAAGGAGTGATTGCAAGAGATTCGCGAAATATCAGGAGTGATTGCTGAATATCGGGAATGGTTGTTAGAGATCTGCTAAATATCAGATTCCAGATTTGATATCCTTTGACATCCCCCTGCAAGCTGGTGAGAGATCCCACAGTAAGCTTGTACTGCAATAGACGAAATCGAGTGGTGGATAGAGCTTTGGTGAAGATGTCCGCAGGTTGATCTATGGAGGAGATGTACTGAACATGGAGTTGCTTCTAAACCACCTGTTCCCGAACGAAATGATAGTCAATCTCAATATGCTTCGTTCAGGCATAAAAAACGAGATTACCTATGAGGTAAATAGCCGAAATATTGTCACACCATAAGACAGGAGGACTCGGCAAGGAGACATGGAGGTCGCGTAATAAGGCTTCTATCCATATGAGCTTGGCCGTTATATTGGCTAGACACTTAAATTCTGCTTCGATGATAGAACGAGCTACAGTCCGTTGTTTACGAGAGCTCCAGAAAATAAGATTAGATCCAAGAAAGACACTATAACCACCAACAGACCTACGAGTGTCATGGTCACCTGCCCAACCTATGTCGGAGACAGCATGTAGTTAACAAGTAGAGCTGCGAGTAAGCAGAATGCCATAATTAGTAGTACCGCGTAGAAAACGCAGAATATGCTTAACGAACTGCCAATGTGCATCGGTGGGAGCATGCATGAACTGACACGCGGTATTCACAGCATAGGCAAGATCCGGCCGAGCATGGTAAGGTATTGGAGAGCGCCGACAATACTACGATATAAGGTAGGATCATGAAATAAAGCTTTATTCTGTAGTAAAGACGGGTTAGTACCAGTAACACAAGGAGTCGTGGCTGGTCGAGCATCTTGCATATTGATACGTTGAAGAATGCCGTGTGCATACTTGCCTTGATGGAGTAGTAGACCTTTGTCAATTCTTTGCAATTCAATGCCAAGAAAATAATGGAGCTCGCTGAGGTCCTTAATAGCAAATTCTCATTGCAGGGATTTGATTAGAGCAGATATAGGCGCTGTGGGCAACCCAGTTAAAATTATATCATCTACATGTACCAAGAGAAAGACATTGTATGCTGCTGAGTGAAGCATAAATAAAGAGGAGTCAGCGCGAGATACTTGAAACCCAAGAGAGAGAAGAAAAGAACTTAGTTGTTGGTGCCATGCACGCGGTGCTTGTTTTAGTCCATAAAGTGAACGTTGAAGACAACATACATGGTGAGGATGAGTAGAGTCGACGAAGCCTGGAGGCTGCTGCATATAAATTTCCTCTTCAAGATGACCATGGAGAAAAGCATTCTTCACGTCCAATTGTCAAAGCTACCATCCCTGACTGATGGTAAGAGAAATAACGGTGCGAACCGTTACATGTTTTACCACGGGACTAAAAGTTTCATGGAAATCTATCCCTTCTTGTTGATTGAAGCCTTTGGCGACTAACCGAGCCTTGTATCTTTCAAGGGATCCGTTAGCCTTTAGCTTGACTCGAAATACCCACTTCCAACCAATGGGTTTGCACTATTTCGGTGGAGATACAAGGGTCCAAGTTTGATTGTGCATCAAGGCAGTGCATTCTTCATTCATAGCCGCTCGCCATGCTAGATCTTTATTTGCTTGAGTGAAGGAAGTCGATGTCGGTATTAAGGAAGCTTCGGTTTGCAGGGCATAAATGTGATCAACCCGAAGTTGACGCCGTGCCAAAGTTCCATCCCGCAACCTTGTCATCATAGGATGAGATGAGGCAGTTGGCAGTGAAGGAGAGTTGGAGGTGCTGTCACTATCATTTCGAACATCAGTAGTGGGTGGATCTGGTAGCAAAGATGACTCAGATTCTGGAAAAGGTGTTAGAGAATTTTGCTAAACCTGTACAAGAGAAAGAAGATTTGTTGGGGCAGTAGAGATGCACTCCATTGACTAAGGTTGTTGCACATTTTTGTTCAAAAATGGAGGGAGCATAAGACATTCTGGAGCCGCAACAGTGGTTTGATGAGCATTCATTGGACCAGAGGTAGTAAAGGGAAATAATTGCTCATCAAAAATTGCATCGTTGGTGATGTAGATGCGACAATCTCTTGGAGAATAGCAACGGTAGCCTTTGTAGCACGACAGATATCCTAGAAAAATGCATAAATGAGATCTAGATTGGAGCTTATTCTTTGCATAAGATCGAAGATTGGGGTAAACCGCACACCCGAAAACCTTGAGGTGCAGAATAGAGGGAATAGCTTTATGAAGTGTCTCCCATGGTGTTCGGTTCTGTAGGACTGGTGTCGGCAACTGATTGATAATATGTACTGCAGTCTCAAATGCAAAATCCCAAAAGTGAGGTGGCACAGACGCATGGTTAAGTATTGAAAGGCCCATTTCAACACTATGGCGATGCTTTCTCTCAGCTGTGCCATTTTGATGATGTTGATGAGGTCATGAGGTCCTTTGACGAATGCCACGATCCTGTAATAAACGCTGCAAAGAAGCCGAGAGAAATTCGCGTGCACAATCACACTGAATGGCTTTGACTGTGGTGGAAAATTGATTTTCCACAAAATTAAGAAACACAGAGAAAATGGAGAGGAATTGATCATGAGATTGCAACATGTATAGCCATGTAAATTTGGAATAGTCATCAACAAAACAAATATAATACCGATTATTAGATGTAGAGGTTACAGGAGCTGGACCCCATACATCAAAGTAAATTAACTGTAACGGAAAGGTAGACCTATGATGGGTGGGTGCATGAAATTGACTATGACTCTTACTAGACATACATGTAGGACACGATGAGAGTGCCATCGGTGATTTATTAAGAACTTGACAAACAACTGAAAAGGCGGCATGACCAAGTCGATTGTGCCACAGACGAACAAATTGGTTGCAGAGGCTTGGAACACGGACAGAGATGATAATTGCAAAGAAGATGCTGGAATGGAATAAAGGTCGTAATCAGTTTCCCCTTGAAGTAGAGTTCTCCCCGTGTGACGACACTTCACAGAAAAGGAGTTTGATGAGAATAGGAAATCACAGTTGTTTCTTGACAAAATTGACGTACAAATAGCAAGTTCTTTTTTATTGTGGGAACAACTAGAACATTAGACATACGAAATGAGGAGAAACATAGCTACCTGTGTGAGTAATGGGTAGATGGGACCGGTTACCTATGGTGACTTGTTGGGATCCAAAATAAGTCTGAACATTAGACAAACCGGAAGGATTATTTATCACATGGTGGGTAGCACCAAAATCAGGATACCAAGATTCACTGGAGAAGATGGAAGGTGGAGGAGGAATTTCAGCCAAGTTGAGTTGAGGAGAAAATTCGGATGGTGGATACTGAAGATATCTGTCACGGCAATCATTGGCACTGTGACCGTGTTTGTTACAAATCTAACACTGAATATTGCTTCGTCTCTGACTCTGGTTATTGCCAAAAGATGGATTGAAATTGGTGTTGAGATTCCGATTGTGATATTGTTGGCCAGCCCCTCAATAATTTCTGTCTCTCCCTTCTTGATTCCGATTTTGGAAAGAATGCCCATTATCTCGAGAATATCTGACAGCATGTTGTTGTCGTGATCTTTGAGGTTGTGAGAAAACCATTGTAGGCCCATCAAAATGTGCAGCAAATGCAGCCAGTGGAGCAACAGTAGACTCCATGAGGTCTAAGCGTGCTTCATGGGACAATATGAGACCGTGAAGGGCATCTCTAGTCATTGTTTGATTTTGACTTTGCACTGATATGGATATTGCAAGGCTTTGATATTCGGCTCCCAATCCACGAAAAATGTGAGTTTGATACTCATGATCGGAAATAATCTCGCCAATCAAAGCGAGTTGGTCTACAAGAACAACGGCTTGTTGAAGAAATTCCGTAACTGTTTGGTTACCTTTTCGAAGAGCTTGCAGCTGCATTCTAAGATGAGTTGCTCTAGCAAGATTATGAGTAGCATAAGATGTACCAAGGAATTCCCATGCTTCTGTGGATGTGTTGAAATTCGAAAGCTGACCGACGATGGCATTGGAAGTCGTGCTAAGAATCCATCCAAGTGCAATTTGATCGTGTGTTACCCACTTGTCATATGTTGGGTTCGGAATAGTGGTGGTGGTTCCATATGCTATTTGCACAATTTGGCTAGGTGGACAAACCGAAGATCCTTCCACAATTGGTAGTAGTTTGCTTGCTTGAAGACACGGTAATCGGCGTGCCCTCCAAATAACAGAATTGTCTCCTGTGAGTTTGACTCCAATTGCTGGACAGGAGATGGAATTTGCAGTAATTCCAGTGGCTGTGGATCGAAGTACCTAGCTTGTTAAGCTAGGGATGGTACTTGAGATCGAAGCAGATTTTGAAGAAAGCGAGGATGCCATTTGAGAATAAAATAAAGCTTTAGCTAGAAAAGCTCTGATACCATGTAAAAACATAAAATTATATTGTAATTTTTATGAATGTTCTTGTACTTCTTTATCTATCTTTTCAACTTCTATTTATAAGAAGTTAAGGATATAAACAAATCCACAATAAATCAGAAAGAAATCAAGGAGTGATTGCAAGAGATTTGCGGAATTTCAGGAGCGATTGCTGATTATCAGGAATGGTTGTTAGAGATTTGTTGAATATCAGATTCCATATTTGATATCCTTTGACAGGATGTAAGCAAAGCTGGTCGATGAGATAATTCGCTCCTCCTTTTCCAAGGAGCAACCGAATGTTTTAAAGAGAGAGACATGGTTTGGAGTGCGACGAAAGATATGAGAGGGAGAGGAGAGGGGCATTGAAAGGTTGTCTCATTCGTGGCAAATGAATGATCACGGAAAGTTGGGAACTTTTAGAGCTGTAACCTCTTTATCCATGACCTTTCATGATGGATAAGAGCGACCTTGAGAATATGAAAAGTGAACAACCACCTTGTGGTATGATAGTACATTCCTCAATCCACTTGTTTACGCTAGCTGAGTCTATGCGGCTCCAAGATGATCGGGTCACAATCAAGTGATTATTGGGCTAAATGCGAGTTCCACATTGTTATTCGACACCGAGTTTTAACCCACATCCTGACGACTCGGAAGACATATTTCAGGCCAGCCAGCTTGTATATGAATCTAATCAGCAGCGGCAATGAACACGTAGGGAACGGCCGGCAACAGAATTACAGAAATTTCTTCGGATATACGAAGGCTAGAATTTCAAGGATTCTCAACTTCTCATTTTAGGTGGGGAATTGCACCAACTTTCCTTCAGCCAGCGTACTTTGAGACTCGTGCTACAGATACATGCTACAAATGGGCTTGCAACCGACCTGCAATGTGCCCTTTGTGTTTCAGGAGTCGCACAATTCAACAGATGAATCGCCGAAAGACCTGCCCAAATCATCCCGCGCTAAGTTTGCCATGCACAATCAGCCAGTTAAAAGCTTACTTCAACTCCACATGTCATGGCATTTACAGATCGTAGTATACAACTCCATTACGGGTTGTGGCTAAGCATAAGAGAAAACTCGGAAAAGACATGAATCTGATAGTATTTATCTTTGTTAGCTACCTTTCACACATAGGCTAATATATCTTGTCTAATGATTGAAACCAGATAAGAGCATTTTTCAATTGTCCAGTACCGCTATTGCAGTGAGGGAGAAAGATAGGTTGATCAGAAAAATGGGCTTCGACAAATTGCAGAACTGCACAAATTGCTGAATATACTGATACTGCTTTTATGAAGTTCTCAATTTAAAAGAAAAAATTAAGAAAGCTTACTCTTAGCAACAAATTTATTCTAGACTTTCTAGTCACTCAGGCGAGCCGTTAGCTAAACAGTGTGACATCAAGCGATCTGATTGCATAGTGGACTTGACGGTGTCTGATCCAAGAGGAAGAGAGGACATTGACGTGACAAAGAAAGAGATAGAAAGATGCAAAAACATCTTCTGGATGCGTTTGAATAGTGACCACCAAATGGATGATCATGCACGCTTTGATTGTCTCAGCCAACAGCATATTGACTTTAACTGGAGTTTCACTGCTCATCTTCGTCACAAAAAGATAACCCTCTTGTCAATTTGAACATTTTGATCCGTCATGTCGAAGTAAGACTGCAGTTAAACCAGGGAAATTAGAATCTGGGACTGTTTTGGCATCGCCCATTGTATTTTCCTTCTCTGGATAAGGGCCAGTGAAAAGTCTACATTACTGTTCCTAGTAAAAGGGGCATGCGCAATCTTCCTGTTTTTGTTTGCTATGAAGGCAAGTTGCCTCTCTACTTTAGTTTGGTGTATATATACCCAACAAAATGGCACTACTCATCAAAGCAACAGCTAAAAACTTCAGTTTGATTGTTCTTCAGGTATCAGATAAAACACTAGTCGGCACTTTTTTCTTCTTTGAGAAAACAAGATGTCAGGCACTGTTGGCCAGGTGATACATTGCAGAGGTATCACGCTTTTCTTTTTTCAACGCGAAGCTTTTTCCTCATTTAAACGGAAATATAAACTAATCTGCTAGAGTTTTGTAATATTTTGACGGCCTAATTCAAGTGGGTTCTCTTTGGGTTTAGCTGCTGTTGCATGGGAAGCAGGGAAGCCCTTGGTGATAGAACAAGTCGAGGTAGCACCTCCACAAGCCATGGAGGCTCGCTTGAAGATCCTTTATACCTCTCTCTGCCACACTGATGTCTACTTTTGGGAAGCCAAGGTAAACAAGAAGAAGACACCTGCTTAAAATGATCACAACTTGAAAACAAAGCAGGAAACTAGAAACTGTTTACACCCTCAGAATCTATCTATGTCGGCTAATGAGTCTCCTTTCCCCAGGGACAAAACCCTCTATTTCCTAGAATCTATGGTCATGAAGCTGGAGGGTGAGTGAATCCAGTAAGACTGTCGAATTATTAAAAATTTATGAAACTGATAACAGTTGATGAATCTGTGAATTTGGGTAAGTTAGGATTGTGGAGAGCGTGGGTGAGGGAGTGACTGATCTGAAACCTGGGGATCATGTCCTCCCAATTTTCACTGGGGAATGCAAGGAATGTGCACACTGCAAATCAGAAGAGAGCAACATGTGTGACCTCCTCCGGATCAACACTGACAGAGGAGTCATGCTCAGTGATGGGAAGTCAAGATTCTCCATCAAAGGACAGCCCATATACCACTTTCTAGGGACTTCAACATTCAGCGAGTACACCGTGGTTCATGTAGGCTGTGTTGCCAAGATCAACCCGCTCGCCCCTCTGGACAAAGTTTGCGTCATCAGTTGCGGGATCTCGACTGGTATGTTGATGCTCAGTGCATCCCAGAGAAATAATCTATGTCGACATTTTACCGTCTCAATTGAAATATTACTAACAACAAAGGTTGTGGATTTTAGGCCTGGGAGCAATGGTAAATGTAGCAAAACCACCCAAGGGTTCGACGGTGGCTGTTTTCGGATTGGGAGCTGTTGGGTTAGCTGTAAGTCGTCTCTGCAGTTGTGTAGACTTTGATCTTGATTTGAGAATTTGACGAGCAAAAACTTACTCATCTCTTTGACGATGGATAGGCTGCTGAAGGTGCAAGGATTGTAGGGGCTTCCAGAATTATCGGAGTTGATTTGAATCCAAATAGATTTGAAGGAGGTTATTATTCAATCCCACGATGCATGACCTCTCACTGCTCGAGACTATCTATACTGATCATTTCTATAGATCTTCCCGACATTATCTGAATAAAAAATTACTGAAGTCCTTACTTGACACAAACTATAATCCAGATGTCTTGCAGCAGTGCAGAGATATTGCAGTCGTGAAATTTGTCAAAGATACAGAAAAATGAAGAAACCATAAAACTAGAAATTTGACCCGCAGCTTTCGAGCAAAGATGATAGATCTAGCTGATTGCCGCGACGTTCGATCAGTGATCAAAGTCCTTGCTAAATTCATTTTCTTACTTGTTAAAGATGGGGCCTGTGTTGCTCTCTCATAGTTACTCTTGCTCAATTTTCTCTCAACAGCAAAGAAGTTTGGTGTGACAGAATTTGTGAACCCGAAAGACCACAACAAACCTGTACAAGAGGTTTGTACTGAACTGTTCGAGGAAATAGAATTCATTCCTCCTGGTCTCCATCATTCATAAGATTCCCTCAAAATTTGATTGCTTACCAGGTGATTGCTGAGATGACAAATGGAGGAGTAGATAGGAGTGTCGAGTGCACTGGAAATGTCGACGCCATGATCTCCGCGTTCGAATGTGTACATGACGTATGCATTTTTCTTATGGCCGCGAATTCAATTTGTGCCGCGAGAAATTTACAGACTCTGACCTACTTATATATTACGGATTCTGAGAAGTGAGAAGTTCTCGACAGGGTTGGGGAGTTGCTGTTCTTGTGGGGGTGCCCCATAAAGATGCTGTCTTCAAGACTCATCCTATTAATCTACTGAACGAGAGGACTCTGAAGGGCACGTTCTTCGGAAACTACAAGCCGCGTTCAGACATTCCCTCCGTCGTAGAGAAATATATGAGCAAAGTAAAACACACTCAAACTATAGCAATTGAAAGTGTCAATTTATTTCTGTGTTCTTTTCTTTTGTCCTGTAATTGATTTCCTAGTCTTGAATGTTCCAGGAGCTTGAAGTGGAGAAGTTCATCACTCACCAGGTCCCTTTCTCGGAGATCAACAAGGCCTTTGACTTCATGCTTAAAGGCGAAGGCCTTCGCTGCATCATTCGCATGGAGGAGTAAAGGAGCGGATGAAGAACCCGATAGCCCTGTAGAGAAATAAAAGTCATGTCTAAGAGAATTCGTCGAAAGAGCGTGCTTAATGGTCCAATTCTGGGTTCGACTGGACTGTATTTCTGCCATCAACCATGTACTTTCCGGAATAATTGCATCTAGTTTGTGATCTTTCAGCCTTTGAAACATTGACTCTGACTTATAATGCGTAAAACTCCCGAATGTGCAAAATTATCAACTTGTACTTAATTCAGTGCTTATCAACAGTTTACTGAAGTGACTTGGATAAGAAACATACCCAGAATCGGAACTGAAGGGTGATTCATCTTGCATAAACTGAACATCCAAGTTAGGAATCATTTACATGGCATCATCGCGCTCAAAAAGATCCTCAGGATAGAGTTTTCACGTTCTACATTTGATTTGAAATTTGACATACGATACTAGATATGCTAGATTAGAATAGAGATTAGACGGTAATTCAAAGTGATATGTGACTTAATAGTCACAAAAATGCTCGATCCTCAAATTCCTTCTTAACATACTGGCATCTGCTATAATGTTTCTTTCATACTATTATCGATTTTTCAATCTACAACCCCGTTATCACATCTGCCCCAAACTTTCACGTGAATATAGTCCTCCAACTTTCTCTACTCCAAAACCCAGTCAGGAGCCCATTACACTAATAGACATGCGGCTTAAGGGTAAGACTGGATCAATTCGAAGATAAAGTTTCTCGATACCGTTTCACATCTACACAGCTGGGTCGCGGAACAAATGCAAATATCCAACCATTCGACATTAAAGTACCTTGGAACAAGGATGTGTCATTTTCCAATTGGGTCCACATACTATTACAAGAGGTGCATTGTCCCCCAGGACCTCAGACGCATCTATACTCTACAAAGCATAAACAACAATTTCCTGCAAAATTTCTGTAACATTAAGCAAGAATTATGTACATCACGTGCTCACATAGATCTGGACTCTTACCGGAATCGTAGTTATGCTAGCTTTGCTAGAATTCCCAAATCCAATATCTTGACATCAAGATTGTCCAGTTTCACGATACCATCCTCGCCATCCACACCCATCAATTTGCCATTGCGACCACGTAATTGGCCACCAACGATCTTGATCTTGTCCGATTTCCTTGGCACCACCATCTCCATTTCGTTAGGAAGAACGGTCACCGTCTCCCCGTTGCCACTAGGCCCAAGGGCTACCCGACAGGAGCCATCCTGGTCCAAGAAGAAGATGGTAGAAATTAGTATATCAATACTCCAATTAACGAAATAGCTTTGACAAAATACCCACTTGTCATAGGTTTTCAGGAAGCTAAAATCTACCGTTATTGTTTTGAAAAGAGAAGCTTCACTAACAAAATCCCCCAAAGAATCCCCATAAAAAAGTTGCAATTGCTTTTGATTACAGAAGTTTTTCAATGTATTACTTCGGATGAAAAATTCAAGATACAATCACAAATCCTCATCGCACCAGCTTGCTACAATAATTTGATCGCGCATCCTTAAGCAAAGCTTCAACTATAGTTACCAACACAAAACTGGAGAACCATTTCTGAGAGTTTCAGGACTCCAAACAAACTTAATGATCAGATTGAAATGTTGCACCATACAAAGCACACAGACTTTAAAGGACAACCATGCAAACATCCCAAAGATCAAAGAGCAAACAGTTTCAAGATAAGGGAACTAACGAGTAATCTAAAGAAAGCCCATCAACTCATATTTTTTGATACTGGCTTACTGGTCAGAGCAAAGGAGAGACACAGAAGCATGCAAGATTTTTCTTCTCTTTTCTGCTCATACTAGAACAGTGTTTCTTTCAATAAATCTTATTGTTTAGACACGCGAGCGCATATATTGAGAGGGAACAAAGGAACAAACTTACAGGAAGAACCTCTCTGATAACTCCAACACTCTCTTCTCCTGGTCTGGACACATTAACCAGAATTTCTGGCATAAACCATGGTCCTTCATTTTCCCCACCTGTAACGATAAGAGCTGGACAATGAGAACTCTAGAAGCACCAACAAAAGAAGGATCTTGGAAGTGATCATGACCATGAAAAAAAAATTTAAACATAAAGTCCTATGTTCATATATCTTCACATCAGCTTCGTAAATAAAAAGCAAGGATTCCTAAAATTGGTTATCTAAATTTTTAGATGATCCCTTTGTTCAACCACAAAACCAGAGAACCACACGTTGATGAACTGCGCTTGCTCTACAGCTTTCCAGAAGGAATGAATTTATGACCATTGGAGTAATTAAATGAGGAGTATGACGAACAAAACAATATTAAACAATTTCACCCTCTTGCGACAACAACACACCACTGATACTTAAATGCACAAGTCTAAGAGTAATTTCTCCTGCTTTTCCACTTTCAATGCCAAAATAAACAGATTAAAGACGAAAAAAGCCACTGGGCACTGAATCTTTGATGGACAGTTCAGAGTAGAATCTGTAGTTACTTTCAAGCCCTCATACATGTCATTACCATATGTCACCAGAGAAAGGGTTCCAACCTATAACAGGAGACATGACGTCTAGTCCACCGGTTCCAGGTGTCATTGGTTGCCCTCCTGGAGTGCCAGGCAGATAAGATGCTGAACTTGGCGTCATAGGTTGACCAGGAGTAGATGGCAAGTAAGGGCTAGGAGCATTTGCTGCAACAAGGACAAATATTAAATGACAACAATTAAGATTGGAATCTTGGGAAACAACACAAACGGACAGAAGCAATACTGGATATAGATAACTACCGTAGGCAGAATTGCTATCCCTTGGAGTACCAGCTTCACTATAACTACCGCCAGGTGTAGTTGCCCAACCTGAACCAGGTGTGGGTGCATCATATGTTCGTGAAGGAGGACTTCCTGGCTGAAAATATGGATACAAAAAGGAAGTGTAAGGAAAATAACTATGCAGGAAAAGAACCATTTGAGCCAAAAATTAAGGATGTCGCCTCACCTGATACCGTGGACTACTTCCCCAAGAAGCAGGATTCCCATCTTCATAATCATCCCTTAATTTAGGGCGAAAAATATTAAGAACACCGCTCGTTAGTAAAGCTCTATACCATAAAATGGTAAATTGAAGAGCAATTGGTCAAATCCCAGGTATGAAATGCTCACTGAGTGCAAAGTGCAAAAAACATGAATCGGGGCAAAATGTTTTCTTAAACATATGCGACTCCCGAGATCCAAACAGTTTATATGTTTAGAGTGTCAACATTACAACTTGCAATGGTTTCTGATTTCTGATTTATCTAGAATATTCCCCAGACTGAATTCTGACTTGAAAATTGGTGGCTACTGTTAAAATTTACAAGTCCGTTCAAAATCAAACTCAATAGTCATGCCCATACCACTACACAGCATCTAGAACCGTATGAAATGCTCAGAGAGTGCAAAAGGCAAAAAACAGGAATCGGGGCAAAATGTTTTCTTAAACACCCGTGACTCTTGAGATCCAAACATTTTGCATGCTCAGAGTGTCAACATTACGACTTGCAATGGTTATTAGATTTCTCATTTAACTGGAATATTCCCCAGACTGAATGTTGACTTGAAAATCGGTGGCTACTGTTGAAATTTACAAATCCTTTTAAAATCAAACTAAATAGTCATGCCCACAGCATCTAGAACTGTTACAATGCCTTACATCCTCAGTAATATAATACACATAATGCATAAAAGATGGTGTCAACAGCATCTGAACCGTGAAATGAATGGTCTAATGTCCAGTACATCATCAGATCAGTTCAGAGTTATAAACACAAGGAAAAGAGGCAAGCATATCAGAACATCCACCCTTTTAAATTAGAAAAGAAAGATTCCGTTGGTATAGCTGAATGTTGGGATAGACAGATTCCAGTGATAAATGCCAGATAGACCATTTTGATCCTCAATAACTCACAGAATTCTAGCTGTCCAGGAAGCAAGTTTCAGAAGCAAACCTTGGTGGACTCATCGGAAGCCATGCTCTGTCACGCATAGGTGTTCTCATTCCATCATGAATAGGTGTCGCTGAAAGTAGATTGACATCAAATTATTCACAAATAATGTCAAGGAGGCGGCAAGAAAATTATTGATTGCTTAAAAAAGACAGATACAGAGCACAGAACGAGTTTTGAGCTATCTAATGGGCATTCGACAGACCTTTGTTTTTGGATCAGTAATGGACTCAGGAAATTTACTCACAAACATAAGAAGGCTATAATTCCATTACAGGAAAAGTATTAAAAAAAAAGAATAGAATAGCCCTAAGGGAGGAAAATCAAACCTCCAGGATCTCTCATTGGAGTCATAAATGGATGCATAGGAGTTCGCGAAGGATGCATGGGAGTCTCACTGCCCATACCATATCTTGAATCTCTGCAATACATTGTCCAAGATTATAAACTCAAGTATTCACAGGCGGAAGGGAAGGGGGAATTACATTAATCAAGTCATTGAATGACAAACATATTCCTTACCGGTAAGGAGTTGAAACAACAACATTGTCAGAAATCAGACTGCGGTCCACTGTTCATACAAGAGGCAATCTATTACATCAAGAAAAGACGCCATAGAAACTCTCAGAAAGGTGTGTTCCACCAATTGTCCAAAACTTGCCTGTAACAACCTTCATCTGTGACTCCAGCTCGACTCTGACAGATTGGCCTTTCACTTCCACAACACGCCCACGGTATCCCTTATAAGGACCTTGGCGAATCTTTACTGTAGTACCCGCCAAAGCATCATGACCCCTCCCACCACCATGCCTTCCTCCAACTAGAGAAAGATGTCAAAAAAGCAATGCTTAGCCCATGCATGGTATCAAAGAAAACTAAAAATGTTTATCGCTTAGCACCATACAGCTAATTGGAGGCCTGCCTCCAGAGAACCTCCTCGGCGATGGTGGTATCTGAGATGGTCTCAAATTGGAAAACCTTGACAATGAATCACCCTAAAAAGTTTGTCACAAATGAAAAAAGCTTCAATCAGAAAGAGTTGAGCAGTTGCCATCTGACTTCGATCAAGAAACAAACGGAAGGACTTACATGTCTATCACCATTTGCTCGTGATCCTCCCACAACAGTGCACGAAACAGATTTACAACAGATAAAACCAGCATGCTCAAGATGATGGCGATCATAGATAAACACAACTCCTCTAAATATGTGTTCAACGGGTCCTTGTTTTCCCTATTGAAGCAAAAGAAAAGAAAATTATTAACAAATTTCAAGATTTCATGCTTATGAAAAAGAAATATCCAGGAAACTGGATCTCACTTTGGATGGACCCTCCACAATCCTAACAACATCCTTCACAGATATAGTGTTCTTGTTGCGATCCTGGACACTAAATTTCTTATCGATCTTGGACTTTATCTCTCTCAATCTAACAGTGATGACTTCAGGTCTATCTGGAACTCCCTTAAGAACCTGAAAGAAAGTGAAACATCTGTCATTATGGAAAGAGAAAATCATCTAGTTTAATCACTTTTTACATCAAACATGACCCACAAAGGCTCGAATTTCTGAAGGGCATGTCCAGGAGACTTGCCTCAATGCGTGTCACATACCTGAAAAGCTTCACTTTCAACACGAATTATGACACCGAAGTTGACATTACTGTGGCAGAAGGCAAAAAAAGCAGTTAGACCAATAGATGGTAGCAGCAAACTACAAACTAAAATGTCTTTAACCAAACATGGAACTCACTCCAGTAGCACAAGGTCGTGAAGCTCATAGTCTCCAATTCTGGTTACTCCAGATGTTACCTCTGAACTCTCAACGACATCATCAGCAAAAACACAAATCTGAAAGACAACCGAAGTTATTTCTTCGCAGGTAGCAGAGTTAAAGAGGTGTTCCAAGAATACAGAAATCACAGAAGAAGTTAGGCTCACATGTTCCTTCGTTGTATCAGACAAAATGATGAGTGCATGTTGCTCCACCTTTACAACCATACCAGTTGCACCTTCTTGGGTACCAGAAACGACCTTAACATGATTCCCAGGTTCAAAGTACTTGCACAGTTCTTTCTCATTAACAGCCAGTGTTTTCTGTATGAATCAGCAAACATAAATGCAAAGAGATATCTTCAGGACAGCATATAATGCTAAAAGCAATTGATTTCAAAAAATTAGTCCTTTAGTTATTTCTTACAGGAAGGCCTTTCATTTCTGGTCGAATATGTACATTCTCTTCCTCGACTTTCTCAACCCAACCCTTCAAATTTTTAAGATCACCCTTCACAACAATTACAGCATCGCCCTTCATGAAATGACCCTTTTTCCTGTTCGCAAATAGAGTTGACAGACTGCCTATGTCACCATCCCCACTCTCACCAGGCTTCCTGAACTTCTCAAGTTCATCAAACGTGGGCTTTATATTATTAGAGCTTATTGATTTCATGGATACAGTTTTGAACAAGAAACCATCTTTAAACATCATGCCGGCAACATTCTCAAAATAATCACCAGTCATTGGATCTCGCCTACGTTCCACACGGATATTCAGTTCCCTGGAAAGAAGCACACTCCAAGAGTCAGTGAGCCAATACCCCAAAGTGATCCTAAAAAGGAGAAGCGGAAACAAGAATACCTGGCCTCCTCAACATTCATAAATCGTGGAGGGGGAACAAATGCTTTCTTCTTTACTACTTCTCTACCTTCCTGGTGATGAAATAAACATATGTATTTAAATTCAAATGGAAACTAACAAATCAATTAGAATAAATACGAGAATAGCAAATGCCTTCATAGAAGACAATCCGTTTCATTTTCCATACTTTGTACGGATGCAAAATACTCTGTTTATATATTTAAAATTAATATGAACAATTACATCCACTTATGCATATAATAGTACTCGGAGTATAGTAATAAAAGAAATGAATACTCCATTACCAACTTATTTGCAACAGCTTGCAAATCAATCCTTGGTATTAATTTCACTGTAACTCGTTGGCGGACATTATCCACATCTACCACCTGCAGAGTCCAAAGCATGTAACATAAGCAACAAACAAAGTTGTAACACTTCTTTTGCCCTCGAAAGGAGGAGAGGGCTGGGGAAGAGGGCGGCAGGAGCGGGAGGGGGGAGGTTATAGAGGAAAATAAGTAAATTGACATGAGTAAAGAAACCATGACATACTTTGGCAAGGTCTCCTTTGTACTTCCCTATCTTCATTCGGACCCATGTGTCTCTAGAAAGATCAATTGCCTTACTTTCAACTGAAAGGACATCCGTCATTTCTCTAATCGGGACGAGCATTACTTTTTGCGAATATATATTTCGCAGGCCTTTGCATGCCTGGAAAAATGAAGGTGTGCAGATTATTTACAAAATACAACAATCACTGGCCTACACCTCTGAAGTTCAGTAGGTCCTGCAGAATCAACATACTCATGAGAACTTACCTCCCTCACGTGGGCCTCTTTGTCCGCTTCAATGTATATATAATTTTTCAGATGGTCAAGTGCAATGGCTGACCTAATTTGCAATTCAGGTCCTTTATCAATGGCTTTCTGCATTAGGCACACAGCTGCCTCTCGCTCATGACCAATCTATGAAATGCCACACAAATATCATGTCATTCCAAGCTCACCAAAGAATCAATAATACCAACTACCTATAAGGAACTGGAAAAAAATGAAGCTTAGTCACAATTTACAAACAACAGAGGACGTACCGCACATTTCACCATCCATAGCTTTGGATCCCTGACAGAAGGCAAAAGAGCCTGCTGGTCTACATCCGTTGTCTCCTCATCATATTCAGTATGAGCAGACCTAGCATATCGTGCCTGAATTCTTCTTTCAAGATCATCAACATCCTCCTGATCATCCTCACGCGGAAGCAAAGGTCTCCGATGGATCTGCCTATTATCATCATCGTCAGGTAGGTCGGCCCCATTATCGATAAAATCTGCATTGCCAGTTTCATGCCAATTCCATCATTAATGCAAACAAAAGGTCCACCAAATAGTGACGTGCACGAGAATTTGGTTTCACATAGGAATAAAAAAAGCCCCTTCAAGATCAACAACACCTTGGCAGTGATAGGTTTATAAGTTCCCCAAATCTTTTGCGCATAATCAATATTCAGTAGTATAATAGTGTACTTAAGGTCCTCAACACTTTAACCATCTTTCTTTTATTTAGAAACTAAATGGGAATGACAATAGATAGGTATAACACCATGTCTTCTCCAAAAAAATAATATGAATAGACAAATATTTTAAGTGTCCCCAACACGCTCAAATTTTTTGGAGTTTCCATCACACAAGTAAATAATTCACAAACCACTATAAAACGTCTAGTTTAAAAAACTGTTACACATTTGTTAAAAGATCACTACTTCAATGCCTCAACTACAAACTCGGGCATAATACAACCGCAGAAGGTACCTTCCATCATACAATAAAATCCAGCCCCCATACATTGCAGCAGTAAGTCGACAAACCAACCTCATATGACCTATACTCAGCACCATTATCTTCTATCAGCCAAATTCTGAAAAAGAAAAGGTATACCGCCCTTTTAGGCAAATATTGCCCATTGACCCAATTTTTTTTTTCCGGAAGAAGTACTCTAAAACCAATAAAACCGAATTGAGATGACATGAAGAACTTGTTCTGGAAATAAGTCTCCAATATCAAAATCATTTAAAAGAAAAAAACCCTCCTCAATCAATATGACAAGAATTTACTGACTGTCACTAATTGAAAAGTGCCTTCATTCACAATTCCCCGATACGATAGGAAAAAGCCTACATTCCTAAAAACAAGAAATATGGTGAAACAGTTCTCTCCTTCCATATGCTAAAATAACAAAGATGAATGCTAACAATGTTTGCAGCCTGTTATTAATGTTTTTCATGGACCAGAAAATGTCCAATTTACTCTGCAGAAAACCATAATCCACCCTTTATTAATACAAGTTTCTTCAACATTCCTCCCTAAGTTATCTTGTTCTGGATTCCATCACACGTTACAAGGCCATTACACCATGAATAAAAAATTGCCTCACTGGGCAAGAGAGCAAAGATGCTTAAGCAGTTGTGCTGAGAAGGGGAATCAAGACAAAGTCCAAGTAAAGAAAAACAAAGGTTTCTCCAACCCTAGTAGTGGTTTCAGTCATGTACATACATTAAAATGCTGACCAGCTAATCTCTCGTCCAATGTTCATAGAGTTCGAGAAGAAGCTCACTTTTAACCCAGAAGAAATGTGGGCGACATGATGTGATCGTCACATTCTAAAAATCAGATTCTGATCAGCTCATAATCAGCCAAACTTCCAAATAATCACATCAATACACTCCGTTCTACTGCATATTAGTCAGCCAGATGTCTTCCCATCAAATGGAACAGCCGTAGTGCCAAGAATCATTATTCCGGACATTATAATATTAGTTACTCCAACTGATAGCTTAATTAGGTATCGGATGTAAGGAAAATTCTGGATAGGCAAATACCCGGCTCAGGTAAACAAGGTTGACACTTTCTAGAACCGGGCATATTTCAAGCTAACTCAACCAAAAACACCACCTAGCACCTCACACCCCATGGATAATATCACCATTCACTGAGTCTAACAACCGAACAAAAAACCATCGGCACCCAATCTACTCAAATTCAATAAGAAAAAAAACCCCTAATTTGCAGCAGGAAATTCCATTACTTTCCTGCACGTCTCCCCAGCCCAAACTTCATAATGGCAAGCTCGACAGGCAAATCAAAACAAGCCACTTAAGTTCAACATCGAACACACCCGAAACCTAATACCCCAACAAGAAGGCACCGGCGGAGGAAAGAAACACTTTTTTTCCACGTACCGTCCTCGCCGTCGTCCTCGTCCTCGTCCTCATCGCTATCCACCTGAGCCTCGAGATCGAAGAACTCCGTCCCCGATCTCTTCTTCGCGCGCTGCCTCTTTCCCCCGCCGCCGCCGAAATCCTCGTCATCGTCGTCGTCCTCCTCCTCCTCATCGTCGTCCTCGTCCGCGACGTCGTCGATGAAGTCGGATCTCCTCCGCTTCTTGCCGCCCCCGGTCTTGCCGTAGTCCTCCTCCTCTTCCTCCTCCTCCTCCTCCTCCTCGTAGTCGTCCTCCAGGGCCTCCCTGTCCTCGTAGTCGTCCTCCTCCTCAGGCTCCATTTCGTCGTCCTCCTCGTCCCTCCGGCGGCGCGCCATGGTCAGGGGTGGCGAAGGGCGAAGGAGGATTGATTGGGGTGAGTAGCGAGGGAAGTAAGGTATCGATCATCGATCGAACGGAGGGCACGGGTGGAGTGATTCGATCAGATATATAGCGGAGCTCGGGGATTGATTTGTCGGATTTTTTATGAACCCTAGAAATTGGCAAATTTTCGTTACATTTCTCTGTCGAAGGGTGAAAAAAATATTCATGAATACGAGTCGGTGTTGGGCTTTTCACGATTAGCAGAAAGTTGTTATTGGGCTTATTCTTGTGAGGAGAGAGGAGGTTGTTGGTCTTGGGCTTGGGCTTGTTCTTGGGCCTGATCTTGGGCTTGGGCTTTATCTATCTACAGTAATAATACATCAGTGTGTATTTACATATACGTGGTAGGGTTTCGATCCAAAAAAAAAAAAAAAACATGGAAGGCCATTTTCGGTTTTCCACACGATTAATATCTTCAATGATTTTTTAAAGGGTTAATACCATCGAAAACCCCAAACTAGTACATTTACGACAGATTTACCCAAAATTATTTTTTTTATCACTAAAAACCCCAAACTGGTACGCCTGTGATAAATTTACCATAAACTAATTTTTTTGCTACCAAAAATCAAAAACTGATACATTTGTGACAAATTACCCTCCGTAAAATTGGACTAATACTATGAAAAATCACAAATTGATAAAAATGTGGCAAATAAAGGGGTAAAACCCCAAACTAGTACACCCGTTAACTATTACACTCGTTAACTATTACGTGTCGCCCAACTTAGTAATTTAAAAGTAAGATTTAACGGAAACTAATAGAGGATAAATTTGTCACAACCAGTTTAGGGTTTTTTATGGTCAAAAAATTAGTTTTGGGCAAATTTGTCACAAATATACTAATTTAGGATTTTTCATGGTATTAACTCTTTTTAAAATGATAAAAGTTGTTGCACCTTTGTCGCAGCCATGTTAGTGATTCATGGGTGTGTCTTGAATGACTTTTTCTCTTCTTCTTTTTTTTTCTTTTTAAATTTTCGTGGCTCAAACACTTCAACTTTTCACTCAAAATATCTAATATATTTACGACATGTGAATCTGTATATAGTGTTTTTTCAAATTGGATAGTGTTATAACATTTGGTGGGATTATTTTTGCTTCCGTTCGTTTGGCGGAAAATATTCTCTTGGAAAATATTTTTCGGATTTTCCGGTGTTCGGAGGATGGAAAACGTATTCTGTGGAAAAACATTTTCCTTCTCCCCCTCACAAAATAGCCTAAGTCTATGGAAAATGACTTATGCTTCTGAAAAGCGGAAATCATTTTCCGCCAAACTCTTCCTTCCCCCCTCCGGTCGCCGACTGCCGTTGCAGCCGCTGCCGCAGCCATCGCCGGTCGCCCGCCGCCGCCGCCGTCGCCGCCGTCGCCGCCGTCGCTAGTTGCCAGTCGCCGATTGTCGGTTGCCACTCGTCCGCCGCCGCCGGTCGCTGGTCACCGCCGCTACCGCCGGTAAAAAATATTTTCCGAAACTTTTTCATATTAGTTGCCGAACACCAGAAAATTATGTTCTTGAAAAACATTTTTCAGGAAAATGACTTTCAGGAAAATATTTTCTAAAAATACAATATTTTCCGCCAAACGAATGGAGCCTTAAAATCAGTTTTTTGTACATTTCACCTACGACACCAGGTTTACAGTCAAAGGCAAGGTTAGTGAACCTCGTGATTAAGCAATCTTAAAAATTAACTAAATGATGATCTCTACATGTTTAACCAAAATAGAGTTTCTCCAAATGAACACCCCATTCTAATAAAACGAACATTTCCACTAACAAAATGTTAGAGATAATTAGAAATCTAGGTTAATTTCCTATATTAGAGATATTTGATAATTTTGAAATTTCTCAAGATTACGCATATATCATAATTGATATGTTACCTTAGATAATCGTATAATAAAGTTTATGCACGCTTCATTCTGATAAATAGGCTGGTGTATGATCAACGGTGACGAGCGGACTCATTGGGCTAATGGGTAGGTTCATGTACGCATGCCAAAAATCGGCGAGCCAGCTCAGGAGATTCTTCCCCAATAAGGATGAGGTTGCTCAGTAACAAGAAGCAGCGAACGCTAAATCCCTTTGTCAAGGTTTGTTTTTGATATAATTTGGTACCCAAATTATCTGAAGCCCCTCATGCTGTGCTATTTGTGAGAAGATGACAGATGGTTATGTCAATAGTACTGAAAAAAAAATAAAAAATGACAAGAAGCAAGATCAGCTTTGAATGCGCTTGGAGAATTTCTATATAATTCGATGTATATAAAACGTCGCATTTCTAACTTGCATCTTAAATGCTCAATGGAAACATATGATGTATCGATTATACAAATCACGTGGTATAACTAATCAGCCGTTTTGTCATGTGACATGCATCCATCCAATTTTGAGTTTAAATTTATAATATTCTTCCTAATGATCGACTCGATTCTTCACGTTTCGCTACCACTCAGATGCATTCCATGCACATAATACCTTCTCGAACGGTAATTAGGTGTATGCCATGCCATCCCTTGGCCAATCAAGTGAGCCTAGCTGTCATATCCCGGTCCGTTAAATTTTGTGGGACCCAAACGATCGGACAGCTCACATGCTTCGTAGTGGACAACATCCACGTGTCAAGTCAGCAGCTCACAACCAGTCATAAAGAATCCGTATCCGTGTTTAGTGGAACGCTGCGACCACGTCCACAGAAAATCTTAACGACAAACTTGCACCGAGTCCCCCTCCCTTCCCCGCCACACTTTACATGTCCAGTCAGCAACAGAGCTCAGCTTCATTACCAGAACAATCTCTCCTCATTTCTTTCGACCTTTAACTCAAACATTCACAAAGTCTCTAGCCATCAAGTCCACCGTAAAGCAAGTAATCTTGCCAGCAATTCTCCTATAATCTCTACGCTTCTCGAGCTGTGTAGAGGAAATGGGAACAACCCTGATAAGCAGTTGCAGGCTTCCATGGAAACTGAGCCTGCAAACTACCCCTTCTCTGCATATTGTTTGTCGTTCTCCAGTCGATGACAGGCACTCGAGAGTGAAAGCTAATGGGTATTCGACGGAAACTGGTTTGGCCAGCGAAGAAGAAGACGGGTTCGCTGGAAATGGAGGTTTGACAAGAAGGTTGGCTTTAGTTTCAGCGGCCTGCTTGGTTTCGTCAACTGGTGCATTGGGGTTCTCGGGAGAGGGAGTGGCCGTGGTGAAACAAGGCAGTCTCGCTGGGAGGATACCGGGTTTGTCTGAATCTGATGAACAAGGTCGGTTTTCTCATTATACTAGCTTTGTTTTGCTACACTTATGCACTGGCCAGATCTTGATTAGTTGATGGATTGATTGAAAACATATATTTAGAGATGGGTTTGAGGTCTATAGTTCAGTCAGTCGCCAACAGTTACCATCTATGAATTGCCTAAAATGAGAAAGGAAGTGCACACCTGCTCTGTTGTCCCTTAGCCTTGCCAATATGATAAGCTTGACCCTTCACCCGTGCCGCTAACAATTGATCCTCCTCTATGAAGTTTATGCCAAGAATCTACATGCTTTGAGCCGCAATTTGATAATTTCTACTCGCTCTTGTGAAATGAACAAGAAAATCACTTATGATAAGAGAAGCTTGTACTCAGACAGGTTGGAGGACATACCGCAGACCAGATGACAAATCAGGAGGCCATGGTGTCGGATGGAGTCCTATCATCCCATATGCCTTCGCAGTGCCTGAAGAATGGGACGAGGTGCTCATTAATTAACACTATCCTCACTTTCCATATGCTTGCATAACATAGTTCTGATACAAAACAACAAAACTCAGAGGAGAAAGAGGGACAGGAGAAAGAAGATATGAAATGAAAGAGTGAAGAATTATTATGAATAAAATCTCTCCATAGAACTCAAGCTTTTGGGAATTTAGATTTTCCCTTTGTTATTCCAAGTCAGCATAATAATGTTACACATTTGCTTTTCTGAACAAGAACAAGCTTTCCCTTTGGTGTTCCTGTTCCAGCAATCATGAAAGTGACTAATCTATACATCACAGGTTCCAGTGTCAATTGCTGATCTGGGTGGCACAGAGATAGACTTAAGATTTGCCAGTCCTAAGGAAGGACGCCTCTTTGTCATTGTTGCTCCTGTTCGCCGATTTGCAGATGGTGAGTTGCCCAGAACTTTGCTTGTTACTGGTTGCATTCTGCCTCTTGCAGTTGCTTACTTGGATTCCTGAGGTCCTGAACAATGGAAGGACATGATCACTCCACTTGAATTGTTAAACTGGATTTGTGGATGCCTATGACTATTCCAAGAGTATCTAAACATAATGCACTCGCATAAAATCTTTGCAATGCAGATCTAGGTGAAAACGTGACAATTGAATTAATTGGAACTCCAGAAAAAGTGATAAGTGCATTTGGGCCAGAAGTTATTGGAGAGAACGTAGAAGGAAAAGTCATGAGTATGAGCGTGGCAGAACATTCTGGAAGGACATATTACCGATTTGAATTGGAGCCACCGCATTGTCTTATAACAGCAACCGCAGCCGGAAATCGCCTTTACCTGTTCAATGTGACTGCAAATGGTATGGAATTTGATATATGATCACGTCACATTTCATAGGGAAAATATTAATTGCTTGGATGAATCTTGACCCTTGCAGGTCTTCAGTGGAAGAGGCATTACACTGATTTGAAAAGGATAGCAGATTCATTTCGTGTCGTATAACTGGAATGTGCTCTTCTTGGGTATAGTGTGGAAGTTACCATTTCTCTATGATTTTGTAAGAGACTTGTGGTGACTATAACGGGCAGCGACAGCGTGATTTTTACATACCGAGGTAAAAAAAAATCAATGAATTTGAAAAAGAAATTTTTCTCTCACAAAAATCTCCAGCTAGAGACTGTCCAGTAGTTATCTGAGTGGTTCTGTTCTAATTTAGAGGAGATCCAGGGCCACCAACACAACTCTGATGTTCAGAGACTTTGCGCTTCCTTTCTCCAGAGTCCAGATCTTGGCCAATTCAAACTCCATTGATATCAAGCTTCAATTGCTTTTAAAAGTAACGGATATGATTTGGTCAATGTTCCTCATTCGTATGAACAATGGGGACCTTTTCTTTTTCTACATACACCTGCAGGAGCAGCAGGCAGCACGATGCAAGTACTAGACATGCCTCTACCAAGTTTTTGCAAGCCTGATGAAGAATAGCTTTGGCACTATGCCCATGGCTAAAGACACGACAATTCTCATCTCTTTGCGTCAGCCCGATGAATATCTTCTACCATGTAGTTGGGCCTGGTGCTCTGACTTGGAAGCACAGTTGTTAATAGACTTCACCACTGGCCAGTACCGTAGAAATTTTGTCTCAGCATATTGTCCAGTATGTCATGATATTTATTCCATGATGAGTAAATGCCACTCAGGCCAGTAAACCACCCCTCTGAGCATGGTATAAAATGGAATAAAATACTATGGGAGGAAAACTGGCCTTCACAGTCCCCAACCTTCACAGCCAGCAACCATTGCAGAACTGCATCCTGGCACTTTCTGAAACCCTTTGTATCCCATGACTAATCTCATCCTCTCAGCCTTCTCCCATCTATCAGAAGCAGCATAAATGTTTGACAATAGTACATAATGAGAGTCATCATGGGAATCTTCATTACAATTAAGTGTTCTAATGTCCTTCAAGACATCCTCTGCCATCTCCAGATTTGAGTGGATTCTGCATGCTCCAAGCAAAGCACCCCAGACTGCATCATTTGGTTCCACTGGCATTCTCTTGATTAGCTTAAAAGCCTCTTCCAATCTTCCAGCCCTCCCTAATAAATCAACCAAGCAGCCATAGTGCTTGACCCTGACTAGTAAGTTACATTTATCCATTTTTGAGAAGATTTCCAAGCCTTCATCCACAAAACCACCATGAGCACATGCCGATAAGACGATGAGAAATGTTACTTCGTCTGGTTTCTGACCCAAGTCTTCCATCTTCATGAAAAACTCAAGAGCTTCTTTGCACTGTCCGTGGATGGAAAAACCCGAAATCATGGAGTTCCAACAAGCACAATTTTTCTTGGGCATCCCATCAAAAATTGATCTTGCTTTAGTCAAATCCCCGCATTTGGCATACATGTCAACCAGTGCATTCAAGACAAATTGATTAAGATTAATTCCCTTCTTCTTTATCATATCGTGTATTTTCTTACCAACATCCAATGATCCAGACTGACCACAGGCTGATAGGGCACCGACCACAGAAACTTCATCAGGCTCTAATCCTTCAGCTTGCATTCTGCTAAATGCTTGCAATGCTTCGTCCGAAAATCCATTCTGGGCATATCCGGAAATCAGCGCATTCCAGTTCACCAAGTTTTTTACTGGAATTCTGTCAAAAATCGCCTCAGCTTCCTTCACATCACCTCTCTTGCAATACCCAGAAATCATTGATGACCACACAAAGAAATTTCTTTCAGGCATATCTTCAAACAGTGCCCTGGCTAATTCCATCTCTCCATTGCTCGAGTATCCGTCCACCATTACAGTCCACGTCACTACATTCCTCATCTCCTGGGGAACCTGATCAAAGAGCTTCCTAGCAGTCATTGTATCTCCGTTCTTGGCAAACCCGTCGATCATCTCGATCCATGTCACGTGGCTTCGTGCCGGCATCTGTTCAAATAAACACGAAGCCGACTTCGTATCCCCATTTCTCAAATACCCGCCGAGCATAGCGTTCCACGTCACAACATTTCTATCGGGCATAAAATCAAACACCCTACGCGCATCGCCGATATCGCCACACTTGGAATACAAACCAACCAGCGAGGTACCCACTACGACGTCGTGATCAGACCCGAACTTGACCGATTCAGCGTGCAAAGATTTCGCTGGGCCAAGCAGTGCGAGAGAAGCCCAAGCTTTGGCAACCAAAGGAACGAGACCCAAACCGTAGCTTCCGTTGCAGCGAATCTGCTTGTACGAGTGAATTGCTTCCCTCGGCGTACCCTGTTCGAGGTGCTTCCTTATGAGGAGAGACCAATTGGGTTGAGCTCCGCGGTTCTTGACTGGGCTGGAGCGGGTGCGCTGTTCCTCGGTGTTCGGGTACGAGGTTCCTCCGTTAGTTTCTTGCAACTCGCGGTACAAACTGGGTCTCATGTCGGAAGAATCGTCGACACTGGCTGGGACATGAGGGCGCGAAGAGGAGATGTTTCGTGCTCTTACGAGAGGCCAATCTCCATAATGATGACAAGGGCGCGCTCGCTCGGCTTCGCTTCCTCCGGACCAACTAAATTAACTGTCTTTCTGAAATCTGAATGATCAACGATTACCGGTCTTACTATGGTTTTTCTAATGTTTTTGGTCATTTATGCGACGGTAATAAATGTATAATCTCGCTTACCAAAAAGTAAAAAGGAGAATGATATAAATGATTCATAAACTTTGATCTAATATATAGTATGGTCCATAAATTTTTAATATATTTAATGTGATCTCTAAACTTTAACTTAATGTGCAATATCATTCCCGAATTTGTAAATTGTTTAATGTATGACATGTATGACATAAGTGGTTACTTGATCGAATGAGTTTGGTAAGTAGCAAAAGTGACGTGTGAATATCCAAAAAGTGAGATTCACTAGTTGGCGAGGCAATAGCTTACCGAGACAACGACTAGTAGTTCACGTGAGAGAAATGATCAATCACACTGGTAGGGAGACATGGGCCAAACTCCTATGGGAAGTAGCAGTTGAGAATTCTCTGCAATTGGCGAGAACTGACGAAGCCATGCCATGTGGAGGTAGAAGGCTCATGGATCTAAACTTCTTTTTCCGGAGCAGAAGCAATGGACAGTAGAGGGGGAATAAAGCCGGCTAACTCCTTGTGCAATTTTTGACTTAAATCTATTAGAAATGTGCAAGATAAGCTTGTAGCCGAAAATATTATACATACGTATAGGGCCGTCAATAATACTCAACCCGACCCGACTTTTCAGGTACTTTCTGGTTGGGCATTCTTCATGTTCAGGTAATAGGTTAACATACGGGTATTTCAAGGGTTTTCCGAACTAAACCGAGATACACTTGAATGAATTCACAAGTAAAATGTTAGTGCTTGAAACTAAACAAAACACACTCACTTCAAACCTTAACATATGCTCTCCTAAAACCCAAAACCCGACTCGACCCAGGTTTTTCGTTATGATCGTATCCATTTCAGATCAGGTTCAGGTTGGACAGATCGCACATCTCTTGTGGCTCGGGTCCTATAGGTAGCTCGAAGAGTAGAGACCCTGGATGATGGATGGGCCTCTTGGCTGGTTGAGCTGGGTTAGAGCACGAGTGGCGTGTCCTCCTCTGTCACCCAACTCCTTGCTAGATTCGACACAAAAAGTTCATGAGGAGAAAATATTTTATATACTTCATATGATAAGTGTTGTGGTGGACGAAACCAATTACGGTACACAAAGCTGTATTAAAATTTCACGATGTTAACAAGGCTAAATGTAAACTTCGCAAATTATTGGAATGCAATTGACATAATCCGGTAGATTTAGGGTTTGTTCAGTTCGGTTTTTGGGGAAATGCTAAAGCCTTTAGTCTAAAGGATTTTGGTGTAATATAAACACTTTTTGGTAAATTGTAATTGAAAAGTGCCTTAAGAAGCAATTTTGGGGAAATGCTTATGGTAAATATATATTTGGAAAGTTCTTTGGTGTGACCAATTTAAGTTTTTTTAATTTTAATATATTTAAAATTGAAAAAAATAATGATGGTAACTTTTATATTTTTGCATTGAGAGTAATGTACAACCCCCCTCTAATGGAAAAATCAAATTTAATGAGGATTCGGTTCATCCCACACGTATGCTTCGTGGGCAGGAGTTGTCGGTAATGTTGCTAGCCGAATCTTGATTCGAATTGTTTCAAAGACCCAAGATGCCTTTGGTTTTGCATCAGGCTCTTTCATTAATTGATAGAATATTAAGAAAAGGTATCAAAGATAAAATACGAGCTTGTATTATAGCAATAGTAATTAATCGTTGTTGTTTTAAGATTAATCTATTTACCCATCTAGATAATTGATAATTGATATGTCTTAAAAATGAAAAAAAATAAATCAATGAATAGTCGATTCTTTCTTCAACTTAGAATTGATTCACGACAATTCTTTCCTTTTGATATAAAAAATGGGGATCATCATTAATCATTTGAGATGGTATTTAGTACCTATATTTATCCTTTCCCTTTCCCCCACTTACATAAAGTAAGAAAGAAAGGCAGGATTACACGCATTATGTTAGATATCAACGAAAATCAATTCTGATTTCAAAAAATATGCCTCTTAAAATTGACATATTAACAAATTTATAAATAAAAATATCACATCAAAGTGGATCTTTCTCAATTAAAAAGAGAATAATTTAATTATAGTAAACATGTTCACATACGTGGATCTTTCGCTAAACAGGACTATAACTTCGTTGTTATTGGCTCTGCAAATGCCATGCAAAAGACATATTACATACAAATTCACGCATCTTCTCACGGGCCAAAAAAAGAAAGAAGTTTGCATCTTTCTCTTGTCCATGCTTGCAAGTTGCAATGAGAAGAAAATCACTCAGCAAGCAAAAGCTGTGGTTCCATTTTTGATAGTCCAAACCACAACCACCGATTGTGGCATCCTTGTCTGTAATCATTGATCGTGGCATCTTTCTCTCGTAACTTTGCCCTGCCAATTATATTTGAACTTACCCATTAATCAAGAACTTATAGCTTCGTCCTGTCAAGATCATTTTAAGAGCTAGTGGCATTTTTGTCTAAATATGTTGGTGGTTTCACAGCAAGATCAGCATTGAGCCACACTGTGTACACCAGCAAAATGAGAGAGATGTGAAAAAGCTAAGCTGCCCAGTAGAAGCAGGCATGGAACTCCATTTCATCTATTAAGTTCAGTTGGTTAGAGAAGCTCAACCTATCGTTGAAACAAGTTTGCTCTTGATTATCTCGGACAGCACCCTTCGAACCAGAATTGAATTGCTGAAGGTAAAATCCACGGGTCATTCAGCGGGCATTGTTTTATAACTATTCTTCAAGGTAAAATTCTATTTTATATCTCGCGTGTTTCAACTTAAATACTCGAGTCATTTTACCAAAAAACAAATTTAAGTCTTGAAATATTTTTCTCTATGCATATATGTGTACAATATCTTCATACTATTAATAATTCAAATATTTTAGAATAAGGCCATTTCGCAAAATTTTTAAATGCCAAATTTTTTGCATACATGCAATGTGTAATGCACTTTTGCTAGCACATATTACAGAAGGCAAGGGCATATATATTGTTTGATTGTTTGATGAAAATTAGAAGCAAACAGATATATCATAACGAGATAAATTTGGTAGGTTCCATCAAATCCAATTATAACACGCTCACCGGATAGTTTCTGCAAAATCCATAGCCAAATTTTGGCTACGGAATCTGCTTGTGAGGCGCACATTAGAAAGAATCCCATGCTAATCCTCCAAAACTTGGATCGTAACACTACATAATCCCACCTTCCAACACCCTCCACCTTTTCTCTTTATTTGGCCTTTTGAAACGTAAACATGTTCGATTTGGTAACAAGAATCCAATACCTCCTTCTTCATATTCCAGTTTACGACATGTGCGCGCGCGTTCCGTGTGTCGTATCATCATCATCATCATCGACCGGCAAACTCCACTTTCGGTGATGGTGAAGTGAAGTCAAGCGAAGCACTTGTTGGATCATACGGCCATTCCGTAGATTCTGCGGGCAGGGTTAGGCACTCTTGTCGTCTTTTATGCTTGCCATATAATCTCGTGAATAAAAAGAACAAAGTTCCTCCGTGTTGAACACGGATTGTCGTTATTAGCTGGTGTCGGGTGCTACGCCCGTTTCAGAAAAATGGATCTGATATACTTGACAGAAACCGACACTAATTGGGGAGATCACCAATAGGAAGCTTAAGTTTGAATCCGTCTACATATCCAGTTGGACTTGCTTTCGCTCAAATGCTTAAACTAATGAGTTGCAAGTTAATTAGCATATATCACTTATTCCCCACCTCACTAATTCTTCGATACGAGACACTTCTAATACAATTCGCACATGCATTTTAATATATAAATGGTTTGAGTTTTCTGTTGCACGTAGTAATTCTTCGGATAATCACAAGAAGGAACTAGAGAGAAGAAGAAATGATGGGATTACTGGGACTTGATGACGACTACCATGGCCCATGCATATTGTTAAAGGAATTCATTAACGAGAGAGAACCATTTCTATTGTCATATCTATGGAAAAAAGTTGCCTCCCGAAGACTCTAATGTTAGTGCGCACTTGGTCAGGAAACTAAACAGTTTAGCTACGTTTGATCGATTGAATAAAAGTCAAATAGGATATGTTTTATCCTATCCTGTATTTGGTGGTGATCCATGATAGGATAATGTTGGATATAGACCGGATATAGCCCGGATAAAAAAATCCGAAGGGGGAGAGATAGACCCGAATAAGATTTCTAATGCTTATTTTTCTAGAAATCCTACGCTCTACTCGCCGTCATCTTTATCCCCACACCTTGTGTGCTTTGACCAAAAAAATTTCTCAGCTTCCTTCACCAACTCTTTCGGACCCGTGAATAGCAAAAATAAAAAAATTATCCTATCCAACTTTAAATCTGTAATCCACCAAACAGTGAACAAGATATGAAGATTTCTTAACTTATCCTATCCAGTCCTATTCTATTTAGAAATTCAAACGACCAAACGCAACCTTTGGGACAAGTGCATGTACCGGTAAAAGGGGAGACAAATCCCATCACACCATCACTCTGCTACCACTCATCTCAAGAATCACAATGAAAATTGAGTACCTCTTCATTGGAGGATTACAGCAATATGACTCAAACCATAGCCGACCAAAACACTTTAGCTGAAGAGATGTCCTTCAAAAGGTTAAGTCATTAGATTAAAAGCTATTTGGATATGGACTTTTACATCATACGTCAAGGTTTGAGCCACTCGATTCTGCACACTCCACGCATGCGACCTAACTTACCATCATCTTCCTCTAGCAAGGGCTCCAAGTTTCATCACCAAGCAGGTCACAAACACAAGTGCTCAAATGGAGGGATCTGCGTCCACGGGCCCTTTATTGAACGTATATTGTAGCGTGACTTGTGCCAAAGGGCACCAAATGCGGCTACAATGAATGTACGAAAGGGAAAGTAAACAATTATTATCACTCCCCATATTTATTGCTTTGTATAGTGTGCGAAAGAGTCAAAAAAAACTTGGCTTATTCCATCTGGGGTGTGTGCAAGACATCGTGTCAGGAGTCTGAGATAGCCTCATATGCATGAAACTATAAATGCTTCCGTGTTCGATCCAAGCCCCACAACACTCTGTGGTGCACTCTCAGCCATGGGAGGTTTCTAGGCAATTTGGCACTGTGTCCTCCCTTTTAGGGCAAGGTGCACATCATAACCTACAAGGCTTCAATGCCGGATATAAGTTCACCACCCATAAGATTGTGATGGGCCCTTCTCAAATCGAGAGTGCCTTTGATCCCACATGCATGCACTAGGTGTTGTTGTCACTTTGACTCTTTGTCAAAGAGATGGTAAAACTCACTTTGTTCTGAGCACAAGCTCTTTGACTTTACGCGATCTCAGATGGATTGTGATGTTGGTGATTTAGAGATAGATAATTGAATCTGTTGATCTAGATCGTGGAGATCAACTACGAGTGCATCTTGACAACTGACTAATGTTCTAAAAATGGCAAATCATAATCTCGATGTGATAGAGACGTAATCTATATAATGGGCATTGGAAGATGTATATGCACCGAGTGTATCATCAACTGGTGTGTTATTCAATCACTCATCTATCATCAACGTGACTACAAGGGACCTATGTTCAACTTCACAAAGAAATCCAGAATGTGTAGTTATTTCATGGATTTTCACATTATACATTGCCAAGGGAAATGAATCTATATTGTCTTACCGTCACAACAACACATGCAGACTGTCATATTCCAAAGTTAAATTTCAGTCACACACATGTGCCCTTCTCAGTGGGTGACACATCTCGTGCCTCTGAAAATGCTAAAAAACAATTGAAAATAGCAAAAATAAAAAAGGGAAAAAGCTTCATCAGACTCCAAGGAAGCACAAAAAAAAAGAAGAGAAAAAAGCATTTTCTAAGGCAAATATAAACAAACCTCCTGCATGCTTCTTCTAGAGTTTTATTAGCTTAAATAATTACAAGGGAAGAAATTTAGAATGCAAAAGTTTCATTCGGTACTTCTCTAGAGTTTTGATTAGTGTAAAAAAAGTTGTCATTACAAAATTAAAAGGTAACAAAGAAAAGATACAAAACATGTTCTTCCGAACTTTTCTCTCTCGTTAAGTCGTGCAATAACTACCAATTCAAAATTAAAGGGGTAAAAATGGGATTACATCAATAACAATGAATTATTAAAGCACAATGATATAATAAAATAATAGATCAATTGCCTAATGAGTCAAAAAATTAATAATGCAGCTTCTTTAGATGCAGCAATTCTTTAATACAATCTATTTATCAAATGTATTTATCATTTTATTTATATTTACACATTTTCAATAGGAAAAAATTCTTGCTCCTTTTTGTAATTTTGTTTCCCATATTATCCGATGTTATAGCCAGTTAGAAGAAGGACTTCGGTTATAGAATTTCCAACTGATGTACGATATTTACTTAATTAATTTTCAATATAATCTACTGATGATATATGTGTGTGCAGAAAAGCGCAGTTGAAGGATAAAATAAAATCGTATTCTTTGACCTAAAACTTGACAATATCAGTAATAATTGAAGAAAACACGAGTATTTTTTTTTTTTTGCCAATATCGACAAGGAACATGCAGAAATTACTCTAAATCTCTGAATGGGAAGCTGAGTTGAACATGCAGGAATTTCATTGTCCTGCACTGCAAGGAACAAGCAAAGCTGGTCACATCGGGAACCCCACATATTTGATAAGAAAGTTAAGTTAGGTTTATGAACAATTAATGCTAAAAAAATAGATTTGATGGAACCTCTTCGGCTATGGACTATGAAAAGGTTCCTCGTGCATCGAATGCACCACATGGCAACGGAGTATGCAGAAATAAGTTCATGTATACAGAGCGACGTGCTTAAAAAAAGTCAAATTATAGATAGATGAGAACATTTTACGTTCATTTCAGATGTGGAATAGATTGTGATGGATCATCACGCGCGAGAATTATCCGTTCCATAATGCAAGCCGGATCGGTTCGATATGTCATGTCTTTTTGGATACGCGGGTCAAACTTGATGACGGGCAAGCTGACAAAACTTTGCCTAATCCGACAAATGCATCTCTTTTCGACCCAATCGGGCTTATCGAATTTATGGATTTTGGTCAATCATTCCTGCTTAAATTATGAGCAAAAAACTATTTAGGACACAAAGACATCAGCCACATCTCTCAGAACTCGAATTCTTGGGTCTTTCTTAAGGATTTGAGGACCCGCAGCACACTGACATATCATAGTTTAGAGTGCCAATTTTCTGAAGCATTCTTCTGTCCTCATTACATGGGAAAGGCCTCCAATTCGACCGCTAAATTCAGGCCAAAACCTTTTGCGCCCACCTTATATGCTTCAAAATCCCTAGAATCTTGTGCCACAAACAGAGCGTACAAACAATAAACCTCGCGGAAATTAAAATGAAAAATAAATCCCGTGATCTCTGTCGAAAGTAAATTCTTGGCTTACATGATGGTAATTTCAACATCAAACGCCCGCTGTCTGAAAAATTTTGGGATGGTATTTAGCGACAAAATTAGTTCATCTTGTTTCCATGATGGACGTACCAAAACAGTGCATGTGAAACATTTTAAAAAAATTATCAAAGTAACATTTCATTCGTTTCCATGAAAATATAAGAGAAAAATAATGCAGTTCAATTGCAAACCAAAACAAATCCTAAACAACTTCAAAACAAAACAAGTTTCAGATAACAAGATGAATTACTATAACAAGACTAGGGGTCACCGCTCAAAGAGCAAAGTCTGTGACTTTTTCGTACCAAAATTAACGACTGTTCACCAAATCTGTTTTTCTAATAATGAGCACCCCGGATCACCATCTGTTGTTATGGCTTTGTTTTTCGGCTACGTATACATAGGTTCGGAGTTTTCGACATCATCGTTGTTCAAGGTAACAAAGTTGAACGAGCACATATCTGTTACCTGTAAGAGCGAATCTTCACAAAACTCATCCGATCTCCTTTGAAACTAGATTTATACACCAACAAAACTCGAGGGAAGCGAAACCTCAAAATCATACATGCAAAAATCTCCAAATCTAGACTAGATCAAGATAAAAACCTTTCGAAACGAAAGAGAGAAGCTTCCAATTCTAAACTAGATCAAAAGAGAAAAGTTTTGCAAAAACACGAGGAAAGCAAGAAAAAGATAACAGAGAATCAAATCAATCAAAGAAAAAGGAAAACAAGGAGGGGAGTGAGAGATCTAGCTCAAACGCTCATCTCCGTGGAGGTTGAAGAAGAAAATTGTGTGGAGATAAGAGAGAGGAGAAAACTCTAGGGAGAATAGAGGAAAAGTGACGCTTTCTGCACATGTACCAAGTTAGCGAACTAACACATATATCGTCCCTCGTGCAGAGCAAGATTAGTCATGCGAAGAGCGGAAAATTAGATGACGACAACGACGATGGTAATGACGATAACAATAATAGTAGTAGTCTGAGTAGGTACATCTTATTTTCATAGTGCTTGGCAATTGAATCACGGCAAAGGTCGCTCCACGCATCTCAATTTAGATGGTCCAATCACGTGACGATTGTTCTTCAATGCCATATAACTAGCTAAAAATTAATAGAACTGCTCGATCAATTAAAGCTTTAGCCCACCCCTAATTATTCTTGACCATACTCAAGCTAGGTAGGATGACATTGCGATGCTCTTCTTACCTAAACGCTCGATGCGTGTGCGTGTGCAATAGAGACCCTCTTCTTTTCTCAATTCCAATGTTTTGCCTTTAATTAGAGGTGACTATGATCGAATATATTCTACATTATTATGCTTTAGCCACAAGAAATCTTCATCTACGTGACATCTAAGATTCCTTCTTCATCTCTTCTCGAGTTTGTAGTCCTTGGTTATCAACATTTTCGACTGAATATGAAAATTGCATACTTTTGTCAATTGATATTTTGGGTTAGTACTATAAAAAATTTCAAATTGGTACACTTGTGATAAATTTACCATAAATTAAAATTTTAAATTGGTGCACCTGTGACAAATTTACCCTTCATCAGTTTCCATTAAGTTTTACTGTCAAATTGCCGAGTTAGATGATACGTGGCAATTGACAAGTATACCAGTTTATGATTTTAACTCTCTATTTGCCACATTTATCAATGTATGATTTTCCGTGGTATTAATCTAATTTAACAAAGGGTATATTTGTTATAAGTGTGCCAGTTTGGGGTTTTTTATGGTCAAAAAATTAGTTTGGGGTAAAATTATTACAAGTATACCGGTTTGAGGTTTTTTGTGATTAAAAAATTCGTTTGGGGTAAACTTATTACAAGTGTATCAGTTTAAGGTTGTAAACTTGTTACAAGTGTATCAGTTTGAGGTTTTTCGTGATATTAACTCTAATATTTTTAGATTATGTATTTAAAGGATTCGGATTTTGAAACTTATTATTGCCCTTGTGGCCACACCCGATTCATAGGGGCTGTCATGCTATATAGACCATACTTCTTCCGGACGTTAATATTACATCCGGCATTATTCCTGGCTCGAATCATGGAACGAAAATATAAACTAATCATGTGAAAATCAAGACTAATACCCATTCCGCCCGGGGTTGACGCCGGATTGGTGTAGCCCTAGCCCCTTGATGAACTTCCAAGCTTTCTATGTTTTTCTCTCGTGAAGTTTGAAACGTTTAGGCTTCGAAATTCTAGGGTTATACTAATTGCATTCAGTGGGATTATTCGATGCTTTTGCACGTGAAAATCAAACTCTCACGTGCTGATAATAAGCATTCAATTTGATTCGCATGAACCAAAGTGCCCCCAAGGATTTCCGAAAGCAATGCCAACTATTGCTGCTCGATCACGGGCCATTTGTATTTTAGCCTTTTTTGAGGTAAAAGAGTTATTGAATTTGTCGATTGCACGTTAGTTTTCTTGTTAGAGTTAGAAATTCAGATCATTTAACTTTCTTTCTTTTTTCTTTTCATGCCGTGGTCATGCAAAATTTTAAAACCATCAAATTTGGTGCTCACTCATTCTGATCTTATGAAGACAGGCCATCTACATCTAGAGTTTGAGACTGGAGAATTTGTAAGAGATTATTTCCTTCTGCGTTACGCAACATTTTAGCTCTCATATGGTGGTGTCTGAGCAAAGCCATCTGCATGATTGCTAACACACAACATATATTGCATTTGATTAGTCAAGATTGCGCCTTTAAGATCGTCGAGTAAATATAGTTTTCTTCAACATTTGGACGGATGGTACTAGAATTGAAAAGGAAAGAACAAAGGAAGAGAGTACAAGTTCTGTGACTGTGAGTCCGTAACACCTTAAATCATTATATAGCTAATCTAAGAAAATTACACGCCATAGTGAACGAATCGTATTTCAAATTAGCATAATAATGAGCCATGAGCCATGACAACTCATCAAAAGAATGCTGGCCCACATCAGAAAAAGCAAAGTTCCTATTTTGGACGGAGACCTCAATCTCAGTGCCCTTGTCGACTTTCCTTTGCCAGTGCGAACGGGGAAACATCGGCCGCGCCATTACTCGTGCTTCACCTGCATGACCTGCCTCCTCGGCAAAGTTTATTTAAAGAGAAATGCGAAAGGAAAGAATAAACAAAGGGGAAAACTCTTTTCACGTGTTACTTGAAGTTGTGCCCCCTGTAACATCAAGCCAAAGTCAATTTTACAGTAACAGAGAGAGTTTCGAAGGAGGTATCCCGGGTAAAGCGCAAAAAAAGTCATAAATCTTTTGCATTGATGTCAATTTAGTCATAAATTTTTTTTTTTTATCAATTCAGTCTTAAACCTTTTTGCATTTGTACCAATTTAGTCCGAAACCTTTTAAACTGATGTCAATTCAGTCCTAAACATTTTATTTTTGTGCCAATTTAATCCTTCCGACCAATTTTGATCAGAATTTACAGACGTGGATGCCTACCGGTCAATGACCAGTCACCGGCGCTGACGTGGACAACTTAAATAATACGTTAATGTTTTTTTGAATTTTTATTGTTTTTCTTTTTTTTCCTCTTTTTTTTTTTTTCTCTCCCTCCTTCCTCTGGCCAGCCACCGGATCGGCGACCGGCCACTGGCTAGGGCAGCGTCGCCCGGCAAGGCTGAGCCTCGCCCAAGGCGAGGCTCGACCTCACTAGATCCGGCGAGGTCGAGCCTCCCCTGACCATGGCGAGGCTCGAGCCCTCGCCGGAGGTCGCCACGAGGGCGAGCCTTGCCATGGTTAGGCCTCATCGACGGCTGGGCGAGGCTCGAGCCCTCGCCGTTGCGTTCAACGAGGGCTCGAGCCTCGCCATGATCGAGAGAGTCCCGACCCCGCCGGATTTGGCGAGGCTCGGCCTCACTGAGCGAGGCTGCCCTCACCAGTGGCCAACGAGGTCGAGCTTGCTGGGCTCTGGCCGATCGCCGGAAAGAGGGAGAGAAAAAAAAAGGAAAAAAAATAAAAATTTTAAAAATATTAAAATATTATTTAAGTTGTCCACGTCAATACCAATGACCGGTCGCCGGCCGGCAGGCATCCACGTTGGCAAATTCCGGTCAAAATTGACCAGAAGAACTAAATTGACACAAAAACAAAAGAGTTAGGACTGAATTGACACAAATTTAAAATGTTTAGGACTTAATTGGTACCAATGTAAAAGGTTTAGGACTAAATTAACACCAAAAAAGGTTTAGGATTAAATTGGCACTACTGCAAAAGGTTTATGACTTTTTTTGGCACTTTTCCCGAGGTATCCCTCTCCCCTTTCTCGAGCCTATGGAAAAGAACGAAAATGAAACGAAAGTGAGAAATATGAAGGAGAAAACTAAATAAAAGTGAGCTAGTTGCCGAATTTTTCTTATTTCCGGACTCCTATATAAACCCAAAAACTCCTCTATCTCCCTCACCACGATCTCTCGTGCATCGCCTTCTTTCTCCACGGTTCTTGAACTTGAAGCGGTTCTTCATCTAGGGGCTTTTCATTGTTTTTGCTAGCAACTGCTTGAGACGAAAAGAAGAAATGGATGTTATTCATTTCTTGTTCGGTATTTTTGGTGGGTTCTCCTTTTCTTGGAAGAAGGGCTCTCTCTATCTGTTTTTCATGTTGAATTTGGTCTCTCTCCTTCACAAATTCAACCTTTCTTCTTTAGGAACTCGTGTTCTTGGTTTTGCACTTCACAAGTTGATGAGTTTATCTTTCTCTGGTTCCCTTCTTTTACAGGAAACGCCACTGCTCTGTTCCTGTTCTTGTCGCCGACGTGAGTAACCCCTGCAAATCCCACAAAACATCAAGTCTTTCATTGTTCGGCAGAGAAAATGCTGTTCCTTCTTCTTTTCTCAAACTTTCTGTATGCAAATATCTGCTTAAACTTCGGTACATAACTGGAACAGGGAAGGACTTCTTCCTTTCTAAGTTGAATTTCAAAAGTTTCCATTGAAATCTCTTCCTTCTTATTTTTTCTGTTCCCTTCTTCTTCTTTTCGGGTTGATACAGTCAATAGCAAGATGAAATTGATGTGGGTGATGATGATACAGGATAACATTCAAAAGGATCATAAAGAGCAGGTCTACGGAGGAGTTCTCAGGCATTCCCTATGTCATGACCCTCCTTAACTGCTTACTTTCTGCTTGGTACTCTTCTTGTGCCTTCCTTTTCTTCTACCAACTTCCCTTCCACTTTCTCTGCTGTATATTTTACCAACTCTAGGCATTAATTTAATGCATTTCTGGTGCCATCTATAGTAGAAGTTACTCGTGAATTGTGTTGGGTCCATCATGCATCTACAGTTGGTTGCAGGTGGAGCCACGCAATTATCAAGCGTTTTGGATTTTGGTTCATGCCCTCTGTTGTCTTCAATTACTTAATGCAATGATAACTCCTCTTTAGATTCCACCCTTGCGGAGCGTGTTGCCGTTTCATGTCATGCATCTCTAAAACTCATTTTCTTCTCTACAGTTAAAATCTGGTGCAGGATGCAGTGTCCATTTATTATTTCTCTAGTACTTGAATGTTTTGAATGAAATGAAAATGGACTTTGAGTTTTTAACTCGTCGATGTGATGTGACCGATCGAGTTGCAGGTACGGCCTTCCTTTCGTGTCGCCGAACAACCTCTTGGTGTCGACAATCAACGGCACCGGCGCCGCAATCGAGTCCGTGTACGTCGTGATCTTCCTCATCTACGCCCCAAGGAAAGAGAAGGCCAAGATCCTGGGCCTCCTCACGTTTGTGCTCACAGTGTTCTCCATCATCGCCTTCGTGTCCCTCTTCGCTTTCCACGGTAAAGCAAGGAAGCTCTTCTGCGGGGTCGCCGCCACCGTTTTTTCCATCATCATGTACGCTTCGCCCCTGTCGATCATGGTAAGCTCTAGCACCATGTGATACCACTATTGATGGGAAAAATTAGGATACCAATTATACTAATCTGGTAAAACCATACGGAACATTTTTAAGAAAATATTTTCTTTTTCTAGATTGTACAGGGGATTATTGATAAAAGAGACTCCACAAAAATTCCCAAAAAATTCCCATTCTAAAGCTATAAGCTGCTGATTCAACGTGTTCTCCACTTGTGTTTGTGACGTGCAGAGGCTGGTGATCAAGACAAAGAGCGTGGAGTACATGCCCTTCTTCTTGTCCCTGTTCGTGTTCTTATGTGGCACTTCCTGGTTCATCTATGGCCTCCTTGGCCGTGACCCCTTCGTCGCTGTAAGCACTCTCTGCTCAATTTCTCTAAGGCCATTTTTAGCCAAAATCTGTCTGTTTATAAACCATTCCACAATCTTCCTAAAACAAAAAATCAAATTTTTAGATGGTACGTTCTTGCCTATTCAAGTCAAAAAAGAAATTCATGATTATGGAGATGCTGTGATTGATTTTGGTAGATTAGGCGGTCGTCTCAAAATTACGATGAACTTGAGGATTTTGGGATGGTGGGATTTGGCAGGTACCCAATGGGTTTGGATGTGGGCTTGGGGCAATGCAGCTGATATTGTATGCCATTTATCATAACAACAAAGGCGAGCCCAAGAAGAAAGTGAACAACGACGGCTCTATGGAGATGATTGGCGAGACAGAGAAAGCTGCCGACCGTGACCCGGTGAAGCATCAGCTCAATCTGATGAACAAACAAGTAGATGAGAAGGTTTAGATGATATTGCATCAGTGACTGTCGTCTTTTGACTCTCGCATCACATCACCCACATGTACGCTTGAAGTGATCCCCATCTAGAGTCTCACCAGAATGGCGTGTTCGTTTCGTGATTGCATCGGATAATGCAGTGGCTATATGTGTTTGTTGTTTTGCACAGTTTATATAAGAAGGTGATGTGAGAATGCACATACAACTGATCAGAGTACTTCCAAATTTCAAAGCTTTACGAAAACGAATAATACGCGTCTGTAGTTCGATCTGCGCAATCCAAACCACGGTGGAAAGAGGAGGACCGGGAACGTGTCGGATCGGTTCGTGGGAGTTCAATTCCTTCAGCAGTAACAAGAAAAACGTGGTGGATCTTCTTTAGCTTTTCTCGGATTTTTAACCGATGCCTTTCATTTAAAGTTCACAAAATGAAGGCCCCGAATTGTCGCTCGTGCTGAGCGATTTTGCCCAGACCTTTATCTTATATCAGATCTCTATACAAACCCAAAAATTGCTCATCTCCCTCTCCACGATTTCCCATGGTCTCTCATACATCACCTTCTTCCTCGACGATTCTTGAACTCGAAGCAGTATCTCGCCTCGGGCTTTTCATTGTTTTTGCAAGCAACCGCTCGAGAAGAGAAAAAAACAAAAAAAACCGAGGATTTGCATTTCTCGTTAGGCGTTTTAGGTGGGTTCTTGCTTTGTTGGAAGAGGGCTCTCTCTGTTTGTCATGCTCAATTTGGGTGGACTCTCTCCTTCACAAATTCAACCTTCCTCTTAAGAACTTGTACAAGTTTGTCTTCTTGGTTTTGCATTTCACGGTTGATGACTTTCTCTTTTTCAAGACGAATGGAAGGCCGTACATGTGAATCGATCGACTGCCTGACATCGGTAAATAAACAGATTGATGGTGATCACCGAACAACCTTTTATTGTCAACTATCAATCGCATTCCGTGCACATCAAGTGCACACCTAAAGTGTACTTCGCATCTCATATTATTTTTTCTTCATTGTATACTGTTATTTCAAGTTCTCGCACATCCAAGTTAATCATCGTTTTGTTTAGAAAAAAAATCGAAAAAGAAACTCATGAGAATCGAGATGTGGTGATTGATTTTGGTGGATTAGGGCGTCGTTTCAAAATCATGATGAATATGAGGGAAAAAAGTTTAGGATAAACTTCTTTGGCAGAGGGATTTGGCAAATACGCAATGATTTTGGATGTGGGCTTAGGGCAATGCGGCTGATATTTTACTCCATTTATCGTAACAACAACCCAAGCCCAAGGGGAAAGTGAACAGCGACGGGTCTATGGAGATGTTGGACAAGATAGAGAAAATTGCTAATGTGACCCGATGAAACGCCGACTCAATTTGATAAACAAACAAGCAGATGAGCAGGTTTAGATTACATAGCATTAGTGACATCGTCTTTTAACACTAGCGTTACAGGACCTTGTTGTACACTTGAATTGAACCCCGCCTAGAATCTCCCAAGCTCATTTCTTGTTTGGAGGTTTTGCATTTCTTGTTCGGTGTTGTAGGTGGGTTCTCCTTTTCTTGGAAAAACGTACCTCTCTGTTTTTCATGTTGATTTTGGTTGGACTCTCTCCTTCACAAATTCAACCTTCCTTTAGGAACTTGTGCTAGTTTGTCTCCGTAGTTTTGCATTTCACGAGTTGAGGAATTTCTCTTATTCAAGACGAACGGAAGACCGTACTTGTGAATCTATCGATTGCATCACATCAGCAGGTACACAGATTGATGATGATCCCTGAACAAACCTTTTGTTATCAATTATCAATCGCGATATTTTACTTCATTTATCGTAACGACAAACCAAGTCCAGGAAGAAAGTGAACAACAACGGGTCTATGAAGATGATGGGCAAGATAGAGAAAGCTGCTATCGTGACCCAACGAAACATCGGGTCAATTTTATGAACAAAGAAGTAGAATTGAATCCCACCTAGAATCTCACAAGCTCAGCTGTGTGTCCTAAACACTAAGAAATTAATTTTTTAGCTAAATCTATATGTTTGCCTCGAAAAGCTTCTTACCTTGTTTGAAAAGAATCAACTGTTGCGTCCAACTACATTCTAATCTTTGTTGGGAAAAGTGTTGAATAAGTCCTAAACCTTTTGGGATTGTGTCAATTTAGTCCTAAACATATTTTTGGTGCCAATTGAGTTCTAAACCTTTTACTATAATGCCAATTCAGTCATTTTGACTAGATTTTACTGACGTGGATGTCGGCCGACCGGCGACCGGTCGCTTGGCGCTGACGTGGACAAAATTTAATAATATTTTTATATATTTTTTTATTCTCCCTCTTCCTTCAGCCGCTCGCTGGAGCGACGACCGGCCGGAGGCTGGCAAGGTCAACCTCACCGGCCTCGGGCAAGGCTCGCCCTCACCGGCAATCGCAAAGGCAAGCCTTGTCTGCGGCTGGGCGAGGTTGGACCTTACCAGATCTGGCGAGGTTGAGCCTTGCCCAGCCATGACGAGGCTCGCCGCGACCTCTAGCGAGGGCCAGGCGAGGCTCGCCGGCGGCTAGGCGAGGCCTAACCTCTCCGAATCTGGCGAGGTCAACCCTCGCCATGGCTAGGCGAGGCTCGACCTCGCCGGATCTGGGGAGGTCCAGCCTCACCTAGCTGTCGGCGAGGCTCGCCCGAGGCCGGTGAGGTTGATCTCGTCGGCCTCTAGTCTCCGGCCGGTCGCCGCTCCAACAAGCGGTTGAAGGAAGAGGGAGAAGAAAAAAATTAAAAAATATATTAAAATATTATTAAATTTTGTCCACGTCAACGCCGGCAGACCGACGTCCACGTCAGCAAAATCTGGCCAAAATGACTGAATTGGCACTATATCAAAAAGTTTATGACTCAATTGGCACCGAAAATAGGTATAGGACTACATTGGCACTACCTTAAAAGATTTAAGACTTATTTAGCACTTTTCCCAATCTTTGTTGAAGGACAATTACTGGCGAGAAAGCAGCACAAACTTAATTAAATGGGTGCGAACATAAACTCCCCTCGCTGCCGGATCCCTCGTACATTTCTCTATCCATTACACTTTGCTTTGAAAATAGTATCACTCGAAGCACTTGATTCAACTATCCTAAGCCTAAGCCGATCCTTGTCATCCGCCGTGCAGGAAGACATCAATCCAACGCCCAAACTTCGTCATGCCCAAGCTCACGCAAGATACTAGAATGGCATGTTAGTTGAGATTTACGTAATTCAGTTTAAGTATCGGTATTTATTCCACGAAAGACCCAGCAGCAAATGATCAACTAATTAATTGGAGAATTACAAAGTTACAATCACCAACACATTCAAGTGTTTTCCACACCTAAATTACACCCAAACCCACAGTATTTAATCTCACGAGAATTACCTCACGTCTTGAAACATTCACGTCTCCATAGAGAAAACGCCTCAATTGGACGTCAACTTCTCTTTTCACAAAAGGAAAATGACACAAATAGTCCATGAACTGTAGCCCAATGTACAATGTGATCCATGAAATTTAAATTTATTCAATGTGGTCCATGAACTTTTTCTATATGTTCAATTTAGTCTTTGAACAATATGAAAATATTGAATGTTATCTTTGAACTTGAATTAATGATAGAACATCATTGAACATTTTCATATAGTTCCTAGATTAAGTTGAACACATCTAAAAAGTCCAGTGACCACGTTGAACAAATTGAAAGTTCAGGGACTTCATTGTAGGGGTGTGCAAAATGAATCGCCCAAACCAAGAATCGTCTTAACCGGACCGAACTAATCGGTTGGGTTCAGTTCTCAAAAGTGTCGGTCTAATTTCCGATTCCTAAAAATGAAACCAGTGTCCAGGCAGTTCGATTCCCGGTTCCAAAGGGGAATTGGACCAACCTTACCAGATTGGCTGCATATACTTTGTTTTATTTCTTCAAAAAAATTAGTAAAATATGAACTAAACAATAAGTTAATTTCATTGACATAAATCCATTAACATAAATTCATTGACAAAAATTAATAAAATGTGAGCTAAACCTTAAGTGAACTTCATTGATATAAATTTATTAACAAAAATTAACAAAATGTGAATTAAACTCTAAGTAACCGGTTTCATTATATCCGAACCAGACTGGGAATCGATTACCCTTACCTCAATGCACATTGGCTAAAGTTCAAGGACCTCATTGCATAATAAGTTGACATTCATGGATCGTATTGGACAGTTAAAAATTTAGGGATTATATCATACATTATCAAAGTTCTAAGGACTGTTCGGGCTGCTCAAAAGAGTCCCACAAACAAATCACTGTGCGTCCGAATTTGTTTTCACTGTGCGACCCGTGAAAAATCCTTTCACTGTGCGGCTTAATGAAGACCTTCAATGTGCACCAGAATAAAAAAGTCCACTGTACGGTTGATCCTTGGGAATATTTATCCAACCAAAAACGGAGACGTTCTCCGTATGCAATATAATACGTATCCACTCGGATTTGACATATCTCCAAGAAAGACAAAACCTCGATATTCGCATGCCCATTCGTTGGATAACTTGAGCAATTCTAATCCAAAATAGGATGATATTCTGCTGGGATTTCTTCCCTTTTCTAACACATTCGGTTTAAAACAAAACGATCTAATAACCGAGTCAGATGCTGTACACGGACTCAAACTCGAGACATGAGTAAATATCATAGAGCAATAGATTTAAACAGCATGGCTGCTTTTATTATGGAATCAGCAGATTCGATCACATGATGGTTTTAGGAGAAAGCTAAATAGCTCATTGGCAAGCCTTTACTACCATTAATTGATTGATGGTATGTCCTCATACTGGTTAAGCAGCGAGTTTGTCTTCGCTGCTTTCGTGTTTGCCACCACCAACTTTGGCGGTCGAGCTCCCCTCCTCCGTCGTTCTTCCCTGTGCATATATGTAATCAAAGGAGATTAGTAATCCTCTTCGTCACAAACAGGATCGACGAGTTGATTATGCAAACTTCGCCGATTGTGGAAAACATCTGCAAAAGCGAGAAGCATATCTTGACGAGTTAGAGAAAATCGTACTTGACTCCTTTCTGGAGACGGGAGATGACTGATTGTTACAGGTACAGAGGTCAAATGTTATTACACACGATCAAATGAGAAAGAAGAAAAGCGAAAGGAAGGATTGATAAATAAATGTTTGAAGCTGTTTGTTTGATCTGATGTAAGCCAACTTCCGTTCAAACACGAGCTAAAGAGTTAAGAAGAAGAAGAAAGAGCCAGCATGATGAGATCAACACTCACAGCGCCTTGACCGTCCCTACTAATGAAAGCCTCTGCAGCTGCCTGAAGATGAATAGGCTCGTCGTTAGTGTATATGAAAATGAGTATTGCGTGACAGATCACACGCACACACAAACACACTCTAAGAAACAGAGAAAAGAAACAAAGAAGAACAAATTAACAGCTTCCCAACATTTTCGACCAGGAAAAAAAACAGCTTCCCAACATATATGGCAGACAAATGCGTACATAAACACATGCGAGGATAAGGATACATACTCTGGCCTTGTCCAGCTCTTCCTTCGTGAGCGTTCGCGGCTCGGAATCGATGGACAGTTTTCTCTCGAGCTGATTGGAGAGTTTTTGGGTCTCCATATTAGAGAGAAGCGTGTATTATTCTTTTGTTGAACAAAGTACCAGATCAGAATGAGAGAGGAGACTGGGGTTTATGTATAAAACCTAGAGAGGGAAATGATATTAAGTGCGAGATTGAAGAAGAAGGAGAAGAAGAGAGAGAGAGAGAGGACATGGAAACCATGAGGAGATGGCAGGAGAACAAGAGCACTTGGCAATGCAATTGACTGTCCTTGGGAAGTTACTTACGTTGGGAGCTGTCTTTTTGGCATGTAGTCACTGATTGTGGTAGACGCATTTGACCAATTTAGGGAGGGCTTTAATTTCGAGATTTTGGAAATGAGGGGTTATTTCAAGTACCTTACCAAGGCGTCCTTGAATTCTTGGTGTTTGGTAAGATTCACCTCATCAAGAACAAGTGTTTCCACCGAAACAGGCCACAATGCCTTGTTTAATGACCCAGCGACCAATCTATCTATTCACCCGTCTTTCTCCTTTGTGTTTTTTCTTTGGAGGGGACCAGAATACCCTCTTATTTTAACATCGTGAGATCCGGATGAAGCCTTAGGACCATTATTTCAAGTGATAATAGATGCTCACAAATCCCATGAGCAGAGCATAGTCCATGACCATCGTAATTACGTCCACCTGAGCTAAATTTGGTCGAATTCAATGTTGGATGAACTTATTAGAAATAGGAAACTAACACGAATAATATTTGAATTTTGGCTCAATGTATAGAGTCATTCCTGAACTTTCAATTTGTTCGATATGGTCCCTGACTTTAGTATAATATGCAATATCGTTCATAAACTTTTAATTTATTCAATGTGATCCATAAATTTTTTATGCATGTTCAATTTAGTACCTGGATTATACGTATATATATTCAATGTTATCTTCAAACTTGAACTTGATTAGACATATTAAAAGTATAGGACTTGATTAGAAAAAACGTGAAAGTATAGAAACAAAAAATAGAATTTTCCCTCATATATATATATTTCACGTAAGAATTTATTTTTTGTGATATTGTATCCGATTCTTCTTATCTATTCATACACCTCATTTATTTTCTAGATCTATTATAAGAAAACAATGATGGAATCTCTACGGTTTTATAAGCAACGCACACAACAAAAACAAACAAATAGTAGATTTACCATGTATATGAAAATGGTTTTACATATGTAAAACAGATTTGCCATGGACATGAAAATGGCTTTACATATGTAAAACAGATTTGCCATGTGTATGAAAATGGCTTTACATATGTATTTCACTTGCTGGTGTATATGAATCATGACCCAGGTGGCAATTCTTGACACGATACAACGATATGACTAGTGCACAATGGAAGTTTTAATTTGTTGACATAAGAAAGCAGATAGAAATTAATATATTTTTATCTATTGTTAATGCCAAATAATTGATATTAACATTGGTTGTGGGAGGAAATAACATGAACGATTAATACAAATATGATGAGACGATATGGATTATTGGCCCTATAGATCGACTGATAGTGAGATCGACATGATGAGCATAAAAGTATGTGTTCATATCGATACATGTCCGATGCTAAACATACATATAACTCCACAATATTCCCCAAATTCTCTTAGGAATGTGCTATGAAAATGAAGTTTGTACCAGACTATATTACAAGACAGCTAGAAGTTAATTACGATATTGGTAAAGGATAGAAGAAGCATAATGGCATCTTACCGAGATGACACTGCGATCCATATTAGGGTTTCTTTACTTCATTGATGTTATCGGCTTCATCGTTGTCGTCGTCATCGTCATTGTCTGTATTGGCCATGGAGTCGAGCTTCGCGTTCACCGCACTTCCAACCAGTTTTAATCTCTGCAGATACAGCCTCGGAGTTAGCTGTACCTTAAGAAGTGGCCTTCAGAAGACACATGATCGTTGTTCATCAAAACCAGCCTTCATAATCACAAAATGCAAGCTAACGTAAATAACCTCATTTTGGAGCCCCAGCTCGGGTTTTGGCTCTTGTTTTACCTGGTCCACGAGGTTACAAGAGGATTTTTCATCGGGCAACTGATTTCTTCCTAAGATGGGCTTCCTCGCTCTTGAAAAGAACTACTTTGAATCGCGAACGTTAACTTCGTGCATGTTTCCGGAACGCACAAAGCCTTTTATGCTTAAGACTATTTCAAGAAGTTAATTATGCATAGAGTAGAGTTGCTTCCTTTTCCCTTTCAAGATTCTGGGTACCTGATGAATGGAGAGAAACATTAATAGATCATCGGAATGCATAAATGTATATATCGATGATTACCGCCAAGAAGATCTTCTCCGCTTCTTCTCGATTGTGGGTATAGATCACTTCAAGCGCTCCCTTCTGCTAAAATGCAAGCGTTCGCTAAGAATCGAAATGTACCATGTAGAAACTAGCTAGCTAGTACAAATGAAGAACTTTATAAAGATTACACAAAAGAAAGAAAGAAAGAGCAGTCGAACCAGGGCTTTCTCAAATTCTTCGTAAGTCAATGTCATGGGCTCGTTGTCGATGGATGAGCTCCTTTCATGCTTAGGAGCAGATGGCGACGATGGCTTCTCCATTCTTGCTTCTCAAACGAAACCTGAAATTGGAAGATGGTGGGTGGGTACACAAAATCTTTTGTCTAGTTGAAGTTGCTCTTTGCCACCAGGGTTTGATTTATATCGAGATGACGGAAGAAGAAGAAGATGAAGAAGGAAGCTCGTAAGCGTCGTAACAGCAACTCAAGATCGTGCAGGAACGTAGCAAACATTCATGCAAATATGCAGCAGAGCTCTGTACACGAGGCATGGCCGAAATGAGAAACTCGCTGGTGGATGGTTGAAGGCGAGTCTAAGCCTCGTCTCTTCTTGCGTCAGTGCGTTACCTTTGCGAGTGAGGCGGGCTTCATGTGGGAACAAACCCTAATTGACCCAACTAGCCGCAAGAGAACAATATTAGTCTACTAGGGTTGAATGCGGAAGTGTTTTTATTATACCTAACTTTACCTTTGATGCATTATGCGTATCTCGTATTATCGTTGCTGCATTTAATTTGCTTTTGAACCTAAGACACATCAAAAAGAATTTTCCATGGCATATGTGATGTCACCGATGGGCATGCACTACAATCAACTGTGATCGTTGGGCTTTGGTAACGCTGTTTGACGAACTCTTTTACTAAAGTGTGTTTGGTCATAACTTAATACTTATTGTACCTACTAATCATCATACGTAATACAGCTATTGGGATTAACGTCAACACATTTGCGTATCTCATATTGCCGTTGCCGCATTTATTTTGCTCACAACACTGAGACATGCTGAAGAGAATTTTCCATAGCATATGTGATATCATTGATGGGTTAGAATCGACAGTGATCGTTAGGGTTTTGGTGACGCTGTTGAATGAACTTTTTAACTAGAGTGCACTTGGTCATGCCTTAACACTTACTGTACCTATCGTTGACTACGATGAACTTCGTAATATAGTTATGGGAATCACCGTCAATGCACTCGCGTATCTCGTACTACCGTTGCCACAGTTATTTGATTTCGGCACTTAGACAAACCCAAGAGAATTTTCTGTAACATATGTGATATCAGTGATGCGTTAGGACCCACTATGATCATCGGGGTTCCGGTGATGCTGTTTAATGAACTCTTTTGCTAGAGTACATTTGGTGATAACTATTGGAATCATTCGCGGAGATGACAGTACGTAAAGCGTATATAGCTATTCGAATTATTCGTGTCCTTGTTGTTGGAACAAAGAAATCTTGAGACCGTGGCTCCTGATTGCCAAAATTTCCTTGAATGGTAAAGCAAAAAATTAATTATTTTTATTAGAATATCATCTTGTATGTTATCTCTAGACCTAAGCTTTTATATATATTGAATGGCTCCGGACTCTCTTCTAAAAGGTCCATGATTTTACGGGACTTAAAGACCTCTTGATTACATTTGTTCCTAATTCTCTTGTGGAATGACCAATGAGATCATCGATCTGCCGAACTTTGTTGTTGGTATTCGAACCTTGCCATCGGTACCTAGCAGTAACCAACTTGCCGGTCATCGAGCTCTGCCGTCGGCCGCCAATTTCCATCCGTCGTTGCCGAGGAAAAGTATTCTTTTGTTGAAACCAAATCCTTTTTTTTTTCCAATCCAAACAACTGAATGAGAATTCATTCGAGAATTCCTTGCCAAACGAGTCCTAAGTTCAAAAAACTAAGCATCGTACTTGGTCTCCCTCGTGCACTAAACTAAGCATCGGATGGTCGCTCCAAGTACGAAAACCCGAACGCTCTTAACCCTCGCCCGTGTCCATTCCTTCGATAGAAAGCTTCAATGGATCCCTCGAGATCCGACCGCAACGCATCAACATAGTCTCCTAGAAATGCGATAGTTCGAATAAGGAAAAATGACACAAATAGTCTCTGAACTTTGACTTAATGTGTAATTTAGTCTTTGAATTTTTTGTACATGTTCAATATAGTTCCTAAACTTTATAAAAATGTTCAATATAGTCCTTCTATTAATTCAAATTCAGGGACTATATTATACATTTTTATATAGTTTAGGGACTAAAACGAACATTTATTAAAAGTTCAGGAACCAAGTTGAACAAATTGAATGTTCAAAGACCACATTGAACATTGAGTTAAAATTCAGAGACTATATTAAACAAATTAAAAGTTTATGGATCAAATTGCACATTGAACAAAAGTTCATAAACTGTTTGTGTCATTATCCCTTCGAATAACCATGGTGGGTATACGGCAAGGGGGGAAAAAAGATCAAGATAGAGCAAACCCCTTTAGAGAAAAAATTGAATCATCCAAAAGTTTCATAAAAACTATCATTCAATAAAAGGGTAATACCACAAAAAACCTCTACACTAGTATACTTGTAACAATTTTATCACAAATCAATATTTTGACCACAAAAAACTCCAAACTAGTACACCCGTGATAAATTTACTCTCGGTTCATTTCCGTTAAATTTTACTGTCAAATTACTTTGTTAAATAACACGTGACAGTTGAATGATATGACGATTTTATGTTTTACCTTATGTTTGTCATAGATGTAGCAGTTTGTAATTTTTTTGTATTAATTCAATTTAACAAAAATTAACGGAGGGCAAATTTGTTATAAACGTATCGGTTTTTGTGTTTTTTAGTGGTTAAAATATTAATTCGGGGTAAATTTGTGATAGGTGTACCAGTTTAGAGTTTTTTGTGATCAAAAAATTAGTTTTGTGTAAAATATCACAGGTATAATTTTCATGATATATTAATCATTTAATAAATTCAAAAGGATATATAAAAAAAGAAAAGAAAAAAGAACCTGAAATGAATCAACGAAGCCCTTATCCGTCCCCCTCTCGTGGGACCGCGGCGGATGTGAAAATGCGACCTCATTCGGCGGGCGCCAACGGTTTTTGTCCTCCCTCAGCCCTCCGATTCATGCCCATCAGAAGGAACGGACGGCCACGCGGCGGCCCGCGAGCGGGGTCGCGATCGCTCCTGCGGTACGCGCGACGCAGAGGATCGCAGCTCGCTCGCGTGTGACATGATCACATAGGTACCTAGAGAGAGAGAGAGAGAGAGAGAGAGAGAGACCTTTTCAGAATCTTCGATAGAGAAAAGAAAGCACGCAAGAGGTGTTTGGTCAGGGCTGTCCAACTGGATTTATTTATATCTCAACAAAAAAAATGGGAAAAATCAGTTCTATAATTTTGCAAAGAATATGACAAAATCATTATATCTGATCTTATCGGGTGAGTATGTAATTATTCAATCAATCACATTTAACATCCAATAATAACAATCTCTCACATGATTTAATAAATTAATCTCTTTTGGACCGGAATAATAAAAAAAGAAATTAATCATTTGATAGATCAATTTTGGAATCGAATTATGTATGAATCGCCATATTTATATTACATGAACATGAGTCAAAACGTGTTAAATTGGCTAATATGAGTCGGGTCATTTTCGACCCAATTCAAATCGATACGATCCATCAGCTCAACATTCCTAGTTTTGGCGTATGATCTGAGAAAATTTTCTCATGGCCCTCTGGGCAACGTAGCTATAAACGGCCGTTACGACCCTTTTCTGGCCCCCTCTCCGTACCCCCGTAACGGCGCTCCGTCAATGTCCGTCAATCCACGGAACGGAGGTGGGGGGATCGCATGCGGATGGGACATCGATGCGCGACATGCCATGCGTGGATGTGCTCATGCATGTATGGATGGATGGGATGGATGGGATGGATGTCCCGCGTGATGTGACGCATCATGTGACGCGATATGCTGGCTTCGTTATCTCTATTCTCTATGCATCCTGTGCGTTGATGAGTGACAGCATGTAACCTAAGGCACGTGGCGACAAATCCAGGAAAAGGAAAAAAGAAAAATAATATATTAATAAAAATGATTGTTCACGGAGTGAATAATTAAAATATATTTTTATAATCTACAAAGACAGTTGAATATAATGAAAATGTTCTTCGTTATAATATATAAGGAACACGGGTGTTCAATCTTAGAAAAATATTTTTCGAAACATTAATTTTCCAGAAAACAAATGAAATATTCATTTTGGCTTACAAAAGATTTACGTGAATTACATAGAGATGGTAAGATCAATTCTATACATAATATTTGCTTCAGTAAATGTGATTAAGCAAACATATCGAAATAAGCCAATTTATCGAAATGAGTCTATACAACATTTTAACCGAAGAATGCTCTTGCTAACATTTCATAGGACGGACGAAAAAACTTCTCCTGGCAAGTACAAAATTTATCGAATACTGAAAAAATTTGAGCATACTTCTTTTAGCAATTGTAGTGCTATCCCACAACCCAAAATTTCCAAATAAAAATATCAAATTTCTGGCAACTTTTGCTATATATGGATACTAAATTTCGTGATTTTAGATTAAGACTACTAAGCTTCATCAATTTTCGGCGGCAAAATGAAGTATAAGTGTTCCATATTGACAAAATAGAGGAGCTAACTTAAAGAAAGAAGGAAGCTGCCCGCACCCAGATCATTACTCTTTCGGCTTTGCGGTGCTAGAAAGTACACAACGGAAACAAAGCGATCTCCTTCATGATGCAATCTGTGAAAAAGCAGAGGACCGCACCAAAACGAGCAGCATGAAACAGATCCAAAGTCTAACTAAAACAAAAACAAGCGACGATATACCATGTCTAAATCCGTTGAAGAGCAAGATCAAGCGAAAGCTCTCATGAACGAGGGAAGAAACTCTCGCATTCTGCCTACTTCCTTTCTTATCACTTCAGTTTCGTAGCTCAAAAAACCATGTCCAACATAACTAGGAAAACTCCTTTTGATTCAGAGAGAAGTCACATAACCAGAAAAAAGGGACAAAGATGGATCGATCCATTGCGGTACGGAAGCAATCTGTCAGATTTGTTCCAGAACCTCAAACCACTGGAGACCGTGCAGCGTGGAGCGCAGCTTCTTGGCCTTCCGTCATGACGCTCCCTCAGAATATATGGATGATGTCATAAGCAAATCTTGTTTCATCAAGGAGTAACATGGAGGAAAATGCAATTATATCAAAAAAGAATACAATGCATCTGAAGGAAAACACTCATATGCTTCATAGTCCCGTACAGTCACACTAGCAAGCATTTGGCAACATGATGGTATTGGTTTATCCATTGCACATATTCTCATGAAAATCATGCAGGGTCAGAATGAGACAATCGGAATAGATATATAGCAAAAGGCATGACAGTCTTAGGAACCAGAATAACAAATCAGGAAAGAATCAACTTAAACAAGTCTAATAACTAGGACATACATGAAAAAGATTCACAGGACTGGGGTTAGATATAGGAGGGGAACACATAGAGATAAATGGAAATTTTGTTATCAGTTACTCTGGCTATCCTAGTCCATACTTGGTCATTAGCCCCCAATTTCCCGCCTTATAGACAGATATGAGATAGCAGGAACAATGGAGTAATTTTGGGATAATGACATTTTAAGTCCTAAAATTAGTTTTGATCCGTCACTTTATTCCTAAACTTTTTTTGGTCCATTTAATAACCTAAAACTTATTTACGACATGCACTTCAGCAATTCCGATTCATCCGTCAATTTTTTGTGGATGGAGGGCGGTTAACGTGATGAAGCTTCTTCAAGCACAAAATGACGTCGTTTCATTAGTAGCACACAAGAAAAATTGAACAATTAAAAAAACAGAAGAAGCATATCTCAAACTCAAACAATTAAGAAAAAACAAAGAATGAGCATAACGCAGTGGGGCGGCATAGCGACGATGAGGGCCGGAACTCTCCCAGCACATCTCATTGAATTAATTGGGGCCATTTGAAGTGACCGAGAGGGACGAAGACCAAGAAGTGAGTACCAAGCGAGGTACTGCTTGCCCTCGCCCAGATTGAGTGAGGGCAAGCAGGCCCCTAGCACCTGCTCATGAGTCTTGCTGGTGGACATAAGCAGGCTGCTCTCACCTTGACTCTGCTGAGGATCTGCCAGCCAAGATCAAGGGGGAGGCGGCACCGCCCCCTGTGCAGCCACCAAACCCCACCCCCCCTCCCTTCCTGACTTCTCGACACTTCTCTCTCCCTTTGTCTTCTTTTGTATTTTTCTTTAATATACTCTTTTCTGATGTAGCATCCACATGGTGTCACATTAGCACCACGTGTCTACGTAATAAGGAAAATTTGATGACAAAAATTCCACGTAGACTTTCTGTTCTGTCCCCATAGACGAACACAAGGAACAGATCAAGTGACAAACCGGAACAAGTTTTAGGACCCAAAAAAAAAGTTTTAGGACTAAAGTAACTAATCACACAAGCTTTAGGACTTCTACCGTCATTATCTCAATATCTTTTTTTGTTTTTTTTGCATCTTATGTCACCAAATGCCCCATTGGGAATAAATATTTTATTCTTAGGTGCCTAATGTCACACGTAATGCCTAATGGCAGAACTCATGACTGAGAGAATTACATATATGGGAAAAGAAGTACCGACAAGACCATGATATTGTCATTCATCCATGCTCCATAAGCTACTTGAGATCATCCTAATATATGCAAGAAGAACTTCTCAGCCAGAACTAAACACCGATTTCATCGTAAGGATACGTCCAAAACAGCACGAACGACTGCAAAACACAAGACATTCATATAGATAATGTTAGTGAACCATGAACTTAATGGCAAAAAGGAGCTACCATACTACCCTGAGAACAATAAGATGTAAAACTAAATATTACATTTTTTCATTCTGATACTCATCTGGCATAGCTGCCTAACAAATTAACTCTAAGTGATATATCTCACTATCTTTAATTTGATTGACCGTTCAATTTGAAGAATATCTCTACTCTACTATACTTTTGACTGATTTATTATCTTCATTTTTCTTTTGCCTGAGTTGATATCTCTATAATTTTATGCATTGCTGATTGGATTATCATTAGGATCTTGTTATTTATACCCATTACATTCTCTTTTTCAATGCGCTCACTACACAGAACGCAAGACAAACAGTGCATTGAAAATGACAAACTTTCCTTGATTAGGTATTTAACATATGGGGGCACTAGCCTACATAATCTTTATTATTATGTCAATTTTTCCCTCTAGAGTCAGCGTTTTCATGCATTCACAAATAACCAAGACTAACTAAATTTTAAGTGAACTTTGCCAAAAATCGCCCTTCCCCATCTGTTGGATCAGATTTTTAGCATTGTCATTCTTGTTTACGAAAAAAAAACCTAATCACCCATTTTCTTACTCAGGGACTGACTTTACTAATAAATCATGGGATCTTTTTGGCTGGAACAAGAACTCATCAGTAACTTAAGAGTGAATTTTAGCGTCAATATACTCTTGGTCAGCAAGACATTTCCACTATTCTATTATTGGGGAAAAAGAATCTACCAAGTGACAGAAAGCAAATTTTATGGAGAATGAAGCAAGTGGACTACCATAAAAAACACGAGGTTCCACTAAATGGCACATAAACCCACCTCCTATAGGCTTACTTTTTTTTTTGGTCAGATCGTATACGCTTACTTACAAAGCCATGAATCTGACATCATCCAAATCCAACATCAAGTGATTAAGAATGAATCTTGTGAAAAACTAGACTTTGTAAATGAAACTACGCCAGGTCTAGGGTAACTCATTTTAATTCTTTCAAGAAAGATCAAAGCAGAAATTTTAACTTTAATTAAAGATATAAAAGAAGAATAGATTGACCGAATAGGAAACATACCATAAGCCCACCCAGGAAACCATCAAATATGATCTGATTCCAGCTACTGAAGTACGAGTTGACGGAAAATCCTGTCTTCGCAATAAGGCCAATTGAGGTGATTGCCATGACAAGAAAGTAAATTACGAACCCAGTTAAGCCTGTGAATCCTAGAATCCCAGCAATGACACCGCCGATAATGGACATAAACGTTCGGCTGCACAATATGAAAGAAAAAAAGAGGTTTTGGTTTCAAACTGGAACTGAACAATAAAATATTTCAAGGCAACTTAAAGGCTGTCTGTTAGAAAAAAAGGTACTTTACATGTGCCTTCTAATACTGAATATCTCCTAGTGTACAAACTTCTGAAAGTCGATCCATAAGAACATCCACATAAAGCAAGCAAGCGTATCAATAAATCAAGATGCAGTCTGGGAATCTATGAGCATCCTAAATTAGTCCCACTTCAGTTTAAGCTTATACTATGCTCCAAAAAAGCATGGTAACAGATTTAACAAAAGCTTCTAAACACACCTGTAATATACGACTTTCATGTTGCTTTGCATATTCTCGCCGCTGAAGATTGGGACATCAATCTCCTCGCTTTCTTTTCTTCCAGATGTCTCTGATTCATCATGTCCTCCCATATCCCTAGCTATCTGCACCCAGCAATTTAGCTCTCAGAGGATGGGAAAACAGTAGAGTGAACTACTCATAACCTGTTTATATGAGCAGTCTGGCGTAATTCTTTGTGCTAAACCACAGTGTTTAGAAGGGTCTCTCTTGACCTATGAGAAGATTGCTTCTATCTCCATGAGGGATTTAAGCAATGCTAACTTGCCAAGTAGCAGTTGTGTTCAACAAATCTGGATTTCCCTGTCCTATGCGAATGAAACAGCATAGGATATGGGCTAAAGTAAAAATTGGATTCAAGAATGAACCTTGGTCAATCTACGTTAATCCCAACAAAGCCAAGTAGAAGCTGCAGGTTGCTGTACAGCTTCCAATAACAAATGAAGTTTCTTCTATCGAACTATGCAGCCCATAACTTCACAGCATCATTAATTTGCCCTAAACCAATAGTAACATGGATATTCTGCAAAATTCAATCATGCCCGAAGCGAAGCACATGACAACCAACGGTTGAGCATCCGATCCGGTTCGACCCGGGAACCGGCCAGGATCGAACTGGTCTTTTCCGATCGCAGTGCAAGGTCGTCGAAATCGAGATCACGCCGCTGGATCGTCTGAAGGTCTCCCGAGGATCGCAGGATCCTACGAATTTGACGCATCGAGTCCTAAATTACGAAATCCTAACTACTTTCTGTGCAATTGCGCACCGTGTGGTCGCGTTCTGACGAGCGCACAAACAGAGGGGGGAACGAGACTCGCCTTTGATTTCGACGGCGAATCGGCGAGCTAGGCGTGGAGACGGCGGCGATTGGCGGCGAATCTGAGCCGGCGAGCTGCAAAAGAACGAGGGCGGCGGAGCTGGGTCGCTGCCGGGAGAGAGAGAGAGACAGACAGAGAGTGCGACTCTGCGCGAGCGAGGAGAGAAGACGAGAGAGTGCCCGGAGGTTAGAAGTGACGGAAATTATTTTACTTTTACGCTCCTCTCAAAACATTTTTCGGTAAAATATTTTTATCGCGTTTGCATCGCGTAGAAAAATAATCTGACAAAAAGGTTTTCCTATGAAAACTTAAATTCACGAAGATTATTTTCTTTCTAAAAAATCAAAAATTATTTTTAAAAGTATGACTAGATATCGATCGCTTAGATTAAAAAGCGCAAAACGCAACCCTTGCTCATGAGCCCTTGGCAATGGTACCGGGCCCTTAGCACATAGGTTCAAATCCATCGAAGCGGGGCTTGGGTCCATCTAGGCCATTCCATAGACCCCGACTGCAAGTCCATTAAGGCTAGACTCGAGTCCTCAGCGTCTGGGCCTAGGTCCATCAAGGTTGGCACCCGTGTCCATCGATGTCATGCACGCTGTTGAGGCTAACAATACTACTTAAAAGGGGGTGAGATTATGACAAATTTGTGAAAATTGATAGCTAATATGCAAAGATCAGATTAAGCAAATATTTTGAATAACGTGAACAGTTTAGTGCTAGTCTAAGTAAGAGTGAGAGGAATAATAGCACAAAATGATGCATGGTGGTTCGGCTTTATTCCAAAATCTATGTTCACTGTCCACACTAATAGCCACAATTCGGGCTGGATTGTATTAGTAATCTGTTAGACAAGTTAGCAAACATCAATATTTTCATATGATAAATCTCACTCTTAAGAATCAAGTGTTTCTATCACTGCATGCATGCGCACTTGATCTTTCACACAATTACAAGTAAGCAAGAATGCTATAGTGAAGATTGCAAGAGAGTGAAATACTTTTTCGTTAAGAACACAGTTTTCGGCAGATTTCTGGATTTTATATATTACATGTCCAATATATGGCCTTCAAGATCCTCTATTATATAGAAACATCTTCAATCTTCTCGTTGGAGGTGTCTTAAAGAGACAACAAGCCATCGAAGATCCGTTGGTGCTTATGTTTATCGATAGAATTGCCTATATAGTCCTTCTTTTATAAACATTTGCATGCTATTCGGGAATAGCTTCAGTTATTGTTCCTTTGTTGTTTTCATTACTCTGACGTCTTTCGATTCTTATGGTGCGCATCTCTAGGCAAGAACGGCTAATTTGGACTTTTGCAACTATCATTTGGAATGTAGGGGTGTGTAATTGGATCGGGTTTACCCATAAACTGGATCGGCCCACCCAAAAAAATAGGTTTGGGAACCACCTTTTTTCCGTTTGAACCGGTCCGAGAACAAATTCCATTTTTTGGGAATTGGTTATAATTGATTCGATTTTTGATTCCAAGTGAAAACCCACCCGAGAACTGGATCGATTTTAGAACCGGTTTTATATGAAAATTTACTTGCAATTTTATTGGCCAGAATTCAAAGTATTATATCAGGAAAGGTAAGGGAGATGATCATTATTTGCAGATAGTCTAACTCAAGGGCTTCTAAGCATTATAGGAAGCAATTCCCTCTTCTTAAAATTTTTGTTCTATAACCAAAAAATTACATATTCAACTTGAGCCTATGTTGTTTTATCGCGTCGATTAAATTATTAGGGCTAAAATAATTTGTTTTTGTACAAATACTTAAGATTGTTTGCACAATCAAACTTATAACCTTTGATTTGAGTTATAAGTTTTTCTATTTGCTACCTGTAAAAAATGAAAAAAAAAAGTTCTTGGGTAGACGCTGAACCAGATCGAAAAAACATAGTAAATTCCAAAATAGGATCCAGGGCAAACATGGTAGGTTCTGAATTTTAAAAATTAGGAACCGGTTATAACATGATGGGTTTTAGATTCCATGTCTAGAACCAACCCATTCTAGAATCAATTACCTCTACTGGAATGATCGTTGCCCCAACATCACATGATATCTCTACCATTATCATGAACATTTTCATCAGCTGATCTTTTAGTCCGTTGGTATTGTTTATGAACAGAAAGATTGGTGATCCTTTTCCTTCTCGGATATAATGTCTATTTTTTATATACTATCATGAACATCTGCAAATATCATTAGGGTGAATACCACGAAAAAATTCAAACTGATACACCTACGATAAATTTACTCTAAACTAATTTTTTGACCACGAAAATCCTCAATTGGTACATCCGTGATAATTTTACCTTAAACTAATTTTTTACCATAACAAAACTCAAAACCGGTACGATCGTGATAAATTTACCTTTCATTAAATTAGATAAATACCACAAAAAGTCGCAAACTGGTACACCTATAATAAATGGAGGCTAAAGCCCCAAATCGATACATCCGTTAACTGTTACGTGTTATCAAAATTTATAAATTTGACTGTAAAATTTAACGGAAATTAGTGGAGGATAAAATTATTACAAGTGTACTAGTTTGGGGTTTTTGGTGGTCAAAAAATTTGTTTGGGGTAAAATTATCACAAGCGTACTAGTTTAGGATTTTTCTTGGTATTAACCTATATCATTATAAACTTTATACAAATAATAGTTTTGAAATTTTCAAAATTCTCAAGATGTTTCTCCAACACACGCTACCTTGCCACCCGAACCAGGGTCCTTGGCTCCTTATGCATAAGTCACTAGCGTCCAAATAGTGTATGCCTATTTAGTAAAATATTTTCCTTACCAAATGATGAAAAAAAAATTCCAATTCACTTTCAAGTCTTAGCCAAACACAAGAAAACATTATCATTTTTCCGGAAAATAATTTCACAAAAAATATTTTCTAGAAATGTCACATTTTCTGCTGAACAAACGGAAGGGCATGTTTGTTTCGCGAAAAAAAAAGAATAATTTGAAATATTTTTCAAAACATGATTGCTTGTATTGCTTGTGAATTACGAAAATGAATGAACGAAAAACATTTTTATTTCTCCTTGAAAATATCAAGACATAAATTATCATTGACAATGAAAACATTTTTCATTGACTAATTATTTCGAACAATTATTTAAAAAAAAATTCCAAATCATTCACTTTCCATAAAACAAGTAGACCTTTAGATTTTTGTTACATTCCTAATCTTCGCAAAGAATAAGTTAAGTATTGACCTTGAATGAATTTACTTAGTAAATACGTCGAATTGACATATAGAATTATTCGGTTACAAAACTAATTTTAAACACACATATTACTTACCTCGATAAATGCACGAGGATTTTTTTATTTTATTTTACATAGATAGATAGCGGGCACAATAGGAATTCTGTTCTTCTTGTTTCGCAAGTATCAAGATTCTAGTAACAAGCTCGGTTATACTTCAAATCCAACGATGGGTCCTTAAACGAGAGTTTCAAACTTGACGATGTCCCCAATGAAAACCCAATCGATTCATATAGATATACGGATTTACAAGTTGGATTTTCTTTAACCCGTATTTAAAAAAGACAAATTATTTTAATAACGCGGATAATTTAAGAATTGATTTGGGGTGGCAGCCAATTAAATTCCAAACACATCTCTTAACCCGAAAAATGGAAACTCAATCGTGACGTGATAGAGGAAAACTAATCCATTGTCATCACTTCACCGAGCACATATCTCAGCCATTCACTAAGTTTTAAGGCGACCTGTCGTGGACCCAAGCCATGGATAAACTTCGTTCAAAGCTTCATGCTCCTCACATTATCTTCTCCTTCTTCTTCCTTATCTTTCTGTCTTGCTTTCAAAGGAAAGGCAGAAAAAAAAACAAAAAAGCAAACAAAAATTAGGGTTTGCCCAGCAAGACCGACAGACCATCCTCACATGTTGAGATGACGATGATGGTGGTGGTGGTTGTAAGAGATGATGATGATGGTCCATGCCATGCGCATACATGGGATGCATGTTCCACACGTTAGCACATAACGGAAAGGTTAGAGAGAAGAATACCATTTGACTTCATTCGAGAGAGAGAGAGCGAAGGAGAGAGAGAGAGGAATGAAGAGAATTCAATCCGATCGAATACAGCTTTGACGTCCGCAAGGACGACACACACCAACACATTCTCTAATTTCCTCTCTGTACGCACACAACACAACACAGCTAAGAAGGAACAGGTCATTGGCACTGCCAGTGTTCGAAGACGAGGAGGAGGAAAAGAGAAAGGGTACAAATTTCCCATGTAGATGCGTCGTTCTTGATACAGAAGCAGGAAGGTGGAGAACCCACCACCCAGATATCGTGAGCAGGGGAATAGAGAGAAGAGTTTCGTAAATTTCGTTAACAGTGATTTCAGAAAGAGTGGCGAAGACAGAGTGCTGATACTTGTAAATTTCAATTCCAGCTTTCGGTGAGTCCTCACCAGTCTCTGTATTTTTCCTTCTCTTCTTTCTTTCTTTCTCTTCTTTTCTTTGTTTTTGGGTTGGTTTAAAATTGCCTTCGAGTGAGGTTCTACACTTAAATTTGAAGTATAGGGGATCGTTGATTTGGTCGCCGTTAAGTATCAACCGAGGGCTGTTCAAAGATGTTTCTTTTCGAATTCTTCAGCTTCTTTTGCCTTCGTTGGTTCTTTCTTGTCAAAAAAGGCTCGTCCTTTACCTTGTGAATGAGTTAATGAGCATCTCTTTTGGGGTTTTGGGTGGGAATTCGAGCGTGAACAGATGATGAATGGGTCTCTACTTTCATGGGTATGCTCCGTTTGCTTCCGTTTTTTTATGGGTTTTGCTTAAATTTTGTTATCTGCAAGCTGAGTTCGCTGATTCACTTCAGATTTATCACTATTCTTAGACTCTTAACAACTATATTTTGTGCAGAAAACCCATGCAAGAGCCAATTGAGGATTTCTTGTCACCTGGAGATATTGAATTTGTAGAATGCTCAAGAGAAAAGCTTGTTCCTTACCCTCGTGCGTATGTGGTTTATGGATTTTGTTTGGAGGTACTCAACAGCAAATGCTTCGACGAAAAGCTCGGCCATTTCTGTTGGTGCACAAGAAGGAACCTCACTCCCATAGCTCGGAACACGAGGGTGAAATTTCCTAGGGTTAAGCATCACTAGTTTTCCTACTAACTTTGTGTAACAAGTTCATGCAATTTGAGATTTTTTTAATACAGTTGTTTAGTTCATTATAGTTCATATTTTCGCAAAGAGGTCATTTTCATAAACTGACAGTGCAAAAGATGGTACCTTCGGGGCCGAGCACGCCCATTGGTGGTGCCCAGTCTGTCTCACCTTCGCTTTTGCGATCAAATTCGGGTATGTTAGGAGCCCAAGGCAATGCTGTGCCTTCTCCAATGACGTTTTCGAATGTTGTGCCACCACGAGCTCAGATTAGTGGGTTGAATGTGCTTGGGAATATGTTGAATGCGTCGTCTGAGCTCGGCCAATCATTTGGAAATGGTGGTCAGAATCCAGCTGTTGCTGCTTCTGGAAGTAACCTGCATGGAGACATCAATTCAGCAGCAGAGTCTGATCCGTTGTCATCTATAGGCAATGGAATGGGTTTCAACACCCCTTCTTCAACATTGGTCCCTTCGAACATTGTTAATCCTGGTACATCTGGTCCGGTCCCAGGAAAGCAATTTTTGAACCCACCGGGTAACCAATTGATGCCGGATTATTCCCTGTCCCAACCCCAGCCTCAATCTTTTGATCAGCAGAATTTCCAACAAGCAAGTCAGCAGTCAATGCAACAGGTCTCCAACCAGGTCAACACATCACAGCCGTCACAGCAGCAGTTCCAGTCAACTCATGGAGCATTGGCTGGCGTAAGACCTGTTAAATTGGAGCCGCAGATGGGCAGTGATCAGCTAGTGCAACGGCTGCAACAGCCAATGCGGTCGCTGAGGAATCCTGGACCTGTAAAATTAGAGCCACAACAGATTCCAAACATGAGAAACCTAGCACCTGTAAAAGTCGAACCACAGAACTCGGACATGTCTCTATTACATCAGCAGCAGCAGCAGCAGCAGCAAGTTTTGCACTTGCAGAGGCAGTCTCCTCAAGCTGCGGCCCAGATTAATCTCTTAAATCAACAAAGACTCTTGCTCCAGCAACAGCAACAACTCATGAAGGTGATTCCCCAGCCACGGGCTCAATTGCCTCAGCAATATCAGCAGCAGAACTTGCCCTTGAGATCTCCTGCAAGACCTGCATATGAACCTGGGACATGTGCACGCAGGCTTACCCGCTTCATTTACCAGCAGCAACGTAGGCCAGAGGTAGACTTTGTGCTTGATGAATGGTTTTTCATAATTGTATATTGTGATTCAACAATTGCTAATTTCTTTTAGGACAATAATATTGAGTACTGGAGAAAGTTCGTAGCTGAATTCTTTGCTCCCAATGCCAAGAAGAAATGGTGTGTCTCTATGTATGGAAATGGTCGGCAAGCAACTGGAGTTTTTCCACAGGTTAGCATTTAGACTACTTTACTAAAAGAATGTTGACCTCTACCCTATCAATATACTGGTGACTCTGTTGTAATTAGAATTTAGTTATATGCACCTCAGTCCCAGACCTGCTTGGTACGATTAGGTTCTTCTAAGGCATATGACAAATAATTGCTAACATTCTCTCTCAGAATTTGGCTGTATATGCTATCTGGACCTAGTTTTTTGGTTTATGTAATCATGTTATGAACTGTTTTGGTAACACATGTACTAGCAGGAAGCTTGGCAATGTGAAATATGCAATCGCAAACCAGGCCGAGGATTTGGTATGTTCAAATCATCACATACTCAATTTTGTTTATTGCTGCTTGTGGATTGAAGAATGGCTATTTGGTTAAATTTTCTTCGTTTTTCAATGCCTGCATTTTCTGTTCCCTTAAATCATGCGCAATATATGCCACAAGTGAAAAATGCTTCATTCATGCTTTCAGAAGCAACTTTTGAGGTCCTTCCTAGGCTTTTCAAGATAAAATATGAAAGTGGTACTTTGGAAGAACTACTTTATGTCGATATGCCACGGGAGCAGGAAAACTCATCCGGTCAAATTGTCCTGGACTATGCAAAAGCGATCCAAGAAAGTGTTTTTGAGCAGCTTCGAGTTGTTCGTGATGGTCAACTTCGAATTGTTTTCTCTCCCGACCTGAAGGTGATCATTGGTACATTATCCTCAGCATTTGGGCTATTAGGTTTGAACTACTCAACAATGCGATCTTGCGTTGCCTTTTGCAACAGATATGCTCTTGGGAATTTTGTGCAACGCGTCATGAAGAACTTATTCCTCGAAGATTGCTGATACCTCAGGTTAATGAGAATTTTTTATGTACTTCTTTGAAGGGCTTTGTACAGTTTGTCTACCTGAGACTGAGATAATATTTTGGCCAGAATGGAGTTGAACTGTTTAAGAATAGCCATTACTAGATGCCTTGACATGTTAAACTGCACATTTACTAGCTAGGTGGCATATAATGAGACTTAATTGTTGCAATGTGTGCCACCCTGTGGAATGATGCGGAGATGTTTTTGACACCACCTTCGTTTGGTAATAACGCCACTCTCTTATGTCGGTCGTTAGTTTCTCAAAGCTCAACACTGAGGTGTGCACAACAGCTAACAAACTATAACAAAGTTACTAAGCCTTTCTTAATAGGAGGTTCAGCTCCGTCGATCTTCTTTTGCCATTTATAATGTTCGTTCACTGGTGGTACCCTCTTTGACTTTGGCTTTGCAGCTATACTACTTGGTTAATATCATTATACATGGGATGTTTCGTGGAACTGCATCCTTATTGTCTTCTTTTTGGCAGCTCACCACTGACAGGAAAATAACTATGTAATTTAAATCATGGCCACTCCGTACCTTTGTTAGGTATCCATAATTTACCAATGAATTAGGGGAGCTCCCCAGAGAAAATTGGCCCTTTTAGATGTCATAAGTAGCATCATTCTTACATCTATGAGTTGTTTGCTAGTTCAGTAACAGTCAGAAGACAGAAAGAAGGAATGTTTGAATGAAGACGAGGAGTTAAGTTAATTTTCTTGAATGAATAGTCAATTTAGTGGTAATCCACATTCTCTCTGGTTGATCTTGATCTGCCCTTGAAGTTCATCACCAGCGAAAATGATAAGCCCTGTCTCGCAAGTGGTGCCCCGTAATCAGTTATTGTTTTGTAATTGCCTGATTTACGTGTCATGCATCTAAATGGGATGGTGGTGGAAGCGGCTGTCTATTAGAAGGCACTTCTGCATATTTTGTCAATTATCCATACTAGACTTATTATACAGTATGGGAAGTACGACTTGTGGTGACTCTTCTGCTTATTTGGGTGGTTTCAGTGCATTTCCTGATCTCTAGTTGGCTAATAATTCAAGGGTTCTTTACAACAAATGCAGGTTAGTCAGTTAAGCGCTGCAGCTCAAAAGTGCCAAGTGGCTACCCAAAATGCATCATCTAATTTATCTGTATCAGAGTTGCAGAATAATTGCAACATGTGAGTTTTCTTGTAATATTGGATTGAAGCACTTTTCTCTTTCCTGAATTGGTGGTATCAGTGAACTTCTTTGCTTTTGTCCGACAGATGCAGGTTTGTAAATCTCTGTATGTCTTTTCTATCTCGGTGAATGTGGGCCCTTCCCACTTTGCTCTGTGTGTGTGTGTGTGAGAGAGAGAGAGAGAGAGAGAGAGATGCTTGCTCCTTTTAAAGCTTCCTCTGCAATATAGAGCCAAGTCCCATGTGTAGATACATGCAAACGCTAAAAAATGCAGAGGAAAAGAGGGACCGTGCAATTTCCCTATTTGTGTTACAATGCAGTACTGACTTGGCTGGATAAGTGGCTGTATGGCACTGTTTGCTGCTGATGTGCATCAACCTGATGATTAATTTTTTGGGTTTTGTTAGTGTTTTTTGTAACATGGAAATTGGGATGGAGTGAAATGTAAGAATTGCATTACTGGAGTGGGAGAGGACTTTACTTTGGGATGATTGGGATCTCCTAATAAAGGGGAAGGATTTTTTTCCTCAAAATTACCCTATGTCTTCATTTCAGAAGAAGTTCACGATCGTGGAAATATGACTCTGATATGTTAAGGCTACGTTTATGAATTACTTAAAAGCAGTCAATATACATTGCACGACATGGAGTTTTCAAATGCATAATTCTGGTTTTTAGTCTGTTCTACCTGTCCAATGTGGTTGATTGCCTTGCCGATGGCTAATGGATTTTTGTATTTATTTTTCAGGTTTCTTTCATCTGCTCGGCAATTGGCGAAAGCTCTTGAGGTGCCGTTAGTAAATGATCTAGGATATACGAAAAGATATGTACGGTGTCTCCAGGTAGTGCCTACTGGCTCCATGATCTATGGAGAAATTTTTGTGATACATTTTAAGTGATATCCTCATTCATGGAATGTATGGAACAATTAGTTGGAGACTTATTTAATTGGCCTTTGCTTCATCTTTACCTTTGTCCGTTGGGTACCTTTGACTTTAGCATCTCTGGTTTTTCCCTTACATTTTTTTCTTTTCTTCAAGTAGTCTTTAGTTGGATATTTGCTGCATGGAAACTTTGTTAGATCCTTGTGATCTGTGACTCATATCTTCATTTGGCTGTTTTTCCTGGATCTCTTGCAGATATCTGAAGTAGTTAATAGCATGAAAGATTTAATTGATTACAGCAGAGAAACAAGAACAGGACCCATGGGTAAGCTTTTATGCAAGTTTATCTTCATCATGTTATTTTCCTTACTTTTCTGGCCAAAGGGAAAAGGAGCATCGTCGGTCATTTCGTCCAGATATTTTGGTGAAAACACATTTTTGATGTTTTGGTTCCTCCTCAGAAAGCCTGGTCAAGTTCCCTCGCAGAACAAGTCTGCAATCTCGGGGTGACAATGTACCTTTACAGCCTGAGCAACAACACCAGCAGCGGCAAACAGCTGCTCAGACCACAAGCAGAGATCAAAATTCTGTCCAGGCCAGTGCAACGCAAATTCCTACACACAGTGGTGGGGTCAGTTTAAATAACCCTGTCAATGCGGCTTCCTCTTCTGCATCTTCCAGCGCCATTGTTGGCCTTCTACACCAGAATTCAATGAACTACAGAAAGCAAAGTCCTTTGGCTAATGCGGGTAGCGCTTACAGGGGAGCTGGTGGGGTTCATAATCCTTCTCCTGGTTCCTCCTCTACAGCTCCTCCAGCACAGCCGAACACATCCTCATTCCAACCAACTACACCATCCACACCCAACAATCCAATGCAAGGTTCCCATAATGCCCCACCTGCTATTTCCAGCGAGGTCGATGCCAATGATAACCAAAGCTGTGTCCAGAGGATCCTGCAAAACATGATATCGGGCCAACTAAATGGTTCAGGTGGTATGGTTGGCGTTGGTTCTATGGGGAGTGATTTGAAAAGTGTTAACGGTCTTTTGCCAACTTGCGCTAATATGGGCCAGAATAGTACTGGGGGCTTTGTTGGGAATGGGCCCTCCAGCAGCAACCCTGGTTTTGGAAGTTCTGGGTATGGCACCATGGTTGAGGGAATGGGCCAGGGCCAGTCTGCAGTGGTCAGTGGCCTCAGGAGCGCAATGGCTAATGGTTCTCTTATGAACGGACGGGTGGGAATGATGCCGATGGTCAGGGGACAAAGCATAAATCATCAACAGGACTTGAGCACTCAGCTTCTTAATGGGCTAGGAGCTGCTAATGGCTTTACCGATCTTCAGTTCGATTGGAAACCATCCCCTTGAACAGTGTGGAGAAGCGATGAATGGGTTATTGTTAGCAGAGAACATCGTTAGACATTGCATGATCGCCATCAGCCCCGTAGGAGATCATATACCTGGTGAGATAGATTTTAGGGGCTTCCTCCACTTTCAACCTAATTCCAGAGAAACAGCAAAGTAGAAAGTACAGCATACAGTGTTTGAGTCTCAAAGTGTCAAATGTCTTTTAATTTGCTCCAGTTTTTCCCGTCTGAGTGGTTCTCCGTTACATAGTTAATACAGCTGACTGTCCGACTAACTGCCCTTGACATGGTGAATTCGGTTCTGGGAGGTGTTACTATCTGGTGGATGTCCCGGAAGTGTGTATTTCCCTCGATTCACAGCCAAACTGAGAAACCATTCACTGTACCTCATTCCATCTCTCTCTCTACCTCTCTTCTCTCTCTCTCAATGTATAAACTTGTTGGGCCTTTAAGCGTTATCAATGTACAAGCTTTTTTTTTTTCTGGGTCTCTGAAGTGATTTCATTTTCCCAATGCTCTTTTGTTCTCTTTTTTTTCTTAACTATGTTCTTGCCATGAAAAGCTCCAGTGTCTCTCATGATACTTAGACTTGAAGTCGCAGTAAAACCAGGTCATCTCCAACTCCCGCTTCTGTCTTGGGCGCAAAGATAATGCCTTTCCCACCATGTCATTTGGATGGCCAGAGAACTGGGAATTGTCCTAGCAAGAGAGTATGGGATTTGCTGTACTTTTTGCAATAACGGTCCTCGTTGTGTGTTGGTCTGATTTTATTGCAGAGCAATGTCCGTGTGCTTGATGAGTACTTGTGTGTGTCCGAGAATCTCTAAATTGATCCAGGGCTTGAACAGAATCAAAGGCAAAGCGATTCAGGATTGCTCTTTGACTCCGTTATAGACATAATTGTTCATATGGTTTGCGGATTGTTGAGCCACTTTCTGGTCGTTCAAAATTAAGCGCGTCGGGCCAACTCTGTATGGAGAACAAAAAGGAACGGCAACAGCTCTGTGGCTGAAGAAAGAGCAGATCTTTCTTAATAAGCACATCTCTTGCGAAAAAAGATCTCCTTTCTTCACCCACAAAGAAACAGTAGATTTCAAATGGCGGTATGTTCATGTACAACAACGGAGAATCATGAGGAAGGGTCTTATAAATACATCAAGTAATGTAGTACGAGTACTGGGGCAAAACCCTAAAGAGTGAATGTTTTGAGAGGCTTTCAATTCACAGATCAAGGTACTTCTCAATGGTGGCAGATAAGGTGGACTTGGGGACGGCCCCGATCACACTCTCCTTCTTCTCGCCACTCTTGAAGAAGAGGACGGTTGGGATGCTCCGGATCCCATATTGTGTGGCGATGGTGGGGCAGTCGTCAGTGTTGAGCTTGTAGCAGGCGATCTTGCCGGCGTACTCCTTGGCCAGCTCGTCGATGACTGGGGCTATCATCCTGCAGGGTCCGCACCAAGGTGCCCAGAACTCCACCAGCACGGGGTTCTCGCTGCTGATCACCAGGTTGTCCCAGCTTGAGTCGGTCACCACTCGTACTGCACAAACATCTAGTCAAGCAAGCACTTACATCTTATCTGTAGCAGCAATTATCCTTCCCCTTCTCAGAAAAAACTTCAAGTATCTAAGTTCATAGGACGATGGTGAAAACATAATTTTGCCGACATGTATGGATGAAAGCCGGTGTCTTAGCACTGTATATGACAATCGGTTTTTAACCGACGGCTAACCTAATGCAAAACCTTATAATGCTGGGTCAGTCCAGGTCAGTCCGCTTCGAGTGTAGACTATAAGATTAAAATTACTCGTACACTTCGCACCATGAACTCATTCACCTCGATGTGGCAGAATTGGTAATTCCCGGTAACTTTCATCTCTCTAATGTTGGGCTTGTAGCAGAACTAGTCGCTTATGCTGTTATAATTATCAATATAATCTTCCTCGCGCATCCAAACTTCAAACAGTGAAATAAACCGGCTAGAGTTGAAGGACGCACAAGTTAGCTCACACCCCCGTATATATTATAACATTGGTACGAAAGAGGAGTGCAGATACATATTCACCATGAGCTAAAACCTGACCTTCGTCTAGCGCGTCACGAGCCTTGCAGATAATGCTAGACTTCCTCTGGTGCCAAACGCTGAGCGAGTTGGCGAGAGGAGGAGGAGGAGAAGAAGACAGCGAGAAGTTGAGAGAAAACTTCTTCAGCATCACCCCTCCTCTCTGTGTCGGCAAATTTAGCACCCCTTTGCACGTGAACGCAACCGGACGGTCGCAACACTGCAAGACCCTACCTCTCGTCGCGCTCATCATCTGTACACTCTGCTCCATTCTCTTCTACCCTCTCTCTCTTTTCTCTGTGTCTCTCCCCCTCTCTCCAAATGAACTGTGAGATGTTTCTTTTGTTGACTGAGCTGATTCCTATGAAGTCTGCTTTGGATCTTTTTGTTCTCTTTTGGGCGTTCTTTATTCTATTCGATCGTTTGTTTTCCTGTGCTCCCGGGGATGAACGAGAAGTAGAAGAGCCTGTGAACGGGAATGGGAGTGGATAGATAGATACTTGTGGGGGATCGTGAGGTCCTGAAGCCGTTCGGGTGCATGTGGATGGTAATAACTAGAGAGCGAGCGAGCTAAGCATTGAGGTTTGGGCGGAAAAGAAACGAGCAGCACAAAAGCAATGGATAGGAGCAAACAACCAAAATCTCCTTTGTCCTCTCCTTCACTTGTAAATCTATGCATAGCTAAAGATGATCATAGGCCCGCAAGCTACTGGGCTATCTAGGCCCGGTTGGCCTGAAGGGTAATCTGGGTTGTTTTTTCGGTAAGTGATTTTTCTAGGGAAAAACCCACAAAAAAATCCCAAACTATACCCACCGTGACACATTTATCATGAATTTTTTTATGATGTCAAAAACCCCAAATTATGTCAACTATAATACATTTATCATGAACTTTTTTATAACATCAAAAACTCCAAACTATGCCCACTATGATATATTTATTCTAAATTTTTTTTCATGACATAAAAAATCTCAAATTTGTACCTACGTGACATATTTACTTTTCGTCAATATTTAGTTAGATGATTTTTTAGCCAAAATTACGCCGTTTTTATTTCACTTAAGTTATATGAGCGCCATTTCAACACTATTTGGTTTCTGGAGTCAACGTAGATAGATTTTTAACAGTTTTCATTTATAGAACTTTGATAGAGGGTTAATGTATTACATAGGTATGGATTTGGGTGTTGAAGAAAAAAGTTTAGGGTATATTTGTCACCGTAGGCATAATTTGATATTTTTTGTGGCTTTTACCCTTTTTCTTACCATGTCCAATCGATTTTGAGTAGGGAGCTTAATTGAAGTTCTCTTTTAATCAAACCACACCTTGAGCCTCGAGTATAAGAAACTGGGAGAAGTGCAAAAAAAGTTGTAAACCTTTTACATTTATACCAATTTAGTCTTAAACCTTTTTTTGATATCAATTCAGTCATAAACCTTTTATATTGGTGTCAATTTAGTCCTAAACTTTTTTTTTATGCCAATTCAGTCTTAAACCTTTTGCATTGGTGCAAATTCAGTCGTAAACCTTTTATCTTTGTGCCAATTCAGTTATTCTAACCAAATTTGGCCGGATTTTGCTAACATGAATGCCGGCCAGCCAACGGTCGATCACCAGCGCTGACGTGGTCCTTTCTCCTTCCTCCAACTAGTTGTTGGACTGGCGACCGACCAGAGGCTAGAGGCTGACATCGGCAAGGCTCGACCTTGCCAGATTTGGTGAGGTCAGGCCTTGCTAGCTACTGGCGAGGCTCGCCTTCACCATCTCTAGGGAGGGTGAGCCTCGCCAGCGGCTGGGCGAGGCCCTACCTCGCTGGCCTTTGGCCTTTGGCTAGTGGTCGGTCCGGCGACCAACTGCAGGAAGGAGGGAGGGGAGGGGAAAAGAAAAGAAAAAAAGAAAAAATTAATAAAAATTCAAAAAAATATGAAAATATTATTAAAGTTGTCCACGTTAGCATTGGTGACTGGCCACCAGCCGGCCAGCATTCACGTCAGCAAATTCAAGTTAAAAGGACTGAATTAGCACAAAAATAAAAAGTTTAGGACTGAATTGATGTAAATATAAAAAAATTTAGGACTGAATTGGCACTATAAAATTGCTTAGGACTGAATTGACACTAATGCAAAAGATATAAGATTGGATTGATACCAAAAAAAAGTTTAGGACTAAATTGGCATAAATGCAAAAAGTTTAAGATTTTTCCGGCACTTTTCCCATAAGAAACAATACAAAATAAAACGGGGCAAAGGATATGATTTCTTTGCTAAAAAAAAGAGGATATGATTTCAAATCTAAAAAGGATAACCACACAAAAGTTTCCTAAACTTTGGCCAAACGTGAAATATGGTTCTTGAATTTTTAATTTTGTTTAATATAGTCTCTAAATTTTACTCTAACGTCCAATTTAGTTTATAAATTTTTAATATGTTCAATGTAGTCCATGAGTTTTTGGTAATGTTCAATTTAATCCCTAAATTATGCGAAAATATCTGATGTTATCCTTTCGTTCCATTATTTCAATTTCAAGGACAACATTGAATATTTTTTTATAATCTTATGACTAAATTAAATATGTACCAAAAGTCCAGGGATCATATTGAATAATGTAAAAGTTCAAGATTGAGTTGATGTTTAGGAACTATATTGAATAAATTAAAAGTTCAATGATTACATTGCACATTATGTCAAAGTTCATGGATTACTTGTGTTATTTCCCCAATCTAAAATGACATAAAATACACGTGTTTATTTTTTCGATAAATAGAAGTTTAGGAGGAAGGGAGATTATTGCCGTCTGCCGAGATCGGGGCATATCGCGTAAGGTACATGTTTCGAAATTGGAGGACGATGCGAACAATGTAATCCAAAAAGGTAAAGTTTTTTTGATGTTTCCTCTTGGATTTTCATAATCTTATTATTATGGTTATAAATTATGTTGATCAATGGACGTCAGAAGAGACCTTTGCTCATTAGGGTACGAACAAGTAGCTGGGCATACCCAGAGAGAGAGAGAGAGAGAGAGAGAGAGAGAGACCCAACGAAGCAAAAACTGAGGAACCCGGGAAAAGAGAGAGCTTGCCCTGAAGGCTGCACGAAAGCAGTTCAATTGGGTAAAGACACGAGGAAATAGTGCAAAAAAATCGCAGCTTTGTGGTGAGAATTGACGCGGGAGGCATGGAAAGAATGGCTTCTTCAAGCCAAAGAAGCGACTCCAACAATGGCAACACCTTCTTCGATGTCTATGGACCTGAGGTGCTCTCTCTCTCTTTCTGGGTTTCGGTCTAATCTGTCCTTGTTTTTTGTTTTGGGGGGGGGGGGGGGGGGGGGGTGGGTTGACGAGAAGCAACTTTTTTCTTTTGCCGGAGAGTTTAAATTGCTCATATTTAGCTTGTCTGCTTGGGTATAATGGACCGAAGATGTCACCTTTCTGTTGGCATAGCATTAGAAGACAACTAGTCGTGTTTAAAGAGGTGATATCTTTACTAGTTCTATGTGGTTTAAGGGGGGAAAAGGTTTGGATTTGCCTATTGGATTGACCCAACTTTCGCAGGCTAAAGCAGAAGTTGTCTTGAAGACTCCTGAAGCTAACTCAACATTGAATTTGCAAGTAATTTCCCTTTTTGTTCTGCTGTTCCTAAACATTTCTTTTGGTGCTGCTATGATATGTAGACATTTGAGCTTTTTGGTGAAACAGGATGTTCAAGGACTTGTTACCTGGGTTCTCGCCGAAGGATTTATGCCATCATGGGTTTTCATTAAAGTAAATAACTTCTCATTTCTTTCCCTTGAATGGCTCTGATTGATATCTGCTGATTCGGTTGCTGCATTTTGCATAATGTTTTTTATTGATGTTGGCTATGGTAATGAGGTGATTGACTGTATGGAATACATAAAAAAACAGATAATGTAGTGTATCACTGCATCTTTTGGATGATTGCTAGATGGAGAGAGAGTTCAAGTTTACAATTGAATGGTGTTAACTCTGCATGATGTATAAGGTCTTTTGTTGATGTAGTTTGATGCAAGTGGAATTGTGCAGTTATAGTGATGTTTTTCTGTTGCTTTCTGCAAGCTATCATAATATCTGGCTTACCATTCAACTGTAGCTTTTACGAGAATCATGTCTGTTCTACATGCTAGGATACTTCATTTTTAAGTAGCCTCTCTCTATATGAATTGTCTGTTGTCTACTGTACCGGTCTTTTAGTGTTTGATTCATGGTGCTTTGGCTTGCTAGAGGTTCATTTTACTTCATGAACCGTAATTTGTCAGATTGAACTTGAGCAGTTCTACTCTTCTCCATTTTGTTTATACAACATACAAATATTAAGGCAGCAAACTGTATGGGGAAGTAAACTGCTACTTCCATCTTCAAAGGAAACCACAGTCCTAGAATAGATAGCGTGTGTGCTGTTATTGTGCTTGTTCCCATACTCTTCGTTGCATGCTATTTGTTGCTTTCAATATTTATCAGTACTTTTGGTGCAATATGCAGAATAAGCCCCTTATTCCAAAAGTGGTCATGCTTTACATCCCAGGACTGGATGCTGCACTGTATATGTCAAACTCCAAATTACTTGCTGGGCTTAAACAATGTTGTGGCAATCCAAGGGCAGTTATGGCTCTAAGGTTGTTCAAACTTTCTTCCTCCTCTTGTCTTTGTTGTATTTGTCAGGTGTCTTTTTGCATGCTAAATGCATCAAATGCTCAATCCTCATAGGATTTTGGTGTTTATTCCATGCTAGTTGTGTATCAGATGGGATGCAGACCATAGATGCACTTCTGACATGCAAGCTCAAGAGAAAAAGAAGTCAAAGTGATTTGGCAGAAAACCCTAATCAGATATATGGTAAAGGTTCGTTGTGAATCTCATGGAAGTTCTTTGGCATAGAAGATTATTTCATTCTGGCTTACATGTCGACTATACGGCAACTTTTCTCTCAATTTTTTCTTTGACATGATACTACATTCCCTTCCATGGGAACTGCAGCCAGCGGCTGCAGAGAACAAATGAAGGGCTATCAAAACAGTTTATGGACTGACCAGTTAAGAAACAAACCAAAATAATGCTGCTTTTGGGACGTAGTTACTTACGTGAAGAGAACAAAAAGCTAATCACCTAGTTCTATTATCATTTGTTGGGATGGAAATATTTTCTTAGCTTTGAAGATAAGAAAAAAGTGAAAGGAAGATCATATGGTGGCAACATGAAAAATTAGTGGTAATTTAGGGGGAAATATTTGGATCTTTCTAGAGAGGGATTGTTGATGATTGGTAAAGTCACAGCTGTATCTGTATTGATAATCTGGCAACAATCACTTTTGTGATGATTATACAGTAGATGACATCATTGCCGCCAGATCAAATTTCTGATTGCACTTGTTTAATTATTTTGCGCTGTTCTAATTGCTGACTATCCTGATGAACTTATCTTCCGATTAACAAAAGTAGCAATGTTGTTGCCACAGATCTATCCACTTTGGAAATCCTGAAAAATATACCATTTCCCGTCTCATATTACACACTCACGGCCAAAGAACTAGAAGACAATGGTTACTGTCTCAGCCAACCAGGTAAATAGAAATCCCTCATTTATCAGTTAAATTTGGTTTGAAAGTTTTAGCTCACAATTCTTTCTCATACGATGAAGTAGCTGCTTATGAAGCATTGATGTTGCAGGATTTGTGTCTACTCTTCCTGCTCCTTCAGGATCTTGTCCCTATGAATTGTTGGCTCTTGATTGTGAGATGGTATGGAACATCTATGACTGATCTTGAAACGTACATTATTGTTAATTGTCAAAGAATTGTTTGCTTGTCCTTTGGTTCTTTATCTTTTTATTGGTTCTGAGGCTTACATAGATACGATCCTAATGGATTCTGGATGATTGATGACAGTTTTCTGATAGGGAGTGGTAAATGGGAAATAGCCCATGATCATCTTTTTATTTTCAAATTCGTGCTTTTCTCAATGACCAACTTGCTGTTATTGACCCGTTGAAAGAGTAGAAGCCTGGTGCAAATTACAAGTTAATTTCTTGTCATTCAAGCAAAGGTTTAGAACATAGATTTCCAAGAATAGCTTGTTGGTTGTTATATCCTTCTTAATTTTCTGTTATTTCAGTGCATTACAGGCGAGGGCTTCGAACTCACAAGAATTACCCTTGTTGATGTGAAAGGAGAGGTATTCGTATAATCTCACTTTTCATCTAGTTTTTAAAGAAATAAGTCCTCATAATTTCATTTTCCTTTTTCTCCTTGTTTTCACTCTTTTGGTTCTTTGGGCTTGAGAAAGTGGAGGGAGTGCTGGTGGTTGAGGAAGGAGGTATTTTTAGCAGTTGTTAAGGGAGAGAGATTTCAAAATGGTATTTTATTTCCATCTAACTCCTAAGTTATTAGTTGCAATGCTGAACCTTTTTTTTTTGTTTTGAGAGTGGTTTGACTAAGGCAGTGGGTGCTATATCGAGAGATAGTACAAAAGTTTCAGGTTTTTGTGTTGATGAAAACAGTTTTCCATTAGTCTCTACTCTTTGAACTGGTTAATTGATTCATTGTAGATGGATCTTGCAACATAGTGATGATACCTACTAATTATGTGTATACCCTGTCGTAGTAACTAACTTGTTAGCTGGCACTGAGATCATTGGCCCTTTCTTGTGCTATTTAATATATATTGAGTTATCATTTTCATGACTTTGAATTGAATTGCAAATTTATTGGGTCTTTCATGTGACTATTTGTAGGTGGTTTTAGATAAACTTGTCAAACCAGCAAATCACATAGTCGATTACAACACTAGGTATGGTTTCTTCTGTTATGCTGTTGCTTACTTCTCTTACATCATTTGCCTTGCTATTCTGTTGGGTGAAGTTGATGTATGTAAGTATGGGGAATTTCAGCAACAGCTTCTCAAGCAATGCATGAACTTATTTCTTTCTCAAATTTGTTGGGTCTTACTGGTGACATTTGGCTGATGTAAAGATGTTTATGACTGAGCTAATGCACATTTGGCTCGAGTAGCTCAACCCTTGAGAAAACTCTTCATTCATATATTTTCATGTATTTTTGTGTATATGCAATAGTCGGGGCAGTCGTATGACAGGGCTCATTTGGGGTTGTGAAGTTCTGTTAGCCATTGAATATATAATGAAGCACATTCTTTTCCTTGAATGGAGTGAATTGTTGTCTAATTTTGCAAATACTGCAATAATGGTTTAAGAAATTGATATGAAGAATATGTCTATTGTTGTCCAATTCCCCTGGTAGTCTGTTGTTGTTCTCCATTGACCATATTTAGTTCTCTGCTGTAAAGGTTAAGATCCGTTCATTTATCAGTGCAAATGTTCTCTCTCTCTCTCTCTCTCTAGTCCACTCATGTGAGCCCAAACATTTTCTTTTTCTCTTGAAAAGAAATGTCTCCATCTAAGGACCATTGATCTTTTTTGTGGTTGAGCTCTGTATTTTGCCTTTTTTGATAGTACTTGATGTGGCAATTTTCGAAATTGTCTGTCTCTGTCAAGTCAATATCTTATGGGAAAAGCATAAAGACATGTGTACATACATACATACATATATATATATAATATATAGAGAGAAAAGAGTTATTTATTCTTCACCCCTTATATCCTTGGGTCAAGCAGATTTTCTATTGGATGTGTTGGATTCATGATGTAAAATGCAGATATCCTCTTTGTGTGTGCACTCCTCTGGGTAGTTTTTAATTTTTATCAGTACGAAATGCCTGAGGTGGAGATCAGGACATGAATGATGTAACTATACGCAACGTTTTTTCTCTTCTCCCAATTTGTAGGATTAAAAGGTAATGAGTAAGTGAGTGCAATAATCATGTAGTGGAAACTTCTCTTCTTGTGGACTTTTTATATTAGTATTGGACACTGGTTAGAATTTCTTATCATTTTAGTCCCTCTAACTATGAATTTGCAAGTGAGATTATTTTTGCATGGAAATGTGACTGCTATATATGGAACTTTTACTGTTCTTGCCAACTATATTTTCTAATGTCTGATAATGATTACAATTTCTTATCACCTTTTGTTCACCCAAAAACTATGATGATGTGACTGAGCATACTGCGGTTGAAATTTGACTACTTTTTATGATTATGTATCCAGGTTTAGTGGAATCACCTTTGAGATGCTGGATGGTGTTACAACAAGTCTCGAGGATGTTCAAGTGAGTCATTTGTATGTTTGACAATGCAGTTCTACGTGCATTTCTGTGCTCCTGCATCTGCATGCTTTCCTTTTTTTAGTGTAGCTTCGTTGTTTTTTTGTGCTTCCTCCTCTTAATGATGTTTCCTTGTCTCCTAATTTTTTGGTACCCTTGATCAGAGAGATTTCCTTAAGCTGGTTTACCAGGAGACTGTTCTAATCGGGCATTCATTGGAGAATGACTTGTTGGCATTGAAGATTTCTCATAAATTGGTAATTGACACATCAGTAATGTACAAGCACCGTGGAGGGTCTTACAAGCCTGCTCTTCGTGTGCTTGCCAAAAGATTTCTTTCCAGATGCATACAACAGTCGGAAAGTGGACATGACAGTATTGAAGATGCAAGAGCTACTATGGAATTAGCATTGCTAAAGATTAGACATGGTAAGTGATTCATGGATGTTGCATTTGGATAAATCCCTGTTGTCTGTATTTAATAATTTTTTAAACTTATATGTTGATTTTGTTTGTTTATTCCTATATAATGCAGGACCTGATTTCGGAGCTCCTCCATCATTTATTCGGAAGAAGTTTCTTACTGTTTTAAGTGAGTGTGGGAAAAATACCTCTTTCATTGATGAGGTATCGACGGTCAAGAGATATGCTGCTGGATCGTCCCATGTGTTACCAGTGTCTTCTGATGATGATGCTCTTTTGAAGGCCACAAAGGAGGTAGATGTTTAGGAGTCATTGAGTTTGCTTTTTGCCTCTAGTCCCACAGTTTTTATAAGCCTTTTCGTTTGCAATTTGTCAGGTGAAAAGTGAACGAGCCCACTTTGTTTGGGCTCATTTCTCAGAACTATATTCCTATTTTGAGAAACAAGCAGAGGAGTCTGATAGTTTAAATAGAAGATTGGCTGAGCTGATGTCCTTGCTGACATGCAAGAAGAATCCTGCGAGAAGGAGCAAGGCCAAATGTAGTATTGCGCCTGAAGTAGAGGAAATTCTTGGACGTATTGATACTAGAGTCTGCAGCCTGTATGATGCTTTACCCACCAATGCCATGCTTATAATTTGTACCGGTCATGGGGACACAGCTATTGTTCGTAGGTAAGTAGACTCACCTCTCTTTTAATCATTTCTTTTTGTTAATGTTAGTGGAGTTGCTATCTAAGCTTCTGAATAAGGCAAGGGGTAGTAAAATTGTGTTTTACCACTTGAGTTAGTTGTATTGATGATATCTCTAAGTTTTTTGTACCAAGGACAGTTTATTATTTTCATGATTGTTTTCCTGGGCTGGTCATATCTTCTCTTTGGCCTTCTTAAGTTTTTAACTCTTGCATGCATCGGATTCAACATGGAAATGGAAACAGTCGTATAGCAATTGTTTCAGATCTTTCCACTGATTATAACTTGGTGGATGAAAAATTACTTCTGTTGTTTTCCCTCCGGGACCAAATGTAGCTCCTGGTTTAAGATGTCATCTTAGGAATCTGCGTAATTTTGCAATCTTGTACCAACATTGGAAAGGTAGAATGACCGTAAGGGACTAGGCCGAAGTCATTTGGTTTACAAGAGTGTTGTATTAGGTAAGGCATGGAAAATCTGTGGATGTCCCAAATTGAGGAATTGGAATGTTGGCGTAGTCGATTTGATTAGCTTCATTCTGCTATTCTGTTGCATTAAATTTCAGAATTTGTGCCTAATAATGTTTTTTGACTGAGCTGAGCATTGTGTAGCCTTCATTTCAGTCAGAACGTTGTGAATGATTATTCAACTTCTTTCATAAGAACTTTTTCCTGCATTGATTAAGATTGAGGAAGATGCTTGTGGAGCAGAGTGAAACCACAATAGATCGTGACAAGATCGTGAAGATTTTGGAAGAGCTTCAGGCCCAAGCTGAAGTAGCTCTATGTTTTGTGGGAGTGAAGCATTGACGTTTGATTGGAGGTCCATTGGCATTCTTTTTTGTCTGGCCAATTGATTTTTGGAATTGTAGCTTTTGTAAATTTGTTTATGCTTTGTTTGCTCAGATGTTGTAGATCCGTGTTTAATTAAGCTTTCATTTGGAAAGTCTAGTTGGCATCATTTCTGCGAAAAAAGAAAATTTCGGAAAGCATCTTTAGTTTTGGGACTAGAGTGTGTTGATTCCTTTTTCCGGTATCGCTTGGGTTAGAAAAGAAAGAGCAAGTCAGTAAGAGACGTTTCTCGAGTTTCCAAGAGGTAGATTTGAACTGTTTCTATAGTTTCTCTGCTGCAATCCTGAAACATTCTGTCAAACTTGTAGTCGATTCGTGCTTTCTTCATTCATCTCAGGTAGAGGAAAATCTTCAACCCCGTGTGGTTCACTATCAAGTCGGGTCTGGAAGGTCACGGTTTCAAGACTACCAACACTACATCGACTTATTTTCTGGTTAAATTAATTGGCATCTTTGGTTCTCTGTTCTGTGGCAATAAGGGAGTACACGCGTTCTGAGATTAGTCCGGTCATGTGGGTTCCTCGGGTTCTGCGTCGTTAACTCCTCAGCCGATATTGCTGCAGGGAATTTCACTTTTGGCGAAATCATCTTTATGTTTCGTGAAGGAATTCATATTGGAAAGTAGAGTACCCATTGTCCAAGTCCAAAAATTGCAGAAATTGAAGATGTACCCAGAAGCTGTTTCTGGATGTCCTAATTCAGAAAATTTACAGCGTGTTGTTCTAATCTTGTTTGCCAAAACTCTTCCTCTTGTGAACGTCCCTGGTTTCACTCACATCATGTGCATGCTTCAGTGGAGCAAAAGAAGTAAATGCTCTCTCTGTTCCACCTAACCCCACTTCAAAACTTGGAGACACTCGATCAAAATTCGAAGGGAATCATGATAATTAGAGCAGCATCTTAAGTCGAGCAATATCATCTCAATATGAATATTTTCTTCTTCTTCTTCCTTTTTTACTGACAAAGAGTTTAGGGACTTGGACTTAATTTGTAGAAAATTATAGGGGCTATACAAACTCAAGGTTTTCTTTTTTTGGGTTATTTTCTCACCTGTTCTTGAGTCTATTCGTGAATCATCAACGAGATAACCGAGAAGTGATGCTGTTTTAGTTCAAACTCATCTCCTAATTGGTTTCCAAACAATGACTATGACCACATCAGAATATTCTGTAAAATGAAAAAAGTCAAACTTTTGAAGTTTATCATCCACCCATTGCCCAGAATGGATGTGCACAGTCAACATGACCGATCGACACTCTCTTCAACAATTTTACACTGGTGAGAAATGAGAAACAAAAGAAAAGCCTTGAATCCACATCTCATCAAAATGTAATTTATGTGGGTAATCTTCTTCTTTCTTCTGGGAATTTGCCGCACGAGTTTCATATCCTTGATTCATCGACCGCTCGTTGATTTGATATTCTAAACTTCATCGATGCAACGGCTTTCTCACAATGGAAAACTTTTAATTGTGGATGAAGTGAGATTTTCATGCCCCAAAACTAGTTTCTTTGCGTCTAAATACAAGTTTTTGGATTGAAAAAAGCAAAATTGTGAGAGGGATTCATAATATTGGACTGTGAAGCACATGATAATGACATTTGAGACAGTGAGAGAGGTTAATTCAATGAAGTAGTCACTTTACTGAAACATAATCTTGAATTTTGTGGGCTAATCTATGGAGGTTGAGATAATGATATGACATCAACAAAATTTAAGGTGTAAAATGCATTGTGATAATGGATTTAAGACCTAGTAGGTATGGTGTCACGCAAACGGAGCACATCATATATGATAACCGTCTCAAACTTCGCTTTTACTTGGTCGAAAGCGACATCGTCCGAGCTGATATACCGCATACTAAGCTAGACCTCACAAGCAATTTAAACTAATCGAATTGATTATTCAGTTAAACTTGAGATCATCTATCGTTAGCCGATGGCGGCGTGGTTCCACAGTATGTATGTTTACCTACTTTGATTTAGCATGCCAATGTTGACCCCTCATCACAACAATCAGCTGGAAAATCAATTACAAGGAGAGGGCAAATGAAAACGTCTCACGTTAGCCAAGTTTAGATGTCACAATCTTGTATATTTATCGATAGCGAAGAATGTTATATAGGGATCATCCTATTAATTTACAGGAACTGGTCATAAACCAAATTGGGTTACCAAATTGTATCTTTACAAGCGATCTTGTGACTAATACATATCCATTTTCAAGTTACTATCGTTGAGGATGAGGATGACTCGTACGGGTTATTCAACATAAGCTTTCGTTTCAGGAAAAAGTTTTCTTTCACCATTGTATGCAGAATCTTGAGTCTGTGAAGCTTTATATGCGTTCATTCATCGATGAAAATAAGAATTAAGCCTAACCTGCCTTAACCTGATTGATAATGTAAAATTGATAATTCGTACTTTTCACAATAAAAAGATTGGATTATCTGTCGAAAACGAGCTTATTGAGATGCAGAATAAGGAATAAGCCAAATGGATAGACCTTGATATTGAACCTTAGAGACCAATCATAATGAGGAGCTTGTTTAAAATCACATATCTCGGATGAAAATAATATTTCTCTCGTGTTACAACGTAAACAAGTATAAGTTACTCATGACTCATGAGCTTTTCCAACTAGGCTCGGTTCTTTTCAAGTTCGAGTATCTTTTATATTGAACCATGGGAACATTGAGATGTAAAATACTTCGACTCAAATAGCCAGTGACCTTAGTCAAGTTGTTGCAAAGTTTTTTTTTTCATTTTCTTTTGCACTTTCAGTACTCGAATCCAGCATGTATAGAGGTAATTCCTCTTGTACGATTGAGTTGAGTCATGACGAGCACGAGTTTCTAAATCACTTTGGTGAATTTACAAGGTTATAACCTAGAGCTTAGTTGAATCGAGTCATGCATCAAGTCTTAGACACGTAAACCATTACGCCTATCTTGAGTGACAATCTTGTTGACTCAATTCAACTCGATCATAGTCTAAGAGGAGGTTTCAACACTTATGAATAGCGACGAAAATTGACGAGTGATTATGTAGATCTCTTGCAATCAATCAAGAATGATACGATAGGCGATAGAATGAGGATTTGGAAGCACTGAAAAATGAAACAATTTTTGAGAGTGATAATCGTCAAAATAGAAGCTTGACACTCAGCTTGGAGATTCGTATAAGCCATTTTACCAAGTCAGACTTTATTTCGCAAGAGATTGTTAGGTGCTTCAGGAGCATCTCAGTCCATCTAATCATAGGTACTATTGAGTTATGGATTTATTTTTTTTCTAAAATATAAATTTTAAGTATCTCGATAATATTAAGAGTTTCGTGATTAGTTGAGTGGAAGAGGATTCAACCCCCTTAAAAAGATCTCTTCTTTCTATCATGGGGGATCATCGTGAGAGATGGAATCATGAGCAGCAAACCCTAGAAGGTAGCTGAACTGTCACAATCCCAGGGCACTAACCTGTCATATGCACATCATATTGGAGAAAGTGGCCAAGAAACGAGAAGTCACTTTCCGAGCGGAGATGGGGAGAACTAAGGCACCATCAGGCAGAACCTAATGCAGGATATTGATTTACTAACTCAGAAATTCCAACTAACTGTACTTCTCACCTCGCAAATCAAATTATTTTAGTCAGAACAAATTCGCGTTAGTTTCAAATCAGCATGAGGGATACAAGAAAACTCTCCCAACAATGCAGATTCTTGCGGGTCACTTCACCAATTGTGTTGGATCACACGTCATCGCTGAATTCTTCTTGTAGCCATAGAACCTGTACACCTGTCTTGGAATTGATGATTGCCTTCCACGGCTGCTGAATGGCAAGAAAAAAGCTGTGTGGATTGTATGCGTATTGCTCATTAGGTATAGCTTACTAACAGTAGGAAAATTCATGTCAACTATAGCGTGCGGAACTATATTCAGATGATTCTCGGTGTGAATATAGGAAGAGAGGACACAAATAATTAGGTTAATTGTATAGAGGAGTAAAGATAGAGACCTAGTGCAATTTCTATGCACCAAAAAACAACGTGTGCACGTGCAAGAGCACGATGAGATAATATCCTCATAGCCAAAAGCCAATTCTAACACAATGCAAGCACGATGAATTCGAAAGCTGTTAGCAAAACTTTGATACGTTCCGACAAGTTTTTCATTTTGTTTACATTCCGTAAAACATGATGATAGAATAATTCTCCAGTGATGGACATGACAACACGACACGGATTGCGACTCTTAACATAATTTAAAACCCGTAAAGAGAATCAGCTAGCCATATCTCTTAACTCCTAAGAAACTCTGCCCCTTTTTTTGGACATGGCCTAAAAATCATATTCTTAAGTATTCAATGAAGCCATCAACCACCGTGCAACCCAACGCATTGAATGATGATAAGGAAAAAGGGTAAAGCTTTTAAATGGTGGAGTTCACGTAGCTAGCTAAGAATGGAGGTAATTTGTGATTCGGCGTGTGAATGGAAATGGAACATAGGAGTAGTCAAACCAGTTTGTTAAAGGATTTTTAGGTATGTTGATGTCAACTGAGGTTGTGCGTGCGTGCGTGCTTAGGAAGAGGAAGGGGAGGTGTTTTCTTAAGAAGGTGGTATTATTGCTTTCAACAAAAGGACGTTTAATTTGAAAAGAAACGGATGTTTGGCTAGGCAAGTAACTGAAAAATATGCTTTAGAGTTCATAATTTTGAAAGCTATTTCAGACCCATCAGTTTTTTTGTCACAGAGAGAGAGAGAGAGAGAGAGAGAGTTGACATATTTGATTGTTTGCTAGGCAGGCTCAAAGGAACATGGCTTGTTACAAGAGTTGATGAATCGCTTTCTTGCGAGACGAAATAAGCAGCCATGGCTAACTCTAGTGACACGTACAGATGAAGAATCTGCTTTGATCAATCAATAACTTTCCCCCCTCTCCAAATTTGTCTTGGAGCTCGACTCAATCAGTGACCCGATTGGACGAATTTCACGAAAGTGGAAATGAATTCTTTTCTAAGGATTTTTCATTGTTGCCAAAATAAGCTAGTGTAAGGGCTTGAAAGCTTTTATTAGGTTGCAGTTAGTAAGGGCGCGTATGGTAATATTTCTATTTCAAAAATCAATTTCTGGTTAGAAATAGATTTTCCTATTTTTATTCGGTTGATGAGTTTCTGAGCAAAATTGTGTGTTTGATAACGACACAAAATTTCTATTTCCGAAATAAAAATTCGTTTGATAAGAACACAAAATTTTTCCCTTCCGAGCGATTGGCGGAGAACAGTGGGTGGCGGCGGGGGATAGAGGACAGTGGCCGGCGATAGTGGATGATGGCAGCTGGTGTCGAGAGGTAGCTGGTGGTGGGAGGCGATCGGCACCCGGCAGAGGTCGGCAGAGGATAGCGGCGACGGCTGCTGAGGGCGGACGGTGGTTGGCGTCAAGTGGTGGAGTACAACGATAGCGGTGGAGGACGGCAGTCAGTGGTGGGTGGCTGCTAGTTGGTGGCGGAGGGCGGCCAATGCCGTGTGGCGGCTGACGTAGGGTGGCGGAGGATGGCGGCCGCTGGCGGGTGGTGGCCGGTGTTGGGTGGCGGAGGATGGTGGTCAACGTTAAGAGGCGGCCGGTGGGTAGGAGGCAGCTAGCGGGTGGTGGCCGAGAGGCGGCCTGCGGACGGTGGCCAACGGCGAGAGTTGGCCGGTAGGTGGCAGTGAAGGAAGGCGGGAGGCGGTGGTGGGCGAGTTGCGGCCGACATTGGGCAATGGCGAACGACAGAGGATGGCAGTGGGAGGAGGCCGTTGGCGAAGGATGCTGGCGTGAGGCGGCCAATGGCGAGAGGCGGCCGACGGTGGCGGGAGGCAACTGGTGGCAATAACGAGTGGCAAAGGGATGGCCAGCTAGTAGCGAGGGCGAGCGATAATAAGAGTTTTTATTTCTCATTTCTGTTTCAGAAATAGAAAAGTAAATTTTTTTTACTTATGTTTTTTGTTCAAAACCTTTTTCTGGAATAGAAATTTGTTCTAGAAATAGAAAAATGAAATTACATCGTCAAATGGATTTCTGTTTTAAATCAATTCCTGGGAACAAAAAAATAGAAAAATAGAGAAACATAAATGATTTTATGCGCTCCCTAAACAATTTTAATTGGCGTTCCACCTTATTACTTATCTATTGGTCAAGTCGTTCGACTTTGATTCCAATTTCGATTGTGTTTGACTCTCCTAGCATTTTGGACCGAAGTCAATCCGAAAAGTGGATTTACAGTGGAATTACGTAGATTGACAAAAGTAAAAGCGTGTTTCGAGTGACTTTTTACTTTTAATTTTTCGGTTTTTAAAATATGAGATTTGAGCTTAGTTCAATATATAAGCACCCGAAATCTAATACATATGATCATTTACAGTCCCTTGTAATCATTTTAAATGTATAATAATATTTTAAAGTTAAAATATCTTTTATTTTGATGGGAAAAGCACAACAAATATCTTTTCTGGAGGTCCTGAAATTTCGTCCACACTAATTGTCGTTTGTGATTGTTGTAGATGAGATCTTATCACACTACAAAAGCAGCATATCTTGGAGATTATATTATAGCTTGGGAAAACAGATGGAGAGTCGCAAAGATATGAAGCCAAGGCAAATCTGATAAATCCAAATTATAACACACGCATGACCCAAGATCCTAAGAGGAGAATTATGCTCAAGAGTTATGATTGCCCATAATATTATGAGTGACCTTGACTTTCAATATCCACAACCAAAACGTGTTCTTTTTTAGTCTTTAGGGACTTCGAATGTGCATAGGCAATATGAATGCATTTAATAAATTGCTGCTATAAGTCGTATAAAGTTGGTCCATATGCCTTTTCAAGAGGTCATATCTATTTCCACAATTAGAATACGGTTTTAGCATATGCCAAAAATAGGAACATGCTCCATTTTGCCCTACTTTTATCAATGTGAGAACTTTCTAATGTTTCATTCGTTCAAGAGTTTGAAAGTCTTATCACTCTTACATCTCCTTTGTGTGATAATGTGTGATAAAAGAAGTTCCATTTATTTAGACCAGATCAATTTACATTAGTGTCTTGGCGCATACGGTGGTTGATGAGATCTTTGGCGTATGGACATGTTCATGACAGATCATTTCCCAGTTCCCATTTCCTATATGATAGTTACTTGGGTAGGTATTCCTAGGAAGGATTTGAATATTCAATTTGAAGGGCGATCCATTTTATGGACAAATAGATAGAAAACCTCATTGTTTTCTTAATCAGGTGTAGATAGATACGGATTAAGGAGTGATCCTGATAGGTATATATGATATGGAACTAACTCTATTAGTTCCTTCTAAAAAAAGGGGATATTGCAACTAAACCTCGTTATGTCATCTTGGGGAAATCGAGTTATGATCATTAAAGAAAGTCGTGGACAGTATAAATACATCCATGAAAAAAAAAAGGATATTGGGTTAGCGGTTTACTGCACATATTCTAGATTTGATTACGTTTTTGTATTATGGGGATAGGCGTGTAATTAAGAGAGGGGTGGGCTATATTATATGCTGGCTTTGAGCTTTATTAAGCCTTTTTGGCCACGAGGATTTGAGCCTTATGTAAATGCAAAACCTAGAAGCCAACTGAGAATTGCTGTTACTGCTTAACAAGAAATGTTTTTCTTAAAAGTGATACATTCTTATATATAATATGTATCTTGTCGTACCTTGAATAAATCAAGTCTCTTGCGCGTGCACTTGTCCTTAGTTTTGCGAAACATATATCGATGATCTAGCATGGACAAAATGCAACCCACCAATCACAATTAGAAACCCATCTTTTTATGCGTAGCAGTTGGTGATGATGGTTTCTTGATCCGAGCTCGTGATGTTAATAGATACGCTATTCAACGAAACTCTTTTTTCTTTCTCAGTGCTTGATTTCGTGGGGCATGAAATCTCAACGTCAGTTAAGAAACTGTGTACTAAATATTGTGTCATTCAAGCGCACAAAAATTGCCCCTTTGTTTCCTTCGGTTATTATAAATATTTCAACTTGTTATTTGACTGGCCATCGGAGTGGATGGATTGTCCAAACGCAGACCGTTTACCTTATACAATTCTTAATGCTGTTCTTGCACGGAATCTGATTTGGCCCTCTCGAAGTTCCAATCTGTGTCTCGTCAGTTATGCCCTTATTTTCATCCACATGAAAGAAAATAGTTCCTTCATCTTTTTTTATTTTTTATTCTTCGATTTGAGCCATCACCCACGTCTTTTTCATGCAACTACCATATTCTTTTCGTCAATTTTTTATGGTCCGTTGATCAGTTTCCCTGGATAGGGCCACCCGTTGAATACAAAACCCTGGTTTTTATGCAATTTCTTGGTTTCTCTGCGTAGTTTATCGTTTGTTTGCCCAGCAAAATCAGAACAAGAAACTATCGTTGCTAGAGTGTCGGCTTACCCAACTAAAATCAATATGATAATCGTTTCTTGATCCAGCAACCATCCTATTTAGAGACAATAAGCCTCCAACACAAGTCTTGTTAACATTTTTTCAAGAATGTGGTCAACCTGGACAAAATTCTGAAGCTTTCGCGATAGGATTGGGGGCTACGTGTTCTTGACCAAATCTTATTGGCTGCAACATGATTAACTTACGCAGTTCTAATCATACAGTCTACACATGGACATATATATCGTGAATAATAGAATTACATCATTGTTTTTTTTTTTGGTCAAAAGAAATTTCCATTCATTATCAAAATGATACATAAAAGGATCCATAGGAAATGCATAAAGCATAATAAGGCAACCCCGTGGAGCTTCAAAACAAACAAAAAATCAGAAATCAAGATATAAGATCATAGCATAATTGTCAGAGATAATCACACGCCCGTCATTCAAGAATAGATCTGTAATAGCATCAAAGCAAAAGAATCAGTGGCCAATCACTGAATCACACATCATCATTAGTGATGAGCACACACCATGGAGACTACGGCTTTGCCTTTCGGCGGTGTGCATCTAGATTCGGCATCCCCAACACAATCACCGGAGACAACATAAACATGTTGAACAAGCTTATATTTGACACCTATGAAAGTGAGCCCTTTAGCAAGTGCGAGATGCCAAAGCTTTTAACAAAAACACATATATTTGACACTGAAACTGCTGTGGACACCGTTCAATAATTACATCGCCGTTTACATCACAAATTTTTTGAAGAATATTTTACTTCTAGGAAAATCTGTACCTAACAAAAATGGCAGCCTGGAAATGGACACTCACATGTCAACATATATTCGATATATATAGTTCTAAAGATTGGGATATGAAGGATATAAATGGAAGTCTTTACAATCTATAAAGATATTGTCGAAGAGCTGGTTTCATATCAATTTTGGAAGTGGACCGATTTTGATGGACATTAACTACGTTGTCTTTAACTAGGTATTATTACAACAGCATCCACTAATCCATCTACCACATGCATTTGTGCTTCCCAACAGGGTTACATCAACGCGAGTGTCTAAAAAGAATCACGCGTTAATGGGGTGAACATTGACATGGACATAGACAGAAACGCGTAAGTGATCTTCGTTAAACATGCTCAAGAAGGATAGCTTGTTCATTATTATGGCACTAGCCTTAGTTTATTCATTTTAGGTAAGCAAGAGCCTTCTTGCAATCTCTCTCTCTCTCTCTCTCTCTCTCTCTCTCATATTCCACTAACCAAAGAAGCTACATCAATAAACAAAATGTTTATGGAGGAAATAGCAGCAACTTTGTGAGACTAATCCGCTCATGATATATGTACCCCAGATTTTAGCATTAGGAGTGAGTTGAAGACCTGCATAGAGCAAATTCAATATGTAATGTAAACCGTATCGGAATGTGTACTTTTTTTCCATGCGGCTATCTGTTACCTAATCTCATTGTTCCTCAATATGCGGTTGGACCAGAGATGGCCGAACGACTCTCGGTCAAATTTTTTTTTCTTATTCCCCTTTTCCTTATAAAGAAAAAAATGATCCGTCTGGAGGGAGGATCATTAGGAAAGCAGTCTTTGAAATATATAGGAGAGCTGTCCCTATGAGACAAACCAAGCAACTGCTCAGATAGCAAGAGCTTCTGATATTAACGTAGTACCATGGCTTAAAAAGAAGTGACTATACAATTGAGGAAGAAAAAAAGAAAAATGAGTTATATTGACAGAGGATGATCATATATATATGTGTGTGTGTGCGCGCGCGTGTGCGTGCGTGCGCGATTCATATTTCATGGCCCAATAACACACAAATAAGAAAAAGTTCAGTGCTTCTCCTGCACAAATACATGAACATGAATTAGCAGCCTTAAATTTTCTTTTTCTTTTTTGTCGTGTAAAACCAACAAAAGTGACTGCTCATCCACAACCCTAAACCAAACCCGCTTTCTTATTTTGCTGGTTCTACATCTGATGATAATGCATATATTCCATTTCCTATATATACTTCGCATCACGAAGCCGGGCATTTACTTTGAACTCGCATCAGATGTGGAATAATTTCCCTTGGCCACGTGATCATGGATTCGTCCGGACGAGCGAACTCCAGCTCCGGCGAAGATGGGAAGAGCGCTACTGCTTGTCCACGTGGCCACTGGAGACCTGCGGAGGATGAGAAGCTCCGGCAGCTCGTTGAGCAGTACGGTGCGCAGAACTGGAATTCTATTGCAGAGAAGCTTCAAGGAAGATCAGGCATGAAATTTTAATTTGATCCGTACATATATGCATATGAACTTTCTCAGTCTCGTGGATCAATTTTAATTTTCGAGATTTAGGTTTGTTTGCGCATGTTTTCATTTCTTGTTAGTGAATTCGCGATCAGACGATGTAATGCTATGTGCTGTTGAAAGTTCAGTTGGACCTCTCTCTCTCTCTCTCTCTCTCTCTCTCTCATACTTCGAGGTAGCTCTTATTTGGTTTAATCTACTGTAATTATATGGCCAAGTATGGTTTTAGAGAGTATAGCTGAAACAGCTTGGGAAAATATCTTTACCAATTAAATCTGCAAAGGATCTTCGGTTTGAATGTTAATTTAATTTGGAACTCTTGTTTTTTTTACAGGGAAGAGTTGCAGATTAAGGTGGTTTAACCAACTCGATCCAAGAATTAACAGGAGGCCATTTACCGAAGAAGAAGAGGAGAGGCTTCTCGCCGCACATCGTGTGCATGGAAACAAGTGGGCGCTCATAGCGAGATTATTTCCCGGTCGAACGGACAACGCCGTGAAGAACCATTGGCATGTTATAATGGCTAGAAAGCAAAGAGAGCAGTCCAAGCTCTGTGGGAAACGAAGCCATCAAGAGTACTCTCTCGGTGACTCCACTGGTTTGCAAGGGAGAAAGAATCATTTTCAAGATGAATTGCTCGGTTCGCAGTTCGGGTTTGACCAGGGGAAAGGATTTTTCATTTTTCAAAGCCCCAGTAGGGAGAGGAATTTCGCTCTATCACCATCTTCGTCAGCTTCTTGGACTTTCGGCAGCCAATTGCTTGCAAAGTCCGCGCACAACTCTTCTCCAGTTGATGACTTCAATAGAATAGAAAGAAGAGAATACTACAATCGAGCTTTCAATAATTATTTCGCTAAAGAGGGGTCGAGAAGTTTGAGCCAACCCTTCCATTCCCATCCATATTCACCCGTTTCCAGTGCTTACTCGATTAGTCATAACCGGAGGGTCGTTCCAAGTCCATTTGGGTATGTTTGCCTCGACGATGGCAGGAACGACGGTAACACGATGAAGAAGCAGGAGATGGTGAGCTTCCGCGATGAAATGCCGAGGTTAGAGAAGACGAGATTGCACGCTAGTTCGACGCATCAAGAACAAGCAGATGAGTCTCTCAAGCACAAGGATGTTTCTTTCATAGATTTCCTTGGTGTGGGGATTTCTTCTTGATATGACTATTGATCACTAGAGAAATTTTCCCAGATAATTATGCTTGTCGTTTTTCTTTTCTGATGATCTAATCAACTAATAAGTAGTTTGAGGATTTCACTTAACTTTTTTCTTGTTATAATTTACATGTTTATAAGAAGCGATTAACAGATTAATCAAGTAGTTCTATACTAGTCTGATGTTCATGCAGGTTATTGCATATCTGTGATCTGGTCTTTGTCTTATTGCTTGAACTAATTAATGTTTGTTTTGCACTCCCACCTGTTCTATGATTCGACTTGTAATAAGGGTTCTGCGAGTCATTTTCTTCTCTTTCTTCAGTAAGTTAATCGGTGTGTGCTGTGTATTACATTTCCTCGTCCCATTCTCATCAGCGTATTTATACCTGTTTCGCGAAATTGATAGTTATTTACAAGATAAATCTATTGGAAAGGAACCTTCCTTGTTTCTAATTTGAGGATATAAATGCACCTGTATCAAACTTAAACCTGTTCTCAGACATCCACTTCGATTTTTAATGGAGTTAGGTAGCAATAACAAATACTCCAATAGCTAAAGCTGTCCATGCATAAATGGACACCACAAAGCTTAGGTTTGCGAGCTAATTGAGTTTGGTAATTACATGAGTAGAATATAACAAACAGATAAGAAGAAGACAGATGCATAACCACATTATTATGAATTAAAGGATTTTTAATTGCCTTCTTGACAACAAGATGGTCAAGCTGCTCTATGCATGTGTGGACATGGAGGGGCAACAAATTGCAAAACTTCAACTACTTACATTTCATCAGTGAAACTATCCACGAGAACTGGATTGCTTTCGACTACATAGTATCGTCAAAAGACTATCTATCAGAAATTGCTAACCTTTTCACATGGTCGGTGACTTGTTAAACACAAAACAAAGTTTCAATATATATATAATTGTTAAAAGTGACTTTTTCACCGCCGTCAGTGAAGTTTTCCTATATATTTGGAAATATAGGTGTACATCTATTTGTGACTAGCAAATTTTTCGGGTGATTAGTAGTAAGTTTCAATGAAAGAAAAAAATTCAGAAAAATTTGAAAAACTTTGCAAAAATTATCCTAGTGAAGGTGGCTCTCACCCTTGTCTAGGTGAAGACCTATAAGGGTTGGCCTAGCCAGATTTGGCAAAGGGGGCTCTTGCTAGCGCTCGCCCTTATCTAGGTGAGGCCGACCCTCACTTGTGGATAGCAAGGCTAGTGGCCAGTGATTGGCCACATTGGCAAAAAGAAAAAGGAAAGAAAACGAAAGAAAAAAGTTTAGAAATATTTTCAAATATTATTCACGTCAGTGCCGGCTGTGCAACGCGGGACGACTGACGTCCACATTAGCGATTTCTATCCAAAATTGGTTGGATGGACTGCATTAACAAATTGTCAGAAGGTTTGAGACTAAATTCGTTTACATCATCGTTTTCTATCCAAATTGGTCGGATGGATTACATTAACAAATTATCAGAAGGTTTGAGACTAAACTCGCTAAATTGAAAAGTTAAGAATTGAATTTGTGACATTCCGAAATTTCACCAATTAGAATTTATTGAATAATTGAATTTTATGATATGTGCTTGCAGTAAATTCTTATCTGGAACTGATCATTCCTGGGAATGCTAACCATTAGGGAAAGGCTATTAGGGAGAATTAAATTCGTGCAACTAAAGAAAATTCGACCGTGAATGGATTTCGACCATTAAATCCAGAAGTGATATTTTGAGCTACTGTTGGCCGATCCAAGGATAGTTAGGGGTTAATTCGCCACTGTCCTAGTAGTGGATCGCGGGTGATTCCGTTGGACCACGAAACGACTTGACGAATGATTATGAAATTATACCGAATGATTGTACCCCTCGGATCAAGTGATTGATCTTCGCAATTTTAATGACAATTGAGGTCGTCATACATCGAACAAACTTGCATATGACTCGATTTAGTATCAGTCACGAGTTGATTCTGTGAATTTCCCCAGCAAGCCGCCCGTTAGCTCAAGAAACGCTCGAGTTGCATTTAATAGAATTTAATTATTGGATTTTTGCCTAAATTGGACATCAAAAAATTAGGAAGTTGCAATGGAACGCTAGGACGGCATTGCACGTGACACGTGTCAATTTTTTGTGAGCTTAATTCCTTCGGAAAAATTCGATTTAGACAAGAAACGGAGAAAGTAACCAAAATACCCCTAAGATTTATTAAAGGGTATGTTTTAATGATAAAATGCATTTTAGTCATTTTCACTTTTGGTCAATTTGAACACTATTTAAGTCAAATTTTGGTCTTCTATTCCCCATTCTCTCCTTCATTCACGATCAGCCTTGCCCCTTTTATTTTATTTTTCTTCTTTTCTCTTTTGGCCGTGAGTTCCCTTTGGCCGTGAGCTCCATTGCCAGTGCCGCCGCACGCCACACCGCCGTGCCGCCCTCCAACCTCACCGTGCCGCCCTCCAACCTCACCGTCTCTCTCTCTTTCCCCTCTCTTTCTCTCTCTCTCCCCGTGACCCATTTCCGGCCGTGCAAGACCACACCACCACCGGACCGCCACCGCTCAAGCCGGACGCCACCGTGAGTCGTACGCCATCGCCGTAGAGCGCCGCCGCTTTCCGTTCTAGCCGATTAAGTTTAGAACTTGGTAAGTCGCTTCCTAATCCCAATTTAGGATTTTGGGTATCGCCGAATAATTTGATTTTGGGTGAAATTGGACTTGTGCAGGTGCGAAATGTTGGGGCTTTAGACTGGGAATGTATGGCGGGCCTTAAGGAATTAATTTGGAATTTTTTGGAGGACAATTTGAGGAAATTTCAAGCTAAGAATCACTGTTCACGAGCTGTGATTCACTGTTCATGAGGCTATGATGCTCGGTTTGGGACGCAAGTTGGATTTTTAGAACCGGTATTTAATGGCGAGAAAGTCCCGTGAAGGATCGGAATTAATCCGACGCCATTTAGTTGGAAAAAAATGGCAATTATCGTATTTGAGGCGTGTTTGATTTATTTATAAATTGTGGTGATTTAATTGAGTGTGTTGTTGTGCAATTGAGTGACTGTACATGCTTGTCGGGTGCACATGTGAGTTGATTGAATTAACTGTTAATATTGCTCATGTGAATTATTGAGTGAGCTCTGTCTGCGTGTGACTTGATGCGTGTACGGATTGCGTGTGATGGGCTAGTCATGTGTGGTGAATGCATATTGAGTATGTGCATGAGTAAGGAGAAGTGTGGTGTGACAAGTGATTGTGAGAAAGTATGTGAAGGTGTGATAGAACGAGAATGGGATCGGGTTGAGTATCGTAAACTCGGGCAGCGATCACGTAGGTCTATTGCATTTGGCACAGGCTGAGGCTTGAAAAAACATGTATGAGAATCGGTCCGAGGCACTATTAGCTCTGGTGAGACCGGGATTGGATCAAGGCATCATAAGCTAGGGTTCTAATCATGTAAGCCTGTCGCATTTGGCGTGGGTTGAGTTGGGTTCCAATCACGTAGGCCTATCGCATTTGGCGTGGGCTGAGTTGGGTTTCAATCATGTAGGTCTGTCGTATTTGGCGCGAGCTGAGTTAGGATCGGGCCTGGGGCGTGTGATGCTCAGGTCACGATCGGGGCTTGAGGTGTGAATGAGTACGCAGGTCGGAAGTGATGTGATGAATGATCGCAGTGTGCTTGAAGCGTGTACTTCAACGCAGGCCACTGGCAATGATTGAGAAAGCGGAAAATGAGAATGGAAGGAAGAGTGGGATAAGAATTGGCACATACGCGTGTTGCATACGACGTGATCGTGACTGAGTGTGAATGTGTGCATTATTGAGCCTGACAGTCTTAATTGATGTGCTTGTTTTGTGATATTAGCGCACGCGAATGTGTGTGATTGTGTAATTGTTTGGAGGTACGTAATAGCCTAGGTTGGGCTTAGGGGTGTACTTGCTGAGATTTATTCTCATGGTTGTGTAAACCAAACAAATTTCAGAACTCAGAATTGACATATGAATCCTCCACCGCCACCATCCCCAGTACGTTTTGGAGTTGTAGTGCATACAGAATATGAGGTAGCAGAGTTTCCGATGGGAGACGGGATGACGTGGAGTCAGATTCTGAGTGGATGCCAAGCAAGAGGTGTTAAAGGTCGTTATGGGTTGGATGGCAGGTTTTCGGAAGGGCAACATTTTTGGTAACTAGTGTGTCAGGTCATCGATCGTTATTCTAAGTTTTGGATGGTTTTAATAATGTATGCACTAGTAGACTAAGGTTTGTATTTTTGTACATATTGTGGAACAAGTTTGAGCGAGTAATGGAAATGTATATTCTTCCAATGTTTCCCCAGTTTAATTTTTTCTGGATGTTTTATGGTTTTCGTGTGTGCAATTGAATCTCTGATGTTTAGATGAGGTTGGCGACAACCTGGGACGTCGCAGCTGTTCGACCGAAGGTGGAATGTCACGGGCTCAACGGGAGTTTGGGGTGTGACAGAATTGGCGTAAGTGCAAAAGATGTATGACTTTTTTACTAATTTCCCCATATATTTGTGCTTAGACCAAAATAGTAAGATACAAAATCTTTTGAAAATAAGGTCCGGTACAAATTGTCATGCACTCGGTTCTTGTAATGACTTTGGAGAGATTATCCGTCTGAAACAATTTAGGCAGAGGGAAATCTTCTCAATTTAGCACCTTTCGTAGTGCATGGTGGTGGAAATTGGAAGGAGGGAGAGAAAAAACATTAGCTGCACCTTTGACCATGACGCGCATTGACTTGAGAATCTTTGTAAAAATCAACGGCCACCACGAAGAAATTCAACACGCAGGTCTACTGCTTATTTCCTCAAAGCTTCTCTTTTCTCGCCGTCATTTTTCTTCCCTATAAGTGTACACCCTTCATCTCCCATCTCCGCCCAACACCGGCCAAGACATCGGTTAACTTTTGCTTCTGCCATTGATTCTGTTGGGTGCAAAGCTTTTTGTGGGAAGAATATACACCACGAAATCATGGACAGAGAGCAAGAAGACATGCAGTTTCTCGGTCCCTCTGGCATCTACAGAGAGTCGTGCAGCATCATACTGCAATGGAAGAAAATCTTCGCTCAGATCACTCTCGCACTCGTCCTCCCTCTATCTTTCATTTTCTTGCTTCACATGAAGGTGTCCGATACCCTCTTCTCCGAAATGGTCCACGACTCGATGTCCCTCGACGGCTCAGACAGCCTCAACAAGGAAACGGCCGTCTTCTTGCTTTTCCATGCCGTTTGCCTCCTCAGCTTCTCCCACCTTGCTACCATCGCGGTGGTCTACACCGTTGCCTCGGTCTATGCCAGGCGAGAGGTCTCCTTCAAGAAGGTCATGAGTGTGGTCCCTAGGGTTTGGAAGAAGCCAATGGTCATCCTTTTTTCGATGCTTTGCCTTATCTTGCTTTACGACATCCTTGCAATTGTCTTGTTCTTTGCATACCAATCGATCATCAGCCCGAAGAATGTCGGTATGACTTTTTACGTAGTGTTTGGGAGGTTTTACTTGGTGGGTCTAGTGTATATTAGCACGGTATGGCAATTGGCTAGTGTTGTCGCCGTGTTGGAGGAGGTTTCTTATACGGGTCATGCCATTTAGAGCCATACACTAATTGAAGGCAAGTTGTGGGTGCTATCGGTCATCTGCTTGAAGTTCAATCTGCTTGTTGGGCTCATCCAATTAGGGTCCCAAAACCTGGTTGCTCAGGGGAACAACACCGTCTCCACGGGGATCGCGAGTAGAATCACGTTTGGAGTTGCATGTTGTTTGCTGCTTGCGTGTTGACCCTGTTCGAACTTGTCGTCCAAACAGTAGTCGACTTCATGTGCAAGTCGTACCATCACGAGAACATCGATAAGTCGGCACTTTCGGATCATCTCGAAGGTTATCTTGGCGAGTATGTTCCTCTGGTTTCCAAGGATGTTCAGCTCGAACGGTATAATGTTTGACCACATATTGTGAGAATCATATTGTAATCAAGAATAGAAGAGCTCACGTTCATTTGTTATACTCTCAGTAGTTGGATTCAAAGTCGGAATGTGAAGTCGGATTTCCACAGAGAAATTTCTTTCTTTTTAAGGCTGGCTGTTACGAACAAAACCCAGAAAAATATTGGCTGAAAAATTAAATCACAGTAACCTTGCAAAGATAAAAAAATCAGGAATCTATCGGATTTTGCAATCAAATCAAAACGAAATGACCGGTCACGATCGCTCGCATACTTGAGTGTTTTCCAGCCCTATTTTATGGCCACATTATGCAGAGCTCACAACACAAATCCACCGTTGTGTGTACGTCCAAAATTGTGAGAGTCCACTATTCGGCCACATCTCTCTTTTAATGCAGCATTCAACTGGAATCCATGCTCAAGATTTGGATGTTCCCTTCGATTTTGCGCGGCTGATGATAGGCCAGAGGCCCAAGCTATGCTATCCGGCAAAACACGGACCGGTCTACATCAACTAGGACTTTCTTGAACGCCTCGTCCAATTGTCCCTGCAATACACGGACCGGTATACATCATTCATTCATATCTGGCTTTGTACACTACTCTAGTTTTGTACACCTACTCAAACTCGAGAGATAATTAAACATTATAAATGCTAGAATTCTGCGGTGCTGTGCCCAAAAGATACAGATTTTCTTTTTTATTTTAATATCCCGGTAAATTTCATTAGGTGTGGGAAACTTCATAGAATAGTTGGTAAATTTAAGGTGTTGATACGAATGGTAAATGAAAGTTTACAAAAGAGACGAACTTTTTTTGGTCAAATATAAGAGATGTTTGATAATTCTAATTCACATAAGAGTGGTAATGCAAAACTAAATTGGTAACTTAATTCAAGAAAAAAAAAATCTAAGGTATAATTTCTGAAAAGTGTTGGCAAATTTAATGGATTTGTAAACAAGCCAAATGAAAATTTGGTAACTCAATAGAAAAGTTGATAAATTTGAAAAAATAAAATGAAGTAAACATTGGCAAGCATCTCGATTGGAAGTTAGTAAATCAAAACTCATTGGTAACTGCCACCACCTAGGGAAAATTAATGAATTACTAAGCAAACGCTTAACATGGACTGTATCAAATCCATACTAATCGCAACTTTGGGGTGTTAATTAAATCATTTAAACGCTCAATTCAATTCATTTTGGAGTCGCCACCAATCTATTATGGACCAATAAAAACCCAAAAAAAATGTGGGAGAACATTTATTTTTGTAAACCAGAGTTTCATGAATACGAGAACTTGATTACGCTAGATAAATCTAATGTTCTTTTGATACATTTTCTATTTATTTCAAAAACTTTTGCAAGTAGTATTGGTAAGTTTTAATCCTAAATCACTAAACTATGATAGGTGATCATGCGCATGCGCAAATAAGAATTGTAACACTCAATAAGTCAAAGCAATAAATAAATTGCCAGAAAATGATAAAGAACCTTGAGGCATTATGCAAAGCAAAAGCGAAATTTTACTATCATCCAATGTACCGAGTGTTCCACAAAATATTAACCAAAGACCATACAATACATGTATGCCCTAAAGAGGATTTCTAAATGCAATGTCTATTACTTCCTTCTGTGTTTTTGTTGTTTGAAATAGACATGAATTTAGTGAAATGCTACGACTATATGGATACTAATATGACATAATTTGTTGAACTAAAATGAAATCTACATGACGGGTAGCCATTAAATTGAATGCAATCTATATGGAATAACATGAAATAGCATTAATCATGGAATAATCCTATACTAAAACTACTTGTGAGACTATTTTTGTGTTTTTTCCTTTTTTTTTATAGAAATAAAAGACTAAACTTTGGGACATTAACATGACCTAATGACTTTTATTAAAAGATGACCTAACAATGCAATCTAATTATGTTTTGTATTTTCTTTTTATGATTTAAACTAGGAAACTGCCTAAAAAATCAGGAAATATTGTATATTAAATTGGAAAAGTACTAAGACAGTCCTAAACTTATTGTATTGATACTAATTCAGTCTTAAACCATTCAATTGGACAAATTTAATCATAAATCTTTTTACATTGGTACCGGTTCAATCCATCCGGCCAATTTAGGTCGAAAATTGCTGACGTGAACATTTTTTTATAATATTTTAAAAAAAATTCCCTTTTTTCTTTTTCCTTTTTTCCCTTTATTTTTTTTTGCTTCTCTTTCCTTTGGCCTATAGTAGGTACTCGGCCATGATCGAAGAAGGGCCTAGGCGAGGTTGTCCTTGTGGCCTGGGCGAGGGCGATGACACCCTTGTTTGTCCTTGCCTATGGCCGATACTTGGCAAAAAAAAGGGAAAAAAAGAATAAAGGGGAAAGTTTTTTTAATAAATAATGAAAATTTAAAAATTATTAAAAATTATTCACATTAGTGCCGGCTGTGCTATGTAGGATGATTAGTATCCATGTCAGTGGTTTTCTGTCTAAATTGACTTGATGGATTGAATTGGAACCGATCCTATTAAAAAGTTTAGGACTTAATTGGTACCGATGCAATAGGTTTATGACTTTTTTGGTACTTTTCCCCATATTAAATCCTTATTATGCACTAATGATGTTTATGTTTTCCTTAAATTACTACATGATTCCTAATACACCTAAGATATGAATTTCTAAATTAGGACATATGCATGAATGTAATCTAAATTAAATTCAATGCAATTCTTTTTATATTTATTTTATATGATGCATGTGCCTAATCTAATGAAGTATAAAATCTAATGCCCTACATGTGACGCCCTATAACGTCACGCGCGACACATGTCTTTTCCAATTATTACTTTTAATTATTATGAACATGCGGAAGTACATCAAAATAATTAAACATTTCATATCATTATTTCACATACTTAATAATGTCAATGTGCATTTTTTTTTCATTAAAAGATCAAACACTTGGGAAGGGTTTGGTAACTCCTTGTCTTCACTACTACACCATTGCTCTCAAAAGCCTGCCTGCAAAAAACTGATCCAACATCCAATGATCGATCACCTCCCCCAACGTTGGCTCATCGGCAATGTAACCAGGAGGACCATCAAAGCCTTTAAGCGGTCCCATCTAGACACCATCATAGATTGTGTACTAGGTTACATACCGATGGGGAACCCACTCGGCAAGTCCTATGTCGACCCATACCGTGGTAGTACACTTAGTATACATCAAAACCATATTAGCCAATGCAACATGCTCATACTCATACTCAAAGTGAGCTGGGTTTCCAAATAGCGTGGCAGCGGAAAGGCCATCTTACTTGTCTGGAAAAATAAAGGAATGGGCCGAAGCCTAGTAAATGAAATCTCTAAAACTAAGGTGAAAAATTCACTCACCACTCAACCTAATATCAACAATAATTGTGAGTTCAAAGCAGTATAAAACAATCATGCATGACGAATACAAAAAAAAAGGTACTATCCTTCATGTGGATCGATGAAACAACAATAACATTGCACAAATCAATCACTCATGTATAAGCAGATGTCATATTATATATAATAAACATCACATAACATCTCATCGATTTATACATGTGAGTTTATATTCATCACAAGCCATTACCATCTCAATTTATGAGATATTGTCACCACCAACTCATGGGGGGCAGAAACAAATGTACCCATTTGCCATGCCTTTTAGCCTATCTATCACGGGCGTCATCTACATTAGCGAGGATAAATACACAACAGTACATCCGCATGATGTTGGGTAATTCTTAGCATCATACCGTGGCTACACATGCCATGTTATACTATGACTACACGAGCCATATCATCATATAATTTCATGTCATCTCAATCTTGTAAAGTGAGATGACAAGCAACAATCACTTAGAGGGGGGTGAATAGGTGATTTTAAATAATTCTTAACAAATTTAAAGTGGAAGTAAAATATAAAGAACAAAGTCTGAACCACGTTCAGATTTTGAAATTTCTTGTTCAGATAATTATTAGAATGTGCAAAAAATTAAATGAAAAAGAGTTTTTAGGAAAGAGAAATTGCACACAAGATGTATAGCGGTTCGGCTTAGATCAAGTCTATATCCACTTTCTCATGCTGACAGTCTATTGGCTGGATTCCACTAGATGAATAATCAAGAGATTACAGAATTTGAGTAATAACACTATGTAAGATAGGTCACTCTATCTCACTTAATCATTCTTACACAAAGTCTCTTAAGACAGTAGATTTTAGCACAAAAAAGACAGGTATCATTGATTTGAGTATGCTCAGACTTTGGAATGAATGATTCTGGATCTCGTCACATGTTCTGCTCCTCAAAACTTCGTATTTTTTTATACTCCTTTACTTCCAAACTAGCCGTTGAACGGTCTTCATCTTGGATAGATTTGTATAGAAAAGATTGAGCAGCTGTTGAATGACAAAATTTGAATCCTGCTAAGTCTGATTGCCCATACAACCAGAACTTCGGTTTCCATAAGAAAAGCTTTTCCATTTAGGAATAAACTTGTCTCGATGATTGTCAATCAATTAATGATATTTTTGTGATATAATAATCTTTACAAAATAGCCTTTTAAGATTGAACCAATCAAGACTTTCCATTTGTGAAATCCAAGCTAGATTACTAGCCGTTATAATTGTTATGATAAAGTGTGGATCTTGTCTCGCATTCAAAACTTAAGTCAAAATGGGTTATTCTATAAGGTCCGAGCCTTCTGAAACTTCTGAATCATCTGAATATGAAATTCTTTCTCTATCGTGTATAAAATTTGAACTTCATCTTTTGTGATAGAGAATCTGAACTTCACCTTTTGATTCAAGTAAAGTCTAGTCGTCTTGAAGTAATGGTTTGATTTCTTCAGAATGTAACTCCGTGTACTTAAAATACTTCAAAAGCATTTGTTAGACTTATAAAATCTCATGTACAATTTTGTCAAACTTCAAAATATATTAGGAAGTTTTCCCAATATAAAGAACTGTCCCATACAGTAAAATATCTAGCTAACTTCATAGTCTCATACACATACTCATACGAGGAAATTCACTTGGTGGCGAATAAGCCATGGAAAAGGTCTTAATCACGAGGTATCAAAGACATACACAATTAATTACAATACAATGAATGCCCCATATTTTCATTATTTACAAATGCAAACAATGACAAGTTAATCACTTGACATTTCACATATTGTATAAGACTCATTTTTTTAACCGGTTTGATTTCCTTTAATTAATAATACTTAATAATCCACTAAATGACACTAAAAATCATAAAATAACCCTGTTCACAGCCCCCTTTCACTTTTGTAAATTTCGAAATTGCCTCTTACCTTGTGAAGAAATTTACCAAAATACCTTTTTTATGCTTAGTTTTATCATTTTCACACTTTTCTCACTCAAGATGCAACAAAACAATTTAACAATCTCTCAAAGACATCCTAGGCATGTGAAAAGCTTTTTAATTCAAGCCCAACAATCACAATAGCTTAAAATACAACCAATGAAACTTGATTACACAAAGAGGAAAATCCAAACTAAATAAACAAATAATCTATCAACTAAGCTCAAGAGTACTAAGTAAATCATTCTAACCTAGTCCTTAGAGTTTCCACTTATCCAAAGTGAAATATTCAACAAAGCAAACCTTTAATTACCTTGAAATCAAAATAGATGCTAAAATTAACATGTCTTATTCTTTAGAAAACAACATAGCTTATTTGATAAAAAAAGGGGGGGGGGGTGGGGGGGAAGGGAAACCTTGTAAGACACTAGATTGAAAGTGAGAGCTTGAACTTTGATTGTGTTGAAAGAGTGGAAAGGAAAAAAAATTTCTAACTTGAAGATGTGAAGAGAATGGTGTTCACGGCCAAGAGAAAGGGAAATGTATTTAACCTCTTGTCTTCCACAATTATGCCATAATGAAGAGTAGTTTTGTCACGCCCCGAACCTTATGGCACGCGACAACCCTACCGAGGTCGATTATGTGCGACATCCCAGGACGCATCGCCGACCCAAAACCTCGAACAGAGAACAAAGCACATGTGGAAGTAACAAACACCCATATAACATAAAACAACATGACCAAGGGTAGCATTGAAAACAATAGATACAACTTGCATTAATAACAGGGATTTTCAAAATCCATCAATACAGAACTAAACGCTAACCAAAAGTGGGTCAACGGCCACTAACATCAAAAGGGGGTATGTGGCTCTGCGGTCAAGCGCTATATATAGCCAAGGCTCCTCCCAAATGTATCGGTACGCCTGCTATTCTTAAGGCTGGGGGTCTGAAAAGTTTGGTTTATACAACAGTGAGAATAAATCTCAGCAAGTAGGTTCCCTAAACCTAAACTAGGCTAACATGCACTTCCTGACGAGCACTAAACAACACACAATCCAGAATATGAATGACTTAGGCCCTCGGGCCCAAATCCAAAACTTACCTTGGCCCTGCAGGTTAGGCATTTATAATTCACAATAATAATGTAGAACCCAATCACGGCACATGCACACGTCACTTGGTCACAACGCATGTCATGCATATGCCAGTGCTCACACTTGTGCTTATGCCTCATCAATGCATTTCGCACACTTGCACTTCGCACACTTGCACTTTAACAATTCTCCTCCGACCCATGTTAAACGCATTGGGTCCGATCCGCGTAAAACGCATCAGGTCCATCACTTCGAGATCGGTCTCTGGCCCGCGTAAAACACATCAGACTAATGACACAAAACCCGCGTAACACGTATCAGGTTGGTCATCTTCCGATAGTCTGGGCATCGTCCCGCGTAACACACCTCAGGACGGGTTCAATGTCCCACATAAAACGCATCAGGGCTTTATGTAATCACACATTCACATACATCAGTTATTATTTGAACTTCACATAAAATGCATCAGGACATTTTAAGTGATCACATGCTCATGTCATTCGTGCACAGTTACATATGCACATGTTATGCCGATACTCGAGATGCACGCTCATGGCTACAATGTCACACTCGGCATTCGTGAAATTCATATTGGGCACTCAACATGATTTGGCTATTCATTCAAATAACACCACAACATGCTCAATTCACAATTCAAAATGGCCAATGAACCAACCAAACCAAATCATCCACAACATATAGTTTAGCACTCAATTTCACGCAATTAGACATCAAAACTACACATGCCGATAGCCTACCAAGCATCTCATAAATTGGCCACGCCAAGCACATCCTAGAGCATTGCACAGTCGCTCTCCAGTCATGATTAACTTAGTATCCTCACGGGCCGATCGCCGCTCCCTAGCGATTCGCCCTAAAACCTTGATAAATTAAGTATGGCCCGAATTGACCCGATACCAAATCAGCCATGAACAGTCCATCTTAGGCCATCAAATCACTTCTAAATCATCCCATTAGGCCACAAAAATTGTCATGGAAATAGCCACTACTTGGTTCACAAATTACACTCGTCTAATCCACATTTTCGCCCCAAATCAATGCGTCTATGCACAGCCACCGCACAACATTATATGAGCCACTAAATCTCAATTAGGTTGCCACACTAAGCCCATAAAAAAGCCACCAAATCAGTCCTATAGCCCGTAATAATTTAACCTCTAAATTGATCGCGCCTAGTCTAGTTTTATCCCAGCATGGACAGCCGCTAAACAGATCACTCTAGGTCAATATATATCCTCAAAATACTCCATTTAGCTCTCCAAAATATTCCCCAAATCAGCCATCAAGAGGACAACACGGGGTGCACACAACAATCCACAATTGAGCTTGAACTTGATCGAGCTTGAGCCAACTCAATTCCAAACTTTCAGCCATCGCATAGTACGGTACTGGCTGCTAAACCTCAATTAAATGATCACCTTAGGCCCTCAAATTGGCCACAATATCAGCCCCTAACAACCTCTACAATTTAACCCCTAAAGTACCACAATTAACCCCTAAAACCCATCTAGAAATGTAAATTAGCCTAATTAGGGTTTAGGGTTGTACTCACTTGAAATCCTAAGCTTTAATCGAGGCTGAACAAGTAGCAAGGGTGGCTGGATAGCGGCGGGACAGTGGCGGCGACGGGCGGCTTTCCCAGCGGCGCTTGTGGCGGCGGCTTGCGGGCAGTGGCGATCCTATGCGGAGGGGGCTGCTCACACGGTTGGGAAGAGGGGAGAGAGAGAGAAAATGGGGCGGCTAGTTGGTGGTGAGGCGAGGGGGACGGCGGCACCGGCGGTGGCTTCCCGGCAGGCAGCTGAGAGAGATCACGGGAGAGGGAGAGAGGAAAGGGTGGCTGGCTGACTTGGAGGAGAGGAAATGAAGGGGAGAGAGAGAGAGACTAGAGGGATATACATATCCTAGTTAGTGGGGTGGTTGAACCACTTATGCACAAAAGACCAAATTGCCCCTAATGAAATGGCTAGGATCAAATCTACAACAAACACCTAGGGGCACAAATGTCCAACATCACCAGCATTATTGGGCTGAGATACAACATTATAAAACTCCAAAATAATCTCCAAATTAACCCCAAAATTCGGAATACAAGGCTAGGGGTACAAGGGCAAAACGGTAATTTTTCGGTCTTGAGTCAAATTTCCAAATTTCGACTCTATTGATCTCATATACGCGTGGCCACATAAATATAATGTCGTCCTCGCAAAATAGTCGTGTACGCCCGCGAAATTTGACATCGAAGTCCGGATTTAATTTCATGATCGTTTTCGCTCAATTTGCAATTTTAGCATCTCTTATTAACGGGTGGCTGTTTAAGGGTTATGCATATTGACCTAGGCTACTCGAGTCGTGATGATGTCGATTTCTTAGAGAACACGAGGATCTATTGCTAGTTCCGGGGGTTGCGGTCGTTTGAAATAAGTTTGTGATCGTTCTCCATGCATACTCTTTGTCGTGCGGAATCACCCGCTATCCGATCGTATGTCGTCGATCGAACCAAATCCATCACCCTCCTTGGACCGGCCTACATTGGCACAAAATATTTTCACGTCGTATCTCGGAATCGGACTCAATTCATAGTTGAGCTCTGGGGTCCATGTACCGTTTTTCCTAGTTAGCATTTCCCTATTAGTCAGTATCCCGAGATTGATCAGATCTGGGCGAGACTTACTGAAACGCAATGAGAAATAATATCAATTTCATTGGTCATGAAAGTGGGTTGAATTTCATTAGTTACAAGTTTGAGCTCACATTTAATAGCTAGAGTAAAAAATAATAAAGTCAATCGACAATAGTTAACAGTAGATAATAAGTTACTAGGGTTAAAAGTATAAGATGTCATGTATGAGGTCATAGGGTTAAGGTTCAATGGATTCAATTATGGCACGTGGGCAAAGATGGTGAGAGTTAAGACATTTGTCAAAGCTAATATAGTGACAAATGACATGATTTAATTGAAAAGAGGAAGATATTATGTTATTTAGGGTAGATACTATACATTGCGGTAAATAAACAGAGAAATCGGTATTCGTTTGAAATGTCGGTAAATTAAAAAAATATTTTGAAACCACTAGAATCATTAACAAAAAGTATAGAACAAACGTGACACATTAACTCAGTAAAATTTTAATGTTTGAAAATCATTCGATATGTATTTTGGAGCGTATTGGTCCTCGTTGATAATTATTAAACTAATTTTATTACCTCAATGGCTCTTGCTACTTAATATCTTAAATATCATGAACTACAAAGAAAATTTTGGATGTCAAACTATATGATTTATTATATTGTATATAGATAAATGTACTAGAAGTCCCAAAACTTATCACAAAATTGCAATTGGGTACTAAAACTTTCAAAAAGTGCAATCAATTTCTAAAATTTGTCATGAAAGTGCAATCGAGTCCTAAAAATTTCAAAAAGTACAATTAAATCTTAAAACTTGTCATGAAAGTGTAATTGAGTCATAAAACTTTCAAAAAGTACAATCAACGGACAAACTTGATGGACCAATTTGATAAATTTTACGATTTGATTGCAATTTCGTGACAAATTTTGGGAATGCCAGGGATTACCGCTAGCTATTGGGTGTTGCCAATTTTGGATGGAGACAACGAGAGTTGCTGGATGGCTTGGCGTTGAAGCTTGCTACTACTCTGGAGTTGTTGGTGTCACTAGATGGTTGCCAGCAATGAAAACTTTTAGGGAAAGAAATGCTAGGGGGTGTTAACAAGAAGTAGCCATTTGGAAAGGCATCATGTATACTCTGCAATGGAACTCAATGCGGTGGAGGTGCGACGCACATTGAGCGGAAAAGCTTTGGCATCGACATAAAGGGGCAGGAGGAGACTCGGCATCGGTAGGGCTACGGTTGTGCGCAGCAGCTTGTGGGGGAGTGAGCACACTCCTTCTCTATATCGTCGGCCTCGTTTGTGCAAAACTCCCTATATTATTCGCCACCCTTGATTTTTTTGAGAAAGCATATTTATATAGGCTTGTTAGTTTGGCTTTTGTTTTTAGGTATCTCTTTCCTAAATTATACCGAGAAATTATATGATATATTCAAGACAGAAAATTAAGATATTTCTCTTGTCCCCTTGCTTATGGCCGAAAATCTCAAGGAATATGCCCTTTAGACTTCCAAATTTAATCAGGAATTAAATCTCTCCAAGTTTAAGACATTTATGAACCTTGCACATCCAATTTTCGGCTACGTGGAGAAGATTATGGGTTTAGCCGAATTTTGTGCTCTTGTGGGCTTAATCCGGAAAATTCAATTAAGCTCAAAGCCACCTTGCTTAAGTCAGTGTAGTTTACATGGGTCTTATTACTACTATGATAATGCTCATTACATACAAATTAATAATATTTTTTTTAGGGGCAGGGGTCGATCTCTAATTCCTTTGTGGCTAAATAGGGTTGCCAAAATTTAGGTGTTAATAGTAAATTAACGGTAGAAAAACTGATAAGTCACACAAATAACGGATTGTAAATTTGTATAAAAGTTGATAAAGTTATGGCATGTGTAAGAAAGACAATAAAAGTTGGTAAACGAGCATAATAGTTAGTAAATTAAATTATATATATATATATATATATATATATATATATATATATATATATATATATATATATATATATTAGTAAGCAATTCTAATGAGAGTTGGTAACCCAAAACTAATTAGTAAAATTGTAAGTAACTTGAATGAAAATCAATTTCATTTAAGCGTTGGTAAATTTAAAAGGTTGGTTAGAAGGGCAAAAATAAATGGTGCTAAAAGAAAGTTGATAATTTGCAAACTGTTTAAAACAATTCACAAAATCATAAAAGTGATGGGAGTAAATTACTAACGAGTTATCAAGAAATTATGTGACCCATATTTTTTTTTACCAATGGTTGTTTGACACTTAACAACAACTCTTTCAGAAATCTATCAATACGGATTGAGAAAGCCCGTTTCTTTTGGGCCCAAGTTCAAACTATATGTTGCGGATGCAAGTGATCTAATAATAAACTAGACATAATAAGAAAATAAGTTAGACACTAGATTTACGTAGTTTGGTCGTAGTGATCTATACCCATGAGAAGAGTAATAACGAATTTTAATATAGATTAAGTGATACGACAAAAATTACAATCACACTCGAGTCATTCAAATATTCTCAGTATTTTTTAGTCCCCATTTCCACCCAATAACACTCACATAGTGTTTAACCTACAATTCTTACCACAAGATTTGTATCTAATTTCTCAATCTTACGAATGAATTATATACAAATTCTTACCACAAGATTTAATTGGCTTCAAACACTCGGATAGCTTTAGAGTGTAATTTACTAACAGAAGCTCCTATTTGATACTCTTCATAAGAAATCACATTTCTTATATATAGACAAGAGCACAATCCAAATTAGGAAATCTCTTTTAAGGAAAACTTTTTTCCACCTAAGAAACCTATTCAAAATAGGAAACTTTCCTTTTTCAAGCTCAAATTTGAGACATATTTTAACAATCTTCACTTTGGCTCGACATTTGAACCAAGTCACAATTGCTTAACTGAAATCTAAAGTTTACTGTTACTCTTCTACATCCTTCAATGGGCTTAAAAGTCACAAATACTTTTCAAGTTCAGGCCTCGCTTGAACTTCATCATAACCGTGAATCTTATCAAAACACCAACTTCACATGTACCTCTACAAGGATTTTCCGACGCAACGTTCTTTACTATAGATAAAGCAAAACCATTATTGCATCAACATCTATCAGGAGATTGAATACGACAACTTTCTTTACTACAGATAAAGCTCACTGAAATCTGAACTTCATTGCTACTCTCTTACATTCCTCGATGGGCTTAAATGTCACAAATACTCTTCAAGTCCAAGCCTCGCTTAAAGTTCATCATAACCGCGGACCTCATTAAACACCAACTTCACATGTACCTTTAACTACTGTATAAAGATTTTTTGATGCAATTTTCTTTACTACAAATAAAGCAAAACCATTATTACATCAACATCTATCAGGAGATTGAATACACACCTTATCAATATTAGCAATTACAGCAACCGTTGACTTTATAGGATCCATCTCGCTACAAGCACCATCTGTGTTGATTACTTCGCTAATATCCACTTTCTTAGAAGTTTCTGGTTACAACTTTACTTCAAGCTAAACAACGTCCATATCCGTATAAATACTGTCACTAACACTCTTACCCAAAAGTTTTGGAGACTCATCAAATATAATTTTTCTGCTAATAACGGGTGAATTTAATTCCGAACACCATAACCGATAGCCTCACTCGCCTGTATACACTTTCTTGCCCTTCCATTGAGTTTACCATCACTCACTCGAATATAACATGGGCAACCAAATATTATAAGAACAAAATAATTAGTAACATTACATGACTATACTTCTTTGGGAGTCCGATATCTAATCACAATCGATGAGGATATGTTGTTTAGGTAACTTGCCATACTAAGCGTATCTGCCATAAATCTCCTAGCCATATCAACACTAGTGAGCATTTTAAATGCCATCTCTAGTAATGCTTTGCTCATCAACTTTGCAACCAGTTGTGGTTCACTAGTACTAGTGCAGTGTCTCACTATGCCTTCCTTCATGGAGAATTCATTTAACAACTTCGAGCAAAACTCTATATTATTGTCAATGCACATGTGCTTGATCGTTTTACGAGTCTTCTTTTAGATCAAAGTTCTTAACTGCGTGATTTTGATAGCAGCATGAAACTTGTGCCTCAGCATAAACACTCATATCTTCCTTGAGTAGTCATGAACAACTGTTCTCATAAATCTAGCACTTTTCCTCGAAAGAAATCGCGACAACCCGCGAATATTCAATTGAATTAATTATCCAATTTATGTGGTTTCTCTGACAGGCGCACTGAACTGCACTGTCCATCGTTGATTTAAATCATATCACTTGCATACATTCAGTAACAGATTTCTTTCACTTAAAACCTTTAGGCTTCTCTCGTTAATGTACCTCAAACATATATGCCACAATTTAAATTCTCAAACAGATGCATTCGATATCTCCACGGCAAAATTCGTCACTATCTCACTTCGAAGCTCTTACAGGCCACTATGCTTGATTCCTTTTGTTAGAACAACCTTCAAAATTTCACATTCTGAAGAATATCAACACTCAGCTAAATCCAGGGCACTCAAGAAAATTATGTTTTTCTTCAGCTCTAGAACTGTAACGTCCTGAAATTCGACCCACTTTCGTTATCAATGAAATTGATATCATTTCTCATTGCGTTTCAGTAAGTCTCGCCCGGATCTGATCAATCTCAGGATACTAATCGATGGGGAAAGGCTAACTAGGAAAAACGGTACGTGGACCCAAGAACTCGACCGCAAATTGAGTCAGATTCCGAGATACGACGAGAGAATATTTTGTGTCAAGTGGGCCGATCCAAGGAAAGTGACGGATTGAGTTCGACCGACGACGTGTGATCGGATAGCGGGTGATTCCGCACGACCGAGAGCGCGCGCGGCGAACGATCCCGAACTTGTTTCGAACGATCGCGACCCCCGGGACTAGTGATAAATTCTCGTGTTCTCCGGAAATCGAGACCGCTACAACTCCAGTAGCCCTAGGTCGATACGCGTAACCCCTAAATAGCCACCTGTTAGTGAGAGACACTAAAACGGCAAATTTGAGTTGAATTGATCGTGGAATTGAGTACGGACTTCGGCGTTGAATTTCGTGGGCGTGTGCGATTATTTTGCTAGGACGACGTCATTTTTATGTGGCCACTTATAGTAGGGATCCATAGAGTCGAAATTTGGAAATTTGACCCGGGACCGGAAAATTACTGTTTTGCCCTTGTGCCTTAAATTGGAATTCCAAATTTTGGGCTTAATTGGACATTTTTTTGGAGTTTAAAATTTGGTCTCTTCAGCCCCAATAATTCAAATTGTTGAGGACACAAATACCCCTCTACTAGTGAGCTTGATTGATTCTCAAACCCTTGATTAGAGGTAGTTTGGGCATTATGAGAAGTAGTTCACCAACTCCACTCACTCACTCACTCTATAAGCCTTCTAGTTTCTCTCTCACTTCTCATTTTCACTCTCACCTTCACCCAGCCACTCCCCTTTCTCTCCTTTCCTGTGAGCTCCTCCCTCTCTCGGCCTCACGCTGCTGCCGTCGCTCGCCGGGAGGCAGCCGCCGCCGCTGCTGCTGGTGTTGCCGTTCCCTTGCCTCACCCCACCGTCACCGTCCCGACTCTCTCTCTCCTTCCCCTTGCCGTGCCTCACTCTCTCCCGTCTCTCTCTCTCTCTCTCCCTCGGACGCGCAAGAGGACGCCGGAGGAGTAGCCGTCGCCGCCGCTTACCCCGCCGCTGTCCGGCCATTCCTGACACTTGCTCAGCCTTGCTTGAAGCTTAGGATTCCAAGTGAGTTTGTCCCTAAACCTTAGTTAGGGTAGATTGCATTTCTAGATGGATTTAAGAGTTAAATTAGGGTATTTTAGGGGTTATCATGAGGAGGCTGTTTGGTGTTGAATTTGTGGTGCTTTTGGTGATCGAGATTGATGATTTAGATGAGATTTTGTGGACTGTGGAGTGTTGTAATGGGGCGAGGTGTCGATGCCTTGAATTGGGCGAAATTGCGGTTTTGGCGAAGGAAAATTGAGGACCGATTAAGGGCTATTCTTGGGGTTAATTTGCGGCTTACGTTGGAGGTTTTAGTTGAGATTTGAGGGCTTAATATGGACCGAGTAGTGGCTGGACAGGATTCGATTGAATCGGCATAAGTTGGAGTGTGTTCGGGTTTTATTGCAGATTTTAGTGCATACTTAAGCCGGTTCTCGTGATGGCTGATTTTAGGATGAATTAATGGACTAGTGTGGTGATTTTGAAGGTGAATTAGTAGCCTAAAGAAGGCTGTGTAGTGGACGTACATATGGAGTTAATTGGACCTCGTTCAATCAATGTGCGACTTTTGTGTGAAATGTTAAGTATGCCTTGATTTGCCTATGTTGTGGCTGAATTGTGCATAAATTATGATTAATTATATGCTGCCATGTTATGTGCTTGGTGTGGCCAGATGATGAGATGCTTGGCGGGCTTTAAGCTCGTGTGAATTTTATTGGCTTCATTATGTGATTTTGTGTACCAATTGTGTGCCATGGCTATTTTGAGTGAATTGCATAAGTGAGTGTGTTGCGGCACTATTTGAGCATGTGCGATATTTATCAAGTGAGTGATCAATTGAAATTAAATGCTCAATGTGGAAGTCTGGGTGCCCGAGTGTGATTGTCATGGCCATGAGCATATATACCGAGTATTGGCATAGCACGTGCATCTTATGAGTGTGCACGAGCGATATGAGCGCGTGATCACTTAATAGCCCTGATACGTTTTTACGCGGGGTTTAGATAATAATTGGTGAGTGAATGTGTGATCACATGAGACCCTGATACGTTTTACGCGGGTAGTGAACCGTCCTGATGCGTTTTACGCGGGACGATGCCCGGATTACCGGAAGATGACTAGCCTGATGCGTTTTACGCGGGTTGAGTGTCATGAGCCTGATGCGTTTTTACGCGGGTCGGAGATCGATCTCAATATAATAGACCTGATGCGTTTTACGCGGGTCGGTGAATTTGGAAATTGCAAGTATGCAGAAGTGCTAGTGTGCGACGTGCATCAATGTTGCATGAATATGAGTGTGAGCACGAGCATATACATTTCATGAGTTGCGATTGATTAATATGCACACTTGTGGCGTGATCAAATTCTGTGATATTATTGCAAATGTGTATAACGCCTAACCTGCAGGGTGGTCACTTGTTGGATTTGGGCCCGAGGGCCTAAGTCGCTTTTAGTTAGTCTCGGTATTGTTTGGTGTCTGTCAGGAGGTGCATGTTAGCCTATCTTAGGTTTTAGGTAACTTACTCACTGAGATTTATTCTCACGGTTGTTTAAACTACTTTTTCAGACCCCTAGCCTTGACATGTCTACTATTCCTGTGCATTTTGGGATTCCGCATCACGTCGAGTGGACCAGGACTATACACCCCGTAAGGAACGGGGAAGTGTATAATAGGTACTATACTTAAGTTTGGGTAGATACGGGCGAGTCGCATTATCAGATCCACGGGTACGTGGCGTGGTGTTTCAGGGACGACCTTGGAGAATATGGTCCTCTCCGGACTTTTGATGTCCTGTTTACCGGGTTGGCACCCGGTATCCTCGATGCCCGGACGGCAAGGTGACTGACCTCGGCCCATTAGCCGAAGAGAGTGTGAGTTCCGACGGTGTACCGGTGGAGTACGAGGTGGACGAGTTCGAGTCGATGGATTTAGAGCCTGATGACGGGGACGCTGTTCCGGAGTCGATGGAGCAGGACGATGCAGAGCCTGAGCCGATTGAGGAGGACCCCATTCTGGAGGTCAAGTATGAGACGGATTCATCAGGGTTCGAGGAGGAGATGCTCGATAGCTCTTCATCCTCAGAGTATTCTGATTCCGACCTAGACTGGGTTCCATAGGTTAGTCTTAGTCCTAGGATCAATAGGGCCAGTACCTTTTTACTAGAGCCCTTTTAGTGTAGTATCCCTGACCGCCCCGGGCCACTTACCCCTTTTTGTTAGTAGTGGCCTTTGACCCACTTTTGATTTTTGAGCGTGGGCTGTATATGAATATTGTATATGTTTTCCGATGTTAATGCAAGTGTATATTTGTTTTTGTTGGTTGTCGTGTGGCTATCCGCGGTTATGTGATTTAAATTTATTCGAGTGTTGTATTGCTTCCGCGTGTGCTTCAATCTCTGTGTTGGGCGATGGGTCAGCGACGTGTCCTGGGACGTTGCACTTGATTTGACCTTTGCGAGGGATGTGGCATGCCGTAGGGTGCGGGGCGTGACAAGAACATGCCTTACTCCAGTTAATATTCTTATGATACCATCATGCATTCTGATTCTAACGTTACTAACATCTATAGCATCGCACTTAGAGTTGTTCTCCAAGCACATTTTACTACTATCTGTGCACTGATAAGTAGTAAACTAGTTTCTATTTGGTGTAGTATGAAAAGAGCAACCAGAATCTATAATCTATCCATTAAATGATGAATAATCAGTGACAAACAAGATATAATCATCACTATTTGAATTATTGTCAGCTATAGCAAAAACATTATCCACAGACTCAACTTTAATTCCTTTACCCTTGTCATTTTTTAGCTTAAAGCAATCCCTTCTAAGATCCCCTTTTGCCACAACTCCAATAGACAACACCATAAGTCCCAAATTGACTACGTCTATTCTAGTTTATACCACTTTTGCTAACGTGTACTAGTTCTTCCTCTATTTTCACCTGCTAAATATTCCTTTCTATGGATATCCTCACTTAGAATCAAATCTCAAACCCTATTAAAAGTCAAACTTGTTGACTTAGAGAAATTATTGGCAACAGTAATAGTAACATTCCAACAATTAAGCAATGAGAATAATAAAATTAAAGCACATACCTCATCTTCAAATTCAATTTCAACTAAACTCAATTGACTAATGATCAGATTGAATTCATTAATATGATAAGTAAATAGCGCACATTTACCCATCTTTAAGTTAAATAGATGTCACATAAAGTAGATCTTGTTGATCGCAGAGGGCTTCTCGTACATATCCGACAAGACTTTCATCAAACCGACAGTGGTCTTCTCTTTCACATTGTTAAACGTGATGTTATGAGCCAACGTTAGCCAAATAGCACTCAAAGGTCATCTATCCAGCAAATTCCCAATCAGCTTGCTTCATTGTTTATGCATTTTCTCCGGATAGGGGCAAGTGCAGTTTCATATGATATAGATAATCCTCGATTTGCATCTTTCGGAAACCAAAGTCCTTCCCATCAAATTTGTTGATTTTTCACTTTTCCTTCCTCTATTGCTATCGATCTGCTTCAACTTAGCCAAGCCTAGCTTTGACACCAATTGTTGCGGAAGCAAGTGACAGGATAATAAATTTGACAGAATAAGAAAATAAATTGGACATCGGATTTACGTGATTCGTTCATAGTGACTTACGTCCACGAGAAGAGCAGCACGAAATTTCACTATAGACCAAGCGATATAACGGAAATTACAATCACACTCAAGTCACTCAAACACTTTCAGAGTTTCCGAAATCCCAATTACATCCAATAAGTTACGCAGCGTTTAGCCTCATAATTACTCATGGAATAATTTCTCAATTTATGAAAGAATTATATATAAATCTTATTACAAGATTTAATCGACATAAACACTTAAAATTTTTGGTGCAATTGACGAACAAAAACCCACGAGAATAACCCACACCAAGCACTCGCTTGAAAACGGCGCTTCAAGACTTCCCTCTCGACAGCCACGACGTTCCATGCTACATATGCGGAAGCACACGATGAAGTCCCCTGCACCTCAACAGCTGGTCAAAGGAATCCCACTATCCAAATATATATAAAAGAAACACTCTTGACTGGTCTTCAAGTCCACACGTTGGACTTTGCGATTCTTCAATGTGACTCCCGCACGAATTAGGAGAGAATATTTCTGATTCTTTTATTTCTTCTTCTTTCTCTAACCCGAGTTTCTTTTTCTTTACACCTTGGCAACTCCAATTGCAAAGAGACATTATGTGCCCATCTTTCTTTGCTCAATATTTCGAACATCCACGTAAATAATAATTCATCATGGATTGGGCTTCGTTCGCAAGCTCAAACTTGAAACATAATTTTAACACACTATCATTATAAAAACCACCCGATGACTAGCAGAAGCCCTTCCGAAAACACAATTAAAATGTTGTCTTTTTATCTTTAAAGCTTTCTCCACTGTATTTCCAATTTCCTTGGCTGTTGATCTTTATGTCTTCAGTTGGGTATCAATGTAATATGTCATCGATGAGGTTCAAGTACAATTTCCTATTGTGGATTGACGCTGCTGCAAATCAGCGGCTGGCTGAATTTGTTTGAACCAATTGTACCGCTCAAATTTTTAATCGATCAACTATTGTCGCAATTTAAATCTGTACTGCTTGGCTGAAGCAAATGGATTTTTTTCTTTCACCTGGATATCTCCTATCCGAAATCACCACTGAACCCAATCCTTTTTCATAAAAAATCGAAGAGCAACATTTGGTAGATTATGTTTCGCTACAAAATCGATTCCGGTGAAACAGATTGTCAAATCTTTCTTGCTAGTCTTAGATTGCGAACAGATGTTATTTTAGTCCCAATAATGGGCAAGCAAGCCCTCGCATATCAAAATGGCGCCAAAACACTTTATTGATTGTCTTTGATAAAGCTTGATTACTGTTGACACGTCGACGTTATCTTTATTGTTTATCAGTACAAGCATATTGCCGCATGGACAACATCGCAAGCATCACATTCTTATTTTTCTCACTCACGCTTCCTTTGGTGTTGAAGTTCGAAACGAATGTTGTCGGCTACATTCCGTGTGTCGTTAGCGATGCCGAATAGGCCCCGTTGAGAGAAACCGACGCAGTACAAGCCATTTTCTCCTTTCCATTGGTCCCGGACCTTGGTCATACCAGCATCATTGAAAAGTTCATCTCCGCCCTAATTAAAGTTGCCATAAATATTAAGAATGAACATAAAGGACTTAAGGAAATGAACGAACATAAATGAAATTTACCTGGAGCCATTTCCGTACATTGCTTCTGTAGCCGGTGGCAAAGATTATGGCCTCAAATTGACTTCTTGTGTCATTTATAAACGTGACCAGCTTCCCTCCAATGCTTTTGATGGAGGGGAAAACCTACATCATTTGCTTTATTATAACTCGAGAAGGTTTAACATGCTTTTGATTAGATTTTAAATTCTATTTCAAAGAGAAAAACGCCTATAATTACTTAATCTACCTTGATTTCGCCATTCTTGATCCTTTTCATTGCCCCGACGTCAATGGTGGGGGTTCGTCCGGTCGCTACTTTCTGATGGAACGGACCATTTTCCGCCCTCCGAAGGCCGTACTTGGAGAAGTCACCATACTTTAGCTTGCTAAGTAGCCTCATCAAGAGGTCGACGATTCGGTAAGGAAGAAATTTTAGCAAACCATGCCAATAAACACCATTTCCTTGGTAACAACTTCTACCTGCAAATCATCTTTATTAGCTTATACTTGTTATTTATAGAATATGATTATTTGAATATATGGGGAGCAAATATTTTTGGAAAATTCTCCGAGTAATCTCGTGCTTTGACTTCTTGAACAGCTTTTTCTTGAGGAGCTTCTGCGTTAAGCATTTTCCTGGATACCATTCGATTTCTTTCTCAATTGCTTTTTCTAGAATAGGTTCGTCTTCATCCATCATAACAGATCTTTGTCAGGACAGAGTTCTTAAAGTGGAGATTTGTATTGAAGAAGAACTCAAGTTTAAACCCTTTGGGGTCATCTATTCTACACCATTTAACAACTTTGAGGTATTTGAAAGCATCTTTATCATGCTCAGAGACCTCCTCAGCTAAAACTTTATTATTTTTCACAGCAGTTACCCAGAAATTAGGGACTCCTTTCTCTTCATCTTTTTCATTGTTTTTCTTCTTCTCCTTTTTCTTTTTGTTTGTTTTTATACATAGGCATTGGCCTTGCTTTTACCAAACATACTGCTTTTTCATGCTCCTAGTTTTCAGCATTTTTACTGTTCTTTTGATGTTGTCAAGGCTAGCCTAAACAAATTTGAACATAACAATATTATTAGGCTCTTTGAGTCTTCATCTTCATTCGGTACTTTGGACCTTGATGCTCAAACTGTGGTGATTTTTGCTTTGCCCCGGTGTGGGGGAGGATGATCAACAATTGGGTTCGTACGAAATGAAGTCGCCGGCTCAATTGGGCTAGCAAGGGATATAAGTGTATGTGATAGAAGAAGAATTGCTCTTCATCATTCTAGGACACTGAAATTATTGTGAGATTTCATCCGCAATAATAACACTCAAAGATTAATGCAAGTGAGAGCAAGAAAATTTATATTCATTCTTTTTTCCTTGTGCGAGCTGTTGCAGCTGACGATTATAGAAAATTTTAGATATTACAAACTCCTCATCCTTCTTGTCTTGTTTGATTCCTAGGTAAGAATATCACTATTATCAATGACATGTTGGTATTTGGACATGTTCTAATTAGTTTGCTGCTTCTCTTTTGACAAAGTCCTCTTAGCCTCGACCGTCTTGTTGTTGATGGTGTGCTTGTCTTGGAAGACCCTGTCGAGGACCGCCAGATTCATGAAGATGATGAGGCTAAAGCCGCGGGGTGGCAATTGAAAGGGAAGGGCATTTTTTTTGTTTCCTTTGAGTTTGAATCCTTCCTGCGATGCTGATTTACCTTAAGTTGCTCCACTGCGGGGTAGTTTTTGACAGGGTAATTTAAAGGGAATCTCCAAGTGTGTAGGTTTGGAGACGATCAAGCAAAAGATCAATGGTAGTGTATGGGGTAGAAAAACAAACTGCCTCTCGTCACTTTGGCTATCATACCTTATACGAGAAATCCCTTTACCTTGTAGAAATAGAACTTTTTCGCTCATCTTGCAAGGGTCTTGTATGTGAGAATGTGTATAAACTGGGGATTGCCTCTCATCATCTTGACATCTCTCGTTCAAGACATTTGAGCAGTTCGACACCATTCGTTGAATTGTCAAGATTTTCATGGTGAATTGGTGAATTAAACAGGTAAAATTATGGTGCAAAGTTCTTCTTAAAAGATATGTGACGCACTTGAAGGAAGGATAAGCACTTATTTGTTTTAACACGTTTCTTCCTTCTTGTTTCTTTCTACTTTCATGTGAAAAATTTGTAAGGAAGGAAATACTTACCTATGCTGTGATGGCAAGGCAAACCTGCGAGGTAAGAAAGACCATGTTAACGAATGGCTCTTTGAGGGACAGAAATTAGGACAATACACCATTACTCTTCATGGTTCCCTTCATTTGAGACTAGATTGACAACTTCTTGGGTTCCCTCGGATGTTGGTAATTCTCTTCTGACAAAAACATGAACTCATATTAGAAATGAAATGATTGAGGGTAAATTGAGAACGATACAAATTACCCTTCCTCCAGTTTGTCTTCAAAGCTAGCAGTGTCTCCTCTCCCCTCGTAATTGGACGCGAAGTTCAAATGAAATCTTCTATAATTAAGGGTGTTCCCAATTAGAAGGGCCTATTGTCAGCGCACGCTATGTCAATACGGCTCCGGTACGTCGAGGATTTTTTCGGTAGTCCTGCGATTCCAGGCTGCATAAGACATACATAATTGCTTGGATGGGATGCTTCGCAGTAAAGCTAATTTCTATTTTAAAGATCTTCAACAGATGTGGGCATGGCTACCATTGATACTTCCATGGTTGCCTGGATTAGCTTTGACATTACTTTGTCTTATGCGAAGTCTTTTCCAGTTAGACTTACCGCAGGAGTGTCCTTATCAATAAATTTTCTACCAATTCCCTTGTTATCAATAGGAACATAGAAATTGTTTCAAGGATAGTACTTCTTCACTGCATTAGAGTTGATTGGGTTGGAGAATTAGCATCCATCCATCTCAGTCAGAATCAGAGTCCCTCCAGAGAGTGTCTTTTTCACGATATAGGGACCCTTGCAATTTAGAGCGAACTTACCTCCAAGTTCGGGAGGTAGTGGTAGTACTTTCCTCAGATAAGATCGCCTACTTCAAAGTGTCTTGGACGCACCTTTCGGTTGAATGATCTGGCTACCCTCTGTTGATAACATTGCCCATGACAAAGAGCCTTCAACCGCTTTTCATCGATCATATTCAGCTGTTCCGGTCTTTGCTGCTTCCATTCTGCCTCAGACAGTTTCACTTGAGACAATACCCATAGTGAAGGGATTTCCACCTTGACAGGTAAGACTGCTTTCATGCCATACACCAAGGAAAAAGGGGTTGCCCCGGTAGATGTCCGAATTGATATTTGATATGCCATTAATGCAAAAGGCATTCTTTCATGCCAATTTCGGTAATTCTGAGCAGTTTTGGCTAAGATCTTCTTGATGTTTTTGTTGGCAGCTTCAACAGCTCTGTTCATTTGAGGACGATAATGAGATGAATTCAGATGACGGATTTTGAATTCACTGAGTAAATCATCAACAAGCTTATTATTCGGATTTGTCCCCTTATCTGTAATGATGGCTTCAGGGACGCCATAATGGGCGATTATATCTTTCTTGATGAATTTCATCACATTCCGAGCGGTAACATTGGTATATGACGTGGCCTCGATCCACTTGGAAAAATAATCAATTGCGACTAAGATGAAGCGATGTCCATTTGACACTTTCGGATTAATTGGACCGATCACATCGATGCCCACGTTGAAAATGGCCATGACTCAGACAACTAGTGTAATTCTGTTGGAGCAGCATTTATCTTATTTCCATGGATCTGATAACGGTAACAATTTCGAACATGTTGGATGCAATCGTCTTCTAAGGAAAGCCAGTAATAACCGAATTTTGTTATTTTCCTGGCCAACATGTTCATGTGCGGGCCGCATGCTCCTTCGTGCAACTCCTGCATGATGCGTGTTGCTTCGGTCGCGTCTACGCATCTTAACAAAAAAGAGTAATGGGACATCTTGTACAAGTTTTCACCATCGACAAAGAACTTCATTGCCATCTTCATTATGTATCTCCTATCTGCAGGGCTAATCCCTTCGGGGAACTGCTGTTCCTCGATGTAATTCATGATATCGTAATACCATGGTTTACCATCGGGTTCTTCGGTTATGGTTATGCAATGGGCTAGTTTGCTTAGGACTTCAATCTTTAGAGGTTTTATTTTCAAGCCATTGGTAACTTGTAACATGGATGATAGTGTAGCCAGTGCATCGGCGAATTGGTTATGAGATTTAGATAGGTATTTAAACGAGATCTCGTCGAATGCTGAAACCAATTCTTCCAGATAGTCATGATAGGGCACTAGTTAAGTATTCCTAGTCTTCTATTCACCCACAGTTTGGAGTATAACTAAGGCAGAATCGCCAAACACTTTTAGTTTGGCTAATTTCATATCAATTGCTGCTTGTAAGCCGAAAATACATGCTTCATACTTGGCAATGTTGTTGGTGCAAGGAAACACCGGTTTCGTGGTTACCGGATAATGCTGCCCATCTGGGGATATCAAGACTGCTCCAATGCCAGAGCCAGACAGGTTTACTGCTCCATCGAAAAACATGGTCTATGTGTGTTCCTCCATTGATAAAATACGGTCATCTGGAAGATCATCTTCATATGTTTCCCCAGGACATTCAGCTAACATATTAGCGATCACCTGACCTTTCACCGATTTTTGTGATGATATTTGGATGTCAAATTTTGAAATCAAAATTTGCCATTTGGCTAATCTTCCCACTAATGCCGGTCGGTTAAGCAAATACCGATGGATCGTTTTTTTCCATCATCAGGATGGCTCTGGGCCAACGGGGCTCCTAACGATTTACTATGAATCGTTAAATAGAGAGTTAGAGGATGCCTTAGGACTGGTGGAAGTAGTACTGGGGGATTCATCAAATACTGTTTCAGCTTTTCAAATGCTTCCCGACAATCCTCATCTCAATTAATCTGGGCGTTCTTCTTAAGAAGTTTGAAGAAAGGCTGTGCAGTCTTAGAGAGTTAGGAGACGAACCGAGCAATGTAATTTAATCTTCCCAAAAGGCTTCTGACCTCTCTCACTGTGTATGGGGGTTGCAGTTCACATATTGTTTTGACCTTTAAGGGGTCAACCTCGATCCCTTTGCTACTCACGATGAATCCGAGTAATTTGCCAAAGGTCGCCTTGAACACACACTTTGCAGGGTTTAGGCGTAATTTGAACTCGCACAACGGGCCGAATAGCTTTTTTAAGGCTTTAATATGGTCTTCTCCGCATCTAATCTTGGCGATCATGTTATCGACATAGACTTCAATTTCTTTGTGCATTAGGTTATGAAAGAGAGTGACCATAGCACGTTGATGCGTTGCGCCGGCATTCTTTAAACCAAAAGGCATGACCCTGTAATGAAAGGTCCCTCATGGAGTGCTGAATGCCGTCTTCTCCTTGTCTTCCTCATTCATCGTTATCTGGTTGTATCCGGAAAATCCATCCATAAAAGAAAATAATTCGAATCCAATAGTGCTATCCACAAGGACATCTATGTTGGGGAGTGGAAAGTCGTCTTTTGGACTGGCCTTATTTAAATCGTGGTAATCAACACAGACTCGAATTTGACCATTCTTTTTCTTCACTGGCACGATGTTTGCTACCCAATCAGGGTATTGCGAAACCTCGATGAACCTTGCTTTCAACAGCTTCATCACTTCTTCTTCGATTTTTTTTCGACAGCTCGGGTTTGGTTCTTCGTAACCTTTGCTTCTTAGGAGGTATGTCGGGATTGGTAGGCAAACTGTGCTCAACAATCTGAGGGTCCAATCCTGGCATATTAGAATAAGACCATGCGAAGACATCTTGATAATCCTTGAGAAGAGCAACTATACGCATGGCTTTCTCTTCGGGAAGGTTGGCTCTAATCTTGATTTCTTTTGGATCTTGAGTACCGCTCAAATTGATGGTAATAATGTCTTCGATTGTAGGGAGATTGAATTGTTCGTACTGCTCTCAACTTCTTCGAATCTCAGCGGGGTCATCACTTGAATCGTCTGAATCGCTGCTGTGAGTATCTACATCATCGGGTTGGACCGCACTAACTCCCTCGCAAGTCGCAAGATCACGCCTGGAACACAGGGTAAATTGATCAGAAAAACAAATGGGGATATGGATTTTCATTATCATTTTCATCTTAAAACATTTTTTGAAGAAATAGTAAAAGTGTCTTTGATTTTCGAAAAGTTTTAGAAACCAGGAAGCATGAGATAGCCTGAGCCTCAGAATACCTTCCTTTTCGGCTGGTTATCATCAACGGGCCAGTTTGGGATACTACCTCATGCCCTCAAAACATTATTTATTTACAATACATGGATTTACAACCTTCAAAGATGGGGAAATTAAAAAAAAAACATTTCTTCCAATAGAAATGACGACAAAAAACAAAACATAAGGATAACCTCTTTTCCAGGGATTCATGCAAAAGGGAGGAGAGGAACTCTACTCAAGCGGGCTTGCGCCCATTCCCTCCGCCGGTCCTTCGTCTATTGCACCGACGAAAAAATTCTTGAAAGTATCATTCCAGGAATTTAGCTCTTCGGCTCCTCTCTTTAATGGTGTCAGCCTTTTCATGTCGTCCCATTTGCTAGAAATACTATTCTACTGGTCTTCATAAAAACTAGATGGCAACTGATAGTCAACGTAATAGTCGAACTTACCACTGGGCTGGCTTAGGGTATCCATAATCGCCTTTCCCTTGTGTGTCGCATCAGAAAGCTCAGAAGCAGTGGTGCGAAGGCTAGGTATAACTAAAAGATCATCTTCACCATGATACAGCCATGGGGCACGAAAAGCGAATGCTTTGGCGTCCAATAGGTCTTGAACTTTATTTTTCAAAGTATCGCAATCATCCAGTGAGTGCCCGAGCTCTCCCGAATGATACTTATAGGACTTGGAGGAGTCATAGTTGATGAAGTATTCAGGAGTAGGGTGTTTTGGCCTCCTTGCGATTAGCCTCTTTTGCAAAATGATAGGGAATATCACTTCTATGGATTTAGGAACTGGCGAGTATCGTCGTACATTGCCCTGCCTCTGTAAGAGTTGGATGTCTTGCCAAATCATGTCGGGAAGGACTCCTGACGATGAGTTTCCTTTGGATCCATTTTCTTGAGTCACCTGCTCTTGATTGAACGATGGTGGTGATATGTCCGAGATTTGGCAGATGGCATTCATTAAGGATGTCAGTAAATCCTGTAGTTCACCTAACTGATGCCGCAAACGTGCAAATAAATCAAGCGGGCAGGTACTCGTTTCTGAGGTCGAGTCTTCGTGTATGGCCCCTATGAAGATATCGTCAAATAGGGTGACCACACTATCTGCCATTTCTTCTCGTCCACAATCTTCTTTAATGGGAAGCTTATCTGGATTTTGATGTTGATCAATAGCAACATTTACAGGAGGAGTCGAGGAGCTCGGGTGACTTAAACATTTGGCAGGCTGCTGTTGACACCTAATTTTTAGCCGACACGACATTAAAAATAGAAAATTCGAGATTATGGTTTCCGATCGCGATGAAACCCGTTTCTTGAGCAAAAAGTGTCATTTTTAAATTCTGTCTGTTGGCCAGGCTTTTGTAAACAATTTTCTATTCATTTTATGCAAAAACCCGAAAAGTCAAACGATTGACTTTTTGGTCAACCCTTTGACCAAAAGTCAACCCCAGGTCAAATTGGGGCGTTTTGCATAAAAAGATTCTTTTTAAGTTTAATTTCACTTTAGAAATGGAAATTTCAAAAAAAATTCAAAGATTTGATCATAAAATCAAGCTCATAGTGAAAAGTCAATTAGGGTTTGACTTTTGGTCAAACCTTTGACCAAAAATTAGAAAATGCAAAAATTCAAAAATCATCTGATTTCACATTCAATTTACCTTTGGCATTTGAAATTTTGCAAAAATCGGTTTAGAATCAACTTATATTCAATTACTTTATTTTTAGTCATTTTTTAGGTTAGTTTTCTTCACGACATTTGATCTAGAGGTCATCTTATATTCAATTTTGGAGCCAATTTTGTAATTCCAAGCCAAACACAAAAACCCCCATTTTTGGCCCTAATCAGTGATTTGAATTGATTCTTCATGATTTGCACAATTGACACACGATTGGCCCTAATTTCTTATATGAAATCCAAATTCAAAATCAATTTTGGAAGATTCACATGAATTTGAGTCAATTTGATCAATTTAGTGATCCAATGATCAAGTAGTCTAAGAGTAATTGGTCCAATTAGTGCAATTCAACTTGACCCACTCTAGACTAATATTCAATTTGATGAATTGTGACTCAATTTGGTTAATTGGACTTCAATTAAATTTGCTAGTCTTACTTGGCCATGCAATTACTCAAATTCAAGAGAAATTGAGACAAACAAGCTAAATTGGATCAATTTGTGCATAAATTTCAGATTGGTTTAATCCAATTTGATTCGATATTAATGGGCTCAATTAATCAAATCACACAAAATTGGAACAAATGAATCAAGGATTGAATTAGTTCAATCAGGCCAAATTCGGGATTAATCGGCTTAATTCGGTTTGATTCAAATTGAACCGGTTCGACCAGACTAGCCATTTTTCGGTTAAAAATTCGGAGATCGACGATCCATTCTGACTAGCCAAGGCCGGCCCCATTCCTTTGAGCTCAAAAATTACAAAAATGTCCTTGATAAAAAATTACAAAAATGCCCATAAATGAAAATTACCAAAATGTCCTTCCTTAAGGATTAAGCAAATTAATTAGGGGATAAGCAAATCAATCATGACCATTCATCTAGAATTGATCATGTCCATTCATAGTGCCATGTCACCAATCCTTAGCCCATAAGGAATATTCTTAATCATTAAGGATGCATTTTAGGCTATTGGATCAATCTAAGGGCTAGGATTCAAAGTTAGGGGAAGCATATAGTATTTTTTCCTTCCAAAATTTGGCATTCTCTCTCATTTTCAGATTTGGTTTCTCTCTCCTCTCTCTCTCTCTCTCTCTCTCTCTCTCTCTCTCTCTCTCGTGTCCTCTCCCGGCCACCGGCCATTTCTCTCTCTCTGGCCACTTTTCCGGCGAACCACCACCTCACCGACGTCCCCCACGGCGGCCCAAGGCTGGTCGCAAGACCAGCCATTATCGCCGGTGGCCGGAACTTGCTGTTCCGGCCAGATCAGTCCCTCGGCGACATCATCGGCGCTGCTGCCGGTGATGTGATCAGTCGGTTTAAGCGGTTGAACCAGCTGATCGGTGCTTCTTCCGGCGATCCAAAACTTGCGACTGCACTCACCGGTGTCTTCACGTTGCTGTGGTGTCCGACGACTCGTTAAACGGCCACCGGATCGCGTCTTTTGATTTGATTCTTCGTTACTAGCTCGATAGTACAAAAACGGACCGATTCTCATTTAGTTTGTGCAATCTATTATCATAGGTTGGCCGAGCTTTTCGAGACTTCTTCGTGCTGTCTTTGATTTGAACACGGAGGCCGAATCGCTCGATTTTGTGTCGGAGCATTGTTGAACAAGGTAAGTGCACTTGAACATGATTATGCAAATTCGTGTATACTAAGCCTGCATGCTTGTAATGCCGATTTCAGCTCGTTAATGTTGAAATCTTGCGAAGTGATGAACTAGAGAATCGTAGAGCACGTCTTAAGCTTCAATTTGATATATTATATGCCTTGATCGGACTTGATTTGCTATGTCAAAACTATTTCGGAATTTAGGATCAGAATCTGAAATGTAATGTGCAGATCTGTTCTGATGATGTCTTGATTGATGTTGTGCTGTTCTATGATTTTTATGATTTTCTATGATCATTTTTTGAAAAAACTTTCTTCATGAAAGTTGTAGGTCACATCTTAATCTATTTATCATAAAATTTTCATAAAATTTTAAGCATGTTAGCATGGTACGATCTGCAACGTCATCTAGGTGTAGATCGGGTGACAGACTGATTCTGATTGACCTTCATGTGTTCTTCAATTTTCATAAATTCGTGTATTCAAAATATGAAAAATTTTTCTTCATGAAAGTTCACACTGAGATCGAGATATTTCCATTGATACTAATTTCATCAAAATCGGAGGTCATTTGGATTTTGAAAAGGAATTTTCACAATCTGATCAGTATCTGTATCCAGATTTGATTTTCATTCCCTTAGAGTTCAGAAGATGTTTTTCCGAATTTGATAAATTTAGAGTCCTTTTTTGCAAAAAATCAAAACTACAAAGTTGTTTATTGGGGTCTCATTATGTTGTCTGGAGAATTTAATTTCCAAATAGCAATTTTTGGAGGGTCAATTTGCTCGAAATTTCATAAAAGGTCTTCTCGGGCTAAAATGTGATTTGCAATCGAGTCCTTCTCAAAAACTGAATTTTATAAAAATTTGGAGGACTTTTTAGCAAAAACTAAAAACACAAAACTTGTTGTACACGGAGAATCCTAACTACACAAAAATTCTCACGTGGTTTTGATAAAGTTTGTTATTTTTCCCGCCATTATTTTAAAATCCAAACAGAATCGGGTCCAGTCTGTCACCGAGGGTAAATTTGTCATTTTCTGGAATATCGGCTAGGATTTTTAAAAAATGGTCTTCTTGACTTTTGATCCTCATTTCATAAGCTTTCTAATGACACCTGAATCACTTCATTTGAACATCATTAGGGTAGTTAATTACATCTGAACAGAAACAATCCGAATTAGATAAAACTGAATAAGTGGTCTTCTTATGAAGCCAACTTCTCATTGTTTGATTGGCTTCAAAATAAGGTCCATGGGCCTAAATGCATGCTTATTTCATTGCCATGCATGTGTTTGTTAGATGAATGTTAGGCCCGATGCGTGTTCGTTGGGTAGTTCATTGTGGTCATTTAGAACCCGACTTTAGGGGTTAATTGATATGAGTTGCCGTTTTGTGAATGCAAATTGTAGCTCATTATCGTTAACCATTGATCAAATAATGTTAGATGATTAGGTGGGTGGTGAATCGAAATGCATGAAAAACAAAGGCCGATCCCGAGGCCCGTGTTTGATTAGTAAATTGTTTGTACTATTGTTTTTCTTTGATTGTTCCTTTGTGCATTGTTTGTCATGAATGAATGTTATGAATATAAACACCGATACCCGAGAAGCGGTCCATGGGAGGATAATCTGAAATGATAAAAAACCAAGGCGATTGACCGATGTCAAATCCGGTTTCCATTTGTATTCATTTGACGATGGCGATAGACCGATGTCCGATCCGGTTTCAATTTGTACTCAATTCATTCATCCCCGATCATGTCTCGGGTTTTCAATTTGTGTTGTAATAAACACCCGACGAGTTGCGGGTTTTTACTTTCTCGCACTTAGAATTGGTCCGTCTTTTCAATATCTTGAGTTTTTATTTTACAAAAATATTTTTTCAATACAATTGATTGTTTCTTTCTTTTTCTAGACTAAGATAGGATTAGTTTAGAATTTTAAATGGAAATACAAAAACAAGATGCATGATCACCTAGTGGACTAAGACTTTAAACATGAAAATGGTAAAGAACAAATGCATGACAACTTAGATAACAACCGTGTTAAGTTTAGCTGTACCGAAAGGGCGTTAATAGAAATATTAACGTAAGCTAGTCCCTGAACCTTTGATCTCTGGTTTTCATAGAAACCGAAACGAAATTCCCGCGTTTCGGTTGGGTATTCTAGCCGACCTCCGACCTAGGCTAGTGGCGACTCCTAAAAAAGACAAAATCGATCCGCTGTCATGCGAGATATGGATTTAGGAAAGATTCACGTTCATGATCAATGGATCATATGGATGATCAAAAGATTTATATAAAATCATTTTCTATGATATGCCATATGAACCATTTTATGAACACTTATCTCTAAACCTGCCTTACCGAGTTCGGCCCTCGTGAGGTAGGTCGCGACAGCTGCTTGAACCTCTCACCTGATTTTTCTGAGAAGTTAAGATAAATTTTTTTCATCCTGCAGCAATTTAGCAGGTAGTGGGAAAGTCTCCCTAATATGGGGAAACAACAAACCAGTTTGACCCTTCGTGTGCCCCTTGTTGACATGTGGGTTTCCTCCGCGATACCCTAAGCCAGCTGTACGATGATTCCTGGCAGCTTGAATAGGCACTCGGATGCCCCGACCTCTTCTGCCTAGTCCTTGACCCGGGGTAAAGCCATTTCCAACCATGACCTTCCGTACCATGATCGAGGCTTTTAACATATCAGGGATAGGGGGAGAAGTTCCTCGATGCCTGTGCATGGTTGACACGAGCTCAATGGACTGATAGCTAGATTTCACTTTACCACTTGGTTCAACATACGGGATGGCGGTTTCTTGATAGATTATATGGTCCTCCTCCCCAAGGACTGTGATCAGTTTCCCTTGGGTCACAAACTTCACACTTTGGTGAAAGCTTGACGGTACGGCTCCAGCGGAATGAATCCAGGGACGACCTAGCAGAAAGCTGAATGCAGTGGGGATGTTCATTACTTGAAACAGAATGCTGAATATTGTTGGGCCGATCTGGACATCAAGGTCGGTCTCACCCACGGTGTCCTTCTTCATTCCATCAAACGCCTAGACTGATGTTTTGGAGGTACGGAGTTTGAACGCGTCCACATTGAGGTGGTGTAAGGTTGGCAGCGGGCAGATGTTCAACGCTGACCGATTATCTATAAGAACACGAGCTACATGGGCGTTTCTACATTTGACGGAGAAGTGGAGACCCTTGGTATGCCCCCTTCTTTTAGCGGGAAATTCCTCTTCTGAGAATGTCATCTGATCCTTCAAAAGGATGGACCCCACAAATGCTTCCAACTTGTCATGTTCAATTGACTTTAGGACGTTTACTTCGCTGAGTACTTTCATCAGGGACTTCTGATGCTTTATGGACGTTTGGATTAGTTCTAACAAAGAAATCTGGGCGAGCAATTTGCGTAACTGATCCACCACATTGTATTCGCTAGCTTTAACAATGATAAGGAATTCTTTGGCTTCTTCATTAGTGACATGCTTCGAAGGTTGCTCTTCGGTTTGAGCATATGTTTGTCTTGACCTGGTAACTAGGTCGACATCCAACTCATAGGCCCATGGGATTGCTTTGTCATTCTCGTACTAGTATGGTTGAGGTATTTCTATCACTCTGTGCCCTTCGATTATGGGTATCTCAATCGTCAGCTCCTTCTCCTCATCTGGGTTATCGGACAAAGGTTCGTTTAGAAGCGTGAGGCTAGATGTACTTGTTTCGGCATTCAAGGCTGAAAGTTCTTCATCCCAATTGATGATGATCTCAGAGATAGTGGCCACCATACCGGTGTGCTTGACATGCACAATCAAACCTACTTTCGCCATGCTGACAACCCTTTCTTTCATTAAGGACAAACGCAGTACTTCACCAGTAGGATAATATCCTGCTTTCACTAGAGTATTATAGACATCAACTATATACACCCTCTCACTCTTAATTCGACAAGGGTCGAAAGTGGATATGGCATTAACTCTGTTTTCGTGTTCGGGCAATGGGTTGTTTGGAACATTTGGCCTGGATGTCTGGAACGATAAAACTTTGGTATCAAGTAGATTTTAGATTCAGTGTTTGAGAGTATATCAGGCGTCCGTCGAATGTCCTATCTCGCTCATGTGATAGTCACACTTCTTGGAAGGATCTTAATTCGAGAAACTTTCTGCGTTGGAACATTTTGGCTCGGTAGACAGCGGGTTTTTCTTCTGGAGCATGGCCAGGATTTGAGAAGGGGATCCAGGCAACGGAGTGAATTGCCTTTTATTATATCGCTTCGGAGGTTGGCGACTTGAGGTCGGCTGCTGCTCATTACTCACTTGTACTGTCCGAGGAGGATGAACAGTTTGGGTGTATGTAATTTTTGAATCCGTCAGGGATTCCTTTTCTTTTCTCGTGTTGAGTCTCTTATTTGCGGAAGCGGGATCCATGAACCATCCATTGCGCAATCCTATTTCAATTCGTTCGCCCACAGAAACAAGATGATTAAGAGATTCAGCAGTGGCACCAACTAGGCGGTGCCTGTATTCATATAGAAGAGACTTGATGAACAACTTCACTTATTCATGATCAGTGAGTTGTGGAGTAACCTGGGTGGCCAAGTTTCTCCATCTGGTGGCATACTTCTTGAAGGACTCACTCTTCTTTTTTTCGGTGCGTTCCAGATCGTCCTGAGTAAAGGTGACATTGAGATTGAATTGGTACTGCTTGAGGAATGCATCGGCAGCGTCATCTTGAGATTTAAAAGTATCAACGTCTTTTGACATATACCATGTCAAGGCTGGCCTCATTAGACTTGCCTGAAATATCTGAATCATGAGGGGTTCATTATCCACGTACTGAGTCATCCGCACATGATACATGTGCAAATGGTGTTTGGGGCATGAAGTGCTATCATATTTCTCGAACTCTGTCATCTTGAACTTTTCTGGTACTTTGACCCGTTTGTATATAGACAGGTTAAGTGGGACAGTATGTTGCAGGCCTTGTAGCTATTTCAGCATCTCCTCGATTTTTGCAAGGCATTTGTCATGCTCTGTCATCGGGGCGCTTTCTGGTTCAGCTTTCCTGATAGCCAGGGGAACCGGATCGTTCTCTAGCAGGGGCATTTTACTATCGCTAGCGAAAGTTTTGTCTTTTCCAGTGGACGGTGGTGGTAACATCACCTCAATTGCTGCAGACATAGGTGTGAGCTTGCCATTGATGGATTCTATTTGCTAGGTGAGGTTTCCCAATGCGTTGAAAACCATTTTCATTTCGTTTTCCATATTTTAAAGGCGGACGTTTTCTTCGGCCATTTTTTTTGTAACTACCTGTGAAAATGTTGAAATGAATGAGTTTAATGTCTAATAAAGAATTATTTCATGACCTAATCATGATATTATTGCATATTTTATTTATTTGTGAAGAAAAAAAATGAGAAAAAATGTTTTTATTAATATTAACATTACAGGTGGCGTCCCCGGGGTTCGAACCCCGGTCACTCGGACCGTTCGGCTTCACACCCGGATACCACTGGGCTGATGGCCGCGGTGGTGTCATGAAGGCGCAAAAAAAATTTATAAAGAATAAAAAGGGTCCGAGTTATATTAACAATATTATAACCTAAAAATACTTTTAAAGAAGAAAATCAAAAACCCCTAAACACCAATATTAGGAAAAAAAATACAGGGAGTTTTAACAAAAGGGGCGCCCTTCCCGGATGCTCATTCTATAAACTATGGGGAAACTACAGTCTTTCGGAGTCGCTTATTTTCACGGACAAGCACCGCAATAAACGTATCCTTCGTCCCTACAGTTTTTTCGAGTTGATCAATTTGTGCTTGGCGACTAGGTTTGTTGGTTACATCAGGGACCTTTGGCTGTAGATCTGCTGGGATTTGGTGATGTGAAATGTAGAACAAAGAGGCATGGTGGACTTTTTCCCGTCCCTTCAATAGCCTAGGCACTGTGATGTTCTCAGGATGGCATTCAGTCCATATCCCTTGGATGGCACGAATTTCGTCAGCGTAATTGTAGTTTGAGCGGGTGAACCAAACTCGAAATATGTCTATTTTGAGGGGTGGTAGGACTTCCTGGAGGGCCTTGTATTGGCGGGCTACCTAGTATAGGTAGTATGAGGTGATGCTTGATAAACCGAGCAGCGGAACGAGATCGTGGAACTGGTGGGCATAACGAGCCTAACCCTCATGGAACCATTTAATATACCATAGGAATGCCTTGGGATCGGGGTCTTTCAAAAAGTTTTTCCAGGTGGCGTAATCCTTATTAAGGGAATGACTTTTTAGGACCTCAAATCTTTGTATTGGGTCCATGAGGTCATTGATTTCTAAAAGTTGCATGAGGTGCCCAAATCCTCTCAAATGGGATAAAAACCAGATTTGCCAAATTTCTGGGGCCGCTCTAATGATTTTATCATCATTTTGTTTAAAACGGTTTAAAGACAAAAATGTTTCTGCCAAAACCGAATTAACATAACTCAAGCCGATGTAAATTTATTTGGCCACATACGCAATCGAGGGGTTTATTGAATTTCTGCAATGGGGGAAAAGGACGTACTCGATAAAAGTAAGGATAAAAATTTTGGCTTTTTGGCTCATAAGTTGGTTTTCAAAACATTCATTTGAGAAAAACCATGAGTATGCATTACAATGAGCTTTAATGACTCTCTTCACAGTATCGCTCTTGGTTCGCAAAAATTGAGATAATTCGGGCATATGGGACACAACTAAAAGCGGTTTGATGAGCTCAGATCCCAAAGGTTTCCCAATGGCAATACTATACTCTTTTAGAGTCGGGGTCATCTCAAACTTATCAAATATAAAAGTGGATGTCCGTGGGTACCAGAAATGTGCTAGTGCTTGCATCACGCCAGAATGGATGTTGATTTTGAGTAGTGGAAGTAGGCGACCGATTCTTGCTTTGACATACTGTTGGCCATTCTGATCGAGTTGATCCCACCATACCAGAAGTTCTTTTTTGGGAGTGGGGACGAATTGGACATCAGATCTTCTCATCGTATATAGAATGCAATTGACGAGTGGCCTAATAGTAACAAATCAAATAAATAACTATATTGCATAATAAAATAAGGAGGGATAAAATATATACCTTTCCTTGAACCATGTCAATCACAACGACATGCACATAAACAGTAAGGTTCAATTTCTATTTTAGACTGGTTCAACAAAATGAAATTAAAAGGGTGCCTGACCGTCGCAGTTTCCCGTTGGTGTCAAGTCCTTTTAACCTCGGCCAAATCGAAAGAAATATCTTATAGTCACGCGAATAGCGGCTAAAGATATTTCTTTACGATTTTTAGAAATGAATTTCGGGGAAAAGAAAGGCAACCGCTATATCGCAGGCTCGCGTTCAAGGTCGTATCTTTCTTAACACCATCCTAAAATGTCCTATTGCGGCCCCGGTCTGGCAGCGTGGTTGTGTGTGTAACAGTGTAGTGCTAAATCATTAAAGCATGCATAACAATTTATAAGCAATCAATTTGAACTTACGAGAACAAATAATACCTTAATGTTAGGATCATACCTGGGGTCCTTACTGCTAAACAAAAATTATTTTTAAACAGGGCAAAAACTTAGCTTAAGTCCAATGTTAAACAAAAAGTCCCCAGTAGAGTCGCCAGTCTGTCGCGACCGAACTCTCGGGATTTTTTGAACATGCCCAAAAATCGAGGGGCTCGTCTGGTATGCGCTAAGTCTAAATTCCGAACTTAACTCGGGCTCTCTCAAGCCCATACCATATCGCGACTTAGGGTTCAGATTTTAATATGCAAGTGGTTTATAAAAAAGAAGTCGCCACTAATCGATTTAGGGTGGATCGATTAGAAACCCAAACAGGGTGATTGGAGAATCACCCTATTCCTACGAACCAGAGATTGACCGAGCTTGGGGACTTAGTTACATTAGTTGGGTAACTAATGCCCTTTTGGTATCTTTTTATTTTGTTCATTTTTTGAAAATATTTGTCAGGCAATTTGGATTGATTTTAAGACTTTTCTCCTAACATGTGAAGTGATTAAGCGAGTGCATAATCAAAAGCGATTAGCAGTCAAAGTAGATATGTAGCCTAAGGTTTTAGCCCTAACTAAGTTAGATGACATTCAAAACATAACAGTTCATGTAATTAAAATTTAACTAAAGATATGCATAATAGTCATACAACAAAACACGATCATACAAGCTTATCTATTCAAACATGCGATTTATGCAATTGAAAAAAACATGCATAATAAAACAACGATAAATTAAAACAATCAGAAAAAAATTTTTTTTTTAAAATTTTTTTAATAAAAGATAAGAAATAAATATGGTAATTTTTTTTAAATTTTTTAATTAATTTTTTTAATAAAAAAATAACAAAATAAAAATAGAAATGAAACGGGTCAGTCCAACCAACCCAAGTCGGATCAGCTGATCCGGGTTGGTCGAAACTGACCCGAGTCAACGGATCCGACTCGGGTGTTGACTCGAGTCGGATCTGCTGATTCGGGTCGAATCCGACCCAAAACTTGTAGACCTGCGGAAATGGGACGTCGACGGGGCCAAAATTGGCCATCCGCCGGCTGACCCAAACCGGCACCGCCCCTCGAATCGCCCCCTGGGATTGCCATCAAACTTCGCCGCCTGCCTAGGTCGTCGTTCGACCACGCCCTCGCCGGTCGGCGACTAAAATCGAACTTGTTTCATTAGGGCATTTCATCGATTGTTTGGCGTGCACCGCCTAAAACCGGGATTTTCGACCTGTTCCGGTGACCTAGTCGGTTCTGACGGCTTCAGTTCAATCCCGACGAAGAGGGGGAGTCGGGACCGGCGACGGCATGGGCTGGGAATCGCGCAACAGTACCGGTGCGAGTCCTGGCCCGATCGTGCTAGAAAATAGAGCAGAACAGGGAACTTTTTTCGGCTGAGGGGCTCACCTGTTGACGGTGTGTCGGGGGGTTTTCCGGCTGGTCTGGCGGTGGTGGCAACGTTACTGGATCCTCCTCCTCCTCTGGCGAGCCTCGGTTCCTTCTCTCTCTGTCTATTCTCTCTCTCTCTCTCTCTCTCTCTCTCTCTCTCTCTGTTTCTCTCTTACTCTGTTCTCTCTCTCTTTCTGTTTCTCTGTGGCCGACCGTCACTCTCTTTGCCTCTCTTTGATTTTATAGTGGCCTCGAGCCACTGCTCGGCTCCCCATCGTCAGCTGACGACGGCCTGCATTGGCCTATGGTTGTGAATTCGTGGCCATAGGCCAGTGTAGAGGGGGGGCCGGTTCTGCTGCGGCTGAGAGGAAGAAAGGGAGAGAGGGGGGATAGCCCGGGAATCCAGGGCGGGGACGGGATTGGCCATTAAGGCCAGTCTCGTTGGCGTGCCCCTTTGGCCTTCCTCTGGCCAGATGGTGACGATGGCGTGGTTGTCCGGCGACATCACGCCGACACAGCAAACAGGGGCGAACAGGGCACGAGAAAGGGACGGGCGCGTGAGGGAGAAAGGAGAAGAAGGTGGGTTGGGCCGGCGCGGGGGGGAAGAGAGAAGGAAAGGGAAAAGCTGGGCCTGGCGAGAGAAAGGAAGGGGAGGAGTGGGCTAGGCCTGCGCGGAGGGGGGAAAAAAAGAAAGAAAAAAAAACATGGGCTGGGTCGACCCGGCCTAGCTCGATTTTTCCCGTTTTTTTTTTATTTTTTGATTTTTTTTAAATTACATTTTAATAGACCGTATTAATGCAAATATGCCTAATTTTTATATGTAATGCATTTAATAGAAATATTTTTGTTTTAGGAATTAAAGAATTTTAATTTCTAAATATTGTGCAATTAATTTTGGGTAATTTAAAAATAGGTGTCAACAACTCGGCAATGTCAATCTACGTGCCATACATGGGAATCCGTATCCAAAGTTTTTCTTTTATAGGAACTTATCTTATTCGGCATTGGTTGTTATTTTTCGTAATTGGAAAAAATATTAAAGGAGTTGCATTAAAGAAAGCAATCATGTGACGACTTATTATAGGAAAAATATAAGTTACGGATTGAATTCTTTTACCCAAAGTAGACCCTTTTTAATGGATTTTTTTTCCCTATTGATATGCTTCTTTAAATTTTTTTCCTTATTCAGGTCTCTCTTACAGACATTAATCCTTGTATACTCAAGAAAAAACCTTTGAACGGGCACAAAAAGTCCTGTGAAGTTTAATGAAACTTTTCGATGTAAAAATGATTATCGATAGAATTATTGTCACTAGGAATAATGGTAATCCGATTCTTTAGTGTAAAATTACCTTGTATCCTTCCATAACGGACAACGCGTGTTTCCCCAAAAACGGGGATTTATCTGCATAGTGAAAAACCTTTCACCGAAAGTAGATTTTTTGTTTTTTTGTTTTTTTAGGGAAATGGTCTGGCTTCTAAAGTGAAGATAAAATGCAAGCTCGTAAAGTAAAAGTTCTGGAAATGGTAAACGTGCATGAAGATGGAAAAAACAAATTACTAATACATTGGTTAGAAGCTCTAGGGATGTACTGCCCTTGACGATGATCCCGCCTAACCTTTGGGAGGTTGTGTATGTGATGATGATCCCCGTGATTACACGCCGCTTATATTTATAATCCACTAATTAAAACCACTTACAAGTAGTTACTAGTGCACTTCCCAGAATTTTTGTTTGGTCGAACACTTCCCGAGATTCAAGACTCCCCATTTGCATGTCGACCTTATCGTTAAGCGGTTACAACTTTTAAAACTACCGAGATATTTAACCGTCACTTTGCGCTGGTGCCTTCATTCGACATCTTTGGTCCATGCATTTTCTTTCCCCTATATCCAACACTTAATTAATTTCACGATAATAGGCCAGCCACAAGTTTTATCGCTGAATCTCGATACTTGTTGATCGTCCTTCACCCTTCTTTGATAACTATGCCGCATGGTTATCGATGAACGTCATGTAGTTATCGATAATCAAGCCACAGTACTTGTCGATTTGCCCCATGCCAGTCTTATTAACCAAACTCGATTAACCGATCAACCGTCACTATTTATCGATTATAAAGAGTTGATTAGTATTTTTTTTAAACATATGCCCTTTTCTAAAAAAAATGAATTATCTTTATTGATTTTCAATTTTTTTTTAAAATATTGAAAAGGGTCATCTTTGCTTATGAGGATTCAAAGGGACGAGCCTACATACTATTTTCTCTTTCACACACACACTAACGGTTAGCTTCGGCTTTTTTCTATCGCCCCCTTTAAATTTGCCACGTCTCCATAACTAGAAAAATTATCCAAAAAGTCTTAAACATATTGCATTTTTGCCACTTGAGTTCTAAACCTTTTAATGTTGTCAATTGAGTTCTAAACATTTTCATAATTTGCCAATTGAGTCAATCAAACCACTTTTAACTGAAAATCACTGATGTGGATGCTAGTTGTCCTATATGGTGTGGTCAGCATTAACATGGACAATTTTTAATAATATCTTTTTCAAATTTTCAAATTTTATTTTCTTTCTCTTTTTAGTTTTATTTTATTTCCTTCTTTCTCCTTTAGCCGATCATCGGGTCAAAGCCTTTTGCGAAGCTTGCCCCCGCCGGCCACTAGCAAGGTTGATCTCATCGGCCCTCACCTTTGATCAGTCGTCAGCCATCGCCAACACCCAATGATCGGCTAAGGGCGAAAGAAGGGAAGAAGAAAAATAAGAAATAAAAGAAAAAAATGGAAAAACAAAATAATAAATAATAAATTCAAAAAATATTATTAAAAATTATTCATATTAGCACCGGCCGTCCTATATAGCATGACCAGGATCCATGTCGATAATTTCTGGTCAAAATTAGACGGATGAACTCAATTGGCATAAGGTTAAAATATTTAGGACTCAATTCGTAACATTGAAATATTTATAACTGAAAGCATAAAAGTGCAATAAGTTTATGATTTTTTAGATAATTTTCTTTTCCACAACTAGCTCATCTTGTGAACCGTCTTGTCCTTCGAAGAGTACAAATATTGGGCAGAAATTGTGCCTTTTCACCTTTTGTTCTATGTGTATTTAATAAAAAATGCATTTTCTTTTTTAAGACAAGTGCATAAATTATTTTCTCAGTAGGGTTGGAACAACATAGACATGGCTTCGCACGATCTCAATAAGGAATGTAAAATTTGTCTTTTCCACGTAGAGAGAGAGAGTGTGTGTTTTTTAAGAGGTTGTCAAATCATTTTTGCTAGTATTAGATTGCCACAGATCTTATTTTTGTCCCCATATAATGGGCAAGCAAGCCCTTGCAAATCAAAATTTGGCCACATAAAACATTTACTTTGCCTCGAGTTCAATGTACTTGGTTAGATTTACTTGATACTAAAAAGCTATCCTGTTGCATTCCCATTGAATGGAAAACCATATGTTTCATCACCTGGATTCCCAATTTGGGTGGCGCTTTAATTTCTAAGATAACTTTCTTGTTTTGATAGTGCACACATAGGCAAGCCAAGTATATATAAAATATAACTTTCTCGTGGGATCACTTCATTTTTAGATCAATTTATTGCATAGAGTACCGTTGATCATAGTGGGTAAGTGACTTGAAACCGCTTAGATTTCGGAACATAAGAGAAAGAAAATTCGAAAGAGAAAATCAAAAACTCTCAAATCACTGATCTACGAATAGAATGACTTTGTTAATTTTGACTTTGATAAAGCCTGATTTCCATTTACACCGCAACGTTATCGTACATCCTTTGTTATTTTTAATACAAGCATATCGTTGCACGGACAACATTGCTTCTTATTTCCGTCGCGAACACTCCCTATCGCATCGAAGTTTGAAACTGATATTGTCTGCTACATTCCGCGCGTCGGCAGAGATTCCGAGCAGGCCCCGTTGAGCAAAACCGGTGCAGTACAAGCCATTTTCTCCTTTCCATTGGCGCAGGACCTTGGTCATGCCGTCTTTGTTGAAGAGGTCATCACCACCCTAATTAAGTTACCATAAACATGAAGATTCAACGGGAAAAGTTGCAAATGTAGATAAAGCAATCACCATTAAGTGGCTTAACCAAAAAAAGATAAATATAAAGAAAATGTACCTGGAGCCATTTCCGCACAGTGCTTTTGTAGCCAGTGGCAAAGACTATGGCCTCAAATAGACTGGTAGTGCCATTTACAAATGTGACCAGCTTCCCGTCAATGCTTTTGATGGAGGGGAAAACCTACACCATTTGCTTTGTTATAACTTGAGAAGGTTTAACATGCTTTTGATTAAGTTTTAAACTCAATTTCAAAGAAAACAAGCCTATAATTCCTTGATTTACCCTGATTTCTCCCTTCTTGATCCTCTTCATTGCCCCGACGTCGATGGTGGGGGATCGTCCGGTCACTGCTTTCAGATAGAACGGACCTTTTTCCGGCATCTGAAGGCCGTACTTGAAGAAGTCGCCATATTTTAGATTGCTGAGTTGTGTCACGAAGGTGTCAACTATTCGGCACGGGAGAAATTTTAACAAGACCATACCAAGAAACACCATTTCCTTGGTAACAACATGTACCTGCAAATCCTCGTCATTAGGCTAGTAAGCTCATGAAAAAACTAAGCCGTTATCTATAGCTATCAAAGAGAAATAAGGTCTTCATTTGCTCTCTATATTTTATGTCCATTAAGTCGTTTGCCAATTCGAATGTCTCTGGTTTGTTGCAAGAGATTCCCCCTGTCAACTCACGACTGAATTTCCTCAAAAAGATGAAGAATTATGTAAGTTCCATCCCCTACTAAAGAAGGAAATATGCATGAATGATAGAAAGAGTTTGCATACGGGACTTCGAGCAACGATGGAAGTGTTGGCACCATAGCTCCACAGATCATAGGCAATCTCCATTCCTGAGTTCCCACAACCCACCACCAACACGTTTTTCCCTCTGAATTCCCTCCCATTCCAGTACTCGCTCGAGTGCATCGCCGCCCCGGCAAAGCTGTCTAAGCCGTCAACCTCCGGTATCACGCCCTTGCTGTTCTGCCCGCTCGCCACCACCAAGAACTCCGCGACGTAGACCTCGTCCTCACCCGAGTCCATGTTTCTTGCCACGATTTGCCACTTGCCGATTCGATCGTCATACGATGCGCTCTTGACAGACCGTCGATAGTACAGCTTTATCTCGAAACGCGACTTGTAGTTGTCTAGGTATTCGATGAATTGGTCCCTAGGGACAAAGTTGGGGGAATTGGAGGGGAAGGGCATGTGGGGGAGCTCGCAGAATTGCTTGGCTAGGTGGAGCTTCAATCGATCGTACGACCTCTTTCTCCAAAGAGAGGCAGAGCAATCCTCTCTCTCGAGCACGATGTTGGGGATGCCGTGGTGGTTCAGGCATGCCGCTGTCGCGAGGCCCGAAGGGCCCGCGCCAACAATGGCCACCACAACCTCTTTCTCGTTGGCCTTGTCCATGGATGATTTGGTTCTTCTTTGATTCAACTGCGACAGCGTTTTCAGGGATGTGGTTTTCGTAGATACAAGCTGGTGTGCTTTTTGTAGAGATAGCACACTGAACTCGTGCGTGAATCCGTCATAATAAATTGGATTGGACCTCATATGGAAAGTTCATGGGAGTTTAAATTTGCAGGTTCAAAGTAGTAAGAAAATTGAGAATCTTACTCAAACTAGCCATGAATCCACATCACCCTTTATAATTACCTTGGATTCTTTGTTATCATATATACTTGATCTAACTATCGAGTCATCTAAAATTCGCATTGGCATCTTTTACTGGATAAGTCTTTGAACTGGAGTTACATTTGTTTTAATTTCTGTATGCGTAGATTTGAGAATTTCAGGCAAGAAATTGAATAGGCGGATAAAGTTTGCCCACTTAAGTAAAAGCGCACAAGCGAAATTCATCTTTTACAGTAACTTTTCTTAACTTCGCATGGGTTGTCATTTCTTTGTAATTGGATAAAATAGAAGGAAATTGCATGAAAGAAAGAAATCATTTGATGACTTATTATAGAAAAAAACATAATATAGGGATAAGGATTGAATGTATATTTTTCCTATTGATTTATCTCTTCGAAAAAATTTCCTTATTCACGCCTCTATTACACGCATTGATCCATGTACACTGGACAAAACATCTTTGAACAGGCACAAAAAGTCGTATGAAGTTTAATAAAACATTTCGATGAGAAAACGATTGTCTATAAAATTATAATCACTAGGAAAAATGATAATCCTGATTCTTTCCGTATCTTTCTATCATGGAAAACTGGTCGTTTCACCGTAAATGGGAATTTTACCTACACGATGAAAAACATTTCGCCAAAAGTTCGATTTTTTTTTTTTTTTGGTTTTTTATGGAAATGGGTTCGGTGATGATCTTGGATAGGAAATGGCTTGGCTTATAAAGTAAAGATAAAATGCAAACGCTAAAAGGTAAAAGTACTGCAAATGGTTAATGTGCATGAAGATGAAAATATAGATTACTAATAAAAAGGGCATGTGTATTAGAAGTCTTAAAACTTATTGTAATAATGCAATTGAGTCTTAAAACTTTTAAATAATGCAATTAAGTTCTTAAACTTTTTAGGTGTAATCGAGTTCCTTCGTCAACTCCATCAATTAAACCAATGAAAAATACTGACATGACTCTTTTTGTTACTTTCTCAAGAAACATGGAGCTTCTATGGCATCTACTTAATGCTGGTAAAACTACAAAAAAAGTTATAAACCTATTTCATCGATACCAATTTAGTGCTAAATTTTTCAAATGAGAGAATGACATTAGAAGTGTTAAAAATTGTGTACGATGTTCACTTTAGTTCCAAAACTTTTCGCCGGTCATTTAAGTGTTAAATTGGAGAAAAAATAATCGATTAAGTGCTAACGATGAGATATTCCGGCCAAATTGATTGCGTGGCTTTTTTAATTAAAAAATATGAAGTGGCATATTTTTTTAACAACTAAGTCCACGTGAAGTACAAAAACAATGTTGGATTTTCTACCTCTAGGGCTCATTGAAGAGAGACGACGTCGCTCAGCCTCTGGCCAAAACTATGTCACACCAAGCAAATCAAAATTGGGGTTTCGAGTTCCTGTTCCTGCACAACACTACAAATTCCTCCTTGCTCGCTCGCCCTTGCTCCCCGTCACTCCCTAGCATCGTCGCTCACTCAGGTTTATCAACTTCTCTCCCTTGCTCAATTGATTAGAAAAATTAGGGCTCTGAGGGCAATATAAGGGCTCCAAAGGCAAAATTAGGGCTCGGAGGCAGGGAAAAGGGTTCTTGGTAATGTCATGCGGATGACGGTAGTAGGGATTGCAAGATTAAGCTAGTAATTTTGGGGGCAAACCGAAATAGGGAGTGAATTTGGGTTCAACGACCGGTTAGGATTTGAAATTAGGGGGTTCTCTTTCAATTTGGGGATTTAGGGTTCTTATTTAAGGGAAAGGTATTAGACGGTGTCGTTTTAGGGTTTGAATGCTGATTGGACTCTTCGGTGAGCCACATTAGCTTAAGAAACCAATAAAAAAAAAGCTATATCAGATTTCTTGCCAAATAGATCGGAGTTGGCACTGAAATAAGTGTTTTAAAAAAAATTTGGTACTTAAGTGATCCAAAAGAAACTTTTGACCCCAAATTAAGCGCTGTACTTAACTTTTTGCTGTTCTAGTGGAGAGCTAGACGGGCACGCCAATGGGACTGGCCTTAATGGCCAGTCCCGTCCGCCTCGGATTCCCGGGCTCTTCCCCCCTCTCTCTCCCTTTTTTCCTCGTGCAGCAAAATCGGCCCACCCTTTGCACCGGCCTAATGGCCGAGGAATTCGCGGGGCATAGGCCGATGCAGGCCGTCGTCATGCAGACGCAATAGAGCAGGGGGGCTGTCGTTGTCGTCGTCTATAAAATCCGGAGAGGAGAGAGAGTGAGGGTCGGCCGGAGAGAGAAAATAAGGAGAGAAAAACAGAGCGAGAGAGAAACAGAGAGAGAATAGACAAAGAGAGAAAATCGAGGCTCGTCAGAAGAAGAGGAAGAGCCAGCAACGTTGCCGTCGCCCCTAGACCAGTCGGAAAACCCCCCCGATATGCCGTCGACCGGTAAGCTTCCCCAGGCTCCGACTCACCTCTATCTTCCCCTGTTTTCAGGCACAGTTGGGTCGGGACTAGCGTCGGCCGTGTCGCGTGATTCCCGGCCCACGCTGTCGCTGGTCCCGATCCCCAGTCTCAATTGGGAACGAACCGAGGCCGTTAGAGCTGACCCAGTCGCCGGAGGAGGTCGAAATCCTTTATTTTTTTGTGCGCACACCCGTTGTTCAACAAAATGCCCCGAAGAGGCCGTTTCTGGATTTGGTCGTTGGCCGGCGAGCCCGCGGCTGGACAGCGACCTAGGCGGTCGGTGACGTTGGTGGTGGCCCCAGGGGCCGATTCTGGGGGCGGCGCCGGTCTGGGTCAGCTGGCGGACGGCCAATTTTGGCTTCGTCGGCGTTCCCCCCGCGAGTTTGCGAGTTCGGGTTGGATCCAATCCGAATTAGCAGATCCGACCTCGATCAACGTCTTGGGTTGGATCCGTTGACTTGAGTCGGTTCTGACCGACCCGGATCAGTTGACCCGGGTCGGGTCAACTGATCCGGGTTGGATCCGACCAACCCAGATCAGTTGACCCGACCTGGGTCAACGCTGGGGTCGGATCCGTTGACCCGGGTCAAATTCGGCTGACTCAAATCCACTGACCTGACTCGTTTTAATATTATATTATATTAGATTATTTTAAAAATAAAAAATTTTAAAAAATTTAATTTTCTTTCTCCCGTATTTTATTTATTTATTTAAAAAAAGGTTTTTTTTTATTATGTCATATATCTAAGGGTTGTAATTGATCGTTATTTTATTATGCATGTTATTTTTTAATCGCATAAGTCGTATGTTTAAATAGATAAGCCTATAGGAACGTATATTGTTGTATGATTATCATGCATGTTTTTATTTAGACTTTAATTGCATAATTTGTTGCGTTTTAAATCTCGGTTGCCTTAGTTAGGGCTAGAACCTTAGGCTATATATCTACTTTGATTGATAATCGCTTTTAATTATGCACTCGCTTGATCATCTCACATATTAGGAGGAAGGTTCTAAAATCAATCCAAATTGCCTGACAAATTTTTCAAAAATAAACAGGACAAAGGTACCTAAAGGGCATTAGTTGTACAACTAGTGTAACCAAGTCCTCGAACTTTGTTAATCTATGATCCGTAGGAATAAGGTGATTCTCCCATCACCCTGTTTGGGTTTCTAATCGACCCACCTCAAATCAATTAGTGGCAACTCCTTAATGTAAACCACTTGCATGTTAAACACTTAAACCCTAAGTCGCGATATGGTATGAACTTTGGAGAACCTGAGTTATGTTCCGAACCTAGACTTAGCATGTACCAAGCGTAGCTTCTCCTTTTTCGTTACACACCAATAAAAATGGGCTGGAGGTCGGTCGCGACATTCGTATAAAAGTTGATAAAGTTATGGCATGTGCAAGAAAGACAATAAAAGTTGGTAAACGAGCATGATAGTTAGTAAATTAAATTATATATATATATATTAGTAAGCAATTCTAATGAGAGTTGGTAACCCCAAACTAATTAGTAATTCAATAAAAAAAATTGTAAGTAACTTCAATGAAAATCAATTTCATTTAAGCGTTGGTAAATTTAAAAGGTTGGTAAGAGGGGCAAAAATAAATGATGCTAAAATAGCTGGTGGTAATTTGCAAACTGTTTAAAAGAATTCTCAAAATCATAAAAGTGATGGGAGTAAATTATTAACGAGTTATCAAGAAATTAGGTGACCTATAATTTTTTACCAATGGTTGTTTGACACTTAACAATAACTCTTTCAGAAATTTATCAATACGGAATGAGAAAGCCTGTTTCTTTTGGGCCCAAGTTCAAACTATCTGTTGCGGAAGCAAGTGATCTAATAATAAAATAGATATAATAAGAAAATAAGTCAGACATCAGATTTACGTAGTTTGGTCGTAGTGATCTACGCCCACGAGAAGAGCAATAACGAATTCCAATATAGATCAAGTGATACGACGGAGATTACAATCACACTCGAGTCACTCAAATATTCTCAGTATTTTTTAGCCCCCATTTCCACCCAATAACACTCACACAGTGTTTAGCCTATAATTCTTACCACAAGATTTGTATCTAATCTCTCAATCTCATGAATGAATTATATACAAATTCTTACCACAAGATTTAATTGGCTTCAAACACTCGGATAGCTTCAGAGTGTAATTTACTAACAGAAGCTCCTATTTGATACTCTTCATAAGAAATCACACTTCTTATATATGGATAAGAACACAATCCAAATTAGGAAATCTCTTTCTAGGAAAATTTTTTTCCACCTAAGAAACCTATTCAAAATAGGAAACTTTCTTTTTTCGAGCTCAAATTTGAGACATATTTCAACAATCTCCACTTTGGCTCGACATTTGAACTAAGTCACAATTACTTAACTGAAATCTAAACTTTACTGTTACTCTCCTACATCCCACAATGGGCTTAAAATGCCACAAATACTTTTCAAGTTTAAGCCTCGCTTGAACTTCATGATAACTGTGGACCTTATCAAAACATTAACTTCAAATGTACCTTTACAAGGATTTTCCGACGCAACCTTCTTTACTACAGATAAAGCAAAACCATTATTGCATCAACATCTATCAGGAGATTGAATACGACAACTTTCTTTACAACAGATAAAGCTCACTGAAATCTGAACTTCATTGCTACTCTTCTACATTCCTCAATGGGCTTAAATGCCACAAATACTCTTCAAGTCCAAGCCTCGCTTAAACTTCATCATAACCGTGGACCTCATTAAACACCAACTTCACATGTACCTTTAACTACTGTACAAGGATTTTCCGACGCAACCTTCTTTACTACAATTAAAGCAAAACCATTTTTACATCAATATCTATCAAGAGATTGAATACGCACCTTATCAATATTAGCAATTGTAGCAACTGTTGACCTTATAAGATCCATCTCGCTACAAGCACCATTTGTGTTGATTACTTTGCTAATATCCACTTTCTTAGAAGTTTCTAGTTACAACTTCACTTCAAGCTGAACAACGTCCATATCCGTATAAATACTGTCACTAACACTCTTACCCAAAAGTTTTGGAGACTCGTCAAATATAATTTTTCTGCTGATAACGGGTGAATTTAATTCCGAACACTACAACTAATAGCCTCGCTAGCCTATATACACTTTCTTGCCTTCCATTGAGTTTACCATCACTCACTCGAATATAACATGGGCAACCAAATATTCTAAGAACAAAATAATTAGCAACATTACATGACTATACTTCTTTGGGAGTCCGATATCTAATCACAATCGATGATGTTGACACTTATTTTTAATTTGCCCAAAAAAATTAATTGCACAAAATTTAGGAATTAATTTTCTTTGATTCCTAAAACAAAAAATATTTCTATTTCAATGCATTGCACATAGAAATTAGGCATATTTGTATTAATAAGGTCTATTAAAATGTTTTAAAAAAAAATCTAGTTGGGTCGGGTCGGGGCTGGGCCGACCCGGCCCTTTTCTTTTTTCTTTTTTCCCCTTCGCGCGGGCCCAGCCCGTGTTTCCTTTTCTTTTCTTCCCCCTGGCCCAGCCAGGCTTCCTCCTTCCTTCTTCCCCCTGCCGGCCCAGCTTCCCCTTCCTTTCTCTCCCCCCCGCACGACTGGTCCCAGCTTCCCCTTCTCCTTCTCCACTTGTCCCTTTCGTCTCTTCTGTTCTCCTTTGTGCTGGCTGCAGCATGACGATCGCCGGAGTAGCGCCGCCCCATCGCCATCAAGCTAGAGGAGAGCCAGGCGAGCACGCCAACGTGATTGGCCTTAATGGCCAGTCCTGTCCGCCCCAGATTCCCGACCTCTCTCTCTCCTCTCTTCCTTTGCCCCCCCTAGTCATAGAACCGGCCCCCCTTCTGCACCGGCCTATGGCTGCGGAATTCGCGGGGCTTAGGTCGGTGTAGGCCATCGTTAGCTGACGATGGGGAGTCGAGCAGTGGCCCAAGGCCACTATAAAACTAGAGGAATAGAGAAAGAGAAGGGGTCGGTCGGAGAGAGAAAAGAAAAAAACAGAGCGAGAGAGTGAGAGAGAAACAGATAGAGAGAAAGAGAAACAGAAGACGAACCGAGGACACGCCGGAGCCAGGAGAGGACCAGCAGTGTTGCAGTCACTCGTGGAGTAGTCTGAGAGCCGACCAGACGCGCCGTTGACCGGTGAGTATCCTCCGGCGAGACCCGCCTCTGTTTTCCCCTGTTTTCAGTCACGGTAGGGCCGGGCCTTACACCGGCCATGTCGCGCGATTCTTGGCCCATGCTGACACCAGTCTTGATCTCTAGTCTCAGTTAGAGACGAGCCGCGGCCGTCGAAAATCACCTAGCTGCCGGAGGAGGTCGAATTAGGCCATTTTTTACTTTGCCCGCCATGTGTTTGGTGAAATGCCCCAGTGAAACAGGTTCGATTTTGATTGCCAGCCAGCGAGGGCGTGGCCGGATGGTGAGCCAGGCGGTCGGCGACTTTTGTGGTAGCCCCAGGGGCCAACTCGGGTGGCGGTGTCGGTCTGAGTCAGCTGGAGGATGGCCAATTTTGGCCTCGCCAGCATCCCCTCCCTGCGGGTCTGCGAGTTCGGGTCGGATTCGACCCGAATCAGTAGATTTGACCTGAGTCAACGCTCGGGATCCGTGAACTCGGGTCGGTTTCGATCAACTCGGATTAGCTGACCCGACCCGAGGGGGTCGGATTCGACCAACCTGAATCCGTTGACCCGACCCGTTTTAATATTATATTATATTATTTTTTTTAAAAAATTAAAATTAAAATTTTTTTAAAAAATTAAAAATATTTCTCTTATTTATTTATTTATTATTATTTTTTTAAAATTAAGTAATATGTCTGAGGGTTATAACTTATCGTTATTTTATTATGCATGTTTTCTTTAATTGCATAAGCCGCATGTTTTAATTAGATAAACCTATGGGATCGTGTACTCATGCATATCTTTAGTTAAATTTTTAACTGCATGGACTGTTTTGTTTTGAATATCATTTGACTTAGTTAGGGCGAGAACCTTAGGCTACATATCTACTTTGACTACTAATCGCTTTTGATTATGCACTCGTTTGATCACCTCACATGTTAGGAGAAAGGTCTTAAAATCAATTCAAATTGCCTGACAAATGTTTTAAAAAAAATGAACAGGGTAAAAAGGTACCGAAAGAGCATTAGTTATCCAACTAATGTAATCAAGTCTCCGAGCTTGGTCAATCTTTAGTTCGTAGGAATAGGGTGATTCTCCCATCATCATGTTTGAGTTTCTAATCGACCCACCCTAAATCGATTAGTGACGACTCCTTTTTGTAAACCACTTGCATGTTAAAATCTAAACCCTAAGTCGCGATATGGTATGGGCTTGGGAGAGCCCGAGTTAAGTCCTGAATTTAGACTTAGCACGTACCAGGCAAACCCCTCGTTATTTGAGCATGTTCAAAAAATCCCGAGAGGTAGGTCGCGACAGATTGACGACTCCACTTGGGACTTTTTGTTTAACAGTGGACTTAAGCCAAATTTTTGCCTTGTTCAAAAATAATTTTTGTTTGGCAACAAGGACTCCGGGTATGATCCTAACATTAAGGTGTTATTTGTTCTTGTAGGTTCAAATTAATTGTTTATAAATTGTTGTGCATGCTTTAATGATTTAGCACTATACTATTACACACAACCACGCTGCCGGACCTGGGCCGCAATAGGACATTTTAGGATGGTGTTAAGAAAGATACGACCTCGAACGCGACCCCGCGATTTAGAGGTTGCCTTTCTTTTCCCCGAAATTCATTTTTAAAAATCGTAAAGAAATATCTTTAGCCGCTATTCGCGTGACTATAAGATATTCCTTTCGATTTGGCCGAGGTTAAAAGGTTTCGACACCAACGCGAGACTATGACGGTCAGACACCCTTTTAATTTCATTTTGTTGAATCAGTCTAAAATAGAAATTGAACCTCACTCTTCATGTTCATGTTGTTGTGATTGGCATGGTTCAATGAAAGGTATATATTCTATCCCTTCTTATTTTATTATGCAGTCTACTTACTAATTTGATTTATTACTGTCAGGCCACCCGTCGATTGCATTTTATATACGATGGGAAGAGCTGATATCCAATTCGTCCCCACTTCCAAAAAAGAACTTCTAGCATGGTGGGACCAACTTGACTAAAATGGCCAACAGTATGTCAAAGCAAGAATCGGTCGCCTACTTCCACTGCTCAAAATCAATATCCATTCTGGCATGATGCAAGCACTAGCACATTTCTGGTGCCTACAGACATCCACTTTCATGTTTGGTAAGTTAAAGATGACCCTGACTCTGGAAGAGTATAGTATTGCCATTGGGAAACCTTCAGGATTTGAGCTCGTCAAACTACTTTTAGGCGTGTCCTCTCTGCTCGAATTATCTCAATTTTTGCGAACCAAGAGCGATACCGTGAAAAGAGTCATTAAAGCTCATTGTAATGCATATCCATGGTTTTCTTAAATGAATGTTTTGAAAGCCAACCTATGAGCCAAAAAGCCAAGATTTTTATCTTTGCTTTTATCGAGTGCATCCTTTTCCCCCATCGCAGAAATTCAATAAACCCTTCAATTGTGTATGTGGCCAAACAAATTTGCATCGGCTTGAGTTATGTTAATTCGGTTTTGGTAGAAACATTTTTATCTTTAAACCGTTTTAAATAAAATGATGATAAAATCACGTGGGCTGCCCCAGAAATCTTGCAAATTTGGTTTTTATCCCATTTGAGAGGATTCGGGCATTTCATGCAACTTTTTGAAATCGATGATCTCATGCACCTGATACAAAGATTTGAGGTCCTAAAAAATCATTCCCTTAACAAGGATTACGCCACATGGATAAACTTTTTGAAAGACCTCGATTCCAAGGCATTCCTATGGTATACTAAATGGTTCCATGACGGTCAGGCTTTTTATGCCCATCAGTTCCACAACCTCGCTCCGCTGCTCGGTTTATCGGGCATCACCTCGTACTACCCATACCGGGTAGCCCGCCAATACAGGGCCCTCCAGGAGGTCCCGTCGCCTCTCAAAACAGACATGTTTCAAGTTCGATTCACCCGCTTGAACTATAATTATGCTGATGAAATTCGTGCTATCTAGGGGATATGGACTGAATGCCATCCTGAGAACATCTTGGTGCCTAGGCTATTGAAGGGACAAGAAAAAGTCCACCATGCCTCTTTGTTCTACATTTCACATCACCAAATCACCGCAGATTTACAGCCAAAGATCCTAGATGTAACCAACAAACCCAGTCGCCAAGCACAAATTGATCAACTTGAAAAGACCGTGGGGACGAAGGATACACTTGTTGTGGAGCTTGTCCATGAAAATAAGCAACTCCGAGAGATTGGAGCTTCCTCATCGTTTATAGAATGAGCATCCTGGAAGAGCGCCCTTTTTATTAAAAGCCCATGTATTTTATTTTTTTTCTAGTATTGATGTTTAGGGATTTTGATTTTCTTCTTTAAAAGTACTTTTAGGTTACAATATTGTTAATATAGCTCGTACCGTTTTTATTCTTTATACAATTTTTTTTTGTGCCTTCATGACACCACTGCGGCCATCGGTCCAGTGGTATCCGGGTGTGAAGCCGAACGGTCCAAGGCGACTGGGGTTCAAACCCCGGGGACGCTACCTGTAATGTTAATATTAATAAAAATCTTTTTCTCATTTTTTTCTTCACAAATAAATAAAATATGTAATAATATCATGATTAGGTCATCAAATGATTCTTTATTAGACATTACACTCATTCATTTCAACATTTTCCTAGGTAGTTACAAAAAAAATGGCCGAAGAAAACGCCCGCCTCGATAATATGGAAAGCGAAATGAAAATGGTTTTCAACGTGCTGGAAAACCTCACTAAGCAAATAGAATCCATCAATGGCACACCTACGCTTGTAGCAATTGAGGTGATGTTACCACCACTGTCCATTGGAAAAGACAAAACTTCCGCCAGCGACAGTAAAATGCCCCTGCTAGAAGACAATCCACTTCCCCTGGCTGTCAGGAAAGCTGAACCTGAAAGCGCTCCAGTAACAGAGCATGACAAACGCCTTGCAAAAGTCGAGGAGATGCTGTAACAGCTACAAGGCCTGCAGCATGCTGTCCCACTTAACCTGTCTATATATAAATGGGTCAAAGTATCAGAAAAATTCAAGATGCCAAAGTTCAAGAAGTATGATGGCACTTCATGCCCCAGACACCATTTGCACATGTATCATGTGCAGATGACTCAGTACGTTGATAATGAACTCCTCATGATTCAGACATTTCTGACAAGTCTAACGGGGCCAGCCTTGACATGGTATATGTCAAAAGACGTGGATGCTTTTAAATCTTAGGATGACGCCGCCGATGCATTCCTCAAGCAGTACCAGTTCAATGTCGATGTCACCTTCACTTGAGACGATCTGGAACGCACCGAAAAGAAGAAGAGTGAGTCATTCAAAGAGTATGCCACCAGATGGAGAAACTTAACCGCCCAGGTTATTCCACAACTCACTGATCATGAACAAGTGAAGTTGTTCATCATGTCCCTTTCGTATGAATACAGGCACCACCTGGTTGGTGCCACTGTTGTATCTCTTAATCGTCTTGTTCCTGTAGGCGAACGAATTGAAATGGAATTGCGTGATAGATGGTTCACGGATACTGCTTCCGCAAGTAAGAGACTAAACACGAGAAAAGAAAAGGAATTCTTGACAGATTCAAACATTGTATACACCCAGACTGTTCATTCTCCTCGGATAGTACAAGTGAGTAATGAGCAGCAGCCGACCTCAAGTCGCCAACTTCTGAAGTGATATAATAAAAGGTAATTCACTCCGTTGCCCGGATCCCCTTCTCAAGTCTTAGCCATACTTTGGAAGAAAAACCTGGTGTCTATCGAGCCAAAACGTCCCAACGTAGAAAGCTTCTCGAATTACGATCCGTCTAAGAAGTGTGACTATCACATGGGTGAGATAGGACATTTGACGGACGACTGCTAGTTCTTCAAGCACCGAATCCAAAATCTACTTGATACCAATGCTTTTTCGTTCTAGACATTCGGGCCAAATGTTTAAAACAGCCCACTGCTCGAACATGAAAAGAGAGTTAATGCCATATCCACTTTCAACCCTTGTCGAATTAAGAGTGAGAGGGTGTATATTGTTGACGTCTATAATGCTCTAGTGAAAACGGGGTATTATCCAACTAGTGAAGTATTGCCTTTGTCCTTAATGAAAGAAATGGTTGCCAGCATGGCGAAAGCAGGTTTGATTGTGCATGCCAAGCACACCAGTATAGTGGCCACTATCTTCAAGATCACCATCAATTGGGACGAAGAACTTTCAGCCTTGAATGCCGAAACAAGTACATCTAACCCCACGCTTCTAAACGAACCTTCTTCCGATAGCCCAGATGAGGAGAATGAGCTGACGATTGAGGTACCTATCACCGAGGGGCACATAGTGATAGAAATACATCAACTTTACCGGTACGAGAATGATAAAACAATCCCATGGACCTATGAGTTGGATGTTGACCTAGTTACCGGGTTAAGACGAACGTATGCTTAAACCGATGTGCAGCCTCCGAAGTCTGTCATTGACGTAGAAGCTAAAGAATTCCTGGCCATTGTCAAAGCTAGTGAATACAATGTGGTGGATCAGTTACGCAAATTGCCTACCCAGATTTCTTTGTTGGAACTACTCCAAAAGTCCATGAAGCATCAGAAGTCCATGATGAAAGTACTCAGTGAAGTAAACGTCCCAGAGTCAATTGAACACGACAAATTGGAAGCATTTGTAGAGTCCATCCTTTTGAAGGATCTGATAACATTCTCAGGAGAAAAGCTTCCCGCTGAAGGAGGGAGGCATACCAAGGGTCTCTACATCTCTGTCAAATGTAGAAACGCCAATGTAGCTCGAGTTCTTACAGACAATAGGTTAGCATTGAACATCTGCCCACTGGCAACCTTGCATCACCTCAATATGGACACGTCCAAACTCCATGCCTCCAAAACATCAGTCTGGGCGTTTGATGGAATGAAGGACACCGTGGGTGAGATCGACCTTGATGTCCAGATCGGTCCAACAATATTCAGCATTCTGTTCCAAGTAATGGACATCCCCACTGCATTCAACTTTCTGCTGGGCCGTCCCTGGATTCATTCCGCTGGAGCCGTATCGTCAAGCCTTCACTAAAGTGTGAAGTTTGTGGCCCAAGGGAAGCTGATCACAGTCCTTGGGGGGAGGAGCATTGAATCTATCAAGAAACCGCCATCCCGTATGTTGAGCCAAGTGATAAAGTGGAATCTAGCTATCAGTCCATTGAGCTCATGTCAACTGTGCACATCATCAAGGAACTTCTCCCCCTGCCCCTGATGTGTCAAAAGCCTCGATCATGGCAGGGAAGGTTATGATTAGAAATGGCTGTACCTTAGGTCAAGGACTAGGTAGAAGAGGCCAGGGTATCCGAGAGCCTATTTAGGCCAATAGGAATCATCGTATAGCTGGCCTAGGGTATCGTGGAGGAAACCCACATGTCAACAAGGGGCACACGAAGGGTAAAACTGGCTTGTTGTTTCCCCATATTCGGGAGACTTTCCCGCCACCTGCTAAATTGCTGTAGGATGGAAAAATTTATCTCACCTCTAAGGAAAATCAGGTGAGAGGTTCAAACAGCCTGCTGAATGTTCAAGTTACCTGAGCTCCTCGGCTTCCCCTGTAAATGTTGCTGTTGACCAACATCAGAACCTAGACAAGTTGCCCATTGAAGAAGATTGTGGATGAGAAGAAACGGTAGATAGTGTGGTCATCCTATTTGACGAATTCTTCATAGGAGCCAAGCACGAAGACTCAACCTCATAAACGAGTACTTACCCCCTTGAATTGTTTGCATGTTTACGGCATCAGTTAGGTGAGGTACAGGATTTACTAACATCCTTAATGGATACCATCCGCCAAATCTTGGACATGTCACCACCGTCGTCTGATCAGGAGCAGGTGACTCAAGAAAATGGATCCGGAGGAAACTCACCGTCAGGAGTCCTTCTTGACAAGATTTGGCGAGACATCCAACTCTTATAGTGGCAGGCTAATGTATGACGATACTCGCCAGTTCTTAAATCTATGGAGTTGATATTCCTTATCATTTTGCGAAAAGGGCTAATTGCAAGGAGATCAAAACACTCTACTCCTGAATACTTCATCAACTATGACTCCTCTAAGTCCTGTGATTATCATTCGGGAGAGCTCGGGGCACTCGCTGGATGATTGCGATGCTTTGAAAAATAGAGTTCAAGACCTATTAGACGCCAGGGCATTCACTTTTTGTGCCCCATGGTTGTGTCATGGTGAAGATGATCTTTTGGTTGTACCTAGCCTTCGCATCGTTGCTCCTGAGCTTATGATGCGGCACGTAAGGGAAAGGTGATTATGGATACCTTGGGCCAGCCCAGTGGTAAGTTCGACTATTACGTTGACTACCAGTTGCTATCAAGTTTTTATGAAGACCAGCAGAATCCTGGCGAATGGACGACGTGGAAAAGCTGACACCATTAAAAAGAGGAGCCGAGGAGCTGGATTTCTGGAATGATGCCTTCGAGAATTTTTTCGTCGGTGCAATAGATGAAGAACCGGTTGAGGGAATGGGCACAAACCCGCTTGAGTAGAGTTCCTCTCCTCCCTTTTGCATGAATCCCTAGAAAAAGGGGCTATCCTTGTATTTTGTTTTTTTGTCGTTATTTCTGTTGGAAGAAATGTCTTTGTTGAATTCCCCCCTCTTTGGAGGTTGTAAATCCATGTATTGTAAATAAATAATGTTTTGAGGGCATGAGGTAGTATCCCAAACCGGCCCGTTGATGATAACCAGCCACGAAAAGGAAGGTATTCTGAGGCTCGGGCTATCTTATACTTTCTCGTTTCTAAAACTTTTCGAAAATCAAAGACACATTTACTATTTCTTTAAAAAAATGTTTTAAGTGGAAAAGGATAATGAAAAATCCATATCCTCATTTGTTTTTTTGATCAATTTACCTTGTGTTCCAGACGTGATCTTGTGATTTGCGAGGGAGTTAGTGCTGTCCAACTCGATGATGTAGATACTCACAGCAGCGATTCAGACGATTCAAGTGATGACCCCGCTGAGATTTGAAGAAGTTGGGAGCAGTACGAACAATTCAAACCCCTTACAACCGAAGACATTGTTACCATCAATTTGAGTGGTACTCAAGATCTAAAAGAAGTCAAGATTAGAGCCAACCTTCTCGATGAGAAAGCCTTGTGTATAGTTGCTCTTCTCAAGGATTATCAAGATGTCTTCGCATGGTCTTATTCTGATATGCTAGGCTTAGACCTTCAGATTGTTGAGTACAATTTGCCTACCAATCCCGACTTACCTCCTAAGAAGTAAAGGTTACGAAGGACCAAACTCGAGCTGTCGAAAAAGATCGAAGAAGAAGTGATGAAGCTGTTAAAAGTAGGGTTCATCGAGGTTTCGCAATACCCTGATTGGATAGCAAACATCGTGCCAGTAAAGAAAAAGGATGGTTGAATTCAAGTCTGTGTTGATTACCACGACTTGAATAAGGCTAGTCCAAAAGACGACTTTCCACTCCCCCACATAAATGTTTTTGTAGATAGCACTGCTGGATTCGAATTATTTTCTTTTATGGATGGATTCTTCGGGTACAACCAGATAATGATGAATGAGAAGGATAAGGAGAAGACGGCGTTCATCACTCCATGGGGAACCTTTCACTACAGGGTTATGTCTTTTGGTTTGAAGAATGTCGGCGCAACATATCAGCGTACTATTGTCACTCTCTTTCATGACCCAATGCACAAAGAAATTGAAGTCTATGTCGATGACATGATTGCCAAAACTAGATGCGGAGAAGACCACATTGAAGCTTTGAAGAAGCTATTCAGTCGGTTGCGCGAATTCAAATTACGCCTGAATCCTGCTAAGTGCGTGTTTGGGGCGACCTTTGGCAAGTTACTCGGATTTATCGTGAGCAGCAAAGGGATCGAAGTCGACCCCTCAAAAGTCAAAGCAATATGTGAACTGCAACCCCCATCTATAGTGAGGGAGGTCAGAAGCCTTTTGGGAATGTTAAATTATATTGCTTGGTTCATCTCCTAACTCTCTGAGACTGCATGGCCTTTCTTCAAGCTTCTCAAGAAGGACGCCTAGATTAATTGGGATAAGGATTGTCGGGAAGCATTTGAAAAGCTGAAGCAGTATTTGATGAATCCCTCGATACTAGTTCCACCAGTCACGGGGCATTCTTTAACTCTCTATTTAACGATTCACAGTGAATTGTTAGGAGCCATGTTGGCCCAGAGCCACCCTGATGATGCAAAAGAACGAGCCATCTAATATTTATGTAAGGAATTCACCATTTTGGAACAGAATTATTCCGAATAAAAAAAAACCCGCGTTGCATTGGTATGGGTGTTGCATAGGCTCCGACAATATACTCAGCACCACCAGACATTTCTTGTAACTGAAAATGACCATATCCGGTATTTGCTTAACCGACAGGCATTAGCGGGAAGATTAGCCAAATGGCAAATTCTGATTTCAGAATTTGACATCCAAATATCATCACAAAAATCGGTGAAGGGTCGGGTGATCGCTGATATGTTAGCTGAATGCCCTGGGGAAACATTGAAGATGATCTTTTAGATGATCGTATTTTATTAATGGAGGAACACACGTGGACCAAGTTTTTCGACGGAGCAGTGAACCTGTCTGGCTCTGGTATTGGGGCAGTCTTGATATCCCAAAATGGGCAGCATTATTCGGTAGCCGTGAAACTGGTGTTTCCTTGCATCAATAACATTACCGAGTATGAAGCATGTATTCTTGGCTTACAAGCAGCAATTGATATGAAATAGCCAAATTAAAAGTGTTCAGCGATTCTGTCTTAATCATACTCCAAACTGTAGGTGAATGGAAGACTAGGGATACTAAACTAGTGCCCTATCATGACTATTTGGAAGAATTAGTTTCAGCATTCGACGAGATCTCGTTTGAATACCTATCTAGATCTCACAACCAATTCGCCGATGCACTGGCTACACTATCATCCATGTTACAAGTTACCAATGGCTTGGAAATAGAACCTTTGAAGATTGAAGTTTTGACCAGACCAGCCCATTGCATGACCGTGACCGAAGAGCCCGATGGTAAATCATGGTATTACGATATCATGAATTACATGAAGGAACAGCAGTTCCCTGAAAGAATTAGCCCTGCAGACAGGAGATACATAATGAAGATAGCAACGAAATTCTTTGTCGAGGGTGAGAACTTGTACAAGAGGTCCTATGACTCTGTTTTGTTAAGATGTATGGACGTGACCGAAGCAACACGCATCATGCAGGAGTTGTATGAAGGGCATGCGGCCCGCATATGAATGGACACATGTTGGCCTGGAAAATAACAAGATTGGGTTATTACTGGTTTTCCTTAGAAGGCGATTGCATCTGACGTGTTCGAAATTGTTATCGTTGTCAGATCCATGGAAATAAGATAAATCCCCATCCAACAGAATTACATCAGTTGTCTGAGTCATGGCCATTTTTAATGTGGGGCAACGATGTGATCGGTCCAATTAATCCGAAAGCGTCAAATGAACATCGCTTCATTTTGGTCGCAATTGATTATTTTTCCAAGTGGATCGAGGCCGCGACATATACCAATGTTACTGCTCGGAATGTGATGGAATTCATCAAGAAAGATATAATCGCTCATTATGACGTCCCTGAAGCCATCATTACAGATAACAGGACAAATCTGAATAACAAGCTTGTTGATGATTTACTCGGTGAATTCAAAATCCGTCATCTGAATTCATCCCCTTATCGCCCCCAAATAAATGGAGTTGTCGAGGTTACCAACAAAAACATCAAGAAGATCTTAGCCAAAACTGCTGAGAACTACCGAAATTAGCATGAAAGATTGCCTTTTGCATTAATGGCATATCGAACGTCAATTCGGACATTTACCGGGGCAACCCATTTTTCCTTGGTGTATGGCATGGAAGCAGTCCTGCCTGTTGTCATGACCTACCTCACGAGGGCCGAACTCGGTAAGGCAGATTTAGAGATAAGTGTTCATGAAATGGTTCATATGGCATATCATAAAAAATGATTTTCTTGGAGTATAAATCTTTTGATCATCCATATGATTCATTGATCATGAACGTGGATCTTCCCTAAATCCATATCTCGCGTGATAGCGGATTGATTTTGTCTTTTTTAGGAGTCGCCACTATCCTAGGTGAAGGGTCGGCTAGAATACCCAACCGAAACGCGGGAATTTCGTTTCGGTTTCTATGAAAACCAGAGATCAAAGGTTCGGAGACTAGCTTACATTAATATTTCTATTAACGCCCTTTCGGTACCGCTAAACTTAACATGGTTGTTATCTAAGTTGTCATGCATTTATTCTTTACCATATTCATGTTTAAAGTCTTAGTCTACTAGGTGATCATGCATCTTGTTTTTGTATTTTCATTTAAGATTCTAAACTAATTTTATCTTAGTCTAGAAAGAAACAATCAATTGTATTGAAAAACTTTTCGTAAAATAAAAACTCAAAATATTGAAAAGACGAGTCAATTCTAAGTGCGAAAAAGTAAAAATCCGCAACTCGTCGGGTGTTTATTACAACACAAATTGAAAACTCGAGACATGATCGGGGATGAATGAATTGAGTACAAACTGAAACCGGATCGGACATCGGTCTATCGCCATCGTCAAATGAATACAAATGGAAACCGGATTGGACATTGGTCAATTGCCTTGGTTTTTTATCATTTCGAATTATCCTTCCATGGACCGCCTCTCGGGTGTCGGTGTTTATATTCATAACATTCATTCATGACAAACAATGCACAAAGGAACAATCAAAGAAAAACAATAGTACAAACAATTCACTAATCAAACACGGGTCTCGGGATCGGCCTTTGTTTTTCATGCATTTCGATTCACCACCCACCTAATCATCTAACATTATTTGATCAATGGTTAACGATAATGAGCTACCATTTGCATTCACAAAACGGCAACTCATATCAATTAACCCCCTAAAGTCGGGTTCTAAATGACCACAATGAACTATCCAACGAACACGCATCGGACCTAACATTCATCTAACAAACACATGTATGGAAATGAAATAAGCATGCATTTAGGCCCATGGGCCTTATTTCGAAGCCAATCGAACAATGAGAAGTTGGCTTCATAAAAAGACCACTTATTCAGTTTTTATCAAATTCGAATTACTTCTGTTCAGATGTGATCAACTATTCTAATGACGTCCAAATGAAGCGATTCAGGAATCATTAGAAAGCTTATTCCATGAGGATCAAAAGTCAAGAAGACCATTTTTTCTAATTCCTCACCGATTTTCCCGAAAATGACAAATTTATCCTCGGTGACAGACTGGACCCGATTCTGTTATGAAATTCAAAATAATGGTGGAAAAAATAACAAACCTTATCAAAACCAAGTGAAAAGTTTTGTGTAGTTAGGATTCTCCGTGTGCAACAAGTTTCATGTTTTGAGTTTTTGCTAAAAAGTCCTCCAAATTTTTATAAAATTCGGTTTTTGCGAAGGACTCAATTGCAAACCAAATTTCAACCCGTGAAAGCCTTTTGTGAAATTTTAAGCAAATTGACCCTCCAAAAATTGCTATTTGGCCCTCAAATTCTTTAGTCAACATAATGAGACTCCAATGAACAACTTTATAGTTTTTATTTTTTGCAAAAAAGGACTCTAACTTTATCAAATTCGGAAAAACATCTTCTGAACTCTAAAAGAATGAAAATCAGATCTGGACACAGATACTGATCGGATTGTGAAAATTCCTTTTGAAAATTCAAATGACCTTTGATTTTGATGAAATTAGTATCAATGGAAAGATCTCGATCTTAGTGTGAACTTTTATGAAGAAAATTTTTTTAGATTTTGAACACACGAATTTATGAAAATCGAAGAACACACGAAGGTCAATCGGAAATCAGTCTGTCACCAGATTTATGCTTGGATGACGTTGCTAATCGTACCATGCTAACATGCTTGGAATTTTATGAAAATTTTATGATAAATAGATTAAGATGTGATCTACAACTTTCATGATGAAAGTTTTTTCAAAAAAATGATCATAGAAAATCAGAAAAATCATAGAACAGCACAACATCAATCAGGACATCATTAGAACAGATCAGCACATTACATTTCAGATTCTGATCCTAACTTCCGAAATAGTTTTGACATAGCAAATCAAGTCCGATCAAGGCATATGATATATCAAATCGAAGCTTAAGACGTGCTCTACGATTCTCTAGTTTATCACTTCGCAAGATTTTGACATTAATGAGCTGAACTCGACATCACAAGCATGCAGGTTTCAGTGTACACGATTTTGCAAAAGTACACTTACCTTGTTCAACAATGCTCCGGCATAAAATCGAGTGATCCGGCCTCCGTGTCAAGGACAGCATGGAGAAGTTTCGGGAAGCTCGGCCAACCTATGATAATAGATTGCACAAACTAAGTGAGAATCGGTCTGTTTTTGCACTATCGAGCTAGTAACGAAGAATCAAATCAAAAGACGCGATCCGGTAGCCGTTTAACGAGTCGCTGGACACCACTGCGATGTGAAGACGCCGGGGAGTGTAGTCGCAAGTCTTGGATCGCCGGAGGAGGTTGTCGATCAGCCGGTTCAGCTGCTTGAACCGGCTGATCACATCACCAGCAGTAGCGCCGGTGATGTTGCCGAGGAAGAAAACCGGTCGGAACAGCAAGTTCTGGCCACCGGCGAAGGTAGCTGGTCTTGCGACTAGCCTTAGGCCGCCGTGGGGGACGCCGGTGAGGTGGTGGCTCGCCGGAAAAGTGGCCGGAGAGAGGGAGATGGCCGGAGAGAGAGAGAGAGAGAGAGAGAGAGAGAGAGAGAGAGAGAGAGAGAGAGAGAGAGAACCAGATCTGAAATGAGAGATAATGCCAAATTTTGGAGGGAAAAAATACTATATACTTCCCCTAACTTTGAATCCTAACCCTTAGATTGATCTAATGGCCTAAAATGCATCCTTAATGATTAAGAATATTCCTTATGGGCTAAGGATTGGTGACATGGCACTATGGATGGACATGATCAATTCTAGATGAATGGCCATGATTGATTTGCTTATCCCCTAATTAATTTGCTTAATCATTAAGGAATGGCATTTTGGTAATTTTCACTTAGGGGGCATTTTTGTAATTTTTGATCAAGGGCATTTTTGTAATTTTTGAGCTCAAAGGGATGGGGCCGGCCTTGGCTAGTCGGAATGGATCGTCGATCTCCGAATTTTTAACCAAAAAATGGTCAGTCCGATTGGACCGGTTCAACTTGAATCAAACCAAGTTAAGCCGGTTAATCCCGAATTTGGCCTGATTGAACTAATTCAATCCTTGATTCATTTGTTCCAATTTTGTGTGATTTGATGATTAATTGAGCCCATTAATATCGAATCCAATTGGATTGAACCGATTTGAAATTTATGCACAAATTGATCTAAATTAGCTTGTTTGTCTCAATTACTCTTGAATTTGGGTAATTGCATGGCCAAGCAAGACTAAAAAATTTAATTGAAGTCCAATTAATCGAATTGAGTCATAATTCATCAAATTGAATATTAGTCTAGAGTGAGTCAAGTTGAATTGTACTAATTGGACCAATTACTCTTAGACTGCTTGATCATTGGATCACTAAATTGATCAAATTGACTCAAATTCATGTGAATCTTCCAAAATTGATTATGAATTTGGATTTGATATAAGAAATTAGGCTCAATCGTGTCTCAATTGCGCAAATCATGAAGAATCGATCCAGATGACTGATTAAGGCCAAAATTGGGGGTTTTTGTGTTTGACTTGGAATTACAAAATTGATTCCAAAATTGAATATAAAATGACTTCTAGATCAAATGTCATGAAGAAAACTGTCCTAAAAAATAACTAGAAATGAAGTAATTTCATTTTTTGCCGATTTTGAATCAAATTCCGCAAATTGGGAAAAAGTTGATTCTAAACCGATTTTTGCAAAATTTCAAATACCAAAGGTAAATTGAATGTAAAATCAGATGATTTTTGAATTTTTGCATTTTTCAATTTTTTTGGTCAAAGGTTTGACCAAAAGTCAAACCCTAGTTGACTTTTCACTAGGAGTTTGATTTTATGATCAAATCTTTGAATTTTTTTGAAATTTCCACTTCTAAAGTGAAATTGAACTTGAAAGGAATCTTTTTATGCGAAAAGCCCCAATTTGACCTGGGGTTGACTTTTGGTCAAAGGGTTGACCAAAAAGTCAACCCGAAAGTCAACCGTTTGACTTTTCGGGTTTTTGCATGAAATGAATAGGAAGTTGTCTACAAAAGACTGGCCAACAGATAGAATTTAAAAATGATACTTTTTGCTTAAGAAATGGGCTTCGTCGCGATCGGAAATCATAATCTTAAATTTTCTATTTTTAATGACGCGTCGGCTAAAAATTAGGTGTCAACACCTGTTGAGGTGGAATTTCCCTCATTGTGGGTATTGTCCTAAGTGAAACTGTCTGATGCAGGGTGGAAGCAGCAAATACTAGAGCAGCTAAATATGATCAACGAAAAACGGTTAAAAGCACTTTGTTACGGGCAATACTATCAGCAAAGGGTAGCCAGATCATTCAACCGAAAAGTACGCCCAAGACACTTTGAAGTAGGCGATCTTGTCCTGAGGAAAGTACTACCATTACCTCCCGAGCTCGGAGGTAAGTTCGCTCCAAACTACATTGGTCTTTATGTTGTGAAAAAGACACTCCCCAGAGGGGCTCTAATTCTGACTGAGATGGATGGACGCCAATTCTCCAACCCAGTTAACTCTGATGCAGTGAAGAAGTACTATTCTTGAAACAATTTCTATGTTCCTATTGATAACAAAGGAATTGACAGAAAAGTTATTGATAAGGACACTCCTACGGTAAATCTAACTGGAAAGGACTTCGCATAGGACAAAGTAATGTCAAAGCTGATCTTGGCAACCACAGAAGTATCAATGGTAGCCATGCCCACATCTGTCGAAGACCTTTAAAATAGAGATTAGCTTTGCTGTGAAGTGTCCCATGCAAGCAATTGCACATGCCCTGTGCAGTCAGGAATCGAAGCATCCACGAGAAACTCCTCAACATGCTGGAACCGCATTGACACAGCATGCGCTGACAATAGAATCCTCTATTCGGAAACACCCCTAATTATAAAGGATTTCATTCGAGCTTCGAGACCAAGAGTATGGAGGAGTAGACTGAGACAGAGAAGACTGAACAAAGTAAAGAGGAGAAAAGACTCTGCTAGCTTTGAAGGTAAAATGGAAGAAGGGTAATTTGTATCGTTCTTAATTTACCATAAATCCTCTCATTTCTAACATGAGTTCATGTTTTCATCAGAGGAGAATTACCAACATCCGAGAGAGCCCAATGAGTTGTCCATCTAGTCTTAAATGAAGGGAACCATGAAGGGTAATATTGTATCGTTCCCAATTTCCATCCCTCAAAGAACCATTTATTAACATGGTCTTTCTTACCTCACAGGTTTGCCTTGCCATCGTAGTATAGGTAAGTATTTCCTTCTTTACAAACTTTTCACATGAGAGTAGAAAGAAACAAGAAGGAAGAAACGTGTCAAAACAAATAAGTGTTTAACCTTTCTCCAAGTGCGTCACATATCTTTTGAGAAGAACTTTGCACAGTAATTTTCCTGTTTAATTCACCAATTTACTGTGAAAATCTTGACAATTCGACGAATGGTGTCAACTGTTCAGATGTCTTAAACAGGAGTTGTCAGGATGATGAGAGGCAATCCCCAGTTTATACATATTCTCATGTACAAAACCCTTGCAAGATGAGCGAAAAAGTTCCATTCCTACAAGGTAAAGGGATTTCTCGCATAAGGTACGATAGCCAAAGTAACGAGAGGTAGTTCATTTTTCTGCTCCATATACTACCATTGATCTTTTGCTTGACCATCTCCAAACCCATACATTTAGAGATTTCCTTTAAATTACCTATCAAAAACTACCCCGCATTGAAGCAGTTTGAGGTAAATCAGCATCACAGGAAGGATTCAAACTCAGAGGAAACAAGAAAAATGTCCTTCCCTTTCGATTACCACCTCGCGGCTTTGGCCTCGTCATCTTCATGAATCTGGCGGTCCTCGACAAGGTCCTCCAAGACAAGCACACCATCGACGGCAGGACGGTCGAGGCTAAGAGGATTTTGTCAAAAGAGAAGCAACAAACTAATTAGAACATGTTCAAAATACCAACATGTCATTGATAACAGTAATGTTCTCACATAGTGGCTGAACAAGGATCAGAAGGATGAGGAGTTTGTAATATCTAAAATTTCCTACGATCATCAGCTGCAACAACTCGCACAAGATGAAAGGACAAATAGAAATTTTCTTGCTCTCACTTGCATTAATCTTTAAGTGTTGTTTTTACAGATGAACTCTCTCGATAATTTAAGTGCCCTAGAATGATGAAGAGCAATTCTTTTCCTATCCCATACACTTATATCCCTTGCTAGCTCAATTGAGTTGGCGATTTCATTTCGTATGAACCCAGTTGGTGATCATCCACCACATCGGGGTAAGGCAAAAGTCACCACAGTTTGAGCATCAAGGTTCAAAGTACCGAATGAAGATGAAGACTCCAGGAGCCTAATAATATTATTCTGTTCAAATTTGTTTATGCTATCCCTGACAACACCAAAAGAACAGCAAAAATGCTGAAAACTAGAGGCATGAAAAAGCAGTGTGCCTGGTAAAAGCAATGCCAATGCCCACGAATAAAAAACAAAGAAAAAGAAAAGAAGAAGAAGAAGAAAAACGATGAAAAAGATAAAGAGAACAGAGTCTATAATTTCTGGGTAACTGCTGTGAAACACAATGAAGTTTCAGCTGAAGTGACCTTTGAACGCGATGAAGATGCTCTTAAATACCTCAAAGGTATTAAATGGTGTAGAATAGGCGACCCCAAAGGGTTTAAACTTGAGTTCTTCTTCGACACAAATCTCTACTTTAAGAACTCTGTCTTGATAAAGATCTGTCATGATGAATGAAGACAAACTTATTCTGGAGAAAGCAATTGAGATAGAAATTGAATGGTATAAAGGAAAATGCTTGACGTAGAAGCTCCTCAAGAAAAAGCTGTTCAAAAAGTCAAAGTACAAGATTACCCGGGGAATTTTCCAAAAAGATCCTGATGGCGCAGAAAAAGAGTGGTGACAATGCCAAGATGATCACCAATTTTCACCCTTACACACATTTTTGAGCTCAACGATTATATCGTTCCTCAACCTGTGAACCAAGCCCGCGTTACATCCCTTGTAAAGTCTCTTCTGACTATGGCACTTTGATTAACGTGGAATTTCAAATGTTTATAAATAACGCTCTAAGAAGTGCGAGCAAGATTACTTCTATTTTGTTTTGCAGGGTTCTTGACTTGTAAGTCTGGAGATGATTGCAGAATATTTGCTTTCATGGCCTTGACTTGAATAGTCACCTTTATTGAGCCATTGACTAAGCCAGCATTACAACCCTGAAAAAGACATCTCAGATTGGCAGCGTCGTACCATTTGCGAGAAAATTCAGACCCTTGTTGATGTGATAACGGTCAAGTTGAGTGTTTTTGATGTTCTCACCTCAATGGATGGGACAAACAACCATTTTCAATAAGAGTGAGTGTAAAGTCCTTTCTAACTGAAGGTCTCTCGTTTAGCATTTTGAGAAGTCCACCTTGGAAGTGAAAATTGTCTTGATTGACCCTCGGTGGATGTTTGGTGACGCAAACATGGCAAAATCACTTGCGTAAATACACATTCCGAAATAGCCCAGCTTATCTTTCCTTGATGAAGGCATACATGTTTGTGCTAATCGTCTTTGACAGTTCAGATTTTTAATCCCCAGTGGTGGGATACGAAAACTCAGGCGTTGGGGAAGCCTTCATCGTTACCCTAAGAGAGATGCCCCGAAAGAGGTCGATTATTCATCAGATGATGCATCAAACCTCTGGGTAAGAAACATCAGGTATTTCATCGGATTTCTTTTCAAACTACTCGGAAGGTAAACCAGGTGTTCCTTTAAAAAAGAAAAGCATCTTGACTTGTGATCAAGATATTTTATACGATATTCTAGAATAGCCTCAGTTGTCTATTTTTTAGATGAATGCTTATGTGCGTGCAGGATCGTGCCTAGGTAAAACATTCTACCCTTGCCCGATTCTAAGGCTATGAATTCTTTTCAAATTACCTAGAGAATAAACCAGGTGTTGCTTTGAAAATGAAATGCATCTTGACCTGCAGTCAAGATATTTCATATGATATTCTAGAATAAGCCTTAATTGTCTATTTCTCCGATGAATACATATGTCTTTGCACAAAACTAACTTGTTTGACATGAGACATGCCCTTAAAAGGCAAAACATCAAATCTTGGGGCGAGGACCCCTAGATGCTCATTATTTGAGTCCTTTTAAGACCTGCTGGCAAGAACCCACCAGGCAAACCGTTAAATCCTCGGGCGAGGACCCTCAGGTACCCCTTGAACATTGGATCGATCCTCTGTTCACCAAAGCTGTTAGGCGCCCCAGTCACGGCAACTGAAGGTAGGTTCGGGTCCGCAACAAATGAAGTCCAGTTGGCGACCGAAGATAGGTTCGGGTCTTGTGCAAGCGATTTCCCCCCAGTCACGGCAATCGAAGATAGGTTGTCACGCCCCGCACCCTCTGCGGCGCGCCACATCCCTCCTCTTGGTCGATTTGAGTGCGACGTCCCAAGATGCGTCGTTGACCCAACACCTAACACAGAGAATCATACACAAGCGGAAGCAGAACAAATAGTAATACCCTGATAGAAAACAATATGAGAACAAAGATATCACAACAGAAATTACTGATTACAAAATATACACTTTTATACATATAGGGAAACCTTTACAATATCCATTTTTAGCCAAAATATACAACCCTAGGTACAACAACAATAACACGTAACAACCACCATACTAGCCAAAAGGGAGAGGCAGCTAGGGAGAACTATTGACAAAAATGGGAAATGAGGACTAAATCCAAAAAGTATTAGTCCTTGCTAAATCGGAAGGGAATCTATCCTAGGGCTCCCAGTCGGGGTCTGAGCTCGACGTCTCTGAAGAACTTTCGGACAGCTCCCGGTCCTCATCTGAACTCACCGCCTCAGAATCAGTTTCCATCTCTGGGTCCTTATCTACCTCCATTGGCTCTATTGCCTTCACATCCATCGGCTCCGGGGCCGGATCCACAATCTCGGGCTCAAAGTCCACACCTCCCAACTCCTCATTCTCCTCTCCTAGCTTAGGTCCCTCATCTATCTCCCAACTCACATCCATCTCCGAGTTGGGGTCAACCACATCTTCGTTAGGGCACTGTGGATCTAACTCACCTTCCTCGTTGAACGGGATATCCATAAAACGGAGGGGCCCGTACTCCTCCCCAAAACGGTCTCTAAAACACCAGGCCACATACTCGTGGGTCTCAAAATGTGTGGCTCCTACATCTACCCAGACTAAAGGGTAATGCCTAAGATACATTTCCCTATTCCCTATGAGGTGGACCGACATGGTGTGCTCGAGGTGCTGCGGAATCCCATGTCGTTTCGGTGCATCTGGCACCTCTAGCATCGTCAGGGTCTAGGGTCTGAAAAGTTGGGTTATTCAACCGTGAGACGAATCTCAGTAAGTAAAAACCCACTAAACCTAAACTAGGCTAACATGCACCTCCTGACGGGAACAAAACTCAATCAAATAACAACCACTGACCTAAGCCCTCGAGCTCAGATCGCATTTACCGATGACCCTGCAGGTTAGGCAATTTGAAGTAATAATCAAGCACATACTTGAGCATACATGGCCACACGTGCGTCATACGCATGCTCATGCTCCTTAATGTTCGTGCCACGTGCCAATCACCGAATCTTGCATACCCTCACACAATCCATGCATTCTTATGTATGCCAATGCATCAAGGTGGTACAAGCGCTCGTATTTGGATTATAAGATGGAATCACTTAGGCATGTCCCATACCATGCCAAGCAATTCCACCACATAATCTAATACTTTACAGATTATCTGATTTCCACGGCTTACTGGCCCAAACTCATATACAACACTTCGTGGCCAGCGTAAAAACGCCCCCGGCTCAGTGTCTCTAGCCTGCTACAAAGTGCATGAGGCGCAACATCGATCTCCTTACGAACCAAGCCTGCTACAAAGTGCATGAGACTGGTCGTCTTTTGGACACACCGAGCATCGTCTTGCTACAAAGTGCATGAAGACGGAATCGACCCGAAGGCCATGACCCGAAGGCCGTAAGTGATCACACGGCACACTGCCCATTTTTATCTGAACTCGGTGTTAAGCGCATCGGGCAATTAAGGGTGATCACATGCTCATGGCAGACACGCATTCTCATACAGATTTCATCACATGCCTCACACTCGGCACACACATAATGCGCAGTCATGAATGTTTATACTTGGGCAATGTGGAATGTACAGGAGCACCAATCATTACATAAGCATAAATCCGATCAACATCGAATAATGATCCCAAACAAATCACCTCATAACGTGCTTAATTTGCCAAAATTACACTCCGCACAAAGTCGATCACACGACATGGCAGAGTACAAATAAACACCACGGCATCCAATTCACCACAATTAATTACTACGAGTAACTCATCAATCAGCTGGGACCATCCCGGCACCTCAATCGAGCTAATCCATCAATTTGCCGACACTAGGCCATTAAAATCCAATATGGACAACCACCAATTAACCTCATTCCGGCCTCAAATCCATTTCAATTTCCTCTCAATAGCTCGTCAATGTCGTCCCGGCTCTTACCAATCAAACAATAATCCATAATCAATCTCAATCAACCCTAATCAACCTAATTATCTACTAATTACTCACTAACAACACCCTAACCCGATCTAAAGGGCATTATCGTCCTAATTAGGGTTTAGTGGATAATACTCACTTAATCTCGGGTCACGGCGATGAGAAACGGCGGCCAATTAACGGTGAACGGCAAATCGGCGGCGGCGTTTCTGGTGAACGGCGGCGGACGGTGAGCGGCGGCTCACGGACGGCTGCACTCACGGCGACGACGGCTCACGGACGGCAAGGCGAGGGAGGTCGATCGGCGATGCTGTGGTGAACGGCGGATGGCAGCGCTCATGGGCGAGCGGCACGGCGGCAACGGCGGGCGGACGGTGGCGATGGTACTCATGGCGGTCGCACGGTCGAGAAGAGAGAGAGAGAGAGAGAGAGAGAGAGAGAGTGGCGGTGAGGGGTGAGGTGACGGCGGTCTCGGTTCCGGTGGTGGCGTCATGGCGGTGGCGCGGCGGTCTTGGCGAAGGGGAGTGGCGGCTGGCGTAGGAGAGAGAAAAGGGAGAGAGAGAGAGAGAATGGCTTGGCTTGGTCAAGAAGAAATGAAGAGAGAGAGAGGGAGAGAGTTTATAGTGGGGTGGTTGGGGTAGGTGCCACATGTCACTCATCCGAGCCCTTTGACTCTCTTACCCTTGATCCAATGGCCACCATTATTCCTAGTCCAATAATTGAAGGGCAATGTGGTCTTTCTTCACTCCACTAAGGCTTGTCTTTTGTCCTTAAATTGCATTAATTAATCCTCCAACAATCCTCAAAATTTGGAACACTACACAAGGCTTAGGGGCAAAGTCGTCATTCGTCCGATTCCGGGTCGAAATTCCATTTTTCGACCGGACTAACCCTCTATATAAATGGCCACTATATTTTGATGTCGTCCAAGCGAAACTAGTCCTGAAAGCCCTCGAAAATCGACCTCGAAGTCCGGACCAAATTTCACGATCAAACTAATTAAATTTTAATTCTCGAATCTCTTACTAACGGGCGGCTGTTTAGGGGTTACGCGTATCGCCCTAAGGTTATCTGAGTCACGACGGCCTCGATTACCAGGAGAACGAGAGGAATTATTACTAGTTCATGAGATCACAATCATTCGGTTTAAGTTCGGGACTTGTTGGCCATGTGTACTTTCGGTTTTACAGAATCACCTGCTATCCGATCGTACATCGTTGGCCTCGGCCAAACCGAGCCGTTATCTTCCGAAGATCGGCCTGCGTTGGCCTAAAATATTTCCTCGTCGTTTCTTGGAATCGGTGTCCAATTCATGATCGGGTCCTTGGTCTACGTACCGTTATCCTAGTTAGCAATTCCTATTTAGTCAGTATCTCAGGAGTGATCAGCTTCAGGCGAGACTTACGAAAATGAAATAATAGATAAGACTCGTTTTATTGATTTCCGGAAATTGAGTCGAAATTCGGGATGTTACAATTCTTCCACTTTACAAAAATTTCGTCCTCGAAATTTGTACTCCACACTACTCTACTCAAACAAATGGGGGTGCAGACGTCGTATGGCCTTTTCACTTTCCCAAGTGGTTCTTTTTGTATCGTGATGCTCCCAAACAACCTTAACTATCGAGAATGTCTTATTTTTCAGCACTCGATCCTTTCTATCCTCGATTCTGACTGGCCTCTCTATATACGACACTTTGTCGTCCACATCTATCTCTTCATATCTCAAAACGTGGGTCGGATCTAGTTCATATTTCCTCAACATCGACACGTAGAACACGTCGTGCACTTGCGACAGATTGGGAGGCAAAGCAAGTCGGTAGGCCACGTCACCAATCTTCTCCAATATCTCGAATGGCCCGACATATCTTGGACTAAGCTTACATTTCTTACCAAACCGGGACAATCCTTTCATCGGCGACACCTTGAGAAATATATGATCTCCAACACGAAACTCCAAGGGTCGTCTTCTGCGGTCAGCATAACTCTTTTGGCGATTCTGAGCCGTTCTCAGTCTACCTCGAATAATCTCAACGGCTTCTATAGTCTGTTGCACCAACTCTGGACCAGTAATACTTCTCTCACCAACTTCGTCCCAGCACAATGGCGTCCTACATGCTCTATCATATAAGGTCTCAAACGGTGTTGTTGTAGGCAACAATTTCTGAATACTTTGCTGATAACTATTGTTATAGGCAAACTCCACCAAATGCAACTGCTCTTCCCATTTGCCTTGGAAGTCCAACACACAAGCTCTCAACATATCTTCTAAAGTCTAGATTGTCCTTTCTGTTTGGCCATCTGTTTGCGGATGATAGGCCGTGCTGAATTGTAATCTTATTCCTAAAGCCTCTTGCAGACTTTTTCAAAAATTGGCAGTAAACCTGGGATCACGGTCCAAAGTGATCATCACTGGTACTCTATGAAGTTGAACGATTTACCGAACATACAACTCTGCGTACTCTTCCAGTTCCAAGTCCTTTTGCACTGCTAGAAAATGCGCTGATTTAGTCAAGCGATCCACTATCACCCAAATAGAGTCATGTCCTCTTTGACTGCGCGGCAATCCCGTTACAAAATCCATCGTAATATGCTCCCATTTCCATTCTGGAATCTCCAACGGTCACAACAATCCACCTGGCTTGCAATACTGTGCCTTCACTTGTTGGCACGTTAAACACTTGGCCACATGCTTGGCCACGTCCTTCTTCATACCATTCCACCAATAGTGCTGTCTCAGATTCTGGTACATCTTGGTACTCCCTAGGTGGATGCTATACTGACTTCGATGAGCTTCACTCAAGATCTCCTCTTTCAGTCCTTCGTCATCTGGCACACATAATCGTCCTCGAAATTTCAAAATCCCATCCTCTAACACTTAAAAATCTGACTTCCACTTTATTGTGTCCATCCCAACTATCTTTTGGATCTCGGGGCCCGTAGACTGTAATGCCTTAATCTTGACCTTAATTTCTGGTTCAATCCTTAGAGCAGCTAGCAAATTCGATGCTTGGTTCACTTCAAACTTGAACTCCGAATCTCTAAACCTTTCCAACAACGTCCACTCCTCGACCATCAAGTGCGCTATGCTAGACTTGACACTTAAGGCATCGGCGATCTTATTTGCTTTTCCCGGATGATACAAAATGTCGCAATCGTAGTCCTTTAAAAGTTCTATCCACCTACGCTGTCTCATATTCAACTCATTCTACGAAAACAGGTACTTCAGGCTTTGATGATCCGTGTAGATCTGAAACTTCTCTCCACACAAGTAGTGCCTCCAAATCTTGAGTGTGAAGACTATTGCAGCTAACTCGAGGTCATGCATCGGGTAATTCCTTTCATGTTGTCTTAACTAACGCGATGCATAAGCTACCACTTTACCATGCTGCATTAACACGCAATCAAGTCCTCTTAGCGAAGCATCGCTATAAATTTCAAATCCACCAGGTCCTGACGAAATAGTCAATACTGGAGCGGTCGTCAACTTATACTTTAACTCCTGGAAACTCCTCTCACACTTATCGTCCCATTCAAACTTGGTCTCCTTCTTCAGTAATTGTGTCAAGGGCAGGGCTATAGATGAGAATTTTTCCACAAATCGTCTATAATAGTCAGCCAATCCCAGAAAGCTCCGAACCTCCGTTACCGATGTTGGCCTTGGCCACTTAGTCATTACCTCGACCTTTGTTGGATCCACAGAAATTCCATCTCCTGATATAATATGTCCAAGGAATGCCACTTTACTGAGCTAAAACTCGCACTTGCTGAACTTAGCATACAACGTGTGCTCTCTTAACGTCCGTAGTACTTCAGCCAAGTGTATTTCATGTTCCTTAGGGCTCTTCGAATACACCAGTATATCATCTATGAAGACTATAATGAACTGGTCCAGAAATTCCTTGAATACTCTATTCATCAGATCCATGAAAGCGGCTGGGGCATTCGTCAATCCAAAGGGTATCACAGTGAACTCATAGTGCCCATACCTTGTCCTGAAGGCAGTCTTGGGTATATCCTCCTTCTTGATTCTCAACTGATGGTATCCGGTCCTCAAATCTATCTTGGAGAACACTGCGGCTCCTTGTAGTTTATCGAACAAGTCATCGATCCTTGGCAGTGGGTACTTATTCTTCACTGTTACCTGATTCAACTGCCGATAATCTATGCATAATCTTAGCTTCCATCTTTCTTTCTCACAAACAGAACTGGCGCTCCCCATGGAGATGCACTAGGGCGAATGAAGCCCTTGTCTAGTAATTCTTGCATTTGGACCTTCAACTCCTTCAGTTCCGCTAAGGACATCCGATATGACGCTTTCGAAATTGGTTCTGTTCCTGGTGCCAACTCAATCATAAATTCCACTTCTCACTCGGGCGGTAAACCTGGCAATTCCTTAGGAAAAACTTCGGGGAAATTGCACACTACAGGTATATCTTCCAACTTAGATTCCACCATTGTTGGGTCCACAACATTTACCAAGTATCCTTCACATCCTTTGTCCAATAATCTATTCACTTTGAGCGAGAAAATCCAAGGGATCGAGACTCCTACTCGATTTCCCTGAAACTCAAAACTAGAACACCTATCTGGATTAAACTGAATCACACGATTGTTGCAATCCAATACAGCCTTCTGCTGGACTAACCAGTCCATCCCAATGATCACATCAAAGTCAAACATGGTCAACACAGTCAAATTGATACTCTCTTCCTTACCCCCAACGACTATCTTACACTTGGGGCATCCAAACAAGGCTAATAGGCTATCATTCATTAGCGTCGACACACTAAGCCTAGTCTCAAGCAACACTGGTTTTATACTAACCAACTTAACAAATTGCTCTGAAACAAACGAGTGGGTTGCCCCCAGATCAAACAATGCATATGCGGCATGACCACCGAGAGAGATCGTACCTGTGATCACTCCCGGCGTATTCTCTGCTTCTTGGCGTGCCATAGCATAGATCCTTCCTTGAGCGGGCGGTCGACCTTGATTAGTTGGTGGGGGAATCCCAGTCCGATTCTCCATGCGTGGCTGCTGCGGGGGTCCTTGGGGGTTTTGAGGGACGTATCTGAGGATAACTACGAATGTGATGCTCCCTGCTGCCGCACCTAAGACATGCTCCAAATCTGTTTGGCTGGGGATTTGGCTTTCCAATAGCCATTCTCACGGGTGGAGTAAATCGCCTATTGTTCACTGGCGGCCTCCTCACAAAACGACGATTATCCCTACTCTGGGCAAACCGCGATCTTGAGGCGGCTGCCCTCTCCTGTTGGTCTCGCTCAATAATTTGGGCTCGCCTATACATATCTCCATAGTCCTTTATATCATGCTACAGTATCTGACTCCGGAGATCCGGCTTCATCCCATCTCGGAATATCCGAGCTTTGTCCCATGGGTTCTCTACCATGGTCGGCGCGAACTTCGCTAGCCTTGCGAATTCCACCTCATACTGGTCAATCATCATTTGCCCTTGGCGTAGTCGCATAAACTCCATCAACTTCCTTTCTTGAGCAACTTCTGAAAAGTACTTTTCATAAAAACTTTCCACAAACACTGCCCAAACTAACTCCGTTCCTTCTGGGAACACTCCTCCCTTGGTAGCTCTCTACCAATCATTCACACCCTTTTGAAGCTGATACACTGCTAACGTAACTCTCTCAGCATCAGTGCACCCTAAAACATCAAACGCCTTCTCTAGTTCCTCTACCCATCGTAGGGCGGCTTTGGGGTCACTTTTGCCATTAAACTTAGGCGGCTTTAACTTCAGGAACTGTTCCACTAATTGGGGCATCAGTCTAGCCCCTACCGGTTGAGCTTGCCCTTACTGAGCCTGATTCCCTCCATTGCCAGCAATTGCTGCGGCCTCAGTAGCTTGAGCATGGGCTGCGGCTCTTTCCTACGCTTGCAAACCCATAATATGTCCTATCTCTCTCAGGGTCTCCATTACTTCATCAAACCTCGGATCCCTAGCTTCACGATTCCCAGTGCTAGGCTGTCCCTGGGGTTCCTTGCCCCTTCTTCTACTCATCCTTCAGCCCTCACTAAACACCTACCTGTTATAATTCCACTTAGGAATTAGAGACCTAACTCAAGCTATACCAATCTAAGGCCTTAAACAGGTATGGAACAACAACCAACAACCAGTGTGACTTAATACTAGCAACCTCAACATATCACCCAGGAGAATTTATATACTTACCTCTGGTCCTGCCGCACCTGCACTTACGGGTCAGTCAATCAAAGAATCACTCAAGCAATGCACAAACAGTCAGGAGGTACACTTAGCACACGAGGTTACCCTACTGTCTACCCTACTGTCTACCCTTGGTCTCATCACTCCTTATCACTCCAGGCTTCGACTGTATTGGATCGAGCTAATCTCGCTCTGATACCAAAGTCTAACCGGGATGTCATGCCCCGCACCCTTTGCGGCGCGCCATATCCCTCCTCTTGGTCGATTTGAGTGCGACGTCCTAGGACGCGTCGTCGACCCAACACCTAACACAGAGAATCATACACAAGCGGAAGCAGAACAAATAGTAATACCCGGACAAAAAACAATATGAGAACAAGGATATCACAACAGAAATTACTGATTACAAAATATACACTTTTATACATATAGGGAAACCTTTACAATATCCATTTTCAGCCAAAACATACAACCCTAGGTACAACAGCAATAACACGTAACAACCACCACACTAGCCAAAAGGGAGAGACGGCTAAGGAGAACTATTGACAAAAAGGGGAAAGGAGGACTAAATCCAAAAAGTGTCAGTCCTCGCTAAATTGGAAGGGAATCTATCTTAGGGCTCCCAGTCGGGGTCTGAGCTCGACGTTTCTGAAGAACTCTCGGATAGCTCCCGGTCCTCATCTAAACTCACCGCCTCAGACTCGGTCTCCATCTCTGGGTCCTTATCTACCTCCATCGGCTCTACTGCCTCCACGTCCATCGACTCTGTGGCCGGATCCACAATCTCAGGCTCAAAGTCCACACCTTCCAACTCCTCATCCTCCTCTCCTAGCTCAGGTCCCTCATCTATCTCCCAACTCACATCCATCTCCGAGTCGGGGTCAACCACATTTTCATTAGGGTACTGTGGATCTAACTCACCCTCCCGTTGAACGGGATATCCATAGAACGGAGGGGCCCGTACTCCTCCCTAAAACGGTCTCTAAAACACCAGGCCACATACTCGTGGGTCTCAAAATGCGTGGCTCCTACATCTACCCATACTAAAGTGTAATGCCTAAGATACATTTTCCCATTCCCTATGGGGTGGACCGATATGGTGTGCTTGATGTGCTATGGAATCCCATGTCGTACCGATGCATCTGGCACCTCCGGCATCGTTAGGGTCAAGGGTCTGAAAAGTTGGGTTATTCAACCGTGAGACGAATTTCAGCAAATAAAAACCCACTAAACCTAAACTAGGCTAACATGCACCTCCTGACAGGAACGAAATTCAATCAAATAACAACCACTGACCTAGGCTCTCGGTCTCAGATCACACTTACCGATGACCCTACAGGTTAGGCAATTTGAAGTAATAATCAAGCACATACTTGGGCATACATGGCCACACGTGCGTCATACGCATGCTCATGCTCCTTAATGTTCGTGCCACGTGCCAATCACCGAATCTTGCATACCCTCACACAATCCATGCATTCTTATGTATGCCAATGCATCAATGTGATACAAGTGCTCGTATTTGGATTATAAGATGGAACCACTTGGGCACGTCTCATACCATGCCTAGCAATTCCACCACATAATCTAATACTTTACAGATTATCTGATTTCCACGGCCTACTGGCCCAAACTCATATACAACACTTCGTGGCCAGCATAAAAACGCTCCCGGCCCAGTGTCTCTAGCCTGCTACAAAGTGCATGAGGCGCAACACCAATCTTCTTACGAACCAAGCCTGCTACAAAGTGCATGAGACTGGTCGTCTTCTGGACACACCGGGCATCGTCTTGCTACAAAGTGCATGAAGATGGAATCGACCCTAAGACCTTAAGTGATCACACGGCACACTGCCCATTTTTATCTGAACCCAGTGTCAAGTGCATCGGGCAATTAAGGGTGATCACATGCTCATAGCAGACACGCATTCTCGTACAGATTTCATAACATGCCTCACACTCGACACACACATAATGCGCAGCCATGAATGTTCATACTCGGGCAATATGGAATGCACAGGAGCACCAATCATTATATAAGCATAAATCCGATCAAGATCGAATAATGATCCCAAACAAATCACCTCATAATGTGCTCAATTTGCCAAAATTACACTCCACACAAAGTCGTTCACACGATCACATGACATGGCAGAGTACAAATAAACACCAGGGCATCCAATTCACCACAATTAATTACTACGACTAACTCATCAATCAGCCGGGACCATCTCGGCACCTCAATCGAGCTAATCCATCAATTTGCTGACACTAGGCCATTAAAATCCAATGTGGACAGCCACCAATTAGTCTTATCCCGGCATCAAATCCATTTCAATTTCCTCTCAATAGCTCGTCAATGTCGTCCGGCTCTTACCAATCAAACAATAATCCATAATCAATCTCAATCAACCTAATTATCTACTAATTACTCACTAACAACACCCTAACCCGATCTAAAGGGCATTATCGTCCTAATTAGGGTTTAGTGAATAATACTCACTTAATCTCGGGTCACGGCGATGAGAAACGGTGGCTAATTATAGGTGAACGGCAAACCGACGGCGGCGTTTTTGGTGAATGGCGGCGGACAGTGAGCGGCGGCTCACGGACGGTGGCACTCACGTCGGCGACGGCTCACAGATGGCAAGGCGAGGGAGGTCGGTCGACGGTGCTGTGGTGAACGGCGGACGGTGGCGCTCACGGGCGGGTGGTACGGCGGCAACGGCGGGCGAACGGTGGCAACGGCACTCACGACGGTTGCATGGTCGAGAAGAGAGAGAGAGAGAGAGAGAGAGAGAGAGAGAGAGAGAGAGAGAGTGGCGGTGAGGGGTGAGGTGACGGCGGTCTCGATTCTGGCGGTGGCGTCACGGCGGCGGTGCGGCGGTCTTGGCGGAGGGGAGTGGCGGCCGGCGGAGGAGAGAGCAAAGGGAGAGAGAGAGAGAATGGCTTGGCTTGGTCAAGAAGAAATGAAGAGAGAGAGAGAGAGGGAGAGAGTTTATAGTGGGGTGGTTGGGGTAGGTGCCACATGTCACTCATCCAAGCCCTTTGACTCTCTTACCCTTGATCCAATGGCCACCATTTTTCCTAGTCCAATAATTGAAGGGCAATGTGGTCTTTCTTCACTCCACTAAGGCTTGTCTCTTGTTCTTAAATTGCATTAATTAATCATCCAATAATCCTCAAAATTCGGAACACTACACAAGGTTTAGGGGCAAAGTCGTCATTCATCCGATTCCGGGTCGAAATTCCATTTTTCGACCGGACTAACCCTCTATATAAATGGCCACTATATTTTGACGTCGTCCAAGCGAAACTAGTCTTGAAAGCTCTCGAAAATCGACCTCGAAATCCGGACCAAATTTCATGATCAAACTAATTAAATCGCAATTCTCAAATCTCTTACTAACGGGCGGCTGTTTAGGGGTTACGCGTATCGACCTAAGGTTATCTGAGTCACGACGGCCTCGATCTCCGGGAGAACGAGAGAAATTATCACTAGTTCCTGAGATCACGATCATTCGGTTTAAGTTCGGGACCGGTTGGCTATATGCACTTTCGGTCTTACAGAATCACCTGCTATCCGATCGTACATTATTGGCCTCGGCCAAACCAAGTCTGTTACCTTCCAAAGATCGGCCTGCGTTAGCCCAAAATATTTCCTTGTTGTTTCTCGGAATTGGTGTCCAATTTATGATCGGGTCCTTGGTCTATGTACCGTTATCCTAGTTAGCCATTCCCATTTGGTTAGTATCCCAGGAGTGATAAGCTCCGGGCGAGACTTACGAAAATGAAATAATAGATAAGACTCGTTTTATTGATTTTCGGAAATTGAGTTGAAATTCAGGATGTTACATAGGTTCGAGTCCGCGATAAATGATATCTAGCTGGCGATCGAAGATAGGTTCGGGTCCTATGCAAGTGATTTTCCCTCTAATCACGGCAACCGAAGGTAGGTTTTGGTTCGCGACAAATGAAATCCAGCTGGCGACTGAAGATAGGTTTGGATTCTGTGCAAGCGATTTCACCCTAGTCATGGCAACAGAAGGTAGGTTCGGGTCCACGACAAACGGAATCCAGCTGGCAACTAAAGATAGATTCAGGTCCTGTGCAAGTGATTTCTCCCAGTCGAGGCGGCTGAAGAAATGTTTGAGTCCTTAACAAACGAGATCCAGTTAAGGCGACCGAAGATAAGTTCGGGTCCTAGACAAGTGATTTTCCCTAGTCAAGACGACCGAAAAAAAGTTCAGATCCTAGATAAACAATTTCCCTCGTCAAGGCGATTGAAGATAGGTTTGAGTCCGAGACGAAGGAAATTCAGTCGAGGCAACTGAAGATAGGTTCGAGTCCTTGATACCTGGTACCAACTATCTGGAATTACTTTACTCTTTGGCAAGGTAAGTAGCCCCAGGTACGTTTTTATTTGCTTTAGCACTCATCATCTTATCGTATAAAAAATGAGACTCACATTCTCGTAAAAAATAGCATTTATTGAGTATGCGTGGGCCAAATTTAGGTGCCATTTTGTCTTTGAACATAATCTCTGTGAGTACAATCTCTACGAGATCACTTTCAAAGAAGAGCAACTGTTAACACCTATTTTTAATTTGCCCAAAAAAATTAATTGCACAAAATTTAGGAATTAATTTTCTTTAATTCCTAAAATAAAAAATATTTCTATTTAAATGCATTGCATATAGAAATTAGGCATATTTGTATTAATAATGTCTATTAAAATGTTAAAAAAAAAAATCTAGTCGGGCCGGGTCGGGGCTGGGCCGACTCGGCCCTTTTCTTTTATCTCTTTGCCCCTCCGCACGGGCCCAGCCTACCTTTCCTTTTCTTTTCTTCCCCCTAGCCCAGCCCGGCCTCCTTCTTCCTTCTCCCCCCCGTCGGCCCAACGCCCCCTTCCTTTCTCTCCCCTTCGCACGACTGGGCCCAGCCCTAGCCCAGCTTCCCCTTCTCCTTCTCCACCTGTCCCTTTCGTCTCCCCTGTTCTCCCCTGTGCTGGCCGCAGCATGACGATCGCTGGAGCAGCGCCGCCCTGTCGCCATTAAGCCAAAGGAGAGCTAGGCGAGCACGCCAACGAGACTGGTCTTAATGGCCAATCTCGTCCGCCCCGGATTCCTGACCTCTCTCTCTTCTCTCTTCCTTTGCCCCCTTGTCACAGAATCGGCCCCCCTTCTGCACCGGCCTATGGCCGCGAAATTCGCGGGAAATAGGCCAGTGCAGGCCGTCGTCAGCTGACGATGGGGAGCCGAGCAGTGGCCTGAGGCCACTATAAAACCAAAGGAACAAAGAGAGAGAAGGGGTCGGCCGAAGAGAGAAAAGAAAAAAACAGAGCGAGAGAGTGAGAGAGAGAAAGAGAAACAGAAGACGAACCGAGGACACGCCGGAGCCAGGAGAGGACCAGCAGTGTCTTCATCGCTCGCGGAGCAGCCTGAGAGCTGACCAAACGTGTTGTTGACCGGTGAGTGTCCCTCGGGGAGACCTGCCTCTGTTTTCCCCTGTTTTCAATCACGGTTTGGCCGGGACTTGCGCCGGCCTTGTTGCGTGATTCCCGGCCCATGCCAACACCGGTCCTGATCTATGGTCTCAGTTGGAGACGAGCCGCAGCCGTCGGAAATCACCCAGCCGCCGAAGGTCGGATTAGGCCATTTTTTACCGCGCGCGCCATGTGTTCTGTGACATCCTGAAAATTTGGTCTATTTGGGATTTATGAAATACTGGATTTCATGAATGTACTCGTAGTTAGTTCTCGCCTGGAATTAATCATTCCTGGGATGCTAACCATTAGGGGAAGGCTAATAGGGGAATTAAATTCGTGCGACTAAAGAAAATTTGATCGTGAATTGATTTTCGACCATAAAATTACTGAAGTGATATTTTGAGCCACCGTTGGCCAATCCAAGGATAGTCAGGGGTCAGTTCGCCACTGTCATATTAGTGGATCACGAGTGATTCCGTTGGACTACGAAATGACTTGACGAATAATCCTGAACCTATACCGAACGATCGTACCCCTTGGAGCTAGTGATTGATCTTCATGATTTTAATGACAACCGAGGTCGTCACGTACCGAATGAACTTGCACGTGACTCGATTTATTGTCAATTATGAGTCGAGTATGCGAATTTCCCCAATAAGCCGCCCGTTAGTTTAAGAAACACTCGAGTTGGGTTTAATAAAATTTAATTATTGAATTTAGCCAAAATTGAACATCGGAAAATTAGGAAGTCACGACGGAACATTAGGATGACGTTGCGGAAGACACGTGTGATTTTTGGGTGTGCTCGAATCTTTCAGAAAAATTCAAATTGAGCAAGAAATTGAGAAAGTGACCATTTTACTCCTAAGAATTAATAAAGGACAAGGGGCATTTTAGTCATTTTTGTGTTTGCGTCAAAACTTGGTCACAAAGTTTGACCAAACCTTATTTCTCTCTCTCATCTCATGCCTCTCTCTCCATTTCTCTCCCTGTCCCTCCCGAACTCTCCCTCACCGTGAAGCCCCCACCACCGGACCGCCATCGCATCATTGCCGATTTGCTGCGCCATCCATGCTGCCCTCATGCTGCCACCACCAGCCTCACCGCCGTCTCTCTCTCTCTCTCTCTCTCTCTCTCTCTTTCTCGGTCTCTCTCTTCCACTCTTGGCCATGGACACCACTGGCCACCGCCACGAGTTGTCGCCGTTCACCATTGAGCCGATCGTCGCTGCCGTCGCAAGCCGCCGTTAGATATTGATTTTGCCGTCGCTTTCGCTCTAACCGTGATAGTTTAGAACTTGATAAGTCGCAATCTAACTCTTGCCTAGGATGTCGGGTATTTTCGGACTCGTTGGATGCGGTTTAAGGTGATTTAGAGGTTGATCAAGGTGTTGATCATGATTGTTGGAGGCTGATCATGGCTGTTAGTGGCTGATCATGACTGTTAGTGGCTGTTTTGGGTTGGATTAGACGTCTGGGAATGAATTTTGGCAGTTGAATTTCGGTAGAAATCGGTTCGGGTTTGAATCCGTGAAGTTCGGTGTGAATCGCGGATTCACGGGTATTGTACGTCTTCGATTTGCTATTTTTGTATAGAATTTTGTGGGCCGAATTTGAGAAATTTTTCTTCATGAAAGTTGTTCCCAACATCTTTAAGTATAACATAATTTAATTTGGGAATTTTTGGAAATCATTTGAGGCCATTTGGAAGTCCATCTTTGGACCGAAATGGGTCTGTCCGATTTACTGTTTACTTGACCTTCGGGTTTGTTCGAATTTTTATAAATTTTTCCAAGTCTATTTTCAAAATACTTCCTTCATGAAAATTGTTGGGGACATTTGTGGCTATGACATATAAAAATTTCAAGGCTTTTTAAGGTGATTTGTGTATTGAAAGAAATATTTTTTGAGGACAAAACGGTCTGTTGGAGCGAGTTGCTTTTCATTTGACTTCAAGTGACCAAAAGAGGTGCTTATAGTTGGAACTGGGTTTCGAGTTCTTCACAGAAAATGTTTAGCAAGATGTTTTATGGAACGTATTCAAATTTCAGAATTTTTAGAGTTCGTTTATTATTTATTTGAATGGAATTTCGGTTACTGTGCAAACTGCCCAATTTTTACCTCGATTCTTTGGATGTTTGTTTTGATGAGTGGAATGGTGTGGGTGTCGGGGTTGAATAGTTGCTGCCTTATGACTAGAATTTAGGCTTGAATTTGAATGTGTGATATATGAGTTGATTTGAGGATAAAATGAGGATGTTTCAAGGCTAGAGTGAGATTGAATAGAGGAATGTTGTGGGATGGAATTAGCGAGCTTAGGGCTTGACTTAAGGACAAATGGCGTCAATTTGGTGTGTGCTAGTATGGCTAGATTGTGGTGTTTAATAGGTTTGGAAATGTCGAAATTATACCTATGAACATGGCTGTGTTCGTGGGCCCATGAGCGGCCTTGTGTGTTTATTGAACCGTGATTTGATGGATTGAAATGTGCTTGATTATGTGCACACGTGGGCCAGATTGAGTTAATTGTTGAAATTGACCATGTCGAATGCTGAATGAGCATGTTTTACGTGTTAATTGATGCATGCACGGGTCACGTGTGATGGGCCAGTTGGGTGTGGTATATACGTGTCGAGCATGCGCATGAGTAAGAAAGTGATTGTGTGTGTGTGTGGCATGGCATGAGAGATTGTGAAAATTGTGCCGTCCTAAGGCGTGTTACGCGGGACGATGCCCGGTATTACCGGAAGACTGCCAGCTTGAAGCGTGTACTTCAATGCGGGTTGTGCAGTAGGTGTGTAAGTGTGAAAATGGGATCGGGTCGGGTATCATAAGCTCGGGCAGTGATCATGTAGGTCTATTGCATTTGGCACAGGTTGAGACTTGAAAAAGCAAGAATGAGAATCGGTCTGAGGCACGATTAGCTCGAGTGAAACCGGGATTGGACCGAGGCATTATAAGCTCGGGCTCCGATCATGTAGGCCTGTCGCATTTGATGCGGGCCGAGGATTGGGATTGGGCCGGGTATCATAAGCTTGGACAGCGATCACGTAGGTCTATTGAATTTGGCACAGGCTGAGGCTTGAAAAAGCAAGAATGAGAATCGGTTCGAGGCACGATCAGCTCGGGTGAGACCGGGATTGGACCGAGGCATTATAAGCTCGGGTTTCGATCATATAGGCCTGTCGCATTTGGTGCGGGTTGAGTATTGGGGTCAGGCCTGAAACTTGTGATGCTTAGGTCGCGATCGAGGCCTGAGACGTGTATGGGTACGCAGGTCGAAAGTGGTGTGATGAATGGTCACAGTGTGCCTGAGGCGTGTACTTCAACGCGGGTCACTGGCGAGGAATATGAAAAAGAGATAATGAGAACGGAATGAGTGCACGACATGAGAATTTTGCATATGCTTGTGATAGTGCGTGAAATGCCTGCTATGCGATAATTTGGCGCGTATGTGATTGTGTTTTGTGATTGTCTAGAGGTACATGATAGCCTAGGTAGGGTTTAGGTTGCAACTTATTGATAAGTGTCTCATGGTTGTATAAATCAAACCATTTCAGATATCCCGCCTGCACAAGGAATTAGTCGCCACTACCGTCGCCAGAATGTTTTGGTACAGGCATGCACACCGAGGATAATTTCATGGAGTACACCCTGAATGGGCACTGTACCGAGGACGCAAAGATTAGTGAGGAGGCAATGAGCTAGTGTTCGTGTAGTACCGTTTTTGGTAGGTAGGGTAATTGCCTCTTTTTGGTGTATGGTATTTAAGGTAATCGTAGTGGGTATACATATAAATTTTATGGACTCAAAGAATGGCGGACGGGTATAAGTGTACTTGTATGTAGTGTTAGTGGTCTGCCCTGGGAATCAATCAAGGTTGATACTCTAATATTAGTCGTGGATTAGGTTGTGTCGGAATACCGACATTCACTATACTTAGGTAGTTATAATGTCTTGCTAGAGACCGCTTATGACTTGTGGGCCAAAAAGGGTTTTAAGTACACTGCTAATGTTTAGTGAATCTATAGGGTCGCACACAAAAAGCGAACTGAATTAATATTTTCTGTGCGCCGGAATCTACTTAAAATAAGAAGTAGATTTTTAATTTATTCTCCTATTCAACTTATCTACGCGGTCGTGCACGTTATGAGATATCAATTAAAGGTGGACGATTTGGCGGGCCCAAATCGCCTGGCCCACTTCTTTTAATTCCGCTAGATAATGAGGTTGTATAAATAGATAGAGAATTGTTCTCTGTCTAGGGTTTTTGTTTTTCGACAGAGTATCGAAAATCAAAAGGCGTTAAAGAAAAAGAACTTCATGATCTTTAGCTAGCACTTGGATCGTCGGAGACTTTTGTTCGCGTGTGTGGATACCGGTAGAGGCGCAACACTTAGGGCGCTAATCCAGACACAATTAACTGCTAATTTTCGTTCGATTTGCAAAATGTACGTACCGAACTTTTATCTCGATTTTAATATACACATGGATCCTGTCTAGGGTTCTATATTCCGCTGCGTTGTTTTTCGTTGATGAACCCTACATGTAGATGCTGTAAATATATATATATATATGATAATGAAATGTTTGTAAGCGTTGGCGGTTGGGCATGCAAGTTTAATTCTGGGGTTCTCCAATTTATTGTTCGGGTTTAAATTATTTGTTTCCGTTACGATTGACTCTGATGCGAAACCGTTGAGTCGGCGATGTATTTTTGGGATATCGCATCGTTCGACTTATGGAAGTGAGGTGTGGAAAGCATTAGATTTGAGTCGGGGCGTGACATGTTCGATGAAATGCCCCAGTGAAACAGGTTCGATTTTGGTCGCTGGCTGGCGAGGGAGTGGTTGGACGGCGAGCCAGGCGGTCAGCGACGTTGGTGGCGGTCCCAGGGGCCGATTCGGGTGGTGGCGTCGGTCTAGGTTGGCCGACGAACGGCCAATTTTGGCCCTGCCGGCGTCCTCTCCCCGCGGGTCTGTAAGTTCAGGTCAGATTCGACCTGAATCAGCAGATCCTACCCGGGTCAACGCCCGGGTCGGATCCGTTGACTTGGGTCGGTTTCGATCGATCTGGATCAGCCGATCCGACCCCGGTCAACGCCCGGGTCGGATCCGTTGACTCAGGTGGGTTTCGACCGACCCGGATCAGCTGACTTGACCCGGGTCAATGCCCGGGTTGGATCCGTTGACTAGGGTTGGATCCGACCGATCTGAATCCGTTGACTCGGCCCGTTTTAATATTATTTTTTTAAAAAATTAAATTAAAAATTAAAAATTTCCGTATTTATTTATTTTTTTAAAAAGTTTTTTTTAAATTAAGTAATTTGTCTGAGGGTTGTAACTTATCGTTATTTTATTATGCATGTTTTCTTTAATCGCATAAGTCGCATGTTTTAATTAAATAAACCTATAAGATCGTGTATTCATGCATATCTTTAGTTAAATTTTTAACTGCATGAACTGTTGTGTTTTGAATGTTATCTGACTTAGTTAGGACGAGAACCTTAGGCTGCATATCTACTTTAACTGTTAATCGTTTTTGATTATGCACTCGTTTAATCACCGTATATGTTAGAAGAAAGGTCCTAAAATCAATCCAAATTGCTTGACAAATGTTTTAAAAAAAAATCAAAATGGTAAAAAGGTATCGAAAGATTAGTTATTCAACTAATGTAACCAAGTCCCCAAGCTCAGTCAATATTTGATTCGTAGGAATATGGTGATTCTTCCATCACCCTGTTTGGGTTTCTAATCGACCCATTCTAAATCGATTAGTTGCGACTCTTTTTTGTAAACCACTTGCATGTTAAAATCTAAACCCTAAGTCGCGATATGGTATAGGCTCGGGAGAGCCTAAGTTAAGTCTTGAATTTAGACTTAGTACGTACCAGGCGAACCCCTCGTTTTTTAGCACGTTTAAAAAATTCTGGGAGGTCGGTCACGACAGATGATGATATATTGTTTAGGTAACTCGCCGTACTAAGCGCATCTGTCATAAATCTCCTAGCCATATCAACAGTAGTGAGCATTTTATGGGCCATCTCTAGTAATGCTTTGTTCATCAACTTTGCAACCTGTTGTGGTTCACTAGCACTAGTGCAGTGTCTCACTATGCCTTCCCTCGTGGATAATTCATTTAACAACTTTGAGCAAAACTCTATATTATTGTCAATGCACACATGCTTGATCGTTTTACGAGTCTCCTTTTAGATCAAAGTTCTCAACCGCGTGATTCTGACAGTAGCATCAAACTTGTGCCTCAGCATAAACACTCATATCTTCCTTGAGTAGTCATGAACAATTGTTCTCATAAATCTAGCACTTTTCCTCGAAGGAAATTGCGACAACCTGCGTAGTCATGAACTGCACTGTCCGTCGTTGATTTAAATCATATCACTTGCATACATTCAGTAACAGATTTCTTTCACTTAAAACCTTCAGGCTTCTCTCATTAATGTACCTCAAACATATATGCCACAATTTAGATTCTCAAGCAGATGTATTCAATATCTCTGCGGCAAAATTCGTCACTGTCTCACTTCAAAGCTCTTACAAGCCACTATGCTTGATTCCTTTCATTAGAACAACCTTCAAAATTCCACATTTTGAAGAATATCGACACTCAGCTGAATCCAGGACACTCGAGAAAACTATGTTCTTTTTCAACTCTGGAACATGCCTTACTCCAGTTAATGTCCTCATGATACCATCATGCATTCTGATTCTAACGTTGCTAACATCTATATCATCGCACTTAGAATTGTTCCTCAAGTACACTTTACTACTATCTGTGCACTGATAAATAGAAAACTAGTTCTTATTTGGTGTAGTATGAAAAGAGCAACCAGAATCTATAATCTATCCATCAAACGATAAATAATCAGTGACAGACAAGATATAATCATCATTATCTGAATTACTGTCAGCTATAGCAAAAACATTATCCATAGACTTAACTCTAATTCCCTTACCCTTGTCATTTTTCAACTTAAAGCAATCCCTTCTAAGATCCCCTTTTGCCACAACTCTAACAGACAACACCATTAGTCCTAGATTGATTGCGTCTATTCTAGTTTATACCACTTTTGCTAATGTGTACCAGTTCTTCCTCTATTTTCACCTGCTAAAGATTCCTTTCTACGGATATCCTCACTTAGAATCAAATCTCAAACCCTATTAAACGTCAAACTTGTTGACTTAGAGAAATTACTGGCAACAGTAATAGTAACATTCCAACTATTAAGCAATAAGGATAATAGAATTAAAGCACATACCTTATCTTCAAAGTCAATTTCAACTAAATTCAATTGACTAATGATCGGATTGAATTCATTAATATGATCATCAAATAATGCACATTTACCCTTCTTTAAGTTAAATAGATGTCACATAAAGTAGATCTTGTTGATCGCAGAGGGCTTCTCGTACATATCCGACAAGGCTTTCATCAAACCGACTGTGGTCTTCTCTTTCACGTTGTTAAATGTGATGTTATGAGCCAACGTTGGCCAAATAACACTCAAAGGTCATCTATCCAGCAATTCCCAATCAGCTTGCTTCATTGTTTATGCCTTCTCTCCAGATAGGGGCAAGTGCAATTTTATCTGATACAGATAATCCTCGATTTGCATCTTTCAGAAACCAAAGTCCTTCCCATCAAATTTGTTGATTTTCACTTTCCCTTCCTCTGTTGCTATCGATCTGCTTTGACTCAGCCAAGCATAGCTTTGACACCAATTGTTGCGAAAGCAAGTGACAGGATAATAAATTTGACAAAATAAGAAAATAAATTGGACACCAGATTTACATGATTCGTTTATAGTGACTTACATCCACGAGAAGAGCAACAAGAAATTCCACTATAGACCAAGCGATATAACGGAAATTACAATTACACTCAAGTCACTTAAACACTCTCAGTGTTTCCGAAACTCCAATTACACCCAATAAGTTACGCAGCGTTTAGCCTCATAATTACTCATGAAATAATTTTTCAATTTATGAAAAAATTATACATAAATCTTATTACAAGATTTAATCGACTTAAACACTTAAATTCTTGGTGCAATTGACGAACAAAAACCCACGAGAATAACCCACACCAAGCACTCGCCTGAAAACGGCGCCTCAAGACTTCCCTCTCGACAGCCATGACGTTCCATGCTACCTATGCGGAAGCACACGATGAAGTCCTCTGCACCTCAACAGCTGGTCAAAGGAATCCCACTATCCAAATATATATAAAAGAAACACTCTTGACTGGTCTTCAAGTCCACACGTCGGACTTTACGATTCTTCAACGTGACTCCCTCACGAATTAGGAAAGAATATTTCTGATTCTTTTATTTCTTCTTCTTTCTCTAATCCGAGTTTCTTTTTCTTTACACCTTGGCAACTCCAATTGCAAAGAGACATTATGTGCCCATCTTTCTTTGCTCAATATTTCAAACATCCACGTAAATAATAATTCATCATGGGTTGGGCTTAGTTCGCAAGCTCAAACTTGAAACATAATTTTAACACACCATCATTATAAAAACGTCATTATAAAAACCACCCAATGGCTAGCAGAAGCCCTTCCGAAAACACAATTAAAATGTTGTCTTTTTATCTTTAAAGCTGTCTCCACTGTATTTTCAATTTCCTTGGCTGTTGATCTTTATGTCTTCAGTTGGGTATCAATGTAATATGCCATCGATGAGGTTCAAGTACAATTTCCTATTGTGGATTGATGCTGCCTTAAATCAGCGGCTGGCTGAATTTGTTTGAACCAATTGTACCGCTCAAGTTTTTAATCGATCAACTATTGTCGCAATTTAAATCTGTACTGCTTGGCTGAAGCAAGTGGATTTTTTCCTTTCACCTGGATATCTCCTATCCGAAATCATCGCTGAACCCAATCCTATTTCATAAAAAATCGAAGAGCAACATTTGGTAGATTATATTTCGCTACAAAATCGATTCCGGTGAGACAAGTTGTCAAATCTTTCTTGCTAGTCTTAGATTGCGAACAGATGTTATTTTAGTCCCAATAATGGGCAAGCAAGCCCTCGCATATCAAAATGGCGCCAAAACACTTTATTGATTGTCTTTGATAAAGCTTGATTACTGTTGACACGGCGACGTTATCATGCACCCTCTATTGTTTATCAGTACAAGCATATTGCCGCATGGACAACATCGCAAGCATCACATTCTTATTTTTCTCACTCACGCTTCCTTTGGCGTTGAAGTTCGAAACGAATGTCGTCGGCTACATTCCGTGCATCGTTAGCGATGCCGAACAGGCCCCGTTGAGAGAAACCGACGCAGTACAAGCCATTTTCTCCTTTCCATCGGTCCCGGACCTTGGTCATACCAGCATCATTGAAAAGTTCATCTCCGCCCTAATTAAAGTTACCATAAATATTAAGAATGAACATAAAGGACTTAAGGAAATGAACGAACATAAATGAAATTTACCTGGAGCCATTCCCGTACATTGCTTCTGTAGCCGGTGGCAAAGATTATGGCCTCATATTGACTTGTTGTGTCATTTATAAACGTGACCAGCTTCCCTCCAATGCTTTTGATGGAGGGGAAAACCTACATCATTTGCTTTATTATAACTCGAGAAGGTTTAACATGCTTTTGATTAGATTTTAAATTCTATTTCAAAGAGAAAAACACCTTTAATTACTTAATCTACCTTGATTTCGCCCTTCTTGATCCTTTTCATTGCCCCGACGTCAATGGTGGGGGTTCGTCCGGTCGCTGCTTTCTGATGGAACGGACCATTTTCCGCCCTCCGAAGGCCGTACTTGGAGAAGTCACCATACTTTAGCTTGCTAAGCAGCCTCATCAAGAGGTCGACAATTTGGTAAGGAAGAAATTTTAGCAAAACCATGCCAATAAACACCATTTCCTTGGTAACAACTTCTACCTGCAAATCCTCTTTATTAGCTTATACTTGTTATTTATAGAATATGATTATTTGAATATATGGGGAGCAAATACTATATGAGATTTATTGTTGATAGTGTCAAGTTTATTCGCTACTTAACGGGTCATATGAACATTTTATAATGTTCATTGACAAGCATGTCGTCCTCTCGCTCCTTTACCAGTCATTTGTGTTGGCATATATTCTAAATGAACTATGAAAGAAATAGGCAACTAATGCTAGCGCATTCCTTTTATAGGCATGAAATTGAATAAATCTCATAAGGATGGTTGATCTATCACCAACTCAGATGGAAAAATGCATGAATTATAGAAAGAGTCTGCATACGGGACTTCGAGCAACAATGGAAGTGTTGGCACCATAGCTCCACAAATCGTACGCAATCTCCATCCCTGAGTTCCCACAACCCACCACCAACACGTTTTTTCCTCTGAATTCCTTCCCATTCCGGTAGTTGCTCGAGTGCATCACCTCCCCGCCAAAGCTCTCTAAGCCATCAACCTCTGGCATCACACCCTTGCTGTTCTCCCCACTCGCCACCACCAAGAACTCCACCACGTAGACCTCCTGCTCGCCCGAGCCCATGTTTCTCGCCAGGATCTGCCATTTGCCGATTCGGTTGTCGTACGACGCGGTCTCGACGGTCCGTCGGTAATACGGCTTGATCTCGAAATATGACTTGTAGTTGTCGAGGTATTCGACGAATTGGTTCCTAGGGACAAAGGTGGGTGAATTGGAGGGGAAGGGCATGTGGGGGAGCTCACAGAATTGCTTGGCCAAGTGGAGCTTCAGTCGATCGTACGACCTCCTTCTCCAAAGAGAGGCGGAACAATCCTCTCTCTCGAGCACGACGTTGGCGACGCCAAGGCAGTTCAGGCATGCCGCTGCCGATAGGCCTGAAGGGCCAGCGCCAACAATGGCCACCACAACCTCTTTCTCGTTGGCCTTGTCCATGGATGATTTGGTTCTCTTTGATTCAGCAGCGATGGTGCTCTCAGGGATGTGGTTTTCGCAGATACAAGCTCGTGCGCTTTTTGTACGCCCTTGTATGCACTTGTCGTAATTAATTTTAGCTAATATAGAAAGGTCCATCTTAGTTTAAATTGGCAGGTCCAATGTTGGAAAAAATGGAAAATATTATACAGTCGCCATTAATCCTCTTCCTAATATGACAGTAATTTGGATTCTTTATTATATTCAGTGTTGATTTTCTAGCAAGGAATCGAACAGGCAGGTAAAGATTGGCCATTTAAGTTAAGAATATCCGATTCTGACCAAAAAAACCAAAAAAGTCAAGTGTATCCTACCAAAAAAAAAAAAGTTAAAGAGTATGAACATCACTTCGGAACTATACTATCCAGCTTGACTCTTCTTTAGAACTTGTCTTGTTGGGAATAAGTCTATACTGACGCTACGTTCAGCGAGTAAATCAAGCAAAATATTACTTAGAGAGAGAAATCCAGAAATTCAATATTGATGATAACGTTCTGTTCTTTAAAAAGAACCTTAAAACAAGCTTATATATCCTAAACCAAACCCCACTAGGACTATAAAGCATAAAATATCAAAATTATAATACTGCCCTTAAAATTAAAACTCATAAAAAAATTAAAATAATAGAAAAACCCATGTAAACGATCTCAAATCGCTAAAATTTATCGTTAGTCACAGTTAAAAGCGGTGAGTTATGTTCAGATTGCTGTTTCGCTTCAAACGATCAAATTTGAGTCCGATCCGATGTCGTCAATTGGATTCGCTGGTTCTAGTCGCATCACTTTTTCGCTTTCCGTTTAGACTTCTGTCTATCCAATCGGTTCAGAAATGCATCATTAATAGATTCTGTATCACATGCGAGGAAATAACTGTCTAATGTACAAACATTCATAAATGCCAGATTTCATTCTCCAAATGGAGTTGTGTACCACATTTGGTTCTCCTAATTTATACGTTTACCTTGTACTTGACTCGGCAATGTCAATCTACGTGCCGTACTTGGGAATCCGTATCCAAAATTTTTCTTTTATAGGAACTTATCTTAATTCGGCATTGGTTGTTATTTTTCGTGATTGGAAAAAATATTAAAGGAGTTGCATTAAAGAAAGCAATCATGTGACGACTTATTATAGGAAAAATATAAGTTACGGATTGAATTCTTTTACCCAAAGTAGACCCTTTTGAATGGATTTTTTTTCCCTATTGATATACTTCTTTAAATTTGTTTCCTTATTTAGGTCTCTCTTACAGACATCGATCCTTGTATACTCAAGAAAAAACCTATGAACGGGCACAAGAAGTCCTGTGAAGTTTAATGAAACTTTTCGATGTAAAAATGATTATCGATAGAATTATTGTCACTAGGAATAATGGTAATCTGATTCTTTAGTGTGAAATTACCTTGTATCTTTCCATAACGGACAACGCGTGTTTCCCCAAAACCGGGGATTTATCTGCATAGTGAAAAACCTTTCACCGAAAGTAGATTTTTTGTTTTTTTTGTTTTTAGGGAAATGGTCAAGGGAGAAAGAATCATTTTCAAGATGAATTGCTCGGTTCGCAGTTCGGGTTTGACCAGGGGAAAGGATTTTTCATTTTTCAAAGCCCCAGTAGGGAGACGAATTTCGCTCTATCACCATCTTGGTCAGCTTCTTGGACTTTCGGCAGCAATTGCTTGCAAAGTCCGCGCACAATTCTTCTCCAGTTGATGACTTCAATAGAATAGAAAGAAGAAATTACTACAATCGAGCTTTCAATAATTATTCCGCTAAAGAGTGGTCGAGAAGTTTGAGCCAACCCTTCCATTCCCATCCATATTCACCCGTTTCCAGTGCTTACTCGATTAGTCATAACGGGAGGGTCGTTCCAAGTCCATTCGGGTATGTTTGCCTCGACGATGGCAGGAACGATGGTAACACGATGAAGAAGCAGGAGATGGTGAGCTTCCGTGATGTAATGCCGAGGTTAGAGAAGACGAGATTGCACGCTAGTTCGACGCATCAAGAACAAGCAGATGAGTCTCTCAAGCACAAGGATGTTCCTTTCATAGATTTCCTTGGTGTGGGGATTTCTTCTTGATATGACTATTGATCACTAGAGAAATTTTCCCAGATAATTATGCTTGTCGTTTTTCTTTTCTGATGATCTAATCAACTAAAAAGTAGTTTGAGGATTTCACTTAAACTTTTTTCTTGTTATAATTTACATGTTTATTAGAAGCGATTAACAGATTAATCAAGTAGTTCTATACTAGTCTGATGTTCATGCAGGTTATAGCATATCTGTGATCTGGTCTTTGTCTTATTGCTTGAACTAATTAATGTTTGTTTTGCACTCCCTCCTGTTCTATGATTCGACTTGTAATAAGGGTTCTGCGAGTCATTTTCTTCTCTTTCTTCAGTAAGTTAATCGGTGTGTGTTTTGTATTACATTTCCTCGTCCCATTCCCATCAACGTATTTATACCTGTTTCGCGAAATTGATATTTATTTACAAGATAAATCTATTGGAAAGGAACCTTCCTTGTTTCTAATTTGAGGATATAAATGCACCTGTATCAAACTTAAACCTGTTCTCAGACATCCACTTTGATTTTTAATGGAGTTAGGTAGCAATAATAAATGCTCCAATATCTAAAGCTGTCCATGCATAAATGAACACCACAAAGCTTAGGTTTGCGAGCTAATTGAGTTTGGTAATTACATAAATAGAATATAACAAACAGATAAGAAGAAGACAGATGCATAAGCACATTATTATGAATTAAAGGATTTTTAATTGCCTTCTTGACAACAAGATGGTCAAGCTGCTCTATGCATGTGTGGACATGGAGGGGCAACAAATTGCAAAACTTCAACTACTTACATTTCATCGGTGAAACTATCCACGAGAACTGGATTGCTTTCGACTACATAGTATCGTCAAAAGACTATCTATCAGAAATTGCTAACCTTTTCACATGGTCGGTGACTTGTTAAACACCAAACAAAGTTTCAATATATATATATATAATTGTTAAAAGTGACTTTTTCACTGCCGTCAGTGAAGTTTTCCTATATATTTGGAAATATAGGCGTACATCTATTTGTGACTAGCAAATTTTTCGGGTGATTAGTAGTAAGTTTCAATGAAAGAAAAAAATTCAGAAAAATTTTAAAAACTTTGCAAAAATTATCCTAGTGAGGGTGGCTCTCGCCCTTGCCTAGGTGAAGACCTATAAGGGTTGGCCTGGCCAGATTTGGCAAAGGGGGCTCTTGCTAGCGCTCGGCCTTACCTAGGTAAGGCCGACCCTCACTTGTGGATAGCGAGGCTGGTGACCAGCGATTGGCCACTGGCAAAAAGAAAAAGGAAAGAAAACGAAAGAAGAAAGTTTAGAAAAATTTTCAAATATTATTCACGTCAGTGCCGGCCGTGCAACGCGGGACGGCCGACGTCCACATAACGATTTCTATCCAAAATTGATCGGATGGATTACATTAACAAATTGTCAGAATGTTTGAGACTAAATTCGTCAACATCAGCGATTTCTATCCAAATTGGTCGGATGGATTACATTAACAAATTGTCAGAAGGTTTGAGACTAAACTTGCTAAATTGAAAAGTTAAGAACTGAATTAGCATAAGTGCAATAAATGTAGGACTTTCTTACTAATTTCCCCATATATATGTGCTCAGACCAAAATAGTAAGATACAAAATCTTTTAAAAATAAGGTCCGGTACAAATTGTCATGCACTCGGTTCTTGTAATGACTTTGGAGAGATTATCCGTCTGAAACAATTTAGGCAGAGGGAAATCTTCTCAATTTTGCTCCCTCATAGTGCATGGTGGTGGAAATTGGAAGGAGGGAGAGAAAAAATATCAGCTGCACCTTTGACCATGACGCGCATTGACTTGAGAATCTTTGTAAAAATCAACGGCCACCACGGAGAAATTCAACACGCAGGTCTACTGCTTATTTCCTCAAAGCTTCTCTTTTCTCGCCGTCATTTTTCTTCCCTATAAGTATACACCCTTCATCTCCCATCTCCGCCCAACACCGGCCAAGACATCGGTTAACTTTTGCTTCTGCCATTGATTCTGTTGGGTGCAAAGCTTTTTGTGGGAAGAATATACACCACGAAATCATGGACAGAGAGCAAGAAGACATGCAGTTTCTCGGTCCCTTTGGCATCTCCAGAGAGTGGTGCAGCATCATACTGCAATGGAAGAAAATCTTCGCTCAGATCACTCTCGCACTCGTCCTCCCTCTCTCTTTCATCTTCTTGCTTCACATGAAGGAGTCCGATGCCCTCTTCTCCGAAATGGTCCACGACTCGATGTCCCTCGACGGCTCGGACAGCCTCAACAAGGAAACGGCCGTCTACTTGCTTTTCCATGCCGTTTTCCTCCCCACCTTCTCCCTCCTTGCTACCTTCGCGGTGGTCTACACCGTTGCCTCAGTCTATGCCAGGCGAGAGGTCTCCTTCAAGAAGGTCATGAGTGTGGTCCCTAGGGTTTGGAAGAAGCCAATGGTCATCCTTTTTTCGATGTTTTGCCTTATCTTCCTTTTCGACATCCTTGCAATTGTCATGTTCTTTGCATACCAATCGATCATCAGCCCGAAGAATGTCGGTATGACTTTTTACGTAGTGTTTGGGAGGTTTTACTTGGTGGGTCTAGTGTATATTAGCACGGTATGGCAATTGGCTAGTGTTGTGGCCGTGTTGGAGAAGGCTTCTTATACGGGTCATGCCATTTAGAGCCATACACTAATTGAAGGCAAGTTGTGGTTGCTATCGGTCATCTGCTTGAAGTTCAATCTGCTTGTTGGGCTCATCCAATTAGGGTCCCAAAACCTGGTTGTTCATGGGAACAACACCGTCTCCACGGGGATCGCGAGTAGAATCACGTTTGGAGTTGCGTGTTGTTTGCTGCTTGCGTGTTGGTCGTGTTCGAACTTGTCGTCCAAACAGTAGTCTACGTCATGTGCAAGTCGTACCATCACGAGAACATCGATAAGTCGGCACTTTCGGATCATCTCGAAGGTTATCTTGGCGAGTATGTTCCTCTGGTTTCCAAGGATGTTCAGCTCGAACGGTATAATGTTTGTGACCACATATTGTGAGAATCATATTGTAATCAAGAATAGAAGAGCTCACGTTCATTTGTTATCACTACAAAAAAACATGTTTTTTCCGACGAAATTTTCAACGAAAAATTTGGAGAAATTCGTTGGAAAACGAATTTCCAACAAATTTTCCAACGAAAAAAAATTCGTTGGTAATAAGTCGTCGGAAATTTTTCCAACGAAAAATTTCAATTTTCGTTCGAAATTTGCGATAAATTTTTTTTCGTTGGAAAATTTCGTTGGAAAACTCGTGGCTAAATTCATTGGAAACGAATTTTTTTTTTCCGACGAATTTTTTTCGTTGGAAATTACAAATTTTTTTTTGGTCGAGCTAAAAATCGTGGAAATTTTTTTTCCATCGGAAAAATTTTTTATTTTGGTTGAAATTTTTTTTTTTTTATCGAAAAATAGCCCTCGCCGCCGACGAGAGCCGAGCTCGCCCAGATCTGGGCGAGCTCGAGCTCGTCGGCCATGGCGAGCTCGAGCTCGCCGGCCATGGCGAGCTCAGCCCTCGCCATGGCCGGCGAGGGAGGGCCGAGCTCGCCCAGCTCTGGGCGAGCTCGAGCTCGCCGGCCATGGCGAGCTCGGCCCTCGCCATGGCCGAAGATGAAGAAGAAGAAGCAAGTAGGGGCGGGAGTAGGCTTCGGGGCCACCGCTCGTCAAGTCCGTCGTCGTCTCCTAGCCTCGCCGGCGACGAGGCTTGATGGCGTCGGGGGCGTCGGAGGCTTGGTGTCCATGGCGCCGGAGCCGGAGCCGGAGCCGGAGGAGGAGGGGGAGCGGCGGGGGAGGAGTCGGAGGGGGAGGCGGAGGGGGAGACGGAGGGAGAAGGTGAAGGCGAAGAAGAGAGAGAGAGAGAGAGAGAGAGAGAGAGAGTGTGTGTGTGTGTGTGTGTGTGAATGTGGAAATTGAAAGTTGTGGGAATAACGGGTGCGAAAATATTGAATAAGGAAGAAGTAGGGTTTTCGTTGTAAAATTTGTGGGAAATTTCCCACGAATTTTGCAACGAAAATTGTACATACTAAAATAATTGTCCGGAAAATTAAAATTCGTTGAAAATTTTCAACGAATATAAAAAATGCCGAACAGGACTGGGTTTTTTTTGGAATTCGTTGGAAAAGTCGTTAGAAATTTCCAACGAAAAAAAATTCGTTGGAAATTTCCAACGACTTTTTCAACGAAAATTGTACACACTGAAATAATTGTCCGGAAAATTGAAATTCGTTAGAAAATTCGTTAGAAATTTCTAACGAATATAAAAAATGCCGAACAATAACGGGTTTTTTTGTAATTCTTTGGAAAATTCGTTGGAAATTTCCAACGAATTTTTCCAACGAATTTTCCAATGAAAATTGTACATATTGAAATAATTGTCCGGAAAATTGAAATTCGTTGGAAAATTCGTTGGAAATTTCCAACGAATTTTCCAATGAATATAAAAAATGCCAAATAGTAATGGGTTTTTTTGTAATTCGTTGGAAATTTCCAACGAATTTTCCAACGAAAATTGTACAAACTGAAATAATGGCCCTGAAAATTGAAATTCGTTGGAAAATTCGTTGGAAATTTTCAACGAATTTTCCAACGAATATAAAAAATGCCGAACAATACCGGGTTTTTTTGAATTCGTCGCAAAATTTGTTGAAAATTTCCAACGAATTTTTTTTCGTTGGAAATTTCCAACGAATTTTGCGACGAAAATTGTTTCGTTGGAAATTTCCAACGAATTTTGCGATGAAAAATTTTTCGTTGGAAATTTCCAACGAAATGTGCGACGAAAACGTTTTCGTTGGAAATTTCCAACGAATTTTAATTGTCGTTGGAAAATTTGTCGCAAATTTGCAACGAAAATTTTTTCGTCGCAAATTTTCGTAGCAAAAATCCAATTTTTTTTGTAGTGTATACTCTCAGTAGTTGGATTCAAAGTCGGAATGTGAAGTCGGATTTCCACAGAGAAATTTCTTTCTTTTTAAGGCTGGCTGTTATGAACAAAACCCAGAAAAATATTGGCTGAAAAATTAAATCACCGTAACCTTGCAAAGATAAAATAATCCGGAATCTACCGGATTTTGCAATCAAATCAAAACGAAATCACCGGTCATGGTCGCTCGCATATTCGAGTGTTTTCCAGCCCTATTTTACGGCCACATTATGCAGAGCTCACAACACAAATCCACCGTTGTGTGTACGTCCAAAATTGTGAGAGTCCACTATTCGGCCACATCTCTCTTTTAATGCAGCATTCAACTGGAATCCATGCTCAAGATTTAGATATTCCCTTCGATTTTGCGCGGCTGATGATAGGCCAGAGGCCCAAGCTATGCTATCCGGCAAAGCACGGACCGGTCTACATCAACTAGGACTTTCTTGAACGCCTCGTCCAATTGTCCCTTCAATACACGGACCGGTATACATCATTCATTCATATCTAGCTTTGTACACTACTCTAGTTTTGTACACCGACTTAAACTCGAGAGATAATTAAACATTATAAATGCTAGAATTCTGCGGTGCTGTGCCCAAAAGATACAGATTTTCCTTTTTATTTTATTATCCCAGTAAATTTCATTAGGTGTGGGGAACCTCATAGAATAGTTGGTAAATTTAAGGTGTTGATATGAATGGTAAATGAAAGTTTACAAAAGAGAAGAACTTTTTTTGGTCAAATATAAGAGATGTTTGATAATTCTAATTCACATAAGAGTGGTAATGCAAAACTAAATTGGTAACTTAATTCAAGAAAAAAAAATCTAAGGTAGTTAATTTCTGAAAAGTGTTGGCAAATTTAACGGATTTGTAAACAAGCCAAATGAAAATTTGGTAACTCAATAGAAAAGTTGATAAATTTGAAAAAATAAAATGAAATAAACATTGGCAAGCATCTCGATTGGAAGTTAGTAAATCAAAACTCATTGGTAACGGCCATCACCTAGGGAAAATTAATGAATTACTAAGCAAACGCTTAGCATGGACTCTATCAAACCCATACTAATCGCAACTTTGGGGTGTTAATTAAATCATTTAAACACTCAATTCAATTCATTTCGGAGTCGCCACCAATCTATTATGGACCAATAAAAAACCCAAAAAAAATGTGGGAGAACATTTATTTTTGTAAACCAGAGTTTCATGAATACGAGAACTTGATTACGCTAGATAAATCTAATGCTCTTTTGATACATTTTCTATTTATTTCAAAAACTTTGGCAAGTAGTATTGGTAAGTTTTAATCCTAAATCACTAAACTGTGATAGGTGATCATGCGCATGCGCAAATAAGAATTGTAACACTCAATAAATCAAAGCAATAAATAAATTGCTAGAAAATGATAAAGAACCTTGATGCATTATGCAAAGCAAAAGCGAAATTTTACTATCATCCAATGTACCGAGTGTTCTACAAAATATTAACCAAAGATCATACAATACATGTATGCCCTAAAGAGGATTTCTAAATGCAATGTCTATTACTTCCTTCTGTGTTTTTGTTGTTTGAAATAAACATGAATTTAGTGAAATGCTACGACTATATGGATACTAATCTGACATAATTTGTTGAACTAAAATGAAATCTACATGACGGGTAGCCATTAAATTGAATGCAATCTATATGGAATAACATGAAATAGCATTAATCATGGGAATAATCCTATACTAAAACTACTTGTGAGACTATTTTTGTGTTTTTTCCTTTTTTTTTATAGAAATAAAAGACTAAACTTTGGGACACTGACATGACCTAATGACTTTTATTAAAAGATGACCTAACAATGCAATCTAATTATGTTTTGTATTTTCTTTTTATGATTTAAAATAGGAAACTGCCTAAAAAATCAGGAAATATTGTATATTAAATGGGAAAAGTACTAAGATAGTCCTAAACTTATTGTATTGATACTAATTCAGTTTTAAACCGTCCAATTGGACAAATTTAATAATAAACCTTTTTACATTGGTACCGGTTCAATCCATCCAACCAATTTAGGTCGAAAATTGCTAACGTGGACATTTTTTTTTACAATATTTTAACATTTAAAATAAAATTCCCTTTTTTCTTTTTCCTTTTTTCCCTTTATTTTTTCTTCCTTCTCTTTCCTTTGGCCTATAGTAGGTACTCGGCCATGACCGAAGAAGGGCCTAGGCAAGGTTGTCCTTGTGGCCTGGGTGAGGGCGACGATGCCCTTGTTTGTCCTTGCCTGTGGCCGATACTTGGCAAAAAAAAGGGAAAAAAAGAATAAAGAGGAAAGTTTTTTTAATAAATAATGAAAGTTCGAAAATTATTAAAAATTATCCACGTTAATGCCGACTGTGCTACGTAGGATGATTGGCATCCACGTTAGTGGTTTTCTATCTAAATTGACATGATGGATTGAATTGAAATCGATCATATTAAAAAGTTTAGGACTTAATTGGTACTGATGCAATAGATTTATGACTTTTTTGGTACTTTTTCCCATATTAAATCCTTATTATGCATTAATGATGTTTATGCTTTCCTTAAATTACTACATGATTCCTAATACACCTAAGATATGAATTTCTAAATTAGGAAATATGCATGAATGTAATCTAAATTAAATTCAATGCAATTATTTTTATATTTATTTTATATGATGCATGTGCCTAATCTAATGAAGTATAAAATCTAATGCCCTACATGTGACGCCCTATAATGTCACGCGCGACACATGTCTTTTCCAATTATTACTTATAATTATTATGAACATGCGGAAGTACATCAAAATAATTAAACATGTCATATCATTATTTCACATACTTAATAATGTCAATATGCATTTTTTTTTTCATTAAAAGATCAAACACTTGGGAAGGGTTTGGTAACTCCTTGTCTTCACTACTACACCATAGCTCTCAAAAGCTTGCCTGCAAAATACTGATCCAACGTTCAATGATTGATCACCTCCCCCAACGTCGTCTCATCGGCAATGTAACCAGGAGGACCATCAAAGCCTTTAAGCGGTCCCATCTAGACACCATCATAGATTGTGTACTAGGTTACGTACCGATGGGGAACCCACTCGGCAAGTCCTATGTCGACCCATACCGTGGTAGTACACTTAGTATACATCAAAACCATGTTAGCCAATGCAATATCCTCATACTCATACTCAAAGTGAGCTGGGTTTCCAAATAGCGTGGCGGCGGAAAGGCCATTTTACATGTCTGGAAATATAAAGGAATGGGCCGAAGCCTAATAAATGAAATATCTAAAACTAAGGTGAAAAATTCACTCACCACTCAACTTAATATCAACAATAATTGTGAGTTCAGAGCAGTATAAAACAATTGCGACATTCTGAAATTCCATCAATTGGAATTTATACAATAGCTGAGTTTTACGAAATGTGCTCGTAGTAAATTCTCGCCTGGAATTGATCATTCATGGGAATGTTAACCATTAGGGAAAGGCTAATAGGGGAATTAAATTCGCGCGACTAAAGAAAATTCGATCGTGAATGGATTTTGACCATTAAATTGCGGAAGTGATATTTTGAGCCACTGTTGGTCGATCCAAGGATAGTTATTGGTCAGTTCGCCACTGTCCTAGTAGTGGATCGCGGGTGATTCTGTTGGACCACAAAATGACTTGACGAATGATTCTGAAATTATACCGAACGATCGTATCCCTCGGATCAAGTGATTGATCTTCACGATTTTAATGACAATCGATGTCGTTACACACCGAACGAACTTGCACGTGACTTGATTCAGTATCAGTCATGAGTCGATTCTGCGAATTTTCGCAGCAAGCTGCCCGTTAGCTCGAAAAACGCTCGAGTTACGTTTAATAGAATTTAATTATTGAATTTTTGCCAAAATTGGACACCAGAAAATTATGAAATCACGACGGAACACTAGGATGACGTTGCAGGGGACACGTGTGAATTTTTAGTGTGCTCAAATCCTTCGAAAAAATTCGATTTGGGCAAGAAACGGAAAAAGTGATCAAAATACCCCTAGGATTTATTAAAGGGTATGTTTTAAGGATAAAGGGCATTTTGGTAATTTTGCCATAACTTTTTGATTGGACAATTTTACCCTTGGATTTTTGGGAAATTACAAGTATACCCTTGGATATTTTTGTGCAAGAATCGATCTTGGCCGTCGGATCAAGATAAGATTGAATCGGGATCGTCGGATTAAAATTTTGAGGAAAGGGTAATTTGGTCATTTCCACCTTTGATCAAACTTTCACGATTTAAGTCTAGAGCTCATCTCTCTCTCCTCCATTCTCTCTCCCTTCCCTCATTGCCGTGAACCCCTCCCCCTCCTCTCTCCCGATTTTCCTTCCATTGTGAGTCCCCTCACCGGCTACCGTTCACCACCGCCAGACCGCCACCGCCGCCGTGCCGCTGCTTGGATCACCTCGCGCCACCACCACCAACCCCAAGCCGCCGTTCCTCTCCCTATTTCTCTCTCTTTTCCTCTTTTTCTCTAAGTGGCCATGAGGCCCATCAAGGAGCCGGTCCGCTGTCGCAAGCCGATCGCCGTCGCCGAGCTTCGCCGCCGTCCCCGCCGTGTCCATTTAAGTGCCGCCGCTTTCCATTCTAGCCGTTTTAGTCTAGAACTTTGTAAGTCACACTCTAATCCCGATTTAGGATATTGGGTATCGACGAATAATTTGATTTGGGGTAAAATTGACAATATGTGGGTGCGAAATATTGGGGTTTAAGATTGGAAAGTTGTGGCGGGTCTTGAGGATTATTTTTGGAATTTTTGGAGGACAATTTGATGTGAATTACAAGCTGTGATTTACTGTTCACGGAGCTGTGATAATTTGTTCTGGATGCAAGTTGGATTTTTAGAACCGGTATTTAATGGCGAGAAAGTCCCGCGAAGGATTGAAATTAATCCGACACCGTTTGGTGGGAGAAAAATGGGAATTAACGCGTTTGATGTATATTTGATTTATTAATAAATGGTGGTGATGAAATTGAGTGTGTTATTGTATAATTAAGTGACTGGAATATGTCTATAGTTGTACACGTGAGTTAGATTGAGATAATTATTAAAATTGCCATGTCAATTGCTGAGTGAGCATGTGATATAAGTGAATTGATGCGTGCACAGGCCATATGTGATGGGCCAGTTGATCGTGGTAATTGTGCATTGAGCATGTGCATGAGTAAGGAAGTGACTGTGTGTGGCATGGCATGAGAAATTGCGGAAAGTTGTGCCGTCCTGATGCGTGTACTTCAATGCGGGACGATGCCCAGTATTACCGAAGGACTGCCAACCTGAGGCGTGTACTTCAACGCGGGTTGTGCAGTGGGTGGTAGGTGTTGAGTCTGAGGCGTGTACTTCAACGCGAGCCAGAAGTGATGTGACGAATGATCGCAGTGTGCCTGAGGCGTGTACTTCAACGCGGGTCACTAGCGAGTGAAAGTGGAAAATGAATGGTTGCAGTGTGCCTGAGGCGTGTACTTCAATGCGAGTCACTGGCGAGGAAGGTGAAAGTGGAAAACGAGAATTGAAGGAATAATGGGATGAGAATGATACATGCGCGTTTTTGCATATGACGTGATTGTGATTGAGTGCGGATGTGCGCATGATTGAGCCTGACAATATTAATTGATGTGCCTACTTTGTGATTACTTGATGTACATGAATGTGTGTAATTGCGTAATTGTCTGGAGGTACGTGATAGCCTAGATTGGGTTTAGGGGTGTACTTGCTGAGATATAATCTCATGGTTGTGTAAACCAACAATTTTCAAAACCCCGACCTGAGCGATGAACCCTCCACCACCACCACCACTAGTACGATTTGGAGTTTCAGTGCACACAGAGTATGAGACAGCAGAGTTTCAGATGGGTGACGGGATGACCTGAATTAGGCATATGATAACCGTATATGTAGAGGTAGGATTACCGTTGTGGGAGACCAATGTATACACAGCCTGGTATTTTAGGGATGCCAACGGAGATTAATTTGGTCCAGTTAGGGACTTTGATGTGCCATTTGATTTAGTTGGGGACTGGGACCCAGCTGCTATACCTCCGATCGATGGTGAACTGACGAGTATTGAGGTCAGCTTGGCTTAGTCTGGCATGCATCCAGATCCCACCATACAAGGATCTTCCGGGGCTAAACATGAGCCTGAGCCCAAAGCGTCGCAAGCCGAGGATGATCTGATGGACATAGACCTAGAGCCTATTCCCGAGGAAGAATCGGGTGAAGCTGAACCCGAAGTGGAACCAAAGAATCATCCTGTTGAGTCCGAAGAGGCATTAGGTGAACCAGAGTATATACTGCCCTTTGAGCAGTACTTGGACCCTAATTTAGAGCCAGAAATTCATTTCTGGGACACTTTAGCTGAGGAATATCAGAACGCGGTTCCAGCGGAGTCGGCCGACATCAACAACCCGATTGAGATTGAGGCTAATTCGGATTCTTCGGAGGAGCAGACTGTTAAAGAGAGTTCAGGCTCGGATGATGTGGAGTTAGGTTCTAAGTGGACGCCAAGTAAGAGGTGTTAGGGATTAGTGTATGATGGAGCGATCGGATTTTGGAAGGGTAACATTTTTGGGAAGGTGGTATGTCAGGTTATCGGTTTTTGTTCTTAATGTTTGGATGATTTTAGGAATGTGTGCACTGGTAAAGTACGGTTTGTAATATCGTAAATATTATAGTATGAGTTTAAGTAAAGGAATGAAAGTGTATATTCTCCCCAGTTTAATTTGTCAGGGTGTTTATGGTTTCTGTTAACGTGATGAAATCTCTGATGTTTAGATGAGGTTGGCGATAACCTAGGATGTCGTAACTGTTTGACCAGAGGCGAGATGTCATGGGCTCGACGGGAGTTCGGGGCGTGACAATCATGCATGATGAATACAAAAAAAAAAGGTACTATCCTTCATGTGGATCGATGAAACAACAATAACATTGCATAAATTAATCACTCATGTACAAACGGATGTCATATTATATATAATAAACTTCACATAACATCTCATCGATTTATACATATAAGTTTATATTCATCACAGGCCATTACCATATCGATTTATGAGATATCATCACCACCAACTCACAGGGGGCAGAAACAAATGTACCCATTTGCCACGCCTTTTAGCCTATCTATCACGGGCGTCATCTACATTAGCAAGGATAAATACACAACCGTGCATCCGTATGATGTTGGCTAATTCTTAGCATCATACCATGGCTATACAAGCCATGTTATATTATGACTACACGAGTCATATCATCATATAATTTCATGTTTTCTCAACCTTGTAAAGTGAGGTGACAAGCAATAATCACCTAGAGGGGGTGAATAGGTGATTTTAAGTAATTCTTAACAAATTTAAAGTGGAAGTAAAATATAAAGAACAAAGTCTGAACCACGTTCAGATTTTGAAATTTCTTGTTCAGATAATTATTAGAATGTGCAAAAAAGTAAATGAAAAAGAGTTTTTAGGAAAGAGAAATTGCACACAAGATGTATAATGGTTTAGCTTAGATTAAGTCTGTCACGCCCCGAACCCCTACGAGCTCGCGACATCCCCTGCTCCGGTCGAAATGATGCGACGTCCCAGGAACGTCGCCGACCCAACCCAAACATCAAAAGCACATGCGGAAGCGAATAACAAAACTCCGGACAGAAAGATGATGACAATGGGGTAGAACACCAACAGCAACATATACACGAACATTATATTACAGGCATAATTAACAAACTAGCATCCAAAATCACTGTCACGACAAAATATCAGGGTCTGGTTAACTTAAGTTCCCTATGAGTCAACCCGATTAACACAATCCCTAAAATAGCCTAGGGAATGCCTACTGGTCGCCATCTTCCACCCTGCTCCTGATTCTCCGGGCGTGAGCCTTCGGAAACTCACCTGCAATTCCACTAGGCACCAAGGGCAACTCCTCGAACTCCAAAAAGAGAAGGCGGTTCCCCGGGTTTACGGCTGGGGGTCTGAAAGTGGCGGTTATACAACCGTGAGACGAATCTCAATAAGTGTACAACCCCAAACCCCACGTAGGCACTCACGTACCGCCAGACGAAACCACACATAACACACGACAATCAACCAAACTAGCAACCACACACGACCCTACCTGGAATCCATCATGCACGTTCCTGCACATTAGATAATAACACAACCAATATACTACAGAATTACATCACAGCCGTGCGCGTGCCCCGATTATAGAGCAAAACCTACTTGGGCACGTCCCATACCATGCCTAGCAGTTTTTACCCCATAATCGAGCATCACACCACGCGATACAAACACACTCGCACACCAACTCACACCACACGTCACTTTCTCAAACCTCGCACCTCAAACCAATTCCCGCTCATTCTCAACTCCTCCACCACTACCGCGCCCGCGTAAAACGCATCAGGCCAACGGTCTTCTGACCTCGTCAGGCATCGACACCCCGTCGGGCCGGGCATCGTCACCTCGTCAGGGACGGCATCGTCCCGCGTAAACGAACACGCCTCAGGACGGAATCCTACACACACTTTCCTTCTACCGCGCCCGCGTAAAACGCATCAGGCCAACGGTCTTCTGACCACGTCAGGCATCGTCACCCCGTCGGGCCGGGCATCGTCACCTCGTCAGGGACGGCATCGTCCCGCGTAAACAAACGCGCCTCAGGACGGATCCTTTCCAACCAATTCCACATTTCCATCTCCTCGTTCCACTCAAACCACACTTACACACGGCCAACAATCGCATGGCCAAACATACACACCTCACGCACATAGATAGACACGCACCAATTCACATGTCACGTACACTTCACAAACACACGTTCTCGTCACACGAACACCACACGATCACACATATTTAACGCGCAAATCCAATGCACATTCACCTCGACACATCGCCACGCTACACGGCCACACACACGCGGCACAATACCAATCCACAATCAATCCACAACACAACCAAAACAATCATTCGGTTCAGCCCAATCAAGCCACAATAATTTCAATCAATCACACATTTAATTCCCAATCAATCCTCAACATCACAGCCCTAACTCAGCCTCCTAAACCTCGAAATTTCATCGCCAAATCAGTCCACAACAACCCAAACATCAGCCCCTAATTCAGTTCCAAAACAGCCACAAAAATCGTCCAAACTGGGCAGTGTGCAGTGACCGAAATCCATTTGAAATAAATAGTAAATTAACTCCAAAAATTCTGAAATTTGGATATGTTGTACAAAACATATTGATAAACATTTTCTGTGAAGGACTCAAAACCCATATCTAACTGTAAACACCTCTTTTTGTCACTGGAAAACAGACGAAAATCAACCCGTCCGGTCAGTCCGCCTGATCATCAAAATAAATTTTTTTCAATATCCAAATCAACTTTAAAAGCCTTGAAATTTTTATATGTTATAGAAAAAAATGTCCCCAACAACTTTTGTGAAGAAAGTATTTTGAAAATAGGCCTGGAAAAATTTATAAAAATTCAAACAAACCCGAAGGTCGGATGAACAGTAAATCCGGCAGACTGATTTCGGTCTAAAAATGGGCTTACGAATGGCATCAAATGATTTCCAAAAATTCCCAAATTAAAGTATGTTATACTTCAAGATGTTGGGAACAACTTTTATGAAGAACACTTCCTCAAATTCGGGCCACACAAGTCACAGTAAAAATAGCAAAATCTAGCGACGCAGCAGCAACCTAACCGGAAATCAGCCAACAACCACCACCGAGCACATCCAGCCACGAAATTCACCATAAACCGAACCCTAAACGATCCTAACAATACCCGAGGTCCTAGGCGACATTTGGGGAGGTCACTTACCTAAGAAAGGCCCGAAGAACGGGCTGAAACGGGCGGAACAGCAACAGCAGCAGCAGCAGCAGCACCAGCGGAGGAGGAAGAAAATGAAGATGAGGAGAGTGAGAGAGAGAGAGTGATCGTGGAAGAGGGGGTTCTGGCCAGAAGAGGGAGGAGAGAGAGAGAGAGAGGTCAGAAATAGTGGGCTGGTGGGGACACATGTCGGCGATCCGCAATTTTTCCAAAAATACCCTTGATCCAACGGTCATCGTTTGTCTTTATCCAATAATTCAAGGGCAATGTGGTAATTCAATAATTCCAATTTCTTTTTCACTTATTTTAGTCCTCAATTATTGCCCAAAATTGTCCAAAATTCGGAATTCCCACTACAGGGTCCAGGGGCAAAACGGTAAATTTCCGGTCTCGGGGCGAAATTCCAATTTTTGCACATACGGGTTCCATATGAGTGTGGCCAACATAATATGGCGTCGGAATCGTGAAAATAGCTTCTTAAGCCCTCGAAAATCGACTGCAAAGTCCTGGGAATAAAATAATATCATTTTTCACTTCCGAGCCAAAATTCCAATTTTTGACCATAACGACTCTACATGTGCGTGGCCACCCCAAAATGGCATCGGCCTAAAAAAATAATCTCATACGACCTCAAAAACCAATGTCGACACATATAGGGGCAAAATCGTAATTTTTCCGGTCCCGAACCAAAATCCATTTTTTTGTAGAAATGGGTGGCTCCAAGGTTGGCCAAGCCAAAAATGTCATCGGCCGCTCAAAATTATCACTTTCAAAATTCTCGATTCCCGGGCCCAAATTCCAAGAAATGACTATAATCGAACAATCGCGACTTTACTTTATCTCTGGCTAATGGGTGGCTCATTGGGATTACGCGCTCTCGACCCGTGACCGACACTAAGTCAAATCACGTTTAAGTTTACTCTATCTAGGACGACCTCGATTGTCATATAATTGCGAAGGTCTGTCACTAGTTCCCTTCGGACACGATCAATCAAATAGATCGCTCTCTGTTGGCCCAAAACATTCCCTCATCAATCCATATGGTCGAAGATCGAACCCAGGTCGAGTTCTTTGGTCGTGCGAACTCAATCCCGTAATAGCCCTACCCTTAAGATTAGCATCCCGTGAATGCGCATTTCCGGGCGAGATCTCACTATAGTACATTGATCAATTTCATTTCTTAAATCCCGGGAAAAGGATCGAAAATTCAGACTGTTACAAAGTCTATATCCACTCTCCCATGCTGACAGCCTACTGGTTGGATTCCACTAGATGAACAATCAAGAGATTATAGAATTTGAGTGATAACACTCTATGTAAGATAGGTCACTCTATCTCACTTAATCATTCTTACACAAAGTCTCTCAAGATTGTAGATCTTAGCACAAAAAAGACAGGTATCACTGATTTGAGTATGCTCAGACTTTGGAATGAATCATTCTGGATCTTGTCACATGTTCTGCTCCTCAAAACTTTGTATCTTTTTATACTCATTCACTTCCAAACTAGCTGTTGAACAGTCTTCATCTTGGATAGATTTGTATAGAAGAGATTGAGTAGCTGTTAAATGACAAAATTTGAATCCTGCTGAGTCTGATCGCCCATACAATCAGAACTTCGGTTTCCATAAGAAGAGCCTCTCCATTTAGGAACAAACTTGTCTTGATGGTTGATTGTCAATCAATTAATGATATTTTTGTGATATAATAATCTTTACAAAATAGCCTTTTAAGATTGAACCAATCAAGACTTTTCATTTATGAAATCTAAGCCAGATTACTAGCCGTTATAATTGTTATGATAAAGAGTGGATCTTGTCTCGCATTCAAAACTTAAGTCAAAATGGGTTATTCCATAAGGTCTGAGCCTTTTGAACCTTCTGAATCATCTGAATATGAAATTCTTTCTCTATCGTGTATAAAATTTGAACTTCGTCTTTTGTGATGGAGAATCTGAACTTCACCTTTTGATTCAAGTAAAGTCTGGTCTTCTTGAAGTAACGGTTTGCTTTCTTCAAAATGTAACTCTGTGTACTTAAAATACTTCAAAAGCATTTGTTAGACTTATAAAATCTCATGTACAATTTTGTCAAACTTCAAAATATATTAGGAAGTTTTCCCAATATAAAGAACCATCCCATACGGTAAAATATCTGGCTAACTCCACAGTCTCATACACATACTCAAACGAGGAAATTCACTTGGTGGCGAATAAGCATGGAAAAGGTCTTAATCATGAGGTATCAAAGACATACACAATTAATTACAATACAATGAATGCCCCATATTTTCATTATTTACAAATGCAAACAATGACAAGTTAAACATGATGGACCAATTTGATAAATTTTACAATTTGATTGCAATTTCATGACAAATTCTAGGAATGCTGGGGATTACCGCTAGCTATTGGGTGTTGCCAATTTTGGATGGAGACAACGAGAGTTGCTGGATGGCTTGGCGTTGAAGCTTGCTACTACTCTGTAGTTGTTGGTGTCACTAGATAGTTGCCAGCAATAAAAACTTTTAGGGAAAGAAATGCTAGGGGGTGTTAACAAGAAGTAGCCATTTGGAAAGGCATCATGTATACTTTGCAAGGAAACTCAATGCGGTGGAGGTGCGCCGCACATTGAACGGAAAAGCTTTGGCATCGACATAGAGCGGCAGGAGGAGACTCGGCATCAGTAGGGCTGCGGTTGTGCCCGGCAGCTTGTGGGGGAGTGAGCACGCTCTTTCTCTATATCGTCGGCCTCTTTTGTGCAAAACTCCCTATATTATTCGCCACCCTTGATTTTTTTGAGAAAGCATATTTATATAGGCTTGTTAGTTTGGCTTTTGTTTTTAGGTATCTCTTTCCTAAATTATACCGAGAAATTATGTGATATATTCAAGATAGAAAATTAAGATATTTCTCTTGTCCCCTTCCTTACGGCCGAAAATCTCAAGGGAATATGCCCTTTAGACTTCCAAATTTAATCAGGAATTAAATCTCTCCAAGTTTAAGACATTTATGAGCCTCGCACATCCAATTTTTGGCTACATGGAGAAGATTAGGGGTTTAGCCGAATTTTGTGCTCTTGTGGGCTTAATCCGGAAAATTCAATTAAGCTCAAAGCCACCTTGCTTAAGTCAGTGTAGTTTACATGGGTCATATTACTACTATGATAATGCTCATTACATACAAATTAATAATATTTTTTTTAGGGGTAGGGGTCGATCTCTAATTCCTTTGTGGCTAAGTAGGGTTGCCAAAATTTAGGTGTTAATACTAAACTAACGTAGAAAAATTGATAAGTCACACAAATAACGGATTGTAAATTTGTATAAAAGTTGATAAAGTTATGGCATGTGTAAGAAAGACAATAAAAGTTGGTAAACAAGCATAATAGTTAGTAAATTAAATTATATATATATATCATGCCCCGAACCGCTCGGCACGCAACATCTCTACCTTGGTCGATATGCTTGCGACGTCCCAGGAAGCGTCGTCGACCCAACACCCAGACAGAGAACATGCACAGGCGCAAGCAATAAATAAACAAATCCTGAACAACTACAATTATGAGCTAGAGATAGTCATGCACCACTGCAGAAAATACTTTCACCCTTATATTACTATTAAAAACCATTTATACAATATATACAAGTACAACAAAAGAACTACAAACGATCAGCAGCTACTTGGTCAAAAAGGGGTAAACGGCTCGGGAGGTCAGACTAAACTTAGGGGGGAGGGCTACAGTCCAAAAGTAGCGACCCTTACTATTAGCTAAGGACACTGGGCGACCCTATGGCTCCCAATCAGGGTCGGATGACGCAGATGTATCCTCTGACATCTCATCACTGGCATACTCTTTATCCTCATCGAGCTCCTCGATCTCTTTATTCTCAGCAGCGTCTTGTTCCATCACCTCCGATTCGTCCTCCTCCTCCTCATCCATTGGTTCAAGGTCCTCAGCTACTACATTGGGCTCCTTACCCATCTCCTCATCTTGCCTCATCCACTCTGGCGTGACCTCAAGGTTGATCGCCTCACCATAAGCTATAACCGACTGGATCCGCCCAGTACCATCGATCGGGACATCAAAGGTCCTGAGGGGCTCTCCCTCATTCCCATTGGCATCCCGGTGGTACCATGCCACGTACTCTTGCTTCTAGTAAAAATACTCGCCTATATTCACAATCAGTTCTGATCAATACCTTACAAAAGCCTCCCTATTTCCTGAGGGATATGTACTGATATACTGTCGGATCTGAAGAGGGATCCCAAAAAGAGGCGGTAGTCTCTCTATCCTTACGGCTGGGGGTTTGAAAAGTTTTGGTTTACACAACTGTAAGATGAATCTCAGCAAGTTCAACCCCTAAACCTAGGCTAGGCTAGCATGCAATCTCCTAACCGGAATAAGCATTCAGAATCACAACACAACAATAATCAGACAATTCTCTGACCCTGCAGGTTAGACAGTTCAATATATATATATAATCACTGCACATACGTGGCACGCATAGTCACGCGTATGCCGAGTACATATTCATGCACTGAATCTCACACACTCGCATACTAATCAATGCATGTTTATGCATGCAAATGTCATTGACATGTCATGCGCATTTTCCCGGTTCGCTGGCCCACACGGGTACACTTGCCCAATTCATTATTATTATTATTACGACTCTAGTCATCACTTTTTCACGGCCCGATAAGTCTAGCCTGCTTCAAAGTGTATGAGGCGCAGCACCGATCTGGCCCAGTGTTTCTAGCCTGCTTCAAAGTGCATGAGGCGTAACACTGATCACCTTATAAACCAGAGCTTGCTTCAAAGTGCATGAGGATGGTCGTCTTCCGGATGTACCGGGCGTCGTCCTGCTTCAAAGTACATGAGGACGGAATCGACCCGAAGGTCCTTAGGTGATCACACAACTCATTATTATCTGAACCCAGCGTAAAACGCTTCAAGGTATTTTAAGTGATCACATGCTCATGGCAGATACGCATTCTTGCACAATTTCACCACATGCCTCACTCTAGGCATACATAATGCGTGTCCATGTTATACAATGCAATGCAATGCACCACGAGCACCAATGTAATTCAGACACCCAAGTCATAACACGTGCTTAATTGGCCTAATTAATACCGTGTGGCCTAATATGCAATTCACAATTCAATATTTAATTTCAAGCCAATCATTGGCCAATCGCACTCCATAAAATCAGCCACATGACACTCAACATGGCAGTACACAATCAATTACAATTAAGCACAATTAACATACAATCAGTTAACTTGGGCATACCCGGCAATTTCACCAATGGGCTCCTAACTTAGCCATTTAATTCAATTATCCTCCCCAATAAATTCTCATTATCCCATTATATTTTTCCTGATAATAATTTCTACCAATCAGTACCATAATTTCTCTTAGCCGGTACTAGCATTCCTAAATCAGTCTAGAAAAAATGCACTATCAGTCCTAATCCGGGTTTAGGAATTTTACTCACTTAATCCAAGGTCATGGCGACGGGGAACGGCGGCCGATCACTGATAAACAGTGAAATCGGCGGCGGAATTCCCGGCGACGGCTTATGGACGGCGAACGGTCACTCGTACGGACACTGTACGGACAGTGACGTACGGCGACGTACAGACGGGCTGAAGGTCACGGTGGCAGCAGCTCGGCCGTACGAGCTCCAGCGCGGTGGCGGTGGGTCTCTGGCGCGGCGGTGGTGATGATCGGGAGAGAAAAAGAGAGAGAAAGAGAGAGAAAGGGAGAGAGAAAGGGGTCGGGTAGAGGCGAGACTAAGCCTGAGGACTAAGGTGGTCGACAGCGGGGCACGGTGGCCGACGGTGGTGCTCCGGTGGCCGGTGGTGAGCTCCGGCGGCCAGTGGTGAGCTCCGGCAAGGTCAAGCCGAGAGAGAAAATGAGAGAAAGAGAGAGATCGGGAAGAGAGAGAGAGGTCTGGCCGAGAGTGAGGGTGAGGAGAGAGAAAGACCAGTCCAACATGGTCAAATATTCAGACTAGGGGCGCCAAGTGTCGCCGATTCGCGGGATTTGATTGAAATGCCCCTAATCCTACGGTCCTAATTAATCCTTATCTAATAATTGAGGGGCAAAAAGGTCTTTAGCCCCAATAATGCAACTGATAACCATCAATAATTATCCCAAATAATTTCCCAAAAATTCGGACCAAAAATAGCTCAGGGGCAAAACCATCATTTTTCTAGTCCCGGGGCGAAATTCCAATTTTTGCCCGAACCAACCCTCCATGTGCGTGGCCAACATAATGTGGCGTTGGAATCGCAAAATTCATCGCGCAAGCCCCTGAAAATCCATGTCAAAGTTTGAAGGGCAAAATTGTCAATTTTTCCAATTTTTGTCGAAATTTCAATTTTTAGTCATAACCTTTCCTGGTATGCGTGGCCATCCAAAAATGGCATCGGCCTCGAAAAATGATCTCATTTGGCCTCGAAAAGCAACACCGGCGTCCAAAGGGGCAAAATCGTAATTTTTCACCCCCGGACTGAAATTCCAATTTTACTCGTACTAACTCCAAATGTGTGTGGCCAGCATAATATGACGTCAGATTTTCAAAAATAGTCTCTTAAGCCTTCGAAAATCAACATCGAAATCCTGGCCCAATTCCATGAACAAAACTCATAAAATCTTCAATTTCAGGATCTCTCACTAACGGGCGGCTGTTTAGAGGTTATGCGTATCGACCTAGGGCTATCCATATCATGATGGTCTCTATTCATGAGAGAATGAGAAATTATCACTAGTTCTCGAAGTCACGATCGTTCGGTTCAAGTTCAGGACTAGTTGGCCACGTGTACTTTCGGTCTTGCAGAATCACCTGCGTCCCTATGGTGCATTGTTGGCCTTGGTCAAACCCAATCCATTACTCTTTCCTAAGATCGGCTCACGTTGGCCCAAAATATTCCCTCAGCGTCTCTCATGATCGGTATCCGTTTCACGATAGGGTCCCCGGTTCACGTATCATTTTCTAGTTAGCCATACCCCATTGGTTAGTATTCCGAGAGTGATCAGCTGTGGGCGAGATTTGCCAAAATGAAATGCGAATAATATCAGTTTTATTGATCTCGGAATTACATCGAAATTCGGGCTGTTACAATATATATATTAGTAAGCAATTCTAATGAGAGTTGGTAACCCAAAACTAATTAGTAATTCAATAAAAAAAACTGCAAGTAACTTGAATGAAAATCAATTTCATTTAAGCGTTGGTAAATTTAAAAGGTTGGTAAGAAGGGCAAAAACAAATGGTGCTAAAAGAAAGTTGATAATTTGCAAACTGTTTAAAAGAATTCACAAAATCATAAAAGTGATGGAAGTAAATTACTAACGAGTTATCAAGAAATTAGGTGACCCATATTTTTTTTTACCAATGGTTGTTTGACACTTAACAACAACTCTTTCTGAAATCTATCAATACGGATTGAGAAAGCCCGTTTCTTTTGGGCCCAAGTTCAAACTATCTGTTGCGGATGCAAGTGATCTAATAATAAAATAGACATAATATGAAAATAAGTCGTACACCAGATTTACGTAGTTTGGTCGTAATGATTTACGCCCACGAGAAGAGCAATAATGAATTTCAATATAGATCAAGTGATACGACGAAAATTACAATCACACACGAGTCATTCAAATATTCTTAGTATTTTTTAGCCCCCCTTTCCACCCAATAACACTCACACAGTGTTTAGCCTACAATTCTTACCACAAGATTTGTATCTAATCTCTCAATCTCACCAATGAATTATATATAAATTCTTACCATAAGATTTAATTGCCTTCAAACACTCGGATAGCTTCAGAGTGTAATTTACCAACAGAAGCTCCTATTTGATACTCTTCATAAGAAATCACACTTCTTATATATAGACAAGAGCACAATCCAAATTAGGAAATCTCTTTTTAGGAAAATTTTTTTCCACCTAAGAAACCTATTCAAAATAGGAAACTTTCCTTTTTTGAGCTCAAATTTAAAACATATTTTAACAATCTCCACTTTGGCTCGACGTTTGAACCTAGTCACAATTGCTTAACTTAAATCTAAACTTTACTGTTACTCTTCTACATCCCTCAATGGGCTTAAAAGCCACAAATACTTTTCAAGTTCAGGCCTCACTTGAACTTCATCATAACCGTGGACCTTATCAAAACACCAACTTCACATGTACCTCTACAAGGATTTTCCGACGCAACTTTCTTTACTATAGATAAAGCAAAACCATTATTGCATCAACATCTATCAGGAGATTGAATACGACAACTTTCTTTACTACAGATAAAGCTCACTGAAATCTGAACTTCATTGCTACTCTCCTACATTCCTCAATGGGCTTAAATGGCACAAATACTCTTCAAGTCCAAGCCTCGCTCAAACTTCATTATAACCGTAGACCTCATTAAACACCAACTTCACATGTACCTTTAGCTATTGTATAAGGATTTTCCGACGCAACCTTCTTTACTACAAATAAAGCAAAACCATTATTACATCAACATCTATCAGGAGATTGAATACGCACCTTATCAATATTAGCGATTACAGCAACTATCGACTTTATAGGATCCATCTCGCTACAAGCACCATATGTGTTGATTACTTCGCTAATATCCACTTTCTTAGAAGTTTCTGGTTACAACTTCACTTCAAGCTAAACAACGTCCATATTCGTATAAATACTATCACTAACACTCTTACCTGAAAGTTTTGGAGACTCGTCAAATATAATTTTTTTGCTTATAACGGGTGAATTTAATTTCGAACACCACAACCGATAGCCTCGCTTGCCTATATACACTTTCTTGTCCTTCCATTGAGTTTACCATCACTCACTCGAATACAACGTGGGCACCCAAATATTCTAAGAACAAAATTATTAGCAACATTACATGACTATACTTCTTTGGGAGTTCGATATTTAATCACAATCGATGAGGATATATTGTTTAGGTAACTCGTCGTGCTAAGCACATCTGCCATAAATCTCCTAGCCATATCAACACTAGTGAGTATTTTATGGGCCATCTCTAGTAACGTTTTGCTTATCAACTTTGCAACCTATTGTGGTTCACTAGCACTAGTGCGGTGTCTCACTATGCCTTCCTTCATGGAGAATTCATTTCACAACTTCGAGCAAAACTCTATATTATTGTCAATGTACACATGCTTGATCGTTTTACGAGTCTTCTTTTAGATCAAAGTTCTCAAATGCGTGATTTTGATTGCAGCATCAAACTTGTGCCTCGGCATAAACACACATATCTTCCTCGAGTAGTCATGAACAACTATTCTAAAAAATCTGGCACTTTTCGTCGAAAGAAATCACAACAACCTGCGAATATTCAATTGAATTAGTTATCCAATTTTTGTGGTTTCTCTGACAGTCGCACTGAACTGCACTGTCCGTCGTTGATTTAAATCATATCACTTGCATACATTCAATAACGGATTTCTTTCACTTAAAACCTTCAGGCTTCTCTCGTTAATGTACCTCAAACATATATGCCACAATTTAAATTCTCAAACAGATGTATTCGATATCTCCGCGGCAAAATTCGTCACTATCTCACTTCGAAGCTCTTACAGACCACTATGCTTGATTCCTTTCGTTAGAACAACCTTCAAAATTCCACATTCAGAAGGATATCGACACTCAGCTAAATCCAGGGCACTCAAGAAAATTATGTTCTTTTTCAACTCTGGAACATGCCTTATTCCAGTTAATGTTCTCATGATACCATCATGCATTCTGATTCTAACGTTACTAACATCTATAGCATCGCACTTAGAGTTGTTCTCCAAGTACACTTTACTACTATCTATGCACTGATAAGTAGTAAACTAGTTCCTATTTGGTGTAGTATGAAAAGAGCAATCGGAATCTATAATCTATCCATTAAACGATGAATAATCAGTGACAGACAAGATATAATCATCACTATTTGAATTACTGTCAGCTATAGCAAAAACATTATCCACAGACTCAACTCTAATTCCTTTACCCTTGTTATTTTTCAGCTTAAAGTAATCCCTTCTAAGATCCCCTTGTGCCACAACTCCAACAGACAACACCATCAGTCCCAGATTGACTGCGTCTATTCTAGTTTATACCACTTTTGCTAATGTGTACCAGTTCTTCCTCTATTTTCACCTGTTAAAGATTCCTTTCTACAGGTATCCTCACTTAGAATCAAATCTCAAACCCTATTAAACGTCAAACTTGTTGACTTAGAGAAATTACTGGCAACAGTAATAGTAACATTCCAACTATTAAGCAATAAGGATAATAGAATTAAAGTACATACCTTATCTTCAAAGTCAATTTCAACTAAACTCAATTGACTAATGATCGGATTGAATTCACTAATATGATCAGCAAATAATGCACATTTACCCATCTTTAAGTTAAATAGATGTCACATAAAGTAGATCTTGTTGATCGCAGAGGGCTTCTCGTACATATTCGACAAGGCTTTCATCAAATCGACTGTGGTCTTCTCTTTCACGTTGTTAAATGTGATGTTATGAGCCAACGTTGGCCAAATAACACTCAAAGGTCATCTATCCAGCAATTCCCAATCAGCTTGCTTCATTGTTTATGCCTTCTCTCCGGATAGGGGCAAGTGCAATTTTATCTGATACAGATAATCCTCGATTTGCATCTTTTAGAAATCAAAGTCCTTCCCATCAAATTTGTTGATTTTCACTTTTCCTTCCTCTGTTACTATCGATCTGCTTTAACTCAGCCAAGCATAGCTTTGACACCAATTGTTGCGGAAGCAAGTGACAGGATAATAAATTTGACAGAATAAGAAAATAAATTAGACACCAGATTTACATGATTCGTTCATAGTGACTTACATCCACGAGAAGAGCAACAAGAAATTCCACTATAGACCAAGCGATATAACGGAAATTACAATCACACTCAAGTCACTCAAACACTCTCAGTGTTTCCGAAACTCCAATTACACCCAATAAGTTACGCAGCGTTTAGCCTCATAATTACTCACGAAATAATTTTTCAATTTATGAAAAAATTATACATAAATCTTATTACAAGATTTAATCGACTTAAACACTTAAATTCTTGGTGCAATTGACGAGCAAAAACCCACGAGAATAACCCACACCAAGCACTCGCTTGAAAACGGCGCTTCAAGACTTCCCTCTCGACAGCCATGACGTTCCATGCTACCTATGCGGAAGCACACGATGAAGTCCTCTGCACCTCAACAGCTGGTCTTTACGATTCTTCAACGTGACTCCCTCACGAATTAGGAAAGAATATTTCTGATTCTTTTATTTCTTCTTCTTTCTCTAATCCGAGTTTCTTTTTCTTTACACCTTGGCAACTCCAATTGCAAAGAGACATTATGTGCCCATCTTTCTTTGCTCAATATTTCAAACATCCACGTAAATAATAATTCATCATGGGTTGGGCTTAGTTCGCAAGCTCAAACTTGAAACATAATTTTAACACACCATCATTATAAAAACGTCATTATAAAAACCACCCAATGGCTAGCAGAAGCCCTTCCGAAAACACAATTAAAATGTTGTCTTTTTATCTTTAAAGCTTTCTCCACTGTATTTTCAATTTCCTTGGCTGTTGATCTTTATGTCTTCAGTTGGGTATCAATGTAATATGCCATCGATGAGGTTCAAGTACAATTTCCTATTGTGGATTGATGCTGCCTTAAATCAGCGGCTGGCTGAATTTGTTTGAACCAATTGTACCGCTCAAGTTTTTAATCGATCAACTATTGTCGCAATTTAAATCTGTACTGCTTGGCTGAAGCAAGTGGATTTTTTCCTTTCACCTGGATATCTCCTATCCGAAATCATCGCTGAACCCAATCCTTTTTCATAAAAAATCGAAGAGCAACATTTGGTAGATTATATTTCGCTACAAAATCGATTCCGGTGAGACAAGTTGTCAAATCTTTCTTGCTAGTCTTAGATTGCGAACAGATGTTATTTTAGTCCCAATAATGGGCAAGCAAGCCCTCGCATATCAAAATGGCGCCAAAACACTTTATTGATTGTCTTTGATAAAGCTTGATTACTGTTGACACGGCGACGTTATCATGCACCCTCTATTGTTTATCAGTACAAGCATATTGCCGCATGGACAACATCGCAAGCATCACATTCTTATTTTTCTCACTCACGCTTCCTTTGGCGTTGAAGTTCGAAACGAATGTCGTCGGCTACATTCCGTGCATCGTTAGCGATGCCGAACAGGCCCCGTTGAGAGAAACCGACGCAGTACAAGCCATTTTCTCCTTTCCATCGGTCCCGGACCTTGGTCATACCAGCATCATTGAAAAGTTCATCTCCGCCCTAATTAAAGTTACCATAAATATTAAGAATGAACATAAAGGACTTAAGGAAATGAACGAACATAAATGAAATTTACCTGGAGCCATTCCCGTACATTGCTTCTGTAGCCGGTGGCAAAGATTATGGCCTCATATTGACTTGTTGTGTCATTTATAAACGTGACCAGCTTCCCTCCAATGCTTTTGATGGAGGGGAAAACCTACATCATTTGCTTTATTATAACTCGAGAAGGTTTAACATGCTTTTGATTAGATTTTAAATTCTATTTCAAAGAGAAAAACACCTTTAATTACTTAATCTACCTTGATTTCGCCCTTCTTGATCCTTTTCATTGCCCCGACGTCAATGGTGGGGGTTCGTCCGGTCGCTGCTTTCTGATGGAACGGACCATTTTCCGCCCTCCGAAGGCCGTACTTGGAGAAGTCACCATACTTTAGCTTGCTAAGCAGCCTCATCAAGAGGTCGACAATTTGGTAAGGAAGAAATTTTAGCAAAACCATGCCAATAAACACCATTTCCTTGGTAACAACTTCTACCTGCAAATCCTCTTTATTAGCTTATACTTGTTATTTATAGAATATGATTATTTGAATATATGGGGAGCAAATACTATATGAGATTTATTGTTGATAGTGTCAAGTTTATTCGCTACTTAACGGGTCATATGAACATTTTATAATGTTCATTGACAAGCATGTCGTCCTCTCGCTCCTTTACCAGTCATTTGTGTTGGCATATATTCTAAATGAACTATGAAAGAAATAGGCAACTAATGCTAGCGCATTCCTTTTATAGGCATGAAATTGAATAAATCTCATAAGGATGGTTGATCTATCACCAACTCAGATGGAAAAATGCATGAATTATAGAAAGAGTCTGCATACGGGACTTCGAGCAACAATGGAAGTGTTGGCACCATAGCTCCACAAATCGTACGCAATCTCCATCCCTGAGTTCCCACAACCCACCACCAACACGTTTTTTCCTCTGAATTCCTTCCCATTCCGGTAGTTGCTCGAGTGCATCACCTCCCCGCCAAAGCTCTCTAAGCCATCAACCTCTGGCATCACACCCTTGCTGTTCTCCCCACTCGCCACCACCAAGAACTCCACCACGTAGACCTCCTGCTCGCCCGAGCCCATGTTTCTCGCCAGGATCTGCCATTTGCCGATTCGGTTGTCGTACGACGCGGTCTCGACGGTCCGTCGGTAATACGGCTTGATCTCGAAATATGACTTGTAGTTGTCGAGGTATTCGACGAATTGGTTCCTAGGGACAAAGGTGGGTGAATTGGAGGGGAAGGGCATGTGGGGGAGCTCACAGAATTGCTTGGCCAAGTGGAGCTTCAGTCGATCGTACGACCTCCTTCTCCAAAGAGAGGCGGAACAATCCTCTCTCTCGAGCACGACGTTGGCGACGCCAAGGCGGTTCAGGCATGCCGCTGCCGATAGGCCTGAAGGGCCAGCGCCAACAATGGCCACCACGACCTCTTTCTCGTTGGCCTTGTCCATGGATGATTTGGTTCTCTTTGATTCAGCAGCGATGGTGTTCTCAGGGATGTGGTTTTGGCAGATACAAGCTCGTGCGCTTTTTGTACGCCCTTGCATGCACTTGTCGTAATTAATTTTAGCTAATACAGAAAGGTCCATCTTAGTTTAAATTGGCAGGTCCAATGTTGGAAAGAATGGAAAATATTATACAGTCGCCATTAATCCTCTTCCTAATATGACAGTACTTTGGATTCTTTATTATATTCAGTGTTGATTTTCTAGCAAGTAATTGAATAGGCAGATAAAGCATAAAATATCAAAATTATAATACTGCCCTTAAAATTAAAACCCATAAAAAAATTAAAATAATAGAAAACCCATGTAAACGATCTCGAATCGCTAAAATTCATCGTTAGTCACGGTAAAAAGCAGTGAGTTATGTTCAGATCACCGTTTCGCTTTAAACGATCAAATTTGAGCCCGATCCGATGTTGTCAACTAGATTCACTAGTTCTAGTCGCATCACCGTTTCGCCTTCCGTTTATACTTCTGCTTGTCCAATCGGTTCATAAACACATCATTAATAGATTCTGCATCACATACGAGGAAATAACTATCTAATGTACGGACATTCATAAATGCCATATTTCATTCTCCAAACGGAGTTGTGTACCACATTTGGTTCTCCTAATTTATAAGTTTACCTTGTACTTGACTTGTGTCGCGACCGAACTCCCGGTATTTTTTAAACATGCCCAAAAAACAAGGGGCTCGCCTGGTACGTGCTAAGTCTAAATTCCGAACTTAACTCGGGCTCTCCCAAGCCCATACCATATTGCAACTTAGGGTTCAGATTTTAAAATGCAAGTGGTTTAAAAAAAAAGAGTTGCCACTAATCGATTTGGGGTGGGTCGATTAGAAACCCAAACAGGGTGATGAGAGAATCATCCTATTCCTATGAATCAGAGATTGACCGAGCTCGGAGACTTAGTTACATTAGTTGGGTAACTAATGCCCTTTCGGTACTTTTTTACCCTGTTCATTTTTTGAAAACATTTGTTAGGCAATTTGGATTGATTTTAGGACCTTTCTCTTAATATGTGAGGTGATCAAGCGAGTGCATAATCAAAAGCGATTAGCAGTTAAAGTAGATATGCAGCTTAAGGTTCTAGCCCTAACTAAGTCAGATGACATTTAAAAGATAATAGTTCATGCAATTAAAATTTAACTAAAGATATGCATTATAGTCATACAACAAAACACGATCACACAGGCTTATCTATTCATACATGCGATTTATGCAATTAAAAAAAACATGCATAATAAAACAACGATAAATTAAAACAATCAGAAAAAAAAAAAATTTAAAATATTTTTTTAATAAAAGATAAGAAATAAATACGGTAAAAAAAATTTTATTTAGTTTTTTAAATAAAATAATAAAAATAATAAAGTAAAATGAAACGGGTCAGGTCAACAGATTCGGGTCTGTCCGACCGACCAGGGTCAACGAATTTGACCCGGGCGTTGACTCGGGTTGGGTCGGCTGATCCGGGTCGGTCGAAACCGACCCGAGTCAACGGATCCGACCTGGGCATTGACTTGGGTAGGATCGGCTGATTTAGGTCAGTTGGAATTGATCCGAGTCAATGGATTTGACTCGGGCGTTGACTCGGGTCGAATCTGCTGATTCGGGTCGAATCCAACCTGAACTTGCAGACCCGCGGAAATGAGACGTCGGCAGAGCCAAAATTGGCCATCCGCCGGCTGACTTAGACCGGTGCAGGCCCTCGAATCGCCCCATGGGATTGCCATTAAACTTCTCCGCCCGCCTGGGTCGACGTTCGACTACGCCCTCACCGGTCGGCGACTAAAATTGAACCTGTTTCATTAGGGCATTTCATCGAACGTTTGGCATGTATCGCCTAAAAACGGGATTTTCGACCTGCTTCGGCGACCTAGCCTGTTCCTACGGCCTCGGTTCGGTCCCGATGGAGAGGGGGAGTTGGGACCGACGACGGCATGGGCTGGGAATCGTGCGACACGGCCGGCGTGAGTCCCGGCCCGATCATACCAGAAAATAGAGCAGAACAGGGTACTTTTTTTGACTGAGGGGCTCACCTGTCGACGGCTCGTCAGGGGGTTTTTCGGCTGGTCTGGTAGCGGCGGTGACATTACTGGATCCTCCTCCTCCTCCGGTGAGCCTCGGTTCCTTCTCTCTCAATCTATTCTCTCTCTCTCTCTCTCTCTCTCTCTCTCTCCGTTTCTCTATGGCCGACCGTCACTCTCCCTGCCTCTCTCTAGTTTTATAGTGGCCTCGAGCCACTGTTCGGCTCTCCATTGTCAGTTGACGACGGCCTGCACTGGCCTATTCCCCGTGAATTCCGCGGCCATAGGCCGGTGCAGAGGGGGGGTCGGTTCTACAAGAAAGGGATGGAGAGGGGGGAGAGCCCGGGAATCCGGGGCAGGGACGAGATAGGCCATTAAGGTCAGTCCCATTGGTGTGCCCCTCTGGCCTTCCTCTAGCCAGATGGCAATGGCGGCGTAGCTGCTCGACGATGTCACGTCGATGTAGTGAGCAGGGGCGAACAGGGCACTAGAAAGGGACGGGCGCGTGGGAGAGAAGGGAGGAGAAGGTGGGCTGGGTCAGCATGAGGGGGGAAGAGAGAAGGATAGGGAGAAGCTGGGCCGGAGGAGGGAAAGGAAGGGGAGGAGCGGGCTGGGCCTACGTGGAAGGGGGAAAAAAAGAAAGAAAAAAAAACATGGGCCGGGTCGACTCGGCCCAGCTCGATTTTTCCTGATTTTTTGATTTTTTTAAAATTACATTTTAATAGACCCTATTAATGCAAATATGCCTAATTTTTATATGTAATGCATTTAATAGAAATATTTTTGTTTTAGGAATTAAAGAAATTTAATTCCTAAATTTTGTGCAATTAATTTTGGGCAAATTAAAAATATGTGTCAACAGCTGCCCCTCTTTGAAGGTGATCTCGTAGAGATGAGCTCGCAAAGATTACGTTCAAAGATAAAATGACACCTAAATTTGGCCCATGCAACAATTAATTTGGCTCATAGAAATATTCTTGAACAGCTTTTTCTTGAGGAGTTTTTGCGTCAAGCATTTTCCTGAATACCATTCGATTTCTGTCTCAATTGCTTTTTCCAGAATAGGTTCGTATTCATCCATCATGACAGATCTTTGTCAAGACATAGTTTTTAAAGTGGAGATTTGCATCGAAGAAGAACTCAAGTTTAAATCCTTTTGGGATCATGTATTGTACACCATTTAACAACTTTGAGGTATTTGAGAGCATCTTCATCACGCTCAGAGATCTCCTCAGCTAAAACTTCATTGTTTTTCACAGCAGTTACCCAGAAATTAGGGACTTATTTCTCTTCATCTTTGTCATCGTTTTTCTTCTTCTCCTTTTTCTTTTTGTTTGTTTTTTATTCATGGGCATTGGCCTTACTTTTACCAAGCACACTGCTTTTTCATGCCCCAGTTTTCAGCATTTTTACTGTTCTTTTGGTGTTGTCAGGGCTAGCATAAACAAATTTGAACAGAACAATATTGTTAGGCTCTTTGAGTCTTCATCTTCATTCAGTACTTTGGACCTTGATACTCAAACTGTGGTGATTTTTGCTTTGCCCCGGTGTGGGGGAGGATGATCACCAACTGGGTTTGTATGAAATGAAGTTGCCGTCTCAATTGGGCTAGCAAGGGATATAAGTGTATAGGATAGAAGAAAAATTGCTCTTCATCATTCTAGGACACTGAAATTATCATAAGATTTCATCTACAATAATAACACTTAAAGATTAATGCAAGTGATAGCAAGAAAATTTCTATTCATTCTTTTTTCCTTGTACGAGCCGTTGCGACTGACGATTATAGAAAATTTTAGATATTACAAACTCCTCATCCTTCTTGTCTTGTTCGATTCCTAGGTAAGAACATCACTGTTATCATTGACATGTTGGTATTTGGACATGTTCTAATTAGTTTGCTGCTTCTCTTTCGACAAGGTCCTCTTAGCCTCGATTGTCCTGCCGTTAATGGTGTGCATGTCTTGGAGGACCCTGTCAAAGACCACCAGATTCATGAAGATGACGAGGCTAAAGCCGCGGGGTGGCAATCGAAAGGGAAGGGCATTTTTTTTGTTTCCTTTGAGTTTGAATCCTTCCTGTGATGCTGATTTACCTCAAGCTGCCCCACTGCGGGGTAGTTTTTGATAGGGTAATTTAAAGGGAATCTCCGAGTGTATAGGTTTAGAGATAGTCAAGCAAAAGATCAATGGTAGTGTATGAGGCAGAAAAATGAACTACCTCTCGTCACTTCGGCTATCGTACCTTATGCTAGAAATCCTTTTACCTTGTAGAAATGGAACTTTTTCGCTCATCTTGCAAGGGTTTTGTATGTGAGAATGTGTATAAACTGGGGATTGCCTCTCATCATCCTGACATCTCTCGTTCAAGACATCTGAGCAGTTCGACACCATTCGTCGAATTGTCGAGATTTTCACGGTGAATTGGTGAATTAAACAGGTAAAATTACGGTGCAAAGTTCTTCTCAAAAGATATGTGACGCACTTGGAGGAAGGTTAAGCACTTATTTGTTTTGACACGTTTCTTCCTTCTCGTTTCTTTCTACTTTCATGTGAAAAGTTTGTAAAGAAGGAAATACTTACCTATGCTGTGATGGCAAGGCAAACCTGCGAGGTAAGAAAGACTATGTTAATGAATGGCTCTTTGAGGGACAGAAATTGGGACGATACAACATTACTCTTCATGGTTTCCTTCATTTGAGACTACATTGACAACTCCTTGGGCTCTCTCGGATATTGGTAATTCTCTTCTGACAAAAACATGAACTCATGTTAAAAATGAAATGATTGAGGGTAAATTGAGAACGATACAAATTACCCTTCCTCCAGTTTGTCTTCAAAGCTAGCAGAGTCTCCTCTCCCCTCGTGATTGGACGCGAAGCTCGAATGAAATCTTCTATAATTAAGGGTGTTCCCAATTAGAAGGACCTATTGTCAGCGCACGCTATGTCAATACGGCTCCGGTACGTCGGGGATTTTTTCGGGAGTCCTGCGATTCCAGGCTGCATAAGACATACATAATCACTTGCATGGGATGCTTCGTAGCAAAGCTAATCTCTATTTTAAAGGTCTTCGATAGATGTGGGCATGGCTACCATTGATACTTCCGTGATTGCTTAGATCAGCTTTGACATTACTTTGTCTTATGCAAAGTTCTTTCCAATTAGACTTACCTAAGAGTGTCCTTATCAATAAATTTTCTGCCAATTCCCTTGTTATAAATAAAAACATAGGAATTGTTTCAAGGATAGTACTTCTTCATTGCATCGGAGTTGACTGGGTTGGAGAATTGGCGTCCATCCATCTTAGTCAAAATCAGAGCTCCTCCAGGGAGTGTCTTTTTCACGACATAGGGACCCTTGTAATTTGAAGCGAACTTACCTCCGAGCTCGGGAGGTAGTGGTAGTACTTTCCTCAGGATAAGATCGCCTACTTCAAAGCGTCTTGGACGCACCTTTTAGTTGAATGAGCTAGCTACCCTCTGTTGATAACATTGCCCATGACAAAGAGCCTTCAACCGCTTTTCATCGATCATAACTTTGCCCATTGCCCGTAGTGAAAAGATTTCCACCTCGACAGGTAAGACTACTTCCATGCCATACACCAAGGAAAAAGGGGTCGCCCTAGTAGATGTCCGAATTGATATTCGATATGCCATTAACGCAAAAGGCAATCTTTCATGCCAATTTCGGTAATTCTTAGCAGTTTTGGCTAAGATCTTCTTGATATTTTTGTTGGTAGCTTCAATGGCTCCATTCATTTGAGGACGATAATAAGATGAATTCAGATGACGGATTTTGAATTCACTGAGTAAATCATCAACAGGCTTATTATTCAGATTTGTCACGTTATCTGTAATGATGGCTTCAGGGATGCCATAACCGGCGATTATATCTTTCTTGATGAATTTCATCACATTCCGAGCGGTAACATTGGTATATGATGCGGCCTTGATCCACTTGGAAAAATAATCAATTGCGACCAAGATGAAGCAATGTCCATTTGACACTTTTAGATTAATTGGACCGATTACATCGATGCCCCATATTGAAAATGGCCATGACTTGGACAACTGGTGTAATTCTGCTAGAGGGGCATTTATCTTTTTTCTATGGATCTGACAACGGTAACAATTTCGAACATGTCAGATGCAATCGCCTTCTAAGGAAAGCCAGTAATAACCCAATTTTGTTATTTTCCTGACCAACATGTGTCCATTCATGTGTGGGCCGCATGCTCCTTCGTGCAACTCCTGCATGATGCGTGTTGCTTCGGTCGCGTCCACACATCTTAACAAAACAGAGTCATAGGACCTCTTGTATAAGTTTTCACCCTCGACAAAGAACTTCATTGCCGTCTTCATTATGTATCTCCTGTCTGCAGAGCTAATCCCTTTAGGGAACCGCTGTTTCTTGATGTAATTCATGATATCGTAATACCATGGTTTACCATTAGGTTCTTCGGTTATGGTCATACAATGGGCTAGTCTGGTCAGAACTTCAATCTTTAGAGGTTCTATTTCCAAGCCATTGGTAACTTGTAACATGGATGCTAGTGTAGCCAGTGCATCAGCCAATTGGTTAAGAGATCTAGATAGGTATTTAAACGAGATCTCGTCGAATGCTGAAACCAATTCTTCCAGATAGTCATGATAGAGTACTAGTTTAGTATTCCTAGTCTTCTATTCACTCACAGTCTGAAGTATGATTAAGGCAGAATCGCCGAACACTTTTAGTTTGGCTATTTTTATATCAATTGCTGCTTGTAAGCCGAGAATACATGCTTCATACTCGGCAATGTTGTTGGTGCAAGGAAACACCAGTTTCGTGGCTATTGGATAATGCTGCCCATCTGGGGATATCAAGATTACCCCAGTGCCAAAGCAAGACAGGTTTACTGCTCCATCGAAAACCATGGTCCATGTGTGTTCCTCCATTGATAAAATACGGTCATCTGGAAGATCATCTTCATGTGATTCCCTAGGACATTCAGCTAACATATCAACGATCACTCGACCCTTCACCGATTTTTGTGATGATATTTGGATGTCAAATTTTGAAATCAAAATTTGCCATTTGGCTAATGTTCCCACTAATGCCGGTTGGTTAAGCAAATACCGGATAGGGTCATTTTCAGTTACAAGGAATGTCTGGTAGTGTAGAGCATATTGTTGGAGCCTATGCAACACCCATACCAGTGCGATGCAGGTTTTTTCTAATTTGGAATAATTTTGTTCTGAAATGGTGAATTTCTTACTTAGATAATAGATGACTCGTTCTTTTCCATCATCAGGATGGCTTTGGGCCAATAGGGCTCCTAACGATTCACTATGAATCGTTAAATAGAGAGTTAGAGGATGCCCCAGGACTTGTGGAACTAGTACCGGGGGATTCATCAAATGTTGCTTCAGCTTTTCAAATGCTTCCCGACAATCCTCATCTCAATTAATCTGGGCGTCCTTCTTGAGAAGTTTGAAGAAAGGCTGTGCAGTCTTAGAGAGTTGGGAGATGAACCGAGCAATGTAATTTAACCTTCCCAAAAGGCTTCTGACCTCTCTCACTATGGACGGGGGTTGCAATTCACATATTGCTTTGACCTTTGAAGGGTCAACCTCGATCCCTTTTCTATTCACGATGAAGCCGAGTAACTTGCCAGAGGTTGCCCTGAACATGCACTTTGCAGGGTTCAGGTGTAATTTGAACTCACGCAACCGGCCGAATAGCTTCTTCAAGGCTTCAATATGGTCTTCTCCGCATCTAGTCTTGGTGATCATGTCATCGACATAGACTTCAATTTCTTTGTTCATTAGGTCATAAAAGAGAGTGACCATAGCACGTTGATATGTTGCGCTAGCATTCTTTAAACCAAAAGGCATGACCCTATAATGAAAGGTCCCTCACGGAGTGCTAAATGCTGTCTTCTCCTTGTTTTCCTCATTCATCTTTATCTGGTTGTATCTGGAAAATCCATTCATAAAAGAAAATAATTCGAATCCAACAGTGTTATCCACAAGGACATCTATGTAGGGGAGTGGAAAGTCGTCTTTTGGATTGGCCTTATTCAAGTCGCGGTAATCAACACAGACTCGAATTCGACCATCCTTTTTCTTCACTGGCACGATGTTTGCTACCCAATCAGGGTATTGCGAAACCTCGATGAACCTTACTTTCCACAACTTCATCACTTCTTCTTCGATTTTTTTCGACAACTCGGGTTTGGTCCTTCGTAACCTTTGCTTCTTAGGAGGTATGTCGGGATTGGTAGGCAAACTGTGCTCAACAATCTGAGGGTCTAATCTTGGAATATCATAATAAGACCATGCGAAGACATCTTGATAATCCTTGAGAAGAGCAACTATACGCATGGCTTTCTCTTCGGGAAGGTTGGCTCTAATCTTGACTTCTTTTGGATCTTAAGTACCACTCAAATTGATGGTAACAGTGTCTTCGGTTGTAAGGGGTTTGAATTGTTCGTACTGCTCCCAACTTCTTCGAATCTCAGCGGGATCATCACTTGAATCGTCTGAATCGCTGCTGTGAGTATCTACATCATTGGGCTAGACCGCACTAACTCCCTCGCAAGTCGCAAGATCACGCTTGGAACACAGGGTAAATTGATCAGAAAAACAAATGGGGATATGGATTTTTCATTATCATTTTTTGAAGAAATAGTAAAAGTGTCTTTGATTTTCAAAAAGTTTCAGAAACGAGGAAACATGAGATAACCCAGGCCTCAGAATACCTTCCTTTTCGGCTGGTTATCATCAATGAGATGGTTTGGGATACTACCTCATGCCCTCAAAACATTATTTATTTACAATACATGGATTTACAACCTTCAAAGAGGGGGGAATTTAAAAAAAAAACATTTCTTCCAACAGAAATAACAACAAAAAACAAAACATAAGGATAACCTCTTTTCCAGGGATTTATACAAAAGGGAGGAGAGGAACTCTACTCAAGCGGGCTTGCGCCCATTCCCTCCACCGGTCCTTCATCTATTGTACCAACGAAAAAATTCTCGAAAGTATCATTTCAAAAATCTAGCTCCTCGACTCCTCTCTTTAATGGTGTCAGCCTTTCCATGTCGTCTCATTCACTAGAAATGTTATTCTGCTGGTCTTCATAAAAACTTGATGGCAACTGGTAGTCAACGTAATAGTCGAACTTACCACTGGGCTGGCTTAGGGTATCCATAATTGCCTTTCCCTTGCGTGCCGCATTAGAAAACCCAGGAGCAGCGGTGTGAAGGCTAGGTACAACCAAAAGATCATCTTCACCATGACACAGCCATGGGGTACGAAAAACAAATGCTCCGTCGTCCAATAGGTCTTGAACTTTATTTTTCGAAGCATTGCAATCATCCGGCGAGTGCTCGAGCTCTCCGAATGATAATCACAGGACTTGGAAGAGTCATAGTTGATGAAGTACTTAGAAGTAGGGTGTTTTGGCCTCCTTGCAATTAGCCCCTTCTGCAAAATGATAGGGAATATCACCTCAATGGATTTAGGAACTGGCGAGTATCGTCGTACATTGTCTTGCCACTGTAAGAGTTGGATGTCTCGCCAATCATGTCAGGAAGGACTCCCGATGATAAGTTTCATCCGGATCCATTTTCTTGAGTCACCTGCTCCTGATTGAACGACGGTAGTGACATGTTTGAGATTTGACAGATGGTATCCATTAAGGATGTCAGTAAATCCTGTAGCTCGCCTAACTGATGCCGCAAACGTGCAAACTGTTGCGACCTAAAAAATTTTCAGTTTTTGGGCTAATGGATTTTTAAGACTAAGCTTAACTCGAGCTCTCCCAAGCCCTACCAATTCGCAACTTAGGGTTTAAGTTCTTAACATGCAAATGTCTTCATGCTTGGAGTCGCCACTAATCATTTTGTGGTAGGTCGATTAAAAACCTAAATAAAACATAGGGAGATATGTTTTATTCCTACGAACCAGAGATTCTAAGCCCGGGGGCTTGATTACGCTAGATCTAGTCTAACGCCCTTTCGGTACCTTTTCTTTTCAAAAATATTTTGGCATGCAGATTGGATCCGTTTCAACTTAATTACTAACATGTGATGTGTTCATGCGGGTGTATAAACCACCAATTTAACACCCAAGAAAGCATTAAATAAATTGCAAGTTTGGAAGAATTACTTACCTGGAAGCAACGCAAGTATCTGCATAGTTAGCTAGAAAATCACATTAACATCCTAATATGATTTCTAATTAACAAGAAATTCATTCAATTTCTCTTTTGATTTTCACTTATTTAAATGAAATCTAATCTATATGCAATGACGTGCAAAAATGACATGCAAATAATGCAACCTAGCATGCAAACTATATGTCATGCGACGACGTGACCTAATTCTGATGACGGGTAAATGATTTATTTTTGATATTTTCTAATGAAATTCGGAATAAAAATATGCCTAAAATAACATTCAACCTATGATGACTTAACATATCCTAACATGACTTATTTTTGAGATTTTTGTTAAAATTCGAAATAATAAATTACTTAAATTAAGAATGTAATCTATCCTAATCTACCATAAAGCAATTCATTCTTTTTTTGGGGTTTTCATGAAAATTCGGAATTAAAAAATAACCTAAATAATCTAATAAGATTAGAATATTGCTTAATTTAAACTAGGAAATAGATTATCTCAAGTCCTAATTTAAATTAAATAATTACTCTATCTTCTAGATACATTTAGGGTTCCCTAAACATGCAAAACTCAAATTCAAATCCTAACTGATATTTTTTGAATTTTCTGTTTAAAGGAAAGCAAATAATAAAAAAAAGACAAGGATAGCAACCACATTCAAATCGTCCACACGATCCGCCAAATTTGTTTCAAACTCGGATTAGGCATAAAAATCGAACTATCGGTCATATCTATAGGGTTATAGATATTGACGGAAAGTTGATCGTTTAAATTTGGAAAGCAGATAAAGATTATTATCGTATCTAAGTGATTATGGATAGGATAATAATTTCCCGTATCACCGCGTATCGTACCTTAGGGATAAGGTCGGATAGTCGTCCAGATACGTTGCTAAATTAGGAAATTTTCCTAATTTCGAATATTCAAAAATATTGCGGATATGTCGAATATTATCCTAAGATATCTAAATATCCACATGATAATCACGAAATATTCAAAGCATGCAAATTAGGAAATTAAATATTTCGGAAAAACATTCGGATAATAACCTTACCTAATTTGCAGATAATCTCCAAATTTAAACCGACTCGGGATTGAGCTTGCGGATCGGGATCAGGAAACCGATGACGACGACGGTGACACCGGTGTGCTCGGTGTGGCTGTGGGACAGCAACTTGGCGGCTGTTCCGGTGGGGTTGGCGTGGCCAAGACGCCTTGCTGTAGGGCTGTTCTTGGTGGTGACCTCAGACAAGGACTTTCGACCAAGGGATGGCTCGTGGACTTGGACGCTCGGTGTGGAAGTGCTCAGCAAAATTGGAACAAAGCAGCAGCAACATGGGATTATCGTCGAGGAAGCAACAGCTCGTCCAGGTCGACGGTGTTGTCTTCGTGGAACAGAGAGTTCGGTGGCCTTGTCACTTGTCAGTTGGAGGAGAAAAGCATATCAGCAACATCACCGAGTTCGGCAAGGCTAGTGGGATCAACAGCAAGGGAGCAGGCGTTGAACGAAGAAGTTTTTGTGCATGTCCTCTCTTTTGGCGTTTTCTGCATGGATATGAAGAAGCAGCAACAGCAGTTCACACGAGATTGTTGACTCCACTGGTCAACATGCTAATAATATGGGACTCCTTGATGATCGTAGTGAGCGTGGAGTACACGAAGAAGCCGCAACAGAAGCGGCAGCTTTTTGGTTTAAAGCGGCGAAAGCGGCGGAGATGTTCTCTGTTGGGACAGCGGCGTCGTGGGGGGGGGGGGGGCGTGGCGAACGGCGGCGGCAACAAGTGACGCGACGGCGGACGCGCGCGAACGGCGACGACAGTTAACAGGTCTTCTCCCTCTCTCTCACTTAGACTCTCTAAAAAAATCAGATCTGCAAATTGTGTGTCCCCCCCTTAATTTCTGACCTAAACATGTTTATATAATACTAACCTAAGTCAATTAGATGGGCTCTCTAGTCCTAATGGGTTTAGACTTGGGCTTCGGCCTTAATCTAATTTCTGATTTTAATTAATTCCTAAGCGGGCTGAATTAACTTGGGTTTTAATTTAATTGAACATAATGGGCTGAATTAAGCTCAAATTAAAACGACAAAACCTATTTGACTTGTGATTTTCGGCCCTTGCCTTTCCGAGCGAACCGAGTCCCATTCGATGAAATTTAAGCTTGTTCGCCATCACCGGTCCGATGCAAAAATGCGATTAAATTAAAATGAACATAAACTATATGTTATGCAATTTAAATATTTTTGTTTAGGGGTTAAAAATTAATCCCTAATTTTCTATGCAAATTACGACTAAATGATTAGTAAAATTTAGGTGTCAACAGCTGCCCCTCTTTGAAGGTGAGCTCACAGAGGTTGCATTCAAAGACTAAATGATACCTAAATTTCAACTATGCAAATGCAATGAGTGTTGTTTTTGTCGGGATTATGAATCCCATTTTTTAAAATGCAATAAGAAATGATGCATGCTGACATGAATGGAAAACATACCTGGAATTGCTTACCTGATGTCGCGAGATAATGTAATTCGAGGCATGACTCTGACTTGTATGTTGTTCGACAAATGTCTGGGCTCAGTCCCATAGGTTTTGCCTGATACACTGTTGATGAACTTCGATGATCTGCAATTAAGTCAAAACACACGAAGAAAGCTCGACGTATTGAATCATCATTTGGATTTGCGAGAGCAGTTTGTAGCGAAAAAAAATGTAAAAACGTTCCGACCTTTACAAACTACCTATACATCTCCATAGGTATTTGTAAAGATTTAGCCGCTGTGCCTATATCTTTGACTTATAGGTGCGTCACGGGGGAACTCAAGAGGATATTCCGACCCTTATGATATACCTATATATCTCCATAGATACTCATAAGGATTTGACCGCTTCACCTATACATCTCCATAAGTGAACTACGGGGGAACACCTGAGGTTGATGAATATTCCGACCTTTATGAGATACCTATACATCTCCATAGGTACTCATAAAGATTTGGCCGCTCCACCTATACATCTCCATAGGTGAACTACGGGGGAACACCTGAGGTTGAGGAATATTCCGACCTTTATGAGATACCTATACATCTCCATAGGTACTCATAAAGATTTGGCCGCTCCACCTATACATCTCCATAGGTGAGTAGCAGGGGAACATCCAGGACGGGGAGAATATTTCGACCTTTATAAGATACCTATACATCTCCATAGGTACTTGTAAAGATTTAGCCGTTTCACCTATACATCTCCATAGGTGAATCACGGGGGAATCTTCTCGAGATTGTGTAAAAATTTGTGATTTGGTGAACAAAGGGGCTAGCCCGAATGTTCGAGGGTTTCTTGACAAAGTACTTGGACATCATCGGAGGTACTTGAAAATGGCTTGATCAATAGATACCTGAACATCATCAAAGGCATCTAGAGATCGCAACAAAAAGATCAAATATGGGACCTGACGATTGCTCGAACAGGTTGGGAATACCTAGATAGTCATAGACATCCAAGGGATAGAGATATACTTACCTGGTGATATCTCCGACTTTTGAGGGTGTGTCTCTTGCTAGACACGGTTTTAGGCAACATGTAATATGCATTCGCATTATCAAGAACACATATACACATGCACTATGATTTCAACTAGTTTTTCATGCACGATGGTTTCGTCAAATCGGCATTACAAACTTCGCTGGGGATAAATCATGACAAGACAATCCGAATTCACAAGCGGGTATCTTGAAAATGTCGAATGAGGGACTTTCAGTCCGAAAGGTCTTTCACTCATTCTCATTGAAAAAAGCTGATTTATGAGAATCTCTCTATCTCACTATCATCATGTGGACAAGGGTTCGAGTATTCTCGCAAGCGGTACGACCTTACCAATCTGAGAGATCTTTGTTAGGAATGTAACATGGCTTGGTCAATGGCTTAGCAAAAGGGACTCTTTGAGTCAATATCCTTCGTAATCGTCTCCGGGCTTACAAGTCAAGAACCCTGCAAAATGAGATAGAAACGGACTTGCTCGCACTTCTTCGAGCTAAGTTTATAAGCATCTGAAACACTACGTTAGTTCAAGTGCCCTAATCTGAAGAGACTTTGTAAGGGATGTAACGTAGGCTAGGCTCATGGGTTGAGAAATGAATAGATCATTAGGCTCAAAATGTGTATAATTGGGGTGAATAAGTTGGTGATCATCTTGGCATTGTCACCGGTCTTCTTCTTCACCAGGGATTATCTCCTCGGTAGATGTTCCATTAGCTTCGAGAGTTCATCACTTGATTCCTTTGAGATTTGTAGGATTGCTGCTCTACTGGGGATGATTTTGATATGTCATATCCTGACACATTTTTTGTTGGGCATTGGCCTTGCTTTTATCAGGCACACTGCTTTTTCTTGCCCTTCCTTTTTTTTTTTTTTTTTTTTGACACTTAATACATGTTGTTTACAACATAAACACTGGCTAGCTAATCTGACTGATTGACTTGCTGCTTGAACTCAGAAGCTCCTCGTCTTTTGTTTTCTATCGACACTTCAGATATGCTGTGTAGACAATGACGACTTTTGCCTTGCCCCAGTGTAGGGGATGATCACCAACTGGGTTTAAGAAATGAAATTGTAGGCTCAATTGGGCTTAGCAAAGGATAAAATGTGTATAGGATAGAGAAAGAAATGCTCTTCGTCATCCTAAGGCACTTGAACTTTCGTGTGAATTCATCTAAAAAAGCAACACTTGAAGATTGATGCAAGTGAGAGCAAGAAAATTTCAATTCATTTTTCACCTTATGATACTGATTTACTTCCAGTTTGCCCCAATGTAGGGTGGTTCTTGACAGGGGTAATTTGAATAAATTTCTCCAAGTGTTTAGGCTCAAAGTGGTGAAACAATAGATAAACTGTAGTGTTTGAGATAGAGAAATGAAATGCCTCTTGTCATCTCGGTCGTCGTACCTTTTGCGAGATAACTCTTTACCTTGCAGACATGGAATTTTTTCAACTCAACTCACTGGGGATTAATGCATGGGACTGTGTATAGGATATGGCTTGCCTTTCATCATCCCAATGTACCTCATTCAACACATTCAATTTATTCCACATGAGTTATCAGATTGTCTAAATAGACTTCCCCTTTGAAGCTAATGATACAGACCGACAAAACCATGCAGAAATTAAAGCCAATGCAAACATCATAGCTTGAAATTGATTGAAATCATTTATTCATCAATGAAATGTTTGCAACTCGGAAGTATAAAACCAAACACTGGAAAACTTTTGCTGCAGAATGTCAGGTTTTATCAAGGATAATACATCTTTACAGCATCAGAATTAACAGGGTTGGAGAACTCACGACCATCCATTTCTGCGAGAATTAGGGCACCTCCGGGAAGTACCTTTTTAACCACATATGGACCGATGTAGTTTGGAGCAAACTTTCCTCCAGGAACGGGGAAAATTGGCAGCACCTTCTTTAGGACTAGATCATTTACCTCGAAGTTTCTTGCACGTACATTTTGGTTGAAGAACCTAGCTATCCTCTGGTGATAGGTTTGACCGTGGCAAATGGCTCTCAACCGCTTTTCATCAATCAGGTTTAACTGCTCAAGCCTTTGTCGCATCCATTCCGCTTCAGATAACTCCACCTGGGATAAAACTCGCAAGGAAGGGATTTCTACTTCAACAGGCAGGACTGCTTCCATGCCATACACCAGGGAAAAAGGGGTCGCACCGACAGAGGTTTGGATGGAAGTTCGATATGCCATTAGTGCAAATGGCAATCTCTCATGCCAGTCACGATAATTTTCAGCTGTTTTGGCCAGGATCTTCTTGATGTTCTTGTTAGCGGCTTCAACTGCTCCATTCATTTGTGGACGATAGGGAGACGAATTTAGATGCCGGATCTTGAACTCATTGAACAACTGATCCATGAACTTGTTGTTCAAATTCGTCACATTATCAGTGACAATAGCCTCGGGGACACCATAACGAGCGATTATGTCTCGCCTGATGAATCTTACAACATTCTTCGCGGTAACGTTGGCGTAAGACGCGGCTTCAATCCACTTAGAGAAATAATCAATCGCAACCAAGATGAAATGGTGTCCATTCGATGCCTTGGGATTGATTGAGCCAATCACATCGATGCCCCACATTGAAAAAGGCCATGGCTCGGATAACTGATGTAACTCTGTGGGGGGAACATTTATTTTATCCCCATAAACCTGACAGCGATGGCATCTTCGAACATGTTGGATACAGTTACTTTCAAGACTGAGCCAATAATATCCCAATCTCATGATTTTCTTAGCTAGCATATGGCCATTCATGTGTGGATCACATATCCCCTCGTGTACTTCTTGCATGATTCTGGTAGCTTCAGCTGCTTCTACACACCTCAACAGGATCGAATCATAAGATCTTTTGTATAGCTTTTCACCACTGACGAAGAATTTCGAAGCCATTTTCATTATGTACTTCCTGTCAGCGGAAGTGCTTCCTTCAGGAAACTCTTGTCTCTGGATATAATTCATGATGTCGTAATACCATGGCTTCTCGTCCGGTTTTCCGGTCACAACCATACAGTAGGCCGGCTTTGTTAGGACTTCGATATTCAAGGGTTCTACCTTTATTCCACCAGTCACTTGCAGCATGGATGATAATGTTGCTAGTGCATCAGCGAACTGATTATGGGACCTCGACAAGTACTCAAAGGAGATGTCTTCGAATTCCTCTATGATTTCTTCGAGGTATTCATGGTACGGCACTAGTTTGGTGTCCCTCGTCTTCCATTCTCCTACAGTTTGGAGAATAATCAGAGCGGAATCACCAAACACTTTCAATTTGGTTATCCCCATTTCCACTGCGGCTTGAAGTCCGAGGATGCATGCTTCGTACTCGGCTATGTTGTTGGTACACGGGAACACCAACTTTGCTGCTACTGGATAATGCTGCCCATCTGGGGATATTAGGACAGCCCTAGTGCCGGAACCATACAAGTTCACGGCTCCATCGAAAAACATGGTCCATGTTTCTTCCTTTATTACCAGAATGCGGTCTTCTGGGGAATATCTATCATCATCCGAGGTTTTGGGATTCTCGGCTAACACATCGGCGATTACTTGGCCTTTAACTGACTTCTGTGACATCATCTAGACATCAAACTCTGAAATTAAGATCTGCCATTTGGCTAACTTCCCTACCAAAGCCGGTTGATCAAGTAAATACTTGATGGGATCATTTTTAGTCACCAGGAGAGTTTGGTGATGCAGTGTATACTGTCTCAGCCTATGGAGCACTCATACTAGTGCAGCACAAGTCTTCTCGGCTTCAGGGTAATTCAACTCCGAGATGGTGAACTTCTTACACAAGTAATAAATGGCTCGCTCCTTTCCATCTTCAGGACTTTTCTGGGCTAGCATCGCTCCCAGAGACTTACTATGAATAGTGAGGTAAAGGATCAAAGGCTGGCCCGACATTGGAGGGACTAACACTGGTGGTTTCATCAGGTACTGCTTCAGTTCATTAAACGCTTCCCGGCAATTATCGTCCCATTTCACTTGAGCATTCTTCCTTAGAAGTTTGAAGAACGGTTTAGCAGTTTCGGAAAGCTGGGAAATGAAACGGGCTATGTAGTTCAATCTACCCAAGAGGCTCCGCACTTCTTTTACGGTCGACGGGGGTTGTAGCTCACATATGGCCTTCACTTTGGAAGGATCAACTTCAATGCCCTTACTGCTTACTACGAATCCGAGTAATTTGCCCGAGGTTGCTCCGAATATGCACTTCGCTGGGTTAAGACGGAATTTAAACTCACGGAGTCGGTCGAACAATTTCTTCAGGGTGTCAATATGACTCTCTCCGGGTCGAGACTTTGCAATCATGTCATCAACATAAATCTCGATCTCCTTGTGCATCATGTCATGGAAAAGAGTCACCATTGCCCGTTGGTACGTTGCCCCGGCATTTTTGAGACCGAAGGGCATGACCTTATAGTGGAATGTACCCCAAGGAGTGATGAATGCAGTTTTCTCCTTATCACTGTCCTTCATTCTTATCTGATTATAACCCGAGAAACCATCCATGAAGGAGAACTGTTCAAATCCAGCAGTACTGTCTACCAGAACGTCTATGTGCGGTAATGGGAAGTCATCTTTAGGGCTGGCCTTGTTCAAGTTGTGATAGTCAATGCAAACCCGAATTCGGCCATCCTTCTTCATGACTGGCACAATGTTGGCCACCCAGGTTGGATATTGAGTGACTTCGATGAATCCCACTTTCAAAAGCTTCACGACCTCCTCTTCTATTTTCTTCGATAGCTCAGGTTTGGTTCTTCGTAGCCTCTGCTTCTTGGGCGGCATGCCGGGATTAGTAGGCAAGCCATGCTCTACAATAGAAGGGTCTAAACCCGGCATATCGGCGTATGACCAGGCAAAGATATCCTGGTAATCCTTCAGTAATTGGACTAAGCGTTTGGCTTCACCTTCAGGAAGGGTTGCCCCAATTTTCACCTCCTTGGTTTCTTCGGAATCACTCAGGTTAACAATGATAGTTTGGTTTGATGTAAGGACTTTGGGCCTTTCATGCCGCTCTAGATCGCGTTGAATATCTGAGGAATCATCGAGTTCGTCTATGTCATTAGGATCAAGCTCGGTTGCACATAATTCATGAGATTGTACCATTCCCATACCCTCACGTGCCACAAGATTGGCCCTGAAACATAAAGTAAGTGATTCAGAAGGACAAACAGGGCTAAACATTGCATTTTTTGTAATTTTTGTTTTGTTTTTGTTTTTTTTTAAAAAAAAAATTCATTTCGAAAAATTTTAACACAAGGGAGCATGAAGAAGCCCAGGCCTCAGAATTCTCCTTGGACTATATTTTTCTTTTATCGGTTGGATATCATCATTGGGCTGGTTTGATGTACCTCAACATGCCCTCAAAAAACTGAAAATAACTTGTAATTTCATTGATCATTTCGAAATGAATTACATTTATTGAATGGAAATTGCAACAACCAAGTCCTAGAAACGAGAACGGAAAGCAGCACCCGAGATGGGGCAAATCCTAAAAAGCAATAAAAAACTCCCATGCAGGGGAGTGTGCGAAAAAGTAAAGGTTTTACTCTTGTGGGCCAGTGCTCATTCCCTCTAACGGTCCTTCTTCGATAGCTCCAATGAAGACATCATCGAATAGGGCAGTAATTCCTTCCATTGTATCATCAGAATCTCCTGTCATTTGAGGTGTTGGATCATCCATACCTCTCCATCCGTCGGGGACAATGTCACGGGGATCAACATAGAAACTCGGAGGTGCTGAGTACTTCACATAATAGTCGAACTTGCCGCTCGGTTGCCCCAAAGTGTCGATCACCTCCTTCTCTTCATGCATCATTCTTGCAGGGCCTGGAAATGTAGTGCGAATGTGTGGAGGCAACCTACCGCGCCCACGTTCTCCATCATTCGGCCCTTCATTGGATTGCTGTCTATTATGCTCAACTCCTTGACCTTGACCTCGACCATATCCACGTCTCTCATTGTTCGGCACAGTTAATCCCGGTACCCCAATCCAGAAGTACGGGGTCTTTGAGAGGCTTCGACCGGTCGGCGGATACCTTGACCATCTCTGCCAAGTCCTTCGCCCGGGATAAAGCCCTGAGATACCATTACTCTTCCAACCATTACTGCAGCATTTGACACCTCAGGAACTGGCGGCGATGATCCTCTAGATGCATGAATGGTCGATACGAGCTCAAGTGATTGATAGCTCGATTTAATTTTGCAGTCCGGCTCGACATAGGGGATAGCCATTGCATGATAAATTTGGTGCTCTTCTTCACCGTGTACTGTGACTAATTTCCTCTCCACCACGAACTTCACTTTCTGATGTAGACTGGACGGCATAGCTCCAGCAGTATGAATCCATGGACGACCCAGCAGAAAGTTGAATGCAGTGGGAATGTCCATGACTTAAAATAGGACGTTGAACACTGTTGGCCCTATCTGTATGTCGAGGTGGATTTCCCCCATCACTTCTTTCTTCGTTCCGTCAAAGGCTCGTACGGAGGTCTTCGCAGCATTTATCCTAGAAGGATCTATCTTGAGGCGGTGTAAAGTTGCTAAAGGACAGATGTTCAAGGCCGAACCGTTATCAATGAGTACCCGGGCTACGTGCGAGGCCTTGTATTTGACAGAAATATACAATGCTTTAGTATGTCCTCTGCCTTCTAGAGGGAATTCCTCATCCGAGAAGGCTATGAGGTCTTTGAGGAGTATGGAACCCACAAATTCCTCCAGTCTCTCATGATCGATCGTCTCAGGCACGTGGACTTCACTTAGCATTTTCATCAGGGCCTTTTGATATTTGACAGACGTCTGGAGTAGCTCAAGTAGAGAGATTTGCACGGACATCTTGCGCAACTGCTCAACTATGTTGTATTCACTAGCCTTGATAACGGCCAGGAATTCTTTAGCTTCTTCATCAGTGACAGGCTTTGCAGGTTGAGCATTTGCTTGGCCATAGGCACGTCCAGATCTGGTGACTAAGTCAACATCGAGACTGTAGGACCAAGGGACTGCCTTATCATCCGAGTATTCATACGGTTGAGGTATCTCGATCACTATCCCTTCATCAGCTGCGGGCGTGTTTATTATGATCCCTTCATCATCGGTCGCGTCTTCGAGCGGGGGCATGTCTTCAGGTAAGGGATCGAGCTTGTCCTTTCTGGTGTTTAACGTAGCAAACTCTTCATCCCAGTTAATGACGACCTCGGAGATAGTAGAGACGATGCCGGTGTGGTCAGCATAAACGATCAACCCAGCCTGTACCATCCCTGAGATTCTTTCTCTCATGATGGCCAAGGAAAGAACTTCATTAGTCGGGTAATAACCAGCTTTCACCAACTCGCCGTAGACCTTAGCAGTGTATACCTTGACGTTCTTGATTCGACCAGCATCGAAACAGAATATGGCATTTACATTGCCCGCGTGATCAGGGAGCGGGTTGTTCTGAACATTCGGCTTAGCAGGTTGGAACGAGAAAGCCTTCGTGTCCAGGAGGTTCTGGATTCGATGCTTGAGGATAGAACAATCGTCGGTTGAGTGTCCAGGTTCGCCCATGTGATAATCGCATTTCTTTGATGGGTCGTAGTTATAAAACTGCTCAGGATTGGGCCGTTTTGGCTCGGCAGAGAGCAAACCTTTCTTCCGGAGCACTGCCAATACTTGAGACAACGACCCAAGGAGGGGGGTGAATTGCCTCTTGTTGTTCCTCCTCTGAAAAGGTTGACGACCCGGATTTTGGTCCTGAGCTTCTGCTATTTGGATTGCCGGGGCTGGGTTAGTATTCCGCGGGGTCGGTTGGTTATAAGTCACATTCACTTCAGCTGCCGGTTCCTTCTTTTTCCTTGCACTAAATCTTTTGGTCGATGAGGACGGCTCGACAAACCACCTATCTTTCAGTCCTATCTCGATCTGTTCGCCTATGGGGATGAGTTGGTTGAAGTTGTCGGCCGGAATGGCCACCATTCGATTACGGTACTCGAACGGGAGAGTCTTGATGAACATCCTCTTCAGCTCACTGTCAATAGGTTCTGGGACAACCTGAGCGGCTAGATTCCTCCATCTGATAGCATAGTCTTTGAAGGACTCAGTCTTTTTCATCTGAGCACGCTCGAGGTCATCGCGGGTTGGAGTGATGTACCAGTTTTTGAGGCCATTTATTCCTCCATCAAGGACTCAGTCTTTGAAGGACTCACTTAAACCTGTATTGCTTCAGGAAGGCCTCACTAGCTTCCTTCCAAGTTTTGAGGCCATTTATCTTCTTCATGAGGTACCAGTTCAGAGCAGGGCCGGTCAAGCTCGCTTGGAATGCATGGATCATCAGGAGCTCGTTGTCAACGTACGAGGTCATTTGCACGTGATAGAGCTGCAAGTGGGCTTTTGGGCATGTGGTGCCATTGTACTTGTCAAAGTCTGGCATCTTGAACTTCTTTGGGATTTTGATCTGTGAGTACAGGGACAGATCAATCGAGGGTGAATCCTGTGAACCCTCCAGCTGCTTCACTCTCTCTTCGAGTTTGTTGACTCGTTCATTTGGTTTGTCTTTGTTGACGATGATCTGGACGGGGTCATCTTCCAATTCAGGCATATCGTCATCTTCCTCAAGATCAACATTCTTTCCACCTTTATGCTTTGGAGCTAATGCCTCGAGGGATGTTGGAACGGGGATCGACCGAAGAGTCTTGATTTCAGCGGACATTTGCTGCATTGCGATGACGAGTTGCTTCATCTGGTCTTCCATACCAACAACACGCTCTTGCAAATTGGTTTGATCGGCCATTCTGGCTCTCGACCGTGTACGAATAGGCGATCGTGATCGGTCCGTAATTACCTAATTTGCATGAAATAGGCATACATAAGTGTTAAACGAAATCACACACCGATCCATGACATTGGACTAACCGTTCTGAATTGAAAAGACCTCTTTATTGAAATGACGAAAATTTTACAACGACTAATGACTTGAAATGATTTAAACAAAATGTAAAGACAAATGTCTCAATCTCTAAACAAATTTAAAGACTAAAACCAAAATGAGAAAACAAATTCAAGCCTTTTTATTTAGCTTGATCTATAAACATATAGGAGGCGACTTCTTTCTTCAATTGCTCATAAGCTCGAGCTATCTTGGCTGCCTTTTCTTGAGCTTCGTCAGCCTTCCTCTTAAGACGGTTGTTCTCTGAGCGAGTAGCGGTCTTGAGGGGCACCTTGGGTATCTTCGGGAGTATGTCCTGCGAGATTTTGTGTCGTCGGATGTACTTGATCGTCGCGAAATAGGACTTTTGCTCCCCCTTGAGCTGTTCTTTGGGTCAAGCTATCTTTAACACACGGCATTTCTTCCACATCTTTGTGAGTTGAGCTACGGTCTCTTCGTGGTCTTCACCCTCGTCGGAGAAATCGACATGGAGGAGCTCGGGTTGTAACGCCGGAGGGAGCCCTTGGAGAATCTGGTACTGCCAAGATACTCTGGCGGGATAGTATTCAATTGCGCCAGTGAAGCCCAAAAGTGGCACCGGTCCAACACCATTACACGTAAGCCGAGCTTCCTCGACATTGAACCAGTTAGCATGCCATTGGAAACCTTGGGGTCTAGCGTTTTTCATGAAAATGATCCATTCGGAATAATGATAATCAGGTGCACTCGCTTGTTTTTCTTTATAGCTTAAGACGAGGTGACTAGAATCACTGAGTACGGATATTTTGAGTAAATCGCCACATCCCTTTATGTGAGACAAAAACCAGATTTGCAATAGTTCAAGGGGTGCATAAAATGTTTTGTCAACATTTTGCTTGAATTTAGTGAGAGAAATGAAAGTTTCGGCTAGAATGGTGTTGACAAAATTCTTTTCAAGACAGACTTGTTGGACCAACCATGCAATTGACGGATTACATGCATTCTTGCAGTGAGGGAGAATGACGAACCCGAAAAATGCTAGTAGAAAGATTCTGCCCTTTTGAAAAGGTGAGGCTTTTTCAAAAGATTGACTCATGAATGAAAAAGGACATGTTCCACGATTTGCTTTTAAAACTTTTGCCAGTTCATCTTTTCCGACATTCAAAAATTCTGACAACATTAATGTCACGCCCCGCGCCCTTTGCGACGCGCCACATCCCTCCTCTTGGTCGTTATGAGTGCGACGTCCCAGGAAGCGTCGCCGACCCAACACCCAACACAGAGATCATACACAAGCGGAAACAGAACGAATAATAATAATACCCAGACATAGAACAATATGAGAACAAGGATAGCATCAAAGAAATTACTCGTATACAAAATATACACTTTCATATATACGCAAAAGCTTTTACAATATCCATTTACAAACCAAATACACAGACCCAAGATACATACAACACACTGGTCAAAAAGGGAGAGGTGGCTAAGGAGGACTAGGTCTCAAAAAGTGTCAGTCCTCGGTCTACTAGAAGGGGAATCTATCCTAAGGCTCCCAGTCGGGATCGGAACCCGACGCCTCCGACGAGCTCTCGGAAAACTCCTGGTCACCGTCTGAACTGGCTACCTCGAACTCGGTCTCCATCTCCGGGTCCTCATCAACCTCCATCGGCTCCTTGAACTCCACATCCATCGGCTCCGGGGCCGGATCGTCGATCTCAGGCTCGAAGTCTACTCCTCCCAGCTCCTCGTCCTCCTCTCCTAACTCCGGTCCCTCGTCGATCTCCCAACTCACCTCCATCACTGAATCGGGATCAACTATGTCCCCATCGGGACACTGAGGGTCTAACTGGCCCTCTCCGGTAAACGGAACGTCCATAGAACGAAGGGGTCCATACTCCTCCCCGAACCGGTCTCGAAAGCACCAAGCTACATACTCGTGCATCTCGTAATGGGTGGTCCCTACATCTACTACGACTAGGGTATAGTGTCTCAAAAACATCTCCCCATTCCCTATGGGGTGGACTGACATGGTATGCTCCAAATGCGGAGGGATCCCATGTCGCACCGGCGCCTCCGGCTCCTGTGGCATCGTCAAGGTCTGGGGTCTGAAAGGTTGGGTTTTTCAACCGTGAGACGAATCTCAGCAAGTAAAAACCCACTAAACCTAAACTAGGCTAACATGCACCTCTTGACGAGAACAAAACCAGATCAAGCAACAATCACTGACCTAGGCCCTCGGGCCCAGATCGTACTTACCGTCGACCCTGCAGGTTAGGCAATTTAATATAATGATCAATCGCATCCTCGGCATGCACATCCACACTTGCGTCATACGCATGCTCAAGCTCTCAAATGCTAGATCACACGCTCATCACCGAGTATCACAAACGATCACAGCTATCCATGCGCTCTTATGCGTGCCAATGCATCGATGTAGTCCATGCTCGCGTATTTGGATTATAAGATGGAACCGCTCAGACACGTCCCATACCATGCCCAGCAATTCCACCACATAATCTAATACTTAACAATTTACTCATTATCTTATTTTTCACGGCTCACTAGCCCGGCCTCTGGCCCAATCACAACACTTCGTGGCCAGCGTAAAAACGCCCCCGGCCCAGTGTCTCTAGCCCGCGTTAAACGCATCAGGCGCAACACCGATCTCCTACGATCCAAGCCTACATGAGACTAGTCGTCATCCGGACACACCGGGCATCGTCTTGCTCCAAAGTGCATGAAGACGGAATCGACCCGAAGGCCACGACCCAAAGTACTGGTTGTCATCCGGACACACCGGACATCGTCTTGCTCCAAAGTGCATGAAGACGGAAATCGACCCGAAGGCCTTAAGTGATCACACGGCACACATGCCCCAAATTTTATCTGAACCCGGCAACAAACGCAACGGGCAATTACACGTGATCACATGCTCATGGCAAACCCGCATTCTCGCACAAATTTCATCACATGCCTCACACTCGGCACACACGTAATGCGCAGCCATGAATGCTCATGCTCGGGCAATATGTGGTATAAATATGAGCACCAATCAACACAATTCAATAAGTTCAAGCTCACCACAATTAAACATGCTCATATGCCCAATTCACACTTCGCACACTCCGATCACACGATCAAACGACATGGCACGGTCTAATTAACCCTCATAGCATATAAATCGACCAATTCAAGCATTTCAACCAATCGATTAATCACCCGGGCCATCCTAACACCTCAAACGAGTTAATCCGACAATAAGTCAATCCTTAATCCCTTGAATGGCCACATGGACAACCACCACTAAACCTTATTTCATCCTCAAATTCACTTCCAATAGTCCTCAAACAACCAATAACATTCTCCCAATAATTTCCGATCAAACCATAATTTGTCTCTAACATCAAATATACTAATTAACCACTAAAACTCCTAATCCCGATCTAGAAGGCATAATCGTCCTAATTAGGGTTTAGGGGGTTATACTCACTTAAACTCGGGTTTTACGACGACGGGGAACGGCGGCCAACTACCGGTGAACGGTGAGCCGGCGGCGGTATTCCCAAGGGACGGCGGCTACGGCTCGGGCGGCCTCCAAGCGGCGGCTCACGGGCGGATCGACCTCCAAACGGCCAAGGGGAAGAGAGGGACGGTTGGCAAGGTGATGATGGAACGGCGGTGGACGGCGGGATGGCTTGGCTCCGGCGGAAATGGCCACGACGGGCGGCGGCGTGAAGGGCGAACGGCGGACGGGCGGTGAGGTGAACGGCAACCCCACGGCCAAGAGAGAGAGAGACGGTGAGAGGGAGTGAGGAAATGGTGATGGTGATGGCGGGACGGCAAGGTGGTGGTGGCGGAACGGCGGTGAAGCGGCGGCGTGCGGCCTTGGCGGCGGCCGGCGTAGACGGCGTGAGGAAGAAGAGGATGGCCGGCGCAAAATGGAGAGAGGGAGAGAGAGAAAAATGAGTTTGGCTTGGAGAGGAAGACAAGTGAGGAGAGAGAGAGAGAATGATGAGTTTATAGTGGAGTGGTTAGTAGTTGGTGGGGATTAGGTGACAAGTGTCACTCATCTAAAGGCTTGGACTAAACACCCCTAGATCTAATGGTTGTCATTCTCCCAAGACCAATAATTGAAGGGCAAGAATGACTTTACTAACTCCACTAACTCAAGTCCATTATCCACTTAAAAACTAATTAATAAACCTCCACTAAAATCTCCAAATTCGGAACACTATGTTAGGCTTAGGGGCAAAGTCGTCTTTTGTCCGATTCCGGGCCGAATTTCCATTTTTCGACCAGACTAAACCCCTATATAAATGGCCAACCCAAATTGACGTCGTCCTTGCGAAACTAAACCAGTAAACCCTCGAAAATCAACCTCGAAGTCCGGATCAAATTTCACGATTCAACTAGTTAAATTTCAATTTCTGAATCTCATACTAACGGACGACTGTTTAGGGGTTACGTGTATCGACCTAAGGTTATCCGAGTCGTGACGGCCTCGATTAACGGGAGAACGAGAGGAATTATCGCTAGTTCCGAAGATAACGATTGTTCGGGTTAAGTTTGGGACCGGTCGACCACGTGCACTTTCGGTCATGCAGAATCACCTGCTATCCGATCGTACATCATTGGCTTCGGTCGGACCGAGTCCGTTGCCTTCCGAAGATCGATCTACTTGGCCCAAAATAATTCCTCGCCGTTTCTCGAAATTGATGTCCAATTCACGATCGGGTCCTTGGTCCACGTACCGTTATCCTAGTTAGTCATTCCCATCCGGTCAGCATCCCAGGAGTGATCAGCTCCGGGTGAGACTTACGAAATGAAATAACAAATAAGACTCGTTTTATTTATTTTCGGAAATTGAGTCGAAATTCGGGATGTTACAATTAATGTCGAATCAATTCCCAAAGGTGGTGTGATTAACTCCGATCCTAAAGGTTTTCCAATGAGCACACTATACTCTTCCAAAGTAGGGGTAAGTTCATGCTTACCGAATATAAAGGTGGATGTCTCGGGGCACCAGAAGTGGGCTAATGCTCGAACGAGGCCGGTACGGACTTTGACTTCCAATAGGGGGAGCAGCCTTCCGATGTGGCCCTCAACTAGCTTGCGGTTGGTCGGACTGAGTAGATTCCACCAGGCACGGAGCTCGTCCTTAGGAGCATCAAGAATCCGGATGTCTGCCCCTCCCATAGTGTATAGACCAAGACGCACGACGGACCTAATGTCATGGACCGACCAAAGAAAAAGGACGAAATGTAAATAGATTGCGAGATAAAGGTTGAAGAAAACTTACTTCACCGGGTAGGGAAATGGCAATCACATAGACATGCGCATGAAATGTGAGGTTCGATTTCTACCTAGACTCTGGCTTGCAAAATGGAGACGTGAGGATTACCGAGCTAAACCATTCATGGCGGTGGTTAGGCTGGGATTCCCCTGACTCCGGCTTAGTCAAAGAGCCGACCCGGGTTGCAAAGGACGCAACCGTGGTGGGTATTCAATGACACCATGAAAGAAAATTTCGGGACCGAGGAGGGCGACCCGTACCACATGATTTTGGTCGGGGTATCCACTACCTCAGTACCATCCTAAACCTATGCCGCCCAGGTCCGGCAGCGGGTAGTGTGTGCGGTGTAGTGTAAATGTAAGGCATGCACAGCAGGTTATATCAAACAGCGCTTCGTGCATAAATTAAACCATACATCCGAACACCTCCCTGCAAAACAAGGGTTAACAATCACGCCTCCCCTTATACCTCCCATTCTGCAAGAACATTTAACACCTAAAATGTTAGGGACGTACCTGGGATCCTCGCTGCCAAACAAAAATTATTTTTTGAAATGAAAAATTAGCTTAAGTCCACTAAGAGTTTTAACTTAATCCCCAGTGGAGTCGCCAAGCTGTCGCGACCTAAAAAATTTTCATTTTTCGGGCTAATGGATTATTAAGACTAAGCTTAACTCGAGCTCTCCCAAGCCCTACCAATTCGCAACTTAGGGTTTAAGTTCTTAACATGCAAATGTCTTCATGCTTGGAGTCGCCACTAATCATTTTGTGGTAGGTCGATTAAAAACCTAAATAAAACATAGGGAGATATGTTTTATTCCTACGAACCAGAGATTCTAAGCCCGGGGGCTTGATTACGCTAGATCTAGTCTAACGCCCTTTCGGTACCTTTTCTTTTCAAAAATATTTTGGCATGCAGACTGGATCCATTTCAACTTAATTACTAAATGTGATGTGTTTATGCGGGTGCGCAAACCACCAATTTAACACCCAAGAAAACATTAAATAAATTGCAAGTTTGGAAGAATTACTTACCTGGAAGCAACGAAAGTATCTGCATAGTTAGCTAGAAAATCACATTAACATCTTAATATGATTTCTAATTAACAAGAAATTCATTCAATTTCTCTTTTGATTTTCACTTATTTAAATGAAATCTAATCTATATGCAATGACGTGCAAAAATGACATGCAAATAATGCAACCTAGCATGCAAACTATATGTCATGCGACGACGTGACCTAATTCTGATGATAGGTAAATGATTTATTTTTGATATTTTCTAATGAAATTCGGAATAAAAATATGCCTAAAATAACATTCAACCTATGATGACTTAACATATCCTAACATGACTTATTTTTGGGATTTTTGTTAAAATTCGAAATAATAAATTACTTAAATTAAGAATGCAATCTATCCTAATCTACCATAAAGCAATTCATTCTTTTTTTGGGGTTTTCATGAAAATTCGGAATTAAAAAAATAACCTAAATAATCTAATAAGATTAGAATATTGCTTAATTTAAACTAGGAAATAGATTATCTCAAGTCCTAATTTAAATTAAATAATTACTCTATCTTCTAGATACATTTAGGGTTCCCTAAACATGCAAAACTCAAATTCAAATCCTAACTGATATTTTTTGAATTTTCTGTTTAAAGGAAAGCAAATAATAAAAAAAAGACAATGATAGCAACCACATTCAAATCGTCCACGCGATCCGCCAAATTTGTTTCAAACTCGGATTAGGCATAAAAATCGAACTATCGGTCATATCTATAGGGTTATAGATATTGACGGAAAGTTGATCGTTTAAATTTGGAAAGCAGATAAAGATTATTATCGTATCCAAGTGATTATGGATAGGATAATAATATCCCGTATCACCGCGTATCGTACCTTAGGGATAAGGTCGGATAGTCGTCCAGATACGTTGCTAAATTAGGAAATTTTCCTAATTTCGAATATTCAAAAATATTGTGGATATGTCGAATATTATCCTAAGATATCTAAATATCCACATGATAATCACAAAATATTCAAAGCATGTAAATTAGGAAATTAAATATTTCGGAAAAACATTCGGATAATAACCTTACCTAATTTGCAGATAATCTCCAAATTTGAACCGACTCGGGATTGAGCTTGCGGATCGGGATCGGGAAACCGACGACGACGACGGCGACACCGGTATGCTCGGTGTGGCTGTGGGACAGCAACTTGGCGGCTGTTCCAGTGGGGTTGGCGCGGCCAAGACGCCTTGCTGTAGGGCTGTTCTTGGTGGTGACCTCAGACAAGGACTTTCGACCAAGGGATGGCTCGTGGACTTGGACGCTCGGTGTGGAAGTGCTCAGCAAAATTGGAACAAAGCAGCAGCTACATGGGATTATCGTCGAGGAAGCAACAGCTCGTCCAGGTCGACGGTGTTGTCTTCATGGAACAGAGAGTTCGGTGGCCTTGTCACTTGTCAGTTGGAGGAGAAAAGCATATCAGCAACATCACCGAGTTCGGCAAGGCTAGTGGGATCAACAGCAAGGGAGCAAGCGTTGAACGAAGAAGTCTTTGTGCATGTCCTCTCTTTCGGCGTTTTCTGCATGGATATGAAGAAGCAGCAACAGCAGTTCACACGAGATTGTTGACTCCACTGGTCAACATGCTAATAATATGGGACTCCTTGATGATCGTAGTGAGCGTGGAGTACACGAAGAAGCCGCAACAGAAGCGGCAGCTTTTTGGTTTAAAGCGGCGAAAGCGGCGGAGATGTTCTCCGTCGGGACAGCGGCGTCGTGGGGGGGGGGGCGTGGCGAACGGCGGCGGCAACAAGTGACGCGACGGCGGATGCGTGCGAATGGCGACGGTAGTTCACAGGTCTTTTCCCTCTCTCTCACTTAGACTCTCTAAAAAAATCAGATCTGCAAATTGTGTGTCCCCCCCTTAATTTCTGACCTAAACATGTTTATATAATACTAACCTAGGTTAATTAGATGGGCTCTCTAGTCCTAATGGGTTTAGACTTGGGCTTCGGCCTTAATCTAATTTCTGATTTTAATTAATTCCTAAGCGGGCTGAATTAACTTGGGTTTTAATTTAATTGAACATAATGGGCTGAATTAAGCTCAAATTAAAACGAAAAAACCTATTTGACTCGTGATTTTCGGCCCTTGCCTTTCCGAGCGAACCGAGTCCCATTCGATGAAATTTAAGCTTGTTCGCCATCACCGGTTCGATGCAAAAATGCGATTAAATTAAAATGAACATAAACTATATGTTATGCAATTTAAATATTTTTGTTTAGGGGTTAAAAATTAATCCCTAATTTTCTATGCAAATTACGACTAAATGATTAGTAAAATTTAGGTGTCAACACAAACAAATCAAGCGGGTAGGTACTCGTTTCTGAGGTCGAGTCTTCATGTATGGCCCATATGAAGATATCGTCAAATAGGGTGACCACACTATCTACCATTTCTTCTCGTCAACAATCTTCTTCAATGGGTAGCTTATCTGGATTTTGATGTCGATCAACATCAACATTTACAGGAGGAGTCGAGGAGCTCGGATGACTTGAACATTTGGCAGGCTGCTTGAACCTCTCACTTGATTTTTCTGAGAGGTTAAGATAAATTTTTTTCATCTTACGGCATTTAGCATGTAGCGGGAAAGTCTCCCAAATATGGGGAAATAGCAAACCAGTTTGACCCTTTGCATGCCCGTTGTTGACATGTGGGTTTCCTCCGCAATACCCTAAGCCCATTGTACGATGATTCCTGGCGGCCTAAATAGGCTCTCGGATGCCTCGGTCTCCTCTGCCTAGTCCTTGACCTGGGGTAAAGCCATTTCCAACCATAACCTTCCCTACCATGATCGAGGCTTTTGACATATCATGGATAGGGGGAGAAGTTCCTCGATGCCCGTGCACGGTTGACACGAACTCAATGGACTGATAGCTAGATTCCACTTTACTACTTGGTTCAACATACGATATGGCGATTTCTTGATAGATTCGATGGTCTTCCTCCCCAAGGACTGTGATCAGCTTCCCTTGGGTCACAAACTTCACACTTTAGTGAATGCTTGATGGTACGGCTCCAGTGGAATGAATCCAGGGACGGCCTAGCAAAAAGCTGAATGCAGTGGGGATGTCCATTACTTGAAACAGAATGCTGAATACTGTTGGGCCGATCTGGACATCAAGGTCGATCTCACCCATGGTGTCCTTCTTCATTCCATCAAATGCCCGGACTGATGTTTTGGAGGCACAGAGTTTGGACGTGTCCACATTGAGGTGGTACAAGGTTGGCAGTGGGCAGATGTTCAATGCTGACCCATTATCTATAAGAACTCGAGCTACATGGGCGTTTCTACATTTGACGAGATGTAGAAACCCTTAGTTTGCCTCCTTCCTTTAGCGGGAAACTCCTCTTCTGAGATTGTTATCTGATCCTTCAAAAGGATGGACCCTACAAATGCTTCCAACTTGTCATGTTCATTTGACTCTAGGATGTTTACTTCACTAAGTACTTTCATCAGGGACTTTTGATGCTTTATAGACGTTTGGAGTAGTTCTAACAACGAAATCTGGGTGGGCAATTTGCGTAACTGATCCACCACATTGTATTCACTAGCTTTGACAATGATCAGGAATTCTTTGGCTTCTTCGTCAGTGACATGTTTCAGAGGCTGCTCTTCGGTTTGAGCATACGTTCGTCCTGACCTGGTAACTAGGTCGACATCCAACTCATAGGCCCATGGGACTGCTTTGTCATTCTCGTACTAGTACGGTTGAGGTATTTCTATCACTTTGTGGCCTTCGATTGTGGGTACCTCAATCGTCAGCTCCTTCTCCTCATCTCGGTTATCGGACAAAGGTTTGTTTAGAAGCGTGGGGCTAGATGTACTTGTTTCAGCATTCAAGGCTGAAAGTTCTTCATCCCAATTGATAATGATCTCGGAGATAGTGGCCACCATACCGGTGTGCTTGACATGCACAATCAAACCTATTTTCGCTATGCTGACAACCCTTTCTTTTATTAAGGACAAAGGCAGTACTTCACCAGTAGGATAATACCCTGCTTTCATTAGAGTATTATAGAAGTCAACAATATACACCTTCTCACTCTTAATTCGACAAGGGTCGAAAGTGGATATGGCATTAACTCTGTTTTCGTGTTCGGGTAGTGGGTTGTTTTGAACATTTGGCCTGGATGTCTGGAACGAAAAAACTTTGGTATCAAACAGATTTTAGATTCGGTGTTTGAGAGTATAGCAATCATCCGTCGAATGTCATATCTCGCCCATGTGATAGTCATACTTTTTGGAAGGATCGTAATTCGAGAAACTTTCTGCGTTGGGACGTTTTGGCTCGATAGACAGCAGGTTTTTCTTCTGGAGTATGGCTAGGACTTGAGAAGGGGATCCAAGCAACGAAGTGAATTGCCTTTTATTATATCGCTTTGGAGGTTGGCGACTTGAGGTCGGATGCTGCTCATTACTCACTTGTACTGTCCGAGGAGGATGAACAGTCTGGGTGTATGCAATGTTTGAATCCGTCAGGGATTCCTTTTCTTTTCTCGTGTTGAGTCTCTTACTTGTGGAAGTGGGATCTGTGAACCATCTGTCACGTAATCCCATTTCAATTCGTTTGCCCATAGGAACAAAACGATTAAGAGATTCAGTAGTGGCACCAACCAGGCGGTGCCTGTATTCATACGAAAGGGACTTGATAAATAAATTCACTTGTTCATGATCAGTGAGTTGTGTGGTAACCTGGGCGGCCAAGTTTCTCCATCTAGTGGCATACTCCTTGAAGGACTCACTCTTCTTCTTTTCGGTGCGTTCCATATCGTCTCGAGTAAAGGTGACATCGAGATTAAACTGGTACTGCTAAAGGAATGCATCGAAGGCGTTATTTCAAGATTTAAAAGCATCCACATCTTTTGACATATACCATGTCAAGGCTGGTCTCGTTAGACTTGCTTGAAATATCTTAATCATGAGGGGTTCATTATCTACGTACTGAGTCATCCGCACATGATACATGTGCAAATGGTGTCTGGGGCATGAAGTGCCATCATATTTCTCGAACTCTGGCATCTTAAACTTTTATGGTACTTTGACTCGTTTGTATATAGACAGGTTAAGTGAGATAGCATGCTGTGGGCCTTGTAGCTATTTTAGCATCTCCTCGACTTTTGCAAGGCATTTGTCATGCTCTGTCATCGAGGTGCTTTCAGGTTCAACTTTCCTGACAGCCAGGGGAAGCGGATCGTTCTCTAGCAGGGGTATTTTACTATCGTAGACGGAAGCTTTGTCTTTTCCAGTGGACGATGGTAGTAACATCACCTCAATTGCTGCAGGTATAGGTGAGAGCTTGCCATTGATGGATTCCATTTGCTTGGTGAGGTTTTCCAACGCGTTGAACACCATTTTCATTTCGTTTTCCATATTATCAAGGCGGACGTTTTCTTCGGCCATTTTTTTTTGTAACTACTTGTGAAAATGTTGAAATGAATGAGTATAATGTCTAATAAAGAATCATTTCATGACCTAATCATGATATTATTGCATATTTTATTTATTTGTGAAGAAAAAAATGAGAAAAAAGGTTTTTATTAATATTAACATTGCAGGTGGCGTTCCCGGGGTTCGAACCTCGGTCGCCCGGACCGTTCGGCTTCACACCCGGATACCATTGGGCCGATGGCCATGGTGGTGTCATGAAGGAGCAAAAAAATTATATAAAGAATAAAAATTTTCCGAGTTATATTAACAATATTATAACCTAAAAATATTTTTAAAGAAGAAAATCAAAAACCCCTAAACATCAATACTAGGAAAAAAAATACATGGAGTTTTAACAAAAAGGGCACCCGTCCCGGATGCTCATTTTATAAACGATGGGGAAACTGCAGTCTCTCGGAGTCGTTTATTTTCACGGACAAGCTCCACAACAAGCATATCCTTTGTCCCTACAATCTTTTCAAGTTGATCAATTTGTGCTTGGCGACTGGGCTTGTTGGTTACATCAGGGACCTTTGGCTGTAGATCTGCTGGGATTTAGTGATGTGAAATGTAGAACAAAGAGGCATCGTGGACTTTTTCCTGTCCATTCAATAGCCTAGGCACTGGGATGTTCTCATGATGGCATTCAGTTCATATCTCCTGGATGGCATGAATTTCGTTAGCATAATTGTAGTTCGAGCGGGTGAATCGAACTCGAAATATGTCTATTTTGAGGGGCAGCGGGACTTCCTAGAGGGCCCTGTATTGGTGGGCTACCCTGTATAGGTAGTATGAGGTGATGCCTGATAAACCGAGTAGCAGAACGAGGTCATGGAACTGGTGGGCATAACGAGCATGACCCTCATGGAATCATTTAGTATACCATAGGAATGCCATGGGATCGGGGTCTTTCAAAAAGTTTATGCATGTGGCGTAATCTTTATTAGGGGAATGACTTTTTAGCACCTCAAATCTTTATATTGGGTGCATGAGGTCATCGATTTTAAAAAGTTGCATGAGGTACCCAAATCCTCTCAAATGGGATATAAACCAGATTTGTAAAATTTCTGGGACGGCTCTAATGATTTTATCATCATTTTGTTTAAAACGGTTTAAAGACAAAAATGTTTCTGCCAAAACCGAATTAACATAACTCAAGCCGGTACAAATTTATTTGGCCACATATGCAATCGAGGGGTTTATTGAATTTCTACGATGGGGGAAAAATGACGCACCCAATAAAAGCAAGGATAAAAATTTTGGTTTTTTGGCTCATAGGTTGGCTTTCAAAACATTCATTTGAGAAAAACCATGAGTATGCATTACAATGAGCTTTAATAACTCTCTTCACGGTATCGCTCTTGGTTCGCAAAAATTGAGATAATTCGGGCAGAGGGGACACAACTAAAAGCGGTTTGATGAGCTCAGATCCCAAAGGTTTCCTAATGGCAATACTATACTCTTCTAGAGTCAAGGTCATCTCAAACTTACTAAATATGAAAGTGGATGTCCGTGGGCACCAGAAATGTGCTAGTGCTTGCATCATGCCAGAATGGATGTTGATTTTGAGCAGTGGAAGTAGGCGACCGATTCTTGCTTTGACATACTGTTGGCCATTCTGGTCGAGTTGGTCCCACCATGCCAGAAGTTCTTTTTTGGGAGTGGGGATGAATTGGACATCAGATCTTCCCATCGTGTATAGAATGCAATCGACGGGTGGCCTAACAGTAACAAATCAAATAAATAAGTAAACCGCATAATAAAATAAGGAGGGATAGAATATATACATTTCCTTGAACCATGTCAATCACAACGACATGCACATGAAGAGTAAGGTTCAATTTCTATTTTAGACTGGTTCAACAAAATGAAATTAAAAGGATGCCTGACTATCACAGTTTCGCTTTGGTGTCAAGTCCTTTTAACCTCGGCCAAATCGAAGAAATATCTTATAGTCATACGAATAGCGGCTAAAGATATTTCTTTACGATTTTTAGAAATGAATTTCGGGAAAAAGAAAGGGAACCTCTACATCGCAAGCTCGCGTTCAAGGTCATATCTTTCTTAACACCATCCTAAAATGTCTTATTGCAGCCTAGGTCCGGTAGCGTGGTTGTGTGTGCAACAGTGTAGTGCTAAATCATTAAAGCATGCATAACAATTTATAAGCAATCAATTTGAACTTGCGAGAACAAATAACACCTTAATGTTAGGATCATACCTTGAGTCCTAACTGCCAATCAAAAATTATTTTTGAATAGGGCAAAAACTTAGCTTAAGTCCACTGTTAAACAAAAAGTCCCTAGCAGAGTTGCCAGTCTGTCACGACCGAACTCCCGGGATTTTTTGAACATGCCCAAAAATCGAGGGGCTCGCTTGGTATGTGCTAAGTCTAAATTCTGAACTTAACTCGAGCTCTCCCAAGCCCATACCATATCGCGACTTAGGGTTCAAATTTTAACATGCAAGTGGTTTATAAAAAAGGAGTCGCCACTAATCGATTTAGGGTGGGTCGATTAGAAACCCAAACAAGGTGATGGGAGAATCACCATATTTCTATGAACCAGAGATTGACCGAGCTTGGGGACTTGGTTACATAAGTTGGGTAACTAATGCCCTTTCGGTACCTTTTTACCCTGTTCATTTTTTGAAAACATTTGTCAGGCAATTTGGATTGATTTTAGGACTTTTCTCCTAACATATGAAGTGATCAAGTGAGTGCATAATCAAAAGCGATTAGCAGTCAAAGTAGATATTCAGCCTAAGGTTCTAGCCCTAACTAAGTCAGATGACATTCAAAACACAATAGTTCATGTAATTAAAATTTAACTAAAGATATGCATGATAGTCATACAACAAAACACGATCATGCAGGCTTATCTATTTAAACATGCGATTTATGCAATTAAAAAAAACATGCATAATAAAATAACGATAAATTAAAACAATCAAATTTTTTTTTATTTTTTTAATAAAAGATAAGAAATAAATACGGTAAATTTTTTTAAAAATATTTTAATTAATTTTTTAATAAAAAAATAAAAATAAAAATGAAAATGAAATGGGTCAGTCCGACCACCTTGGGTCGGGTCAGCTGATCCGGGTCGGTCGAAACCGACCCGAGTCAACGGATCCGACTCGAGCGTTGACTTGGGTTAGATTTGCTGATTCAGGTCGAACCCGACCCCGAACTCCCAGACCCGCGGAAAGGGGACATTGGCGGGGCCAAAATTGGCCATCCACTGACTAACCCAGACCGACGCTGCCCCTCGAATCGCCCCCCCGGGATTGCCATCAAACTTCGCCGCCTACCTGGGTCGTTGTACGACCACGCCCTTGCCGGCCGGTGACCAAAATCGAACCTGTTTCATTGGGGCATTTCATCAAACGTTTGGTGTGCACCGCCTAAAAACGAGATTTTCGACCTATTCTGGCGACCTAGTCGGTTCTGACGGCCTCGGTTTGGTCCCGACGGAGAGAGGGAGTCGGGATCGGCGACGGCATGGGCTGGGAATCGTGTGACACAACCGGCGCGAGTCCCGGCCCGATCGTGCCAGAAAACAGAGCAGAACATGGGACTTTTTTCGGCTGAGGGTCTCACCTGTTGACGATGCGTCGGGGGGTTTTCCGGCTGGTCTAGCGGTGGCGGCAACGTTACTGGATCCTCCTCCTCCTCTGGCGAGCCTCGGTTCCTTCTCTCTTGGTCTATTCTCTCTCTCTGTTTCTCTCTTACTCTGTTCTCTCTCTCTTTCTATTTCTCTATGGTTGATCGTCACTCTCTCTGCCTCTCTTTGGTTTTATAGTGGCCTCGAGCCACTGCTCGGCTCCCCATCGTTAGCTGACAACGGCTTGCACTGGCCTATGGCTGCGGAATTCGCGGCCATAGGCCGGTGCAGAGGGGGGGCCAGTTTTGCTACGGCTGAGAGGAAGAAAGGGAGAGAGGGGGGAGAGCCCGGAATCCGGGGCGGGGACGGGACTGGCCATTAAGGCCAGTCCCGTTGGTATGCCCCTTCGGCCTTCCTTTAGCCAGATGGTGACGATGGTGTGGCTGCCCGGCGACGTCACGTTGACACAGTGAACAGGGGCGAACATGGCACAAGAAAGGGACGGGCGCGTGGGGGAGAAGGGAGGAGAAGGTGGGCCGGGCCAGCGCAGGGGGGAAGAGAGAAGGAAAGGGAGAAGCTAGGCTGGGGGAGAGAAAGGAAGGGGAGGAGCGGGCTAGGCTTGCGTGGAGGGGGGAAAAAAAGAAAGAAAAAAAAACATGGACCGGGTCGACCCGGCCCAGCTCGATTTTTCCCGATTTTTTGATTTTTTTTTAAATTACATTTTAATAAACCCTATTAATGCAAATATGCCTAATTTTTATATGTAATGCATTTAATAGAAATATTTTTGTTTTTTAATTCCAAAATTTTGTGCAATTAATTTTGGGCAATTTAAAAATAGGTGTCAACAACTCGGCAATGTCAATCTACGAGCCGTACATGGGAATCCGTATCCAAAATTTTTCTTTTATAGGAACTTATCTTAATTCGGCATTGGTTGTTATTTTTCGTAATTGGAAAAAATATTAAAGGAGTTGCATTAAAGAAAGCAATCATGTGACTACTTATTATAGGAAAAATATAAGTTACGGATTGAATTCTTTTACCCAAAGTAGACCCTTTTGAATGGATTTTTTTTCCCTATTGATATACTTCTTTAAATTTTTTTCCTTATTCAGGTCTCTCTTACACACATCGATCCTTGTATACTCAAGAAAAAACCTCTGAACGGGCACAAAAAGTCCTGTGAAGTTTAATGAAACTTTTCGATGTAAAAATGATTATCGATAGAATTATTGTCACTAGGAATAATGGTAATCCGATTCTTTAGTGTAAAATTACCTCGTATCTTTCCGTAACGGACAACGCGTGTTTCCCCAAAAACGGGGATTTATCTGCATAGTGAAAAACCTTTCACCGAAAGTAGATTTTTTGAATTTTTTTTTTTTAGGGAAATGGTCTGGCTTCTAAAGTGAAGATAAAATGCAAGCTCGTAAAGTAAAAGTTCTGGAAATGGTAAACGTGCATGAAGATGGAAAAAACAAATTACTAATACATTGGTCAGAAGCTCTAGGGATGTACTGCCCTTGACTATGATCCCGCCTAACCTTTGGGAGGTTGTGTATGTGATGATGATCCCCGTGATTACACGCCGCCTATATTTATAATCCACTAATTAAAACCACTTACAAGTAGTTACTAGTGCACTTCCTAGAATTTTTGTTTGGTCGAACACTTCCCGAGATTCAAGACTCCCCATTTGCATGTCGACCTTATCGTTAAGCGGTTACAACTTTTAAAACTACCGAGATATTTAACCGTCACTTTGCGCTGGTGCCTTCATTGGACATCTTTGGTCCATGCATTTTCTTTCCCCTATATCCAACACTTAATTAATTTCATGATAATAGGCCATCCACAAGTTTTATCGTTGAATCTCGATACTTGTTGATCGTCCTTCACCCTTCTTTGATAACTATGCCGCATGGTTATCGATGAACGTCATGTAGTTATCGATGAACGTCATGTAGTTATCGATAATCAAGCCATAGTACTTGTCGATTTGCCCCATGCCAGTCTTATTAACCAAACTCGATTAACTGATCGACCGTCACTATTTATCGATTATAAAGAGTTGATTAGTATTTTTTGTTAAACATATGCCCTTTTCTAAAAAAATGAATTATCTTTATTGATTTTCAATTTTTTTAAAAATATTGAAAAGGGTCATCTTTGCTTATGAGGATTCAAAGGGACAAGCCTACGTACTATTTTCTCTTTCACACACACACTAACGGTTAGCTTCGGCTTTTTTCTATCGCCCCCTTTAAATTTGCCACGTCTCCATAACTGGAAAAATTGTCCAAAAAGTTTCAAACATATTGCATTTTTGCCACTTGAGTTCTAAATCTTTTAATGTTGTCAATTGAGTTCTAAACATTTTCATAATTTGCCAATTGAGTCTATCCAACCACTTTTAACCGAAAATCACTGACGTGGATGCTAGTTGTCCTATATGGTGTGGTTAGCACTGACATGGACAATTTTTAATAATATTTTTTTCAAATTTTCAAAATTTATTTTCTTTCTCTTTTTAGTTTTTTTTTTATTTCCTTCTTCCTCCTTTAGCCGATCATCGGGTCAAAGCCTTTTGTGAAGCTCGCTCCCGCTGGCCACTAGCAAGGTCGATCTTGTTGGGCCTCACCTCTGATCAGTCGTTAGCCATCGCCAACACCCAACAATCGGTTAAGGGGGAAAGAAGGGAAGAAGAAAAATAAGAAATAAAAGAAAAAAAGGAAAAACAAAATATTTAATAAATAAATTCAAAAAATATTATTAAAAATTGTTCATATCAGCACCGGCCGTCCTATGTAGCATAACCAGGATCCATGTCGATAATTTCTAGCCAAAATTAGACGGATGAACTCAATTGGCATAAGGTTAAAATATTTAGGACTCAATTCGTAACATTGAAATATTTATAACTGAAAGCATAAAAATGCAATAAATTTATGACTTTTTACATAATTTTCTCTTCCACAACTAGCTCATCTTGTGAACCGTCTTGCCCTTCGAAGAGTACAAATATTGGGCAGAAATTGCGCCTTTTCACCTTTTGTTCTGTAAAAATTATACTCGAAGTTTGAGTTTGAGTTTTCTTGCTTATTCTTTATCTCTAGGATAGCGTTTGTATTTATAGAGTTTTTCTTCTAACTGTTATAGCAATTACATGATATAAGAATGGACTAATTCAAAATATTTGAATTTTGAATTAGTCCGTTACAGAAGTAACTAGAGTAATAACTACATCCGTTACAGTAATAACTATAGTAATAACTAATTAAGATAAGAATGGACTAATTCAAAATATTTTGAATTTGAACGAGTCATGCATTGCTATCCTTAATAGGCCCTCGCAAGTTGAAGGTGGTCTTCTGGATGATCTTCAACTTGAATCTGAGCATATCATAACGACACCTTATAAGGGGCTTGGTGAAGATATCCGCTATTTGGTCACGTGTGGATATGAAGCGAACCTCAAGTTTGTGTTGTGACACTAAATGGCGGACGAAGTGAAAGTCTACCTTGATATGCTTTGTTCTAGCATGAAAAAGTGGATTAACCGTGAGATATGTTGCCCTTAGGTTGTCGCGCCAAAGGATAGGAGGTTTTGATTGAGAGACGCCTAATTCTTGTAACAGTGATTGCAACCATACCACTTCTGCCATGGCGTTTGCCAATGCCTGATACTCAGATTTGGTTGAGGAACGTGCAATGGTATGCTGCTTTTTGGCTGACCAAGAAATTAGATTTTGACCCATATAAATTGCATAACCTCCTGTTGAGCGCCTATCAGTGGGACAACCGGCCCAGTCTGCATCACTATATGCATGGAGTTCTGTGGTGGAGTGGGAACTGATGAACAATCCATGCGAAATGGTTTCCTTTAAGTAGCGTAGGATCCGCTTTACTGCACTCCAATGGTCTTCTGTTGGTTCTTTCAAGAACTAGCAGACTTTGTTTACTACATAAGAGATATCTGGTCGAGTTAGAGTGACATACTGAAGAGCTCCTACTGTACTCCTATACAAAGTAGCATCTTCGAGTGGCTTACCCTGATTAATTAAATTGGTATTTGTAGCCATAGGCGTGTGAATAAACCGTCCATTCTAGTTCTGTGGAGGAGATCTGTAACATACTTCTGTTGTGACAAGAGAAGCCCTGATGGATGTTCAATCACCTCAATTCCCAAGAAATAATTTAGTTCGCCCAAGTCCCTTATAGAGAACTCCTTGTTTAAGTAGTTGATAGTGTCTTGAATAAATGCTGCGTTGGACCCTGTAATAACAATGTTGTCAACATAGATGAGCATGTAAATGGAGAAATTGGGCCGATGTAGTATAAAAAGGGAAGTATCGGTTTTTGATCCAATAAATCCTAGTGATTCTAAAAAGATGCTCAACCGATGGAACCAAGCTCGCGGTGCTTGTTTCAATCCGTATAAGGATTTTTGTAGCTTGCATGTATGGTTTGGCCTTTCTTTATCATTGAAGCCCTAGGGCTGAGCCATATAGACTTCTTCAGTCAAGTTACCATTTAAAAATGCATTGCTAACATCCAACTGCCGGAGTTTCCAATTCTTTGTCACAGTTAACGAAATAACTGTATGGACGGTGGTTGCTTTAACAACGGGACTAAAAGTTTCTGTGTAGTCGATACCCTCCTGCTGATTGTAGCCCTTGGCTACGAGGCGGGCTTTGTACCGATCTATCGAACCATCTGCACGTGTCTTGACTTGATAAACCCATTTGGAGCTCATGACATTTGCTTTGGGATTCGGTGGAACCAAAACCCATGTTCCATTACGCAACAAAGCATTGAATTCTTGAAGCATCGCATCCCTCCATTTTTCATCTTTATTAGCTTTGGTAAAACATCATGGCTCTTCCTTAGAGATTATTTCAGTCAAGTTCACATCTGGCAATGGATATTTAGTGCTGGGCCTTGGGTTTTTACGCAGCAGCATTGAATGGGTTCTTGATTTTTGATAAACCGGTTGTGGAGATATCACAATAGCTTGTTGTGAGGAGGCATCTGAAAGAGCCTCATTAGAACCTGCACCCGCGTTAGACGGACTAAAAACCAACGTGTTAGATGTTTAAGTAGTATTAGTATTTGATAATGTCGGTGATGGTTCTTCAAAGGTGGGTGGAGAAGTGTTAGAAGGTGTGGAAAGAGGTAGAATATTACCATTAACACCATGGTTTGCCTGGGAGGACATACCAGCTGTGGAGATTATCAACCAAGAATGTGATGGTGAGGGTATTTTAGAAGGGTGGAAACCAAATGCAATGAATGGAAAAATGTTTTCAATAAAATGAGCATGTCTTGCAATATACATACGTTTAGTTTTGTAATCTAAACAATGATAACCAACATGCAATGGACTATATCCTAAGAACACACATTGAGTAGAATGGAGTGAAAACTTATGCGAATTGTATGGCCTTAATAAAGGGAAAACAACACAACCAAATATTTTTAAAAACTTGTAATCCGGTTCTTGATGAAAAAGTATTTGAAAAGGTGAGATATTGTTTAAGAGTGGTGTAGGTAATATGTTAATAAGGTAAACTGTAGTTTCAAAAGCATAAGGCCAATACTGAAGTGGGAGAGATGCATGTGCCAATAATGTAATGCTGGTATCAACAATATGGTGAATTTTTTTGCTCAGCTGCTCCGTTTTGTTCGTGAGTGTGTGGACAAGCTACACGATGGAGAATTCCATGGTTTGATAAAAAATTATTTAGGGTTTTGTAGTCCCACCTCAATCAGACTGGACGGCTTTGATGGGTTTTTCAAATTGTTTCTCAGCCATGATTTTGAACTTTTTGAAAATGGAAGGAACCATAGATCGATTTTGAATAGGATAGTACCAGGTATATTTGGAAAAATCATCAACAAATAGAACAAAATATTTATAACCTGAAACAGAATTAATTGGAGCTGGTCCCTATACATCAGTAAAAATTAAATCGAGAGGTGCTTTACTAATACTATGAGTGAGGGGTAGGGTGTTTTATGAGATTTGCCTAACAAATAGGAAGCACATTTGCTGAAATCAAATGTAGAACATGGCAAATTGTTTGAACGAATCAAAGAGAGAACTTTGCTTTGTTGGGGATAACCCATTCGAGCGTGCCAGGTAGTGGCAGTGGCGAAAGTATCAAGTGAAATTGTGTTGGCAGATGGAGATGTGGTATAAAGATCCGGCAGCCGGTATAGTCCATCCTTAAGCGAACCTTGGAGTAGTGGTGTTTTAGTCTACAAATCCTTCACAACAAAGTGAAATGGATGAAATTCAAAGAAGCAATTGTTATCTCGTGTAAAATTATGGACAGAAAGTAAATTACGTGTAATGGTAGGGACATGAAGGATATTTGAGAAATGGAAAGATTTGTTAATAGGGGTTTTGAGAGTGGAAGAACAGACATTAACAATGTCTAAACCTGCTCCATTACCTACACGAAGAGATTCATTACTATTATGTGGTGTAGAAATCTGCAGATTTGTGATGTCAGGCATCACATGGTGAGTAGCTACAGTATCCGAAAACCAGTCTTGCTGCAATGGAGTAGGAAGAATCCCAGCCATATTAGCAGTAGGCTGAGGTGCATCGTTGTTAGACTACGAGTACCTGAAATAACATCTTGCAGCCGTATGGTTATATTTCTAAAAGATTTAGCATCAGTCTTTCCTATTTTTAGATTAATTGCCTGAGTTTCCATAATTTGCGCTGGTTGCCTTGCCAACGGTATTGAGGGTTTTGGGTGGTAGATAGTTGGAAATTGGAAATCGTTTGAGGTTGATTAGTAGGGGTAGATGATGGAGGGGTGTAAGTGGTAACATTTGCCTCTATAGGTGCTGTAGCAGATTTCATTCGAAGCTCATGATTGAGGAGCAATTGATGGAGTTCAGGAAAGGTTATTGGATCAAGTTTTGTAGCCAAGGCAGCAATAATGTTAGAAAATCAGAACCAAGATTACAAAAGACAATGGCATTTAATTCTTCATTGTCTAGAGGGTGATTGGCAGCAGCCAATTAGTCCGAAATGTACTTTACCTCACGAAGATAAGTTGAGACAGACTTGTCACATTTGGATGTATTTTGGAGTTGCATATGAAGCTGAAGAATGCTTGTATGTGATAGAGATCTAAAAGTAGTTTCTAAAGCCTTCTAGACATCGGCAGCAATAGCTAATCCAACCACATAGGGTAGGACATCAGGTGAAAGAGAAGATATCATCCAACTAAGAACAAGTTGGTCTTTTCGAATCCATTCATCATATGTAGGGTTCGGTGTAGCAGTAGTGGAGCCTATGGGGGTGATGGTTAGAGGAGGACATATAATGCTGCCGTCAAGATATCCCATTAAGGATTGGCTATGAAGCAACAGAGACAACTGGGTTTTCCACAATAGAAAGTTATCACCGGAAAGTTTGAGGCTAAGGTGGTGTTGCACAACCGAAATGGATATGGGAGATGACATCGTGAATAGAAGAGGTCAAAAAAAAATTGGAAGAGAAAGAAGAAATAGCATAGGTGTTTCCAAGGATCTTACTGGTCGCTCTGATACCATGTAAAAATTATACTCGAAATTTGAGTTTGAGTTTTCTTGTTTATCCTTTAACTCTAGGATAGCGTTTGTATTTATAGAGTTTCTCTTCTAACTATTACAGCAATTACATGATATAAGAATGGACTAATTCAAAATATTTGAATTTTGAATTAGTCCGTTACAGAAGTAACTAGAGTAATAACTACATCCGTTACAGTAATAACTATAGTAATAACTAATTAAGATAAGAATGGACTAATTCAAAATATTTTGAATTTGAACGAGTCATGCATTGCTATCCTTAATATGATCTATGTGTATTTAATAAAAAATGCATTTTCTTTTTTAAGACAAGTGTATAAATTATTTTCTCAGTAGGGTTGGAACAACAAAGACATGGCTTCGCACGACCTCAATAAGGAATGTAAAATTTGTCTTTTCTAGAGAGAGAGAGAGTGTGTGTTTTAAGAGGTTGTCAAATCATTTTTGCTAGTATTAGATTGCCACAGATCTTATTTTTGTCCCCATATAATGGGCAAGCAAGCCCTTGCAAATCAAAATTTGGCCACATAAAACATTTACTTTGCCTCGCGTTCAATGTACTTGGTCAGATTTACTCGATACTAAAAAGCTATCTTGTTACATTCCCATTTAATGGTAAACCATAAGTTTCATCACCTGGATTCCCAATTTGGGTGGCGCTTTAACTTCTAAGATAACTTTCTTGTTTTGATAGTGCACACATAGGCAAGCCAAGTATATATAAAATATAACTTTCTCGAGGGATCACTTCATTTTTAGATCAATTTATTGCATGGAGTACCATTGATCATAGTGGATAAGTGACTTGAAGCCGCTTAGATTTCGGAACATAAGAGAAAGAAAATTTGAAAGAGAAAGTCGAAAATTATCGTACCATACGAATAGAATGACTTTGTTAATTTTGACTTTGATAAAGCTTGATTTCCATTTACACCGCAACATTATCGTACATCCTTTGTTATTTTTAATACAAGCATATCGTTGCACGGACAACATTGCTTCTTATTTCCGTCGCGAACACTCCCTATCGCATCGAAGTTTGAAACTGAAATTGTCTGCTACATTCCGCGCGTCGGCAGAGATTCCGAGCAGGCCCCGTTGAGCAAAACCGGTGCAGTACAAGCCATTTTCTCCTTTCCATTGGCGCAGGACCTTGGTCATGCCGTCTTTGTTGAAGAGGTCATCTCCACCCTAATTAAGTTACCATAAACATGAAGATTCAACGGGAAAAGTTGCAAATGCAGATAAGGCAATCACCATTAAGTGGCTTAACCAAAAACAGATAAATATAAAGAAAATGTACCTGGAGCCATTTCCGCACAGCGCTTTTGTAGCCAGTGGCAAAGACTGCGGCCTCAAATAGACTGGTAGTGCCATTTACAAATGTGACCAGCTTCCCGTCAATGCTTTTGATGGAGGGGAAAACCTACACCATTTGCTTTATTATAACTTGAGAAGGTTTAACATGCTATTGATTAAGTTTTAAACTCAATTTCAAAGAAAACAAGCCTATAATTCCTTGATTTACCCTGATTTCTCCCTTCTTGATCCTCTTCATTGCCCCGACGTCGATGGTGGGGGATCGTTCGGTCACTGCTTTCAGATAGAACGGACCATTTTCCGGCATCCAAAGGCCGTACTTGAAGAAGTCGCCATATTTTATGTCACGCCCCGTCCCCCACGAAGCGACAACATCCCACGTATAGGTCGAATTTGTGGTGCGACGCTCCCAGGTTACGTCACCGACCCGAAAACCCAAATCAAAGAAACACGACACATGCGAAAATGACGTATATATAATATGTATATATATACACCCGTACGATAAACAAACAACCACAGATAGCACAAAGCAAGAATTACAAGAACGATTAACGACAAGATATACAAGCTCTTTACTATAACACTTTATACAATATCCATTTATAAAGGAGGATACAAAGAGAGGGGCCACTAAGACAAAAAGGGATCAGTGGCTAAGGAGGATCGAACTAACAAAAGGAGGGCTACAATAAAAAAGTGTCAGCCCTCACTTCTAAACTGGGATCTAGCCTAAGGAACCCAGTCAGGATCAGAACCCGATGGCTCAGAAGAACTCTCGGACTACTCCGGCTCCTCCTCTGAACTCATGACCTCAGACTTGGTCTCTGGCTCAGGATCCTGCTCCTCGTCCTCGTCTATATCCATCGGTTCGGGGGCCTCAGCAACCGCTTGCTTTGGAACGGAATCTACTATCTCGAGCTCAAAATCTACTCCTCCTAACTCCCCATGCTCCTCCTCATCCTCTATAATCTCGTACTCGACATCGGGGTCTGGATTACCTTCCATATCAACATCCACTATATCACCGTCTGGGCACTGCGGGTCTAGCTGACCCTCCCCGGTAAATGGGACATCGGTAGATCTGATGGGACCGAACTCGTCTCCAAAACGGTCCCGGAAACACCAAGCTAGGTACTCGTGGATCTCATAGTGTGCTAAGCCCACATGTACCCAAACTAAAGTATAGCGCCTAATGTACATCTCATCATTCCCCATAGGGTGAACTGACATCGTACGCTCGATGTGGGTGGGGATCCCAAAGCGTACTGGCGCATCTCCAAAGTTCATGGTCGAGGGTCTGAAACATCGGTTTTACAACAACCGTGAGATAAACTCAGCAAGTAAAAACCCCTAATCCCAAGTTAGGCTAATGTGCACCTCCAGACAGGTAAATTAATCACACCAAGCAGCAAACTAGTAAATGACTATAAATTTCCTTGGCCCACGGCCCAGTTCAATTATAACACAGCTCTGCAGGTTAGGCCTTTATCAATAATCATCACATGCGAACTAACGAATATGCACAATTATTCCGACCAGTAGGCCCACAAATATAACGACCCGAAGGCCACGATCCGTAGGCCACTTTCAACAATAAATTGACCCGTAGGCCACTTTCAACAATAAATCGACCTGTAGGCCCGACCCGAAGGCCACAATGTAGTCACATCAGGTACGTACATCTTTTAGCACTCGCAATTTCAACCATATTGAAACACTAATAACGAAATCACGAGAAAAGGAATCCAAGCCAATTATCAATGCCAATATGCCAAGTACAATTATTCATAATTTCGACGAATTCAACGCATTATCGGCACGTACAATTCATTCCATTTTAGTCCACTTAAACCCGACACTTAATTCACGTGTTTTAAAACAATGCAATTCAATGCGTTTAAGGCCCGCCATGGACGAATCAAATTCAGCCACTAGTCCCACAATTATGGCCTTAACAATTTAATCCAACCACGCCTTAATTAGGCATTGGGTCACCCAATTCAAACAACCACACATTAACCCAATTAATCCACAACTTAGGCAAAAATAATGCATTCTCGGTTCTGTGTGAACAGTACCAGGGCAGCACCCATTTTTGACACTAAACCACATATAAGTCACTCCATTAGGCTCTAAATACATTCCCTAATTATCCAACACACAAATACACCTAATTAGACCGTAACTAAGCTTAATTAACCATTAATTTACCCCTAAGTTGCACAATTAAGCTAGTTTGGGGTTTAGGGATTAATACTCGCCTAAACTTGATTCGGTCGACAGAAACGGGCGGCCAACTACCGACACGCGGTAAAAATCGGCGGCGGCATTTCGGAGGACAAGCCGGCGATTCACGGCGGCGCCAGCGGTGGTCCTCACAGTCCTTGGTGGTTGGCGGTTGAGGACGGCAAAGGAGAGGGCGAGGGTGGTCGTTCGGGGCGAGGGGTGACGGCTGGTGGTGGTGGTGCACAGTGGTGGCAGCGCGGCGCCGGCGACGGTGATGGTCCGGCTGTCTTGGCATCGACCGGCGGTGAAACAAGGAAGAAGGAGGGGTGGAAGTGGTCGTATGGGGGTGACGGCTGAGGATGTGGGGTCATGGCAATAGCAGCTCGGCGAAATGGCTCCGGCACGGCGGCGACAAGCTCCGGCGACCAGCTTCCCGGCGTGAACAGCGAACGGTTGAACATAAATAGGAGAGAAAGAAACGGCGAGAAAAATGGAGAGAGAGAGAAGAATGACCGGTCAATTGGTCCAAGGTGGTCAAAGAAATCTTTAGTGGAAACCAAGTGTCACACATCTAGGGTTTTGGACATTTTTGCCCCTAATCCATGAGCCTACATTTCTCCTTATTCAATAATTCATGGTCAAAATGGTCTTTAGCCCTCAATTATTGGCTGACCAGACCTTAGTCAATTTAATTAACCTTGGTTAAGTCCCCAAAAATCATTAAAATTCGGAATTACCAAAAATGGGTCCAAGGGCATTTTGGTAATTTTTTGGTCTCGGGTCAAAATTCCAATTTTTGTCCATACCGGTCCTATATATGCGTGGCCAGCATAATATGGTGTCGAATTCATAAAAATCATCCTTTAAGCCCTTGAAAATCATTCCGGAAATTTTGAGGGGTAAAATCATAAATTTGCACAATTTCTGTCGAAATTCTAATTTTAAGCCGTACTAGTCCCAAACATGTGTGGCCACACTAAAATGACGTCGGTCTTGTAAAATAGTCGCAAACGCCCTCGAAATTTCAACATCGAAGTTTGGGTCCAATTTCACGATCAAATTACTCGTTTTGAAGTTTTAGGGTCTCTCACTAACGGGTGGTTGTTTAGAGATTACGCGTATCGACCCAGGGTTGTCCAAATCGTGATGGCCTCAATTTTTGGGAGAACGTGAGGAATTATCACTAGTGTCGGGGTTGCAATCGTTCGGAGTAAATTCGGGATTCGTTCGTCAAGCGAACTTTCGGTCATGCGGAATCACCCGCGATTCGAGCGTACATCATTGATTACGTTGAATTCGTCATTTTCCTAAGATCGGCCCAATATTGGTCCAAAATATTGCCTCGGCATTTCTTGAAATCGGTACTCAACTCTCGATCGGGTCCCTGGTCCACGTACTGTTTCCTATTTAGCCTTTCCCAACGGGTTAGTATCCCATAATTGATCAAGTCCGGGCGAGACTTACTAAAATCAAACGAGAATTAATATACACTTTATTGGTCCCGGTAACGGGCTAAAATTCGGGATGTTACAACTTTTCCCCCCTTACAAAAATTTCGTCCTCCAAATTTGTACTCTAAACTCGCTCCTCGAATAAGTGGGGATGTTGACATCGCATGGCCTCTTCACTTTCCCACATAGCGTCTTCTGTCCCGTGATGCTCCTAGACTACCTTAACCATCGGGATCGTCTTATTTCGCAATACTCGATCTTTCTGGTCTTCAATTCCAATTGGTCTCTCCACGTATGATACTTTGTCGTCCATGTCTATCTCTTCATATCTCAAAATGTGTGTCGGATTAGGCTCGTACTTTCTCAGCATTGACACGTGGAAGACGTTGTGTACCTGGGACAAGTTAGGTGGCAAGGCGAGTCGATAAGCCATATCGCCAATCTTTTCCAAAATCTCAAATGGTCCGACAAACCTTAGACTTAGCTTTCCTTTTTTACCGAATCGGGATAACCCTTTCATTGGCGACACCTTAAGGAAGACGTGATCTCCGATTTAGAATTCTAAAGGTCTTCGTCTTCAATCGGCATAGCTTTTCTGGCGACTTTGTGCTGTCTCTAACCATTCCCAAATGATCTCGACAGCTTCCACTGTCTGCTGTATCAACTCTGGGCCAGTAATACTCCGTTCACCTACTTCGTCCCAGCACACGGGAGTCCTGCATGCTCTGCCATATAAGGCTTCAAATGGGGCCATCTGGATACTTTGCTGATAGCTATTGTTATACGTAAATTCTACCAAGTGCAGCTGCTCTTCCCATTTACCTTGGAAATCTAGCACACAAGCCCTCAACATGTCCTCATGGGTTTGAATCGTCCTTTTCGATTGACCATCAGTTTGTGGGTAGTAAGCTATACTGAATTGTACCTTTGTTCCCAAGGCTGTCTGTAAACTCTTTCAGAAATTCGCCGTAAACCTTGGGTCACGATCCGATGTGATCGTCACCGGTACTCTATGTAATCTAACGATCTGTCTCACGTACAGCTCTGAATACCTTTCTAGCTCGAAATCTTTTCGTACCGCTAAAAAGTGTGTTAACTTCGTAAGTCGATCCACTATCACCCAAATGGAATCATGCCCCCTCTGGCTCCTCGGTAATCTGGTCACAAAATCCATGGTGATGTGTTCCTATTTCCACTCTGGAATTTCTAACGGTCGCAGCAGTCCTCTAGGTTTGCAGTGTTGTGCTTTTACTTGTTGACACATCAAGCACCTAGCCACATACCTGGCCACATCCGTCTTCATTCCGTTCCACCAATAATGTTGTCGTAAATTCTGATACATTTTCGTGCTGCGAGGGTGGATACTGTAATTGCTGCGATGAGCTTCTCTTAGTATTTCCTCCTTAAGATCAGTATCATCGGGTACACACCAACGTCCTCGGAATTTCAAAGTTCCATCGTCAAACACTTGAAAATCTGACTTCCTTGTAGCGGCATCCATTCCCACGATCTTTTGAATTTCCTGATCCGTAGATTGCAGCGCCTTAATCTTGGTCTGAATCTCCGGCTCGATTCTCAATGTAGCCAACAGATTCAACATATGACTCAATTCGAATTTAAACTCTGAATCTCGGAGTCTTTCTAGCAATGTCCACTCCTTGATCATCATGTGTGCCATACTCGATTTGCGACTTAGTGCATCCGCCACCCGGTTCGCTTTTCCAGGGTGGTACATGATATCGCAATCATAGTCTTTTAATAATTCCATCCACCTGCACTGCCTTATGTTCAATTCTTTCTGCGAGAATAGGTATTTGAGGCTTTGGTGATCCATATAAATACAGAACTTTTCCCTGCACAAATAGTGCCTCCAGATTTTTAGTGCAAAAACAATGGCAGCCAGCTCTAGGTCATGCGTCGGATAGTTCATCTCGTGTGGCCTCAACTGACGTGACGCATACGCGACTACTTTTCCATGCTACATTAATACACAACCAAGTCCCTTAAGTGAAGCATCACTATAGACCTCGAATCCACCAAGTCTAGACAGAATAGTTAATACTAGGGCGGTTGTCAGCCTATGCTTTAGTTCTTGAAAGCTTCGTTCGCACTTATCATCCCACTCAAACTTAACTTCCTTTTTCAGCAATCGCATTAGAGGCATGGCTATCGATGAGAATCCTTCCACAAAACGTCGATAATAGCCTGCCAATCCTAAGAAACTCTTGATTTCCATCACTGACGTCGATCTGGGCCATTTAAGCACTGCGTCAATCTTTGCCGGATCCATAGAGATTCCTTCTCCTGATACTATATGTCCAAGGAATGCTACCTTGCTAAGCCAAAATTCGCACTTGCTAAACTTCGTATAAAGTGTGTGTTCCCTTAAAGTCCGTAGCACCTCAGTCAAATGCACTTCATGTTCTTCCAGGCTCTTTGAGTATACCAAAATATCATCAATAAACACAATGACGAACTGGTCCAGAAATTCCTTGAAAACTCTGTTCATCAGATCCATGAAAGCTGCAAGGCATTCGTCAAGCCAAAGGGCATGACTGTAAACTCATAATGCCCGTATCTCATTCTAAAGACAGTTTTGGAAATATCCTCCCTCCGAATTCTTAGCTGATGATACCCAGTCCGTAAGTCGATCTTGGAGAATACTGACGCTCCTTGTAATTGACCAAGCAAGTCATCAATCCTCGGCAGTGGATACTTGTTCTTTATAGTCACCTAATTCAACTGCTAATAGTCTATACATAGTCTCAACGTCCCGTCCTTTTTCCTCACAAATAGGACTGGAGCTCCTCATGGAGACGTGTCACGCCCCGTGCCCTCCGCGACGCGCCACATCCCTCCTTTTGGGTCGATATGAGTGTGATGTCCCAAGAAGCGTCGCCGACCCAACACCCAACACAGATATCATACACAAGCGGAAGCAAAACAGTAATAATAGTACCCAGACATAAAACAATATGAGAACAAGGATAGCATCATAGAAATTACTGAATACAAAATATACATTTTCATATATACGCAAAAGCTTTTACAATATCCATTTACAAACCAAATATACATACCCATGATACAATCAACAAGAGCGGGCCACGGCCACCACACTGGTCAAAAAGGGAGAGGTGGCTAAGGAGGACTAAATCCCAAAAAGTGTAAGTCCTCGGTCTACTAGGAGAGGGAATCTATCCTAGGGTTTCTAGTCGGGATCGGAACCCGACGCCTCTGACGAACTCTCGGAAAACTCCTGGTCATCGTCTGAACTGGCTGCCTCGGACTCGGTCTCCATCTCCGGGTCCTCATCAACCTCCATCGGCTCCTCGAACTCCACATCCATCGGCTCCGGGGCCGGATCAACGATCTCAGGCTCATAGTCGACTCCTCCTAGCTCCTCATCCTCCTCTCCTAACTCCGGTCCCTCGTCAATCTCCCAACTCACCTCTATGTCCGAATCGGGATCGACTATGTCTCCATCGGGACACTGCGGGTCTAACTGACCCTCACCGGTAAACGGAACGTCCATGGAACGAAGGGGTCCATACTCCTCCCCGAACCGGTCTCGAAAGCACCAAGCTACATACTCGTGCATCTCATAGTGGGTGGTCCCTACATCTACTACAACTAGGGTATAGTGTCTTAAATACATCTCCCCATTCCCTATGGGGTGAACCGACATGGTATGCTCCAAATGCTGAGGGATCCCATATCGCACCGGCACCTCCGGCTCCTGCGGCATCGTCAAGGTCTGGGGTCTGAAAGGTTGGGTTTTTCAACCGTGAGACGAATCTCAGCAAGTAAAAACCCACTAAACCTAAACTAGGCTAACATGCACCTCCCGACGAGAACAAAACTAAATCAAGCAACAATCACTGACCTAGGCTCTCGGGCCCAGATTGTACTTACCGTCGACCCTGTAGGTTAGGCAATTTAATATAATGATCAATCACATCCTCGGCATGCAAATCCACACTTGCGTCACACGCATGCTCAGGCTCTCAAATGCTAGATCACACACTCATCACCGAGTATCACAAACGATCACAACCTGTCCATGCGCTCCTATGCATGCCAATGCATCGATGTAGTACATGCGCGCGTATTTGGATTATAAGATGGAACCGCTCAGACACGTCCCATACCATGCCCAGCAATTTCACCACATAATCTAATACTTAACAATTTACTCATTATCTTATTTTTCCACGGCTCACTAGCCCGGCCTCTGGCCCAATCACAACACTCCGTGGCCAGCGTAAAAACGCCCCCGGCCCAGTGTCTCTAGCCCGCGTTAAACGCATCAGGCGCAACACCGATCTCCTACGATCCAAGCCTACATGAGACTGGTCGTCATCCGGACACACCGGGCATCGTCTTGCTCCAAAGTGCATGAAGACGGAATCGACCCGAAGGCCACGACCCAAAGGACTGGTCGTCATCCGGACACACCGGGCATCGTCTTGCTCCAAAGTGCATGAAGACGGAACCGACCCGAAGGCCTTAAGTGATCACACGGCACACATGCCCCAAATTTTTATCTGAACCCGGCGACAAACGCAACGGGCAATTACACGTGATCACATGCTCATGGCAGACCCGCATTCTCGCACAATTTCATCACATGCCTCACACTCGGCACACACGTAATGCGCAGCCATGAATGCTCATGCTCGGGCAATATGTGGTATAAATATGAGCACCAATCAACACAATTCAATAAGTTCAAACTCATCACATTTAAACATGCTCATATGCCCAAGTCACACTTCGCATAAAGTCAATCACACGATCACACGACATGGCGAGGATCAAATGGACATCGCAACATATGTTTCATTCAATTCGAGCATTACAACCATCCAATCAATTACCCGGGTCATCCTAACACCTCAATCAAGTTAATCCGGCAACAAATCGACATTTGATCCCTTGATTCCTCCTATGGACAGCCACTACTAAACCTCTTTCCATCCTTCAATTCCCTTTGATTATTCCTCAAACAACCCATAACATCATTCCGACACTTACCGATCAAACCACGTTTCATAATCCACATCAAATGTACCAATTAACCACTAACGATTCCTAATCCCGATCTAAAGGGCATAATCGTCCTAATTAGGGTTTAGGGGGTAATACTCACTCAAACTTGGTTCTACGACGACGGGGAAAGGCGGCCAACTACCGGTGAACGGTAAGCCGGCGGCGGATTCCCGGGGAACGGCGGCTCACGGACGGCGGCTACGGCTTGGGCGGTTCACGGACGGTGGCGGCCTCCAAGCGGCGGCTCACGGCTGATCGGCCTCCAAACGGCCAAGGAGAGAGAGAGGAAAGGTCGGCGAGGTGGCGGCTAGGCGCGAGGGACGGCGGAAGACGGCTCTCCGTGCGGTGGAACGGCAGACGGCGGCGGTGGGTGGTCCGGCAATCCCACGGCCGAGAGGGAAGAGGGAGCACGGGAAGAGAGAGAGAGAGACGGTGAGAGGGAGAGAGAGGAAGTGGCGGTGGCGGAACGGCCACGGCAGGCGGCGGCGACGTGGACGGCGTGAGGAAGAAGAAGGTGGCCGGCGCAAATAGAGAGGGAGAGAGGAAGAAGAGAGAAGGAAATGATCTTGGCTTGAAGAGAAAGAAAAGTGAGGAGAGAGAGAAGAGATGATGGGTTTATAGTGGAGTGGTTGGGGATTAGGTGACAAGTGTCACTCATCCTAGGCTTAGGACAACTCACCCTTAGATCTAATGGCTAAAAACCACTCTCCACCAATAATTGAAGGGCACCAAGGTAATTACTAACCCCACTAACTCAAGACCCATTATCCACTTAAAACTAATTAATAAACCACCACTAAAAACCTCAAATTCGGAACACTATTCTAGGCTTAGGGGCAAAGTCGTCTTTTGTCCAATTCCGAGCCGAATTTCCATTTTTCGACCAGACTAAACCCCTATATAAGTGGCCAACCCAAATTGACGTCGTCCTTGCGAAACTAAACCAGTAAACCCTCGAAAATCAACCTAGAAGTCCGGATCAAATTTCACGATTCAACTAGTTAAATTTCAATTTCTGAATCTCATACTAACGGGCGACTGTTTAGGGGTTATGCGTATCGACCTAAGGTTATCCAAGTCGTGACGGCCTCGATTACCGGGAGAACGAGAGGAATTATCGCTAGTTCCGAAGATAACGATCGTTCGGGTTAAGTTCGGGACCGGTCGACCACGTGCACTTTCGGTCATACAGAATCACATGCTATTCGATCGTACATCGTTGGCCTCGGTCGGACCGAGTCCGTTGCCTTCCGAAGATTGATCTACTTGGCCCAACATATTTCCTCGTCGTTTCTCGAAATTGATGTCCAGTTCGCGATCGGGTCCTTGGTCCACGTACCGTTATCCTAGTTAGCCATTCCCATTTGGTCAGTATCCCAGGAGTGATCAGCTCCGGGCGAGACTTACGAAAGGAAATAACAAATAAGATTCGTTTTATTGATTTCCGGAAATCGAGTCGAAATTCGGGATGTTACAATTCTTCCCCCCTTACAAAAATTTCGTCCTCGAAATTTGCACTCTACACTACTCTACTCAAACAACTGGGGGTGTAGACGTCGCATGGCCTCTTCACTTTCCCAAGTAGCTCCTTCCGTACCATGATGCTCCCAAACGACCTTAACCATTGGAATCGTCTTGTTCCTCAGCACTCGATCCTTTCTGTCTTCGATTCTGACTGGTCTTTCCACATACGACACCCTGTCGTCAACATCTATCTCTTCGTATCTCAAAACATGAGTCGGGTCTGGTTTGTACTTCCTTAACATTAACACATGAAACACATTGTGCACTTGCGACAGATTAGGAGGCAAGGCAATTCGGTAAGCCATATCACCAATCTTCTCCAATATCTCGAATGGCCCGACATACCTTGGACTGAGCTTACCTTTCTTACCAAATCGGGACAATCCTTTCATCGGTGACACCTTGAGAAACACATGATCTCCCACTTGAAACTCCAAGGGCCTTCTCCTCCGATCGGCGTAACTCTTTTGGCGACTCTGGGCTGTTCTAAGTCTATCCCGAATAATCTCTACAGCTTCCATAGTCCGTTGTACCAACTCTGGGCCAGTAATACTTTTCTCACCAACTTCGTCCCAACACAACGGCGTCCTACACGCTCTGCCATACAAGGCCTCAAACGGTGCCATCTGAATACTCTGCTGATAACTGTTATTGTAGGCAAACTCTACCAAATGCAACTGTTCTTCCCACTTGCCTTGGAAATCCAACACACAGGCTCTCAACATATCCTCCAAAGTCTGAATCGTCCTTTCCGACTGACCATCTGTTTGCGGATGATAGGCCGTACTGAACTGTAATCTCGTTCCCAATGCCTCTTGTAGACTTTTCCAAAACTTGGCAGTAAACCTGGGATCACGGTCCGAAGTAATCGTCACTGGTACTCCATGAAGTCGAACAATCTGCCGAACATACAACTCTGCATACTTTTCCAGTTCCAAGTCCTTTCGCACTGCTAGAAAATGCGCTGACTTAGTCAAGCGATCCACTATCACCCAAATAGAATCATGTCCTCTTTGACTACGCGGCAATCCCGTTACAAAGTCCATCGTGATATGCTCCCATTTCCATTCTGGGATCTCCAACGGTCGTAACAATCCACCTGGCTTGCAGTGCTGTGCCTTCACTTGTTGGCACGTCAAACACTTGGCCACATGCTTAGCCACGTCCTTCTTCATACCATTCCACCAATAGTGCTGCCTCAGATTCTGATACATCTTAGTACTCCCTGGGTGGATGCTATACTGACTCCGATGAGCTTCACTCAAAATTTTCTCTTTCAGTCCTTCGTCATCTGGCACACACAATCGTCCTCTAAACTTCAGAATCCCATCCTCCAACACTTGAAAATCTGACTTCCTTTTCACTGTGTCCATCTCGACTATTTTCTGGATCTCGTGGTCCGTAGACTGCAATGCCTTAATCTTGTCCTTAATCTCCGGCTCAATCCTTAGAGCAGCTAGCAAATTTGATGCTTGGCTCACTTCGAACTTAAACTCCGAGTCTCTGAGCCTTTCCAACAATGTCCATTCTTTGACCATCAAGTGTGCCATACTAGACTTGCGACTCAAGGCATCGGCGACCTTATTTGCCTTCCCCGGATGATACAAAATATCGCAGTCGTAGTTCTTCAGAAGTTCCATCCACCTACGTTATCTCATATTCAACTCCTTCTGCGAAAACAAGTACTTCAAGCTCTGATGATCCGTATAGATCTGAAACTTCTCTCCACACAAGTAATGCCTCCAAATCTTAAGTGCGACCACTATTGCAGCTAACTCCAAATCATGCGTCGGGTAATTCCTTTCATGGGGCCTCAACTGACGCGACGCATAAGCTACCACTTTACCATACTGCATTAACACACAACCAAGTCCTCTTAGCGAAGCATCACTATAAATCTCAAATCCACCTGGTCCTGACGGAATAGTCAACACTGGAGCGGTCGTCAACTTATACTTCAACTCCTGGAAACTCCTTTCACACTTATCGTCCCATTCAAATTTGGTCTCCTTCTTCAGTAATCGTGTCAAAGGCATGGCTATGGATGAGAACCTTTCCACAAATCGTCTATAATAGCCAGCCAGTCCTAAAAAGCTCCGAACCTCCGTTACCGACGTCGGTCTTGGCCACTTAGTCACCACTTCGACCTTTGTCGGATCCACAGAAATTCCATCTCCCGACACGATATGTCCTAGAAATGCCACTTTACTGAGCCAAAACTCGCACTTGCTGAACTTAGCATACAACGCGTGTTCCCTTAACGTCCGTAGTACTTCAGCCAAGTGTATTTCATGTTCCTCCGGGCTCTTTGAATACACCAATATATCATCTATGAAGACTATGACGAACTGGTCCAGGAATTCCTTGAATACTCTATTCATCAAATCCATAAAAGCGGCTGGGGCATTCGTCAATCCAAAGGGCATCACCGTGAACTCATAGTGCCCATACCTTGTCCTGAAGGCAGTCTTAGGTATATCCTCCTTTTCGATCCTCAACTGATGGTACCCGGTCCTCAAATCTATCTTGGAGAACACTGCGGCTCCTTGTAGCTGATCGAACAAGTCATCGATCCTTGGCAGTGGGTACTTATTTTTCACTGTCACCTGATTCAACTGACGATAATCTATGCACAGCCTTAACGTCCCATCTTTCTTCCTTACAAACACAACTGGCGCTCCCCATGGGGATACACTAGGGCGAATGAAACCTTTGTCTAACAACTCTTGCATATGAACTTTCAATTCCTTCAACTCCGTTAAGGACATCCGATACGGCGCTTTCGAAATCGGCTCTGTTCCTGGCGCCAACTCAATCACAAACTCCACTTCTCGCTCGGGTGGCAAACCTGGTAGTTCCTTAGGAAAAACTTCGGGGAAATTGCACGCTACAGGTATATCTTCCAATTTAGGTTCCACCACTGTTGGGTCCACAACGTTCACCAAGTATCCTTCACACCCTTCGTCCAACAACCTATTCACTTCGAGCGAAGAAATCCAAGGGATCGAGACTCCTCCTCGACTCCCCTGAAACTCAAAACTAGAACACTCCTCCGGACTAAACCGAATCGTACGACTACTACAATCCATCATAGCCTTCTGCCAGACTAACCAGTCCATTCCAACAATCACATCGAAGTCGAACAAGGGTAGCACAACCAAATCGATATTCTCTTCCTTACCCCCAATAACTATTCTACACTTAGGACACCCAAACAAGACTAACAGGCTATCATTCATCGGCGTCGACACACAAAGCCTAGTCTCAAGCAACACAGGTTCTACACCAACCAACTTAACAAACTACTCCGAAACAAACGAGTGGGTTGCCCCCGGATCAAACAATGCATACGCGGCATGTCCATAAAGAGAGACCGTACCTGTGATCACGCCCGGCGCATTCTCCGCTTCTTGGCGTGCCATAGCATAAACCCTTCCTTGAGCGGGCGGTCGACCTTGGTTCGCTGGTGGGGGATTCCCGATCCTATTCTCGATACGCGGCTGCTGCGGGGGTCCTGAGGGATGCATCTGAGGACAACTACGAATCTGATGCTCCCTACTACCACATCTAAAACATGCTCCAAATCTATACGGCTGGGGATTTGGCTTTCCAATAGCTCTTCTCACAGGTGGGGTAAAACGTCTATTATTCACTGGCGGCCTCTTCACAAAGCGACGATTATCTTTACCTTGGGCAAACCGCGATCCTGAGGCGGCTGCTCTTTCCTGTTGATCTCGCTCTATAATCTGGGCTCGCCTATACATCTCTCCATAGTCCCTTATATCATGCGACATAATCTGACTTCGGAGATCCAGCTTCATCCCATCTCGAAATCTCCTAGCTTTGTCCCGTGGGTTCTCTACCATGGTCGGCGCAAACTTTGCCAACCTTGCAAACTCCGCCTCATACTGATCAATTGTCATTTGTCCTTGGCGTAGTCGCATAAACTCCATTAACTTCCTTTCCTGAGCGACTTCCGAAAAGTACTTCTCATAGAAACTCTCTACGAACACTGCCCAAACCAACTCAGTTTCTTTCGGGAACACTCTCTCCTTAGTAGCTCTCCACCAATCGTTCGCACCCTCTTGAAGCTGATACACGGCTAACGTAACTCTCTCCGCATCGGTGCACCCTAGAACATCAAATGCTTTCTCTAACTCCTCTATCCAACGCGGAGCGGCTTCGGGGTCACTCTTACCATTAAACCTAGGCGGCTTTAACTTTAGGAACTGCTCTACTAACTGAGGCATCTGTCTAGCCCCTATCGGCTGAGCTTGTCCTTGCTGCGCCTAATTCCCTCCGTTACCAGCAATAGCTGTGGCCTCAGCAGCTTGAGCATGGGCTGTGGCTCTTTCCTGTGCTTGCATACCCATGATGTGTCATATATCTCTCAGAGTTTCCATTACTTCCTCAAACCTCGGATCTCTAGCTTCCTGATACCCCGTACTAGGCTGCCCCTGGGGTTCCTTGCCCCTCCTTCTACTCATCCTTCAATCCTTGCTAAACACCTACCTGCTATAATTCCACTTGGGAATTAGAGACCTAACTCAAGCTTTAACAAGCTAAGGCCCTAAACAGGTATGAAACAACAACCAACAACCAGCATGCGACTTGATACTAGCAAGCTCAACACATCACCCAAGAGGATTATATACTCACCTCTGGTCCTGCCGCACCTGCGCTTACGGGTCAGTTAATCAAAGAATCACTCAACCAAGCACAAACAGTCAGGAGGCACACTTAGCACACGAGGTCACCCTATTGTCTACCCTTGGTCTCATCGCTCCTTATCACTCCAGGTTTCAACCAAATTGGATCGAGCTGACCTTGCTCTGATACCAAAACAACGTGGGATGTCATGCCCCGCGCCCTCCGCGATGTGCCACATCCCTCATTCTGGGTCGATATGAGTGCGACGTCCCAGGAAGTGTCGCCGACCCAACACCCAACACAGAGATCATACACAAGCGGAAGCAAAACAGTAATAATAGTACCCAGACATAAAACAATATGAGAACAAGGATAGCATCATAGAAATTACTGAATACAAAATATACATTTTCATATATACGCAAAAGCTTTTACAATATCCATTTACAAACCAAATACACAGACCCATGATACAATCAACAAGAGCGGGCCACGGCCACCACACTGGTCAGCCTATGCTTTAGTTCTTGAAAGCTTCGTTCGCACTAATCATCCCACTCAAACTTAACTTCCTTTTTCAGCAATCGCATTAGAGGCATGGCTATCGATGAGAATCCTTCCACAAAACGTCGATAATAGCCTGCCAATCCTAAGAAACTCCTGATTTCCATCACTGACGTCGATCTGGACCATTTAAGCACTGCGTCAATCTTTGCCGGATCCATAGAGATTCCTTCTCCTGATACTATATGTCCAAGGAATGCTACCTTGCTAAGCCAAAATTCGCACTTGCTAAACTTCGTATAAAGTGTGTGTTCCCTTAAAGTCCGTAGCACCTCAGTCAAATGCACTTCATGTTCTTCCAGGCTCTTTGAGTATACCAAAATATCATCAATAAACACAATGACGAACTGGTCCAGAAATTCCTTGAAAACTCTGTTCATCAGATCCATGAAAGCTGCAAGGCATTCGTCAAGCCAAAGGGCATGACTGTAAACTCATAATGCCCGTATCTCATTCTAAAGACAGTTTTGGAAATATCCTCCCTCCGAATTCTTAGCTGATGATACCCAGTCCGTAAGTCGATCTTGGAGAATACTGACGCTCCTTGTAATTGATCAAGCAAGTCATCAATCCTCGGCAGTGGATACTTGTTCTTTATAGTCACCTAATTCAACTGCTAATAGTCTATACATAGTCTCAACATCCCGTCCTTTTTCCTCACAAATAGGACTGGAGCTCCTCATGGAGACGTGTCACGCCCCGTGCCCTCCGCGACGCGCCACATCCCTCCTTTTGGGTCGATATGAGTGTGATGTCCCAGGAAGCGTCGCCGACCCAACACCCAACACAGATATCATACACAAGCGGAAGCAAAACAGTAATAATAGTACCCAGACATAAAACAATATGAGAACAAGGATAGCATCATAGAAATTACTGAATACAAAATATACATTTTCATATATACGCAAAAGCTTTTACAATATCCATTTACAAACCAAATATACATACCCATGATACAATCAACAAGAGCGGGCCACGGCCACCACACTGGTCAAAAAGGGAGAGGTGGCTAAGGAGGACTAAATCCCAAAAAGTGTAAGTTCTCGGTCTACTAGGAGAGGGAATCTATCCTAGGGTTTCTAGTCGGGATCGGAACCCGACGCCTCTGACGAACTCTCGGAAAACTCCTGGTCATCGTCTGAACTGGCTGCCTCGGACTCGGTCTCCATCTCCGGGTCCTCATCAACCTCCATCGGCTCCTCGAACTCCACATCCATCGGCTCCGGGGCCGGATCAACGATCTCAGGCTCATAGTCGACTCCTCCTAGCTCCTCATCCTCCTCTCCTAACTCCGGTCCCTCGTCAATCTCCCAACTCACCTCTATGTCCGAATCGGGATCGACTATGTCTCCATCGGGACACTACGGGTCTAACTGACCCTCACCGGTAAACGGAACGTCCATGGAACGAAGGGGTCCATACTCCTCCCCGAACCGGTCTCGAAAGCACCAAGCTACATACTCGTGCATCTCATAGTGGGTGGTCCCTACATCTACTACAACTAGGGTATAGTGTCTTAAATACATCTCCCCATTCCCTATGGGGTGAACCGACATGGTATGCTCCAAATGCTGAGGGATCCCATATCGCACCGGCACCTCCGGCTCCTGCGGCATCGTCAAGGTCTGGGGTCTGAAAGGTTGGGTTTTTCAACCGTGAGACGAATCTCAGCAAGTAAAAACCCACTAAACCTAAACTAGGCTAACATGCACCTCCCGACGAGAACAAAACTAAATCAAGCAACAATCACTGACCTAGGCTCTCGGGCCCAGATTGTACTTACCGTCGACCCTGTAGGTTAGGCAATTTAATATAATGATCAATCACATCCTCGGCATGCAAATCCACACTTGCGTCACACGCATGCTCAGGCTCTCAAATGCTAGATCACACACTCATCACCGAGTATCACAAACGATCACAACTGTCCATGCGCTCTTATGCATGCCAATGCATCGATGTAGTACATGCGCGCGTATTTGGATTATAAGATGGAACCGCTCAGACACGTCCCATACCATGCCCAGCAATTTCACCACATAATCTAATACTTAACAATTTACTCATTATCTTATTTTTCCACGGCTCACTAGCCCGGCCTCTGGCCCAATCACAACACTCCGTGGCCAGCGTAAAAACGCCCCCGGCCCAGTGTCTCTAGCCCGCGTTAAACGCATCAGGCGCAACACCGATCTCCTACGATCCAAGCCTACATGAGACTGGTCGTCATCCGGACACACCGGGCATCGTCTTGCTCCAAAGTGCATGAAGACGGAATCGACCCGAAGGCCACGACCCAAAGGACTGGTCGTCATCCGGACACACCGGGCATCGTCTTGCTCCAAAGTGCATGAAGACGGAACCGACCCGAAGGCCTTAAGTGATCACACGGCACACATGCCCCAAATTTTTATCTGAACCCGGCGACAAACGCAACGGGCAATTACACGTGATCACATGCTCATGGCAGACCCGCATTCTCGCACAATTTCATCACATGCCTCACACTCGGCACACACGTAATGCGCAGCCATGAATGCTCATGCTCGGGCAATATGTGGTATAAATATGAGCACCAATCAACACAATTCAATAAGTTCAAACTCATCACATTTAAACATGCTCATATGCCCAAGTCACACTTCGCATAAAGTCAATCACACGATCACACGACATGGCGAGGATCAAATGGACATCGCAACATATGTTTCATTCAATTCGAGCATTACAACCATCCAATCAATTACCCGGGTCATCCTAACACCTCAATCAAGTTAATCCGGCAACAAATCGACATTTGATCCCTTGATTCCTCCTATGGACAGCCACTACTAAACCTCTTTCCATCCTTCAATTCCCTTTGATTATTCCTCAAACAACCCATAACATCATTCCGACACTTACCGATCAAACCACGTTTCATAATCCACATCAAATGTACCAATTAACCACTAACGATTCCTAATCCCGATCTAAAGGGCATAATCGTCCTAATTAGGGTTTAGGGGGTAATACTCACTCAAACTTGGTTCTACGACGACGGGGAAAGGCGGCCAACTACCGGTGAACGGTAAGCCGGCGGCGGATTCCCGGGGAACGGCGGCTCACGGACGGCGGCTACGGCTTGGGCGGTTCACGGACGGTGGCGGCCTCCAAGCGGCGGCTCACGGCTGATCGGCCTCCAAACGGCCAAGGAGAGAGAGAGGAAAGGTCGGCGAGGTGGCGGCTAGGCGCGAGGGACGGCGGAAGACGGCTCTCCGTGCGGTGGAACGGCAGACGGCGGCGGTGGGTGGTCCGGCAATCCCACGGCCGAGAGGGAAGAGGGAGCACGGGAAGAGAGAGAGAGAGACGGTGAGAGGGAGAGAGAGGAAGTGGCGGTGGCGGAACGGCCACGGCAGGCGGCGGCGACGTGGACGGCGTGAGGAAGAAGAAGGTGGCCGGCGCAAATAGAGAGGGAGAGAGGAAGAAGAGAGAAGGAAATGATCTTGGCTTGAAGAGAAAGAAAAGTGAGGAGAGAGAGAAGAGATGATGGGTTTATAGTGGAGTGGTTGGGGATTAGGTGACAAGTGTCACTCATCCTAGGCTTAGGACAACTCACCCTTAGATCTAATGGCTAAAAACCACTCTCCACCAATAATTGAAGGGCACCAAGGTAATTACTAACCCCACTAACTCAAGACCCATTATCCACTTAAAACTAATTAATAAACCACCACTAAAAATCTCAAATTCGGAACACTATTCTAGGCTTAGGGGCAAAGTCGTCTTTTGTCCAATTCCGTGCCGAATTTCCATTTTTCGACCAGACTAAACCCCTATATAAGTGGCCAACCCAAATTGACGTCGTCCTTGCGAAACTAAACCAGTAAACCCTCGAAAATCAACCTCGAAGTCCGGATCAAATTTCACGATTCAACTAGTTAAATTTCAATTTCTGAATCTCATACTAACGGGCGACTGTTTAGGGGTTACGCGTATCGACCTAAGGTTATCCAAGTCGTGACGGCCTCGATTACCGGGAAAACGAGAGGAATTATCGCTAGTTCCGAAGATAACGATCGTTCGGGTTAAGTTCGGGACCGGTCGACCACGTGCACTTTCGGTCATGCAGAATCACCTGCTATTCGATCGTACATCGTTGGCCTCGGTCGGACCGAGTCCGTTGCCTTCCGAAGATCGATCTACTTGGCCCAAAATATTTCCTCGTCGTTTCTCGAAATTGATGTCCGGTTCACGATCGGGTCCTTGGTCCACGTACCGTTATCCTAGTTAGCCATTCCCATTTGGTCAATATCCCAGGAGTGATCAGCTCCGGGCGAGACTTACGAAAGGAAATAACAAATAAGATTCGTTTTATTGATTTCCGGAAATCGAGTCGAAATTCGAGATGTTACAAGACGCACTAGGACGAATAAACCCCTTATCTAGCAATTCCTGCTTTTGGACTTTCAATTCTTTCAATTCCGATAAGGACATCCGATATGGAGCCTTAAAGATTGGCTCAGTACCTGGGGCCAATTCTATTACAAATTCCACTTCCCGCTCCGGTGGTAAACCTGGCAATTCCTGAGGAAAAACCTTGGGGAAGTTGCACACTACGAGGATTTCTTCCAACTTAGGTTCCGTTAAGGTCGGATCATTTTCATTCACCAAATGTCCCTCACAGCCTTCATCGAGCATCTTAGTCGCCTCTATTGAGGAAATCCAAGGGATCGAAGTTCCTCCTCGATTTCCCTGGAATTCAAACCTAGGATGTCCAATTGGATTGAATTGGATCATCCTATTGCCACAATCCATAATGGCTTTCTGCTTCGACAACCAATCCATACCGATGATCACATCAAAATCATACATGACTAATACAGCCAAATCAATTCTTTCTTCTGTATTCCCAATCACAAATTTGCAGTCAAGATACTCCAATGATACTAACACCCTATCATGCAGTGGGGTCGTCACACATAGCATATTCTCAAGTAATACAGGCTTAAAACCAACCAACTTAACGAATTGTTCTGAAATAAACGAGTGGGTTGCCCCGAGATCAAATAACGCATATGCAGCATGATCACAGAGAGAAATGGTACATGTGACCACGCCTGGCGTGTCCTCGGCATCCTTGCGCGCCATTGCGTACACTCTTCCTTGTGCAGGCGGTCTTCCCTAGATAGCCAGTGGGGAATTCCCAGCTTGATTTCTTACTTTGGTCTGTTGTTGTATCAGGGATCCAAAGGAGCGCTGTTGGGGACAATTCTTTATTTGATGCTCCAAACTCCCACAGCGAAAACAAGCCTCGAATCTGTTCGGTTGTTGGTTGGGCTTCCCAATATTCCTCTTAGGCGGTGGAACAAATCGCCTAGTACTGGTCATTGGTTTCTTACCAGAGCGACGATTGTCCCGGTTTTGATTAAACCGTGATCCTGATGCCGCTGCCCTTTCCATCTGATCCCGTTCCATGGTTTGGGCTTGTTCATAGAGTTCTCGATAGTCTCGGATATTCAGCAAGAGCATTTGAGTGTGAAGATCCGGTTTTAGCCCCTCCCGGAATCGTCGAGCTTTGTCCAATGGATTCTCTACCATTCTTGGGGTGAATCTCGATAACCTTGCGAATTCTGCCTCATATTGGACTACCATCATTGAGCCCTGACAAAGTCTCATGAACTCCACCATTTTCTTCTCCTGGGCACTCTCCAAGAAGTACTGTCCATAAAAATGCTCAACAAACACTGCCCAGGTTTGGTCTACAGCCACAGGGAATACTCTATCTTTAACAGCTTTCCACCAATCGTTAGCGTTATCCTGCAGTTGATAAGTCGCCAGTGAAATCTTCTCGATCTCGGTGCACCCCAACAAATCGAATGCCTTCTTTAACTCTTCCACCTAACGTGGGGCGGTTTCGGGATCACCTCGGCCAGTGAACTTGGGCGGTTTTAGCTTAAGAAACTGCTCTACTAGCTGATGCATCTGCCTAATTCCAGCTACTTGAGCCTGCCCAACATTAGCTTGATTCTCATTTGCAGCAACAGCTACTGGAGCCTCAGCAACCTGGGCGGTCACATTATCTCGCTCTTAAGTTTGTCTATCCAATACATTCCTAATCCTTTCCAACACTCTAAGAACTCATTCCATATGCGGATCTTCTACAGGTCTAATATCAATTCTAGGGTCTACTGCAGCTCCAGCATTAACTCCAAGGTTCTCTACCGCTCTAGCTCCAGCACGACCTCCACCTCTGGTCCCTCTTCCTGTGCCCCTTCTTGGGACTCTCTCTGCACTTTTTCCTTCGCTATTCATTATATCAACTTCCTACCACTCTCGTACCTGCTGTAATTCCGCTCAGGAATTAGAAACCTAAACCAATTATATCAGTCTAAGTCCTAGGTAGGTATCAACATGGTAACAACCAAACACTCAGCATGCAACTTAACACAACGGCATAAAATTTCACCCAAGGACTTGCACACTTACCTTGGGTCCTGCCGTATTTGCATCGCACGATTCAATTCAATCACCAACACTCAAACACAGACAGTCAGGAGGTACACTTAGCACACAAGGTCAACCACGGCTACCCATGGTCACCGTTCCTTATCACTCCAGGTTTCGACCAGATTGAACCTAGCTGACCTTGCTCTGATACCAATTCAAACGGGGTTGTCATGCCACATCCTCCACAAAGCGACAACATCCCACGTATAGGTCGAATTTGTGGTGCAACGCTCCCAGGTTACGTCACAGACCTGAAAACCCAAATCAGAGAAACACGACACATGCGGAAACTACGTATATAAAATATGTGTATATATACACCAATACGTTAAACAAACAACCACGGATAGCAAAAAGCAAGAATTACAAGAACGATTAACAACAAGATATACAAGCTCTTTACTATAACACTTATACAATATCCATTTACAAAGGAGGATACAAAGAGAGGGGCCACTAAGACAAAAAGGGATCAGTGGCTAAGGAGGATCGAACTAACAAAAGGAGGGCTACAATAAAAAAGTGTCGGCCCTCACTTCTAAACTGGGATCTAGCCTAAGGAACCCAGTCGGGATCGGAACCCGACGACTCAGAAGAACTCTTAGACTGCTCTGGCTCTTCCTCTGAACTCATGGCCTCAGACTTGGTCTCTGGCTTAGGATCCTGCTCCTCGTCCTCGTCTATATCCATAGGTTTAGGGGCCTCAGCAACCACTTGCTTCGAAACGGAATCTACTATCTCGGGTTCAAAATCTACTCCTCCTAACTCCTCATGCTCCTCCTCATCCTCTACAATCTCATACTCGACATCAGAGTCTGGATTACCCTCCATATCAACATCCACTATATCACTGTCTGGGCACTGCGGGTCCAGCTGACCCTCCACGGTAAACGGGACATCGGCAGAACTGATGGGACCGAACTCGTCTCCAAAACGGTCCCGAAAACACCAAGCTAGGTACTCATGGATCTCATAGTGTGCTAAGCCCACATCTACCCAAACTAAAGTATAGCGTCTAATGTACATCTCATCATTCCCCACAGGGTGAACTGACATCGTACGCTCGATGTGGGTAGGGATCCCGAAGCGTACTGGTGCATCTCCAAAGTTCATGGTCGAGGGTCTGAAACATCGGTTTTACAACAACTGTGAGATAAACTCAGCAAGTAAAAACCCATAATCCCAAGCTAGGTTAATGTGCACCTCCAGACAGGTAAATTAATCACACCAAGCAGCAAACCAATAAATCACTATAAATTTCCTGGGCCCACGGCCCAGTTCAATTATAACACAGCTCTACAGGTTAGGCCTTTATCAATAATAATCACGTGCGAACTAACGAATATGCACAATTATTCCGACCAGTAGGCCCACAAATATAACCACCCAAAGGCCACAACCCATAGGCCACTTTCAACAATAAATTGACCTCTAGGCCACTTTCAATAATAAATCGACCCATAGACCCGACCCGAAGGCCACGATATAGTCACATCAGGTACGTGCATCTTTTAGCACTCGCAATTTCAATCATATTGAAACACTAATAACGAAATCACGAGAAAAGGAATCCAAGCCAATTATCAATGCCAATATGCCAAGTACAATTATTCATAATTTTGACGAATTCAATGCATTATCGGCACGTACAATTCATTCCATTTTAGTCCACTTAAACCCGACACTTAATTCACGTTTTTTAAAACAATGCAATTCAATGCGTTTAAGGCCCGCCATGGACGAATCAAATTCAGCCACTAGTCCCACAATTATGGCCTTAACAATTTAATCCAACCAAGCCTTAATTAAGCATTGGGTCACGCAATTCAAACAACCACACATTAACCCAATTAATCCACAACTTAGGCAAAAATAATGCATTCTCGGTTCTGTGTGAACAGTACCAGGGCAGCACCCATTTTTGACACTAAACCACATATAAGTCACTCCATTAGGCTCTAAATACATTCCCTAATCATCCAACGCACAAATACACCTAATTAGACCGTAACTAAGCTTAATTAACCATTAATTTACCCCTAAATTGCACAATTAAACTAGTTTGGGGTTTAGGGATTAATACTCGCCTAAACTTGATTCGGTCGACGGAAACGGGCGGCCAACTACCGATACGCGGTAAAAATCGGCGGCGGCGTTTCGGAGGACAAGCCGGCGGTTCACGGCGGCGCCGGCGGTGGTCCTCACGGTCCTTGGAGGTCAACGGCTGAGGACGGTGAAGGAGAGGGCGAGGGTGGTCGTTCGGGGCTGGGGGTGATGGCTGGTGGTGGTGGTGCACGGTGGTGGCAGCGCGGCGCCGGCGTCGGTGATGGTCCAGCTGTCTTGGCATCAACTGGCGGTGAAACAAGGAAGAAGGAGGGGAGGAAGTGGTCGTATGGGGGTGACGGCTGAGGATGTGGGGTCACAACGGCAGCAGCTCGGCGGAACGGCTCCGGCATGGCGGTGACCAGCTTCCCGGCGTGAACAGCGAATGGTTGAACAGAAACGGGAGAGAAAGAAACGGTGAGAAAAATGGAGAGAGAGAGAGAAGAATGACCGGTCAATGGGTCCAAGGTGGTCAAAGAAATCTTTAGTGGAAGCCAAGTGTCACACGTCTAGGGTTTTGGACATTTTTGCCCCTAATTCAAGGGCCTACATTTCTCCTTATCCAATAATTCATGGTCAAAATGGTCTTTAGCCCTCAATTATTGGCTGACCAGACCTTAGTCAATTTAATTAACCTTGGTTAAGTCCCCAAAAATCATTAAAATTCGGAATTACCAAAAATGGGTCCAAGGGCATTTTGGTAATTTTTTGGTCTCGGGTCAAAATTTCAATTTTTGTCAATACCGGTCCTATATATGCGTGGCCAGCATGATATGGTATCGGATTCATAAAAATCATCCTTTAAGCCCTCGAAAATCATTCCGGAAATTTTGAGGGGTAAAATCGTAAATTTTCTCAATTTCTGTCGAAATTCTAATTTTAAGCCGTACTAGTCCCAAACATGTGTGGCCACACTAAAATGACGCCGGTCTTGTAAAATAGTCGCAAACGCCCTCAAAATTTCGACGTTGAAGTTTAGGTCCAATTTCGCGATCAAATTTGCTCGTTTTGAAGTTTTATGGTCTCTCACTAACGGGCGACTATTTAGGGTTACGCGTATTGACCCAGGGTTGTCCAAATTGTGATAACCTCGATTTTTAGGAGAACGTGAGGAATTATCACTAGTGCCGGGGTCGCAATCGTTCGGATTAAATTCGGGATTCGTTCGTCAAGCGAACTTTTGGTCATGCGGAATCACCCGCGGTCCGAGTGTACATCATTGATTACGTTGAATCCATCATTTTCCTAAGATCGGCCCAATATTGGTCCAAAATATTCCCTCGGCATTTCTCGAAATCGGTACTCAACTCTCGATCGGGTCCCCGGTCCATGTACCGTTTCCTATTTAGCCTTTCCCAACGGGTTAGTATTCCGTGATTGATCAAGTCCGGGCAAGATTTACTAAAATCAAATGAGAATTAATATACACTTTATTGGTCCTGGTAACGGGTCAAAATTCGGGATGTTACATTTTAGATTGCTGAGTTGTGTCACGAAGGAGTCAACTATTCGGCATGAGAGAAATTTTAACAAGACCATACCAAGAAACACCATTTCCTTGGTAACAACATATACCTGCAAATCCTCGTCATTAGGTTATTAAGCTCATGAAAAAACTTAGCCGTTATCATAGCTATCGAAGAGAAATAAGGTCTTCATTTGCTCTCTATATTTTATGTCCATTAAGTCGTTTGCCAATTCGAATGTCTCTGGTTTGTTGCAAGAGATTCCCCCTATCAACTCACGACTGAATTCCTCAAAAAGATGAAGAATTATGTAAGTTCCATCCCCTACTAAAGAAGGAAATATGCATGAATGATAGAAAGAGTTTGCATACGGGACTTCGACCAACAATGGAAGTGTTGGCACCATAGCTCCACAGATCATAGGCAATCTCCATTCCTGAGTTCCCACATCCCACCACCAACACGTTTTTCCCTCTGAATTCCCTCCCATTCCAGTACTCGCTCGAGTGCATCGCCGGCCTGCCAAAGCTATCTAAGCCGTCAACCTTCGGTATCACGCCCTCGCTGTTCTGCCTGCTCGCCACCACCAAGAACTCCGCGACATAGACCTCGTCCTCACCCGAGCCCATGTTTCTTGCCACGATCTGCCACTTGCCGATTCAATCGTCATACGATGCGCTCTCGACAGACCATCGACAGTACAGCTTTATCTCGAAACGCAACTTGTAGTTGTCTAGGTATTCGATGAATTGGTCCCTAGGGACAAAGTTGGGGGAATTGGAGGGGAAGGGCATGTGGGGGAGCTCGCAGAATTGCTTGGCTAGGTGGAGCTTCAATTGATCGTACGACCTCTTTTTCCAAAGAGGGGCAGAGCAATCCTCTCTCTCGAGCACGATGTTGGCGATGCCAAGGCGGTTCAGGCATGCCGCTGTCACGAGGCCTGAAGGGCCTGCGCCAACAATGGCCACCACAACCTCTTTCTCGTTGGCCTTGTCCATGGATGATTTGGTTCTTCCTTGATTCAACTGCGACAGCGTTTTCAGGGATGTGGTTTTCGTAGATACAAGCTGGTGTGCTTTTTGTGGAGAGAGAGCACACTGAACTCGTGCGTGAATCCGTCATAATAAATTGTATTGGACCTCATATGGAAAGTTCATGGGAGTTTAAATTTGCAGGTTCAAAGTAGTAAGAAAATCGAGAATCTTACTCAAACTAGCCATGAATCCACATCACCCTTTGTAATTACCTTGGATTCTTTGTTATCATATATACTTGATCTAACTACCGAGTCATCTAAAATTCGCATTGGCATCTTTTACTGGATAAGTCTTTGAACTGGAGTTACATTTGTTTTTATTTCTGTATGCGTAGATTTGAGAATTTCAGGCAAGAAATTGAATAGGCGGATAAAGTTTGCCCACTTAAGTAAAAGCGCACAAGCGAAATTCATCTTTTACAGTAACTTTTCTTAATTTCGCATGGGTTGTCATTTCTTTGTAATTGGATAAAATAGAAGGAAATTGCATGAAAGAAAGAAATCATTTGATGACTTATTATAGAAAAAAACATAATATAGGGATAAGGATTGAATGTATATTTTTCCTATTGATTTATCTCTTCGAAAAAATTTCCTTATTCAGGCCTCTATTACACGCATTGATCCATGTACACTGGACAAAACATCTTTGAACAGGCACAAAAAGTCGTATGAAGTTTAATAAAACATTTCGATGAGAAAACGATTGTCTATAAAATTATAATCACTAGGAAAAATGATAATCCTGATTCTTTCCGTATCTTTCTATCATGGAAAACTGGTCGTTTCACCGTAAATGGGAATTTTAGCTACACGATGAAAAACATTTCGCCAAAAGTTTGATTTTTTTTTTTTTTTTGGGTTTTTTATGGAAATGGGTTCAGTGATGATCTTGGATAGGAAATGCCTTGGCTTATAAAGTAAAGATAAAATGCAAACGCTAAAAGGTAAAAGTACTGGAAATGGTTAATGTGCATGAAGATGAAAATATAGATTACTAATAAAAAAGACATGTGTATTAGAAGTCTTAAAACTTATCGTAATAATGCAATTAAGTCTTAAAACTTTTAAATAGTGCAATCAAATTCTTAAACTTTTTAGGTGTAATCGAGTTCCTCCGTTAACTCCATCAATTAAACCAATGAAAAATATTAACATGACTCTTTTTGTTACTTTCTCAAGAAACATGGAGCTTCTATGGCGTCTACTTAATGCCGGTAAAACTACAAAAAAAGTTATAAACCTATTTCATCGATACCAATTTAGTGCTAAATTTTTCAATTGAGAGAATGATACTAGAAGTGTTAAAAGTTGTGTACGATGCTCACTTTAGTTCCAAAACTTTTCACCGATCATTTAAGTGTCAAATTGGAGAAAAAATAATCGCTTAAGTGCTAACGACGAGATATTCCGGCCAAATTGATTACGTGGTTTTTTTAATTAAAAAAAATATGAAGTGGCATATTTTTTTAACAACTAAGTCCACGTGGAGTACAAAAACAATGTTGGATTTTCGACCTCTAGGGCTCATTGAAAAGAGACGACGTCGCTCAGCCTTTGGCCAAAGCTACATCACACCAAGCAAATCAAAATTGGGGTTTCGAGTTCCTATTCCTGCACAACACTACAAATTCCTCCTTGCTTGCTTGCCCGTGCTCCCTGTCGCTCCCTAGCATCGTTGCTCACTCAGGTTTATCAACTTCTTGTCATGCCCCGACTCAAATCTAATGCTTTCCGCATACCTCACTTCCATGAGTAGAATAGTGCGACATCCCAGGAATACGTCGCTAACTCAATGGTCTCGCATTAGAGTCAATCATAGCGGAAACTAATAATTAAACCTGGACAATAAATTGGAGAACACCAGAATTAAACTTACACGCCAAACCGCTAACACATACAAACCTTACATCATTCACATATAAACATACTTACACATTCCTGATATTTTTGAGTCCATAAATTTTACATGCACATCCACTGCGATTAGCTTAAAAACCATATACCAGAAAGAGGCAAATTCCCTATCTACCAAAAGCGGTACTATACGAACACTAGCTCATCGCCTACTCACTAGTCCTTGCATCCTCGGTACGGCATCCATTCAGGGTGTACTCCACGAAATAATCCTCGGTGTGCATGACTATATCAAAACGTTCTGACGATGGCGGTGGCGACTGATTCCTTGTTCAAGCAAGTTATCTGAAATGGTTTGGTTTATATAATCATGAGACACTTCTCAATAAGTTACAACCTAAACTCTACCTAGGCTATCACGTACCTCCAAACAATCATACAAACACACACATTCACACACATCGAATCACCACATAGCAGGCACATCAATTAACATTGCCAGACTCTATCATGCGTACACCCACACTCGAGCACAATCTTGTCGTATGCAACACACGCATGTACAATTCTCATCTTACATACTCATTCCGTTCTCATTTCCTCTTTTTGACATCACTCGTCAGTGACCCGCGTTGAAGGACACGCCTCAGGCACACTGCGACCATTCATCACCACACTTCCGGCCCGCGTATCCGTACACGCCTCAGGCCTCTCGATCGTGCCCCGAGCATCACACGCCTCGGTCCGATCCCACATTCACACTCGATCACGCCCCGAGCATCACACGCATCGGTCCGATCCCACATTCATACTTTCCTTAGCCCGCGCCAAATGCGATAGGCCTACATGATCGAAACCCGAGCTTATAATGCCTCGATCTGATCCCGGTCTCACTCGAGCTGATCGTGCCTCGAGCCGATTCTCAACCTTGCTTTTTTAAGCCTCAGCCTGTGCCAAATGCAACAGACATACGTGATCGTTGCCCGAGCTTATGATACCCAGCCCGATCCCAACACTCAGCCCGCGCCAAGTGCGACAAGCCTACATGATTGGAACCTGAGCTTATAATGCCTCAGTCCAATCCCGGTCTCACCAGAGCTAATCGTGCCTTGGACCGAATCTCATTCTTGCTTTTTCAAGCCTTAGCCTGTGCCAAATGCAACAAACCTATATGATCGCTATCAGAGCTTATGATACTCAGCCCGATCCCATTCTCGCACTTACACACCTTCGCACATGCCATGCCACACACAATTTCTTGTTCACTCGCATGATCAACAATCACATGCCACTCAATTTGCCAGTCACACGTGGCCTGTGCACGCATCAAACACACACAATTTATGCCCACTAAGCATTTGACATGGCCAATATAACAACTAATTCAGTCTGGCCCACGCGTGCACATAATCAAACACATTTCAAATCATCAAATCACGATTCAATAAACACACAAGGCCACTCATGGGCTCACAAACGCGGCCACGTTCATAAGTATAATTTTGACATTTCCAAGCCTATTAAACACTACAATCCAGCCATACTACCACATACCAAACCGACACCATTTGTTCTTAAATCGAGCCCTAAGCTCGCCAATTTCATTCCACAACATCCGACACTCTATTCAATCTCACTCCGGCCTCACAACATCCTCATTTCATCCTCAAATCACCTCATATAACACACATTCAAGCCTAAATTCTGGTCATGAGGCATCAACTATTCAATCCCGACACCAACTCCATTCCGCCCATCAAAACAAACATCCAAAGAATCGGGTGAAAACTTGGCAGTTTACACAGTGATCGAAATTCCATCCAAATAAATAGTAAACGAACTCTAAAAATTCTGAAATTTGGACAGGTTGTGTAAAAAATATTGCTAAACATTTTCCATGAAGAACTCAAAACTCAGTTCCAACTGTAAACACCCCTTTTGGTCACTTGAAGTCAGACGAAAATCAACTCACCCCAACAGACTGTTTTGTCCTCAAAATATATTTCTTTTAATACGCAAATCATCTTGAAAAGCCTTGAAATTTTTATATGTTATAGCCACAAATGTCCCCAACAATTTTCGTGGAGGAAGTATTTTGAAAATAGGCCTGGAAAAATTTATAAAAATTCGAACAGACCCGAAGGTCGAGTGAACAGTAAATCGGGCAGTTTTATTTCGGTCCAAAGATGGACTTCCGAATGGCCTCAAATAATCTCCAAAAATTCCCAAATTAAAGTATGTTATACCTCAAGATGTTGGGAACAACTTTCATAAAGAAACCTTCGTCAAATTCGGCCCACAAAATTCTCTACAAAAACAGCAATCCGGGCAGGTACAGTAACTGCGAATCCGCAATTCATCCCAAACCTCACGGATTCAAACCCAAACAGATTTCTACCGAATTCCAACCACCAAAACTCATTTCCCGACGTCTAATCCAACCCGCAACAACCACTAACAGCCATACTCAGCCACCAATAACCATTATCAATGCCTTAATCAACCTCTAAATCCCCTAAACCGCACCCAAACGAGTCCGAAAAAAATACCCGACGTCCTAGGCGAGGTTTAGATTACAACTTATCAAGCTCTAAACAATCACGGTTAGAGTGAAAGCGGCGGCAGTGACAAATGGCGACGATCGGCTCAACGGTGAACGGCGGCGACTTGCGGCGGCGGTCCGGCGGTGTCCACGGCCAAGAGAGGAAGAGAAAGAGAGAGTGAGAGTCCACGGTGGGGGGGATGGTGTGCTGCCGTGAGATGAGGGAGAGAAAAGGAGAGAGAGAGAGGATTGTCAAACTTAATCCCCAAGTTTTGACAAAAAAAAACACAAAATGACCAAAATGCCCCTCTCTAACCTTTTTAATCCAACGGTCGAGATTCGAGCTAATCTTGAAATCAACGGCCCGGATCAAATCTTACTTTAAAATATCCAACTTTAGGGGCAAAATGACCAAAATGCCCCTCCCTCATAAAACATACCATTTATTAATTGTTAGGGGTAAAATGGTCACTTTCTCAATTTCTTGCCCAATTTGAATTTTTCTGAAGGTTTCGGGCTCACCCAAAAATTGCACGTGTCTTCTGCGACGTCGTCCTAACGTTCCGTCATGACTTCCTAATTTTCCGATGTCCATTTTGGGATAAATTTAATAATTAAATTCTATTAAACGCAACTCGAGCGTTTCTCGAGCTAACGAGCGGCTTGCTGGGAAAATTCGCATAATCGACTCATGACTGATACTGAATCAAGCCACATGCAAGTTCGTTCGGTATGTGACGACCTCGGTTGTCATTAAAATCGCGAAGATCAATCACTTGATCCGAGGGGTACGATCGTTAGGTATAGGTTCATGATTATTCGTCAAGTCGTTTCGTGGTCTAGCAGAATCACCGCGATCTACTATTATTACAGTGGCGAACCGACCCCTAACTATCCTTAGATCGGTCAACAATGGCTCAAAATATCACTTCCGCGATTTAATGATCGAAATCCATTCACGATCGAATTTCCTTTAATCGCGCGAATTAAATTTCCCCTATTAGCCTTTCCCTAATGGTTAGCATTCCCAGGAATGATCAGTTCCTGGCGAGAACTGACTACGAGTACATTCATAAAATCCAGTATTTCATAAATCTCAAATGGACTAATTTTTCAGGATGTCACACTTCTCTCCCTTGCTCAATTGACTGGAAAAATTAGGGCTCTGAGGGCAATATAAGGGCTCCAAAGGCAAAATTAGGGCTCGGAGGGAGGGAAAAAGGGTTCTTGGTAATGTCATGCGGATGACGGTAGTAGGGATTACAAGATTAAGCTGGTAATTTTAGGGGCAAACCGAAATAGGGAGTGAATTTGGGTTCAACGACCAGTTAGGATTTGAAATTAGGGGGTTCTCTTTGAATTTGGGGATTTAGGGTTCTTATTTTAGGGAAAGGTACTAGACGGTGTCATTTTAGGGTTTGGATGCTGATTGGACTCTTTGGTGAGCCATATTAGCTTAAGATACTAATAAAATAAAAAGCTATATCAAATTTCTTGCCAAACAGATTGGAGTTGGCACTGAAATAAGTGTTTTGAAAAAAATTTGGTACTTAAGTGATCCAAAAGAAACTTTTGACTCTAAATTAAGCGATGTACTCAACTTTTTGCAATTCTAGTGGAGAGCTAGACAGGCACGCCAATGGGACTGGCCTTAATGGCCAATCCCATTCGCCTCAGATTCTCGGGCTCTTCCCTTCTCTCTATCTCCCTTTTTTTCCTCATGCAGCAGAACCGGCCCCCCCTTTGCACCGGCTTAATGGCCGCGGAATTCGCAGGGCATAGGCCGGTGCAGGCCGTCGTCATGCAAACGCAATAGAGCAGGGGGGCCGTCGTTGTCGTCATCTATAAAAGCTGGAGAGGAGAGAGAGTAAGGGTCGGCCGGAGAGAGAAAACAAGGAGAGAAAAACAAAGCAAGAGGGAAACAGCGAGAGAAGAGAGAGAACAGACAAAGAGAGAGAAAATCGAGGCACACCGGAAGAAGACGAAGAGCCAGCAATGTCGCCGTTGCCCCTAGACCAGCCGGAAAACCCCTCCGACGCGCCGTCGACCGGTAAGCTTCCCCAGGCCTCGACTCACCTCTGTCTTCCCCTGTTTTCAGGCACGGTTGGGCCGGGACTCGCGTCGGTCGTGTCGCGCGATTCTCGGCCCACACCGTTGCTGGTCTCGATCCCCAATCTCAACTGGGAACGAACCGAGGCCGTCAGAGCCGACCTAGTCGCCGGAAGAGGTTGAAATCGTTTGTTTTTTCATGCGCACACCCGGTGTTCAACAAAATGCCCTGAAGAGGCCGTTTTTGGATTTGGTCGCTGGCCGGCGAGCCGGCGGCTGGTCAGCGACCCAAGCGGTCAATGACATTGGCGGTGGCCCCAAGGGCCGATTCGGGGGGCGACATCGGTTTGGGTCAGCTGGCGGATGACCAATTTTAGCTTCGCCAGCGCTTGCCCCGCGGGTCTGCGAGTTCCGATCGGACCCGACCCAAATCAGCATATCCGACCCAGGTCAACGCCCTGGGTCGAATCCGTTGACTCGGGTCAATTCCGACCAACCCGGATCAATCGACTCGACCCGGGTCAATGCTCGGGTCGAATCCGTTGACCCAGGTCGGATCTGACCAACCCGGATCAACTGACCCAACCCGGGTCAACACCTGGGTCGAATCCGTTGACCCGGGTCGAATTCGGCTGACTCGAATCCACTAACCCAACCCGTTTTAATATTATATTATATTATTTTATTTTATTTTATTTTAAAAATAAAAAAATTTATTTTTCTTTCTCCCGTATTTTATTTATTTATTTATTTTAAACAAAGGTTTTTTTTATTATGTAATATATCTAAGGGTTGTAATTTATCGTTGTTTTATTATGCATGTTTTTTTTAATCGCATAAGTCGTATGTTTAAATAGATAAGCCTATAGGAACGTATATTGTTGTATGATTATCATGCATATTTTTATTTAGACTTTAATTGCATAATTTGTTGCGTTTTAAATCTCAGTTGCCTTAGTTAGGGCTAGAACCTTAGGCTGCATATCTACTTTGACTAATAATCACTTTTGATTATGCACTCGCTTGATCACCTCACATATTAGGATGAAGGTTCTAAAATCAATCCAAATTGCCTTCAAAATGTTTTCAAAAATAAGCGGGAGGTCGGTCGCGACATTCGTATAAAAGTTGATAAAGTTATGGCATGCGCAAGAAAGACAATAAAAGTTGGTAAACGAGCATAATAGTTAGTAAATTAAATTATACATGCACACACACACACACACATATATTAGTAAGCAATTCTAATGAGAGTTGGTAACCCAAAACTAATTAGTAATTCAATAAAAAAAAATTGAAAGTAACTTGAATGAAAATCAATTTCATTTAAGCGTCGGTAAATTTAAAAGGTTGGTAAGAAGGGCAAAAATAAATGGTGCTAAAATAGTCGGTGGTAATTTGCAAACTGTTTAAAAGAATTCTCAAAATCATAAAAGTGATGGGAGTAAATTACTAACGAGTTATCAAGAAATTAGGTGACCTATAATTTTTTACCAATGGTTGTTTGACACTTAACAATAACTCTTTCAGAAATCTATCAATACGGATTGAGAAAGCCTGTTTCTTTTGGGCCCAAGTTCAAACTATCTATTGCGGAAGCAAGTGATCTAATAATAAAATAGATATAATAAGAAAATAAGTCGGACACCAGATTTACGTAATTTGGTCGTAGTGATCTACGCCCACGAGAAGAGCAATAACGAATTTCGATATAGATCAAGTGATACAACGGAAATTACAATTACACTCGAGTCACTCAAATATTCTCAGTATTTTTTAGCCCCCATTTCCACCCAATAACACTCACACAGTGTTTAGCCTACAATTCTTATCGCAAGATTTGTATCCAATCTCTTAATCTCACGAATGAATTATATACAAATTCTTATCACAAGATTTAATTGGCTTCAAACACTCGGATAGCTTTAGAGTGTAATTTACTAACATAAGCTCCTATTTGATACTCTTCATAAGAAATCACACTTCTTATATATAGACAAGAGCACAATCCAAATTAGGAAATCTCTTTTTAGGAAAACCTTTTTCCACCTAAGAAACCTATTCAAAATAGGAAACTTTCTTTTTTCGAGCTCAAATTTGAAACATATTTTAGCAATCTCCACTTTGGCTCGACGTTTGAACCAAGTCACAATTGCTTAACCGAAATCTAAACTTTACTGTTACTCTCCTACATCCCTCAATGGGCTTAAATGCCACAAATGCTTTTCAAGTTCGGGCCTCGCTTGAACTTCATCATAACCATGGACCTTATCAAAACACCAACTTCACATGTACCTTTATAAAGATTTTCCGACGCAACCTTCTTTACTACAGATAAAGCAAAACCATTATTGCATCAACATCTATTAGGAGATTGAATACAACAACTTTCTTTGCAACAGATAAAGCTCACTGAAATTTGAACTTCATTGCTACTCTCCTACATTCCTCAATGGGCTTAAATGCCACAAATACTCTTCAAGTCCAAACCTCGCTTAAACTTCATCATAACCGTGGACCTCATTAAACATCAACTTCACATGTACCTTTAACTACTGTACAAGGATTTTCTGACGCAACCTTCTTTACTACAAATAAAGCGAAACCATTTTTACATCAACATCTATCAGGAGATTGAATACGCACCTTATCAATATTAGCAATTACAGCAACCGTTAACCTTATAAGATCCATCTCACTGCAAGCACCATTTGTGTTGATTACTTCGCTAATATCCACTTTCTTAGAAGTTTCTGGTTACAACTTCACTTCAAGCTGAACAACGTCCATATCCGTATAAATACTGTCACTAACACTCTTATCCAAAAGTTTTGGAGACTCGTCAAATATAATTTTTTTGCTGATAACAGGTGAATTTAATTCTGAACACTACAACCAATAGCCTCGCTCACTTGTATACACTTTCTTGCCCTTCCATTGAGTATACCATCACTCACTCGAATATAACATGGGCAACCAAATATTCTAAGAACAAAATAATTAGCAACATTACATGACTATACTTCTTTGAGAGTTCGATATCTAATCACAATCGATGATGTTGACACCTATTTTTAATATGCCCAAAAAAATTAATTACACAAAATTTAGGAATTAATTTTCTTTAATTCCTAAAACGAAAAATATTTCTATTTCAGTGCATTGCATATAGAAATTAGGCATATTTGTATTAATAAGGTCTATTAAAATGTTTTTAAAAAAATCTAATCAGGTCGTGTTGGGGCTGGGCCGACCCGGCCCTTTTCTTTTTTCTCTTTTTCCCTCCGCGTGGGACCAGCTCGCCTTTCCTTTTCTTTTCTTCCCTTCGGCCTAGCCCAGCCTCCTCCTTCCTTCTTCCCCCTGCCGGCCTAGCTTCCCGTTCCTTTCTCTCCCCCCCGCACGACTGGGCCCAGCTTCCCCTTCTCCTTCTCCACCTGTCCCATTCGTCTCCCCTGTTCTCCCCTGTACTGGCCGCAGCATGACGATCGCCGGAGCAGCGCTGCCTCATCGCCATCAAGCCAGAGGAGAGCCAGGCGAGCACGCCAATGGGATTGGCCTTAATGGCCAGACCCGTCCGCCTCGGATTCCCGACCTCTCTCTCTCCTCTCTTCCTCTGCCCCCCCACCTCGGTCATAGAACCGACCCCCCTTCTGCACCGACCTATGGCCGCGGAATTCGCGGGGCATAAGCCGGTGCAGGCCATTGTCAGCTGACGATGGCGAGCCGAGCAGTGGCCCGAGGCCACTATAAAACCAGAGGAACAAAGAAAGAGAAGGGGTCGGTCGGAGAGAGAAAAGAAAAAAACAAAGCGAGAGAGTGAGAGAGAAACAGAAGACGAACCGAGGCCACGCCGAAGCCAGGAGAGGACCAGCAGTGTAGCAGTCGCCCGTGGAGCAGTTTGAGAGCCGACCAGACACATCGTTGACCAGTGAGTATCCCCCGGCGAGACCCGCCTCTGTTTTCCCCTGTTTTCAGTCACGGTCGGGCTGGGACTCGTGCAGGCCATGTCGCATGATTTTCCGGCCCATGCCGACACTGGTCCTGATCTCTAGTCTCAGTCGGAGACGAGCTACAGCCGTTGAAAATCACCCAGTCGCCGGAGGAGGTCGGATTAGGCCATTTTTTACCTCGTCTGCCATGTGTTTGATGAAATACCCCAGTGAAATAGGTTCGATTTTGGTCGCCGGCCGGTGAGGGCGTGGCCAGACAACAAGCCAAGCGGTCGGCGACGTTTGTGGCAGCTCTAGGGGTCAATTTGGATGGCAGTGCTGGTCTGGATTGGCCGGCGAACGACCAATTTTGGCCCCACCTGCATCCCCTCCCCGCGGATCTGTGAGTTCGGGTCGAATTCGACTCAAATCAGCAGATCCAACTTGGGTCAACGCTCAAGATCCGTTGACTTGGGTCGGTTTCGACCGATCCGGATAAGCTGACCCGACCTGGGTCAATGCTCGAGTCGGATCCGACTGACCCGAATCCGTTGACCCGAACCATTTTAATATTATTTTATTTTATTTAAAAAAAAATAAAAATTAAATTTTTTTTAAAAACAATCAAAAAAATTTCTCATATTTATTTATTTATTTATTATTTTTTAAAAATTAAGTAATATGTCTGAGGGTTGTAACTTATCGTTATTTTATTATGCATGTTTTCTTTAATCGCATAAGTCGCATGTTTTAATTAGATAAACCTATGTGATCGTGTACTCATGCATATCTTCAGTTAAATTTTTAACTGCATGAACTGTTTTGTTTTGAATGTCATCTAGCTTAGTTAGGGCAAGAACCTTAGGCTGCATATCTACTTTGACTGCTAATCGCTTTTGATTATACACTCGTTTGATCACCTCACATGTTAGGAGAAAGGTCCTAAAATCAATCCAAATTGCCTGACAAATGTTTAAAAAAATTAACAAGGTAAAAAGGTACCGAAAGAGCATTAGTTATCCAACTAATGTAACCAAGTCTCCGAGCTCGGTTAATCTCTGGTTCGTAGGAATAGAGTGATTCTCCCATCACCCTGTTTGGGTTTCTAATCGACCCACCCCAAATCGATTAGTGACGACTCCTTTTTGTAAACCACTTGCATGTTAAAATCTAAACCCTAAGTCGCGATATGGTATGGGCTTGGGAGAGCCCGAGTTAAGTCCTGAATTTAGACTTAGCACGTACCAGGCAAGCCCTTCGTTGTTTGAGCATGTTCAAAAAATCCCGAGAGGTAGGTCGCGACAGATTGGCGACTCCACTTGGAACTTTTTGTTTAACAGTGGACTTAAGCCAAATTTTTGCCCTGTTCAAAAATAATTTTTGTTTGGCAATAAGGACTCTAGGTATGATCCTAACATTAAGGTGTTATTTGTTTTTGCAAGTTCAAATTGATTGTTTATAAATTGTTGTGCATGCTTTAATGATTTAGCATTATACTATTGCACACACAACCACACTATCGGACCTGAGCCACAATAGGACATTTTAGGATGGTGTTAAGAAAGATACGACCTCGAACGCGAGCCCGCGATGTAGAGGTTGCCTTTCTTTTCCCTGAAATTCATTTCTAAAAATCGTAAAGAAATATCGTTAGCCGCAATTCGCGTGACTATAAGATATTCCTTTCGAATTGACCGAGGTTAAAAGGACTTGACACTAGCGCGGGACTGTGATGGTCAGGCATCCTTTTAATTTCATTTTGTTGAACCAGTCTAAAATAGAAATTGAACCTCACTCTTCATGTGCATGTCGTTGTGATTGGCAAGGTTCAAGAAAATGTATATATTCTATCCCTCCTTATTTTATTATGCAGTCTACTTACTTATTTGATTTATTACTATCAGGCCACCCATCAATTGCATTCTATACACTATAGGAAAAACTGATGTCCAATTCGTCCCCACTCCCAAAAAAGAACTTCTAGCATAGTGGGACCAACTTGACCAGAATGGCCAACAGTATGTCAAAGCAAGAATCGGTCGCCTACTTCTACTGCTCAAAATCAACATCCATTCTGGCATGATGCAAGCACTAGCACATTTCTGTTGCCCACAGACATCCACTTTCATATTTGATAAGTTTGAGATAACCCCAACTCTGGAAGAGTATAGTATTGCCATTGAGAAACCTTTGGGATCTGAGCTTGTCAAACCACTTTTAGGCGTGTCCCCTCTGCCCGAATTATCTCAATTTTTGCGAACCAAGAGCAATACTGTGAAAAGAGTCATTAAAGCTCATTGTAATGCATGCCCATGGTTTTTCTTAAATGAATATTTTGAAAGCCAACCTATGAGCTAAAAAGCCAAGATTTATATCTTTGCTTTTATCGGATGCATCCTTTTCCCTAATCGCAGAAATTCAATAAACCCTTCGATTGCGTATGTAGCCAAACAAATTTGCACCGGCTTGAGTTATGTTAATTCGGTTTTAGCATAAACTTTTTTGTCTTTAAACCGTTTTAAACAAAATGATGATAAAATCATGCGGGCCGCCCCAAAAATCTTGCAAATCTGGTTTTTATCCCATTTGAGAGGATTTGGGCACCTCATGCAACTTTTTGAAATCGATGACCTCATGCACCCGATACAAAGATTTAAGGTCCTAAAAAATCATTCTCCTAACAAGGATTATGCTACCTGGATAAACTTTTTGAAAGACCCCGATCCCAATGCATTCCTATAGTATACTAAATGGTTCCATGAGGGTCAGGCTCATTATACTCACCAATTCCACGACCCTGTTCTGCTGCTCGGTTTATCGGGCATCACCTCATACTAACCATACCGGGTAGCCCACCAATATAGGGCCCTCTAGGAGGTCCCGTTACCCCTCAAAACAGACATGTCTCGAGTTCGGTTCACCCGCTCGAACTACAATTACGCTGGTGAAATTCGTGTCATCCAAGGGATATGGACTGAATATCATCTTAAGAACATCCTGGTGCCTAGGCTATTGAAGGGACAGGAAAAAGTCCACCATGCCTCTTTGTTCTACATTTCACATCACTAAATCCTAGCAGATCTATAGCCAAAGGTCCCGGATGTAACCAACAAGCCCAGTTGCCAAGCAAAAATTGATCAACTTGAAAAGACCGTGGGGACGAAGGATACACTTATTGCGGAGCTTGTCCGTGAAAATAAGCGACTCCGGGAGATTGGAGTTTCCCCATCGTTTATAAAATGAGCATCCTGGACGGGCGTCCTTTTTATTAAAAGCCCATGTATTTTATTTTTTTCCAAGTATTGATGTTTAGGGATTTTGATTTTCTCCTTTAAAAGTATTTTTAGGTTATAATATTGTTAATATAGCTCGGACCGTTTTTATTCTTTATATAATTTCTTTTTGTGCCTTTATGACACCATCGCGACCATCGGCCCAGTGGTATCCGGGTGTGAAGCCGAACAGTCCGAAGCGACCGGGGTTCGAATCCCGGGGACACCACCTGTAATGTTAATATTAATAAAAATCTTTTTTCTCATTTTTTTCTTCACAAAAAAATAAAATATGCAATAATATCATGATTAGGTCATGAAATGATTCTTTATTAGACATTACACACATTCATTTCAACATTTTCCCAGGTAGTTACAAAAAAAATGGCTGAAGAAAATGTCCGCCTCAATAATATGGAAAGCGAAATGAAAATGGTTTTCAACGCGTTGGAAAACCTCACCAAGCAAATAAAATCCATCAATGGCAAGCTCACATCTACGCCTACAGCAATTGAGGTGATGTTACCACCACCGTCCACTGGAAAAGACAAAACTTCCACCAGCAACAGTAAAATGCCCATGCTAGAAGACAATCCACTTCCCCTAGCTGTCGAGAAAGTTGAACCTGAAAGCGCCTCGGTGACAGAGCATGACAAACGCCTTACAAAAGTCGAGGAGATGTTGTAACGGCTATAAGGCCCGCAGCATGCTGTCCCACTTGACCTGTTTATATATAAACGGGTTAAAATACCAGAAAAATTCAAGATGCCAGAGTTCAAGAAGTATGATGGCACTTCATGCCCCAGACACCATTTGCACATGTATCATGTGCGGATGACTCAGTACGTGGATAATGAACCCCTCATGATTCAGACATTTCATACAAATCTAACGGGGCCAGCCTTGACATAGTATATGTCAAAAGACGTAGATACTTTTAAATCTTGGGATGACACTGCCAATGCATTTCTCAAGCAGTACTAGTACAATCTCGATGTCACCTTTACTCGAGACAATCTGGAACGTACTAAAAAGGAGAAGAGTGAGTCATTCAAAGAGTATGCCACTAGATAGAGAAACTTGGCCGTCCAGGTTACCCCACAACTCACTGATCATGAACAAGTGAAGTTGTTTATAAAGTCCCTTCCGTATGAAAACAGGCACCACTTGGTTGGTGCCACTGTTGTATCTCTTAATCGTCTTGTTCCTGTGAGAGAACGAATTGAAATGAGATTGCGTGACGGATGATTCACGGATACCGCTTCCGCAAGTAAGAGATTCAACACGAGAAAAGAAAAGGAATTCCTGATGGATTCAAACATTGCATACACCCAGACTGTTCATCCTCCTCGGACAGTACAAGTAAGTAATGAGCAGTAGCCGACCTCAAGTCACCAACCTCCGAAGCGATATAATAAAAGGCAATTCACTCCGTTACCCGGATCCCCTTCTTAAGTCCTAGCCATACTCCGGAAGAAAAACCTGCTGTCTACTAAACCGAAACGTCCCAACGCAGAAAGCTTCTCGAATTACGATCCGTCTAAGAAGTGTGACTATCACATAGGCGAGATAGGACATTCGATAGATGACTGCTAGTTCCTCAAACACTGAATCCAAAATCTGCTTAATACCAATGCTTTTTCATTCCAGACATCCAGGCCAAGTGTTCAAAACAACCCACTGCTGGAACATGAAAATAAAGTTAATGACATATCCACTTTCAACCCTTGTCGAATTAAGAGTGAGAGGGTGCATATTGTTGACGTCTATAATGCTATAGTGAAAGCGGGGTGTTATCCTACTGGTGAAGTACTGCCTTTGTCCTTAATGAAAGAAAGGGTTGCCAGCATGGTGAAAGCAGGTTTGATTGTGTATGCCAAGCACACCGGTATGGTGGCTACTATCTCCGAGATCATCATCAATTGGGACGAAGAACTTTCAGCCTTGAATGCCAAAACAAGTACATCTAACCCCACGTTTCTAAACGAACCTTCGTCCAATAACCTAGATGAGGAGAAGGAGCTGACGATTGAGGTACCCATCACCGAGGGGCACATAGTGATAGAAATACCCCAACCTTACTAGTATGAGAATGACAAAGCAGTCCTATGGACCTATGAGTTGGATGTTGACCTAGTTACTAGGTCAGGACGAACGTATGCTTAAACTGATGTACAGCCTCTAAAGCCTGTCACTGACAAAGAAGTCAAAGAATTCTTGGCCATTGTCAAATCCAGCGAATACAATGTGGTGGATCAGTTATGCAAATTGCCTACCCAAATTTCTTTGTTGGAACTACTCCAAACGTCCATGAAGCATCAGAAGTCCCTGATGAAAGCACTCAGCGAAGTAAACGTTCCAGAGTCAATTGAACATGATAAATTGGAAACATTTGTAGGGTCCATCCTTTTAAAGGATCAGATAACACTCTCAGGAGAGGAGTTTCCTGCTAAAGGAATGGAGCATACCAAGGGTCTCTACATCTCTGTCAAATGTAGAAATGCCCATGTAGCTCGAGTTCTTATAGACAATAGGTCAGTGTTGAACATCTGCCCACTGGCAACCTTGCGCCACCTCAATATGGACATGTCCAAACTCCGTGTCTCCAAAACAATAGTTTGGGCATTTGATGGAATGAAGAAGGACACCGTGGTGAGATCTACCTTGATGTCCAGATCGGCCCAACAGTTTTCAGCATTCTATTCCAAGTAATGGACATCCTCACTGCATTCAGCTTTCTGCTGGGCCGTCCCTGGATTCATTTCGCTGGAGCCGCACCGTCAAGCCTTCACTAAAGTGTGAAGTTTGTGGCCTAAGGGAAGCTGATCACAATCCTTGGGGAGGAGAACCATCAAATATATCAAGAAACTGCCATCTCATATGTTGAGCCAAGTGATAAAGTGGAATCTAGCTATCAGTCCATTGAGCTCGTGTCAACTATGCATGGGCATCAAGGAACTTCTCCCCATGCCCCTGATGTGTCAAAAGCCTCGATCATGATAGAGAAGGTTATGATTGGAAATGGTTTTACCCCAGGTCAAGGACTAGACAGAAGAGGCCAGGGTATCCGAGAGCCTATTCAGGTTGCCAGGAATCATTGTATAGCTGGCCTAGGATATCGCAGAGGAAACTCATATGTCAACAAGGGGCACACGAAGGTAAAACTGGCTTGCTATTTCCCCATATTCGGGAGACTTTCCCACCACCTGCTAAATTGCTGCAGGATGAAAAAATTTATCTCAACCTCTCAGGAAAATTAGGTGAGAGGTTCAAGCAGCCTGCTGAATGTTCAAGTCACTCGAGCTCCTCGGCTCCTCCTGTAAATGTTGTTGTTGACCAACATCAAAACCCAGACAAGTTGTCCATTGAAGAAGATTATGGACAAGAAGAAACGGTAGATAGTGTGGTCACCCTATTTGACGACATCTTCATAGGAGCCATACACAAAGACTCGACCTCATAAACGAATACTTACCCGCTTGATTTGTTTGCACGTTTGCGTCATCAGTTAGCCGAGCTATATGATTTACTAACATCCTTAATGGATACCATCCGCCAAATCTCGGACATGTCACCACCGTCGTCCAATCAGGAGCAGATGACTCAAGAAAATGGATCCGGAAGAAACTCACCGTTATGAGTCCTTCATGACATGATTTGATGAGACATCCAACTCTTACAGTGGTAGGCTAATGTACGACGATACTCGCCAATTCCTAAATCCATGGAGATGATATTCCCTATCCTTTTGCCAAAAGGGCCAATCGCTAGGAGGTCAAAACACCCTACTCCTAAATACTTCATCAACTATGACTCCTCCAAGTCCTGTGATTATCATTCGAGAGAGCTCGGGACACTCGCTGGATGATTGCGATGCTTTGAAAAATAGAGTTCAAGACTTATTGGACGCTAAGGCATTCAATTTTTGTGCCCCATGGCTATGTCATGGTGAAGGTGATCTTTGGTTGTACCTAGCCTTTACACCGCTGCTCCTGAGCTTCTGATGCAGTACTCAAGGGAAAGGCGATTATGTATACCTTGGGCCAGCCCAGTGGTAAGTTCAACTATTACGTTGACTACCAGTTGCCATCAAGTTTTTATGAAGACCAGCAGAATAGCATTCCTGGCGAATGGGACGACGTGGAAAAGCTGACACCATTAAAGAGAGGAGCCGAGGAGATGGATTCCTGGAATGATGCTTTCGAGAATTTTTTCGTCGGTGCAATAGACGAAGGACCGGTGGAGGGAATGGGCACGAGCCCGCTTGAGTAGAGTTCCTCTCCTCCCTTTTGCATGAATCCCTGGAAAAGGGGCTATCCTTGTATTTTGTTTTTTGTCGTTATTTTTGTTGGAAGAAAAGTCTTTTTTGAATTCCCCCCTCTTTAGAGATTGTAAATCCATGTATTGTAAATAAATAATGTTTTGAGGGCATAAGGTAGTATCCCAAACCGGCCTGTTGATGATAACCAACCACGAAAAGGAAGGTAATTTGAGACCCCGGCTATCTCATACTTTCTCGTTTCTAAAACTTTTCAAAAATCAAAGACACTTTTACTATTTCTTTAAAAAATGTTTTAAGTGGAAAAGGATAATGAAAAATCCATATTTCCATTTGTTTTTTTGATCAATTTACCCGGTGTTGCAAGCGTGATCTTGCGATTTGCGAGGGAGTTAGTGCTATCCAACCCGATGATGTAGATACTAATAGTAGCAATTCAGACGATTCAAGTGATGACCCCGCTGAGATCCGAAGAAGTTGGGAGCAGTACGAACAATTCAAACCCCTTACAACCGAAGACACTGTTACCATCAATTTGAGTGGTACTTAAGATCCAAAAGAAGTCAAAAATGGAGCCAACCTTCCTGAAGAGAAAGCCATGCATATAGTTGCTCTTCTCAAGGATTATCAAGACGTCTTCGCATGGTCTTATTCTGATATGCCAGGCTTAGACCTTCAGATTGTTGAGCACAGTTTGCCTACCAATCCCAACATACCTCATAAGAAGCAAAGGTTACGAAGGACCAAACATGAGCTGTCGAAAAAGATCGAAGAAGAAGTGATGAATCTGTTAAAAGTAGGATTCATTGAGGTTTCACAATACCCTAATTGGGTAGCAAACATCGTGCCAGTAAAGAAAAAGGATAGTCGAATTCGAGTCTGTGTTGATTACCGCGACTTAAATAAGGCCAGTCCAAAAGACGACATTCCACTCCCCCACATAAATGTCCTTATGGATAGCACTGCTGGATTCAAATTATTTTCTTTTATGGTGGATTCTCCGGGTACAACCAAATAAGGATGAATGAGGAGGACAAGGAAAAGACGGCGTTCATCACTCCATAGGGAACCTTTCACTACAAGGTTATGCCTTTTGGTTTGAAGAATGCCAGTGCAACATATCAGCGTGATATGGTCACTCTCTTTCATGACCCGATGCACAAAGAAATTGAAGTCTATGTCAATGACATGATCGCCAAAACTAGATGCGGAGAAGACCACATTGAAGCCTTGAAGAAGCTATTTAGTCGATTGTGCAAATTCAAATTACGCCTGAACCCTGCCAAGTGCATGTTTGGGGCAACCTCTGGCAAGTTACTCGGATTCATCGTGAGTAGCAAATGGATCGAAGTCGACCCCTCAAAAGTTAAAGTAATATGTGAACTGTGACCCCCGTCTACAGTGAGGGAGGTCAGAAGCCTTTTGAGAAGGTTAAATTACATTGCTTGGTTCATCTCTCAACTCTCTGAGACTGCACGGCCTTTCTTCAAACTTCTCAAGAAGGACGTCCAGATTAATTGGGATGAGGATTGTTGGGAAGCATTTGAAAAGCTGAAGCAGTATTTGATGAATCCCCCGGTACTAGTTCCACCAGTCTCGGGACATTCTTTAACTCTCTATTTAATTATTCACAGCGAATCGTTAGGAGCCCTATTGGCCCAGAGCCACTATAATGATGGAAAAGAACGAGCCATCTATTATCTATGTAAGAAATTCACCATCTCGGAACAGAATTATTCTGAATTAGAAAAAACCTGTGTTGCATTGGTATGGGTGTTGCTAAGGCTCCGACAATATACTCTGCACCGCCAGACATTCCTTGTAACTGAAAATGACTCTATCCGGTATTTGCTTATCCGACCAGCATTAGTGGGAAGATTAGCCAAATGGCAAATTCTAATTTCAGAATTTGACATCCAAATATCATCACAAAAATCGATGAAGGGTCGGGTGATCGCTGATATGTTAGATGAATGCTCCGGGGAAACACATGAAGATGATCTTTTAGATGATCGTATTTTATCAATGGAGGAACACACGTGGACCATGTTTTTCGACGGAGCAGTAAACCTATCTGGCTCTAGCATTGGGGCAGTCTTGATATCTCTAGATGGGCAGCATTACTCGGTAACTACGAAACTGGTGTTTCCTTGTACTAATAACATTGTCGAGTATGAAGCATGTATTCTCGGCTTACAAGCAGCAATTGATATGAAAATAGCTAAACTAAAAGTGTTAAACGATTCTGCCTTAATCATACTCCAGACTGTGGGTGAATTGAAGACTATGGATACTAAACTAGTGCCCTATCATGACTATTTGGAAGAATTGGTTTCAGCATTCGACAAGATCTCGTTTGAATACCTATCTAGATCTCATAACCAATTCGCCGATGCACTGGCTACACTATCATCCATGTTACAAGTTACCAATGGCTTGAAAATAAAACCTTTGAAGATTGAAGTCTTGACCAGACCAGCCCATTGCATGATCGTGACTGAAGAACTCGATAGTAAATCATGGTATTATGATATCATGAATTACATCAAGGAACAGGAGTTCCCCGAAGGGATTAGCCCTGCAGACAGGAGATACATAATGAAGATGGCAACGAAGTTCTTTGTCGAGGGTGAGAACTTGTACAAGAGGTCCTATGACTCTGTTTTGTTAAGATGCGTAGATGCAACCGAAGCAACACGCATCATGCAGGAGTTGCGCGAAGGGCAAGCAACCCGCATATGAATGGACATGTTGGCTAGGAAAATAACAAGATTGGGTTATTACTGGCTTTCCTTAGAAGGCGATTGCAACCGACATGTTCGAAATTGTTATCGTTGTTAGATCCATGGAAATAAGATAAACCCCCCTCCAACAGAATTACACCAGTTGTCTGAGTCATGGCCATTTTTAATGTGGGGCATCGATGTGATCGGTCCAATTAATCCGAAAGTGTCAAATGGACTTCACTTCATTTTGGTCGCAATTGATTATTTTTCCAAGTGGATCGAGGCTGCGACATATACCAATGTTACTACTTGGAATGTGATGGAATTCATCAAGAAAGATATAATCGCCCGTTATGACATCCCTAAACCCATCGTTACAGATAACAGGATAAATCTGAATAACAAGCTTGTTGATGATTTACTTAGTGAATTCAAAATCCGTCATCTGAATTCATCCCCTTATCGCCCCCAAATGAATAGAGCTGTCGATGTTGCCAACAAAAACATCAAGAAGATCTTAGCGAAAACTGTTGAGAACTACCGAAATTGGCATGAAAGATTGCCTTTTGCATTAATGGCATATCGAATGTCAATTCGAACATCTACCGAGGTAACCCATTTTTCCTTGGTGTATGGCATGGAAGCAGTCCTGCCTGTTGAGGTAGAAATTCCCTCGCTGCGGGTATTGTTCCAAGTGAAACTGTTTGATGCAAGGTGGAAGCAGCAAAGACAAGAGCAGCTAAATATGATCGACGAAAAGCGGTTAAAAGCACTTTATTACGGGCAATGCTATCAGCAAAGGGTCGCCATATCATTCAACCGAAAAGTACACCCAAGACACTTTGAAGTAATCGATCTTGTCCTAAGGAAAGTACTACCACTACCTCCCGAGCTCGGAGGTAAGTTCACTCCAAACTACATTGTCCCTATGTTGTGAAAAAGACACTCCCCGAAGGGGCTCTAATTCTGATTGAGATGAATGGACGCCAATTCTCCAACCCAGTCAACTCTGATGCAGTGAAGAAGTACTATCCTTGAAACAATTTCTATGTTCCTATTGATAACAAAGAAATTGGCAGAAAAGTTATTGATAAGGACACTCCTGCGGTAAATCTAACTGGAAAGGATTTCGCATAGGACAATGTAATGTCGAAGTTGATCCTGGCAACCACTGAAGTATCAATGGTAACTATGCCCACATCTGTCGAAGACCTTTAAAATAGAGATTAGCTTTGCTGTGAAGTGTCTCATGCAAGCAATTGCACATGCCCTGTACAGTCAGGAATCGGCATCCACGAGAAACTCCTCAACATGTTGGAACCGCATTGACACAGCATGCACTGACAATAGAATCCTCTATTCGGAAACACCCCTAATTATAAAGGATTTCATTCAAGCTTCGAGACCAAGAGTATGGAGGAGCAGACTAAGACAGAGAAGACTGAACAAAGTAAAGAGGAGAAAAGACTCTGCTAGCTTTGAAGGCAAAATTGAAGAAGGGTAATTTGTATCGTTCTCAATTTACCCTCAAGCCTCTCATTTCTAACATGAGTTCATGTTTTCATCAGAGGAGAATTACCAACATCTGAAAGAGCACAAGGAGTTGTCAATCTAGTCTCAAATGAAGGGAACCATAAAGGGTAATATTATATCGTTCCCAATTTCCATCCCTCAAAGAGCCATTCATTAACATGGTTTTTCTTACCTCGCAGGTTTGCCTTGCCATCGCAGTATAGGTAAGTATCTCCTTCTTTACAAACATTTCACATGAGAGTAGAAAGAAACAAGAAGGAAGAAACGTGTCAAAACAAATAAGTGCTTAACATTTCTCCAAGTGCGTCACATATCTTTTGAGAAGAACTTTGCACGGTAGTTTTCCAGTTTAATTCACCAATTCATCGTGAAAAACTTGACAATTCGACGAATAGTGTTGAACTGCTCAGATGTCTTGAACGGGAGTTGTCAGGATGATGAGAGGCAATCCCTAGTTTATACACATTCTCATGTACAAAACCCTTGCAAGATGAGCGAAAAAGTTCCATTCCTATAAGATAAAGGGATTTCTCGCATAAGGTACGATAGCCGAAGTGATGAAAGGCAGTTCATTTTTCTGCCCCATACACTACCATTAATCTTTTGCTTGACCATCTCCAAACCCATACATTCGGAGATTTCCTTTAAATTACCCTGTCAAAAACTACCCCGCATTGGAGCAACTCGAGGTAAATCAGCATCACAGTAAGGATTCAAACTCAGAGGAAACAAGAAAAATGCCCTTCCCTTTCAATTACCACCCTGCGGCTTTAGCCTCGTCATCTTCATGAATCTGGCGGTCCTCAACAAGGACCTCCAAGACAAGCACACCATCGATAGCAGGACAGTCAAGGCTAAGAGGACTTTGTCAAAAGAGAAGCAGCAAACTAATTAGAACATGTTCAAAATACCAACATGTAATTGATAACAGTAGTGTTCTCACCTAGTGGCTGGACAAGGATCAGAAGAATGAAGAGTTTGTAATATCTAAAATTTCCTACGAACATCAGCTGCAACGGCTTGCACAAGATGAAAGGACAAATAGAAATTTTCTTATTCTCACTTGCATTAATCTTTGAATGTTGTTTTTATAAATGAATTCTCACGATAATTTAAGTGCCCGAGAATAATGAAGAGCAATTCTTTTCCTATCCTATACACTTATATCCCTTGCTAGCCCAATTGAGCGGGCGATTTCATTTCGTATAAACCCCGTTGGTGATCATCCACCACACTGGGGCAAGGCAAAAGTTACCATAGTTTGAGCATCAAGGTTCAAAGTACCGAATGAAGATGAAGACTCCAGGAGCCTAATAATATTATTCTGTTCAAATTTGTTTAGGCTAGCCTTGACAACACCAAAAGAACAGCAAAAATACTGAAAACTAGGGGCATGAAGAAGTAGTGTGCCTGATAAAAGCAAGGCCAATGCCCATGAATAAAAAACAAAGAAAAAGAAAAAAAGAAGAAGAAGAAAAACGATGAAAAAGATGAAGATAAAGGAGTCCCTAATTTCTGGGTAACTGCTGTGAAACACAATGAAGTTTCAGCTGAAGTGACCTCTGAACGCGATGAAGATGCTCTCAAATACCTCAAAGTTGTTAAATGGTGTAGAATATGTGACCCCAAATGGTTTAAACTTGAGTTCTTCTTTGATATAAATCTCTACTTTATGAACTTTGTCTTGACAAAGATTTGTCATGATGAATGAAGACGAACTTATTCTGGAGAAAGCAATTGAGACAGAAATCGAATGGCATAAAGGAAAATGCTTGACGCAGAAGCTCCTCAAGAAAAAGCTGTTCAAGAAGTCAAAGCATGAGATTACCCGGGGAATTTTCCAAAAGGATCCTAATGGTGCAGAAAAAAAGTGGTGACAATGCCAAGATGATCACCAATTCTCACCCTTACACACATTTTTGAGCCCAACGATTATTTCGTTTCTCAACCTGTGAACCAAACTCACGTTACATCCCTCGTAAAGTCTCTTCTAACTATGGCACTTTGATTAATGTGGAATTTCAAATATTTATAAATAATGCTCGAGGAAGTGCGAGCAAGATTACTTCTATTTTGTTTTGCAGGGTTCTTGACTTGTAAACCTAGAGATGATTGCATAATATTTTCTTTCATGGCCTTGACTTAAACAGTCACCTTTATTGAGCCATTGACTAAGCCAACATTACGATCCTGAAAAAGACCTCTCAGATTGGCAACGTTGTACTATTTGCAAGAAAATTCATATCCTTGTTGATATTATAATGGTCAAGTTGAGTGTTTTTTATATTCTCACCTCAATGGATGGGACAAACAACCATTTTCAATAAGAGTGAGTGTAAAGTCCTTTCTAACTGAAGGTATCTCGTTTAGCATTTTGAGAAGTCCACATTGGAAGTGAAAATTGTCTTGATTGACCATCGGTGGATGTTTGGTGACGCAAACATGGCAAAATCACTTTGCATAAATACACATTCTGGAATAGCCTAGCTTGTCTATCCCTGATGAAGGCATACATGTTTGTGCTAATCGTCTTTGGCAATTCAGATTTTTAATCCCCAGTGATGGGATACGAAAACTCGGGCGCTGGGGAAGCCCTCATCGTCACCCCAAGAGAGATGCCCTGAAAAAGGTGTGTTATTCATCAGATGATGCATCAAACCTCTGGGTAAGAAACATCAGGTATTTCATCGGATTTCTTTTCAAACTACTCGGAAGGTAAACCAGGTGTTCCTTCGAAAAAGAAAAGCATCTTGACTTGCGATCAAGCTATTTCATACGATATTCTAAAATAGCCTCAGTTGTCTATTTCTTTGATGAATGCGTATGTGCTTGCAGGATCGTGCCCAGACAAAGTACATTCTACCCTTGCTCAATTCTAAGGCTATGAATTCTTTTTAAATTACCCAGAGAATAAACCGGGTGTTGCTTTGAAAATGAAATACATCTTGGCTTGCAGTCAAGATATTTCATATGATATTCTAGAATAAGCCTTAATTGTCTATTTCTCCGATGAATACATGTCTTTGCACAAACTAACTTGTTTGACAGGAGACATGCCCTTAAAAGGCAAAACATCAAATCCTCGGGCGAGGACCCCATGTGCTCATTGTTTGAGTCTTTTCAAGACCTGCTAGCGAGAACCCATTAGACAAATCGTTAAATCCTCGGGTGAGAACCCTCAGGTACCCCTTGAACATTGGATCGATCCTCTGTTCACTAAAGCCGTTAGGCGCCTCAGTCACGGCAACCGAAGGTAGGTTCGGGTCCCCTACAAATGAAATCCAGTTAGCGACCGACAATAGGTTCGAGTCCTGTGCAAGCGATTTCCCCCCAGTCATGTCAACAGAAGGTAGGTTCGGGTCTGCAATAAATGAAATCTAGCTGGCGACTGAAGATAGGTTCGGGTCCTGTGCAAGCGATTTTCCCCCCAGTCACGACAACCGAAGGTAGGTTCGGGTTCGCAACAAATGAAATCTAGCTGGCGACCGAAGATAAGTTCAAGTCTTGTGCAAGTGATTTCACCCCAGTCACGGCAACCGAAGGTAGGTTCGGGTCCACGACAAACGGAATCTAGCTGGCGATTGAAGATAGATTCGGGTCCTGTGCAAGTGATTTCTCCCAGTTGAGGTGACCGAAGAAATGTTCGAGTCTTCAACAAACGAGATCCAGTCAAGGCGATCGAAGATAAGTTTGGGTCCTAGGCAAGTGATTTTCCCCAGTTAAGGTGATCGAAGAAAAGTACGAGTCATAGACAAACAATTTCCCTCGTCAAGGCGATCGAAGATAGGTTCGAGTCCTAGACGAAGGAAATTCAGTCGAGGCGACCGAAGATAGGTTCGAATTCTCGACACCCGATACCAACTATCTGGAATTACTTTACCCTTCGGCAAGATAAGTAGCCCTAGGTATGTTTTTATTTGCTTTAGCATGCATCATCTTATCGCATAAAAAATGAGACTCACAGTCTCGTAAAAAATATCATTCATTGAGCATTTATGGGCCAAATTTAGGTGTCCTTTTGTCTTTGAACGTAATCTCTGTGAGTACAATCTCTACGAGATCACCTTCAAAGAGGGGCAACTGTTGATATCTATTTTTAATTTGCCCAAAAAAAATTAATTACACAAAATTTAGGAATTAATTTTCTTTAATTCCTAAAATAAAAAATATTTCTATTTAAATGCATTGCGTATAGAAATTAGGCATATGTTAAAAAAAAAAAATCTAGTCGGGCCGGGTCGGGATTGGGCCGACTCGGCCCTTTTCTTTTTTCTCTTTTCCCCTCCGCGCGGGCCCAACCCGCCTTTCCTTTTCTTTTCTTCCCCTTAGCCCAGCCTGGCCTCCTCCTTCCTTCTTCCCCCCGCTGACCCAGCTCCCCCTTCCTTTCTCTCCCCCCCGCGCGACTGGGCCTAGCCCCAATCCAGCTTCCCCTTCTCCTTCTCCGCCTGTCCCTTTCGTCTCCCTATTCTCCCCTGTGCTGGCTGCAGTATGACAATCGCTGGAGTAGTGCCATCCTATCGCCATCAAGCCAAAGGAGAGCCAGACGAGCACGCCAATGGGACTGGCCTTAATAGCCAGTCCCGTTCGCCCCGGCCTTAATGGCCAGTCCCGTTCGCCCCGGATTTCCGACCTCTCTTTCTCCTCTCTTCCTTTACCCCCCCTAGTCACAGAACTGGCCCCCCCTCTACACCGGCCTATGGCCGTGGAATTCGTGGGGCATAGGCCGGTGCAGGCCGCTGTCAGCTAACGATGGGGAGCCGAGCAGTGGCCCAAGGCCACTATAAAACCAAAGGAACAAAGAGAGAGAAGGGGTCTGCCGGAGAGAGAAAAGAAAAAAATAGAGCGAAAGAGTGAGAGAGAAACAGAGAAAGAGAAAGAGAAACATAAGACAAATCGAGGCCATGCCGGAGCTAGGAGAGGACCAGCAGTGTCGCTGTCGCCCGAGGAGCAGCCTGAGAATTGACCAGACGCACCGTTGACCGGTGAGTGTCCCCCAGCAAGACCCGCCTCTATTTTCCCCTATTTTCAGTCACGGTCGGGCCGGGACTCGCGCCGGCCGTGTCGCGCGATTCCTAGCCCATGCCGACACCGATCCTAATTTATGGTCGTAATCGGAGACGAGCCGCAGCCATCAGAAATCACCTAACTGCCGAAGGTCGGATTAGGTCATTTTTTACCGCACCTGCCATGTGTTCGATAAAATGCCCCAGTGAAACAAGTTCGATTTTGGTCGTCGGCCGGCGAGGGAGTGGTCGGACGGCAAGCCAGGTGGTCGGTGATGTTGGTCGCGGCCCTAGAAGCCGATTTGGGTGGCGGCGCCAATTTAGGTCGGCCGGCAGACGGCCAATTTTAGCCCCGTCGGCATCCTTTCCCTATGAATCCACAAGTTCGGGTCGGATTCTACCTAAATCAGCAGATCTGACCAGAGTCAACGCCCGGGTCAGATCTGTTGACTCGGGTCGGTTTCGATCGATCCGGATCAGCCGATCTGACCCCGATCAACGCCCTGGTCAGATCCGTTGACTTGGGTGGGTTTCGACCGACCCGAATCAGCTGACCCGACTCAGGTCAATGCTCGGATCGAATCCGTTGACCAGGGTTGGATCCAACCGACCCGAATCCGTTGACCCAACCCATTTTAATATTATTTTTATAAAAAATTAAAATTAAAAATTTTTTTAAAAAAATTTCCCGTATATATTTATTTATTTTTTAAATTTTTTTTTAAATTAAGTAATATGTCTGAGGGATGTAACTTATCATTATTTTATTATGCATGTTGTCTTTAATCACATAAGTCACATGTTTTAATTAGATAAACCCATAGGATCGTGTACTCATGCATATCTTTAGTTAAATTTTTAACTGTATAAACTGTTGTATTTTGAATGTCATCTGACTTAGTTAGGACGTGAACCTTAGGTTGCATATTTACTTTAACTGTTAATCGCTTTTGATTATGCACTCGTTTGATCACCTCATACGTTAGGAGAAAGGTCCTAAAATCAATCCAAATTGCCTAACAAATGTTTTCAAAAAAAATGAACAGGGTAAAAAGGTACCGAAAAAGCATTAGTTATCCAACTAATGTAACCAAATTCCCAAGCTCGGTCAATCTCTAGTTCGTACGAATAGGGTGATTCTCCCATCACCCTATTTGGGTTTCTAATTGACCTACCCCAAATCGATTAGTAGCGACTCCTTTTTGTAAACCACTTGCATGTTAAAATCTAAATCCTAAGTCGCAATATGGTATGGGCTTGGGAGAGCCCGAATTAAGTCCCGAATTTAGACTTAGCACGTACCAGACGAACCCATGATTTTTTGAGCACGTTCAAAAATTCCCGAGAAGTCGGTCACAATAGATGAGGATATATTGTTTAGGTAACTCACCATACAAAGCGCATCTGCCACAAATCTCCTAGCCATATCAACACTAGTGAGCATTTTATGGGCCATCTCTAGTAATGCTTTGCTCATCAACTTTGCAACCTGTTGTGGTTCACTAGCACTAGTGCAGTGTCTCGCTATGCCTTCCCTCATGGAGAATTCATTTAACAACTTCGAGCAAAACTCTACATTATTGTCAAGGAACACATGCTTGATCGTTTTACGAGTCTTCTTTTAGATCAAAGTTCTCAACTGCGCGATTCTAGCAGCAGCATCAAACTTGTGCCTCAGCATAAACTCTCATATCTTCCTTGAGTAGTCATGAACAACTGTTCTCATAAATCTAGCACTTTTCCTTGAAGGAAATCGCAACAACTTCCGTAGTCATGAACTGCACTGTTCGTCGTTGATTTAAATCATATCACTTGCATATATTCAATAACACATTTCTTTCACTTAAAACCTTCAGGCTTCTCTCGTTAATGTACCTCAAACATATATGCCACAATTTAGATTCTCAAACAGATGTATTCAATATCTTCGCGGCAAAATTCGTCACTATCTCACTTCGAAGCTCTTACAGGCAACTATGCTTGATTCCTTTCATTAGAACAACCTTCAAAATTCCACATTTTGAAGAATATCGACACTCAGCTGAATCCAGGACACTCAAGAAAACTATGTTCTTTTTCAACTTTGGAACATGCCTTACTCCAGTTAATGTCCTCATGATACCATCGTGCATTATGATTCTAACGTTACTAACATCTATAGCATCGCACTTAGAGTTGTTCCCCAAGTACAGTTTACTGCTATCTGCGCACTGATAAATAGTAAACTAGTTCTTATTTGGTGTAGTATGAAAAGAGCAACTAAAATCTATAATCTATCCATCAAATGATGAATAATCAGTGACAGACAAGATATAATCATCACTATCTGAATTACTGTCAGCTATAGTAATAACATTATCTACAGACTCAACTCTAATTCCCTTACCCTTGTCATTTTTCAGCTTAAAGTAATCCCTTCTAAGATCCCCTTTTGCCACAACTCCAACAGACAACACCATTAGTCCTAGATTGACTGCATTTATTCTAGTTTATACCACTTTTGCTATCGTGTACTAGTTCTTCCTCTATTTTCACCTGCTAAAGATTCCTTTCTACGAATATCCTCACTTAGAATCAAATCTCAAACCCTATTAAATGTCAAACTTGTTGACTTAGAGAAATTACTGGCAACAGCAATAGTAACATTCCAACTATTAAGCAATAAAAATAATAGAATTAAAGCACATACCTCATCTTCAAAGTCAATTTCAACTAAACTCAATTGACTAATGATCGGATTGAATTCATTAATATGATCGGCAAATAATGCACATTTACCCATCTTTAAGTTAAATAGATGTCACATAAAATAGATCTTGTTGATCGCAGAGGGCTTCTTGTACATATCCGACAAGGCTGTCATCAAACCGACTGTGGTCTTCTCTTTTATGTTGTTAAATGTGATGTTATGAGCCAACGTTGGCCAAATAACACTCAAAGGTCATCTATGTAGCAATTCACAATCAGCTTGCTTTATTGTTTATGCCTTCTCTCCAGATAGGGGCAAGTACAGTTTCATCTGATAAAGATAATCCTCGATTTGCATCTTTCAAAAACCAAAGTCCTTCCCATCAAATTTGTTGATTTTCACTTTTCCTTCCTCTGTTGTTAAATGTGATGTTATGAGCCAACGTTGGCCAAATAACACTCAAAGGTCATCTATGTAGCAATTCACAATCAGCTTGCTTTATTGTTTATGCCTTCTCTCCAGATAGGGGCAAGTACAGTTTCATTTGATAAAGATAATCCTCGATTTGCATCTTTCAAAAACCAAAGTCCTTCCCATCAAATTTGTTGATTTTCACTTTTCCTTCCTCTGTTGCTATCGATCTGCTTAGACTTAGCCAAACCTAGCTTTGACACCAATTGTTGCGGGAGCAAGTGACAGGACAATAAATTTGACAAAATAAAAAAATAAATCGGACACCAGATTTACGTGATTCGTTCATAGTAACTTACATCCATGAGAAGAGCAGCACGAAATTCCACTATGGACCAAGCGATACAACGGAAATTACAATCACACTCAAGTCACTCAAACACTCTCAGTGTTTTCGAAATCCCAATTACACCTAATAAGTTACGTAGCGTTTAGCCTCATAATTACTCACGAAATAATTTTTTAATTTATGAAAGAATTACACATAAATTTTATTACAAGATTTAATCGACTTAAACACTTAAATTCTTGGTGCAATTGACGAACAAAAACCCACGAGAATAACCCACACCAAGCACTCGCTTGAAAACGGCGCTTCAAGACTTCCCTCTCGACAGCCATGACGTTCCATGCTACCTATGCGGAAGCACACGATGAAGTCCTCTGCACCTCAACAGCTGGTCAAAGGAATCCCACTATCCAAATATATATAAAAGAAACACTCTTGACTGGTCTTCAAGTCCACACGTCGGACTTTACAATTCTTCAACGTGACTCCCTCACGAATTAGGAAAGAATATTTCTGATTCTTTTATTTCTTCTTCTTTCTCTAACCCGAGTTTCTTTTTCTTTACACCTTGGCAACTCCAATTGCAAAGAGACATTATGTGCCCATCTTTCTTTGCTCAATATTTCGAACATCCATGTAAATAATAATTCATCATGAGTTTGGCTTAGTTCGCAAGCTCAAACTTGAAACATAATTTTAACACACTATCATTATAAAAACCACCCGATGGCTAGCAGAAGCCCTTCCGAAAACACAATTAAAATGTTGTCTTTTTATCTTTAAAGCTTTCTCTACTGTATTTTCAATTTCCTTGGCTGTTGATCTTTATGTCTTCAGTTGGGTATCAATGTAATGTGCCATCGATGAGGTTCAAGTACAATTTCCTACTGTGGATTGATGCTGCCGCAAATCAGCGGCTGGTTGAATTTGTTTGAACCAATTGTACCGCTCAAGTTTTTAATCGATCGACTATTGTCGCAATTTAAATCTGTACTGCTTGGCTGAAGCCAATGGATTTTTTTCTTTCACCTGGATATCTCCTATCCGAAATCACCACTGAACCCAATCCTTTTTCATAAAAAATCGAAGAGCAACATTTGGTAGATTATATTTTGCTACAAAATCGATTCCGGTGAAACAGGTTGTCAAATCTTTCTTGCTAGTCTTAGATTGCGAACAGATGTTATTTTAGTCTCAATAATGGGCAAGCAAGCCCTCGCATATCAAAATGGCGCCAAAACACTTTATTGATTGTCTTTGATAAAGCTTGATTACTGTTGACACGGCGACGTTATCATGCACCCTCTATTGTTTATCAGTACAAGCATATTGCCGCATGGACAACACCGCAAGAATCACATTCTTGTTTTTCTCACTCACGCTTCCTTTGGCGTTGAAGTTCGAAACGAATGTCGTTGGCTACATTCCGTGCGTCGTTAGCGATGCCGAACAGGCCTCGTTGAGAGAAACCGACGCAGTACAAGCCATTTTCTCCTTTCCATTGGTCCCGGACCTTGGTCATACCAGCATCATTGAAAAGTTCATCTCCGCCCTAATTAAAGTTACCGTAAATATTAAGAATGAACATAAAGGACTTAAGGAAATGAACGAACATAAATGAAATTTACCTGGAGCCATTTCCGTACATTGCTTCTGTAGCCGGTGGCAAAGATTATGGCCTCAAATTGACTTGTTGTGTCATTTATAAACGTGACCAGCTTCCCTCCAATGCTTTTGATGGAGGGGAAAACCTACATCATTTGCTTTATTATAACTCGAGAAGGTTTAACATGCTTTTGATTAGATTTTAAATTCTATTTCAAAGAGAAAAACACCTTTAATTACTTAATCTACCTTGATTTCGCCATTCTTGATTCTTTTCATTGCCCCGACGTCAATGGTGGGGGTTCGTCCGGTCGTTGCTTTCTGATGGAACGGACCATTTTCCGCCCTCCGAAGGCCGTACTTGGAGAAGTCACCATACTTTAGCTTGCTAAGTAGCCTCATCAAGAGGTCGACGATTTGGTAAGGAAGAAATTTTAGCAAAACCATGCCAATAAACACCATTTCCTTGGTAACAACTTCTACCTGCAAATCCTCTTTATTAGCTTATACTTGTTATTTATAGAATATGATTATTTGAATATATGGGGAGCAAATACTATATGAGATTTATTGTTGATAGTGTCAAGTTTATTCGCTATTTAACGGGTCATATGAACATTTTATAATGTTCATTGACAAGCATGTCATCCTCTCGCTCCTTTACCAGTCATTTGTGTTGGCATATATTCTAAATGAACTATGAAAGAAATAGGCAACTAATGCTAGCGCATTCCTTTTATAGGCATGAAATTGAATAAATCTCATGAGGATGGTTGATCTATCACCAACTCAGATGGAAAAATGCATGAATTATAGAAAGAGTCTGCATACGGGACTTCGAGCAACAATGGAAGTGTTGGCACCATAGCTCCACAAATCGTACGCAATCTCCATCCCTGAGTTCCCACAACCCACCACCAACACGTTTTTTCCTCTGAATTCCTTCCCATTCCGGTAGTTGCTCGAGTGCATCACCTCCCCGCCAAAGCTCTCTAAGCCATCGACCTCCGGCATCACACCCCTGCTGTTCTTCCCACTCGCCACCACCAAGAACTCCACCACGTAGACCTCCTGCTCGCCCGAGCCCATGTTTCTCGCCACGATCCGCCATTTGCCGATTCGGTCGTCGTATGACGTGGTCTCGACGGTCCGTCGGTAATACGGCATGATCTCGAAATATGACTTGTAGTTGTCAAGGTATTCGATGAATTGGTTCCTAGGGACAAAGGTGGGTGAATTGGAGGGAAAGGGCATGTGGGGGAGCTCACAGAATTGCTTGGCCAGGTGGAGCTTTAGTCGATCGTACGTCCTCCTTCTCCAAAGAGAGGCGGAACAATCCTCTCTCTCGAGCACGACGTTGGCGATGCCAAGGCGGTTCAGGCATGCCGCTGCCGATAGGCCTGAAGGGCCAGCGCCAACAATGGCCACCACAACCTCTTTCTCATTGGCCTTGTCCATGGATGATTTGGTTCGCTTTGATTCAGAAGCGATAGTGATCTCAGGGATGTGGTTTTGGCAGATACAAGCTCGTGCGCTTTTTGTACGCCCTTGTATGCACATGTCGTAATTAATTTTAGCTAATATAGAAAGGTCCATCTTAGTTTAAATTGGCAGGTCCAATGTTGGAAAAAATGGAAAATCTTATACAGTCGCCATTAATCCTCTTCCTAATATGACAGTACTTTGGATTCTTTATTATATTCAGTGTTGATTTTCTAGCAAGGAATCGAATAGGCAGGTAAAGATTGGCCATTTAAGTTAAGTATATCCGATTCTGACCAAAAAAACCAAAAAAAGTCAAGTGTATCCGACCAAAAAAAAAAAGTTAAAAGAGTATGAACATCACTTCAGAACTATACTATCCAGCTTGACTCTTCTTTAGAACTTGTCTTGTTGGGAATAAGTCTATGCTGATGTTGCGTTTAACGAGTAATTCAAGCAAAACCTTACTAAGGGAGAGAAATCCCGAAATTCAATATTGATGATAACGTTTTGTTCTTTAAAAAGAACCTTAAAACAAGCTTATATATCCCTAAACCAAACCCCACTAGGACTATAAAGTATAAAATATCAAAATTATAACACTGCCCTTAAAATTAAAACCCATAAAAATATTAAAATAATAGAAAAACCCATATAAACGATCTTGAATCGCTAAAATTTATCGTTAGTCACAGCTAAAAGCGGTGAGTTATGTTCAAATCGCCGTTTCGCTTCAAACAATCAAATTTGAGCCCGATCCGATGTCGTCAACTGGATTCGTTGATTCTAGTTACATCACCGTTTCGCCTTTCGTTTAGACTTCTGCCTGTCCAACCGGTTCAGAAACACATCATTAATAGATTCTGCTTCACATCCGAGGAAATAACTGTCTAATGTACGGACATTCATAAATGCCAGATTTCATTCTCCAAACGGAGTTGTGTACCACATTTGGTTCTCCTAATTTATAAGTTTACCTTGTACTTGACTCGGCAATGTCAATCTACGTGCCGTACATGGGAATCCGTATCCAAAATTTTTCTTTTATAGGAACTTATCTTAATTCGGCATTGGTTGTTATTTTTCGTGATTGGAAAAAATATTAAAGGAGTTGCATTAAAGAAAGCAATCATGTGACGACTTATTATAGGAAAAATATAAGTTACGGATTGAATTCTTTTACCCAAAGTAGACCCTTTTGAATGGATTTTTTTTCCCTATTGATATATTTCTTTAAATTTTTTTCCTTATTCAGGTCTCTCTTACAGACATCGATCCTTGTATACTCAAGAAAAAACCTTTGAACGGGCACAAAAAGTCCTGTGAAGTTTAATGAAACTTTTCGATGTAAAAATGATTATCGATAGAATTATTGTCACTAGGAATAATGGTAATCCGATTCTTTAGTGTAAAATTACCTTGTATCTTTCCATAACGGACAACGCGTGTTTCCCCAAAAATGGGGATTTATCTGCATAGTGAAAAACCTTTCACCGAAAGTAGATTTTTTGATTTTTTTTTGAAGGAAATGGTCAAGGGAGAAGAAACATTTTCAAGATGAATTGCTCGGTTCGCAGTTCTGACCAGGGGAAAGGATTTTTCATTTTTCAAAGCCCCAGTAGGGAGAGGAATTTCGCTCAATCACCATCTTCGTCAGCTTCTTGGACTTTCGGCAGCCAATTGCTTGCAAAGTCCGCGCACAACTCTTCTCCAGTTGATGACTTCAATAGAATAGAAAGAAGAGAATACTACAATCGAGCTTTCAATAATTATTTCGCTAAAGAGGGGTCGAGAAGTTTGAGCCAACCCTTCCATTCCCATCCATATTCACCCGTTTCCAGTGCTTACTCGATTAGTCATAACCGGAGGGTCGTTCCAAGTCCATTTGGGTATGTTTGCCTCGACGATGGCAGGAACGACGGTAACACGATGAAGAAGCAGGAGATGGTGAGCTTCCGCGATGAAATGCCGAGGTTAGAGAAGACCAGATTGCATGCTGGTTCGACGCATCAAGAACAAGCAGATGAGTCTCTCAAGCACAAGGATGTTTCTTTCATAGATTTCCTTGGTGTGGGGATTTCTTCTTGATATGACTATTGATCACTAGAGAAATTTTCCCAGATAATTATGCTTGTCGTTTTTCTTTTCTGATGATCTAATCAACTAATAAGTAGTTTGAGGATTTCACTTAACTTTTTTCTTGTTATAATTTACATGTTTATAAGAAGCGATTAACAGATTAATCAAGCAGTTCTATACTAGTCTGATGTTCATGCAGGTTATTGCATATCTGTGATCTGGTCTTTGTCTTATTGCTTGAACTAATTAATGTTTGTTTTGCACTCCCACCTGTTCTATGATTCGACTTGTAATAAGGGTTCTGCGAGTCATTTTCTTCTCTTTCTTCAGTAAGTTAATCGGTGTGTGCTGTGTATTACATTTCCTCGTCCCATTCTCATCAGCGTATTTATACCTGTTTCGCGAAATTGATAGTTATTTACAAGATAAATCTATTGGAAAGGAACCTTCCTTGTTTCTAATTTGAGGATATAAATGCACCTGTATCAAACTTAAACCTGTTCTCAGACATCCACTTCGATTTTTAATGGAGTTAGGTAGCAATAACAAATGCTCCAATATCTAAAGCTGTCCATGCATAAATGGACACCACAAAGCTTAGGTTTGCGAGCTAATTGAGTTTGGAAATTACATGAGTAGAATATAACAAACAGATAAGAAGAAGACAGATGCATAACCACATTATTATGAATTAAAGGATTTTTAATTGCCTTCTTGACAACAAGATGGTCAAGCTGCTCTATGCATGTGTGGACATGGAGGGGCAACAAATTGCAAAACTTCAACTACTTACATTTCATCAGTGAAACTATCCACGAGAACTGGATTGCTTTCGACTACATAGTATCGTCAAAAGACTATCTATCAGAAATTGCTAACGTTTTCACATGGTCGGTGACTTGTTAAACACAAAACAAAGTTTCAATATATATACTTTTTCACTGCCGTCAGTGAAGTTTTCCTATATATTTGGAAATATAGGTGTACATCTATTTGTGACTAGCAAACTTTTCGGGTGATTAGTAGTAAGTTTCAATGAAAGAAAAAAATTCAGAAACATTTTTAAAACTTTGCAAAAATTATCCTAGCGAGGGTGGCTCTCGCCCTTGCCTAGGTGAAGACCTATAAGGGTTGGCCTGGCCAGATTTGGGAAAGGGGGCTCTTGCTAGCGCTCGGCCTTACCTAGGTAAGGCCAACCCTCACTTGTGGATAGCGAGGCTGGTGGCCAGCGATTGGCCACTGGCAAAAAGAAAAAGGAAAGAAAACGAAAGAAAAAAGTTTAGAAAAATTTTCAAATATTATTTACATCAGTATCGGCCGTGCAACGCGGGACGGCTAACGTCTACATCAGCGATTTTTATCCAAAATTGGTCGGATGGACTACATTAACAAATTGTCAGAAGGTTTGAGACTAAATTTGTCCACATCAGCGATTTCTATCCAAATTGGTCGAATGGATTACATTAACAAATTGTCAGAAGGTTTGAGACTAAACTCGCTAAATTGAAAAGTTAAGAACTGAATTGGCATAAGTGCAATAGATGTAGGACTTTCTTACTAATTTCCCCGTATATATATGCTCAGACCAAAATAGTAAGATACAAAATCTTTTAAAAATAAGGTCCGGTACAAATTGTCATGCACTCGGTTCTTGTAATGACTTTGGAGAGATTATCCGTCTGAAACAATTTAGGCAGAGGGAAATCTTCTCAATTTAGCCCCCTTCATAGTGCATGGTGGTGGAAATTGGAAGGAGGGAGAGAAAAAATATCAGCTGCACCTTTGACCATGACGCGCATTGACTTGAGAATCTTTGTAAAAATCAACGGCCACCACGGAGAAATTCAACACGCAGGTCTACTGCTTATTTCCTCAAAGCTTCTCTTTTCTCGCCATCATTTTTCTTCCCTATAAGTGTACACCCTTCATCTCCCATCTCCGCCCAACACCCGCCAAGACATCGGTTAACTTTTGCTTCTGCCATTGATTCTGTTGGGTGCAAAGCTTTTTGTGGGAAGAATATACACCACGAAATCATGGACAGAGAGCAAGAAGATCATTTCTCGGTCCCTTTGGCATCTACAGAGAGTCGTGCAGCATCATACTGCAATGGAAGAAAATCTTTGCTCAGATCACTCTCGCACTCGTCCTCCCTCTCTCTTTCATCTTCTTGCTTCACATGAAGGTGTCCGATGCCCTCTTCTCCGAAATGGTCCACGACTCGATGTCCCTCAACGGCTCGGATAGCCTCAACAAGGAAACGGCCGTCTTCTTGCTTTTCCATGCCGTTTTCCTCCTCACCTTCTCCCTCCTTGCTACCTTCGCGGTGGTCTACACCGTTGCCTCAGTCTATGCCAGGCGAGAGGTCTCCTTCAAGAAGGTCATGAGTGTGGTCCCTAGGGTTTGGAAGAAGCCAATGGTCATCCTTTTTTCGATGTTTTGCCTTATCTTCCTTTACGACATCCTTGCAATTGTCTTGTTCTTTGCATACCAATCGATCATCAGCCCGAAGAATGTCGGTACGACTTTTTACGTAGTGTTTGCGAGGTTTTACTTGGTGGGTCTAGTGTATATTAGCACGGTATGGCAAATGGCTAGTGTTGTGGCCGTGTTGGAGGAGGTTTCTTATACGGGTCATGCCATTTAGAGCCATACACTAATTGAAGGCAAGTTGTGGGTGCTATCGGTCATCTGCTTGAAGTTCAATCTGCTTGTTGGGCTCATCCAATTAGGGTCCCAAAACCTGGTTGTTCATGGGAACAACACCGTCTCCACGGGGATCGCGAGTAGAATCACGTTTGGAGTTGCGTGTTGTTTGCTGCTTGCGTGTTGATCCTGTTCGAACTTGTCGTCCAAACAGTAGTCTACTTCATGTGCAAGTCGTACCATCACGAGAACATCGATAAGTCGGCACTTTCAGATCATCTCGAAGGTTGTCTTGGCGAGTATGTTCCTCTGGTTTCCAAGGATGTTCAGCTCGAACGGTATAATGTTTGACCACATATTGTGAGAATCATATTGTAATCAAGAATAGAAGAGCTCACGTTCATTTGTTATATAGTTGGATTCAAAGTCGGAATGTGAAGTCGGATTTCCACAGAGAAATTTCTTTCTTTTTAAGGCTGGCTGTTATGAACAAAACCCAGAAAAATATTGGCTGAAAAATTAAATCACCGTAACCTTGCAAAGATAAAATAATCCGGAATCTATCGGATTTTGCAATCAAATCAAAACAAAATCACCGGTCATGATTGCTCGCATACTCGAGTGTTTTTCGGCCCTATTTTACGGCCGCATTATGCAGAGCTCACAACACAAATCCACCGTTGTGTGTACGTCCAAAATTGTGAGAGTCCACTATTCGGCCACATCTCTCTTTTAATGCAGCATTCAACTGGAATCCATGCTCAAGATTTAGATATTCCCTTCGATTTTGCGCGGCTGATGATAGGCCAGAGGCCCAAGCTATGCTATCCGGCAAAACACGGACCGGTCTACATCAACTAGGACTTTCTTTAACGCCTCGTCCAATTGTCCCTGCAATACAGGGACCGGTATACATCATTCATTCATATCTAGCTTTGTACACTACTCTAGTTTTGTACACCAACTCAAACTCGAGAGATAATTAAACATTATAAATGCTAGAATTCTGCGGTGCTGTGCCCAAAAGATACAAATTTTCTTTTTTATTTTAATATCACGGTAAATTTCATTAGGTGTGAGAAACTTCATAGAATAGTTGGTAAATTTAAGGTGTTGATACGAATGGTAAATGAAAGTTTACAAAAGAGAAGAACTTTTATTGGTCAAATATAAGAGATGTTTGATAATTCTAATTCACATCAGAGTGGTAATGCAAAACTAAATTGGTAACTTAATTCAAGAAAAAAAAATCTAAGGTATAATTTCTGAAAAGTGTTGGCAAAATTTAACGGATTTGTAAACAAGCCAAATGAAAATTTGGTAACTCAATAGAAAAGTTGATAAATTTAAAAAAAAAAAAAAAAGGAAATAAACATTGGCAAGCATCTTGATTGGAAGTTAGTAAATCAAAACTCATTGGTAACTGCCACAACGTAGGAAAAATTAATGAATTACTAAGCGCTTAGCATGGACTCTATCAAATCCATACTAAACCGTTTAATTAGACAAATTTAATCATAAACCTTTTTATATTGGTACCAGTTCAATCCATCCGGCCAATTTAGGTCGAAAATTGCTGACGTGGATATTTTTTTCTAATATTTTAATATTTAAAAAAAATTCCCTTTTTTCTTTTTCCTTTTTTCCCTTTATTATTTTTTTTTTTGCTTCTCTTTCCTTTGGCCTATAGTAGGTACTCGGCCATGACCGAAGAAGGGCCTAGGCGAGGTTGTCCTTGTGGCCTAGGCAAGGGCGATGACGCCCTTGTTTGTCCTTGCCTGTGGCCGATGCTTGGCAAAAAAAAGGGAAAAAAAGAATAAAGGGGAAAGTTTTTTTAATAAATAATGAAAATTCAAAAATTATTAAAAATTATCCACATTAGTGCCGGCTGTGCTACGTAGGATGATTGGCATCCATGTCAGTGGTTTTCTGTCTAAATTGACCTTATGGATTGAATTGGAACCGATCATATTAAAAAGTTTAGGACTTAATTGGTACCAATGCAATAGATTTATGACTTTTTTGGTACTTTTCCCCATATTAAATCCTTATTATGCACTAATGATGTTTATGCTTTCCTTAAATTACTACATGATTCCTAATACACCTAAGATATGAATTTCTAAATTAGGACAAATGCATGAATGTAATCTAAATTAAATTCAATGCAATTCTTTTTATATTTATTTCATATGATGCATGTGCCTAATCTAATGAAGTATAAAATCTAATGCCCTACATGGGACACCCTATAACGTCACACGCGACACATGTCTTTTCCAATTATTACTTTTAATTATTATGAACATGCGGAAGTACATCAAAATAATTAAACATGTCATATCATTATTTTACATACTTAATAATGTCAATATGCATTTTTTTTTCATTAAAAGGTCAAACACTTGGGAAGGGTTTGGTAACTCCTTGTCTTCACTACTACACCATTGCTCTCAAAAGCCTGCTTGTAAAACACCGATCCAACATCCAATGATTGATCACCTCCCCCAACATCGACTCATCGGCAATGTAACCATGAGGACCATCAAAGCCTTTAAGCGGTCCCATCTAGACACCATCATAGATTGTGTACTAGGTTACATACCGATGGGGAACCTACTCGGCAAGTCCTATGTCGACCCATATCGTGGTAGTACACTTAGTATACATCAAAACCATATTAGCCAACGCAACATGCTCATACTCATACTTAAAGTGAGTGGCAACGGAAAGGCCATCTTACATGTCTAGAAAAATAAAGGCATGGGCCGAAGCCCAATAAATGAAATCTCTGAAACTAAGGTAAAAAATTCACTCATCACTCAACCTAATATCAACAATAATTGTGAGTTCAAAGCAGTATAAAACAATCATGCATGACGAATACAAAAAAAAAGGTACTATCCTTCATGTGGATCGATGAAACAACAATAACATTGCAGAAATCAATCCCTCATGCACAAGCGGATGTCATATTATATATAATAAACATCACATAACATCTCATCGATTTATACATATGAGTTTATATTCATCACAAGCCATTACCATCTCAATTTATGAGATATCGTCACCACCAACTCATGGGGGGCAGAAACAAACGTACCCATTTGCCATGCCTTTTAGCCTATCTATCACGGGCGTTATCTACATTAGCAAGGATAAATACACAACTGTACATCCACATGATGTTGGCTAATTCTTAGCATCATACCATGGCTACACAAGCCATGTTATACTATGACTACACGAGCCATATCATCATATGATTTCATGTCATCTCAACCTTGTAAAGTGAGGTGACAAGCAATAATCACCTAGAGGGGGGTGAATAGATGATTTTAAATAATTCTTAACAAATTTAAAGTGGAAGTAAAATATAAAGAACAAAGTCTGAACCACGTTCAGATTTTGAAATTTCTTGTTCAAATAATTATTAGAATGTGCAAAAAAGTAAATGAAAAAGAGTTTTTAGGAAAGAGAAATTGCACACAAGATGTATAGCGGTTCAGCTTAGATCAAGTCTACATCCACTCTCCCATGCCGAGAGCCTACTGGCTAGATTCCACTAGATGAACAATCAAGAGATTACAGAATTTGAGTAATAACACTCTATGTAAGATAGGTCACTCTATCTCACTTAATCATTTTTACACAAAGTCTCTCAAGACTGTAGATTTTAGCACAAAAAAGATAGGTATCACTGATTTGAGTATGCTCAGACTTTGGAATGAATGATTATGGATCTCGTCACATGTTCTGCTCCTCAAAACTTCGTATCTTTTTATACTCCTTCATTTTCAAACTAGCCGTTGAATAGTCTTCATCTTGGATAGATTTGTATAGAAGAGATTGAGCAGCTATTGAATGACAAAATTTGAATCCCACTGAGTCTGATCGTCCATACAACCAGAACTTCAGTTTTCATAAGAAAAGCCTTTCCATTTAGGAATAAACTTGTCTCGATGGTTGATTGTCAATCAATTAATGATATTTTTGTGATATAATAATCTTTACAAAATAGCCTTTTAAGATTGAACCAATCAAGACTTTCCATTTGTGAAATTCAAGCCAGATTACTATTCGTTATAATTGTTATGATAAAGTGGGGATCTTGTCTCGCATTCAAAACTTAAGTCAAAATGGGTTATTCTATAAGGTCCGAGCCTTTTGAACCTTCTGAATCATCTGAATATGAAATTCTTTCTCTATCGTGTGTAAAATTTGAACTTCATGTTTTGTGATGGAGAATCTGAACTTCACCTTTTGATTCACCTTTTGATTCAAGTAAAGTCTAGTCTTCTTGAAGTAATGGTTTGATTTCTTCAGAATGTAACTCCATGTACTTAAAATACTTCAAAAGCATTTGTTAGACTTATAAAATCTCATGTACAATTTTGTCAAACTTCAAAATATATTATGAAGCTTTCCCAATATAAAGAATTGTCCCATACAATAAAATATCTGGCTAACTTCATAGTCTCATACACATACTCATACGAGGAAATTCACTTGGTGGCGAATAAGCCATGGAAAAGGTCTTAATCACGAGGTATCAAAAACATACACAATTAATTACAATACAATGAATGCCCCATATTTTCATTATTTACAAATGCAAACAATGACAAGTTAATCACTTGACATTTCACATATTGTATAAGACACATTTTTTTAACAGGTTTGATTTCCTTTAACTAATAATACTTAATAATCCACTAAATGACACTAAAAGTCATAAAATAACCCTGTTCACGGCCCCCTTTCACTTTTGTAAATTTTGAAATTGCCTCTTACCTTGTCAAGAAATTTACCAAAATACCTTATTTATGCTTAGTTTTATCATTTTCACACTTTTCTCACTCAAGATGCAACAAAACAATTTAACAATCTCTCAAAGACATCCTAGGCATGTGAAAAGCTTTTTAATTCAAGCCTAACAATCACAATAGCGCAAAATACAACCAATGAAACTTGATTACACAAAGAGGAAAATCCAAACTAAATAAACAAATAATCTATCAACTAAGCTCAAGAGTACTAAGTAAATCATTCTAACCTAGTCCTTAGAGTTTTCACTTATCCAAAGTGAAATATTCAACAAAGCAAACCTTTAATTGTCATGCCCCGCACCCTACAGCGCGCCACATCCCTGCCACGGTCGATTCAAGTGCGACATCCCAGGACACGTCGCCGACCCAATGCTCAAACAAAGTACCAAGCACACGCGAAAGCATTATAACACCCGTGCAAATTAAAAACCACAAGACCAAGGATAGCAGTAACACCATAAATACAACTTGCACTAATAACGGGGATTTACAATGTCTATTACAACAAAATAAACATATAAAAGCCAAAACGGGTCAACAGCCACCAACGTCAAAAAAGGGAGGTACGTGGCTCGGCGATCAAGCACTATATCTAGCCGGGCCTCCTCCCAAAACATGTAGGCACGCCTGTCATCCTCAAAGCCGGGGGTTTGAAAAGTTTGGTTTATACAACAGTGAGAATAAATTTCTGCGAGTAGGCCCTCTAAACCTAAACTAGGCTAACATGCACCTCCTGACGAGCACTAAACAACACACAAACCAGAATATGAGTGACTTAGGCCCTCAGCCCCAAATCCAAAACTTACCTTGGCCCTGCAAGTTAGGCACTTGTAATTCACAATAATAATGCAGAACCCAATCACGGCACATGCACATGTCACTTGGTTACAACGCATGTCATGCATATGCTGATGCTCACACTCGTGCTCAAGCCTCATCAATGCACTTTGCACATTTGCACCCTGGTACACTTGCAATTTATCAATTTTCCTCCGACCCACGTTAAACGCATCAGGTCCGACCCACGTAACACGCATCAGATCTATCACTTCGAGATCGATCTCTGGCCCGCGTAAAACGCATCAGGCTCATGACACAAAACCCGCATAAAACACATTAGGTTGGCCATCTTCCGGTAGTCTGGGCATCGTCCCGTGTAACACGCCTTAGGACGGGTTCAATACCTCGCGTAAAATGCATCAGGGCTTTATGTGATCACACGTACACAATCACCAGTTATTATCTGAACCCCTCGTAAAACGCATCGGGGCATTTTAGGTTATCACATGCTCATGTCATTCGTGCACACTCGTATATGCACATGTTATGACAATGCTCGAGATGCACATTCATGGCCACAATATCCGTACTCGACATTCGTGAAATTCACGCTAGGCACTCAATATGATTTGGCTATATATTCAAATAATGTCATAATATGTTCAATTCACATCTCAATATGCCCAATAGGCCAATTAGTCCAAACCAATCGCAACATGTAAATTGGCACCCAATTTCACGCAATTAACACATCAAAACTACTCATGCCAATAGTCTACCAAGCATCTCATGAATTGGCCATGCCAAACACATCATAGGGCATTACACAAACACAATTAAGCCATACTTAATTCAGCCTCCTCATGGGTCGATCACAAAACACTTGCCGATCTCCACTAAGGCCATAATTAATCAAATATGGCCCAAACCCAAACCACAATAAATCAGCCATGAACAGTCCACTTTAGGCCTTTAATTCTCTTCCAAATCACCACATTAAGCCACAAAATTCACCACAAAAATAGCCACCCCTCGGTCTCCAATTTACACCCACTAAATCCACGTTTTTGCCCAAATCAAAGCATCTATGATCCGCCACATCATAGCACCCTATAGTCCGCCAAATCTCGATTAAATCATCACTCTTGGTCACCAAATATGCCATAAAATCAGCCCCTAACAGCCACCATGTGGTCCACAAGTTACGTTCTCCAAATCCACAATTTCGTCCAAATCAATGCGTCTAAGCTCAGCCACCACACAACTCATTATGAACCACTAAACCTCAATTAAATCATCACACTAAGCCAATAAAATAGCCACCAGATCAATCCCTATCGCCCGTCACAATTTAACCCCTAAATTGATCGCGCCTAGTCTAGTTTAATCCCAGCATGGACAGCCACTAAATAGGTCGCTCTAGGCCAATATATATCCTCAAAATACTCCATTTGACTCTCGAAGACATCCCCCAAATCAGCCGCCACGAGGACAATGCGAGGCACGCTCAATATTCCACAATTTGAACCCGAACTTAGCCGAACTCAGGCCGATTCAATCCAATATTTCCAGTCATCACACAGCACATTCCAAGCCGCTAAACCTCATTAAAATTGTCATGCTAAACCACCAAATCACCCACGGTAATAGCCCCTAACATCCTTCGTATGTTAACCCCTAAATTACCCTAATTAACCCATAAAACTCATCTAGAAACACACATTAGCCTAATTAGGGTTTAGGGTTGTACTCACTTAGATTCCTAAGCTCCCAACTAAGCTGGATAGGAGGTGAGGGCAGCTGAACAGTGGCGATTCCGCATTGGACCAGAGGCGGCGAGTAGCGGCTCCCTCGATGGCGCTCGACGGTGGCAACGACGATGGCGGTCTTAAGGGGGGCTAATCGATGGCGGATGGGGAGAGGAGAGGGAGAAAGAGAGAGCTGGTTGGGTGAGTGGTGGTGACGGTGAGACGGCGGATGGCGGCCTTGGTGTGCGGCAGCGCGAGCGGCGGCGGTCCAGTGAGCTTCTCAAGGCCACGCAAGGAGAGGAAGAGAGGGAGAGTGGCGAGATTGAGAGAGAGGAGGGGGAGTGGCTGGCTTGAGGGGAAAGAAATGAGGGGGAGAGAGAGAATGAGAGAGGTTTATAGGCAAATTGGCTAAGTGGGGTTAGGTAACCAACTTTGCACTAAATAACCATCATGTTGTTGGTTCAAAGGTTAGGATTAATCCCACTCAAAATATCTTGGGGTAAAATAGTCCATCATTTCCATCAATAATTGAGGCTCAAATAATCCCATTTAATCTCCCAAAATTCGGAATTCCAACTTATGGGTACAAGGGCAAAATGGTAATTTTCCGGTCCCGGGTCAAATTTCCAATTTTCGACTCTATTGATCCCAAATATGATTGGCCATGCTTATATGATGTTGTCCTCGCAAAAATAGTCGCGTACGCCCACGAAATTAGACACCGAAGTCATAACTCAATTCCACAATCGATTTCGCTCAATTTGTAGTTTTAGCGTATCTCACTAACGGGCGGCTGTTTAGGGATTATGTGTATCGACCTAAAGTTACTCAAGTCGTGACGATGTCGATTTTCCAGAGAATACGAGGATTTATCGCTAGTCCCAAGGGTCGCAGTCGTTCAGAATAAGTTCAGGATCGTTCGCCGCGCGTACTCTCAGTCGTGCGGAATCACCCGCTATCCGATCGTACGTCGTCAGTCGAACCAAATCTGTCACTCTCCTTGGACCGACCCACATTGGCACAAAATATCCTCTCGTCGTATCTCGGAATCGGACTCAATTCACGATCAAGTTCTTGGGTCTACGTACCGTTTTTTTTCCTAGTTAGCCTTTCCCTCTTAGTTAGTATCCCGAGATTAATCAGATCCGGGCAAGACTTACCAAAACGCAATGAGAAATAATATTAATTTCATTGATCACGAAAGTGGGTCGAATTCAGGACGTTACATTAATTACCTTGAAACCAAAGTAGATGCTAAAATTAACATGTCTTATTCTTTAGAAAACAACATAGCTTATTTGATTAAAAAAAAAGGGGGGTGGGGGGTGGGGGGGGGGGGCGGGGGAAGGGAAACCTTGTAAGACATTAGATTGAAAGTGAGAGCTTGAACTTTGATTGTGTTGAAAGAGTGGAAAGGAAAAAAAATTTCAACTTGAAAATGTGAAGAGAATGGTGTTCACGGCCAAGAGAAAGGGAAATGTATTTAGCCTCTTGTCTTCCACAATTATGCCATAATGAAGAGTAGTTTGAGCTCACATTTAATAGCTAGAGTTAAAAATAATAAAGTCAATTGACAATAGTTAATAGTAGATAATAAGTTACTAGGGTTAAAAGTACAAGATGTCATGTATGAGGTCATAGGGTTAAGGTTCAATGGATTCAATTATGTCATGTGGGCAAAGATGGTGAGAGTTAAGACATTTGTCAAAGCTAATATAGTGACAAATGACATGATTTAATTGAAAAGAGGGAGATATTATGTTATTTAGGGTAAATACTATACATTGTGGTAAATAAACAGAGAAATCGGTATACGTTCAAAATGTCGATAAATTAAAAAATTATTTTGAAACCACTAGAATCATTAACAAAAAGTATAGAACAAAAGTGACACATTAACTCAGTAAAATTTTAATGTTTGAAAATCATTCGATATGTATTTTGAAGTGTATCAGTCCTCGTTGATAATTATTAAACTAACTTTATTACCTCAATGACTCTCGCTACTTAATATTTTAAATATCATGAACTACAAAGAAAATTTTGGATGTTAAACTATATGATTGATTATATTGTATATAGATAAATGTATTAGAAGTCCCAAAACTTATCACAAAATTGCAATTGAGTACTAAAACTTTCAATAAGTGCAATCAATTTCTAAAATTTGTCATGAAAGTGCAATCAAGTCCTAAAAATTTCAAAAAGTGCAATTAAATCTTAAAACTTGTCATGAAAATGTAATTGAGTCATAAAATTTTCAAAAAATACAATCAACGGATGAACTTGATGGACCAATTTGATAAATTTTACGATTTGATTGCAATTTCATGACAAATTCTGGGAATGCCGAGGATTACCGCTAGCTATTGGGTGTTGCCAATTTTGGATGGAGACAATGAGAGTTGTTGGATGGCTTGGCGTTGAAGCTTGCTACTACTCTGGAGTTGTTGGTGTCACTAGACAGTTGCCAGCAATGAAAACTTTTTGGGAAAGAAATGCTAGGGGGTGTTAACAAGAAGTAGCCATTTGGAAAGGCATCATGTATACTCTGCAAGGAAACTCAATGCGGTGGAGGTGCGCTGCACATTGAGCGGAAAAGCTTTGGCATCGACAGAAAGGGGTAGGAGGAGACTCGGCATCGGTAGGGCTACGGTTGTGCGCGGCAGCTTGTGGGGGAGTGAGCACGCTCTTTCTCTATATCGTCGGCCTCTTTTGTGCAAAACTCCCTATATTATTCGCCACCCTTGATTTTTTTAAGAAAGCATATTTATATAGGCTTGTTAGTTTGGCTTTTGTTTTTAGGTATCTCTTTCCTAAATTATACCGAGAAATTATGTGATATATTCAAGATAGAAAATTAAGATATTTCTCTTGTCCCTTCCTTATGGCCGAAAATCTCAAGGGAATATGCCCTTTAGACTTCCAAATTTAATCAGGAAATAAATCTCTCCAAGTTTAAGACATTTATGAGCCTTGCACATCCAACTTTCGGCTACATGGAGAAGATTATGGGTATGGCCGAATTTTGTGCTCTTGTTGGCTTAATCCGGAAAATTAAATTAAGCTCAAAGCCACCTTGCTTAAGTCAGTGTAGTTTACATGGGTCTTATTACTACTATGATAATGCTCATTATATACAAATTAATAATATTTTTTAGGGGTAGGGGTCGATCTCTAATTCCTTTGTGGCTAAATGGGGTTGCCAAAATTTGGGTGTTAATAGTAAATTAACGGTAGAAAAACTGATAAGTCACACAAATAACAGATTGTAAATTTGTATAAAAGTTGATAAAGTTATGGCATGTGTAAGAAAGACAATAAAAGTTGGTAAACAAGCATAATAGTTAGTAAATTAAATTAATTATATATATATATATATATTAGTAAGCAATTCTAATGAGAGTTGGTAACGCAAAACTAATTAGTAATTCAATAAAAAAAATTGTAAGTAACTTGAATGAAAATCAATTTCATTTAAGCGTTGGTAAATTTAAAAGGTTGGTAAGAATGGCAAAAATAAATGTTGCTAAAAGAAAGTTTATAATTTGCAAACTGTTTAAAAGAATTCACAAAATCATAAAAGTGATGGGGGTAAATAACTAATGAGTTATCAAGAAATTAGGTGACCCATATTTTTTTTTACCAATGGTTGTTTGACACTTAACAACAACTCTTTCAGAAATCTATCAATACGGATTGAGAAAGCCTGTTTCTTTTGGGCCCAAGTTCAAACTATCTATTGCGGATGCAAGTGATCTAATAATAAAATAGACATAATAAAAAAATAAGTCGGACACCATATTTACGTAATTTGGTCGTAGTGATCTACGCCCACGAGAAAAGCAATAACGAATTTCAATATATATCAAGTGATACGACGAAGATTATAATCACACTCGAGTCACTCAAATATTCTCAGTATTTTTTAGCCCCCATTTCCACCCAATAACACTCACACAGTGTTTAGCCTATAATTCATACACAACAAGATTTGTATCTAATCTCTCAATCTCACGAATGAATTATATACAAATTCTTACCACAAGATTTAATTGGCTTCAAACACTCGGATAGCTTCAGAGTGTAATTTACTAATAGAAGCTCCTATTTGATACTCTTTATAAGAAATCACACTTCTTATATATAGACAAGAGCACAATCCAAATTAGGAAATCTCTTTTTAGGAAAACTTTTTTCCACCTAAGAAACCTATTCAAAATAGGAAAGTTTCTTTTTTTTGAACTCAAATTTGAGACATATTTTAACAATCTCCACTGTTGCTCGATGTTTCAACCAAGTCACAATTGCTTAACTGAAATCTAAACTTTATTGTTACTTTCCTACGTCCCTCAATGGGCTTCAAAGCCACAAATACTTTTCAAGTTCAGGCCTCGCTTGAACTTCATCATAACCATGGACCTTATCAAAACACCAACTTCACATGTACCTCTACAAGGATTTTCCGACGCAACCTTCTTTACTATAGATAAAGCCAAACCATTATTGCATCAACATCTATCAGGAGATTGAATACGACAACTTTCTTTACTACAGATAAAGCTCACTGAAATCTGAACTTCGTTGCTACTCTCCTACATTCCTCAATGGGCTTAAATGCCACAAATACTCTTCAAGTCCAAGCCTCGCTTAAACTTTATCATAACCGCGGACCTCATTAAACACCAACTTCACATGTACCTTTAACTACTGTATAAGGATTTTCCGACGTAACCTTCTTTACTACAAATAAAACAAAACCATTATTACATCAACATCTATCAGGAGATTGAACACGCACCTTATCAATATTAGCAATTACAGCAATTGTCGACTTTATAGGATCCATCTCGCAACAAGCACCATCTATGTTGATTACTTTGCTAATATCCACTTTCTTAGATTCTGGTTACAACTTCACTTCAAGCTTAACAACATCCATATCCATATGAATATTGTCACTAACACTCTTACCCAAAAGTTCTGGAGACTCTTCGAATATAATTTTTCTGCTAATAACAGGTGAATTTAATTCCGAACACCACAACTGATAGCCTCGCTCGCCTATATACACTTTCTTGCCCTTCCACTGAGTTTACCATCACTCACTCGAATATAACATGGGCAACCAAATAATCTAAGAACAAAATAATTAGCAACATTACATGACTATACTGCTTTGAGAGTCCGATATCTAATCACAATCGATGAGGATATATTGTTTAGGTAACTCGCCGTACTAAGCGCATCTGCCATAAACCTCCTAGCCATATCAACACTAGTGAGCATTTTATGGGCCATCTCTAGTAATGCTTTGCTCATCAAGTTTGCAACCTGCTATGGTTCACTAGCACTAGTGCAGTGTCTCGCTATGCCTTCCCTCATGGAGAATTCATTTAACAACTTCAAGCAAAACTCTATATTATTGTCAATGCACACATGCTTGATCGTTTTACGAGTCTTCTTTTAGATCAAAGTTCTCAATTGCGTGATTTTGACAGTAGCATTAAACTTGTGCCTCAGCATAAACACTCATATCTTCCTTGAGTAGTCATGAACAACTATTCTCATAAATCTAACACTTTTCCTCGAAGGAAATCGCGACAACCTGCGAATATTCAATTGAATTAATTATCCAATTTATGTGGTTTCTCTGACAGTGGCACTGAACTACACTGTCCGTCGTTGATTTAAATCATATCACTTGCATACATTCAGTAACAAATTTCTTTCACTTAAAACCTTCAGGCTTCTCTCGTTAATGTACCTCAAACATATATGCCACAATTTAAATTCTCAAACAGATGTATTCGATATCTCCGCGGCAAAATTCATCACTGTCTCACTTTGAAGATCTTATAGGCCACTATGCTTGATTCCTTTCATTAGAACAACCTTCAAAATTCTATATTCTGAAGAATATCGACACTCAGCTGAATCCATGGCACTTAAGAAACTTATGTTCTTTTTCAACTCTAGAACATGCCTTATTCCAGTTAATGTTCTCATGATACCATCATGCATTTTGATTCTAATGTTACTAACATCTATAGCATCGCACTTAGAGTTGTTCTCCAAGTACACTTTACTACTATCTGTGCACTGATAAGTAGTAAACTAGTTCCTATTTGGTGTAGTATGAAAAGAGCAACCAGAATCTATAATCTATCCATTAAACGATGAATAATCAGTGACAGACAAGATATAATCATCACTATTTGAATTATTGTCAGTTATAGCAACAACATTATCCACAGACTCAACTCTAGTTCCTTTACCCTTGTCATTTTTCAACTTAAAGCAATCCCTTCTAAGATTCCTTTTTGCCACAACTCTAACAGACAATACCATCAGTCCTAGATTGACTGCATCTATTCTAGTTTATACCACTTTTGCTAACGTGTACTAGTTCTTCCTCTATTTTCACCTGCTAAATATTCCTTTCTATGGATATCCTCACTTAGAATCAAATCTCAAACCCTAGTAAACGTCAAACTTGTTGACTTAGAGAAATTACTGGCAACAATAATAGTAACATTCCAACTATTAAGCTATGAGGATAATAAAATTAAAGCACATACCTCATCTTCAAAGTCAATTACAACTAAACTCAATTGACTAATGATCAGATTGAATTCATTAATATGATCAGCAAATAACGCACATTTACCCATCTTTAAGTTAAATAGATGTCACATAAAGTTGATCTTGTTGATCACAGAGGGCTTCTCGTACATATCTGACAAGGCTGTCATCAAACCGACAGTGGTCTTCTCTTTCACGTTGTTAAACGTGATGTTATGAGCCAACGTTAGCCAAATAACACTCAAAGGTCATTTATCCAGCAATTCCCAATCAGCTTGCTTCATTGTTTACGCCTTTTCCCCAGATTGAGGCAAGTGCAATGTCACGCCCCAAGCCCTATGGCACGCGACAACCCTACCGAGGTCGATTCAGTGCGACGTCCTAGGACGCATCGCCGACTCAAAACCCTGAACAGAGAACAATACACAAGCGGAAGCAATAAACACCCGTATAATATAAAGCAACATGACCAAGGATAGCATTGAAAATAATAAATACAACTTGCATTAATAATAGGGATTTACAAAATCCATCAATACATAACTAAATGCTAACCAAAAGTGGGTCAACGGCCACTAACATCAAAAAGGGGTAGGTGGCTCGGGCGGTCAGGCACTGACTCTAAAGAGGGTTCTATCAAAAAGTGTCGGCCTTACCTAATTATAGTCAAGCTAAACCTAAGGCAACCAATCTAGATCGGATCATGAGGACTCGGACGAGTCATCAGACAACTCAGACTCAGAATCCATCGAATCCGGCTCGGACTCGAGGTCCACTGACTCTGCCTTGGAATCATCCTCCGGCTCTAACTCCTACTCAACGGGCTCCGGCTCCGGCCCGATGTTGGACTCCCAATCCATCAGCTCCTCTCCCTTGGACTCAGTATCCATCTCAATGATAACTGGCTGGGCACCGAAATACTCCTCAGGCGTGGCAACGGGGTTCACAACCTCTCCATTGGCGGCCTGTGGATCCGATGGCCTAACGCGTTGAACGGAATGCCGAAGGTCCTAAGAGGTCCGTGAGTGCCGAACTGGTCTCGGAAACACCAAGCAAGATAAGGATGGGCCCGGAAATGTAGCCCGCCCTCATCGACCCAAACTATATTGTAATATCTAACGTACCACTCCCCGTTCCCTACGGGGTGTACCGTCACCGATCGCTCTATGCGATACAGAATTCCAAAACGAAGTGGCGCATCCACCATCTTCAAGGTCGAGGGTCTAAAAAGTGGGGTTTTAAACAACAGTGAGAATAAATCTTAGCGAGTAAGCCCCCTAAACCTAAACTAGGCTAACATGCACCTTCTAACGAGTACTAAACAACACATATTCCAAACCATAAATAACTTAGGCCCTTGGGACTAAATCTAATACTTACCTTGGCCCTGCAGGTTAGGCACTTAAAATTCACAATAATAACACAGAACCCAATCACGGCATATACACACATCACTTGGTCACAACACATGATATGCATATGCTCACACTCATGCTCAATGCTCATAAATGCACTTTCGCACACTTGCACTCTTGCACATTTGCAATTTACCATTTCTCCTCCAACCCGCATAAAACGCATCAGGTCCATCACTTCGAGATCGATCTCTGACCCACGTAAAACGCATCAGGCTCATGACACAAAACTCGCGTGACACGCATCAGGTTGGTCATCTTCCGGTAGTCCAGGCATCGTCCCGTGTAACACGCCTCAGGACGGGTTCAATGCTCCACGTAAAACGCATCGGGGCTTTATGTGATCACATATTCATATACACTAGTTATTATCTGAAACACGCGTAAAACACATCAGGACATTTTAGGTGATCACATGTTCATGCCGTTCGTGCATTCACGCATAATGCACATGATATGCCCATACTCAGTATGCACGCACAAAGCAACAATGTCACACTCGGCATTCGTGAATTCCACACTGTGCGCTCAACATGATTTGGTTACATACTCAATTCGCATCTCAATATGCCCAATGAAATAGCCAAATCTAAACCAGTCACAGCATATAGTTTAGCACCCAATTTCACGCAATTAAACACCAAAACCACACATGCCAATTGCCTACCAAGCATTGCACAAATTGGCTATGCCAAGCATATCACTAAGCATCCACAACCACATTCCAATCATATTTAATTTAGCATCCTCACGGGCCGTTCATCGTTCCCTAAGCAATTCACCCTAAAACCTCGATAAACCAAATATGGTCCGAATTGACCCGATACCTAATCAGCCATGAACAGTCCATCTTGGGCCATTAAATCACCACCAAATCACCATAATAGACCGCAAGAATCGTCATGAAAACAGCCACCACTTAGTCCTCAATTCACACTCGTCAATTTCATATTTTCGCCCAAATCAATGCGCCTAAGCATAGCCACTGCACAGCACTATATAGGCCACTAAACCTCAATTATATTGTCACACTAAGCCTGTAAAATAGCTACCATATCAATCCCTGTCACCCGTCACAATTTAACCCCTAAATTGATCGCGCTTAGTCTAGTTTAATCCCGGAATGGACAGCCACTAAACAGGTCACTCTAGGCTAATAAACATCCTCAAAATACTCCATTTGGTTCTCCAAGACATTCCCCAAATCAGCCGCCACGAAGACAATGCAAGGCACGCTCAATTCCACAATTGAACCTGAACTTAGCCAGACTCGGGCCGATTCAATCCAAAATTTCCAGCCATCACACAGCACATTCTAAGCCGTTAAACCTCATTAAAATTGTCTCGCTAAACCACCAAATCAGTTACAATAATAGCCCTTAACATCCTTCGCACGTTAACCCCTAAATTACTCTAATTAACCCCTAAAACTCATCTAGAAACACACATTAGCCTAATTAGGGTTTAGGGTTGTACTCACTTGGATTCCTAAGCTTCCAACAAGGCTAAACAAGGTGGTGAGGGCGACTATACACAAAACGGCAATGGCATGCAGTCCCGGTGGGCGGCGGCACTTCGGCGTGGCTTGGCTTGTCACGGCCAAATGGAAGAGGAAATGGAGAGAGGGAGCTGCCGTGAGTGAGGGGAAGAGTGTGGTCGGTGATGGTGAGAAGTGAGGGAGGAGAGAGAGAGGGAGAGATATAAGCACAAAGCTTGAGTGGGAGTAGTTGAACTACCTCACCCAAAATGACAATCTTGTCCAACAATCAAAGGCTTGGATCAATCAAGGCTAAAATATCTAAGGGAAACATGGTCCATCATTTTCAGCATTATTGGGGGCTAATTAAGTCCAAATTAAAACCCCAAAAATTCGGAATTAGCACATAAGGCTCCAAAGGCAAATTGATAATTTTTCGGTTCCGGCCGAAATTCCATTTTTCGACTATACCGATCCCAAATATAATTGGCCACACTTATACGACATCCTCGCAAAATAGTCGTATACGTCCACGAAAATCGACACCGAAATCCGGACTTAATTCCATAATCGATTTCGCTCAATTTGCAGTTTTAGCGTCTCTCATTAACGGGCGGCTATTTAGGGGTTACGCGTATCGACCTAGGGCTACTTGAGTCATGACGATGTCAATTTCCCAGAGAACACGCGAATTTATCGCTAGTCCCGGGAGTTGCGATCGTTCGGAATAAGTTTGGAATCGTTCGCCACGCGTACTTTCAGTCATGTGGAATCACCTGCTATCCGATCATACATCGTCAATCGAACCAAATCCGTCACTCTCCTTGGACCGGCCCACATTGGTACAAAATATCCTCTTGGAATCGGACTCAATTCACGGTCGAGTTCTTGGGTCCATGTACTGTTTTTACTAGTTAGCCTTTCCCCATTAGTTAGTATCCTGAGATTGATCGGGTCCGAGCAAGACTTACTGAAATGCAATGAGAAATAATATCAAATTCATTAATCATGAAAGTGGGTCGAATTCAAGATGTTACAACTCTCCTCTCCTTACAAAAATTTCGTCCTCGAAATTTACAATCCAAACCCAACTACTCAAACAAATGGGGGTGCTGACATCGCATTACTTCCTCGCTTTCCCAAGTGGCATCTTCTGTCCTGTGTGCTCCCAAATAACCTTGACCAACAAGATTGTCTTGCTCCTCAAAACCTATTCCTTCCTATCCTCAATTCGCATTGACTTCTCCACGTACGACACCCTATTGTCCATATCTATTACCTCATGATTTAGCATGTGGGTCGGATCCGGTTTGTACTTTCTCAACAATGACACGTGGAAGACGTTATGAACCTGCGACAAATTCAGCGGCAAGGCGAGACGATAAGACAACATTCCAATCCTTTCCAAAATCTCGAACAGGCCTATATACCTTGGACTCAGCTTTCCTTTCTTGCCAAATCGAGACAAACCTCTCATTGGTGAGACCTTAAGAAATACATGGTCGCCAATCTGGAACTCTAACAGTCTACACCTTCGGTCTGCGTAACTTTTTTGATGGCTCTAAGCTATCTTTAGCCTCTCTCGGTTAATCTTTATGGTTTCCACCGACTGCTGAACCAGTTCTAGACCTGTTATACTTCTTTCTCCCACTTCATCCCAACACAACGGAGTTCTGTACGCTCTACCATAAAGTGTTTCATACAGGGCCATTCCGATACTCTGCTAGAAGCTGTTGTTGTAGGCAAATTCCACCAAATGCAACTGCCCTTCCCACTTGCCCTGAAAATCTTACACACATGCTCTCAACATATCTTCTAAAGTCTGAATAGTCCTTTCAAACTGGCCATCCGTCTGCAGATGATAGGTCGTATGGAATTGCAACTTTGTTCCCATGGTTGATTGCAGACTTTTCCAAAAATTTGCTGTAAACCGAGGATCACAGTCTAAAGTGATTGATACCGGTACTCCATGAAGACGGACTATTTGCCACACATAAATCTGCAAACCTTTTTAGCTCGAAGTCCTTTCGAATTGCCAGGAAGTGCGATGACTTGGTCAATCTGTCTACTATCACCCAAATAGAGTCGTGTCCCCTCTGGCTTCTTGGCAATCCCGCTACAAAATCCATCGTAATATGCTCCCATTTCCACTCTGGGATTTCCAACGGCTGCAGCATCCCACCAGGCTTACAATGTTGTGCCTTCACTTGTTGGCACGTCAGACACTTGGCCACATGTTTGGCCACATCTCCTTTCATCTCGTTCCACCAATAGTGCTTTCGAAGGTTGTAGTACATCTTCATGCTACCCAGGTGAATATTATAATTGCTCCGGTAAGCTTTCAAAAAAATCTCTTATTTAAGCTCCAAATCATCGGGCATGCACAACCATCCTCCAAACTTCAGAATCTCATCTTCGGACACTTGGAAGTCCGGTTTCCTCTTAATGCCATCCATCTCCAGAATCTTCTGAATCTTAGGGTCTGTAGACTGCAATGCCTTAATCTTGGTTTGCACTTCTGGTTCGACCCTCTATGACGCCATCAGACTGGAGAGGTGCCCTACCTCGAATTTAAATTCTGAGTCTCGCGCTCTTTCCAATAAAGTCCACTCTTGGACCAATAAATGTACGATGCTTGACTTTCGACTTAGGGCATTCGTTACCCAGTTGGCCTTTCCGGGATGATACAAGATGTCGTAGTCATAGTCCTTCAGCAACTCCATCCAACGACGTTGCCTCATATTCAATTGCTTTTGTGAGAGCAAATATTTGAGTCACTGATGGTCCGTGTAGATTTGGAGCCTTTCTCCACATAAGTAGTGCCTCCAAATCTTGAGCGCGAAAATGATTACTGTCAGTTCCAGGTCATGGGTTGGGTAGTTCATCTCATGAGGCCTTAGCTGCTGCGCTGCATAAGCAACTACCCTTCCATGTTGTATTAGCACGCATCCCAATCCCTTAAGCGAAGCATCGCTATAAATCTCATATCCTTCCAGTCCTGAAGGGATCGTCAACACTGGCACAGTCGTCAGTCTCTGCTTCAATTCCTAAAAACTTTATTCGCACTTTTCTGTCCACTCGAACTTAGTCTCCTTCTTAAGCAACCTCGTCAATGGAATGGCTATCGCTAAGAATTTCTCTACAAATCGCCGATAATAACCTACCAGTCCTAAGAAACTACGAACCTCAGTGATTGTCGTCGATCTCGGCCAATCCATTACTGCTTCAATCTTTGCCGGATCCATGGAGATTCCTTCTTTAGAAATTATATGCCCAAGAAATGCTACACGGTTCAGCCAAAACCAGCACTTGCTAAACTTAGCATACAATGCGTGCTCTCTTAGCGTCCTTAGAACCTTTTCCAAGTGTGCCTCATGTTCCTCAGGACTCTTTGAGTATACTAGAATATCATCTATAAAGACAATGGCGAACTGGTCTAAGAATTCCTTGAATACCCTGTTCATTAAGTCCATGAAAGTAGCAAGGGCATTCGTCAGTCCAAACGGTATCACTGTGAATTCGTAGTGCCCGTATCTCATCCTGAATGTAGTCTTTGGGATATCCTCCTTTTGGATTCTTAATTGGTGGTACCCTATCCTCAGATCGATCTCAGAAAATACCGAGGCTCCTTGCAATTGATAGAACAGGTCATCGATCCTTAGAATGGGATATTTATTCTTGATCGTCACTTGATTCAGTTGACGGTAATCGATACACAGCCTCAATGATTTATCCTTCATCCTAACGAATAATACTGGCGCTCTCCATGGAGATGCACTCGGTCGGATAAAACCTTTGTCCAGTAGTTCCCGCATCTACACCTTCAATTCTTTCAATTCCGACAATGACATCCTATAAGGCAGCTTCGAGATTGGCTCAATCCCAAGTGCCAACTCGACGACGAATTCCACTTCTCTTTCCAATGGCAATCCCAGCAATTCCTGAGGAAAGACATCGGGAAAATTGCACACCACTGCTATATCCTCTAGCCGCACTTCTTCCATTGTCGAATCAACCACACTTGCTAAATAGCCTTGACAGCCCTCATCTAATAACTTAGTTGCTTCTACTGATGAAACCCAAGGGATCGAGGTTCCTCATCGACTCCCTACAAACTCAAATCTAGGATGTCCAGCCGGGCTAAACTGGATCACCCTGCTACTGCAATCCATTACGGCATTCTACTTGACTAACCAGTTCATGCTCACAATCAAATCAAAATCATACATTGGCAAAACCGCTAGATCTATCTTACTTTCTACACCACCGATTATTATCCCACAGTTCGGGCATCCTAACGATATGCATATCTTATCCATTAATGGCGTAGTCACACACAACCGTGCCTCTAACAAGACAGGTTTTAATCTAGCCAATTCAACAAACTAAGTAGATACAAAGGAGTGCGACGCCCCCAGATCAAACAAAGCGTACGCTACATGATTGCACAGAGAAACCATACTTGTGACCACCCCTAGTGCATTCTCAACTTCCTTTCACGCCATGGCGTACACACGTCCTTGTGCCGGCGGCCCGTTCACATTAGCCGGTGGGGGATTCCCAACTCGGGGTTGTTGTTGCATCGAGGGTCCTGCGGGGCGTTGTTGGGGGCAATTCCTGATCTAATGTTTCATACTTCCACATTTGAGGCAAGCCCCAAATCTGTTTTGCTGGTGATTCAATTTTCCGATATTCTTCCTGATCGGTGGGACAATTCACTTGTTTCCCATCATCGGTTTCTTCCCAAGACGGCAGTTGTCCCTAGCCGGGGCGAACCGCAATCCAGATGCGGCCACTCTATCTACCTGTTCCCGCTCAATAGACTGAGCTCTCTCATATAAGTCCTCATAAGTTTTCAAATTCATCGGTATCAGTTGGCCCCGAATGTCGGCTTTCAGTCCATCCCGAAACTTTCGCGCCTTGTTCTCAGGGTGTTCTACCATCCTTGGTGCGAACTTCAACAGTCTTGCAAATTCTGCCTCGTACTGATCCACAGTCATCAATCCCTGGCGAAGTCTAACGAATTTAGCCAGTTTTCTTTCCCTGGCGCTCTTAGAAAAGAATTTGCTCAAGAAGTTCTCCGAAACCACTGCCCAAGTCTAGGCGGTTCTTTCGGGAAATACTCTTCCTTTGGTGGCCTTCCACCAATCATTGGCGTTGTTCTGCAGCTAATACACCGCTAATGTTACCTTTTCAGTCTCGGTGCATCCTAACACTTCGAAAGCCTTCTCCAGTTCCTCAACCCAACGGGGTACGGCCTCGGGATCACCCTTGCCGTTGAACTTTGGTGGTTTCAATTTTAAGAACTGCTCTACCAACTTCGACATCGGCTTAATCACATTCGCCGACTCTAGAACTAGGTTCTCCTGATTCCCCTGGTTTCCATTATTTCCGTTGTTCCCATTGGCTCCATTGGCAGCAGCAACGGCAGCCTCGACAGCAACGGCAATAGTGGCATCTCTCTCTTGGGCTAACCTACCTCCTAGAATTCCAGCTTCCTCAAGGGCCCTTAAAATTCCATCCACCCTCGAATCCTCGGCAATCCTCACTTGCGATTCTATACGGTCCTGCTCATGGCCTCGGCCTCTACCTCTACCACGGCCTCGACCTCTACCTCTTCCTTGGCTACTTATCATTCCAACTCGCACGCTCATCTACTTGCCATAATTCCATTCAGGAATTAGAGACCTAAACCAAGCTAAACCGGTCTAAGGTCCTAGGTAGTGAACTCAACACAATAGCAGTCAAGCAACTAGCATGCGGTCTTACACAATAGCACAACATCTCAACCAAGGAGATTCGCATACTTATCTTGGGTCTTGCCGCACCTGCACTTTACGGGTCAATTTAAATAAGCACTCAATCAAAACACAGGCAATCATGAGGTACACTTAGCACATGAGGTTACCCTACTGGCTACCTAAGGTCATCGCTCCTTATCACTCAAGGCTTTGACCTAATTAGATCGAGCTAACCTAGCTCTGATACCAAATCAACGAGGGATGTCACACCCCGAACCCTATGGCACGCGACAACCCTACCGAGGTTGATTCAGTACGACGTCTCAGGATGCATCACCGACCCAAAACCCCGAACAGAGAACAATGCACATGCAGCAGCAACAAACACTTGTACAATATAAAGCAACATGACCAAGGATAGCATTGAAAAAAATAAATACAAAATGCATTAATAACAGAGATTTATAAAATCCATCAATACAGAACTAAACGCTAACCAAAAATGGGTCAACGGCCACTAACATCAAAAATGGATAGGTAGCTCGGGCGGTCAGGCACTGACTCTAAAGAGGGCTCTATCAAAAAGTGTCGACCCTACCTAACTATGGTCAAGCTAAACCTAAGGCAACCAGTCTGGGTCGGATCCTGGGGACTCAAACGAGTCATCAGACGACTCAGACTCAAAATCCATCGAATCCGACTCAGACTCGGCGTCTACTGACTCTGCCCCGGAATCATCCTCCAGCTCTAGCTCCTGCTCCATAGGCTCCGGCTCCGGCTCGATGTCGAACTCCTAATCCATTGGCTCCTCTCCCTTGGACTCGGTATCCATCTCGATGATAACTGGCTGGGCACCGGAATCCTCCTCAGGCATGGCAACGGGGTTCAAAACCTCTCCATCGGCGACCTGTGGATCCAACTGGCCTAATGCGTCAAACGGAACATCGAAAGTCCTAAGAGGTCCATGAGTGCTGAACTGGTCTCGGAACACCAAGCAAGATAAGGATGGGCCCAAAAATGTGGCCCGCCCTCATCGACCCAAACTATATTGTAATACCTAACGTATGACTCTCCATTCCTTACGGGGTGTACCGTCACCGATCGCTCTATGCAATACGGAATCCCAAAACGAAGCGGCACATCTACAATATTCAAGGTCGGGGGTCTGAAAAGTGGGGTTTAAACAACAGTGAGAATAAATCTCGGCGAGTAAGCCCCCTAAACCTAAACTAGGTTAACATACACCTCCTGACGAGCACTAAACAACACACAATCTAAACCATAAATGACTTAGGCTCTTGGGACTAAATTCAATACTTACCTTGGCTCTGCAAGTTAGGCACATAAAATTCACAATAATAACATAGAACCCAATCACGGCACATGCACACATCACTTGGTCACAACGCATGATATGCATATGCTCACACTTATGCTCATGCCTCATCAATACACTTTCGCACACTTGCACTCTTGCACACTTACAATTTACCAGTTCTCCTCCGACCCGCATAAAACGCATCGGGTCTGACCCGCGTAAAACGCATCAGGTCCATCACTCGAGATCGATCTCTGACCCGCGTAAAACGCATCAGGCTCATGACACAAAACCCGCATAACATGCATCAGGTTGGTCATCTTCCGGTAGTCCAGGTATCGTCCCACATAACACGTCTCAAGACGGGTTCAATGCCCCGCGTAAAAAGCATCGGGGCTTTATGTGATCATACATTCACATGCTCCAGTTATTATCTGAACCCCGCGTACAACGCATCAGGACATTTTAGGTGATCACATGTTCATGCTGTTCGTGCACTCACGCATAATGCACATGATATGCCCATACTCAGTATGCACGTACAAAGCAATAATGTCACACTCGGCATTCGTGAATTCCACACTGTGCGCTCAACATGATTTGGTTACATACTCAATTCGCATCTCAATATGCCCAATGAAATAGCCAAATCTAAACCAGTCACAGCATATAGTTTAGCACCCAATTTCACGCAATTAAACACCAAAACCACACATGCCAATTGCCTACCAAGCATTGCACAAATTGGCTATGCCAAGCATATCACTAAGCATCCACAACCACATTCCAATCATATTTAATTTAGCATCCTCACGGGCCGTTCATCGTTCCCTAAGCAATTCACCCTAAAACCTCGATAAACCAAATATGGTCCGAATTGACCCGATACCTAATCAGCCATGAACAGTCCATCTTGGGCCATTAAATCACCATCAAATCACCAAAATAGACCGCAAGAATCGTCATGAAAACAGCCACCACTTAGTCATCAATTCACACTCGCCAATTTCATATTTTCGCCCAAATCAATGTGCCTAAGCACAGCCACTGCACAGCACTATATAGGCCACTAAATCTCAATTATATTGTCACACTAAGCCTGTAAAATAGCTACCATATCAATCCATGTCACTCGTCACAATTTAACCCCTAAATTGATCGCGCTTAGTCTAGTTTAATCCCGGAATGGACAGCCACTAAACAGATCACTCTAGGCTAATAAACATCCTCAAAATACTCCATTTGGTTCTCCAAGACATTCCCCAAATCAACCGCCACGAAGACAATGCGAGGCACGCTCAATTCCACAATTGAACCCGAACTTAGCCAGACTCGGGCCGATTCAATCCAAAATTTCCAGCCATCACACAGCACATTCTAAGCCGTTAAACCTCATTAAAATTATCACGTTAAACCACCAAATCAGTTACAATAATAGCCCTTAACATCCTTCGCACGTTAACCCCTAAATTACTCTAATTAACCCCTAAAACTCATCTAGAAACACACATTAGCCTAATTAGGGTTTAGGGTTGTACTCACTTGGATTCCTAAGCTCCCAACAAGGCTAAACAAGGTGGTGAGGGCGACTGAACACGAAACGGCAATGGCATGCAGTCCCGGTGGGCGGCGGCACTCCGGCGTGGCTTGGCTTGTCACGGCCAAATGGAAGAGGAAATGGAGAGAGGGAGCTGCCGTGAGTGAGGGGAAGAGTGTGGTCGGTGATGGTGAGAAGTGAGGGAGGAGAGAGAGAGGGAAAGATATAAGCACAAAGCTTGAGTGGGAGTAGTTGAACTACCCCACCCAAAATGACAATCTTGTCCAACAATCAAAGGCTTGGATCAATCAAGGCTAAAATATCTAGGGGAAACATGGTCCATCATTTTCAGCATTATTGGGGGCTGATTAAGTCCAAATTAAAACCCCAAAAATTCGGAATTAGCATATAAGGCTCCAAAGGCAAATTGATAATTTTCCGGTTCCGGCCGAAATTCCATTTTTCAACCATACCGATCCCAAATATAATTGGCCACACTTATACGACATCCTCGCAAAATAGTCGTATACGTCCACGAAAATCGACACCGAAATCCGGACTTAATTCCATAATCGATTTCGCTCAATTTGCAGTTTTAGCGTCTCTCATTAACGGGCGGCTATTTAGGGGTTACGTGTATCGACCTAGGGCTACTTGAGTCATGACGATGTCAATTTCCCAGAGAACACGCGAATTTATCGCTAGTCCCGGGAGTTGCGATCGTTCGGAATAAGTTTGGGATCGTTCGCCATGCGTACTTTCGGTCATGTGGAATCACCTGCTATCCGATCATACATCGTCAATCAAACCAAATCCGTCACTCTCCTTGGACCGGCCCACATTGGTACAAAATATCCTCTTGAAATCGGACTCAATTCACGGTCGAGTTTTCGGGTCCACGTACCGTTTTTCCTAGTTAGCCTTTACCTATTGGTCAGTATCCCGAGATTGATCAGATCCGAGCGAGACTTACTGAAACGCAATGAGAAATAATATCAATTTCATTGATCACGAAAGTGGGTCGAATTCAGGACGTTACATACAGTTTCATCTTATACATATAATCCTTGATTTGCATCTTTCGAAAACCAAAGCCCTTCCCATCAAATTTGTTGATTTTCACTTTTGTTCCTCTGTTGCTATCGATCTGCTTCAACTCAACCAAGCCTAGCTTTGACACCAATTGTTGCGGAAGCAAGTGACAGGATAATAAATTTGACAGAATAAGAAAATAAATCGGACACCAGATTTACATGATTCGTTCATAGTGACTTACGTCCATGAGAAGAGCAACACGAAATTTCACTATAGACCAAGCAATATAATGGAAATTATAATCACAATCAAGTCACACAAACACTCTCAGCATTTCCGTAATCCCAATTATACCCAATAAGTTACGCAGCGTTTAGCCTCATAATTACTCATGAAATAATTTCTCAACTTATGAAAGAATTATATATAAATCTTATTACAAGATTTAATCGACTTAAACACTTAAATTCTTGGTGCAATTGACGAACAAAAACCCACGAGAATAACCACACCAAGCACTCGCTTGAAAACGGCGCTTCAAGACTTCCATCTCGACAGCCATGACGTTCCATGCTACATATGCGGAAGCACACGATGAAGTCCTCTGCACCTCAACAGCTGGTCAAAGGTATCCCACTATGCAAATATATATATAAAGGAAACACTCTTGACTGGTCTTCAAGTCCACACGTTGGACTTTGCGATTCTTCAACGTGACTCCCTCACGAATTAGGAAAGAATATTTCTGATTCTTTATTTCTTCTTCTTTCTCTAACCCGACTTTCTTTTTCTTTACACCTTGGCAACTCCAATTGCAAAGAGACATTATGTGCCCATCTTTCTTTGCTCAATATTTCGAACATCCACGTAAATAATAATTCATCATGGGTTGGGCTTAGTTCGCAAGCTCAAACTTGAAACATAATTTTAACACACTATCATTATAAAAACCACCCGATGGCTAGCAGAAGCCTGTCTGAAATCACAATTAAAATGTTGTCTCTTTATCTTTAAAGCTTTCTCCACTGTATTTTCAATTTCCTTGGCTGTTGATCTTTATGTCTTCAGTTGGGTATCAATGTAATATGTCATCGATGAGGTTCAAGTACAATTTCCTATTGTGGATTGACGCTGCCGCAAATCAGCGGCTGGCTGAATTTGTTTGAACCAATTGTACCGCTCAAGTTCTTAATCGATCAACTATTGTCGCAATTTAAATCTGTACTGCTCGGCTGAAGCAAGTGGATTTTTTTTTTCGCCTAGATATCTCCTAGCCAAAATCACCATTGAACCCAATCCTTTTGCATAAAAAATCGAAGAGCAACATTTGGTAGATTATATTTCGCTACAAAATCGATTCCGGTGAAACAGGTTTTCAAATCTTTCTTGCTAGTCTTAGATTGCAAACAGATGTTATTTTAGTCCCAAGAATGGGCAAGCAAGCCCTCGCATATCAAAATGGCGCCAAAACACTTTATTGATTGTCTTTGATAAAGCTTGATTACTGTTGACACGGCGACGTTATCATGCACCCTCTATTGTTTATCAGTACAAGCATATTGCCGCATGGACAACACCGCAAGCATCACATTCTTATTTTTCTCACTCACGCTTCCTTTGGCGTTGAAGTTCGAAACGAATGTCGTCGGCTACATTCCGTGCGTCGTAAGCGATGCCGAACAGGCCCCGTTGAGAGAAACCGCGCAGTACAAGCCATTTTCTCCTTTCCATTGGTCCCGGACCTTGGTCATACCAGCATCATTGAAAAGTTTTTTTTTCGGTAAAGTAGCATCATTGAAAAGTTCATCTCCGCCATAATTAAAGTTACCATAAATATCAAGAATGAACATAAAGGACTTAAGGAAATGAACGAACATAAATGAAATTTACCTGGAGCCATTTCCGTACATTGCTTCTGTAGCCGGTGGCAAAGATTATGGCCTCAAATTGACTTGTTGTGTCATTTATAAACGTGACCAGCTTCCCTCCAATGCTTTTGATGGAGGGGAAAACCTACATCATTTGCTTTATTATAACTCGAGAAGGTTTAACATGCTTTTGATTAGATTTTAAATTCTATTTCAAAGAGAAAAACGCCTATAATTACTTAATCTACCTTGATTTCGCCATTCTTGATCCTTTTCATTGCCCCGACGTCAATGGTGGGGGTTCGTCCGGTCGCTGCTTTCTGATGGAGCGGACCATTTTCCGCCCTCCGAAGGCCGTACTTGGAGAAGTCACCATACTTTAGCTTGCTAAGTAGCCTCATCAAGAGGTCGACGATTCGGTAAGGAAGAAATTTTAGCAAAACCATGCCAATAAACACCATTTCCTTGGTAACAACTTCTACCTGCAAATCCTCTTTATTAGCTTATACTTGTTATTTATAGAATATGATTATTTGAATATATGGGGAGCAAATACCATATGAGATTTATTGTTGATGGTGTCAAGTTTATTCGCTACTTAACGCGTCACATGAACATTTTATAATGTTCATTGACAAGCATGTCATCCTCTCGCTCCTTTACCAGTCATTTGTGTTGGCATATATTCTAAATGAACTATGAAAGAAATAGGCAACTAATGCTAGCGCATTCCTTTTATAGGCAGGAAAATGAATAAATCTCATAAGGATGCTTGATCTATCACCAACTCAGATGGAAAATGCATGAATAATAGAAAGAGTCTGCATACGGGACTTCGAGCAACAATGGAAGTGTTGGCACCATAGCTCCACAAATCGTACGCAATCTCCATCCCTGAGTTCCCACAACCCACCACCAACACGTTTTTTCCTCTGAATTCCTTCCCATTCCGGTAGTTGCTCGAGTGCATCACCTCCCCGCCAAAGCTGTCTAAGCCATCAACCTCCGGCATCACACCCTTGCTGTTCTCCCCACTTGCCACCACCAAGAACCCCACCACGTAGACCTCCTACTCACCCGAGCCCATGTTTCTCGCCACGATCCGCCATTTGCAGATTCGGTCGTCATACAACGTGATCTCGACGGTCCGTCAGTAATACGGCTTGATCTCGAAATATTACTTGTAGTTGTCGAGGTATTCAACGAATTGGTTCCTAGGAACAAAGGTGGGTGAATTGGAGGGGAAGGGCATGTGGGGGAGCTTACAGAATTGCTTGGCTAGGTGGAGCTTCAGTCAATCGTACGACCTCATTCTCCAAAGAGAGGCGGAACAATCCTCTCTCTCGAGCACGACGTTGGCGACACCAAGGCGGTTCAAGCATGCCGCTGCCGATAGGCCTGAAGGGCCAGCGCCAACAATGGCCACCACAACCTCTTTCTCGTTGGCCTTGTCCATGGATGATTTGGTTCTCTTTGATTCAGCAACGATAGTGTTCTCAGGGATGTGGTTTTGGCAGATACAAGCTCGTGCGCTTTTTGTACGCCCTTGTATGCACAGGTCGTAATTAATTTTAGCTAATATAGAAAGGTCCATCTTAGTTTAAATTGGCAGGTCCAATGTTGGAAAAAATGGAAAATCTTACACAGTCGCCATTAATCCTCTTCCTAATATGACACAGTACTTTGGGTTCTTGATTATATTCAGTGTTGATTTTCTAGAAAGGAATCGAATAGGCAGGTAAAGATTGGCCATTTAAGTTAAGTATACCCGATTCTGACCAAAAAAACCTAACAAAGTCAAGCGTATCCGACCAAAAAAAAAGTTAAAGAGTATGAACATCACTTCAGAACTATATTATCTAGCTTGACTCTTCTTTAGAACTTGTCTTGTCGGGAATAAGTCCATACTGACGTTGCGTTCAGCAAGTAATTCAAGCAAAACCTTGCTTAGGGAGAGAAATTCTGAAATTCAATATTGATGATAACGTTATGTTCTTTAAAAAAAACCTTAAAACATGCTTATATATCCCTAAACCAAACCCCATTAGGACTATAAAGCATAAAATATCAAAATTATAATACTGTCCTTAAAATTAAAACCCATAAAAAAATTAAAATAATAGAAAAACCCATGTAAACGATCTCAAATCGCTAAAATTCATCGTTAGTCACAGCTAAAAGTAGTGAGTTATGTTCAGATTGCCATTTCACTTCAAATGATCAAATTTGAGCCCGATCCGATGTCGTCAACTAGATTCGCCGGTTCTAGTCACATCACCGTCTCGCTTTCCGTTTAGACTTCTGTCTATCCAATCGGTTCAGACACGCATCATTAATAGATTATGCATCACATACGAGGAAATAACTGTCTAATGTACGGACATTCATAAATGCCAGATTTCATTCTCCAAACAGAGTTGTGTACCACATTTGGTTCTCCTAATGTATACATTGACCTTGTACTTGACTCATGTCGCGACCGAACTCCCGAGATTTTTTGAACATGCCCAAAAAACGAGGGGCTCGCCTGGTACGTACTAAGTCTAAATTCCGATCTTAACTCGGGTTGTCCCAAGCTCATACCATATCGCGACTTAGGGTTCATATTTTAACATGCAAGTGGTTTATAAAAAAGGAATCGCCACTAATCGATTTGAGGTGGGTCGATTAGAAACCCAAACAGGATGATGGGAGAATCACCTTATTCTTACGGACAAGAGATTGACCGAGCTCAGGGACTTGGTTACATTAGTTGGGTAACTAATGTAACATTCCGAATTTCGACCCATTTCCAGAATCAATGAAATTAATTTTTATTTCTCATTTAATTTTAGTAAGTCTCGCCCGGAACTAATCACTCTCGGAATACTAACCGATGGGGAATGGCTAACTAGGAAAACGGTGCATGGACAAGGGACCCGATCGCGAATTGAGCTCCGATTCCGAAAAACGTCGAAGAAATATTTTGGACCAATGTGGGCTGATCATACGAAGGTGACGGATTTAGTTTGGCCAGTGCGGTACGATTGGATCGCGGGTGATTCCGCACGACCATGAGTACGCGTGGCGAACAAATCCCGAACTTAAACTGAACGATCGTAACCTCTGGAACTAGCGATAAATTCTCGCGTTTTCCCGGTAATCGAGACAATCATGACTCGAGTAACCCTAGGTCAATACACGTAACCCCTAAACAGCCGCCCGTTAGTGAGAGACCCTAAAATTCTAATTGAGCAATTTTGATCGTGAAATTCGATCCAGACTCGGATGTTGATTTTCGTGGACATACGCGACTATTTGGTGAGGACGACATCATTTTAGTGTGGCCAAATATATGTGGGGTTGGTATGGTCGAAAAATGAAATTTTGGCCCAGAACGGGACAATTACCATTTTGCCCCTAGGCTTATTTTGGTATTCCGAATTTTGGGACATTTTGGGGATTAATTGATGGATAATTTCAGCCCAATAATTCAGCTTAGCAATGTACATTAATGCCTAACAATTATTGGATTAAGTCGACCCACAACCCTTGGATTAAAGGGCATTTTGGTCAAGCTATGGGAGATGGTGACACTTAGACTCCACTATCTCTCCCAACAAAACACTTTCCACTCACTCTCTCTCCTCATTTTCTTTCTCTTCAAGCCAGCCTCTCTCTCCCTCTCTCCCTGCCCTCTCCCGACCGCCCGCCGGAAGACCGCCCGCTGCACGCCGTCGGTGCCGCCGTCGCCCGAGCTACTCCACCGTAACGCCGCCACCATCGTCCTCATCCCTCTGTTCTACTCCCCCTCACCATCTCGTCTCCTTCTCCCTCTCGCCAACCTTCCCCTCTCAGCCACGTGAGGCCATCGCCATTGCCATCGCCGAGCGCCGCCAAGGGAGCCGCCACTCATCGCCATTGGTCCGGCGCGGAACCGCCGCTACTCAGCCACCCTTGCCATTTGTCCAGCCTTCATTAGCAGCGTAAGACTTGGTGAGTACAACCCTAAACCTTAAGTAGGCTAATGTACATTTCTAGATGAGTTTTAGGGGTTATTTAAGGTATTTTAGGGGTTATATTGTGAAGAGTGTTTAGGGCTGATCTTGTGGCTAAATTAGTAGCTTAGCATGACAATTTAAATAAGGTTTAGCGGCCTAGAATGTGCTGTGTGATGGCTGGGAATATTGGATTGATTTGGCCCGAGTTCGGATAAATTAGGGTTCAATTATGGAATCCCGAGCATGCCTCACATTGTTCTCAAGGTGGCTGATTTGGGTGACGTCTTAGGGAGCCTAATGGAGTATTTTGAGGATAATTATTGGCCTAGAGTGACTTATTTGGTGGCTGTCCATATTGGGATTAATTGGACTTAGATTGATTAATAAGGAGCTTAATTATAAAATTACCGTGATGCCCCGAGTTGTCCGATTAGTGGCTAAATTGTGCTCATTTGTAGTTAAATTGATTATGCCATACCGCATGTTTGTGTGGTCCGACAATGCGAGGTGTGATTGGCCAAGAATTGGCATGAATTTCATAGATTCGGTATATGAATGTGAATACCGATTGTACATTATGCCGAATGGAATTTAATTGGTCAAGTTGGCATGTTGTATTATTATTTGAGCATGTCATTAATTATTTGAACACGTAGTGGCATCGTATGAGCACGCCTTGGAAAAAAAATGTGATTATGGGCCTATGTTGAAATTGAATGCTCATCATGAATCATGTGATTGCCCGGTGTCGGACTGCATGACTACGCATTTCACATGCTGAGCATTGGCTTGACACGTGCATTGTGCGAGGGTGCGTGCCTAACATGAGCTGATGATCACTTAATCGCCCTGACGCATTTTACGCGAGGTCCAGATAAAAATTGGCAGTGTATACGTGTGATCACATAAAGCCCTAATGCATGTTACATGGGGTATTGAACCTGTTCTAATGCGTTTTACATGGAACGATGCCCGGATTGCAGGAAAACAGCCAACCTGATGCGTTTTACGAGGATTTTAGTTCGTATATGGAGATCAATGTTGTGCCTAATGTGTTTTATACGGGCTAGAGACACTGGGTCTGATGCGTTTCACGTGGGCCATGAAGTGTTGGTAATGACTAAAGGACCTAATGTGTTTTACGCGGGTCAGACCTAATGCGTTTTACGCGGGTCAAATCTTAATGAGAAAATGGCAATGTGCATTATTGAGTTGGATCATGAGCATGGGCATACTAATGATGTACATGTGCTTGAATGCATTAGCCAGTGGGCAAGCGTGTGCGTGGCGTACGTGTAACTATACATGTTTGTGTGTATGCTATTCCAGTGATATGTGTATGCTATACCAGTGATATTATATGTCTAACCTACAAGGTTATCTACGTGTTCGATCTGGGCCCGAGGGCCTAGATTATTTGATTATGATATTAGTTTTGTATAGTTGTTTGCCTGTCATGAGGTGCATGTTAGCCTAGTTTAGGTTTAAGGGGTTTTACTCGCTGAGACATGTTCTCATTGTTGTATAACCCAACCTTTCAAGCCCCCGACCCTGACGATGCCCGAGGTACTAGTCTGTTTTGGGATCCCGCACCTGGTGGAGCGTGCGGTAACAGTGCACCCCGTAGGGAATGGGGATGCGTTCGTCAGACATTATACTATAGTTTGGGTAGATGTAGGGGCAACCTATTATGAGACCCATAAGTACGTTGTCTGGATGCTTACGGATCGCGACGGAGAATATGGACCTCTCCGGTCTTTTGATGTTCCTTTCAGTGGGCAAGGCCAGGCCGATCCACAGTGTCCAAACGGAGACGTGGTGGATGCCTCGACCGAGGACAGCTCGAGCTCGGATGACGGACTTGCCCTATGGAAGGTGGAGGAGCCCGACACGATGGCCGAGGATCCGGTAGTTTTTGACGTGGGACCAAAGCCGATGGATGAGGCGAAGGACGAGCTAGAGCCTATGCAGGAGGACGTGGATCCGGAGGGTGAGCCCGAGCAGATGGATTCCAAAGAGGAGCCGGTTAAGATCGAGTCCGAGCTAGATTCCCTTGACTCAGTGATCGAGCTGTCCGATAGCTCATCAGAGTCATCGGGATTTGACTCGAACTAGGCCCCTTAGGTTAGCCTTAGTTTAGTTAGGTCAGGCTAGTGACTTTTTGACCAGGGCCCCACCTTAGATAGCATTCCTGACCTAGGCCACTTACCCATTTTTGTCAGTAGTAGCCATCACCTCATTTTTGGGATTGGGTCGTTGTTGTATGAATATTGTATATGCTTCCTGTGTTAGTGCTAAGTATTTATTTGATCTTCCGATTGTGGTGTTTGCTACCCTTGGTCTTGTTGTTTATTTTGTACGGGTGTTACGTAGCTTCCGCATGTGATTTGTGCTCTATTTGGGTTTTGGGTCAGCGATGCGTCTTGGGGTGTCACACAAGTTTGACCTCGATTGGGATGCTACGTGCCATGAGGTCGGGACGTGACAACTAATGCCATTTCGGTACCTTTTTACCATGTTCATTTTTTGAAAACATTTGTCGGGCAATTTGGATTGATTTTAGGACTTTTCTCCTAAAATTTGAGGTGATCAAGTTAGTGCATAATCAAAAGCGATTAGCAATCAAAGTAGATATGCAGCCTAAGGTTCTAGCCCTAACTAAGTCAAATGACATTCAAAACACAATAGTTCATGCAATTAAAATTTAACTAAAGATATGCATGATAGTCATACAACAAAACACGATCACACAAACTTATCTATACAAACATGCGATTTAAGCAATTAAAAAAAAACATGCATAATAAAACAACGATAAATTAAAATAATCAGAAAAAAAACAGCAATTTTTAATAATTTTTTTTTCAAATTTTCAATTTTTATTTTCTTTCTCTTTTTAGTTTTTTTTTTTATTTCCTTCTTCCTCCTTGAGCCGATCATCGGGTTAAAGCCTTTTGCAAAGCTCGCCCACGCCGGCCACTAGCAAGGTCGATCTCATTGGCCCTCACCTCTGATCAGTCATCAGCCATCGCCAACGCCCAACGATCTGCTAAGGGAGAAAGAAGGGAAGAAGAAAAATAAGAAATAAAAGATAAAAAGGAAAAACAAAATAATAAATAAATAAATTCAAAAAATATTATTAAAAATTATCCATATCAGCACCGACCGTCCTATGTGGCATGACTAGGATCCATGTCGACAATTTTCAGCCAAAATTAGACGAATAAACTCAATTGGCATAAAGTTAAAATATTTAGGACTCAATTCGTAACATTGAAATATTCATAACTGAAAGCATAAAAGTGCAATAAATTTATGATTTTTTAGACAATTTTCTCTTCCAAAACTAGCTCATCTTGTGAACCGTCTTGTCCTTCGAAGAGTACAAATATCGGGCAGAAATTGCGCCTTTTCACCTTTTGTTCTATGTGTATTTAATAAAAAATGCATTTTCTTTTTTAAGACAAGTGTATAAATTAATTTCTCAGTACGGTTGGAACAACATAGACATGGCTTCGCATGACCTCAATAATGATGTGGCTAGTAGGGATCATCTAGAGGGGGGTGAATATGTGATCTTAAATAATTTTTAATAAATTAAGCGAAAATGAAATATTATAGTTGAGTCTGAATAAAATTTAGATTCAAAACAGTATATATATATATATATACAGTACCCCTGTTGTGTAGTGTGCAAAGCAATAGAAGAGGGATAGAAAACTTGCACACAAGTTTATAGTGGTTCACTTTTGATAAGCATACGTCCACTCTCTCACACTAACAGCCTACTGGCTGGATTTCATTATGTAATCAAGAGGTAATACAGATTCTGAGTGACAACACTTTTGTGTATGATAGGATTTTCTATCTCACACAATCACTCTTACAAAATGTTTTTCATGATCTTAATATTTGGCACAAAAAAGACAAGAGAAAAGATCATAATATGTTCAGACTTTGGACTTGTTGATTCTTGATTTCGTTCTATACCTTCTACTCCTCATTGAACTCCTTTTATACTCCTCCACTACTAAACTAACCGTTGGACAGTCTTCAAATGATCATCTTCCAATATTCACCCTTGGATAGATTTGTATAAAATGGATTGAGTAGCCGTTGGTTGACAAAATCTAAATCCCGCTGATTCTGGTCACTCATACAATCAGAATCTTGATTTTTATAAGTAGAGTTTTATCCGTTGTAATGCATACTTGTCGTAGTATTTGATTGTCAATCAATTATAGCCTTAGACTGAAACAATCAAAACTTTTATTCTATGAAATCCATACCAGATCACTAGCTGTTAAGTTTCGTTTTAAATAAGTTTTGCTTCTACGTCTGAAAAACTTCTGCGTCTACGTCTGCATAATTTTTGCGTCTGCGTCTACATAACTTCTACGTCTGCCTCTGCTTAACTTGTGCATCTGCATCTATATAACTTGTGCGTCTGCATCTACTTTAGAACTTAGATTAGTGTGGATCTTCAATAATATCTGAATGCTTCAGTGTCTGAATAATTTTTATGGTAAAGTCTGAATATCGTAAGTTTGAATTTGAACTTTTAATTCTAAGTATGAACTTTTGGTTCTGAATCTGAACTATTGGTTCTGATATTTCTTTTTGAACTTCCAGACTATATTAACCTGGCAAGAAATGTATGTTAGATTTATAAGTTACACAATGAGAGTTTTGTAAGCTTCAAAATTCACTTGGAGTTTTCCTCAATAATCTTTCCCTTTTTTATGGTGACAAAACTTCCATGCAGATTCAATAAATATCAAATAAATTTGAAGAAAGTAATCATTTTAAGCATATGAAACACAGATATATAAAAGTGTAAGATCTGTGTGTTTCTCTTGCTCTGAGTGTAACCTACAAATCAAAATGTTAGTATAACATTATCTGCATAATTTGTCCTCCTTTTTGTCATTAACAAAAAGAATAATGATCAGAATAAAGTACTGATATAAATCAAGCAATGTATCAGAAGCAAATGTTATGAGTACAAATTTAGAATGGTTTTAGAAAGAGGGAATGAAAAATAGGTCATTTCTTGGAAGAGGTTCGAACAAGTTGAAAGTTATCTAGAATGGAAACAGCTTCATCAATTTTTGTAGAGCATTGACCCATAACATTCTCCATGTTTAAAGAGCATTGAGCAATGGCCTTCCTTAATTCTGCCTTGTCTTTCTCTACCCGAAGATGTTGAGTCCGGTTGTTTTCCTCAACAATTTTGTGAAGATTTTTCACATCATCTTCAAGTGTAGCTTGCTTTGATTTGATTTCCAGCAGAAGGGTCAGAATGGTCATGTTCTCTGAAGTCTGTCTCTGGATGTTTTCTAGTGTAGGCTGTTCGAACTAGTCCCCTGTTTCTATTGGAATCTGCCCCTGAACATCTGCATGTTATGCAGTAGTAGTGTCATTTATGGTTTCTTCAGGATCCATTAGAGATTGACTTACATTTGTCCTCTAAGAGATATCATCCTGTTGATTTAGATGTGAATTTTCAGTTGGTGGTTCTGAAACCTTTGTACTAGGTTCAAAAACATGTTCTGGACCAACATGTTGTCTTGTTTCAAGGTGTTCATCATCTTCATCTTGAAGAAGAATTCTTCTTTTCTTTCTGTATACCTTGAGTGGGTTGGAAGAAACAGTCTGCTTTCTTTCTGGTTTTGTTCTTTTCCTTTCCCCTTTTTCTTTGTTATTCTTCTTCCCAATAGATTTAGCTTTTGAAGGCTGAGCATTTTTTTCCCTTGGCTTTGCTTGCTCTTTCCCGTATATCATCAAAATTCTTCATCTTGTGAAGCATCTTTTCCCCAACAAACATACAAGGTATAATAGTTTTGCGCAACTCATCGAGAATAGATATATTTAAAAATAGAAAGATGCGAAAGATAAGCACACCATATGGAAGTTGTCCCTTGTCCTTTTGGAGTGCCCTATACATTTGGAAGATGATGATTTGTGGAAGAGAAAAATACTTTCCATTAAGAATAGCCCAAATGAGCTTGATTTCTGATTTAGATAAGTCTGTTTTGAATGTTGCTTTAGGCTTCAAATGCAAGATCACAGATGTTCTGGTCAAATTAGAATAGGCGATGTGGTGTTTTGAACCTGAAGCAAGATTCTGATTTCTTGAAGCCGATTTGGAAGCATCTTCTAGACTTACTTCTAAAGGAATGAATTTGGAATTTTTAGCTCCAATAATCAAAACCAATTCCTTAGCTTTCAAGTCATACTTCTTGTCACCAACAGTAAACTGAAGCCAGTTTGGTGACAAAATAGAAAGATTAAAGTAAAAATATGCAGTTAGTTCAGCATATATATTGGCAAATTGCATACAAAATTCAAGAATCCCCAATCTTTCAAACAGATTTTGCACAGAGATGCCAGCCTTTTCAAGATATTCAAAATCAACAATTCTGTGATTCATAACCCGTCGATCAAGCAACAACCGATAATAGACGTTGTGTTCGGTGCTTCTGAATAAACTTCCACTTCCTAATATACCAGATGCAATTCTTACTCTCATAGCAAAATTTTCAAAGAACTTAGCATCATCATCAGGAGTCACAAATTTGGACGCACTGGTAGATTTAGGGCCAATATAAATAGATTTCCTGACAGAGGGAATTGATGGTTCCTCAACTTCTCTTTACCTTTATCAGAAGGAGTTTCCTTGGAGTAGAACTAACACGTTCATGATTAGTTCTAGAGCAAGACTGAGAATAACTTTCCATAAGACTTGCTTCCGTGAGAGAGTCATTGTCTTTCAGACATGCTCGAAGAACAGATGCTGAAGCATTGTTGCGTTTCAACCGTTCGTATGCTTTCCATACTAGTTTAATGTTGTTGAAACGAAAATCTGTTTTACCGGTGGGTTTTGTTGTAGATGACGGCTCATGCTCCTATTGAGTCTCTTCCAAAGGGTTCTAATGATCTAACTCTGTATTTGAAATTTCCAAATACTCTGGTGGTGCTAAAAACTTTGATTCTCAGTTGAGAAGACGGGTAGATCGTATCTTGAAAGGCATTTTGATCAAGTCTGAAGCAAAAAGTTTTGATCTTGGAGAATGAGAAGAAGTAGTCTCTAGAGCGTCGAGATGGTCGAGAGTGACAAAGGTTTATACCGATAGGGTTTTATAAAGGAGAGAATGACGGTTTTTATAAAGGGAGAAGGACGATTTTTATAAAGGAAATAAAATACTGATAAAAGGTATAATAGGTGATCGTACTTAAACATAATATATAGATATAGATATATACATGTGTGTTATATATATATATATATATATATATATATATATATATATTATGTGTTAAGCACAAACAATCAAACAAATAGATTAGAATATATACCTGATTTGCTTTCTAAAAGTGACAAATATGAAAATATCCTGTCAGAAATACCAAAAATATTCCCGCCAAAATTTGAAGTTAGGACGTACTTGTCTATTGAGTCTAAATTGAATATTTAGATGGAGAATATTTGAGTCTGAATAATTCCTATCTAACAGACACTTCAAGAAAATGGATAAGTAATGCACAATTTATTTCTAATATACTCAAATGAAGACTTATCAAGTGGTTTTGTGAATATATCAGCTAATTGATTCTTAGAATCAATGAATTGAATATTCACATCACCATTATGAGCATGGTCTCTAATAAAGTGATGCTTGATTTCAATGTGCTTGGCACGTGAATAAAGAATTTGGTTCTTGGTCAAATTGATGGCACTTGTGTTGTCACATTTGATTGCAACACTTGAATTTTCAATAGCAAAGTCTCGTAACTGTTGCTTCATCCACGGAATTTGTGCACAACAACTTCCCAAATCCACATATTCTGCTTCTGTTGTAAAAAATGCAATTGTGTTTTGCATCTTTGAGTACCAGGACACCAACATATTTCCAAGTAGTTGACATGTACCTGTAGTACTTTTCCTGTCCACTTTACATCCAGCTAAATTAACATTAGAATAACCAATAAGAGTAAAATCAAAATCTTTGGAATACCAAAGACCTAACATTGGATAAGTTCCACTGTATTTGATTATTCTCTTAACTGCAGAAAGATGTGATTCTCTTGGGTCAGATTGAAATCTTGCACACATACAGATACTAAACAATGTATCAGGTCTAGATGCAGTAAGATATAACAATGATCCTATCATGCTTCTATATACCTTCTTATTAACCTTTTTGCCATTTTCATCTTTGTCCAGTTTGGATATGTGAGATATTGGAATATCTGTTTTCTTGCAATTCTACAATCCAAACTTCTTGACAATCTCCTTTGCGTACTTCTCTTGGCAAGTGAATGTACCATCTTTGGTTTGTTTCACTTGTAGGCCAAGAAAGAATGTCAATTCGCCCATCATACTCATTTCGAACTCATTATGCATATTCTTTGAGCATTCTTTGCAAAGTAATTCATTAAACAATCCAAAAATATTATCATCGGCATAAATTTGAACAAGTAAAAAATCTTTACCTTGTCTCTTAACAAACAAGGTTGCATCAACCTTACCTTTAGTGAAGTCATTTTGCAGAAGGAAATTACTCAATCTCTCATACCAAGCACGAGATGCTTGTTTGAGATCATAAAGGGCCTTTTTGAGTTTATAGACATACTCAATCTTCCTTGGTTCTTTAAAACCAGGTGGTTGTTCCACATATACTTCTTCTTTGATATAACCATTCAGGAAAGCACTTTTCATGTCTATCTGAAATAATTTAAAGTTATGGAAACAAACATAAGCTAATAGCAGTCTAATAGCTTTTAACCTGGCAATTGGTGCATAGGTTTCATCATAGTCAATGCCTTCTTTTAAGAATAGCCTTTTGCAACCGGTCTTACTTTGTTTCTTGTAACTTTCCCTTTTTCATCTAGTTTGTTTATAAATACCCATTTTGTTCCAATTACTGGATGATTTTTGGGTCTTGGTACAAGTTCTCATACTTTATTGATTTTGAACTGCTGAAGTTCCTCATGCATAACTTCGATCCAGTTTTCATCTGATAATGCTTCACCAACTTCTTTTGATTCAATTTCTAATATCAACACCAAGCTGTTGATGTTCTCTTTGTGTTTAGATCTAGTCTTGATACCATCTTCTATTTCTCCAATGATGAGGTTCTTCGGATGACTGGATTTATGTTTCCAGTTTCTGTCAAATCGTTCCTTCTGAATATCATCAGTTTCTGAGGGTTCTGGTTGAGTCTGGATTGTTTCTTCTTTTCCTTCTTCTACAGATTCAACGATCTTTGGATATTCTAGTTGAGCTTCAGAAAATTCAAATTCATCTTTGTGAGTCTGAATATTTTCATCAAACCTTACATTCATTGTTTCTTCCACACTATGAGAATTCTTGTTGAAGACCCTCTATGCTTTATTTGTAGTAGAATATCCAAGGAGAAATCCTTCATCTGCTTTCTCATCAAACTTACCAGAGCGGTCATTGAGATTTTTAAGAGTAAAACATTTACAACCAAACACTCGAAAGTATGAAATGTTAGGTTTTCTACCTTTGTAAAGCTCATAGGGGGTTTTGTCAATAATAGGTCTGAGAAATGCTCTATTAATGATATAACAAGCAGTAAAAACTGCATCAGCCCAAAAAAGAAGAGGAATTTTGCTCTCAATCAACAGGGTTCTTGCCATTTCTTGCAAAGAATGATTTTTCCTTTCCACAACACCGTTTTGGTCTGGTGTGTAAGGAGTAGAAAAAATGTATTGAAAGCCATTTTCCTCACTGTTGACACCTAAATTTTACTAATCATTTAGTCGTAATTTGCATAGAAAATTAGGGATTAATTTTTAACCCCTAAACAAAAATATTTAAATTGCATAACATATAGTTTAGGTTCATTTTAATTTAATCGCATTTTGCATCGGATCGGTGATGGTGAACGAGCTTAATTTCATCGAATGGGACTCGGTTCGCTCGGAAAGGCAAGGGCCAAAAATTACGAGTCAAATAGGTTTTGTCGTTTTAATTTGAGCTTAATTCAGCCCATTATGTTCAATTAAATTAAAACCCAAGTTAATTCAGCCCGTTTAGGAATTAAATAAAATCAGAAATTAGATTAAGACTTAAGCCCAAGTCTAAGCCCATTAGGACTAGAGAGCCCATCTAATTGACCTAGGTTAGTATTATATAAGCATGTTTAGGTCAGAATTTTGAGGGGACAACACATAATTCAGATCTGATTTTTAGAGAAAGGCAAGTGTGAGAGAGAAAGTGACATCGCGCACCACCACCGGGGGCACGCCGCACGCCGCCGCACCGCCGTCGTCGCGCCTCAACCGCCCGCCGACGTCGCTGCCTTCCACTAACGCTGCTGCCGATGATGTGATCAGCCGGTTCAAGCGGCTGAACCGACTGATCGGCGACTTCCTCCGGCGATCCAGAACTTGCGGCAACACTCCTTAGCGTTTTCACATCACTGTCGGCCGAGCTTTCCGAGACTTCTCCGTGTTGTTTTTGATCTAAATACGGAGGCCGGATCACTCGATTTCGTGCCGGAGCATCGTTAAACAAGGTAAGTACACTTGGACTTTGTTCTGTAAAATCGTGTACATAGAAACCAGTATGCTTGAGATGCCGATTTCAGCTCGTTAATGTCAAAATCTTGTAAAGTGATGAACTAGAGAATCGTAAAGCACGTCTTAAGCTTTGATTTGATATATCATATGCCTCAATCGGACCTGATTTGCTATGTCAAAACTATTTCGGAAGTTAGGATCAGAATCTGGAATACGATGTTGAAGTCTGTTCTGATAATGTTATGACTGATGTTGTGCTGTTCCGTGATTTTTATGATTTTCTATGATCATTTTTTGAAAAAACTTTCTTCACGAAAATTGTAGATCACATCTTTTTTTGTTCACCATGAAATTTTCATAAAATTCCAAGCGTGTTAGCATGATACGATCTGCAACGTCATATATGCATGAATCTGATAACAGATCAGTTCCAGATTGACCTTCGTGTGTTCTTCAATTTTCATAAGTTTGTGTGTTCGAAATCTGAAAAATTTTTCTTCATGAAAGTTCATACTGAGATCGAGATCTTTCCATTGATATTAATTTCATCAAAATCGGAGGTCATTTGGATTTTCAAAAGGAATTTTCACAATCTGATCAGTATCTGTGTCCAGATCTGATTTTCATTCCTTTAGAATTCAGAAGATGTTTCTCCGAAACTGATAAAGTTGGAGATTATCTGCAAATTAGGTGATTGAGCATTATCCTATATTTTTCAGAATATTTAATTTCCTAATTTGCATGTTTTGAATATTTCATGAATATCATGTGGATATTTAGATATCTTAGGATAATGTTCGATATATCCGCAATATTTGAAAATATTCAAAATTAGGAATCGTTCCTAATTTAGCAACGTATCTGGACGACTATCTGACCTTATTCCTAAGGTACGATACGCAGCGATACGGAAAATTATTATCCTATCCATAATCACTTGGATACGATAATAATCTTTATCTGCTTTCCAAATTTAAACGATCAACTTTCCGTCAATATCTATAACCCTATAGATATGACCGATAGTTCGATTTTTGTGCCTAATCCGAGTTTGAAACAAATTTGGTGGATCGCGTGGACGATTTGAATGTGGTTGCTATCCTTGTTTTTTTTTTTATTATTTGCTTTCCTTTAAACAGAAAATTCAAAAAAATATTAGTTAGGATTTGAATTTAAGTTTTGCATGTTTAGGGAACCCTAAATGTATCTAGAAGATATAGTAATTATTTAATTTAAATTAGGACTTGAGATAATCTATTTCCTAGTTTAAATTAAGCAATATTCTAATCTTATTAGATTATTTAGGTTATTTTTTAATTCCTAATTTTCATGAAAACCCCCAAAAAAAAAAGAATGAATTGCTTTATGGTAGATTATGATAGATTGCATTCTTAATTTAAGTAATTTATTATTTCGAATTTTAACAAAAATCCCAAAAATAATTCATGTTAAAATATGTTAAGTCATCATAGGTTGCATGTTATTTTAAGCATATTTTTATTCCGAATTTCATTAGAAAATATCAAAAATAAATCATTTACCCGTCATCAGAATTAGGTCACGTCGTTGCATGACATATAGTTTGCATGATAGGTTGCATTACTTGCATGTCATTTTTGCACGTCATTGCATATAGATTAGATTTCATTTAAATAAGTGAAAATCAAAAGAGAAATTAAGTGAATTGCTTGTTAATTAGAAATCATATTAGGATGTTAATGTGATTTTCTAGCTAACTATGCAGATGTTTGCGTTGCTTCGAAGTAAGTAATTCTTCCAATCTTGCAATTTAATATTCAATTATTGAGTGTTAAATTGGTGGTTTGCGCACCCGCATGAACACCTCACATGTTAGTAATTAAGTTAAAATGGATCCAAACTGCCTGCCAAAATATTTTTGAAAAGAAAAGGTACCGAAATGGCGTTAGACTAGATTTAGCGTAACCAAGTCCCCGAGCTTAGAATTTCTTGTTCGTAGGAATAAAACATATCTCCCTATGTTTTATTTAGGTTTCTAATCGACCTACCACAAAACGATTAGTGGCGACTCCAAGCATGAAGACATTTGCATGTTAAGAACTTAAACCCTAAGTTGCAAATTGGTAGGGCTTGGGAGGGCCCGAGTTAAGATTAGTCTTAATAATCCACTAGCCCAAAAAATGAAAGTTTTTTAGGTCGCGACACTCACAGAAATCTGAAAAACTATGATTATCAAACTCTCCCCCATGATCAGTTTTAATGTAGAAAATGGTATAGCCCTTCTCATTCTGAACTCTTCTTACAAATTTTGAAAAATATGAAAATGCTTCACTTTTATGAGCAAGAAAGAACACCCATGTAAATCTAGTGAAGTCATCAATAATGACTAAACAATATTTCTTACCACCAATACTTTGTGTTTTGGCTGGTCCAAATAAATCCATATGAAGAAGCTGCAAAGCACGGTTAGTAGAAATATGATGTATGGACTTAAAAGAGCTTCTTACTTGTTTTCCCAAGCTGCAGGCATTGCATAATTCTGTTTTCTTGTATTTCAAATCTGGCAAATCTCTAACCAGTTTCTTGTTTGAGATTTTTTAGATTTGTTTTATACTGATATGCCCCAATCTTCAATGCCATAGATCTTCATCCTCTTTGATTGAGATCAGGCAATGAGTAGAGTCTGGATTGACATCAAAAAGATAAATATTGTCATGTTTTCTTCCAGTGAATGTTTAAGAATAATCTTTGCTTGTTCCTGAGCATATATCTTCTTGAAAGTTTATTCTGAATCCTGAATCACATAGTTGGCTTATGCTTATCAAGTTGTAGTTGAGTCCTTTTACCAAAGACACTTCATTGATTTTGAGTCCTCCAATTTTAACAATTCCTTTGCCAACTATTTTTCTTTTATTATTTCCTCCAAAGGAAACTTTTCCACCATTCAGACTTTGTAGATCAACAAATATGCTTGGATCTCCTGTCATGTGTCTAGAACATCCACTGTTCATGTACCACTTCCTTTTTCTCTTTATGGTAACTTGCAAAAATCATAACTTCTCAAGTTTCTTTGGTACCCAAATTTACTTGGGTCCTTGAGAGTTAGTATAAGTTGTCTTAACAAAGTCTCTTCGAATAGGTCTCCAGACCTTAGGACATTCATTTTCAAAATGTTGTGAATCACCACATTTTGAGCACTTGAGTGCACTTCAACCAACAAATTTGACAAAATTCCTTTTAAAATGATTTTTATAAACTTGTCAAGGAGGTCTTTGCCTTAATCTCTCATTGACCTTTGGAAAATCAATTAAACTGTCACTTTCCTTTACAAATCCGAGACCAGATTTGTTGAAATAAGGAATCTGTATATAAAGAATATGCTTCAAGGTTTCTAAACCTTTTGAAAACTTGGAAGTAATTTCTGAAACTTTTTTTTTTTCAAAACAGCATTTTCTTTGGAAAGAAAATCTCGACTTTCCTTGACTTGATGAAATTCTTTTTGAAGGAAATCGATTTTTTTCTTTTTGTAAAACATCTTGTTGTCTCAGTGATGAATTTTCCTTTTTCAAGGAAGAGATTCTTTTAAGAGTAGTCTTGAATTCGAGACATAATTCATCAATGTAGTTTGACACTTCAATAGGCATTTTAGGATGTTTTATCTCAATCTCAACTTTTTTATCTGAATCTGAATCTGAGTCTGATTTAGCCATCAGACAGAAGTTTGAGATGCCTTCATCACTGTCTTCACATTCTGTATCACTCCAGGTTTCTACTTTCAAGGCTTTATTTGCTTTCTCAAATTTGGTCTTCTTTTTCAAAAGTGGACAATTTGGCTTGATATGTCCACGTTTCCTACAGTAAAAGCAAATTACTTTCTTTGACTTTTCTGATTCATCGAGAGGCTTCTTCTTCTCTAAAGGCTTCTTTCCTTTGAGATTTCTTCATTTGATTTTCATCTTCTTGTACTTCTTTATGAAGAGAGCCAACTCTTCATCGTCCACATCTTCATCTTCATAATCTGCATCATCAGAGTCAACATTAGATTTTAATACAATTGACTTTTTACCTTTTGATTCATTTTCCTCATTCAGTTTTTCAGTCTCATATGACTGAAGAGTTCCGATTAGCTCATTTACTGAAAGAGGCATGATCCTTTGAGTTTCTCAAATGGATGTTTTGATATTATCCCACTGTTTCGTCAGTCCTCTCAAGAGTTTGTTGACTTTCATAGCATCTGGGACAGGTTGTTCTTGATATGCAAGACCATTTATTATGTCAGTAAATCTGTCATACATATTAGCAATAGATTTTTCAGGCTCCATTCTAAAGGATTCATATTGGCCAAGTAGTAGATTGATTTGAGTTTCTTTGGCTCGATCTGTTCCTTCATAAGTGATGTAGAGAGTATCCCAGATATCCTTGACTGATTCACAAGAAGCAATTTTTTTTTTATATTCAATAGATGCTAAAGCACAATAAAGAGGTTATCAAAAAAAAAAAAGCACAATAAAGAGAATAAATTGTTTTGAAATCTAAAGCTTCTTCTTTTGAAATCTCAGTTTGAGATAATGGAGGATCTGCTGGCATGCTTCCTTCTGTCTTTTCTTTTGAGTCAGAAGTTTTTGGTCTAACTCCTCTGATAATGACACCCTATTGCATGTGATCAATCGACTTTATGAATGCTTTTATCTTATTTTTCCAAATGTTATATTCCTTGCCATCAAAATATGGTGGTATGTTGTTACTTTAACCTTCAATGAGACCTGAAGCACCAAGGCCAGACCAATATGATCCATCTTTTGAATCTTTTGGTAAAACCAAATGTTCTGGAAAATGCTCGTTCAAAGAAAAAGAGCAAAAGAAATTTTATAAGAAACCTTACAAAAGAAAATTTGATAAAAAATTTTCTAAGAATAAGGAAAATGAAAATTTTAATAAAAATAAAAAGCTGAAGAAAAACTCTAAAAATATTACTTGCTATAATTGTGATAAGAAAGGCCACACTTCTCGGTTTTGCAAAATTAGTAAAAAAATTAATGAGTTAGATTTAGATGAAGAAACTATAGATCAGCTCAATCAATTAATGATTGAAGATGACAGTAGTTCTTCTGATGAACCTAGTTTTGAAAAGGGTTTGCAGATTCGTGATTTAGAAACCTCTTCATCATCCACTTCAGAAAGTGAAAATGAAGATGCCACCAATTTTGAAATAAAAGTTTTGACAAAAGAAGAAGAAATTCTTTTACAAACTTTTGAAACAAAAATTAAATATTTGAATAATTTCCAAAACCCCAAGTCAGTTTCTAAATCTCCACTTCAAAATGACAATCCTTACAATATTTCTAATATACTGGGAAAAGCCAAAAAAGCAAACTTCAAACCGATTTCTATAAGTGATCATACTCATGAAATCAATAGACAAAAGCAAGAGATTCAAAATCTCAAAACTGCTCAGTTAATCATGCAAAAGGACATTTTGGATATTAAAATGAGGCATTCAAAAGGAAAACAGAAGGATGAAAACTCTGTTTCTCAAACTTCTTCTCCTCCTTATACAAATTTCCTTTTAATGCTTTCCGAGATAACCACCAGGAAATGAATCATCAATATTTCTATAAGAATCCAAAATAAAATTGTTTTGGAAACAATGGCTCTTTTTTATACAGGTGCAGACCTTAATTGTATAAAAGAAGGTTTTATACCTACTAAATATTATGAGAAAACTTCACAGGCCCTCAAGTCAGCATCCGGGGATAGATTAATTATAAATTATAAAATCCCTAAGGCCAAAATTATTAAAGAGCAAGTTTCTTTCAAAACTCCTTTTCTTCTTGTCAAAAATATTAAACAAAATGTTATTTTAGGATCACATTTTATCAATTTGTTTCAGCCTTTCAAAGTTTCTGAAAAAGGTATTGAAACCAAAACCCTAGGCAAGAGAATTTGCTTCGATTTCGTTTCAAAATCTCAAACCAGGAATTTGAATATCCTTCAAGAACATTCTATTTAAGAAATAAATTGTATGATTCAGGATAAAGAAAATCATCTCCAGTTTCTTAAAGATGACCTTGAATACAAACGAATAGATGATAATCTTTCCAAAGTAAATTTTCAGAAAAAGATTTCCTATCTCGAAAGCTAGATCAAAGATTCAATATGTTCCAATATTCCCAATGTTTTCTGGTCTTGTAAGTGTCACATAGTTGATCTACCTTATGAACCAGAATTTTCTGAAAAGGATATTCCTACTAAAGCTAGACCTTCTCAAATGAACCACGAAGTTCTCAATTTCTGTCAAAAGGAAATTCAGGAACTTCTTGAGAAGAAACTTATTAGAAAAAGCCAATCACCCTGGAGCTAATCAGCTTTCTATGTCAACAAAAATGCTGAACTAGAAAGAGGAGTTCCAAGATTGGTAATAAATTACAAACCTTTGAATAAATCTTTAAAATGGATAAGATATCCAATTCCAAACAAAAAGGATTTGTTGAATAGACTTTATAATGCAAAGGTCCTTTCGAAATTTGATATGAAATCAGGCTTTTGACAAATTCAAATTAGCGAAAAGGATAGATACAAAACAGTTTTTACTGTTCACTTTGGCCAATATAAATGGAATGTCATGCCTTTTAGATTAAAAAATACCACTTCTGAATTCTAAAGGATTATGAATGATATTTTTAATCATTGTTCTGATTACATTATAGTTTATATAAATGATGTTTTGATATTTTCTAAATCCATAGAAAAACATTTCAAACACATTAATCTTTTTATCAATACTGTAAAGAAAAATGGTTTAGTGGTCTCCCCTACTAAAATATCTCTGTTCAAAACCAAAATCCGCTTTCTAGGACATTATATTCATCAAGGTACTATCATACCCATAGAAAGATCAATAGTTTTTTCTGAAAAATTTCCTGATGAAATCAGAGACAAAAATCAATTGCAAAGATTTCTCGAAAGTTTGAATTATATTATTGAATTCTTTCCTCGCATAAATATAATTTGCAAACCACTCCATCAGAGGCTCAAAAAAGATCCTCCTCCATGGACCCAAGTACATACTACTATTGTACGACAAATCAAATGTACGGTCAAGGAAATTCCTTACTTATATCTTGCTGACCCGTCTACTTTCAAAATTAATGAAAAAGATGCTTCTGATATTGGTTATGGGGTTATACTTAAGCAATCAAAGGACAATAAAGAACAAATTGTTCAATTTGTCTCCAAACATTGGAATGATTGCCAAAAGAATTACTCCACTATCAAAAAAGAAATCCTTACTATTGTACTTTTTATTTCTAAATTTCAAGGAGACCTTTTGAATCAAAAATCCTTACTATGAATTGATTGCAAGTCTGCAAAAGATGTTTTGCAGAAAAGTGTTCAAAATATTGCTTCCAAACAGATTTTTGCCAGATGGCAGACCATTTTATCTGTCTTTGATTTTAATATAGAATTTATAAATGGTTCTTCAAATTCTCTTCCATACTTTCTTACAAGAGAATTTTTACAGGGAAAATGCCTTACAAACCTCCCAACAAGCCTACCAAAAGAGACAAAGGCAAAGAACCTGCTAATCCATCTGCAGAACAAAAACCATTTGGGAAAATGACCAATATCAGGAGTTGGCTCCAAGCCGCTCAAAACCGATTGAATATTACCACCATTTCTAACCAGGCTAAACAAGAGCTAAGCACACCTTTTGATATTTCTAAGGTATCTTACGAAGAAGCTTTACAACTTCTTCAACAAGCTTTCAATAGTCGACTACAGCCTTCCATGGAGATAGTAAGCCCTGATCCTTCTCCCATAGCCACTCAAAAGGCAAAGGGAAAAACAATTTCTAGTGAAGTGGTCATCAGTCAACTCAGACAACCCCTCAAACAAACAAATTTTTCCATAAAACCATTTTTCAAAATATATGCAATGTTGAAAATGGTTTTTATAATGAAGATCCATATTTTTTGCCAGAAACATGTTTTCTGAAAAATTCTTTTATACTCCACATAATATTTATATGACAAAAGAATTTTATGAGAAAATCCTTAAAGAAACAAAATCTGTTACTTTCAGTCATTTCTCTGATAAAGGCCACATAAATTACTCCACGGTCAAAATTCACAGGGTCATTCACCCTTCTCAATGGAAACCTAATCCATTAGATTTGAAAAAATTCAATAAGACAAAATCTCTTCCATATAGATTGTCCTTTTCATATTTTGACTATAAGCAAGCCTGGTGGAACACTTTTTGGAGACAGAATGCCAATAACTCTCATACCTGGCTATTCTTCTTCGAAAACTTTAATATCAAACAAACACCATATTGGTTCATTCAATGGTGGGAACATCTTGGACCCACCGAAGAAATCCTCCACCCAAAGATCCAACCTAGCTATGAAATTTTCCTCACCAAATTCATCTCCCTTCCATTCGAGAAAAATTTTCCCAAACTTTTGCTATTTTTCTATTACTTAGGAATATCTTGGGTTCTAAGCTGGCATTTTGATTACCGCAAATCAAATGACAATAGTATCCTCATCTTAATAAGGAGATACAAAGACAAATGGTGGAATGGATTTAAATTTTTTAATATAGTTTTTGAGCAAGCCGTTCAACAATGGCTTACTTCCAGAGGGTTAGAACCTATAAAATCTGATGACATAACTCTGTTTCTACATGATAAGGATTTGTGTTATCAAAGTTAGCATCTGCTAAATCCCACCAACAATTAGCAAGAATGCTGAAACAGGCCCTATCCCAAATTGAAGAATCCAGTTCTTCTCACTCCCATCATAGTAGACATACCAATAAGGATGACTGCTATAGCATCCCAAGAATAGCTCCCATTCTAGGAAATTGGGCAAGTGTGAAGGATGAAGAAGAAGACGAAGAGCCTGAACCAATGGAGGATCTCTCCAGATTTTCATAAAGAAAGACCACACCGAAAGGCCCATGTCTTTTTGAATAATTTGTCATAATTTATAAGCCGAAAGGAGTTTGACAAATCCTTTCTTTTCAAAACCCTTTCATAAGTATGTCTGACCACAGTTCACTGTAAATACTATGCACTTACCACTATTTGCTACAGTACTACCTGTGAACTATTTTCTACAAGAACGTAGCATGCTTCTATAATCAGACCTCACCCTTTTGAAAACATACCTTCAGAACTCTCCACACATTCCATATTTCTCTCAATCCTCCCTAGTTTCTTCATATCTCGAATCCCTCCTAGAAGGAATAAGAGATCATTTATCTCAAAACTTTCCATAACCCTTTCATAACCAGTAAGTTCCAACACTTCATGGATCCCCAATTTGCCTTATATTCCAGATCTTATTCATGATCTGAGAATATCAAGGTGTTTTATATACTAGCACTTGTATTTTAATACCTGTATTTCAATTGTAATCTTTCAACGTCGATGATGTAATCTTCCATATTGTCTGAATAATAGTAGTCTCTTTTTAATCTCTTGTATCCACATTTACATACCTCACAAATGGCAGGTCGAACCGCCTGTGGATGGTCTGTACTTTAATTTAGAGTAATCATTTGCATCTGTTAAATATCCTCATTTCTTCTTACCGTTTTGGCCTTCTATTTTGCATACCACTTATATAGCTGGTTTAGAAGTTCTAGTAATTCTCCTTCTTGTATTATATATTGTTTATGGTTTCTTTATTATTTATAATGTCCGTGCTTTTATTTAATTTTATTTATTTAATAATTTTATGTATAGAAATCTACAATTTCATATTAGAATATATCTTTTCTGTAGCTATTGTAACATCCCGAAATTCGGCCCACTTTCGTTATCAATGAAATTGATATCTTTTCTCATTGTGTTTCAGTAAGTCTCACCCAGATCCAATCAATCCCGGGATACTGACCGATAGGGAAAGGCTAACTAGGAAAAACGGTACGTGGACCCAAAAACTCGACTGCGAATTGAGTTCGATTCCGAGATACGACAAGAGAATATTTTGTGCCAAGTGGGCCGGTCTAAGGAAAGTGACGGATTGAGTTCGACCGACGATGCGCGATCGGATAGCGGGCGATTCCGCACGACTGAGAACGCACACGGTGAATGATCCCAAACTTCTTTTGAACGACCGCGACCCTCGGGACTAACGATAGATCCTCGTGTTCTTTGGAAAATCATCATCGTCACAACTCGAGTACCCTAGGTCGATACGCGTAACCCATAAACAGCCGCCTATTAGTGAGAGACGCTAAAACTGCAAATTGAGTTAAATTGATCGTAGAATTGAGTACGGACTTCGGTGTCGAATTTCGTGGGCGTATACGATTATTTTGCAAGGACGATATCATTTTTATGTGGCCACTCATATATGGGTTCAATGGAGTCGAAATTTGGAAATTTGACCCGGGACCGGAAAATTATGATTTTATCCCTAGGCCAAATTATGGAGTTCCGAATTTTAAAATTAATTGGAGGGTATTTGGGGTTTAAATTATGGTCTAATCAACCCCAATAATTCATATTGCCATGGACAAAATTGCCCCTCCACCATTGAACTTGGATCAATCTCAATCCTTGATTTAGGGACAAGATTGGCATTTTAGATAGTTGGTCAACTACCCCCACTATCACACACTCTCTATACCCCCCCCTTTGACTCTCTCTCTCCCTACTTTTCCACTCACTCAGCCGGCCATCCCCTCCCCCACGACAGCTTCATCTTCTTCTTTGTTCCTTCTTGTTTGGCCATGAAGAGCCAAGCTCGCTAGAGGAGCCGCCACCGCTCGCCGGAATCCGCCGGCCATGCGCCGCCACGACCACCTTGTTCCACCATCCAGCTGTCCCTCTCTCTCTTCCCTCAGCCTCGCGACCAGCTTCCTTTCCCCTTTTCGCCACATTGGATCGCCGCCGTGAGTCGCCGCCGCATACACCGACGAGAAGATCACCGTCGCCGCCGCTGCACCGCCACTGTCCAACCACCGTCACTGCTTGTTCAACCTTGATTAAAGATTGGGATTTCAAGTGAGTTTGTCCCTAAACCCTAGTTAAGCTAGATTGCATTTCTAGATGGTTTTAGGGGTTAAATTAGGGTATTTTATAGGTTAAATGGTGGAGGTTGTTAGGGGCTGTTATGGTGGCTGAATCAAGGGCCTAGGGTGATCATTTGATTGAGGTTTAGTGGCTCGTATTGTGCTGTGCATTGACTGGAAGCATGGGATCGAGCAGGCCCGAGTTCGATCAAATTCGGGTTTAAACGCGGAATGTTGTGTGCATCCGAGATGACGCTCATGGTGGCTGATTTTGTGGCGCATTTGGTGACCGAGAGTGATGATTTAATTGAGGTTTAGTGGACTGTGGAGTGCCGTGATGAGGCGGAGCATAGGCGCCTTGATTTGGGCGAAATTGCGGTTTTGGCGAAGGAAAAATTGAGGACCGAGTGGGGGCTGTTCTTGCGGCTATTTCGCGGCTTGGTTTGGAGATTTTAGTTGAAACTTGGAGGCTTAGAATAGGCTGTGTAGTGGCTGGACAGATCGGGTTGGAATGGCACAAGTTTTGAGTAAGTTCGGGTTCAATTGTGGATTTTAGTGCGTGTTAATGCCGGCCCTCGTGGTGGCTGGTTTTATGGTGATCTAATGGACTAATATGGTGATTCAAAGGTGGATAAGTGGCCTAAAGAGGGCTGTATGGTGGCTGTACATTAAGGAGTTAATGGAGCCTTGTTCAGTTAATGTGCGATTTTTGTGTGAAATGCTAAGTATGCCTTGATTTGCTTATGTAGTGGCTGAATTGTGCACAATTTATGATTGATTATGTGATGCCATGCTGTGTGCTTAGTGTGGCCAAATGATGAGATGCTTGGTGGGCCTTAAGCATGTGTAAATTCTATCGACTCAATAGTGCGATTTTGTGAATCAATTAAGTACCATGGTTATTTTGAGTGAATTGCATAAGTGAATACATTATGACACTAATTGAGCATGTTGAGATATTTATTAAGTGTGTAGTCTGAAGTTGAATGTTCAATGTAGAAGTCTGGGTGCCCGAATGTGATTGTTATGGCCATGAGCATATATATACCAAGCATTGGTATAACACGTGCATCTTGTGAGTGTACACGAGTGACATGAGCGTGTGATCACTTAATAGCCATGATGCGTTTTATGCGGGGTTCAGATAATAACTTGTAAGTGAATGTGTGATCACATGAGACCCTGATGCGTATTACGCAGGGTAGTGAACCCTCATGATGCGCTTTACGCGGGATGATACCCGGATTACCGGAAGATGACCAACCTAATACGTTTTACGTGGGTTGAGTGTCATGAGCCTAATGCGTTTTACGCAAGCCGGAGATCAATCTCAATATAATAAACCTGATGCGTTTTACGCGGGTTGATGAAATTGGAAATTGCAAGTGTGCAAGAGTGCAAGTGTGCGATGTGCATCAATAACGCATGAAATTGAGTGTGAGCATAAGCATATGCATTTTGTGCGTCACGACTGATCATTATGCGCATATGTGACGTGACTGGATTTTATGGCATTATTGTAGTTGTGGATAATGTGCCTAACCTGTAGGGTCGTATATCACTAGATTTAGGCACGAGGGCCTAAGTCACTTAGTTTGATCTGTGTGCTGTTGGTGTTCGTCAGGAGGTGCATGTTAGCCTAGCTTAAGTTTAGGGAACCTACTCGCTGAGATTTATTCTCACGGTTGTTTAAACCAAACTTTTCAAACCCCCAGCCTTGAGAATGGCAGGTGTATCGATACGTTTCGGGAGGAGCCCCAGCTAAATGTAGTGCTTGACCGCAGAGTCACGTACCCCCTTTTGATGTTGGTGGCCGTTGAATTGTTTTTTATTTTTTGAACGTGGGCTGTATATGAATATTGTATATATTTCCCGATGTCGATGAAAGTGTATATTTGTTCATGTTGGTTGTTGCGTGGCTATTCTTGGTTATGTGTTTTAAATTTGTTCGGGTAGTGTATTACTTCCGCGTGTGCTTTAATCTCTATGTTGGGCGTTGGGTCGGCAACGAGTCCTGAAACGTCGCATTCGAATCAACCTTTGTGAGGGATGTGATGTATCGTAGGGTGCGGGGCGTGACGGCTATATCTTTTTAATAGAAATATATTTGAAGTCCTTTATAAATTTAATCAATATATTAAATATCTTGAATATTTAGAAAGAAGATTAAAAATTACATACATCTTTGTTATTATTTTCTTTCTTTTATATATATAGACAGTGTCCCTGTTGTGCAGTATGCAAAGTAATAGAAGAGGGATAGAAAAACTGCACACAAGTTTATAGTGGTTCGGCTTTTGATAAGCCTACGTCCACTCTTCCACGCTGACAGCTTACTGGCTGGATTTCACTATGTAATCAAGAGGTAATACAAATTCTGAGTGGCAGCACTCTTGTATATGATAGGACTCTCTATTTCACACAATCACTCTTACAAAATGTCCCTCAAGATCTTAATATTTGGCACAAGAAAGACAAGAGAAAAAATCAGAATATGCTCAGACTTTGGACTTGTTGATTTTCGATTTCATTCTATACTTTTTACTCCTCGTTGAACTCCTTTTATACTCCTACACTACCAAACTAGTAGTTGAACAGTCTTCAGAGGATCATCTTCCAATATCCACCCTTGGATAGATTTGTATAAAATGGATTGAATAGTCATTGGTTGACAAAATCTGAATCCCGCTTATTCCGGTTGCCCATACAATCAGAATCTTAGTTTCTATAAATAAAGATTTATCAGTTGTAATGCATACTTGTTGTAGTATTTGATTGTCAATCAATTACAGCATTAGATTGAAACAATCAAAACTTTCCTTCTGTGAAATCCATACCAGATCACTAACTGTTAAGTTTCGTTCTGAATAAGTTTTGCTTCTGTGTCTGCGTCTACATAACTTCTACGTCTGCGTCTGCTTAACTTGTGCGTCTGCGTCTGCATAACTTGTGCGTCTGCATCTGCTTCAAAACTTAGATGAGTGTGGGTCTTCGGTAATATCTAAATACTTCAGTGTTTGAATAATTTTCACAATAAAGTCTAAAGATCATAAGTCTGAATCTGAACTTTTAGTTCTGATATTTCCTTCTGAACTTTCAGAATATATTAACCTGGCAAGAAATGTATGTCAGATTTACAAGTTACACAATGAGAGTTTTGTCAACTTCAAAATTCACTTTGAGTTTTCCTCAGCAAATAAGGAATGTAAAATTTTCTTTTCCACAGAGAGTGTGTGTGTGTGTTTTAAGAGGTTGTCAAATCATTTTTGCTAGTATTAGATTGCCACAGATCTTATTTTTGTCCCTATAATGGGCAAGCAAGCCCTTGCAAATCAAAATTTGGCCACATAAAACATTTACTCTGCCTCGAGTTCAATGTTCTTGGTCAAATTTACTTGATACTAAAAAGCTATCTTGTTACATTCCCATTTAATGGTAAGCCATATGTTTCATCGCCTGGATTCCCAATTTGGGTGGCGCTTTAACTTCTAAGATAACTTTCTTGTTTTGACGGTGGACACATAGGCAAGCCAAGTATATACAAAATATAACTTTCTCGAGGGATCACTTCATTTTTAGATCAATTTATTGCACAGAGTACCATTGATCATAGTGGGTAAGCGACTTGAAACCGCTTAGATTTCGGAACATCAGAGAAAGAAAATTCAAAAGAGAAAGTCGAAAACTCTCAAATCACTGATCTACGAATAGAATGACTTTGTTAATTTTGACTTTGATAAAGCTTGATTTCCATTTACACCGCAACGTTGTCGTACATCCTTTGTTATTTTTAATACAAGCATATCGTTGCACGGACAACATTGCTTCTTATTTCCGTCGCGAACACTCCCTATCGCATCGAAGTTTGAAACTGATATTGTCTGCTACATTCCGCGCGTCGGCAGAGATTCCGAGCAGGCCCCGTTGAGCAAAACCGGTGCAGTACAAGCCATTTTCTCCTTTCCATTGGCGCAGGACCTTGGTCATGCCGTCTTTGTTGAAGAGGTCATCTCCACCCTAATTAAGTTACCATAAACATGAAGATTCAACGGGAAAAGTTGCAAATGTAGATAAAGCAATCACCATTAAGTGGCTTAACCAAAAAAAGATAAATATAAAGAAAATGTACCTGGAGCCATTTCCGCACAGTGCTTTTGTAGCCGGTGGCAAAGACTATGGCCTCAAATAGACTGGTAGTGCCATTTACAAATGTGACCAGCTTCCCGTCAATGCTTTTGATGGAGGGGAAAACCTACACCATTTGCTTTGTTATAACTTGAGAAGGTTTAACATGCTTTTGATTAAGTTTTAAACTCAATTTCAAAGAAAACAAGCCTATAATTCCTTGATTTACCCTGATTTCTCCCTTCTTGATCCTCTTCAATGCCCCGACGTCGATGGTGGGGGATCGTCCGGTCACTGCTTTCAGATAGAACGGACCTTTTTCCGGCATCTGAAGGCCGTACTTGAAGAAGTCGCCATATTTTAGATTGCTGAGTTGTGTCACGAAGTTGTCAACTATTCGGCATGGGAGAAATTTTAACAAGACCATACCAAGAAACACCATTTCCTTGGTAACAACATGTACCTGCAAATCCTCGTCATTAGGCTAGTAAGCTCATGAAAAAACTAAGCCGTTATCTATAGCTATCAAAGAGAAATAAGGTCTTCATTTGCTCTCTATATTTTATGTCCATTAAGTCGTTTGCCAATTCGAATGTCTCTGGTTTGTTGCAAGAGATTCCCCCTGTCAACTCACGACTGAATTTCCTCAAAAAGATGAAGAATTATGTAAGTTCCATCCCCTACTAAAGAAGGAAATATGCATGAATGATAGAAAGAGTTTGCATACGGGACTTCGAGCAACGATGGAAGTGTTGGCACCATAGCTCCACAGATCATAGGCAATCTCCATTCCTGAGTTCCCACAACCCACCACCAACACGTTTTTCCCTCTGAATTCCCTCCCATTCCAGTACTCACTCGAGTGCATCGCCGCCCCGCCAAAGCTGTCTAAGCCGTCAACCTCCGGTATCACACCCTCGCTGTTCTGCCCGCTCGCCACCACCAAGAACTCCGCGACGTAGACCTCGTCCTCACCCGAGCCCATGTTTCTTGCCACGATCTACCACTTGCCGATTCGATCGTCATACAATGCGCTCTCGACAGACCGTCGACAGTACAGCTTTATCTCGAAACGCAACTAGTAGTTGTCTAGGTATTCGATGATTTGGTCCCTAGGGACAAAGTTGGGGGAATTGGAGAGGAAGGGCATGTGGGGGAGCTCACAGAATTGCTTGGCCAGGTGGAGCTTCAATCGATCGTACGACCTCTTTCTCCAAAGAGAGGCAGAGCAATCCTCTCTCTCAAGCACGATGTTGGCGATGCCGAGGCGGTTCAGGCATGCCGCTGTCGCGAGGCCCGAAGGGCCCGCGCCAACAATGGCCACCACAACCTCTTTCTCGTTGGCCTTGTCCATGGATGATTTGGTTCTTTGATTCAACTGCGACAGCGTTTTCAGGGATGTGGTTTTCGTAGATACAAGCTGGTGTGCTTTTTGTAGAGAGAGAGCACACTGAGCTCGGGCGTGAATCCGTCATAATAAATTGGATTGGACCTCATATGGAAAGTTCATGGGAGTTTAAATTTGCAGGTTCAAAGTAGTAAGAAAATCGAGAATCTTACTCAAACTAGCCATGAATCCACATCACCCTTTGTAATTACCTTGGATTCTTTGTTATCATATGTACTTGATCTAACTACCGAGTCATCTAAAATTCGCATTGGCATCTTTTACTGGATAAGTCTTTGAACTGGAGTTACATTTGTTTTTATTTCTGTATGCGTAGATTTAAGAATTTCAGGCAAGAAATTGAATAGGCGGATAAAGTTTGCCCACTTAAGTAAAAGCGCATAAGCGAAATTCATCTTTTACAGTAACTTTTCTTAATTAATTTCGCATGGGTTGTCATTTCTTTGTAATTGGATAAAATAGAAGGAAATTGCATGAAAGAAAGAAATCATTTGATGACTTATTATAGAAAAAAACATAATATAGGGATAAGGATTGAATGTATATTTTTCCTATTGATTTATCTCTTCAAAAAAATTTCCTTATTCAGGCCTCTATTACACGCATTGATCCATGTACACTGGACAAAACATCTTTGAACAGGCACAAAGAGTCGTATGAAGTTTAATAAGACATTTCGATGAGAAAACGATTGTCTATGAAATTATAATAACTAGGAAAAGTGATAATCCTGATTCTTTCCGTATCTTTCTATCATGGAAAACTGGTCGTTTCACCGTAAATGGGAATTTTACCTGCACGATGAAAAACATTTCGCCAAAAGTTTGATTTTTTTTTTTTTTTGGTTTTTTATGGAAATGGGTTCGGTGATGATCTTGGATAGGAAATGGCTTGGCTTATAAAGTAAAGATAAAATGCAAACGCTAAAAGGTAAAAGTATTGGAAATGGTCAATGTGCATGAAGATGAAAATATAGATTACTAATAAAAAGGGCATGTGTACTAGAAGTCTTAAAACTTATCATAATAATGCAACTGAGTCTTAAAACTTTTAAATAGTGCAATCAAGTTCTTAAACTTGTTAAGGTGTAATCGAGTTCCTCCGTCAACTCCATCAATTAAACCAATGAAAAATATTGACATGACTCTTTATTACTTTCTCAAGAAACATGGAGCTTCTATGGTGTCTACTTAATGCCAATAAAACTACAAAAAAAGTTATAAACCTATTTTATCGATATCAATTCAGTGCTAAATTTTTCAATTGAGAGAATAACACTAGAAGTGTTAAAAATTGTGCACAATGCTCACTTTAGTTCCAAAAATTTTCGCTGATCATTTAAATATCAAATTGGAGAAAAAATAATCACTTAAATGGTAACGACGAGATATTCCGGCCAAATTGATTACGTGGCTTTTTTAATTAAAAAATATGAAGTGGTCTATTTTTTTAACAACTAAGTCCATGTGGAGTACAAAAAAAACGTTGGATTTTCGACCTCTGGGGCTCATTGAAAAGAGACGACATCGCTTAGCCTCTGGCCAAAACTACCTCACACCAAGCAAATCAAAATTGGGGTTTCGAGTTCCTGTTCCTGCACAACACTACAAATTCCTCCTTGCTCGCTCGCCCTTGCTCCCCGTCGCTCACTAGCATCGTCGCTCACTCAGGTTTATCAACTTCTCTCCCTTGCTCAATTGACTGGAAAAATTAGGGCTATGAGGGCAATATAAGGGCTCCAAAGGCAAAATTAGGGCTCGGAGGGAGGGAAAAGGGTTCTTGGTAATGTCATGCGGATGACGGTAGTAGGGATTGCAAGATTAAGCTGGTAATTTTGGGGCAAACCGAAATAGGGAGCGAATTTGGGTTCAATGACCGGTTAGGGTTTGAAATTAGGGGATTCTCTTTCAATTTGGGGATTTAGGGTTCTTATTTAAGGGAAAGGTACTAGACGGTGTCGTTTTAGGGTTTGGATGCTGATTAGACTCTTCGGTGAGCCACATTAGCTTAAGAAACTAATAAAAAAAAAGCTATATTAGATTTCTTGTCAAACAGATCGGAGTTGACACTGAAATAAGCGTTTTAAAAAAAATTTGGTACTTAAGTGATTCAAAAGAAACTTTTGACCTTAATGTAAGCGTCGTACTCAACTTTTTGCTGTTCTAATGTCCTTCTCCCCTTTTCAATTGAACTAATTTTGTCCTAAATATTTTTATATTGATACCAATTCAGTTCACTCGGCTAATTTAGGCTAGAAATTACTAACATGGATATCAGCTGTCTTACTTGGTACAGTCGGCGTTGACATGGACATTTTTTTAATTTTTAAATACTTTTTTATTGATTTTTTTCCCTTTCCTTTTTTCTTCTCTTTTACTTTTTTTTTTCTTTCTTCCTTAGTACCCTCCACCGGTCGCCCTAGCGATGGCGGCGAGGCCCCTTGCAAGATTTGGCAAGGGGACCCTCGCCCAACCCCTCATCTACCGCGACTCAACGAGGGCTGGTTCTCAGCCCCCAAAGTGAAATCCTTCGTTTTAGGGTTCGTTGAATGAGGCTCCCTCGCTCCTCCGGGATCTGATGTGAAGCTTGTGATTTCATGGACAATCCTTAAACACCATTAACCATGACTCTCTCTCTCTCTCTCTCTCTCTCTCTCTCTCTGTAATGTGTGTGCTTCATTCTCTCGCCTGCTTGAGAATCTGCTTCTTCTTCTTCTTTGGCTTCTTGTTGTTGTTCCTCATTTTTTCTTATGATCTAAAATCCCCCACCCCACCGCGGTCACCAGGGGCCTCCCCGGCCCTTGGCGAGGGCTAGGTGGCCGCCCTGCACTAGATCTAATAAGGGCATTTCGGCCATCACTCTCGCCGGCGACCTTCGTTGACTAGCAAAAAGTAATAAGAAAAAAATGAAAAAAGAGAGGAAAAAAAAGAAAAGAAAATAAGAAAAGAAGGAAAAAGAAAAGAAAAAAGAACAAAAAATGTTCAAAAAAATATTTAAAAGTTAAAATATGCTTACATCAACATCAATTGTGCTATATAAGACGGCCGATGTCCGCGTCAGCAATTTCCGATCTAAATTGGTCGAACGGTCTAAATTGATACTAATGTATAAATGTTTAGTACTAAATTGGTTTGATTAAAAAGTTTATGATTTTTTTTTGTTTACTTTTCCCACTTAATACCACATCTGAAAAAAAATAAAAAATAATAGATTAAAAAAATGAAAAAGCTGCTGGCTATTATCTTCCCTCCCCACCCGGCTTGAGCTCTTCCGACCACCACCTTGTTCAAATACTCAACCTACATTGAATATTTGGTCTCCGGTGACTATGCAGCCTGCGGTGGCGGCACCTGTGGCGGGAGGGCGGTAGAACGAGAAGTTCTTGGCGGCGTTTGCCTGGAGGAGTGTGGAGTAGTGTAGGGAGGAGTGGAAATTAGTGTCTTCGCTGAGCAACCCCACCATCAAAGCCTGTTGATGGAACTCATGTATTCTTTCTTAAATATAAAGAAGACATTTTTTTTCAAATTAATAAGTTATTTTTTAATAAACAAAAAGTCTTTTCAGCATTTCCGTTAGTTAATTTTAAAGAAATGACTTGATTGCACAAATTTGACATATTTTAGGACTTTTTTGCACTATTTAAAAATTTTAAAACTTGATTGTACTTTTGCAATAAGTTTTAGGACTTCTAGTTTGCTTATCCTTAAAATATAACACCTTTTTTTTTCCGGTGAACACATCCCTTGATCGATAGTTGTTTCAAGAAAACAAAACCAATGGATTATATTATCTTATATGAACTCTTTCATTGTTTTCGGAGTGATATTTTTATAGGATGTTGCCTCAACGCATTTCATAAAATAATTGGTTGCAACCCAAATAAAACTATGCCTCTTGGTCGATGGATGATATATTTTACCGACAATGTCAATATTCCAACATCTAAATGGTCGTGGTTGAACAATGAGATTTGTATCGATGTCGAAACATGCTAAATTCAGTCCATTTACTTGACATGACTTAATTCTTTTGCGTAATTAATACAGTCTTCAGTTATTATAGGCCAAAAATAGCCATGCAGATGCAATTACTTCATCTTTATTCCAACCTCAAGTGTGCCACAGATTCCTTCGTGCAATTCTACCATGGTCAACATTGATTCATGCTTGCTTAAGCATTTTCAACGAGGAATAAGTGCACTGAAAGTTCTAAAATTTGTTATAAAACTGCAATTGAGTCTTAAAGTTTACAAAAATTACAATCAAGTTCTAAAAATTTATCAAATTTGTGCAATCAAGTTTTTTAATTAACTCTGTCCAACTTAACTGATGGAAAATACTGACATGGCTTTTCATTTATTTATTATTTTCTCTATCCTATTTGGCGGTGACGTCGTTTTGTTCCAAATCTAATTTTTAATATAATTTTTATTTAAGCTAAATTAAAAATAAGCTAAATTTATATGAGAGAGAGAGAGAGAGATTTTTAAAAAATCAAGCTGCGAGGGTTGCTGCCCACACCATCACCGGGAAGGGCCGGGGCCCAGCCATCCCCCATCCTCGCTGACTCTTCCAAGCGACGATGGGGGTGGTGGCGACGAGGGCTATCGAAACTTTCTCTCTCTCTCTCTCTCTCTCTCTTTATTTAGCTTATGTTTTAATTTAATTTAAATAAAACTTGTATCAAAATACACATTTGAATCAAAACTACGTCGTTGAAGTCTTATGTTTCATGTTTTAACTATGTTATCGTCACGTAAGGAAGAGAAAATATTAAAAAAAATCAAGGTTAGCATTTTTCTTTAGCTAAGTTGGACAGAATTAACAAAATTGCTCGATTGCACCAACTCTTTCAAGCCTATCGAGGGTCATTGGCCAACTCTTGCCGGTCACAGGCAAGCATTGACCAAACCTTGCCGGCCACTAGGAGAGGGACGGCTGGACTTGGTAGAAAAGAGGAAAAGAAAGAAAGAAAAAGAAAAATGAAAACCAACAAGGAGATTGATTCTTACTCTTCTCAAAGAAAAAAATAAAAATACAATTATACAAAAAATAAAATATTTTTTAATAATAATTATAAAATTTGTCTACGTCACTGTCGATCATCTTACATGACACTACTAGCATTCACATATGCAATTTTCGGCTAAAATTGGTCGGATGGCTTCGATTGGCAAGCGTGAAAATGTTTAGTACTCAATTGGCAAAACTGAAATGTTTAGAAATGAATTGGCTAAAGTGTTGTAATAGGTTTAGAACTTTTTGGATAATTTTCCTAATTTTAAAGCTTTCATTGCACTTTATCCCTTTTAATAATAATCCCTGACAATCCAGTTATACAGTTCGTCTCCATGCAAAGCATATTTAAATATTTGTCTTTTAAATTTTTTGTACCTTGGACTATTGGGCTCTTTTAAGCAACCAACAAACGGCTTCCTCCGATAATTTTGATCCTTAGCCAAATTAGTGTCAACCATCATAACTTGATGTTCAATTGATGGCAGATCTTTTGTTTCTGTGATTATTATTTAGGCAAATCCTTTGATGTTTTGTATCCATATGTCATTTAAGCTAACTGATTGGCTACCGAGTTTTCACGTCTTTCAATATGGATTAGAAAAAAAAATCAAGGAACTTATGAAGCAATTTTTTTGAGCTAAGGCATAATATCCAATAATGTTGTCATTTAAACAGTAATATTCTCATTTTATCTGTTCAATAATCAATTGGGAATCTCCCATCACTTTGATAAATTGGGTGTTTGAATTGGCTAAAATTTAGAAACCGACGATAAATGCTCCAAAGGACAATATGTACCAGGGATGATCAGTTCCAGAACGAGTCTGTTCTAGACTTAGAACTTAAAACCCACCTTGTTATAATTAGTTTTTAGTTTTTGGAACCCGGAACCTACCATGTTTACCTTTAACTCTGTTTTGAAACCTACCATATTTTTTCGGTCTGGTTCCGAAGTCTACTCGAGAACCTTTTTTTTTTTTGTTCCTTTTTTTGGTTTCATTTTTTCCAGGTAGCAAATGGGAAAACTTATAACTCAAATCAAAGGTTAAAAATTTGATTGTGCAAACAATCTTAAGTATTCATACAAAAGCATATTATCTTAGTCCCAATAATTTAATGGACGTGACAAAATAACATAGGATTTAATTGGATATGTAGTTTCTTTGTTACAGAACAAAAATTTTAAGAAGAAGGAAATTACTCCATATAATGCTCACAAGTCCGTGAGTTAGAATATCCACAAATAATGATCACCTCCCTCATCATTCCTCATATAATGCTTTGTATTTTAGCCATATAAAATTGTAAGTGGACCTTCATATAAAACTGATTCTAAAATCGATCCGATTCCCGAGGGGGTTTTACTTGGAACTAGAAATTAGATCGGTTCTCCCAAAAAATGAAACTGATTCCTAGACCTATTTTTCGAGTGGGATGGTTCGGCTTCAGAGTAACTCGGTCTGGTTACACACCCCTATTACGTGCCACGTTTTGCTGTCCTAATTAGTAGATTTTCCTTGTAACTTGACTCAGAATGTCAATCTAAGTGCTATACACAGGAATGAATATCCGAAGCTTGTTTCTTTCATAAGTTATCTTCACTTCTCTATTGGTTGTTAATTTTTGTGATTGGAAAAGACAAATAGTTGCATTAAAAAAGCAATCATATGACGACTTATTACGGAAAAGACATAATATAATCCTAAATAAGGTCTCTCTTAAACACCTCATCCTTGAACAAGCCCTGTTGACACCTATAATTGATTAGGTTGTCGACAACCGAAATAGGTAAAATAATAAACGTCAAAGGATGATGTAGCCTGTACGAGATGGTTCATAGCTAGCAAACACTAGGAGATACCAGCAAGAAATTTGAAATTAAGAGAGCTTGAGAGCAACCACCAAAGTTGTTGACGAAAATTGTCATCGAGCGACCACAGGTGTCAAGCCAGGAAGAGCTTGACGACGGTTCTTGCTTCAAGAGGATAGGTGTCAAGCCAAGAGGAACTTGACGACAATTATCATCCTGGAAAAAACAGATGTCAAGCTAGGAAGAGCTCGACGACAATTCCTACCTCGGGAGGACAGATGTCAAGTCAGGAAATAGCTCGACAACAGTTCCTGCTTTGAGAGGACATGTGTCAAGCCAGGAGGAACTCAACGATGGTTATCATCCCGAGAAAGATAGGTGTCAAGTTAGGAAGAGCTCAACGACGATTCTTGCTTCGAGAGGACAGGTGTTAAGCTAAAAAGAACTCGACGATAGTTATTATCCTGGAAAGGACAAGTATTAAGACAATATGAGCTTGATGACGGTTACTGTCACGTGAAGGACATGTGTCAAGACAATACGAGCTTGATGATGGTTACTACCTTGAGAAGGACAGGTGTCAAGACAATATAAGCTCGATAATGATTATTGCTTCAAGGAAGACATGTGTTAGATGGGATGAACTTTATGGCAGTTATCACTCCGGACAAACGATAAGATCGATGGCAATTGACGGACATGTGTCATTAGATGGATGGTGAAGATGAGATCAACAGCAGTCATCGAACGCGGTACCAAAGGCGGTTACCAAGCTCATATCATAAATAGTACTCGGCTGCCAGAAGAAATCCCTTTGTGCATACAAACCAAAATGCTGTCTTTTTATCTTTACTTTTCAGTATCGCACTTTATCTTTCCGTAGCCATAGCTATTCACTTTCTAAGTCAGAAGCTTTGTAATATCATATCGATGAACTCCGAACGCCGCCAGTCATTAGACGGACTCATCTGAGTTGTTTATGAATATAAGTCGAGCGTCGTCATTGTACGAAATTTGAGTTGTTAATCAAGACAATCGAACTCTTTGTTCACGCTTGGATAACTCATGTCTAGAATTAGACCTAGAACCCGGTCTCCTCTCAATAAAAAACTGAAGAACGACTTTCAGTGAATTATATTTTGCTGTGGGAACATTTCCGGTGAAACAGGCCCAAAATGTCATATGAAGCTTGATAAAACTTTTCAATGGGAAAATGATGTATCACGTAAATTTTAATGTCAATAAGGGTAATATAATCCTAATTCTTTAGTGCTAATTATCCCGCATTTTTCTATAGTGGACAACATGAGACTTGGAATAATTCACCAATTTCCTTCGTCTATCTTTTATTTTTCAGCGGAACCCTTGGCTGCCCGCCACTATAAAGGCATCGCCTCTTTATTGTCAACTCGACGGTCGCCCCCGAAAAGATTGGTTCGGACATTAGTGCGACGGTTACCTGGAAGATGGCGGTACGTATCAAGGACACGACCACGATTAACCGACCATCTTCATAATCGACAATTCAAGACCTAATCGATCCATTCGGACACCAAGTCGATCAAGAGGAAATTTTGCCTTTTGGGTTTAAATATGGATTGGCAGTTGTCATGAGTTCATAAATAGGTGGTCACCCCATCTGTCTGTCCAGCATCTTCGTCTAAATTTACTTCTTTCTAATTGTTGATTTTCCATGATAAAGATTTTGATTAAGGAAGCAAATGAAAAAATAAAATATATTCGAGCTTAAAAGGGTGTCTTTGAAATGAATGGTATAGCAATGCCATCATAAACGCAATACAAAATCTTGGCAAAAAGGACTAGTTTAGCATAAGTATTGTTGAGTTGATTGGGATTACAGAGAATAATAACAAAAATAATAATACGTTTAAGAGAAATGCTTAGCAAGTTTTAAAAGCGTGTGGATATCGATATCCGGATCCTTACCATTGCTTAAAATTGGAACTTAAAACATCGTTTCATTTTGAAGCCTTGAAAGGAAAGTAGGTGTTACTATGTTAAGGAATTCCAAACAAATGAAAACCAAAGATTTCAATAGGCCGGAATTTTTTTTTTTCCCCATTTCTCGGCCTTTCGAGTAAGATCGAGTGCTTCATAGTTATGTCACCCTAATCAGCTCGAGGCTACACGCAGACACCATAGCATCAAATCAAATTTGTAGTCATACGTACGATCTCGGGTCGTATTAAATAATTACGGATTTGCTTATGCATTCTCTTCATAGATGTTCATTACATCATCACTGTAAAGAAAAAACGAGATCATAAACAGAGTTAATCGATGTCATTTATGATTTTGCAACACTCAAGTAATTGATTAAGATTGTCTATGCTTTCCACCTAGGTTGAATTAGACTATGATTTGACGAATCGAACTATATTATAATCAGATTCGGTGGCACGTCAGTCCGACAAATTTTTCATTAAAAATTTTTGTTTTGTTTTAACCGCAAAAAGGGGCAACAAAAAAATAAAACAAAACAAAAATATAAAGAGGAAAGAAGAAGAAGAAGAAGAAGACTTCAGAGCTTTCTTCTTCTCCCTGATGCACAATCTCTCGCGCTCGTCCTCCTCCTTCTTCAGTCCCTCGCATTCTCGTGCGATTCGCTTCCGATTCAGATCGGCGAACGAGTTCTTCTTCCCGTGAATCGCAGATTTCGAAGGTCGCAGTTCTCTCTCGCTCGCTCCTTGATTGAGTCGCGTGTAGTACGATTCACCGTTTCCGATTCCTGTTGCGAGCCTCCTGCTGCTGGTCGCTTAGATCGGTGCGCCCGGTTGTTTTTGTTTGGTCCATCGGCAGGGTTAGGGCTTCCGTGCGCCTGCGGATGGAAGCGTCTTCGAGCCAGCCGGAGTTCGATTACCTGTTCAAGCTGCTCTTGATCGGGGACTCCGGTGTCGGGAAGAGCTCGCTCCTCTTGAGCTTCACCTCCGACACCTTCGAGGATCTGTCTCCCACGATCGGTAACGATTTCCTTTTTAGTTTTCCCCGCCTTGCGGTTTCTGTGCGTGGAGATTGCGGTTCCCTGTTTTCTGATTCCGATCCGCGGGGTTGATGCTTAGGGGGGAAGAAAAAAAGAGTTTTCTTTGAATCTGGTTGTGATCAAAAAGGAGTTTTTCGTGTGCGAATTGTATTGTTGAGCCGAATTTTGTCTGTTTATTACTGCTTCTGGATATGAAGTCGGGAATTCTGGGTTTAACCAATAATCAACCGCGATCAAGTATTGTGGGTTGTGATTATCCTTTTAAAATGCCGTCGCGCGATAATGTGAACGGTCCTCTTTTCTTAATTCTCTGTGTTTGGCGGACAATCATTGCTGCAACTAGGGAGATGGGGCCACAATCATAGTTTGGGCATAGTTTAACGGGGGGGATTGGGATGCAATCACAGTTTTCTTTTCCCAATTTAAGCGTCGATTGTCTGGCTCAAAAATGGTTCTCTAGTTCGTTTTGTCTTAGCTAGTGGAGCCACAGAGTGAATTGAGAAGCATTAATCAAAGTAGAAGTAGCCCGAAAGAAGATAAGCGTCACCTAATCTAGGGCGCCAATGTAAAGCAACTAATTTCCAAGAAAAATTCAATACGACATCATGCAAGGACTAAGAGATTACGTCTTGTCATGTAATAGCTCAAGATGTTCCCTCATGAGCTTTCACCTTGGGGACCTGTGGTCTGGAACTGAGTGGTTAACTTTATCTCCAAGTCAATTCTTGTTTCCACGAGCTCGTTTAATGCTATTACCACTTAATCACTTAATGATTTTGAATATTGTTGTGTCACCTCTTTATTGAGAATGTTGTACATTAAGAAACCTTTATTCTTAGTTACAGTACATGAGAGTGGGTTAGCACATTTCTCCTACAAGATATATATGTCTTCTAATCTTTTGCGTGTTTGTCAGGTGTGGACTTCAAGATAAAGTTTGTCACAGTTGGAGGAAAAAAGTTGAAGCTTGCTATATGGGACACGGGTAAGATTATGCACCAATTTACTCATGAAATTTAACTTGTAGGTTCTAGATTCTGGATGTTAGCTTCTTCGTATATCCTATAATTAACAAGGTTGTAGGACTTGTTTAGCAGATTTTCTTTTTCTTTTTTGCTTTTTTATTTTGGGGGGGGGTGTGGAAGTTGCTGTGTTTTTGTTTGAAAGTGAACGTTATTACTGAAATGAATATTCAGATAATTGAATGAAGCAAAGATATGACTGTTATCTTTCACCTGAGGAAGTGTTACAGCCATTCTTTTCCAGCATTCGCTCTTGCTGTGTTCCATTTTTTTGCTAATTTGTTAAAATTTGAGCTACTGATGTCTACGATTCTTTGATGAATGTGGGTGGATAGTTTTATGCTTGCATTCCATTGTTTTCTTTTTAGAGGGAATGAGAGCTAGAAATGAATTTTATCATGTGTTATTAGTGAGGAGCGCCCTATTTACTTCTGTGGAGCCTGGTCCTTACAATAATAGATTTATTCTCTCATGGTGCAGCTGGGCAAGAAAGATTTAGAACCCTGACCAGCTCATACTACAGGGGAGCTCAAGGGATAATAATGGGTATGTTATTTAAACTTTTTTATGCTTGTTGCTCGATTGTTTTTTTTTTTTTAATTTGCTTCTATACTGTATATCAAACTATCTGAGACGTTTTTGTTATCTATGTATCATATTTTCTCTTCTCTCTCTCTCTCTCTCTCTCTCTCTCTCTCTCTCTCTCTCCACGTTAATTCTCTGTGGTTAATGGCTTTATCTGCCTTCTGTTTCAACCGAGCTGTTGATAAAGTTTTCATGTAAAATTTAAGCCCTTCACTTTAATTGAATTTGAATGAGTATGCAGAGAGAAAACTTAACTTTAAAGTGTTTGTGTATATCTGTTGCTTTATAACACTACATTATAACCACTCAATAGTGGAAATTACCTTGAGCAAATAGTGTTGAGTTTCTGAAGGATCGCTTGGGTTCTCATTGAGAAATCTACTCAAAAGAAATTTGTCCTTAATGAGATAAGCAGTTCATAAAAACCTGTATGAAACTGACTTGAGTGGTATCTGGATTCTGTGACGTGAAAATCTTGTGTTGAGCAGCAAGGATGGAAAAGCCGAGGACTTGTTTTTGATGCAGATGATAATCTGTTAATGTCCAGGCAGTTAGTTTCCAATGCTTTTGCCTGCAGGATAGAAGACTTAGGCATTTTTGGTATCGATACTCCATAAATGGCAAAGCTGTTTTCTAGTAATTATTTTTTTTTTGAAACCTGTCTAGTGATATGATACCTGATGCCTGACTGATGTTTTCTCACTTATAACAATGTTTTCACAGATTACTGAAAACTTGTCTCCGTTTCGGTAATATCCACCGTTGTCAATGTTTTCCTTGAATTTACACTATGTTATTTGGATTTGATTTGGACAGTATATGATGTGACACGGCGAGAGACATTCACAAATCTTGCTGACATATGGGCAAAAGAAATTGACTTGTACTCAACTAATCAAGATTGCATCAAGATGCTGGTTGGCAACAAAGTCGATAAGGTTTGATCTTCTGTGGTTTCCATTGGCATACGAGAACCTCCTTGTAGAATTTCAAGTAGCTTCGTAACGTCAAAGTTATGCTGTTGGGTTAAGATTTCTGATTTGCTCGATGGTGATGTCTCCCAACTGCGACCTCATTAGCCACAGTATGCGCAGCATTTTTAAGGGTGTTTTCAAGTTCATCTTGCTGGAACTTTTTTTAGTTTAATTGTTGTCGAGTTTATTTCGTCGACTTTCCTGATGATGTATATGCAATCTTGTAAATCCGAATTTCCTGTGAAAGGTTTACAGGTTTTCTTAATTAGTTGTTACATCTTTTGCAGGAAAGTGAAAGGGTGGTTTCTAAAAAGGAAGGGATTGATTTTGCCAGAGAATATGGGTGCCTTTTCCTTGAATGTAGTGCAAAAACTCGGATAAATGTAGAGCAATGCTTTGAGGAGCTTGTTTTGAAGGCAAGTGTTCGCACTGCATCTTAAGTACCTTTTTACAATCACGTATTTGTTTGGGTATGGATCTATTCAGAGCAGTCTAATTTTTAAGAATTTTTTTTTTGCATTTCTTTTTTTTTGTTTGGCTACCGGCTCTTTAAGATGTGTATACCTCGTTTGCTTTTGTAGCTCCATGTGGGCTTTCAGGTTGTCATGAGGATGTGATATATTTTATGTTCATGTGTGAAATTTGAAACCCCTGACTATGACTCGTGTTTGGATTCTCTTTGCGGCTTCCAGATTGTAACTTATGTTGACGTGCATCTGTCTGCTCTGCCATTTGAATCGTCTTACTCAATCCGCTCCTCTGTCTGTGCTTTACTTTTGTTCTCCTTAAGGTTTGCTCACATATGGATGGTATGGTGATCCTTTTCATTTTGCCAGATTTTGGAAACGCCGAGTCTTTTGGCAGAGGGGTCAGCCGGAGTGAAAAAGAACATATTTAAGCAGAAACCTGCAGAAACAAGTGCCACAGCCAGCAGCTGTTGCTCCTGGTGAACAGACTAGTGATTTCAAAACTTCTCACAACCGTATGCTGTCTTTTGTCTTTTGAATCGTCACAAGCTCAACCATGTAACAGGAAACTATATGTTAATTGGCACATGTTTGTTTGTTTGTCTATTAACTTGAATGTATTTAGCTCTACAGATTGCTTGTCTTCAATCAAGGTCGATGCCACGCTATGGATCTCTCATTTGTTCTGTTTTTGGGTGCCCCGTTGCATTGTTGCCCGGTCTCTCTGTTTGGCAGCTTCGAGGAAATTGACATTTGTTCGACTTATAAGAATGTTTTCATCTGAGGTGGAGACTGAAATTTTTTCTGTTAGAACTGGAGGGAGCAACAGAAGTAGAGTCACGAAACAGTCTTTACTATTTTCAAGAGCATTCATAAAAAGTGATCGTGTAGGGATTACATGTTCAAAGAAGTGCAATAATATGTCCCGTCACAATATATTGAAGCGTGTAGAATTCGTCTTCTTTTGCATTTCTAGAGCACGCTTTATAATCTAAGATGGTTTTATCGTGGAATCACAAACATGAATTTAGTTTTGTCCGTCTTTCATTCATCCATTTTTTTTGTAATGACCCAGTCAAACAAGGACAGGGAGAAGTCGTCGGGACTAGAGGATTCAGACAATAAGCGACTCTTGACAGGCTTTTAGGTAAAGAATGAAGCATGAATGAATCGAATTGAACATTGAACAAGGGAGAGTGCGTTTGAACTCACGGATACACTTTTTGACATAACGTTGAGCTGTTTTTTGGAATTCTAAAGTTAAGCTTACTTGGGCCCGGCATAGGTGACTTAGGCTCGGGATAGATGACCTGTCGAAGGAAAAAACTTTGACTAGGTATGGCCCGTCTCTTATCAAACGGATTTCTATTCTTTTTTTATTCCGGAAAACAAAAGAATAGAAAAATAGAAAAAATATAAGATGATTACCAAATACGCCCTTATTACTCTCAATTTAAAATCTTAGTTAGATAGAAGTGTGCCTTTTTAATATGACTTTTGAATTTTAATTTTTGCTAAATTTACAATCCTCACACCTTAACTAGTCAAATCTTTTTTAATTGCCAAAAATCATTTTGTCTGCGAGGGCTATTTCCCTAAAAAGTCCTTAACTTTATGATCAAGTCCCAATTTTGTTTTGAATTTTTTTTTTTGTCTCAAAAAAGAATTTTCAACTTTCACTCTAGTCTCAAATTCGCCCGCGGTCCAAAAATCGCCGCTGATTTTTTCAATATTATCGGTGTTATTATTCCTTAACGAGGGTGTTAGTAAAAATGCCGGTTCTAATAATGAAATTATAACTGGTTCTGATTCCAAAATTCTGAGTAAATTAAAAACGATATTTGGATGTGTGGAGCGAAAGTTGAAAATTTTTTACGACAAAAGGAAAAAGTTTGAGGACGGCAGTAAGACCACATCTGAAGTTCAGGATTTTTTTGGAGAGTTAGGCGTGGCCTTCGACTATTATTTTCTCTTTGTTCCCCGTAAACAAAACAGGAACGAAAATAGCGAGAGAGAAACTAAAGCCCGAAGAGAAGGGAGGGTTTAGCGAAGCCAGTGCTACTTCCTTCCGTCTTTCTTCTTCGCCAGCGTCGAGGAGCTCCAGAAGGGGGGCGCGCTCCAATGGCCCGGCAGCAACAGCTCTACGTGAGCTCGAAGGCGGAGCTGAAGCGGAGGGAGGAGCGGAAGAAGAAGGCGAGGTCGGGCGGGTTCGAGTCCCTCGGCCTCAGCCCCGATGTGTTCCGTGGGGTCAAGCGCAAGGGGTACCGGGTCCCCACCCCGATCCAGCGCAAGACCATGCCCCTCATCCTCTCCGGCGCCGACGTCGTCGCCATGGCCAGGACCGGCTCCGGCAAGACCGCGGCGTTCCTCGTCCCGATGCTCGAGAAGCTGAAGCAGCACCTGCCCCAGGGCGGCGTTAGGGCTCTGATCCTGTCGCCCACCCGGGATCTGGCCCTGCAGACCCTCAAGTTCACCAAGGAGCTCGGCCGGTTCACGGGTTAGTTTTCCTCTCCTCCACCCCCACAAGCTTATTGCTTGCTTAACAGGGCTAATTTATGAGGACAAGAATGATGCCTGAGAAGTTTAATGAGATTATGCAACTTTTCTGGGGCTGTAAAAGGTTCTCGCTGATTTTGAAATGAGGGCGGCATCAAAATTTGGCCAAAACGAGGTGGTGGTCCATAAAAAATTTGTTCTTTTCTATATGATGTTGGCAAGTGGTAGGGGATTATTCAGCTTGATTAGAATTTAGCTCTACTTTTGGTTTTATGTGGGGGACAATTTAGATCGCTTCTCTGTTACTTTTGCCGTAGGAATACCTTTTGAGTTCGTATAATTTTGTTGGAATGAGGCAGAATTTTGATGGGGTTGGTGAGGTTGATGACTCTTACAAATGCTGTAGATCTTCGGACGAGCTTACTCGTGGGCGGGGATAGCATGGAGAGCCAGTTTGAGGAGTTGGCACAGAACCCCGACATTATAATTGCTACTCCTGGTAGACTGATGCACCATTTGTCCGAAGTTGATGACATGACGCTGCGGACGGTGGAGTATGTGGTTTTCGATGAAGCGGATTGCTTATTTGGCATGGGTTTTGCGGAGCAGTTGCATAAGATACTCTCCCAACTCGGTGAAAATCGGCAGACGTTGCTTTTCAGTGCAACCTTACCCAGCGCACTTGCTGAGTTTGCCAAGGCCGGTCTCCGAGACCCTCTGCTTGTTCGGTTAGACTTGGAGACTAGGATCAGTCCTGACTTGAAGCTTGCCTTTTTCATTTTAAGGCAGGAGGAAAAACATGCGGCATTGCTATATCTAATAAGGGAGCAAATTAGTTCAGACCAGCAGACACTGATTTTTGTTTCCACCAAACATCATGTGGAGTTCCTTAATATATTGTTTAGAGCTGAGGGTATTGAGCCTTCTGTATGCTATGGCGACATGGATCAAGATGCTCGCAAAATCCATGTGTCAAGGTTTAGATCAAGAAAGACTATGTTGCTGATTGTCACTGATGTTGCGGCTCGGGGCATCGATATTCCGTTGCTCGATAATGTGATTAACTGGGACTTTCCCCCTAAACCCAAAATTTTTGTCCATAGAGTTGGACGGGCAGCACGAGCTGGTAGGACTGGTACTGCCTATTCGTTTGTGACAACTGAAGATATGGCTTATCTCTTAGACCTTCATCTATTTCTTTCAAAGCCAATTCGGCCTGCTCCTACTGAGGATGAGGTTTTGAAGGATATGGATGGAGTGATGTCTAAGATTGATAAAGCAATTGCCAATGGAGAAACTGTTTATGGACGCTTTCCGCAGACAGTAATGGATCTTGTCTCTGATAGAGTTCGGGAAATCATCGATTCATCTGCAGAATTGTATGCTTTGCAGAAAACATGTACAAATGCTTTTAGATTGTACTCAAAGACAAAACCGTCGCCTTCGAAAGAGTCCATAAAAAGAGTAAAGGACTTACCTCGGGAAGGCTTGCATCCGATCTTCAAAAATGTACTTGCAGGTGGTGAATTGGTAGCTCTGGCTTTTTCCGAGCAGCTGAAAACATTCAGGTATCTTCTCAATTTCTTTTCCTAAAATGCAGCATGCTATGTATTTATCAAATTATTGATTTTCTGCGTTTCTTTCTGTTTGGTTCTATTCCTAACAAACAATTAACATTTCATAATTTGCGACTTTCTGATTTATGCTAGGCCAAAGCAGACGATTCTTGAAGCTGAAGGGGAGGCTGCTAAATCTAAGCATCTGCAGGTAGCTTCCAATTGCATGACCCCTTTTGGAATGCTTCTTAAATTGAAATGAGGATGCATCCTTTTGTTTTTTTCAATGGCTAGTTCTTCCTCAGAGCTCATACGGCTATTATGTTGCTATTGCTGATTCTTGTGATTAGTTTATTTCATTCGACATGATATTTTAGACTCATTTCTTTTCTCTTTTTTCCTCCCCCCTCCCCCGGGGATGTTCTGACACGAGTCTTTTTATGGTGTCAACTTTTCTGACTCTCTTGAACTTTCCTCCAATTCAAGTGTACTATGCGAGCATGGTGTTGATATGTGAAGTATGTATTCTTTAAGTCAGAGATTCTGAAATGCTAATCTTTTCAATTGTTGTATTGACTCCGGCTTATTTTCAGGGTCCCTCCAGTCAGTGGGTTGATGTGATGAAGAAAAAAAGAGCTATTCATGATGGCATCATAAATTTGGTACAGCAACAACGTGATAGCAAACCTTCAGAAGAGGTTGAGGTATGGTTTTATTTCCATTTTCTGTCTGTGAATGAGCGTAGTAGATAAGAAAAGCGCTCGTGTAATTTATCAGTTAGAGGATTAAACTTGGACCATCTGTTCTCATAGGCTTTTTTCTTTCTGGTAATGGTCCATGTCACAATATTTTCCTTAATCCACACCATTCTTTTGCTCTTGCTTATTCTCTTAGTTATTTTAAGTGTTTGCCCTTAAATGACAAAAGCTTCTCGTGATTAAGATGTAGTATGTGTAATTGTTCTCTTTTTGATTGTCAACAGGGAGTTAAAACTAGGGATTTTTATCCTCCAAATGGATGTGAGTTCAATTGTGTTTCACAAATGTGTGAACTTGCACGCTCTATTGTCTCCCTCGAGTACCCTATCAGATGCCATTGTGATGCCAAAGTAAAACATCGAAAGCCTAGGACATGCCGTTGTACTGCCTGTTTGAATAGCCGAAAATGTGTGCTCTTAGGCATCGTAATGTCAAAATAAGATCTTGAACTATGTGATACGTTGTTGTGCTGCTGAAATGTTGCTAAAAATTACAACAATGTGCCGCGATGTCAAGGAAGGTGGTGACCTGAAGCAATCTGGCTCAAATAGGTTAATTTGGGAAGATTATTGCATGTCCTTCTTGATATGATAAATATTGGCATGAAGAGGCAGTTCTATTCTTTTATATCTGGTAGTTTTTAGGGTCTTTACTTGGATACTAACTCCTTTTCCTGGTTAACTTGCAGATCATTCCAGTGAGCACTTCTTCCAAGGAAAAGGAGAAAAAAGGTTCTCTTTTTTGGATCTTTTTGATACCATTGCTTTGATAATTTTGTTAGTGCAACTGTTTGGGCATAAGACCTACAGGTCTGATGCAAATAGACCATATTAACATGGCTTTCAGGCAGTAGATATTTCTTCCAGATTTTCTGGTCTTGTTCCTTTATTAGTGTTTTAAGACGAACTATTTCAAATTTAAGAAATGTCATTCTGTCAACATGTATGCAGTCTCTTTCCCTACTCAAGGGATGATTTTTTTCCTGCCAAAGACGATTGTGAGGTTAAGTGTTTAAGATTTGCCTGCCTGCTCTTTTCCATGTGGGATAACAATTAACGAAATGAAGAAGGATATGAGTGAATGCTATTGGATAGTTTTGTGTTGACGAAGGAAGAAGAGTAGACTTCTTAAAAGAAAAATTCGTTGCAAATCTTTTATTTCCACATATTTGGTTCTAAAGTGTTGTTGCCTTTTGTTTACAAATGTAACCTTTACCTTGTATTGTTTTATTCTGCATTTGTCAAATATCTGGAGTTAAAGGTAAGATTGAGATGGACATGCATTTGTATGCCATTGAGTGTCAGCAGATTATTGGGTCTCCCAATATCATACACAATATTTTGTAATGATGTCTTCGACTTTTAAATGGTCATTTTTCTACAAAAAATTTCTCATGGTGCTAGAGACCCGCAGTTCCAAACGAAAGTCAAGGAGTTTCAAGGATGATGAGTACTATATCAGTTCAATACCGACCAACCATGTAAGTAATGTTATTGAGGAAATGTGCTTCCTGGTGGATTTTATCTGATTTTGCATTCCTAAAGGCCGGATGGTAAACTGTCATTTGCTCCATGTACTGTGCAGCATATGGAGTCAGGGCTCTCTGTGAGAGGTAATGAAGGCTTTGGATCAAATAGGTAAACGATTACCATTAACCTTTTCAAGTTTTTTAATGATGTAATTACATGACATGTTTCTCTGGTGGCTATGATTAGTAAGTTTTTCACTGCGGGCTTTATCTATTTGTTACTTTTTCCAGGTTGGAAAGTGCTGTCCTCGATCTAGTTGCAGATGACAGTGGAGGCATTCAGAAGCAGAGGGCATCATACCATTGGGACAAGGTACATAAGTTGGACCGTTTTCGTGATCACTGACGTCTTTCTTTTGAATAATGTGAGTTTATTTTCTGTTCGTGTTCTTTTGATGGCAGAGGAGTAAAAAGTATGTCAAGTTGAACAATGGTGAACGTGTTACTGCTAGTGGAAAGGTACCTTCCAACCTCATCACAGTAGTTTCATGTTTAAATATATGGAATCATTGGGTTACCTTGCCTTTGGGCAAGATTACTTACATATGAGTTTGTTTTGATGAGGAATAATAGTTTTTTCTTTGTGTGATAAATTGTGACTTGTGTAACAGCATATTCAGTTATGATAGAATTATTACTCCAGAGGGAGTCCTCAATGTAGATCTACATGCGAACATAATGGATTTCTGTTGAATGATTTCATTCTACATGTGCAGCTTATCAATTTAGAGATATGATTTTCTTTTTCTTTTGTATGTAATGATTGCCGCACAGATAAAGACTGAGGGCGGAGCAAAGGTGAAAGCAAACAAAACTGGAATATATAAGAAGTGGAAAGAACGGTCACACAGCAAAATATCACTGAAAGGAACGAGTAACGACGAAAACTCTGTAGGGTCCGCTGGCTTGGCAGGTGAGCTCTGGTTGGCTTTTCTGTTGATGTGCTCAAACTTTTCATCTTCTTCGCACTTCCTCCTTTGATGATTAGTTTAGATCAACATTTCATTTCTCTATTTTTTTTTTTGTTCTTTCTAAGATGGTTTTAATTTGTTTTTTCCTCTTCGCTTGCAAAGCCTCCTTTTCTTGGATTTTGCTTTTCTAATTTTGCTCCTCTTCTGATGGGAACTCGCAATATTTCAAGTAGCAAATATATACTAATGGATGATCTGTTTAAAATGTGTTTGTCTGCAGGAGATTGCAAATTTCAAAGGGCAAACAGAAATTTCAAGGGAGGAAAGAAGCAGCGGGCACTTCCGAATGCCAACGTACGTTCAGAGATTAAGAATCTGGAACAGGTACGGAAGGAGAGACAGAAGAAAGCAGATAAAATATCCTATATGAAGAGCAAATCAGCTAAAAGTAAAAAGTTCGGTAAGAATGGGAAAAAAAGTAAGGGCAAGAAGTAAATCATGTGTGATCTACTTATCAGCATATTAACATGCTGCAAGCAATTTTGAGTTAATCCTCTGTCTCTCTACTTGTGCCATTGGTTAATCTTTTCTTTGGGCAGTGGATTCTGTGTAATGATTGCCTCTTATAGTGTCCGCAATATAAATTACTCTGTTATGAGTTGATTTGGATGGATTAACCATTACATAAGAGGCCTTTGCAGTCAATTTTTCCAACTTGAAGATCCCCGCAACGCTTTATGTATTTGCATTCTAAGTTACTCGATCAAGTAAATTTCAACTATTAGTCCCCGAACCTTATTGTGTATTTCATTTCAGTGACAGGATTTCCATGTGTCCCGTTATGTCGGTCATTACTGTATCTTGTTCCAGTCCGGTACTTCGTCTAACGGGAAAGAACGATCCCCAATTAAGGAACAAAGTCGGATCTTTTAGCTTTAGCGCCCGCATGAACGGTGCTACCATAGCAGATGTTATTGCTTAGAAGTTTTTCAGTGGGCTAGGAACAGATGATATCATTAGATTCAAAAGCACTCGCGTGACTGAATTAGTAATGTCCTGCTATATATACCGCGCTCATTGACTTTCTTCAGCATCCCAGGTCATTGTCACATTGTTAGGCATTTTGTGGCGGCATAAAAAAAAGGAAAGTAAACGACCAGTCCTTTGACCGAGGCTTATGATGGATCCTGGACCGCTAAGATTCAGCGCAACGAAGTCCGTAGGTCACGACCAAAAATAAAAAATAAAAAGAAGTCCGTAGGTGTCCATAAAATCGATTCGATTGAGACGGCCCTAGTGGCCTCCCGAGAATTATCGTTCATACACTAGTCTGCTGAATATAGATCTCAAGTTTCTGACCCCACAAGAGAGAAAAGGTCAAAATCCCAGGACGATATCTCCGAGATTAACAATCTCTGGGTCTAAATTCTTCATGTGGAAGCCACCGTTTTCGTGGCTCGAATTAGGACAATGTCCATCACGTTTCCTCTTTGCGTGCCCCCAGGCCGCAAGCATCATACCCACGAGATCAAACCCTGACGATGGTGTGTTTCTCACACCAAGCACATGACTTTATATTATGGATGACCGATTGGAAGGAAGAGATGAGTAATAGCGTCTGTCCTACTCTGACTTGTGCTCCCTCTCTCGGATTTTTACTTTCTTTGCTAAAAGCGTAGAAGTCGAACCCACACCTGCAACTGAACATACCCAACCCACTCAATTCCCTAACTACTGAGCCGCATGTTCAGTGAGTATATATGTACTTTTACCCACATGACTTTCTACATCACCCAAGCATTTGCAACACTCTCTCGGCGGTTCAGGCGCATGGATCAAGGCAATCTGCATTAAGAAACTGGCCCAGAGCCATGGACTCGGTATAGAAGTTAATTTGATTTTCCTCTATTTGCCACGATAAGTTTAAGTCGAATACTAACTTCAACGTTTGGGTGCTCACTTGGTTATACTCATAGAAGTCAAATAGCAAAGATACAAATTCTGTTCATAGGGCGAGTTCGCGAGTCGTGTTTCAGTGACTGCACAAGCCTGATTCTTGCTCCTAATCCTCTGTCCTTCATTGTTGTAGCAAGACATAGAGGTAGAGAAGAAACACAGAAGAAAGACCCGAGAGCGTCATTCCAAGAAGTCCGAGTTATACACACTCCAAAACGAGTCAAGACCAAGACAACAGCAAGTCTCTAATAACATTACGGAAATACACTTGTTTTCCGAGTCATCTATATTTCAGAACACACATATATACAAAAGGCACAACACCATTTTCTCCTCTAACCTACGCTTTTGTAAGAAGCACATCTTTGTGTACCTTCACCTCATCAAATCGAATCAATGAGCTAGGTGTGGAAGCGAGCTCGGGACGCGGTGAGCTTGGAAAGCACAGGCACAGTGCACCGACGTCAAGCTCAGGCAACCACTTATAATCAGAGAGTGCCTCCCGGGGCAAGTATGCAACGCAGGGAACGAGTCACATAGTGCCTGAACGGCAGGAGGAGTAAGAGCCGTGCACTGGCTGATGTTTAGACTCTTCAGCCCTTCATCGTCGCTTTGGCCTTTCTTGGACTCCCATAGGGAAGGCCTGTTCTTGACTCGACTCTGTGCCAAAGAGTACATCGCTCTGTCTGTAATGTTCTTGCAGTAGTACAGCCCGAGAGATGTCAGGTGTGGACACCCATTTGCCAATGCAATCACACTGTCATCTGCAAGAAAAGTACGAAAACATCAAGAGCAGGACATGGTGGCTTGTAATGTACTAAGCAAATCTATCATGCTTGTTTCGCGAAGGACTATAACTTGAAATTTTTCACTGTTCACTCATTTTGATCAGTTTCAGAGTGATCTTTTATCATGACAAGTCAAGATCCACAGAGAGCAATTGAGTTTTCCATGTGTTAGCCGGCAAGGCAAAGTGCTATCAGTATTCTACAGTTTGGAGTGCAATCAGATGATAATAGCAGAACGTGCACACATTTAATCTACACCTAAGACTGTCCAGAAGTTCCAATGTGATTCTCAGGTAAAGTTCGATCATAGTGATCAGAAAATCACATGTTCTTTACTCTCCCTGTGATATTTACGCTCCTTTACTGGCTCCTCATTGACACGGTACCATTGTGTAGAAAATTGCTTAATAATGGTACGTGCCGTGGCAGTATCTTGCACAACTGAAGGATAGAGATGGAAACAGATAGTTCTTGTGCTCGTTCAAGACTTACTCGAACAATTATTCAATATACCAGCATATTGAAATACATAGAACCTCACAGGGAAACGAGAAAAGGAAAGCTAGATGAGTCGAGCCCCAGCAAGGATAAAGACTTGGTGGACAGCTTCAGGTAATACAGGCAATCGAGAATCTCAAATTCACGACGCAGTTGACAATAATCTATTTGATCACCTGAGGTGACTGATCGCATCCAAATCACTAGACAATTTCCCTGGATGTAGGCAGCATCTTAACTTTCTCAAAGGAAAAATCATTAAGTGAAAATGAATACACAAGACAAGCACAGTTGACTTGCAGAAACAATCACATCCACATTCCACGTTACTCTATTCTTAACACATCAACGAACAACTAGTCGAGACCAGTTTGTATCCCATGGAATAAAAATAACTTCAGTACAGCCATCATATCTTAGAGTACCTGTTATACGGAGACAACCACACAAGTCAAGAACTCTGAGATCAGGACATCCAAATGCCAAGCTCATGACCCCAACATCACCCACATTGTCACACCATCCCAGATTTAAAGATTGCATTTGATTGCAGTTGCGCCCTATAGCCTGTGGGGAAATATTAATATCACACATTGCCCGATGCACACATAGAAATGACATGAGACAAGGGAACAAGTTGGTTAAACCTGCAATGCACGGTCTGATGCTGCCTGAACACATCCACAAAGATTCAAAATCTTCAATTGCGTACATAGATTAGTCAGGTATTCAAGAGCTTCATCACTAAATGCTGAACACCCACTTATGTTGAGCTTACTGAGATTAGGACATCCATGGGCTAGAGCGTATAGGGAGCGGTCAGTAAGTTTGAAGCTTTTGCTAAGGTCCAGGTCTAGGAGCTCATGACAGTAAGTTGAGATGGCCTCAACAGCATTGTCCTCAAGCTGTGGTTTGTCTTGACGCAGCACCAATGTCTGCAGCTTTGTAAACTTGGGGGCAAGAGATAGGACCAAGTTGTTCATGTTCTTCTTTAACCTAAAATATAACATGAAAGCCGCATCACAAAGACACACATTATACAGAAATATCACGAAGAAACACATCACACAAGAACACTTCATTAAGATACAAGTGATGCAGAAATTCTCTTGGCTGATGTCCTCCAAGATCTTTCCCAATATCATACAGTGATTCACTTACGAAAAGAAAGGACCGTGTGTGCAATCAGATCAGAAGCCGCATTCACAAAGCTGATGTCAAGTTCATCATACAAAGTGCAACAGAAATAGAAGTCCAGAAGTGAAGCACAAGAAACACATCACTTCCTTTCTTTTTCCAGATTGATGCCCTCACAAATATTAAAATAACTAACCCTCAGTTTGAGCAAGATTGAATGTCATCAATGAAGCAAGAGTAACTGCTAGTCCCAAATCTGGCTTGGTAGTATCCAGAAAGGCTCTAACAACAAGCATTCTCACAAAATTTTCACACTGGGAGAAGAAATCAATGAATTTACAAACTCCTTCCTGCCAATAGTCTGGGTTGGCACCAACTGAGTAATAAAACAAATCGAATGCCCTTTTTCACAATAAAGATATATTTAGCTTGCCTGACTGTTTTGCATGTAACAGAAGGCACTCGACTCCAGAAAATACAAAATTGTCATAAACCTCGTAATGCATAGTTCTAAGTAGCACATACACATATAAAATACTAGAAGTTGAATGTGTAGTTAGACTTATCATTATGGCACAGTACCTATTGAAGTGATCAACAGACTGAAAGGAGAAATCAAGATTAAACCTATCCTCTTCAATTGAAGTCACAGAGCAATTAAAGTCACAGAGAAAACTCTACTGCTCATAGTCCTAGATAAGCAACAAGACATAAATAGTTCCCAACATCAGGTGGAGGGATACAGTGGGAATTACATACCACACCAGAGATAAATGCATGAGGCCGAGGCCAATCGCGTCTCTCCATCCGCTGCAAACCCCGGAAGCGACGATTATCATGCGATCATCGACGAGCGACATGATCCGTAGCAACAATTCCATAGGTATGTCCTTCCACTCGGTGATGACTCCACAGTCCATCTTCGCCTTCCCATCGCTAGCGCCCCCAACCATCATCAGGTTTTCAAAGCACAAGTTCAAGTCCTCGGCCTTCAATTTATTCCCGACCACCATTTCACTCGCACTAGGCACCACCCGCAACAACTTTTTCGATTAGAAACTCCCGTTGAAGTGAGCACAGGACAATGTTTCAGTTGAATGCAAGTTGTAAAACGACAAGAGAGTAGTCAGAGTACAAGATCAGAATGACCCAAGCGTGTCATAACCAATAAACAAGATCATAGGGTGTCGTGAACACGGCACAGGAGGAGTTTACAGTCACACGACGACACCAAACACGAGCGTTACTCGATTAAGGCAAGCATCGACTGGTGTACATGATCAAATTAGAAGAAAAGAAGCTCGAATAGGAAACGGAATTCCTCCAAGGTTCATTCTCTGAAACAGAGTCGGCGCTGTGAGAAACTGGACCACGAGAAATCCATCAGTTCCATCGCTAAACTCTGAAAATTACCCTCGACGGGGCAGACTGTACAACCAAGAGGCCGTCACAAAGAAACAACTTGAGCTAAATTAGCAGGACACCAAAACAACAAAACGCTTCCTCCACCACCTGCTATCTATTCAGCACCAAAAAAACAAAAAAAAAACGAAAGAGGAAAACGACGGTGGAAAGATTAGCAGCCCAACATATCATCAAAGACCCAGATGGAGAAAAATCACGACAGAAGACGATCAGGACAAGAGATACCCAACAAAGCAAAGAACAAGAACAGGAAGAAGCAAGAGGGCCGACGGAAAGAAGAAATGATGGGCCGTTGATCTTGAATACCCACCCTGGTACTTTCGAGGCGGAGAAGACGGGTGGGCGGGGACCCTTTGCTCGGTCTCGGGAGTCTTGAGGGTCCTCTTCGTCTCCTCTTCCGCTGTCAACATACACAGGCGAAGGAGGAAGGAGGAAGGATAAGAAGGACGAAGGAAATTGTCTTGGCGCTTATTAAAGACGGAGCAAAACCCAAGAAAGCGAAAAAAAATTAAAAAAAAATAAAAAAAAAACACACACACACACATTAAAAAAGAACGAAAAGAGAAGGAAAAAAAAAAACGAGAGGGAGACGTACAGGAAGGGAAGGAAGGCGAGCTAGAGACGCGTAGACTTCCACGTGGCGCGACACGACGGGCGGGACGCTCTTGGGCCCCACGTTTCTTTTTTCTTTTTTTTTTGGGTCCCCCTTTCGCGGGGGGATAAAAACGCCTTGCATTGCGATTCACGATATTGATGAGCTTGGCCCAAAAAAAAGGAGAAAAAAATTTCACGCGAATTGAGGTTTCGGAAGAAGAAATTCTACCATTACCATCCATCTAAATTAATCACCAAGTAGATATTGCCATCAAGATAAGAAATTATTTGAGTTAAATTTATGTAGATCCTTACTTAGATTTAATTCACGCTATCACATTCCTCTAACTGTCTTGTATGTTTTTTCGTCTTTTCCTTTTTTTATGGGTTAGGTTTAGATAAAAATTCAAGATATTTAATATCTCTCGACCTAAGCGGGCAGAACAACGCCGGCGATCTCACGCCTCAACTTCCGTCGCTATTAGCGAGAGAGGTGATGCGCCGTCCGTCCTAATCCCTGGAGTCGAGGGGGGGAAAAGAGGGTGCCGGAGAAATGAAGGCGGATTCACGAGGAAATTGTGAATTCTTGATTTGAGATTTCTTTTTCTCTCTATGTGATAAAGCTTTCTAAAATTGAAAAGAGGGTGGGTATAAAGCGAAAGCGAAAAGGAAGCGCACGATGACGGAGACAAATGAAGCCGTGCGTGTGCGAAGGAGATCCTCCATTTGCTGAAAACCGAAGCCGCTCCCTCCGCACCCCCACCGAAATCAACAATTGTCGCTTTTATTTTTACCCGTCGGTGCACGATTCTTGAGCCCCCGGGTGCGGTGTTCGGTTAAGAATTGACCTCGCTAAAGAGCAGGAGCCGAAGCTCCAATGGGAGCCTCGATGGCCTATTCGTCTGCACTGCAGTGACGGCGGGCTCCACTGATGAGCTCTTTATTTTAAGGTGCCGGTATCCCTATGTCCGTTGCTCTCCATTCTCCCTTGTGTCTTTTTCTTCTTCCGAAAAAGGGGATACCCTCTTGGGGTTTTAAATCTTAATGATCTCGAGGTCCCAATTTCACATAGATGAAGCATTTTTAAGGACTTGCTCGGGTCCACTTCTTAACACATCTACAAATCGAAAAGATGTTTCGAAATATTTTCCCGAGACGACATCTCATAATTAATTTGTCCTCCCGATTAAACGCGAAATTTCAAAAAATTGTGGAAACTTTGTGTGACATTCCGAATTTTGACCTATTTTTGGGATTTATAAAACGTGTAATTCGTCAGTGTACTTGTAGTAAAATCTCGCTCGGGAACTGATCACTTTCAGTTATCGTTTTTAAATTTGAAATTTCGTTAGAATCGCACTCAATCAAATTTGGCCGTTATTTAGAGCCCAAACTTCGGTGTCGAATTTGTAGGGTTCCGGAATGAAATAAATTGGACGGTGTCGATATTATCGTGACCAACGTCGATATTATCAGGAATAGTAGAAAAGTGAAATTTCAACCGGGTACGAATTTAGACTAGTAGACTTCCCTTGGGTTAGTTTGCTTTAATTTTTTTGGCCATTGTCCCTTATAATATTTTAGAATTAATTTGGATCGTATGATCATTTTCAGATTTCAAATCAGACTGCTGGATCGTGCTCGAGTGCACGTTGACTCCTCTCTCTCTCTCTCTCTCTCTCTCCCTTCTGCCACGCCAGGTTTCTTCGTCCTGCACGTTTCCCTTTCCCGGTGCGTCTGCTCTCTCTCTCTCTCTTCCCCCACATGGACACGTCCATCACGCATGTATGCACACACGCCCCTCCTCTGACATCTAGTCTCTCTCTCTCCTCTTCCTTCTTCTTCTCTCTCTTCTCTTCTTCTCTTCTTCTTCATTGATTTCTTTCCCCCCCACCCCGACGAGCCGCGTCTAGCCTCTACTCCGTCTGGCGCGTGCCCAGCTCGCCGACCGCTGCTCGCCGGACTGACCTTCACTGCTCATTGCCACCGCGCGCCGTCTAGCCGCCGCCTCCGCCTTGCCGCCGCCACTACAAAAACTCTCCCCTCCCCCTTTCACTCTCCTCCTCCTCCGCAGCTCCTCCGCAGCTCCGTTCGACGTCACCTCCGCCCGTCGCCGAGCTTGCCAGCCACAATACCATCGCCAGCCAGCTACCGTTCCTCCTCGATCCACCCTGCCACACCCGACTGTCGCCGTGCCGTGCGTCACCATCGTCTCCGCAAACAAGCCCAACCCACTACTCGAGCTCGCCGCGCCCGACCACCACGTCGCCGTGTCAGCCCAGCTCTCCAGCTCGCTGCCCGCCGACTCGGCTAGCTTGTTGTCACCGCCGCGAGGTCGCTATGCTGCCCGTCGCCGTCCCTCAGCCCAACCTCCTTTCCCCCCCTTCGCCGCCATCGACCCACTCTCTCCCCTTTCCTCCGAGTCAATCGCCAAGAGCAGCTCGCCGCCGCGCCCGACCACCGCTGCTTGCCGCCGCCCCAGCCAACCAGCCACTGCCCGTGCCACGCCCGTGCCGTGCCCGTGCCTGCGTTCATGCCCGCGCCTGTGCCCGTACTTGAGCCCGTGGCCAAGCATTGTGTTGTGGCCAAGCCCGTGGGCGATCGTAGTGGCCGAGCCCGCGCCCTCGCCAGCGCCAAGTGCGACACTGTTCACTCGGGCCATTTTAGGCCCGAGCCGATTTCTTCCCAGGCCAAAACTTAGTAAGTGACTTCATAACCCTTATTTAGGACTATGGGTATTATTAGACTTGTTTAGGAGTTAATTTTTTTTAATTAATTGAGTGATTAATTTAAAGAATTGATTAGTTTATTAGAATTTGATTAGCGCATGGATTAGGTGGTAGGTGGTAGATTAAATTGTGATGATTGAATTGTGATAATTGCGTAGCCAATTTGTAGTGTGCTACATGACTGTACTATCATGGCGTATGTAAGTGAACTGGGTGGATTTAGTGTTCGTATGTGGCCGGCTTGAATATCGGTTTTGTGGGCTTGTGAAGTGACTGTGACTGGTATGATACATTGATTGGAGAATGGTGATGTGACGAGCATGTCTTGAGATTGAACTGCGCAATGTGTTGAATGATGGATCGTATTATGGTGCATATGCATGATAAAAGCCTGGATCGATCGGAGGGTTGCTAACCTGAGGCGTGGTTACGCGGGTGTGGCGAGAAAAACATGGCTAGATCTGAAGCGTAGGTTACGCGGGTCATTGGAAGGGAAGAAATATCCTAAAGCGTGGTTACACGGGACAGAGCCCAACTTGATTTGAGGGCTAAGCCTGAAGCGCAGTGGCGCGGACTGTGAGATTTGGCCTGAGGTGCAGTGGCGTGGGCAGTGTGAAAGGACCTAAAAGATCGTGGAAAGTTATTCGGCTATGCATGCAAATTGAATATGATTGAATTGATTGTATTGACTGATTGAATGTGTAGTCAAATTGGTTAGTTTGATTAAGTACTAGTGTGATTTGGCGCTTGAATGATGGTGATATGTTACTGAGCTATTATTATTACTTTATTACGATTTGACTAACGTGTAGAGCCGGCATGTATTTGATGGTGAGGTAAGTATGGTAATGTAAATTCTTTACGTTGCGAGTTAGATTGATGTACGACTTATCTGGGTACGCATTGGCCTATATAGGGTTTAAAGTGTTATTTATTGAGACTCGTTCTCACGGTTATTATATAACCATTTCATATTCGCGACCGTGAGTGACTAGAGACGCTGCAAGGGCATCTCGGAGATTGGGAACGAGTCAAGTACACTGTACTTTGAAGGTTCCCTTTTTGTAGAGGAGTTAAGTTTACGAACTATGGCCCATTTTTAATGAACGTGGTTTTATTGTTGTAGCCTAGCTTGGGGTTTGTCTTTTTGTGAATGTGGTATGTATCTACCAAGTGTAGGAATTACAGTTATTGTTTCGTGTTATTTCTACCCTTTCGTCATTATTAATTGCCTGGGTTGTTTCATTTAATTTCCACGCATGCTTAATCTCTGATATTTGAGTTGGGTCGGCGACGTGCCTGGGACGTCGCATTCAATGATCAACTATCGAGAGATACCGCGAGCCCGTGAGAGTTCGGGGCGTGACACTTTGTGATATTTAGGAGGACTTACTAAAGAAATGGACGGAAAAATGAGAAAGTAAAAGTTGTTTTGTGGACAAATGTTTATTCGAGTTTTTTGTTTAATCAGCAAGTTATAATCTAGGGAAAAAGTCAGCAAAATCCACAAAACGTACGCACCGCAATATATTTACTATGAACTTTTTTTTGTCGCGTTAAAAAACCTCAAATTATGCCTATTATGACATATTTATCTTAAATATTTTCTCATGACAAAAAAAAATCCATGTATACTCCGTCATATGATATTCTAGCCAAAACGACCTCATTCACGTGGGTATCATGTCAATACTGTTTACTTTTCATCGTCTATGTAGGTAGATTTTTAAGGATGTACACTCCATGACATTAACTATAACACATTTACCATAAACATTTTCTCGTGACAAAAAAAAATCTATGTACACTCTGTCAGATAATATTCTAGCCAAAACGACGTTATTCACATAATGTCAACACCATTTACCATTCGTCATCCATGTAGGTAGATTTTTAAGTATGTTCTTTAACGGAATTTTGATGGAAGGTAAATGTGTAATATATATACAAGTTTAAAAGTTTTGACATCATAAAAAAAGAAGTTTTCGATAAATATGTCACAGCAAACATAATTTGTGGCTTTTGACGATTCTCTCCTTGTAATCTATTCGAGCTGAACTTCAATGAGATGAAAATTCTTGATGAAACATTAGGGCTCATAAACTAGAAGAGATGAAACAATTTCACTAGGTATAACAATCGTACGGGCGCTGCGCAAGGCAAAAGACATCGTCAATTCCATCACGTGCCTTTCACTCGCAAAGCATCGCGTCCACGTGCATCGAGCAAATATTTCTCGACCTATAAGGCGACCACGATAGGATATACTAATTGTTCGAATATGGAATCCGTAGCGCCTAGCCTACTCTTCGAGATTGTTCCGGATTTTCGACTGTCGAATCGTGAAATGTGACCGTCAAAATTAGCAAAAAAGGAAAAAAGAAGAAAAAGCAGTTAATTTCCTCCCATTTAAGCAACACGTAGAACAATGTTGTAGGGTCAAGCAAGCAATTAATCGACCTTTTTTTCCATTCACAAAGATGGAGTCGTGGAGAGAACGGAATCACCTTGAATAGATGGGTCCTCAGCTGTTCTCTTCGTGTTGGCAATCAATATGAAAAAAAAAAAAAAAAAGCGAGCATATCATCACTCCAACATTTGCTACCCAATAAAATCGAACTTTAGATCTTTTAATCCGTGCATCAAGTCCTACATTCTATGTATACGCGCGCGCGAAACAGAATCGAACTTTCAAGTCTTTTGATTGGTGCCATCGAGTTCTAAATCTTTATGCTGATCCAAATAAGTTCTAAACCTCTAAAAAGAAAATTCAATCAAGTTTCGACCCTTCATCAGGCAAAAGACGCCATGAAATAAGCAATTCCCTATTGCCTTATAACTCATTTTCTTCGTGGACGATCAAAACGACTCGATTTCACTTTTTTTTTTATAAAAAAAAGCATTTCGGAACTTAATTGCGCCGATTGAAATGTCTCCATCCCGACTACATTTCCCGGGTGGAACTTTCGGGCGAGCCCCCCCCCTCCTTTTTTTTTTCTCTCTTCATATTGCTATGTTTATCTTGATGACGAGGGAGACATGTGGAGATACGTAAGAATCTATACGTTTTGTCACGTTGTTATTATTCTTTTCATTTGTTCTGTAGCGCCATCTAATCGCCGCATTTCGCACCGAATGAATTGTCCGAGACTTCTTGTCCAAGTACATTTCTCTTTCGTTCCCACGAATCAAAATCCTTCTTACCCCTGATTGATATGATTTGGGGGTGAGGACAAAATTCAAAAAGAACTATGGCCCCGTTGGCACTAAGAAGTGACTGTGTAGCATGCCTAGCTTATCAAGATCGAGCAATGACATCGAAACCAAAAAAGAAAAGTCAGAAAGCATTACCATAGACTACCTTGATTGTCAATTTTTTACGCATTCAAAAGCCAATGATTTCATAAAGGATAGTGCTACATATAGTGCAAAAAGTTCGATTGGATCATCGCAATATTTTACTTCGTATCGATCTATTATGACTTGAGAAGGACTTTATAAGCAACCGATACCTACGAAACACATGTACGTGGCACACTCACATGCAAGTTTTACCCGGTAGTTTACTTAACATGGTCACTCGAGCAAACTCCTAATCCTAACAAATCTCTAAGTTTTCGTAATATTTTTTATGTAGGCTTTATAATCGTGTTTGTTGATTCTATTTTGAGATATCTATGGGCTGAACTTTTAGGTTGAGGGAACAAATTCCAGCATCTGAGTCATAATAAAAGGTCTTTATGCTACACATAATTAATGCAAAAAGTTCAAACATATCACCGCAATATTTTACTTTGTATTGATCAATTATGACTTAAGAAAGACTTTATAAGGAACCAACACCTACAAAACATATGTACATGGTTTTACCCGGTAGTTTACTTTTCATGGTCACTCCAACATGCTCCTAATCCTAGCAAATCTCTAATTTTTCGTAATTTTTTTTTTCTGATCACTTTATAACCGTGTGCATTGATTCTACTTTGAGATATCTATGGGCTGAACTTTTAGGTTGAGGGAACAAATTCCAGCATCTGAGCAATAGAAAAAAGAGGTTTGAATGTTTCAAAGCTATATTCCGTGATTGCATATATCCTGCATATAAAACTATTAACCGTATAATTGCAATGATTTTGCATGTTGATGAGAAGGAAGTTTTTCGGTTAACCTACATGGGCTGAATTTTGACGGCGACGAAATGAAAAGTTACTGGAACAAATTCGTGCACATAAGTTATAAAAAAGAGAAAATAAATGCTTAAAAATTTGAATTACATGGTAAAATTATATTCCACGATTGCGAGTACTTGCATGGGCATTTTTCATCTAAGATCATTACCTGATATTTGGTAAATAAATAATATTAGAGGATTATTTGAAAAGTAGATATCTTTGATCTTAGCAAATTTCTAACTCATTTGCATATTGTGGTAAGAATCTACAGTCATACGTAGGGAAATGTAGCCAATAAGTCCTAAACTTATTAGACGAATGCCAATTCGGTCATAAACTAATATCAAAGATAATTCTCATCACTTTAAAATTTATCAGAATAAACTTTGAATTAAGGATTACAATAAGTTTTTGAATCAGCTTTTGAAGGAGCTTCAATATTATATAGATCTTAAGTAGACTTGAATAAATTCTCGTAATAAAGTGCACTTTCAGTTAACAATATTTGACAAAAGGATAAACAAAGAAATACTATAAAATCTGAAAAATCAAAAAAAAAAATCAAAAAAGGAGTTACCTACGATTTCGAAAAAGTAATAAAAGAAAATTAAGTGTCTAGGTTTTGCTTTCACCAAGAAGATGAGATACATTGATATTTGGTTAACATCTAATCGACCTAGCTACATTTGGTAATAATATCTAAAACTTCACGTTGTTAATTTCAAAACGGGTGTTACGGCATGTGTTTGGACTCATTGAAGGAAATATAAAACGAATTAATCAACTTTGTAAAGCAATTAAGACTATATCGATTAACATGTAGCCCATCCAATAGTGTTTGTCAACACACTAAAATACGTTTAATCAACTGTTGTCACTCTGGTTTTCTTTAATTGTTTCGATTTTTCTTAAACTCATATTACTATTTTAAAGCTTATTTTTACAGCAGCGACAAGTTCAAAGTATAATAAGCATCAGATTTTAAAATATATTCACTGTAACTTTTAAATGATATCACATGCTTCTTCTAATTTAATATTATTCTCGCAAAAATTCTACACAAATAGCTTGCTCACTTTTTATACACCATGATAGTAAAGGCGAAAGATTTCGATGTATGTGGAGGAAAAGTATCAAGAGAGGGGAATTTATGTTCTTACTTTATGCTTTCATAATTTGTTGATTCATGTTATTTTACGTGCTCAAAATATTGCATGTGCTTATGCGATGATTCAAAAAATATTTCACTCTTGTATGCGTCATGTTTTCTTTTAATTGGAGAATAAACATACATGATAAGATTTGGATCCACTTAAATAGAACTCCGCGTAAACTCCGGTAGAACAACATTGAGAATTATATAGCGAATATATTTCTAAATCCGTATGAGATACTGCTAGTGCTAAATAAAGGGTGTTATATCTATATATAACTGGAGGTTGAAATGAAATGCTAGACTAGTGCAAAGCAATCAAAGCACGGAAAGTAGGAAATGCACTGATGCAACAAAGCAAGAAAAATATAAGTTTTATCATCACCACATGCAGCCCAGCTTCCACACCCATCCATAGTGGTGGGGGTCCATCGAAATGCTCTACCAATGGATACAGATATTCGATACGTTATGCAACATCATTTTTATATTATTTGCACAGTACGATTGCATCCTTTCTTTATCTTTCTTCTGTGTATTTTAGCTATGATTCTTCTGCATTTTCTAAATGATATCTTGATCCATCTTCTTTATCTCCTCCCAAGTAGTGAACTTTTTTTTTTGCTGACTGATCTCGTGGAGGCGATCATGTATTCGGCACAAGTTCGCGTCCCCATGCATCCCATGTCCTTGGGGAAAAGTGCCATAAAAGTCATAAACATTTTATATTAATGCCAATTTAGTCCTAAACATTTTTTTGGTACCAATTCAGTCATAAACCTTTTGCATTTGTGTCAAAGTCCTAAACATTTTTTTGTGTCAATTCAGTCATAACTCCTTTTCCTGGTTAACTTGCAGATCTTTCCAGCTTCTTCCAAGGAAAAGGAGAAAAAAGGTTCTCTTTTTTGGATCTTTTTGATACCATTGCTCTAATAATTTTGTTAGTGCAACTGTTTGGGCATAAGACCTACAGGTCTGATGCAAATAGACCATATTAACATGGCTTTCAGGCAGTAGATATTTCTTCCAGATTTTCTGGTCTTGCTCCTTTATTAGTGTTTTAAGACGAACTATTTCAAATTTAAGAAATGTCATTCTGTCAACATGTATGCAGTCTCTTTCCCTACTCAAGGGATGATTTTTTTCCTGCCAAAGACGATTGTGAGGTTAAGTGTTTAAGATTTGCCTGCCTGCTCTTTTCCATGTGGGATAACAATTAACGAAATGAAGAAGGATATGAGTGAATGCTATTGGATAGTTTTGTGTTGACGAAGGAAGAAGAGTAGACTTCTTAAAAGAAAAATTCGTTGCAAATCTTTTATTTCCACATATTTGGTTCTAAAGTGTTGTTGCCTTCTGTTTACAAATGTAACCTTTACCTTGTATTGTTTTATTCTGCATTTGTCAAATATCTGGAGTTAAAGGTAAGATTGAGATGGACATGCATTTGTATGCCATTGAGTGTCAGCAGATTATTGGGTCTCCCAATATCATACACAATATTTTGTAATGATGTCTTCGACTTTTAAATGGTCATTTTTCTACAAAAAATTTCTCATGGTGCTAGAGACCCGCAGTTCCAAACGAAAGTCAAGGAGTTTCAAGGATGATGAGTACTATATCAGCTCAATACCGACCAGCCATGTAAGTAATGTTATTGAGGAAATGTGCTTCCTGGTGGATTTTATCTGATTTTGCCTTCAATCAAGTTTCGACCCTTCGCCAGGCAAAATAGGCCATGAAATAAGCAATTTCCCATTGCCTTATAACTCATTTTCTTCACGGACGATTGAAACAACTTGATTTCACTTTAAAAAAAAAAAAAGCATTTCGGAACTTAATTGCACCGATTGAAATGTCTGCATCCCGACTGCATTTCCCGGGTGGAACTTTCGAGCGAGCGCCCCCCCTTTTGTTTTTCTCTCTTCATATTGCTATGTTTATCTTGATGACTAGGGAGATATGTGGAGATATGTAAGAATCTATACATTTTGTCACGTTGTTATTATTCTTTTCATTTGTTCTGTAGCGCCATCTAATCGCCGCATTTCGCACCGAATGAATTGTCCGAGACTTCTTGTCCAAGTACATTTCTCTTTCGTTCCCACGAATCAAAATCCTTCTTACCCCTGATTGATATGACTTGGGGGTGAGGACAAAAGTCAAAAAGAACTATGGCCCCGTTGGCACTAAGAAGTTACTGTGTAGCATGCCTAGCTTATCAAGATCGAGCAATGACATCGAAACCCAAAAAAAAAAGTCAGAAACCATTACCATAGACTACCTTGATTGTCAATTTTTTACACATTCAAAAGCCAATGATTTCATAAAGGATAATGCTACAAATAATTAGTGCAAAAAGTTCGATCAGATCATCGCAATATTTTACTTTATATCAATCTATTATGACTGGAGAAGGGCTTTATAAGCAACCGATACCTACGAAACATATGTATGTGGCACACTCACGTGCAAATTTTACCCGGTAGTTTACTTAACATGGTCACTCGAGCAAACTCCTCATCCCAACAAATCTCTAAGTTTTCGTAATATATTTTATGTAGACTTTATAATCGTGTCTGTTGATTCTACTTTGAGATATCTATAGGCTGAACTTTTTGGTTGAGGGAACAAATTTCAGCATCTGAGTCATAATAAAAGGTCTTTATGCTACACATAATTAATGCAAAAAGTTCGATCATATCACTGCAATATTTTACTTTGTATTGATCAATTATGACTTAAGAAAGACTTTATAAGGAATCGACACCTACAAAACATATGTACATGGTTTTACCTGGTAGTTTACTTTTCATGGTCACTCCAGCATGCTCCTAATCCTAGTAAATCTCTAATTTTTCGTAATTTTTTTTTATGATCACTTTATAATCGTGTGCATTGATTCTACTTTGAGATATCTATGGGCTGAACTTTTTGGTTGAGGGAACAAATTCCAGCATCTGAGTCAGAATAAAAGGTCTTTATGCTACACATAATTAATGCAAAAAGTTCGATCATATCACCGCAATATTTTACTTTGTATTGATCAATTATGACTTAAGAAAGACTTTATAAGGAACCGACACCTACAAAACATATGTACATGGTTTTACCCGGTAGTTTACTTTTCATGGTCACTCCAGCATGCTCCTAATCCTAGCAAATCTCTAATTTTTCGTAATTTTTTTTTATGATCACTTTATAATCGTGTGCATTGATTCTACTTTGAGATATCTATGGGCTGAACTTTTAGGTCGAGGGAACAAATTCCAGCATCTGAGCAATAGAAAAAAGAGGTTTGAATGTTTCAAAGCTATATTCCGTGATTGCATATATTCTGCATATAAAACTATTAACCGTATAATTGCAATGATTTTGCATGTTGATGAGAGGGAAGTTTTTCAGTTAACCTACATGGGCTGAATTTTGACGGCGACGAAATGAAAAGTTACTGGAACAAATTCGTGCACATAAGTTATAAAAAAGAGAGAATAAATGCATAAAAATTTGAATTACATGGTAAAAATTATATTCCATGATTGCGCGTACTTGCATGGGCATTTTTTATCTAAGATCATTACCTGATATTTGGTAAATAAATAATATTAGAGGATTATTTGAAAAGTAGATATCTTTGATCTTAGCAAATTTCTAACTCATTTGCATATTGTGGTAAGAATCTACAGTCATACGTAGGGAAATGTAGCCAATAAGTCCTAAACTTATTAGACGAATGCCAATTCGGTCATAAACTAATATCAAAGATAATTCTCATCACTTTAAAATTTAACAGAATAAAATTTGAATTAAGGATTACAATAAGTTTTTGAATCAGCTTTTGAAGGAGCTTCAATATTATATAGATCTTAAGTAGTCTTGAATTAATTCTCGTAATAAAGTGTACTTTCAGTTAACAATATTTGACAAAAGGATAAACAAAGAAATACTATAAAATCTGAAAAATCAAAAAAATAAATAAATAAAAGAGTTACCTACGATTTCGAAAAAGTAATAAAAGAAAATTAAGTGTCTAGGTTTTGCTTTCACCGAGAAGATGAGATACATGGATATTTGGTTAACATCTAATCGACTTAGCTACATTTGGTAATAATATCTAAAACTTCACGTTGTTAATTTCAAAACGGGTGTTACGGCATGTGTTTGGACTCATTGAAGGAAATATAAAACGAATTAATCAACTTTGTAAAGCAATTAAGACTATATCGATTAACATGTAGCCCATCCAATAGTGTTTGTCAACACACTAAAATACGTTTAATCAACTATTGTCACTCTGGTTTTCTTTAATTGTTTCAATTTTTCTTAAACTCATACTACTATTTTAAAGCTTATTTTTACAGCAGCGACAAGTTCAAAGTATAATAAGCATCAGATTTTAAAATATATTCACTGTAACTTTTAAATGATATCACATGCTTCTTCTAATTTAATATTATTCTCGTAAAAATTCTACACAAATAGCTTGCTCACTTTTTATGCACCGTGATAGTAAAGGCGAAAGATTTCGATGTATGTGGAGGAAAAGTATCAAGAGAGGGGAATTTATGTTCTTACTTATGCTTTCATAATTTGTTGATTCATGTTATTTTACGTGCTCAAAATATTGCATGTACTTATGCGATGATTCAAAAAATATTACACTCTTGTATGCGTCATGTTTTCTTTTAATTGGACAATAAACATACATGATAAGATTTGGATCCACTTAAATAGAACTCCGCGTAAACTCCAGTAGAAACAACATTTAGAATTATATAGCGAATATATTTCTAAATCCGTCTGACATACTGCTAGTGCTAAATAAAGGGTGTTATATCTATATATAATTGGAGGTTGAAATGAAATGCTAGACTAGTGCAAAGCAATCAAAGCACGGAAAGTAGGAAATGCACTGATTCAACAAAGCAAGAAAAATATAAGTCTTATCATCACCACATGCAGCCCAGCTTCCACACCCATCCATAGTGGTGGGGGTCCATCGAAATGCTCTATCAATGGATGCAGATATTCGATACGTTATGCAACATCATTTTTATATTATTTGCACAGTACGATTGCATCCTTTCTTTATCTTTCTTCTGTGTATTTTAGCTATGATTCTTCTGCATTTTCTAAATGATATCTTGATCCATCTTCTTTTACTCTTCGCAAGTAGTGAACCTTTTTTTTTTTTGCTGACTGATCTCGTGGAGGCGATCATGTATTCGGCACAAGTTCACGTCCCCATGCATCCCATATCCTTGGGAAAAAATGCCAAAAAAGTCATGAACTTTTTACATTAGTGCTAATTTAGTCCTAAACCTTTTTTTGGTACCAATTCAATCCTAACTTTTTGCATTTATACCAATTTAGTCATAAACCTTTTTCTGGTATCAATTCAATCCTAAATCTTTTGTTTTTGTGCCAATTTAGTCATTTCGGCTAATTTTGACTGGAATTTGCCGACGTGGACGCTAGCCGGCCGGGTACCGGTCACCGGCGCCGACGTGGCGCTGACATGGACAAATTAAATAATATTTTAATATTTTTTGAATTTTTATTTTTTTATTTTTTTATTTTTGGTCTTCTCTTTCCTCTGGCCAGTCGCTGAATAGGCGACCGGCCAGAGGCCAAAGGCCGGCGAGGGTGACCTCGCCGGTCACTAGCGAGGGTGGCCTCGCCTTGGTTAGGCGAGGCTCAACCTCGTCAAATCCGGCTCGGTCGGGCCTCGCCTGACCATGGCGAGGCTCGCCCTCATCGCGGCTTCCAGCGATGGCTCGAGCCTCGCCAAAATGTGTTTGATGTGTTTGCATTGACTTGTCACGTACATGCGAGTGTGAAACTCACTGTTTCTCGTCAGGAGAGGATGCATGTATTCATTGACGGATGATGTTTCGAGTAGTGCTTTGGTTTATACCGTACTGACGCTCCTGCTAACAGAGATGATTATGGAATAAATTCGATCCCAAGCCGGCATCAAAGCCAAAATGCTACTATCTCTCAGAGTATGCGCATCTACAAAACTCCTCTTTATCTTGTATTACATGACTTGTAATATCCCAGAGCTGAATCCCTACAAAAGGTTACGGCAGTGAAAACAACTCGCGACACGAGTCGAACTCACAAGCGCGCATGAATGCACAGCCCGCTCGAAGCGCACAGAGGTGAACTCTCAATGTTATTCTCCAATTCCGATGTCAAAGGCGGTTTTTAAAATGGAAATTAAACTAATACATAAACTTCACATTCTGACAAACTTTAGAAAAGTCGTCATTCAAACACTAGAACAAGATAACTCAAAAAGAAAATATATCAGCTAAGATATTATGCTAAACTACCTAAGATGTCATAAAAAATTATATAATGAAATGAAAAAAAATCACAATTTTGGTGAATATCCTGACAGAAAATGTAAAGGAAGAAGAAATGTTGAAAATGTTCTTGTTGTTTTTGTATTCTGTACATGTAGATGCCAATATTTATAGTATAAAGAAAAGATCAAATAAAGAATAAACAAGACACATTTTCTTAATTAATCCCGATTGGCTGAATCAATTAATCCTCAATCTTTGTGATTAGAATCGGAATCAAGAATCAAATCGGATCTTTCTCCAACACTCCCCCTCAAGCTGACGACTTATATATGTCAAAGACGCCTAGCTTGCTTAGAAGATACGCATGCTGTCTCTTGCACAAAGGCTTAGTGAAGATGTTTGTAGGCTGCTCCGTAGTTCTGATTCCTCAAGTTGTAATAATCCCTTCTTGAATTTTTTCTCGAGTGAAATGACAGTTAACTTCTATATATTTTGTTCTTTCATGAAAAACTGGATTTGCTGTTAATTTGAGTACTGCATCATTGTCACAAAATAGTTTACTCACTCCATCAATTTGTACCCCCAAGATCCAACAGCAAACCTCGTATCCAAATATTCTCGCAAATAGTTTTTGCCATAGCTCGATATTCTGATTCAGCTGATGATAAAGAAACAGTTGATTATTTCTTTGTCTTCCACGAGATTAAAGATCTTCCCAGTTTAATGCAAAAGCCTGTGATAGATCCTCTGGTCATTGGGTAAGTCGCATAATCTGTATCACAATAAGCTGTCATTTTCATGTTGCAATCACAAGATAATAAGATTCCAAGTCTTGGACATCCTTTCAAATATTTCACGACTTTTAGTGTTGTATTCATGTGTGATTGTTTTGGGTTATGCATAAATTGGCTAAGTATCTGCACTGCATAACATATGTCGGGCCTAGTCATGGTGAGATAAATCAATTTCTCACAAGTCGTTGATATCCTGATGGATCTCCAAGTGATGGATCTTCAATGGGTGACGTTGAGCTCTTATCATATTCAAGTGTTGTGAGCTTGACATCCTGTTCAATGGGAATAATAGCTGGCTTACATCCCGATAATCCTGCTTCATATATGATCTCCAAGACAAACTTCCGCTGGCTAAGACATATTCCCTTGTCGGATTTGGCTATCTCAATGCCAAGAAAATATTTGGGAGGTCCCAAATCTTTGATATGGAAGGTAGAGCGCAAATAACCCTTAAATTTCTTAATAGTGGAATCATTATTTCCCATAATGAGTATATCATCAATGTACATCAATAAATAAATTGATGAAGTACCTTGAGTCCATGTGAACAGAGCATAGTCATGCTTGGAATGCTTAAAACCTGCATTTGTGAGTGTAGTTGTGAATTTGGCGTACCACTATCGAGAAGCCTATTTGAGACTATATAGGAATTTACGGAGATGACAAACCCGAGACACCCCCTGTCTGCGTAAACTCTGTGAGAGTTCCATGTATATTTCTTCGTCTAGATCGCCACGAAGAAAAGCATTATGGACGTCCATCTAATGTAATTCCCAATTACGAAATGCAGCAATTGATAGAAAAGAGCGAACAGTGACCTCTTTGGCAACTAGAGAGAAGGTTTCATGATAATCAAAGCCTTCTCGTTATGTGAATCCTTTAGCAATTAGCCGAGCCTTGTAACGTTCAATGGAACCATCTGCCTTGCATTTGATTTTATATACCCATTTGCAGCCAATGGGTTTTCTATTTGGAGGCAGAGGGACTATATCCCAAGTATGATTATCCATAAGGGCACCCAATTCGGCTTCCATAGCTTGTTGCCATCGCAGGTCATGTGTTGCTTCTTCATAAGATGAAGGTTCATATTCCTCAGATATGCGACTAATGCAACACATGTGTTCTGCCGACAATTGATTAAAAGAGACATATGAAGATACAGGATATTGGGTACCTGGAGAATTCAGCGTGGGGCATATGTAGTCTTTTGTCCATGTAGGGGGACAAATTTGACGTTCGGATTACTGAGGTGGTTTAGCAGTTGGTTGTTCCAATAATGGAGGAGATGACTGATCAATATGCTGCTATGGAGATGGAATCGATAAATCTTCCTCCTCGATGGATGGCATAGGTGACTCCATTGTCTGGTTTGAGTATTCAGGAGGTTCTAGTGTTTGATCAGGAGAGACGAAAACATATGGTGAAGTCATAGATAAATCTTCTTCGGATAAGAATTGATGATGTTTTAACTTTGATATAGTTGTTTGGGAAGAATATGTTGATCCCTGAAATGGGAATATATCTTCATGGAAAACAACGTCTCTGCTAACAAAGAACCTGCCTATAGATATTTCCATAACCTTGTAACCTTTCTGGAGGAGAGGATATCCCATGAACATACATCGAATGGCACGAGGATCCATTTTGTTTCGAGGACCCACATTTGTTGCATAGCATAAGCAGCCAAAAACTCTCAGGTGTCCTATTTCTGGTTGTTTGTTGAAAAGCATTTCAAAAGGAGATCTTCCGTCAAGAATTCTAGTTGGCATACGATTAATCAAATAAGCCGCCGTGGCCACACAATCACCCAAAAAAATTTCAGGGATAAAGGCTTGATACTTTAGAGCTCGAGCTACTTCTAAGAGATGACGATGTTTGCGCTCTACAGCTCCATTTTGTTGAGGAGTGTAGGTGCAAGAGGTTTCATGAAGTATCCCATGAGAAGCAAGGAAAGAGTTGCACTCTGTAGTAAAAAACTCGTGTTCGTTGTCTATTCGAATTTTATGGACAGACTTGTCGAATTGATTTTTAATTAAAGAAACGAAATTTGACAATTTAGAGAATGTTTGACTCTTGGATTGCATGAGGAAAACCCAAGTGGCACAAGTGTGATAATCTATAATTGTTAAGAAAAAACGAGACCCATCATGATTTGAAGTATGATAGGGACCTCAGATGTCTAAATGAAGCAGAGAAAATGCATTAGTAGCTTAAGATGTGCTTATCGAAAATGGTGCTCATGATTGTTTTGCCAAAGGACAAATTTGACAATTTGAATGAAGAAAACGAGCACTATGACCCAAACATTGATGAAAAAGAGAATTTTTATTGCTGGCGGTAGCATTACATGAAATGCTTTTATTGAATAATGAAATATCAAAGCCCTTTGGAAAGCTCATCCAAAAATACAATCCTTGTGCAACACCACCCAAGCACATTATGTTGCCAGTCGAATGGTCCTGAAAGAAACAGATTTCGGAATTGAATATGACATGACAAGAGTTGTCTTCATAAATTTTAGAAACTGATATAAGGTTGAATTCAAATTCAAGAATGTAGAGGACATTTTTAAGGGTAATGTTTGGACTAAGATGAATTGTTCCAATTTTGGTAACATGAGTGACAGTACCATTTGGAAGACATACAGATGCATCAAGATTTGTTTTGTGGTGATCGAAAAATATTCGTTCATCATAGATTATGTGGTCACTAGCGCCAGAGTCGATTATCCATGCATTAACCGAAATACTATCATTCTTGGAAAAAGAAGTACCTGAAAAACTTGCTCCCTTGTCTGTAATCTTTAACTGATTCAATGCCCTCATGATATGCTAATATTGATCATTAGTAATGGTCTGATTTGCCCTATCAGTCCCTTGTGCCAAAACCTGATAAGCAGAAAAATCTTTCTCATTTTTTCTTTATCATTCTGTTTTCCATGTAACTTTCAACATGTATCAATAGTGTGATGTGGATGTTTGCAATAATCACAATATTTACCTCTGATTTTAAAATTTTGTCCATTTCCTCTAGCTGGCGTGGCGCTTCGTGGACCGTATGATTTGAAATTCAGAGCTGTCATGGCTTGATGGAGGTCACCCGATGCACCCCATGGATGGTTGAATGAGAGTCGTCTGATCCCTTCTTGTAATCTGGACCATCCATCTTTGAAACCCTATTATTTGGGTCTTCTTCATCTCAGCAATTAGAGTTTCTGTCGTGAGTCCCGATGGAGGTCTGAGCTCGTGGCGGCAGTGGCGATCCCAGGGCGTTCGACGGTCGCTGTGATGTCCCCGCCGGAGCAGCAAGCGTCATGCTCTCTCTTATCTTCACTTACTCTATCGTGGCCAGCCGCTGGTTCTCTTCTTGTACCGCCAGCTGATAGATCCGGCCAAGTGAAGGTACAGGATCCATGGCAAGGATTTGGGAACGAAATGGTGAGTAACTTTCGTTTAGAATCAACAAAAAACTGGTTTATCTTGGTTTGATTTTTGATTCTGAGGTGAATTGTTGGACGATTCCTCCATCGCAGGTAGGGCCGTTTGTTGGTTTTCGCTGGTAGGTGGGTTTTTTGTTCTGACTTTTTGGCATGTATGATTAGAATCAGAATCAAGAATCAAATAGGATCTTTCTCCAACACATCCGACCCTGTATCGAAAGGTAGCATGGTAAAAGCAGCCAACGAATATGGCAGCGAAAAGGCGATCTTGCATTGAGTTTTAGGAGCAAAAGAAATGCAAACTTCGGCTTAGGATGAATGTCGAGAAGATCGAATGAACACGAAAGCTACTTCAGTTTGCGAAAACCGGATGTCATTAAAGAACACCTTCTTAAGGGGATTAATCATGTACGTTCTGTGCCTTTCCGCAGCAAATGTTTGACCGAGATCTATTGATAATACTACCTCAAGTTGAACTTAAGTAAAAGCGGGTCAAAAAATTCCTCAGATTTCAGAAGATTCTGTATCGGAATTATGTTCTACTTCCACCCTCAGCGATTTTGGAGGCATGTGATTTTTCTGACTGTATCAAAGATTACTAGCAGCAAAAAACGTTAAAAAATAAAAGAGAATCCGCATAGGCAAATATTGTAATGCCTCGCATGACCAGAACCAGAAATTATCCACATATCCAAGAACAAGCAAGTTTTACGTTTATATGTCAGCTTTTGATGTTCTTGGCCATAAAGCAAGAAAGAAGATCAAAGCAAATCATACTTCAAGCATCATATCTTACAATTACCACCACAGATGCAAGGAAGCACTGCCGTGCCCCTTTTTTGTCTACAAATGGCTTATTCTCCATACATTTGGACAGTGCTTGTTACCAACCTTTATGGACATTCTTTGCTTCTTTTAGTTTTCAAGCCAAGAATCTCTCTAGCAGATTCCCAAAGAAAAAGCTTGTTTTGGCCCAATTACTGGACTCGGGAGCCTTGGCGCTCCCGCTGGATGGGACCTTCTTCACGTTCAGCATCGTTGTATGTCCAATTTCCTTGCGAAGCGCCTCGATGGTTTTCATGTCCACAGGGTTCCCCGAGGAATCTCTCACATAGAACACATTCATGGCTTGCTCCCCAACCGTGGTGACTCCCGCTCTTGAAACCGACAGCCCGTTCTCTCGTAGGATCCTTGTCACTTCGGATAGCAGTCCTACTCTGTCCTTTGCGCAGAGCTCTAGGCTTAAACCCTGAGAAACATCAACATGTAGACAGTATGCAATAAGAGGATGACTAAAGGACAAAGAGTTTTCAAAATTGCAATTTTTTTTCCTTGGTTGTGTATCTACATTGAAAGTGTGGAAGTGGGTGATATGGGAATGGGAATTCAGCTCTATATATCCATGTGAGGATTCTCACGCACCTCGCTTACTCTTCTCCGAATTGCTGCTTCCAGACATTTCATGACCCGTTCCTTCTCTCCTTCACTATCAAGAGTGCAACCATCCATATGACGAATGTAATACTCCTGCAAGATCACAAAACTAATTCAGCACATATTCATGATTCAACTGATCAAGTTAATCCATAAATAGCAGATTAATATGTCATCCAAACTGCTGTAATTTAAATGTTCGTACTGGAAAATGAATGACACACTAAGCAGCGCCTCACAATCCAACATTCCTGGGAGGTGTTTACAGAAGATGATGTTGACATTTAATCAACAGAATTTTTAATGTCTTTAACTTGGACCTTTTTGGTAATTCGTCAATCTTTCCTACCCATGGGTTATCTTTCTCGAAGAATCCAATATTAACACTTTTCAGTTTGGATATATAACTACGCCAATCAGAGCGATGAGCATGTAGGCATTATGTAGATGATAAGATACCCAAGCTAATAGGCTGAATGTCATCTTCTGAAGGATATTGAGGTCTAACTCTTCATCACTGATGCTACTGCTGAACGTACGGATGCATAACAATTTCAATGATTCAGTGCCGACCAAGCCATTTCAGACAATGCAATTAATTTACTTTTGCCTGTGGATGCCAGTAGGAATGACCAATTTTGTTTCATTTGGGAATAGTCTTTCCATGTCTGTGCTACAGGGAGAAAGTTGATGATGGACAAGCTTATTGAGAAAATTTATCAAGGAATAACCTGTAATGCATCGGGGCCATCAGACGAGATAGTAGCATGAGAAACAACATACTGCATGTCTGTGAGCGTGCACACTATGTCAAAAAGTAGCTTTGCTCGGTCTTTGCATCTCACACTAACCACCGAATACCCCTTCTCCTTACAATGCTCGACGGTGATTTTGGGTTTCATCAGGGGAGAATACTCGTCCGCATCCGCTGTCACTCCGCAATTTTCATAATCCTTATCAGCGAAAAACATCTGGTGCAATCGGCGATCAACATGCGTGAATCCCATGGAGAAACTGGTGCGGCCCACTTTTTCATCATCGTCATACCCACGGATGAGGTTTTTGAGCTGCTCTTCCATTATGGATAGTCTCTTTGGATCATCCACCGCACGGCAATTAATCTTATCGTTGACATAAAGGACGCAGGCTATTCTCCTATTGTGCGTCCAAACTTCGGCAGCTACCACGTTAATGTTAAGGTTTGCTAGGACAGCAGAGATTTCGGATAGGAGACCTGGGCGGTCTCTGCCAATGAGCTCAATAGCTGTGTGATCACCGATTGAGTGCACTCCAACTCTTTTTCCTGGCCAGGTCTTGGTTCGATCTGTGTGGTGGCCATTTGGACCTAAAGCCTGTGGGAAAGAATACATAAGAGAATTCCTTTTTATAACGTTAGAAAGGAGAGGATTCATGGCATGAAATTGTTGTCTCACTTTTCTTCTCATCAAGTCTAACACCTCTCAGTGAAACCTATTGCAGAGACGCTATGTTTTCTCTTTTTCTGACACGAAGAAAGCAGTAAATGCAGATTCAAAAAACAGTGAAAACAATTTACCTTCTCTATGTAGTCAATGGTTTTAGAATCCGTGATTTTCTTTCCATGGTGATCGGTGACATGAAACACTGTTGATTCAAAGAAAATAAAACATCACTACTCATGCTTGATGAAAAAATCTACATAAAGACAAGTTGCACAGTGAGGATGGTGAGATTGCTATGACTGACTCGAATTCTAGAATCTTTGGCAGACTCATACCGTCCATAAACCATCCTCCGTCAGAGGAGATGTAGGCCTTGGTGATGATAAGATCAAGGTCGGACAGTATTTGTACGACTTCTAGCAGTATCCCTGGTTTATTCATGCTATCAACCTGGATATCCAAAGCATGGTTATCATGTATCCAAATTAGCAGAAATTTTGTGACTTTAGTACTACATTGTGTGTATGCAAATGTAGATGACCACTCTTCCAAACCAGAGTGTCAAGCTAGATTGCATGATTTTTATTGGTCATTTCTAAGACTTCGATTTTGCTGTCAGAGGAGTGTAAAAACAAACAAAACATGAATAGTCTATATTTTGCCTACTTCTACAAGCAAACATTGCACAGTTGATCAACATTCCTTGTATTCGGCCATATATTGTAGTATTGAGCATTGGTTTCTCAAAGATATTGGTTTATATTGTAGCTCCGCATAACAAAATAATCGAGCCTAAGAAAAGCTCAGAGAAGAGTCAGTGAAATTTACAAAGCCTTCTATTACTCAAATAAAGCCAAGGGCTAATGCTACGGATTTCTAGAGGGTCATCAACAGAAGTATTCACTCTGTCGTGGGTGTAGAACACCCAGGGTTGCTAGACGCCCCTCCCACCTTTTTACTTGTAAGAAAAATCTTACCTTGACAAGTGTGCAATCGCTGCAACTGGTGTTGTCTACAGACACCCTGCAAGAGGCATTGATATAAGAATGTGCTACCATTGAAAAACGAGTGATGCAAAACAGTGAGAAACAATGGAGAAAGCTCATATTTCATCTATATAACTCAGACGATAATAATTGAGAGAGAGAGAGAGAGAGAACCTTGGAGGGTTGATCCTTGTGCTGAGGTTCTCATACTCGGGATCAAAGTATGGCCAACAAACTTTAGCCATCGTAAAGAAATTCACAAGGAAGGCGGTCCCTATCTCTTTAACCTGTAAAACGGTGCATCAGAATCGTCAAAGTGGCAATATACTCAAATTTTTCTCATTACTCTTATTATTCATATAGGGGGCATTCCAGTTGAGGCGGTTTTTTGGTTTTCAAACTCAAAGAACCTTATTCTTGAGGCCATAAACTGAATTTCAGAATTACCGCAATCGCCTTCCTCTCTGTATTTTGAAGATATGCTCACATCATGATAGCATAATCTGCACAAAGAATCAACAGAACAAACCCTCTGATATCTGCAGAAATAATATAAGCAATTACTAGGTCAAGATGCCAAGCGACTTGGTCCAGCAAACTATCCAAAGTTTCCGTTGCATTGCACTGAGCATAAATAGTAACACAGCCAAAAATTTACCTAATCATACTTCCCTAGTAATACCGCCTCTAGAAGGATTCTATTTGAGTCTCGATTGCTCTCCCATTAATTCAACAGTTTTCTTGAAACAAATTCTTGTCAGACAGGTTACTAGAGAACCCAGCAAATAAGTATAACCATGACATCAATCCAAAGAAATGTGTATAGACCCATTAGGGATGAATGAGTACGCAAATAGTAGCAGATGCCCCATTTTCAGGAAAAGAAAAAGTTGAAAGGTCAACCCAATACGAGTTGATTTTTATTTCATCTACAAATGATTGACCCGTCAATGACACCGGCACAACTAAAGTCAACCGAGCACTTGGTTGGTTATCTCTCTCTCTCTCTCTCTCTCTCTCTCTCTCTCTCTCCAGACGTATAACCTGTTGAACCACCCGAATTAAGAATATTTTGTATGGAAAAAGTTGTAAAATCCCAAATTTTGCACTTAAACAAAGACGGATGCTAACTGGTAATTACCTAATAATTATGGCACAATGAGATACACAATAATTTTGACTATTTTGGAAGTTTGTGGCAAAGCATCATTGCAACCACAAGAAAGAACAGGTTCCTCAGAGTTTCTCGGCAACTTGTCTTTGCAAGTTGGACAACAAAATGGACAACACAGCCGCCATTGCTTCCCTTATCACTTTGTGTTATCTTGGGGCAAGAAAACAATTTCCTATTCATCATTGTTCGCACAAGCTAACCATAAAATGTGCAAACAAGATCCCCAGAAAATCAGAATTCCTTCAACGGTTCTCCATCCTTCACAGTACTCATTCCAGAATCAGCTGCTTGAAGGTTCTACACTCCGTTGTGCACAAAAGAAAAAGGGAAAAGAAAACATGTTTGCCCCACGGATTATTTCTTGGAGAAGTAAATTTTCTTACTACATGGCATGAGCTATATGATGGAGTTGCTTGATATCATCAGTAACAATACTTACCAATTATTCTGAGAATTCACTTCTCCGGCAAAATGGCCAGGGAAGAAACCTGCGTTTTCCCCAGAACATAGCGACCCAATTTCTTCAGTTCTTAATGAAAGCAACTGGAGAGAGAGAGAGAGAGAGAGAGAGAGAGAGAGAGAGAGAGAGATTAACTATATGGAATGCTCAAGAAAATGATGCCAGCTCAAAAATCTCGGGGGGAAATTTTTTTTTGGGTCGGAACATCTTGGGGGAATTGAATTCCTGGAAATTCAAGGAATGTCTTTGAATGGAAAAATGGAGCAAAGTGGGGGAATTGATAGACCTTATACACAATTCACCAAAAACGGAAATAAAGGGGACAAAAGAGTCGTGTAACAACACAGAGAATGGATAAAGCGGAGTGTCAACTAGGAAGGAACAAATTCAGACAGCTCACACACCTCATAAACAAGGACAGATTAACGACAATGACACTCGTCATACATATGAAAAAGTCACGACATTTCAAATGAAACAACTGGTTCAGAACGGTCATCCACTTCTGGGTTTTGTATCCTCAACTCAAGAGCACAGAAAGAAAAAGCGAATCAGCAAAAAAAAAACAGAGAAGAGGACCGAGGAAGAGAAGCACTCATTCATTCAGAAGTCCGTACCTGTGGGAGAAGGAGGAGCTTCATCTCTTCACATTTTTGCAGAAGTCTTTACTGCTCTCACCCCCCCAACACCAGCAGAGCGCTCACCCAGTAATATCAAAGCAGCACAAACAAACCCACCAATACCCTGGTTCTTCCTATTTTAAATAATGGCAATTCTCGTACCTCAGCTTTCGACGTTTCTTTTTCTGTTTCTCGATAGGATCCTCAGCTTTCTACGTTGGATTACCACTTCTTCCCCCCACAGCACAACACACAACATTCTCTCTCTCTCTCTCTCTCTCTCTCTCTGCGTGCACAATAAAATATGCAAGGAACCATAAGAGATTGCGTGGACCTAGAGTGGCTCCGTTCTTTAAATATGAGCTTTTTTCTTGGGGGTGCGGGTCGTTAAGACAAATGAGCATGAATTGGCCCGATCGTTGCTTTTTGGTAATGACGCGGCGACCAAACATTTGTCTGTCGCAACCACCAACCGTCACCCAAAGTGCGTCAAATCGCTCGGCCGCAGACGACTCGCCGCGGGACGACCCCGCTGCCCACGCGCCGCCGGCTCTAGGGGGGCGGCACGGCGGACGGCCGAGGCGCTTCCACGTGGGGCGTCAGATGCTGCGTGCAAGAGACGCCGCGCTCGAGGAATATGCGCGTGGGGGTGGGGCTGCTTGGTTTTGCCGTTTTGAGCAGAGCAGACGTGCTGGCCGTCGCTGTCCTGTCCATAGCTCTGATCACTATTTTGGAGGCACATAATTTTCACTCTTAATAAACACAATAAACATACTTGATTAGAAATACAGATAATACAGTAAAAACTACGAAATTTTGGGACAATTATGCCTACTGTGACATAGATATTCAAATTTTTTTTATATCACAAAAAACCTTATACTTGCCCATTGTAACATAAATATCTCAAACTCTTTTTTGTATCATGAATAAATGCTCTATTTCGATTCCATCCGGTGAATATTTGTCGTACTAGTGTAAGTTCAAAGTTTTTTATGATACAAAAAAAGTTTGGGGTATTTGTATCATAATGGGCAAATTTAGGATTTTTAGTGACACAAAAAAGTTTAGGGTATTTGTGTCACAGTGGATATAATTTGGGGGTTTTTCTATGGTATTAACCCTACATTTTATAATAAACCTATGAACATTTATGAGTAAAAACCTTCTAAATTTTGATTAGTAGAGGACAAAACTCTAAGACACTAGGAAAAAAGCCACATTTCTTAAAAAAACCAAATTTAATTCTTGCATTCAACTCATTTTGTTTGTAGACATCGTTTTTTCTTTAAAACAAATAAGAGAAATCTGCCGGTATAAATTAATATTTGTTTATTAAAGAAATGGGAAATGAAATGAACAAATATGCTTACTCCTCTGTTCACACTAGAAAAAAAAAAAAACATCTCATTTTACCTTAAATTTTATGTAGAGGCAAAGCATGTCGATCCAAAAAAAAAAGAAAAAAAAGAAAAGGGAATAGAAAGTAAATAAATCCCAAGAAGACATCAAAGAAATGGGAAAAAGATGGAACTAAGCCAAAAGCAATGCTCAACAATTTACAAAAGCATCAACTATCACATATCCATGATAAGGTTCCACCAAATTAAATGTGTGCGGACCGTTATTCTATAACTTTATTTTATGAAACTAAATCATTCGCATCTTCAAACAATATCGAACTCACTTTAGTCACTTGAAAATTTTTTTTACCTGTTTCAATACATTATTCGTCTTGTGATAATTTTGTTCGGCATATCACTCAAATATCACCTAAAAAGTGAGCTTACACATTTATTTCAAATTATTTTTTTTTCAAAATCAGGAAAAGATTAAGAAAAATGCACTGTATAGGTCTCAAGAGAATAAATTGTGGGCAACTGTAGAAGATGCATAGGCCTGACAAGTGTTGCTGTCAAATTGGATCCTGTCTTTGTCTGGCTTTTTCCTTATTTTGAGTGGATCAAGGCCCTCCCTCTCTCCACCACACCTTCTCACTTTTAAGGAATTATCAAAATTCCCCAACCAATTGATTCTCCATGACATGGCACGGATCCCTCATTTTTATGGATGGTCTATTTACCTTGAATTACTTCATTTTTTTCATGAATGGTTATGACACAATTCATGATGATTCCTTCATATTTTTTTTGAAAAATGACACAAATTATTCATGAACTTTAGTCTAATAGACAATATAGTCTCTGAACTTTTAATTTATTCAATATAGTCCCAAAACTTTAACTTAATGTATAATGTAATTCATAAACTTTTGATATATGTTTAATTTAATCCATGAACTATATTAAAAATATTCAAACTTATCATTGATTTTGAATTAATGAAAGAATAATATTGAATATTTTCATATGATTCAAGGATTAAATTGAATATGTACCAAAAGTTTAGGGACTACATTCACCAAATTAAAAGTTCAGGAACCATATTGCACATTGAACTAAAATTTATAAACTATTTATATCATTATCCTTGTTCTTTTTTAACTTTATGCATCATCGCGTTAGTCGAGCAAAGTAATTCTATCCTCTCTATTCAAGCATGCAACTCGCAATGATCTATATACAGTTTATTTGAGCGAGTAAACTTTGTTATCTAATCTCTTATTAGAATCGTTGCTTTCGTGTAAAGATTGATTGTGCAAAGAAAAAAAAAAATCCACATGAGTTGTGCTTTTGGTTTAACTCCTTATCTCTAATATGCGAGGATAATTTTTTTTATAAAAAATCTATTCAAGTTTCTTATAAGTAAGAGCTTCGCAATTGTTGATATACGTTAATCAAAGTTCGAGACCGTGCAAGAAATCGAAACAGCCCGATCGTTGTAGGGTCAGAAGACTTACCATGATTCGAAATAAGATTACTCGAGTGGTCTAAAAGGCCTGAAAATACCAAAAACAATAGTAAAAACAGCTTCTTTCTCTCTTTGGGATGCAGATGATCTCAAGAGAAGCCTCGCGCTGCTGTAGCACTTTGCGTCGGTGGGGTACCAACGAGTGCTCAAAAACAACCACGATGTCTCTTCAAACAGTGTTGTCAAAGTGACCATCCCAACCATGTCTGTTCATCTCTTTTTTCCCTTTGCTCCCCCATTTCCGAACTCTATATCTCTCCAATTCAATTAATGCAATCATTCCACCGTTCGCAGAGTACCGTGTTGTTTGGTCAACTTCATACACCCAGAATGCCTCGAGGCAAGATTGCGAGTGGGAAAGAAAGGCACAGCGAAGATGCGCATGGAGGGTAGAGGACCCATCCAAGAAGATGGAAGATGATGAATAGGGCACGAGAGAGAGACAGAAAGGAGAAAGCTTTAACAATCATCTCATGAGTATCTTCAGTCTGCGTCGTGAAAGACGGAGGCATGGTATTGTTTTTGTTCATAGTGTAAGAAGAATCACACTTTTGCTCAAATAATCTAATACAAGCTGTTTTTCCTTTTTCTCTAAGAAAGAGAGGAATGGCACATAAAGTGAAATGAAAAAAAAAAAAATTTACCTTAGGCCAAGACCTGCAAGTTGTTACAATGACAATAGGGTATAGTTTTTCTTTGGGGGAAAGCATACTTTTGATCCATAACATGAAAGGTCAAAGTTGATCCCTACCCTACCAAAATTGGGTATCTCAGTACTCAAAGCACTCAAAGCACGAAGTCGGGACCATTGTAGTGGGTTCATTCAAGAATCTTGAAGCTCATCCAAAGGAAGTGAATAGCGGACTTTTTCAAACGCGAATCGACTACGCTAAACTTCATTACCACATGAGCTAAAACAACTTGGACCCAAAGTATGTGCGCGGACCGAAATATTATTCACTGGCTAAGAGTTCGTTTGGCAACCATTATGTTCGCGAAAACAATTTATGTTCAAAAATAATTTGTTTTATTCCATGCCCGTGAACAATTTCTAATCATTTGAAGGTGTTTGGTAACTACCAAAAATTTCTATTTTGGAATAGAAAAAAAACAGAAATGCGTCTGATAACTGCACAAATTTTCTTTTTATCAATAATATTTTAATAATATTTGGAATTTTTTAATATTCTTTATTTTTGTTTTTCTTTTTTTTCTTCTTCTTCCTCTTCCTTGGCCATGGTTAGGTCGTCGGCACTGGCAACTAGCCACAGGCTAGGGTCGGCGAGGGCCACCCTTGCCAAATCTGGCAAGGGCTAGACCCTTGCCGCCACCCTCGCCGAATCCGGCGAGGGTGGCTAACGGCCTGGGCAAGGGGCTGCGATGCCCTTGCCGGCCCTGGCCTATGGCCAGTCGCCAGCGGCCGGCGACTGAACACAAGCCAGGAAGAAGAAGAAGAAGAAGAAAACCAAGAAAAAGAAAAAGAAAAAGAATTTCTTTTTCATTTTTTATTTTTGTTTCCAGAATCAAGAAAGAACTTTTTTTGGCTTCTTGATTCTGTCCCAAAACTGATTCTAGGAATAAATTTTTACAAATTTATGCCCTGGAACAAAAAACTTACCAAATGAATTTTTATTTCAAAACTAATTTTGGAAATAAAAGAATAGAAATAGTTACTATTAGACCAATTGCTAAACGCTCCCTAAGAGTCCTAACACAAGTAAATGCATGAGATTAAGGACGGAGACCTAACCCAGGGAGTCGAGTCGCACCAAAATCGTGCTCCAAAGACTACAATGTCCAACTTTGGAGTGTTACATGGTGATTTTGATTCATAACATAAGGACCTAAAGTACGGATTTTTTTTTTTTCCCAACCTTTTCCCCTTCTCTTTTCATGTGGGTGTCTGGCCTACACCGACAGAGAAATGCAGCGAGGGGGTTCGCTACATCCACATGGTGCAAAAAGTCTGGCACTTATTATTGTTTGGAGGGAGACGGTACTTGCTTTTACTAGGTCGGGCATAAGATTGTACCTCCGAAAACATTAAAGGGAAATTAAAGAAGAAACTAAAGATGATTACTTTGATGCTCCTCTAGTTGTGGAATCGATTGCTCTTCCCTTCAAGGATCTGGACAACCTACAATAGCAAAGGACACCTTTGATATGGATCTTAGAGGAAACAAAAATACTTGGTCTTGTATAAGAAAGTGAAATTATCTGCAAAATATCAAGAGAAATTACCTCACTCATCGAGGGTCGTAACTCGGGATTCCTTTTCAGGCACAAGTGAGTCGCCTTGGCCATGAGGTAGAGCTCATATGTGTCGTACGACTCGCCGGTCCGATCATCGATGAGTTCGTGCAGTTCCATCTTATCAAGGAGCGGTTCGGCCTGCAATATTAGTCGATAGATAAAGAACTTATAAGAAGAAGGAAACGGAAAGATATATAAAATGTTAAGACCAAATTAACATTGCTCGAATGCTTGAAGATCTGATCAATGAACGAACATACCCACTGTCTCAGAGACTGATGTTGCTCGTCCTTCTTAGGGTCAACTACCTTACGCCCTGTTATGAGTTGTAAGAGAACCATCCCAAATGCATACACATCTGTTCTTATCGTAACCGTCCCATTCTCTGCATATTCCGGCGCCAAGTACCTACAAATTTCGACAAAAATCTTAGCTTTGACTAGAAACCAGGCATTAAAACGTGCAACTCTTTTTCTGATAATCTACTTTAATGACAAAGTAATCGTCACCCTAATGTTCCAAGAATCCTTGTGTGCTCTGGATCATCACTTGTTTTCCACTTTGCTAGGCCAAAGTCACCTAGCTGTGTGACACCAGGAAGTTTAATCAGACCCAGAAACATTTAATTCACCTAACACATTGCAAAGGTGTGAATTTAATTTGGTAAATAGGAACTACTTGAAACGGCATATAGTTACCATCGGCACGAAATCGTGCGTGAGCAATATGTTACTAGGTCGCATGTCGCGATGAATTATCGGGCCACCGCGACACTCTTCGTGTAGAAAGCGCAGACCTTTTGCCGTTCCGACGGCTATCGCATATCGCCGGTGCCACTCTAAGACACTTGTTGGATTGTCTACGAAAAAGGCACTTCTCAAGTAATTATTTGACTGAAACAGATGATTAGACATTATTATACACAGAGAATTTGTCGTATTCTTTTTTCATGACTAGCAAGATTGATAATTGCAAGTTTGGTTTAAATTTCAAATTAAGGAAACATCAATTACCAAATAAATGCCAGTCAAGGGATTTGTTGCAGATGTATTCGTACACCAACACATTGAGGTTCTCCTTGCAACTGTAGCCCAACAGCATCACAATGTTCTTGTGGCGCGCAAAACTCAGCACATGTATCTCGGAATTGAACTCCATAAACCCTTGCGCGCTGGCCTCCTTCCGCACCTTTGCCGCAATCTCCTGACCGTCTTTGAGACGGCCCTTGTAGACGTAGCCGTACCCACCTTCTCCGACCAAGTTATCCTTCGAGAAATCCTTGGTTGCGAGCTGTATCTCGTTGAAGCTGAAAGGCATAGCATCCTTGATGTATAGTTTGGTCCGCGTGCCACACCTTGCACAAAGGATCGGCGCTTCCGAGAATCTGCCCCGAGAGGCGGTCTTTTTCTGGATGCCCTGATAGATTGAGATGATATTGTTCTCCTCTTTAGTCGGCCTTCCTGAAACAAATACAAAAAATGAAGACGAACAATTAGTTTATCGCAAGTGAATTAATATCCAAGAAACAAACAACGACTTAAAACAGACTGAGCAATCTTATACTATACTCAAAGATTATACGTATGCTTCAATAAACATATTATCAAGAATAATAAGATGTTGCCTGTTTTTTCACTCAGAAAACAAGTCTCAAGATCAGATGTAGTCATGTTGCTTCTGAGCATGTCAGAGCCTTTTATAGCATCATTTGGCAAGGATTCGGTCCCGTTGGAGATGTCGGATTGCTCGGTGATCTCCCCGACTTGGCTAGCAACTGACAGAACGGACTTAGTAATATAGTAGAATGACTTGTGCTCGATCGGGTTTGTCTCGGTCACGGTTTCAGCCCTCAAAACGTCCACCGACAGACTATCTTGTATCATTCCAACTTTGCAAGGTATCTGTTTTTGGTAAAACTTCAAGTCCCGTCTTAAGTGCCTGTCAAGATTATCAACCACAATGCGGTATCTCCATGACTACATGCTAGGCCAATGTAAAAACCTTTTATGTATGAAAAGCATTCGACATTTTATGCACAAGGAGATGATGAATTCACAAGATTTATAAGAGATATTTTCTTTTCTTTTCATTTCATTTTTGTCATTTTAGAAGATGTGTTAAGTAGTAATATGGTAGTGAAGTAGCGTTATATACCTGTCAAGAATGACCCAAGTTGCTTTGCAGGTTATGGCCTCTTGTAGAATCACTTGCTTAAGTGGGTTTCCTGCTGTTATTTTAACTTCAAGACTTACCTGAATTACAAAAAGTACTAGGGAAGCATGATTAGCTTATCTCTTTGAATAGCTATATATGTAATGGAGAACAATGTGTTGTTCTCTTTGCTCCCTTCAATAAATCCTAAACCCTAAAACCCTAAATCATAAGCTTAAACCCTAAAGCTTTCATAAAACAACTTCAATTTCCGGCGTTCAAGTAATGACATCCTATGATTTAGGGAAACATGTATCAATAGTATTAAAAGTAGAAATATCATAATTTCTGTACACGTTGCGATATGAATCATATAGGAAGACGGAGACATCGATTTCATTGATCGCTTACAACGATACCATCATGGTTTGGGTAAATCATACATTGGTTAGTATGGTTTTGTGCTCTCATTGAATGTAAGTGCATGTCCAAGGCAAATCTATGGAATCTGTTTTCTTTGAGTTGACATTCTATACATATTTGTATTCTCGCACGGTCATGTGTCTTTAACAAATCGTGGGTTCTCATTGTTTACCTCCTGGGTTGACGCATGTTAACAAAATAGGAAGAATATATAACATCAATTCAGCCATAAACAGTTGAAATAGAAAGTATATGATACTTCAATAAGTAAAAAAATTACCCCTTGGTCTTCACACTTCTCAGCACTCTGCAATAACATGTTTTCAAAAGTCTCTATCTTCTTGCAGACTTCTTCCTCAATTGCACGAACCGACAAAAGTTCAGCTGTGGTTGCAAGCTGATATCCCACTATGCCAAGGAAAATAATGCATCCTCAATCACAAACTTGTAGTGAATGTCAAATTCTTTTCTTTTGATGAATAAACTCGACCTTTCTCTAGGTATTGATGATACACTAAAAAAGTTGAGAACAATGAAGTCAGACTAAGAAAGTGTCCAAAGCACATCAAACTTTGAATGCTGATGGGCTTTCTAATTTGTTAAACATAGTGCTGAAGTAATTGCAATCCGAGAACATGACACATCAATACTTACTAGGGTGCGGCACCTTATGTAGTACCCCAAGCACGACGATGGTGTCGCCTCCTCGAAGAATGTCACCTCTCGTAAGCACGCTGTTGAGCGTCACCCCGAATTCGTGCTCATTGCGGACTTTAGTAGCATCATAGGCGACGATAACATAGGATGGAGAAGGAGGAGTCTCCATGGGATCCAATTGCTCGCTGATCACTCGAAGCAAATTCGATATGAAAAATATCCGACTTATGAATATCTCAGTCCATATCGAACTTGGTTTAACAGATAATTCAGCTTACGGAATGAGTAGAGAGGGGGCGAGAATTATTAGTGGAGACTAAGATTGGTTATCCAATGAGTTTTGATCAAGAAACAGAAAATTCTCACTCTCTTCCATTTTCGTTCAATCGGGTCGTTTCTCTTGGTGCTCACCTTGCAGGGACGAGGAAGATTCGTAGGATTTTCAAAAGAGATGCTACTGAATATTCGGATCATTGTTCATAAGAAGTTAAGAATGGTTGCCGTCGACACAGTGAACATGGGTAGATTACGAGGCACATAATGTCAGTGCACGATTTCGTCTGTATCGTAGCCAGATGTGTGAGGACTCTTACCTTTTTTTTCTCATACTATACAGCCAAATATGCGAGGCTCTATTCTCTCTTATTTTTTCATTAATCAGCACATTTTCTTTTTGACAACTCCGGGGAAGGAGTGCAGAGGCCCATGAAACAACCCGTCAGCCTTATAAGTCCGTTAAATCCGGAACTTTGGCTTGGCCCCGACTTTGGGAGATTTTTAATTGTTGCACTTTAACACGCACCTGAGCAAAGGTTCATGTTCCTTGAGCGCACGACTCACTCGATCCACCTCCCTAACCCCAACCCCTCTCTCTCTCTCGAAGATTCAGCATCACATAACAGATTTTGACACGTAATAATATCATGCAGTGATGAAGAATTTGATTCGCTAATCGTTCAAGTCAGAAGACTTGATGATTACTTTGCAAAGTTTTCTGATTAGTGGTACTCCACTGAAGTCTTTACTGGCCAAAAGGACAGCCGAGTGCTCCTCGTTCGACTTTTGAGCTTCACGTTGCATCAACAACCATCGCTTAATTCAATCAGAAGTATGTTATAGCCGTCACTGTATATGAATGTTAAACAGCTTGTATACAGGGCAGTGATTTTATTAAGCTTCGCTTTCTAATTACCGAGGCTTCGCTTCAGAGACAAATTCTTCTCTTGAATAATTGTAAGTCCATCTACACAGGAACATCGAGTGGATAGTCTTTTGGGTATCTCTTGATGGTCTCTCTGAGTTGACTCTCTTGCTCATGAAGATTGGATGGAAGAGCGTCGTACACATCCCTGAACAAGTCTGATAATGGAGGTTTCTCATACTTCTCTGCAGTCTGAATTGCTTGGAGTACCTATCAAGAGGAAAATCACGTTACAGAAATTGTCAAATGCCAGTAATTATTTGAGCGAGCATTGAAAACGATCTTGCGAGAAAAAACTTAATAAAATGAGGGCAATGCAAATTTAACCTGATTTCTAATGTTATTTCGAAGCTCGATCTCCCTTTTATCGTCCCACCACATTTTCCTTTCAACCCATTTTCTAAATCTATTTACAGGGTTCCGCGACATTTTCCAGTGCTCAATTTCGTCCATGGGTCGATACTTTGTTGAATCGTCTGATGTGGAGTGGTGTCCTACTCGGTATGTTAAGACCTGTGGATAAATGAAAACATAGATTTAGCAGAATTCTCAACTTGACATTATTACAACAGTTTACACTGAAAATCCATGTCTCTTTGAGGAAGAACATACCAGCTTTATAGCTCCACTTATGAGTGAGTGATGTACTTAAAGTAGATCATATCTTTCTAATGCATCACAATTCGTAGAGTAGATGAAAAGAGAGTGACATTCTGATAGCGCAGAATTAGGCCTACCTCAATTAATATAGGCATTTGATCCTTGATTGCCATTTCACGAGCTTCACGTACTGCTGAATAAACAGCGAGAGCGTCGTTACCATCCACTCGAATGCTACGGATTCCATATGCTTGACCCCTTACGACGATGCCATCACCTGAAAATACATAACAACAAGATAAGTTTTTTGTCAAAGCCATTGCACGTAGCCACTTCAGAGCTTTTTGTTATGTATGATTTCTAACTTAGAGGTGTACAACTTAGAACAATTGCACTCGCGCTGCTAACCTAATATCAGTATGTAAAAATACATCAAGAGTGCAAGACGAGTACTTCGAAATTGTTCTCTTATGTGGGTACTGATCGCCCATCCGTTATTTCGACAGATAAAGATGACCGGGGCCTCCATGACCGCTGCAAAGTTCAAGCCAGCATGGAAATCTCCCTGAAAGGAATGCTCGATTCAGCAGCTTTCATTCAAGAGTAGGAACAGAAAATAGATAAACGAAATGTGCACTAATAACCTCACTAGTGCTGCCATCACCAAAATATGCAGCCACGCATGCACTTTTCTTATCCATCTTAAGAGAATATGCAGCACCAACAGCTTGAGGAATTTGTGTTCTGGAGAAGAAATAATTGCATGACATGTTGGGATTGACAAGTGATATAATTGAGAGAGATCCATGAAGAGATCAAATGAAAACAAATAGAGCTGGAGCCTCACGCTATTGGCGATGACACGGTGAAATAATTGTGCTTATTAGATCCATAATGAATTGGCATCTGTCGACCTTTTCCATAGTCGACCTTGTTACCGAAACACTGGTTCGCAAACTCTTGTAATGTGAAACCGCGCCACAATAAAACACCCTGTTCTCTGTACTGTAGCATAAACCAGAGTCATTCGACATCAATTACTATCAGGAGTTAACAATTGGTAAAAGTAGAAACCTAATAACCTTTGAAGCAGAAATGATGGACAGAGTAATTAAAAATTCTTTTACCGCTCTATCCAATATATGCTCGAGCGAAACATCAGAGCATCCCTCTGTTTGGTTGCCGAATCAAGATGAACTACGTTATCTCAAACCTAAATTTTCAATAGACATATACAACGACACAATATCCATTGACATGAACCTATACATGTGCACTTTGCATGTGTCTATGTTTCCTTCATGAAAAATAGGAAACATACCTGAGGCAACACGACGTCATCATCCGTGAGGGCAGCTGCGGATGCTATGTTGATAGCTTCTTCCCCCATCGACGTGAGATAGAACGATATCCGACCTTGCCTTTGTGCTTCATAGAATATGGCATCCATGATCTGCAGGGTGACCATATCTGTGTACATTTTCACAGCGAGTTCCTCATTCACCTACTTAACACGATAGGCAAATAAATCATCAAATTTTCGGGCGCGACATAAACTTATATGGATTTGAATCGGACTGGGAAACCCATTGATGCAAGTGAGACTACTATGAATTATACTCATTCCGACAAAAGACTTCAATATGAACTGCTTCAATGCCTTTTGCATAGAGTCGAAGGTACCTGGGCGGAGCAATCATACTCAGTTGGCTGTCCATAGTCATCGAGCACTCGATAACACAGTACTCTCTTCTCGGAAGACTCCGGTATGAATTGCATTTTGGAGGTAAATGTAACCTTCCCACCAGGGAAATCCAAGACCTGCAATTCCCTGTTAGTCATTAACACAGAGAAGCAGGATTTGCATTCTCTGTTGAATTTGAGGATGTACTAAGCGAACAATCGTTGACTTTTTAGGCCCACTGGGCCGGACCAAATGGGCTTGAAATGATTTCAAGCAGGCCCAAATGGCGAACGAGCCGAGGAAGCCTGGTCTCAAGTCAACTTTAGTATGCCTTTAAAAAAACATTTATTGATTGGGGAGAGAAATAGGTCGATGCAACGTGAAAAATGAGTATTGAAACTGCCCAAAAGTCCTCTTTTTCAATTATTTGAACATTACACTTCTACTTAATATTACATGCCTAATTCCAAAAAAAACACCAACTTTATATTGAGTGATAATTTTGATCCAAACTTTTTTTTTTGTCTTATAAAAAGTCACTAACTTTCACTTGAATCCGAAATTCGGCCCGAACAATTTGAAATTTCATATTACGAAGGCCAGATTTGGGATTCGAACAAAAATTTATACTTTATATTGAGACAAAAAAAAGTTCAAGTCAAGATTGTCACTTAAGGTAAAGTTGACTTTTTTTTTTTTTTTTGAAACTAGCCTTAATATTAAACCCCTCAAAATATATAAAGAAGATATTTTTTTATGGCGAGAAAAAGTTTGCCACTAATACCGCCATAAAGAAATTCGATGCAAGCCGATAAAAATATGCCAAACAGATGATGATTTTGCAGTATTTACAAAAAATTTTATGAAAGAGTAACAATAATATAGAACTGCCCCAAACTTTAGGAGGGATTAAGGTTGCAACCTTACAATATAGTTTGGTTTGCTTATTAAAGTTGGACTGTCCATTTCCAAAATCATAGTAATAAGGAGGGGAGTGACGACGGACCAACAGTCCCCACGTAAATCATACCTGAGCATCCTCACCATCTTCTACTTCCTGCAACGACTCGAGATGCTTCTCAGCTCTGGTGGACTCAGAGCGCATGGCCGAGAAGATCGGGAACTGGGTCGGCGAGATCCTCCTGGTCGCGCGTCCGATCCAAACGCTCTCCAGAGGTTGCACGACAGGCACTGGCACGGGCACGGGCACGGGCACACCTTGGCGATCAACAAGAATCCCACGCGACGACGATGGTGTACACCCGTTGTTTCTTCTGAGGTAATGAGCGACTGCCCTTGTCCTCCTGAACCATGCAGCCATCGAAATCCACGAGGGTAGGGACAAGATCACGGAAAAGAAAGAGGAGGAGAATGCGTTAGAGAGCAGCCCGGTGGGAACAAGATGCTTTGATCCTAGAGCCTCTCTGAAAGAGGAACAGAGAAAGAAGACAGATGTGGGGATGGAATAATTAATAGCTTCTTGTAAAGTTAGGGGAGGGGAGTGATATGAATTCTCGGTCTCAATCTTATCTTGTCTGTGACAGAGAGAGAGAGAGAGAGATGGAAAGATGCCGTTTTTATCCGTCGTTTGGTTGCCATCCTCGGTGAAGTTGATCCGACCTCCAACTCACCTCCTCACTGTCCACGTTTCTGTCGTCTTCTTCGTGTTGACCGAAAGCAAGAAGTGAAAAAAAGAGACCTTTCCCTTCATTCGCGAGGGCCTTTCCAAGGACATTCGGTTCGGTTCTTTGCATTGATTGCTATAACCTGAACTGTCACCTCCCTTGAATTCAGGTAGCTTTGATCCATTTTTAACGTCCCAGCTGCTCCTACTCCTACTCCTACTAGCGCCGTGATAAGCCGCACATGTTAACGTCGGTGTAGGGCTTTCACGATAACTCCTGAGAAGTCACCGTCGTGCCGGTCGCCCTCCTCACCCTTTTTCACTCGTGAACAACGAGCTGCACGCTTCCACATAGAGATAAGCCATCGATGCGAAGGTGCGGTTGATATTGCGAGGGGGTCCATTCCCATTGTCATCATCAATTGGACTTGACTGGACGGGGATGTGCCATCGAGACAAAACCTGACTGGAGGATGGATTCTGTTCACAAACATTTACTCCGATCGATTGCGGTCGCCAATTCCTTCCTTCTTTTTCGTCGTATCCTTTTGCAATGTTTCCGATCTGTGGAGACAACGTGCCGTGAGATCCAACTTCTCTTCATACATGCGCCGTGTTCCAGTCTTTTATAGCGTACCTGATTAGTGGAAGAGTCTGGACAAAGGTTCGGTTTCGGACTAAAAAATCGTCAACCCTCGGTCGTCCCTTATCATCCTTTTGGAATTGGCGAGTTAGGCTCCGTATATGAGGCGGCAACCATACAATCGTACGTAATTCGGTTGAGTATCGTCCCCATAATCATGTGTGTCAAATTGATATTTATAATTTTAGCAAAAATGAAACTGTAGAGTTAGGGCCTCCCTTCTTCACAACTATATTACATGGCGACAGAGATATACGATACATGATAAATGGGTTTACCATTTGCATGTAGACAAATTCTCTCCCGCTCTCTATGTGATACTTTACAACCCTCTGCCGATCTTTCCCTCACCAGAGTCCGCCAGCGCTGGATAAATTCTACATAATCATCTATCAGCCTCAGGATTGAGCTCCATTAATTTATCGGCAACCTTCTTCCCAAGAGTTTCATTCCCATGAGCCACATAAACCTCCCAAAGCTGAGGACCACATCGATGTATCTGCATCGAAAGGCGTTTATTTGCTCTATCGGATCTGTGGCGTGGTATTAGTAACCAGCGCAGGCAAAGAGATCGATCATCCAAGAGAAGTGATTGACCCTATTCCTTGGATCAAATGTCATCCCCCAATTTGACGCGAGCAAAGCTTAAACTGATCATCAGGACAAGCCTACGCATCTTGCAGACAAATGCTGATAGAGACAAGTCATCAGTCCCAGTCCTACCATCAAAATAACAGTCAGGTGCTGAAAGTTCGTGTATGAAAATATTATTTACCTGCACTACTTATTGGAGGGTCCATCTAGCTTGAGATGTGACGGTTCAACTGATCAGCCACTTGCTACACTTATGCTCGTGACCAGAGCCTTAGCCTCTGGAACCTGAAATAAGAGAAAAGAACTCGCAATTGATCGCATCATAGAGTATTGACTAATTTACAATACAAGTAAAATGAAGCACGAGTGTGCAAGCTGAGATATTGGTGACATCCTTGTTAGAGACACTTCGTATACCAGCTCACCAAAACCTATAAGAAACCTCAACATCAGACCATTCAGGAGCGCACAAAATTTCTGTTAGGAAGAGTAGCATGGTGGAACAGTACTATGCATACTTAATCTGGCATCTCATCCAGCCATTTCTTAAAAATTCCTAAACCTGATAATAGTAGTTAAATGGACGTTTATGCAACAAACACTCGAGTCTTGAGGTACCACGCACACATGTACTTGAAAAAAACAGCAGAAAGAGAGAGATCTATAACTGTCTAAAATCTGCCTCTAATAGACATTTCTTAACCATCAGAATGATCTTGAAAAACGAGGGCAGAAAAGGCATTACCAACTGTCCAATATGTTTACCAATCTTGACATGTATACTTTCATTTCTGAGACATAATATTTGAAGAGATGAACTTCATATATACCAGTTGCCCTCTTCGCTACCTTCTGGCAATCTGACCACAGAGCATAATATCAGTAGTGAGTAGTCTACTGATGGTAAATGAGCATCCATTATCAGATACAAGATCCACCATAAAACAATTCAATGATGAAAACAAGCCATAGGAAAACTAATAAACAACAAAAAGAATAATATCAGTAGTCTACTCATGGTAAATGAGCATCCATTATCAGATACAAGATCCACCGTAAAACAATTCAATGATGAAAACAAGCCATAGGAAAACTAATAAACAACAAAAAGAATAATATCAGCAGTCTACTCATGGTAAATGAGCATCCATTATCAGATACAAGATCCACCATAAAACAATTCAATGATGAAAACAAGCCATAGGAAAACTAATAAACAACAAAAAGAATAGCGTACCATATTTAGCGTTCAGCAGTCAGCCCAACTACAACCAGGATCTTTCCCTACTTGCTTTTCCTTCATCATATACCTAACTTCTGCTGATCTTTCCCAATCCCCAATGTCAGCAAGTATGCCAGATAACTGTACATAAGCACCTGAATTCTCTGGATCAAGCTTGATAATTTGCTCCGCTACTTTCTTCCCAAGAGTTCTATTCCCATGAGCCACACAACCTCTCAACACAGACAACCACATTGTTGTATCAGCATCAAAAGGCATTTGCTCTATCAGATCTATGGCCTCATTCAGGTAACCCGCCCGTGCAAAAAGATCGATAACACAGGAGTAGTGGTCGATCCTCGGATCGATGTCATAATCCAATTTCATTGCATATAACCATTTCCACCCCTCTTCAACCAATCCACAATGATCACATGCGGACAGGACTGCTGTAAAAGTAATATCTGTGGGTCTCAAACCAGCATGCCTCAGCTCCTCAAACAGACTCAATGCTTTCATCCCGTGGCCGTTGTTAGCATAACCCATCAGCATGGTATTCCAAGAGACTTCGTCCATTTTCACCATTCCATCAAATACTTTTCTCCCTTTCTCAACACGACCACACTTGCAGAAGAAATCAACGAGGGAAGTAGAAATGATAGGGTCATGTTCGAGCCCAATGACAATGGCTCTTCCAAAAATTTGTTCCCCGAGATCAACTGAAGATATAACAGCACAAGAACTGAGAACACTTGCAAAGCTGAACTTATCCATCATCAAGCCAAGCCTATTCATCTCACAGAAAAGATCTAAAGCGTCAACGGGACAACCGTTCTGACTGAGACCTACTAGCATTGAATTCCACGAGATCAAGCTTTTCTTTGACATAGACTTGAAAATTTCTTTTGCATCATCAACCTTTCCACAGTTAGAATACACTGTGATCATAGAATTAAGTAAGATTGTGTCATGAACTTCCAGCTCATCAAAGAGATCGCAAGCATCCCTTAGGCTTCCGCATTTATAATACAGGTCAACAAGAGCACTAACGACGATAATTTCGTTAAGGAGACCACTCTTCGAAGCATGGGCATGCATTAGCTTACCCTGTTCAAGAACACCTAAGCTGCTGCATGCACTTAAAATACTAGCTACTGTAGAGGCATCCTCACGGACGGCTTCTTCACGCATCTTGCTAAACAGAACTAAAGCTTCCATTTCCTCGTTATTAGCTACGTGGCCTGCAATCAGTGAATTCCATGATACGACACATGGGTTATTGCTACTGCTGAAAACCCTTCTTGCCTCATCCATTTTACCACAATTGGCATACCCAGAAATCAATGCCGACAGAGAGAAATCATCTGGTTCGTCCATGCTACTTAAAACTTGATTGGCACTATCCAAGTCACCACATTTTCCATACAAGTTGACCAACGAAGTAGCCAACACCGAATCAAATGCCACTCTGTCAATAAGAAGGCGCGCATGAATCTGCTTGCCACAATCAATAGCTTCTAGGTCAGAACAAGCACCTATGACCGTGGCCAAAACAAAAGTATCACCCTGCATTCTCTCAAAAGGATCTGAAATCATGTCCTTAAAAAACCTAAGGGCTTCCCTGGAACGCCCACTCTTGGCATAACCATGAATCATGGAATTCCATGCAACTGCATTCTTCCTGGGCATGGCATTAAACAAACAAGAAACAGTCCGAAGATCACCCCTCTTGGCAAAACCCGAAATCACCACATTCCAAGAGAAATCATTCCTGTAGGGCATGTAACTAAACAACTCCAGAGACTTAGCTGCCTCTCCCGTCCTCATGTAGCCTTCAACCATCGTGTTCCAAGCGAAGCAATTCCGCTGAGGCATATCATCAAACAGTCTCCGTGCATTATCCATTTGGCCGCACTTGGCGTAGAGCTGAAGGAGACGGTTTCCGAGAGTGATGGCGCAGTTCAAGAGACCCTTTTTCAGGAAGAGGAGATGGAGCTGCTTGCCTTCGTGGACGGAGAGCCGAGTGATGCAGGACTGGAGTAAGTGCCCGCAGGTTTGCACGTCCATGGCCATGACCTCTCAATGTTTACGCTAAAGCTGCTGTTGGCGTGAACTCCAAATCGCCGGCGCCGCCGTCCCGCCAGTCTGACGCCGCCAGACGGCGGCGACCATCCACAACCACAAGCCCCAATGTCGGCCGGTGTGCGGCGGCGAAGGTGAGAGCAGCATTTCGGCTTGAACTACCCAGCGTCGCCGTTTTGATGAGTTGTAAGCAGTCCGGGGAAAAAGTCGGCGGTATGCAATTTTCATGCACTAGAATAGTTTTCTTCTCAAAAATACTAAAGTTCTTTATTTGATTTAGAAAAAAAAATGAAGGATAGTGATATTTACTGTGAATTTTAATTTAACGTGCAACATAATTTCTAAACTTTTAATACATAATCCCTGAACAATACAAAGAGTCATCATTCAATTAATTCAAAATCAGTAACAGTATTAAATATTTTCATATAATTTAGATACCATATTGAGCGTATGTCAAAAATTGAAGAATCACTCTGAACAAATTTAAAGTTGAAAAATCACATTTTGCTCGTGTTCCGAGAACATTTATTTCATTTTCTCGTAAAAAAAAGATTGCAAATACAATAATGAGCCGTTCTGTTGACTTCGAAATGGGTCGTGTCCACTTCGCAAGACATGAACCGCAAAGCCGGACAAAAAATCACCCTGCGTTTCGCTGCGGTGCAAGGCAACAGGGCAAGGTCGAAGCACCGCTTCGCTTTGATCCCTCCGCTTGGCCAACTCGCATTCGTTCCTTTCAAATTCCGTCGCGTACTACTCCGAGCATGTAAGCAACGGAAGAGGAAGCTGCATTTGCCCACCGTCGCATCGTCCGCGTTCGTTGTATGGGTGTGAATGCCGCCTCTGTACTTAACCAGCTCCTCGGCCACAGAGTCCGCAACCCCAAGTCGCCGCCGCCACCCGGACCCAGCACCGCCAAGGCTCTGACGGGCACCATCCTCGGCCACCTCGATGCTGGTCGCCTCCGGCAAGCCGTGTCCGTCCTCTTCGAGTCCCCGGAACCCGTCGCCCACTCTCTGTACGCCCGCCTCTTCCAGCTCTGCTCCTCCGCGCGCGCCATCGTCGAGGCCCGGAGGGTGGAGTCCCACCTGGTCGCCCTCGACCCGACGCCGCCGACCTTCCTGCTGAACCGCGCCATCGAGGCTTATGGGAAATGCGGGTGCTTGGCGGACGCCCGCGAGCTGTTCGATGAAATGCCCGAGAGAGATGGCGGGTCTTGGAACGCGATGATTGCTGCGTATGTGCGGAACGGGCGCGCGGAGAAGGCGCTGAGCTTGTTCTCGAAAATGAACGCATCCGGGGTTTCTGCTAGTGAGGTCACTTTTGCCGGTGTGCTTGGCTCTTGTGGTGTCATTCTGGCGCTTGGTCTGTCGATGCAAATCCATGGGCTCATGGTGAAGCATGCTTTTTGTGGTAACGTTATTTTGGGGAGCTCGCTTGTCGATGTGTACGGGAAGTGCGGTGTTATGGGTGACTCGAGGAGGATGTTTGATGAGATGGAAAGACCAAATGCGGTTTCTTGGAATGTGATTGTAAGGCGGTATCTTGAGATGGATGATGAGAGGGAGGCGATTGTCATGTTCTTCAAAATGTTTCTGACTGATACTAGGCCGCTGAAGTTCACCTTCTCAAACGCTCTTGTTGCTTGTTCTAAGATTCGTGCTCTTGTGGAGGGGATGCAAATACATGGGTTCACAATTAAGGTATGTCTGGAAGATGATGAAGTGGTTTCCAGTTCACTCATTGATATGTATGTTAAGTGCGTTGAGTTAGAATCTGCACAAAAGATTTTTGATCAGCCTTGTGCCAAGAACGTAGTTTCCTGGACTTCAATGGTGTCTGGTTATGCTTTGGGTGGGAGAACTGGAAAGGCTAGGGAGCTCTTCAATGAGATGCCGGAACGGAACGTCATTTCCTGGAATGCAATGTTGGCAGGGTACATCCGCTCCAGACAGTGGGATGAGGCCTTGAATTTCATATCTCTAATGCGCAGTTCAACCAAGGACATTGACCATGTCACTCTTGCACTGATCTCAAACTTGTGTACTGGCCTTTCAGATGTTTTCTTGGGGAAGCAAGTGCATGGGTTTGTTTATCGATGTGGTCTCTTTTCCCATTTACTTGTCGGCAATTCTCTTTTGGATATGTATGGAAAATGCGGGAACTTCAGATATGCTCGAGCTTGTTTTTACATGATGAGTCAGTGGCGGGACAAAGTTTCCTGGAATTCTTTGCTGACCAGTTATGCTCGTCATCAAAGGAGTGAACATGCGATGGAAATGTTCTGTGAGATGCAATGGGAGACAATGCCCAGTGTCTTCACTTTTGGAACTCTTCTTGCAGCTTGTGCTAATATTGGCGCTCTTGATCATGGGAAACAAATTCACGGATTCATGATTAGGAAAGGATATAAGATCGATATTGTCGTTAGAGGAGCTCTGATTGACATGTATTCCAAATGTCGCTGCATCAAGTATGCCCTGAAAGTTTTCATGGAAGCGGCTCCACGAGATGTGGTTCTTTGGAATTCCATAATTCTGGGCTGTTGCCACAATCGGTTGGGCAAAGACGCTCTAGAATTGTTTGACATGATGAGAACGGAAGGTATTAAACCAGACCACGGCACATTTCAGGGGCTCCTGCGTGCCTGTATCTGTGAGGATCTTGTTGACTTCGGAGGTCGGATTTTCAAATCTATGACTAATGTTTATAGCGTTATCCCTAGGCTAGAGCATTATGAGCAAATGATTGAACTCTATGGCCGTGCTGGACGGATGTATGAGCTTAAAAAGTTTGTTAAGACAATGCCATTTGAGCCAACAGTTTCGATGCTTAAGAGAATACATGGTGCTTGTCAAAAACATGGGTTCCCCAACTTGGGAGAATGGGCTTCCAAGCTGCTTGCAGAGTCAAATATTTCAGATCCATGTGAAAAATGAAGTTGCAAGCATACCCAGAACGGCAAAGTAGTTAACTACAGATCGGTCGGTTTGATTAGCAAACAGTTTCTGGGATAGGACTCGAGCTGCAAAACTCCATCCTCTTTAAGTTAAGACCTCCCTAGTTCTCTGACCAGGAAAGCAAACTGATCCACACTCGGACAATGTCTTCGCTTGTCACAAAAAAAAAAGAAAAAAGCGGAAGCAACTGGCAAAACTTCAACTGCAAAAAGTCGGAATTTTCGGGGTGCATATTGCTTTGATATGATGTCCAATGACTTATGTGCTTATGAGGACCGGTCTAGATTTTCCTCTCCAAAAATCTCTGACCTAATCGTATTTAGATCGATGATTGGATCTCTGAAGCTTCCAAGAGAAGGAGAAACAGAAGCAGAAGTCCTGTCGAATAACAGGAGCCATGGGCATGGAGCCAACCAAATGATTGTGAAGCAACCCAAGGCAAGTGACCATCATATCCGGGTCTGAGGAGTGCCTTCGAAGGGCCACTTCATTTTCAAGCACTGCCAAAAAACTTGTTGGCAAGTTCTTTCAGCTCAAGCAAGGTCTTTCAGGTTCAAATTTTTCCACCCCATCTTTTCATGGTTGCCTTACCCTGCGGATGAATACAACACAAATTCCTGTCGTGAAGATCATATGAATTCGTCTCATTTACTGAAAGAAAATGGGGAAAAAGAAACATGGGAATAGGAGATTTGAGTGCGGACAAATCTACAGAACAACAAATAATGAGACGCGCAACCCTCTCAACCTACTACGAATAAACTAATCTATGGGGCCAACCTTACGTGCTGACATACCAAAATGTTTATTATCGACCGATTTGCATCTGCTACCCTTGTTGCGACTTGGAGATTGCCTAGGCTTTTGGAAACGTAATCCTAGATCATGGTATCATGATCTTTCTATGGTTTCGTTCCTTTCCCTTTATCAAACCCACAGGGAGCTCGGAGTCAGCCTAACGATCGAGGGTCTCGAGTTCTAGAAGTTCGTCCTGAGACCAAGTTTCCGTCCCGATGCTGTGACTATCGCCCCTCCAGTCTAACGACAATCGCATTCCTATGATTAATTTTCTGTCCTAACATACGACTTGAGATACCGAGGATCCGTCTAGAGAAAAAGAAAGAGAGAGAGAGAGCGTACAAATTGACTCTTAAGCTGTTTCATTTTTATTTTTTTCTTTCGGGCCGAAATAGACTCCTCAGTTGTTCGAGGAATATCTTTATATACTAAAGTTGGTTGGGGCCTAGGACCCTTTCCTAACAACATGATGTCTCAGTCTCCGGGAAACGACATCACGTTTTGGAATATTATAATTTCAAACGTACTGCCCTAGAAATCCTTCCTTAGCATTGCCCTCTTCGAAAAGCAACCCAACAAATCTTCCACCTCCCCCTCCCCCTCCTAAACTTTTTTCTTTAATTAAATTCTTTAGCTAGTTAATCAAATTGATTAGCACTAATAATTAACGCCCTCGACTCAGATACGTCTCAACATGCGCAGCCAGGCCCCTCATCCCCTGTTCCCTCTCCCACCCCCATCGGAAGTGGACATGCCTGTCTTTCCCTTCCACGCGAAAGGAACACATCGGAAAAGCCAACAAACAAACGCTCCTCCTCCTGAAAAAGACAGAAAAATCTTGATGCGGGGCGAATTGCGCCGCGTGGTGTTTATATATCGGGCGACGATTGTATGCATTTTGTTAACTTGTACACTTATTCCTTTTCGTTTGACGTGTAATAAATAAGCAATAATTCTTGATTGATCTGGTGATATTTTGTTTGCAACGTCTCTCAATTTGATCGTGATATAATTTATTTAGTGTTTTTTGCCTTAGGATGCGGGCCTGCTTCCTACTCATCTAGAACTCCTTGACTTTTATTTCAGGAGCCGTCCATTAATTAATAACTCTAGAGGAAATAAAGATAATGACAGAAATTGGAAATGACTATAAGGTTGCTGTTTTTGATAATGCCATTCCACCCACCTCTCTCCTCTTCCACAACAAACCAGAATCACTCACTGCTCCTTCCTTGCCACCTCCACAGACACAGACACAGACACACACACACACACACACAACAACAACAACAACATACCATGCTAGACCCGGCCCGACAAAGAAACAACCGTAGGCTATCCGACCACATCCAGATCTCTGGCGTCGGTGCGCTCGACTACGGTTCCCGGGCTCAAAAGACTGTCGAAAGCCATGCAAACTATAGGGCTATTGCTCAGGCCAACATGTGCGACTTCCATGGCAAGACGAACGCAGACGAGGACTCGGGGGTATGCACACCGCCGCTGTGGCGGTCGAGCCCACCGGAGAGCCCGCAGCACCACCAGGGCAGCGTCAACCATTACCGGAGCTTGTCGCCCGCGTCGAGGACTCAGGCAATCGCTCGGGGGCAAATGGAGCTCATGGAGATGGTGAGGAACATGCCCGAGTCATGCTACGAGCTCTCTCTCAAAGACCTCGTCGAGCTGCCAAGGGTTCGGCCACAGCTCGACACCATGGCGATGATCCAAAGGGATGGGAGTGCCAAGAGACAGAGCAGCAACAGGAGAGTTGATGGGACCAATAATAAAGGGCATATGATGGTGAGGAGCGGAAGTATCGACAATGGTGGGTTCTTGCTTAAAATGGTGTTTCCAATTCCTTGGAGGTCAAGCAAGAGGAAAAAGGATAATATAGGCAATAACTTTAGCAAGGTCTCACCGAGGCCGTCAATGGATGGATCTGCGAACGTTGGGGTCGAGAAGGAGTGGTGGCGGAAGAGGAATTCTGCGCCGGGTGACAGCGAGAGCGTTGATTCAAGCATGAACGCCGGAAGCATGAAAAGCAGTGGGAGCAGCAGCAGCAGCAGATGCAACAGCTTGAGTAGTAGCAAGAGGTATGAACTGTTAAGCAAACTTCATTCAAGTTTTTCTGTGCTTATGCGATTTTGTGAGGGAAAAAGAATTAGGCCAGGATGGATCAGATTCCATTCCAGCTAATAGAGTTGAGAAAATTTGCTCTTTAGGAATAGGATTAATGAACCTGTGAAGTTCTGTTGCAAATTAGAGAAAAAAACTAGTCGCAGATTCGCAATTAAGCGAAATTTGATACTTAAAGGGACATCTTTGCATAAGGTTCGTGGGTTCCCTGGAAATACTAGTAGATGAATTTAAGAACTAAGATTTTTTTTTTTCACCAGAAAATAGGATACTGCCAAGAGAGAGAGTGAGAATTTTCTCTCTGCAGAGACCTGAGCTGGTATTTGGGATGGTTGTTTCCTTGGAGACTTGTTTGGGTTCCTGGAAACTTTCATCGGATATTTTTCCTACAGTGGATTAGCATAAGAGTCAGTCTTTGTTCTAGAACAGACCCTTTTTTGGGGAAAAAAAATTATGTGTTTCTGTACAATTTCCTGTTGTTTTCCTGGACAAGCCATTCCGAGTTTTTCCAACCACACCATGAGTTGTGCCAGACTTAGATGATGGGTTCAGGAACAGGGTCAACCAATAGGAAAATCTCATGATTCTTAAATGAGAATCCTTATCGTTGTCGTGGAGTACATCTCCCAATTGTTTCGAGTCCAAACCGTACATGAATTGCCTTCCAAGCCACACCACACAATCCTGACTTCTAATTTAGGACACATGATAGAGAACTGCATTATCATGTCCCAAATAGTAAATCCAGGCTGGGTTTCATGAGATAACAAAACTATGTGACTGTTAAAGAAATTTGTTAAGCAATTGCTGTCCAAGTGATCCTGACAAATTCCCTTCTTTGGACGTGACGCAGGCACGTGAACAGAGGAGGGTGTTGCTCGTTTCTCTGGACAGTGAAGCGCGAATCGCAGAAGCGAAAAGAGCGAGCCCATGCTCCGAACGCAGCCTAAATCGGTTCTGTAATTATGTTTCCATTGCTGTAGTACATCCAAAGATCACATTAGAGTGCCTACATATATTCGGAAGTGTTTGATGAGTTTGTAATTATTCTCATCTCTAAATTTTTCAATATACTGTTTGCTTGAATTCGGTGTTCTTTCGCTTGCCCTTCCAGTGAATCTCATTATTTAAGCAGTTTGAATTATCGAGTCAACTATGTGATTAGTGGAGTTAATGCTACATACGCAATAATCTCTGGTATATGTCTTTCTGACTTGGATCTGCACTAAACAGTAATGTAACATCAACAGTATTATATGTGTTCTTGAAGCTTAAGGTAAGGATGTTGTCCTCTCTATGAATAGGTTGGTCAATTATTATGTTTCGTTTAGTTGTTACTTTGTCTCGGCAAAAGAGGGGAAAAAGCAAGTGAAGTTCCCCTTTTCCTTTTTGGCATGCCCGTATTCAATTGTGTGGCCCTAAGAAAGACAAAATCAAGTGTGATTTGCCTTTGTTTCCACTTTCGACAATCAAAGGGACACCAATTTTAGGAAAGTGAAAGGGATCGTCTTCTTAAAAAAAGCAGCTTTGGGCCTCAACCTGCGCTCTTTATTTAAAGAACCGTGTTTTGCTCCATCTGTCTAATTCGTGAGTCGCACGTCATGAATATCCACCACGTGAAAACATAATTAATTATAGATGTGGGTAAAGTCCGTATTTGCATTCCACGAATCAGATGGTTCAGAGAAGAAGGAATATACGGCGTCTTTACTTATAAATTTATTACATGATATGGTAAGGCTGACATTCACTGTCATTCGATAGGTATAGGCTCCTTTTCATAATTTCTACCTTGATTACGATTGTGAAGAGGGTTGCTCTTTGGGAAGGCATATGATGAATATTTCTTGAGTGCAACACCTAGGAAGTTTGCTTTGCCCGGGTTTTAGACGGTTGCGCTAATCCATCTTCATGGTTGTAACTAGCCAAGTATATCTTAAAATCTTCCCATCTAAGTCAATTTGGTAATTACAATTAACTATAGTTATGTCGAGCTAGGGTTTGAAAAGAAGGACAGTGGATGACTAGAACGGTTACTTCCTTCAAGCCTCGTCGCCAGACTTCCACATCCACTGACAGAATGTTTGGATCTATGACCGTTGAGAGCTCGTTGCTCAACGCCACTCACGATTGATATGAGGTGGGCTAGTAGCATCACCCAAGCCCTATCGAAGTACTAGAGATCTAGAGAAACCATTCACCAAACTGAGATGTAGACTACTGTCACAAGCCGGTTGAAATCCTAAACTACTATTTAGGAATACCAACTCGTACCGTTAGGGCATCAACATCGACGGGGTAAAATGTATTTGTAATTACACGAACAAATTAGGTTGGTGGTTGAGGCTGCGTATGAATGTTAAAACACTGCAGCTGGTTTGAGGATTGGGGTGCTCTATCCATGCCCTATGTCCCATGACCATGAGGAAAAAGTTCATGTCCTCCATCCTCATCTTTGCGAGTTCGAAGATTTCCTCACGCGACACATGAATTTTTAAACTTGCGCATTAGCCCACAAAGCAATTGATGGAAATAAAGAAAGAAGGCAAGAGATCATGGAGCCTTCATGAATGAAATAGGAGTAAATGGAAGAAAAAAGAAAGCATATCTTATCAACCTTATACAATTCCATAGAAGTTAGGAGAATCTGCCAAATGCGGATTGCGGAGCGGGGCGAGTCCGACCACATCCATTCCAAACCCGCCATGAATTAATGGTTTTGTTCGTCCTATTTGGAGCAGGACGTTATGGATATCGACTTGCATGGTCAAAACGGTAATCCCTTAGTAATATGCACGAGCTGTTGTAAATTTGGTTCGATGAACTGCGTCGGACAGGTCAAAATTCTTATTTTACTCCCAAAAAACTTAAAGGAAAAAAAATTGGGGACACGGCGGTTAGGTATGACATGTCCACCATGAAATCACGATGAATTGACATTACACCCATCATGGAAGTTAGTCAGACTCGTAAGATTGATTACACTGACGCATCACATTCCCAAGATCAACAGAAGACCAATTGAGCCCATCCACGAAGTAATTAGCATGATTCTTTATATAACTTGAGATATACATTAAATTTCTATTTGTGTGGCAGTTGTCTCCCCGAGTCAATGTTGCCAAAAAACTTGGTCTCTCGAGCTTATGCGAGTTTATGGACCGAGTTCTCTATATTCATCATAAATCTATACAAAATATAATGGACCGACCAAAATTATTACATGAACTCTTGAACAAAATATAACCCTATACTTTGATTTTTAGGACTACCAAGGAGGATCTATCAACTTTTTTTTGGCTTATATATTGCTTTCTTTTAACTCAAAAATAAGAAGGAAAAGTCAAACACAATGCATAATTTCTATAGATGGTATTGGGAGAAATTTTATCAGCACATTCCAAATGATGCAAGTACGCTCCCGTTGACCATTTCCACTACATGGGAGTTTACATTATAAGGGTGATCGGTTCCTAAGTTGGGCCAGCTCCAACCTAAAGCTGGATCTATCGGTCCCGAACTGGTCTAATCTAATGTTTTGGTTTTATTTTCTTTACTTTTTAAAAGAAATGGAGAATTTAAAAAAGAAAATATATCCGAACAGCCCTATTCAAGCGGTTCAGTTCTACATTTGGAATAGGGAACTGCCCAAAACCAGCCAGTTCAATCCGGTCCGATCCGGTTCCTGAGTCCATCCAATTTCCATAACCCTTTTTTTTCCTTCAACTTCATCCCAAACACATGCAATTTCTTTATGAATTTAGTTTCAGAAAGTGAAATTAATAGAGCTTGGATTTCCCCTCGCTTTTCCAAGACCAGCCTATCAAACGGACTCATAACATTGCGCTCCATTTTCATGTTTAAAAAAAAAAGGCGTGGAGCGTGATGGTTTCGTGGACTTTAAGAACATTAAAAACTCACAATTCTACATCACCGTACTAATTGACTGTCAAACACAAATGCATCTTGTGGGATTTGACAAGTGGTTTAAAATATTCATTGGCATATTCATTTTTACACGGACAATAAGAAAATACCCACCATAAAATTAAACATGATAAATGACACCATACCATCAAATTTGGCACGGAAAAGAGACGGATTTGGCACAGTATTTCAAGCCCGTCCCATTAGCTTTCTACGACTCCCAAATTGGTTATGGCTTTTGTTATATAATAGCCAAACCCGTCTCACTAAAGTAGTTGGGTTTCCATCCGATACCTGTAAACCACCATAGTATCTTGTAATAAACAACAAACTTGTTGATCTCCAATTTGCAACGTTAACTAATTATCCGAAAGTTGTGCATTTTTTAAATCTCCAATTAGAAATTTGCACGTTCAAAATATGAGATTTATAGAATTTCAAATCAATAACAAGAATTTGAAGCTAGGTATGGAATGGTAAGGGATGATCGGTTCCCAGTTTGGTCCGGTCCCACCCCAAAACCGGTCCGGTCCAATTTCCTGGCTGTCCAATGGAACCGGTCGAGTTCAAAGGAGAGAGTGCCTCGCTCTCCATCATCGAGAAATCTTTTATCATCTAATAATTAACTAGTAATGACGTACCACACTTGTTGAGCATAAATACAACTCAAGAGTTCGACCCAAAAAAAAAAAAAAAATACAACTCAAGAGAATGGTTATTGGGTCCATTGAGTTATGGACATCTTTGCAAGACATGATGGGGGAGATGATGCAAGCAAAGGGAGTTTGATAGCTCGTCTCACCTTGAAAGGCGCTTTGTCTCCATTCCTGTGTATTCATATGCAAGCGCTACCTTCTATCGTCATCTTCTTTTGGCTAGTGTGGGATTTTCAAATCACGTGTCTTACCTCTTTGATTATATTTAAGAGCACGAATTTTCCTACTTCATTAAATGCGAAAAAGAAGAATATTTTCATGAATAATAATCATAACAATATATTTCTCATCATTTAACATATGAAAGTTTCTGACATATTTCTAAGGAAATAGACCATTGACCTGTCAAAATCTAGTGTCCTACTCATCGGGACCTAGTGGATATGGATTGCAAGAGAAACGAGCTCGACAACCTATGGCTTCCATGGTCCTTGAATTCAATCGTCGGCCCCATGGACGAGCCTTTTCAAGGACTTAGTTTGGCCAAGTGGCAATATCGAGTCCGATCGCCAAGGACCGTGGTTTGGCCGTCGAGGTCTCGAGTCCAGCCTTTGAGAGGTTGAGCTAGGTCAAACTATCATGAGGGTCACGAGTTCATATTTGGGCTTTTCGGGAACTTGGGGGCCCACTATTGGGTTGGGTACCGGTTGTAGGAGATCTAAGTTCAACTCTTGAGATCTTTAGGCTCTGTGTATTTCGCGGCAAACTATTTCGTGAAAAACATTTTCCTTATTATCCTAATTGGATCACTTACAAAAATAAGTTAACGGAAAAAAAATTCATTGTCAATGAAAAACCTATATTTAAATTTGAGTGAATGATTTTCACTTTTAAAATCGCAAATCATTATTCAAACCACAACTATATATTGACGTTTGGACAAGAGACCCAATGCCCATATTTGGGTCCTCAATGGCCAAGTTTGGGTCTTAGAGGCCACCTCAAGTCCATAGAGGCCAGGCCCAAAACCCCGGTTCTCTTGCCTAGGTACTCATGCCAAGGTTCTTGATAGCCAAACTTGAGACTCCGGTGCTTGTGCCTGAGTACCCAACTTCTGCACTCAAGTCAACGGGGCCTGGACTTCGGTCCACAAAGGCCAAACCTAGGTCTCTTGAGGCTAGGTCAAGATTGTAGTGCCTATGCTTGAGTCCACGATGGCCAATCCCAAGACCCCTGTGCCGGTGCCCCCGACAACCATGCCTCGGTACCCAGCTCCCACATCCAATTCACTAGCTCCTACACACAATTCCTTCATGGTCAAGCCCGATTTCACAAAGATTGGGCTTAAGTCCCTTGAGGCTATGTGCCCATGCATAGGTTCTTAGCCAATGGATGTCTTATATCACACAAATTGTGCACATCTCTTCGGAAGAATAAAAATCAAGTTTTATTTTCCAAAAAAAATAAGAAAATTACTTATTTATTTTCAAATTTCAATCAAATACGAGAAAATGTTGCCTTTTTCCTCAAAAACAAAGACAATTCTCGGATCTAAAATAGCGGAGGGAGGAGAGGTAAAGGAGAGAGAGAGAGAGGGGAAAGGGTGAGTGAGAGATGATGTTGCATGATTGGAAAACAACTCTTGGATATTTGTCGTGTAATATTGACGCGGTCAAAATGTATTTTATGAAACCATAAGCAATAACGCAACTAATTTTATCCGTATAAGAAAAAGTCCGGGCAGATGTGATGTGGCTAGCAGGGATCACCTAGAAGGGAGTGAATAGGTGATATTAAACAATTTTTGTAAATTTAAGTAGAAATGAAAAATCACAATTGAGTCTGAGTAAAATTCAGATTCAAAACAGTTTATATAGATAGTGCGCCTGATGTGTAATGTGCAAAGTAGTAGAAGAGGGATAGAAAAACTGCATGCTTTTGATAAGCCTACGTTCACTCTCCCATACTGACATCCTATTGGTTGGATTTTACTATGTAATCAAGAGGAAATACAGATTCTGAGTGACAGCACTTTTGTGTATGATAGGATTCTCTATCTCACACAATCACTCTTACAAAATGTTCCTAAAGATCTTAAAATTTGGCATAAGAAATACAAGAGAAAGAATCGAAATAAGCTCAAATTTTGGACTTGTTGATTCTCGATTTCGTTCTCTACATTTTGCTCCTCGTTGATCTCCTTTTATACTCCTCCACTACCAAACTAGCCGTTGGACAGTCTTCAGAGGATCATCTTCCAATATTCACCATTGGACAAATTTGTATAAAATGGATTAAGTAGCCGTTGGTTGACAAAATCTGAATCCCGCTGATTCTGGTCACCCATATAACCAAAATCTTGGTTTCCATAAGTAGAGTTTTATCCGTTGTAATGCATACTTGTCATAGTATTTGATTGTTAATCAATTATAGCCTTAGATTGAAACAATCAAAACTTTCCTTCTGTGAAATCCATATCAGATCACTAACTGTTATATTTTGTTCTGAATAAGTTTTGATTCTACACTGCGTCTGCATCTGCATAACTTCTGCATCTGCGTCTGCTTAACTTCTGCGTCTGCGTCGGCATCTGCTTCAGAACTTAGATGAATGTGGGTCTTCGGTAAAATCTGAATACTTCAGTATCTGAATGACTTTCATGATAAAGTCTGAAGATCATAAGTCTAAATCTAAACTTTTAGTTCTGAGTCTGAACTTTTGGTTCTGAGTCTGAACTTTTAGTTCTGAAAACTTGTAAAATCTGATAATTCCTTCTAAACTTCCAGAAAATATTAACCTAGTAAGAAATGTATGTTAGATTCACAAGTTATACATGGAGAGTTTTGTCAGCTTCAAATTCCATTTGGAGTTTTCCTCAACAATCTCCTCCTTTTTTATGGTGACAAAACTTCCGTATAGATTTAATTAATATCAATTAAAAATGAAAGAAATAAACATTTTAAGCGTATGAAATACAGATATATGAATGTGCAAATTTGTAAGATATGTGTATTTCTCTTGTTTTGAGTATAGCCTATAAATCAAAGTGTTAGTATGACATTATTTACACAATTTCTCCCCATTAAATCATCAACAAAAAGAATAATGATCAGAATAAAGTACTGATATAAATCAAGCAATGTATCAAAAACAAATATTATGAATACAAATCCATAATGGTTTTAGAAAGAGGGAATGAAAAGTAAGTCATTTCTTGAAAGCGGTTCGAATAAGTTGAAACTAATCCAAAATAGAAACAGCTTCATCAATCTTTGTAAAGCATTGACCCATAGCTTTCTCCATTTTTGTAGAACATTGAGCAATAGCCTCCCTTAACTCTGTCTTGTCTTTCTCTGCCTGAAGATGTTGAATCCGATTGTTTTCCTCAATAATTTTGTGAAGATTCTTCACATCGTCTTCAAGGGCAGCTTGCTTTTGTTTGATTTCCAACAGAATGGTCATGTTCTTAAAAGTCTGTCTCTGGACGTTTTCTGGTACAGACTGTTCGAACCTATCCTCTATTTCTGTTGAAATCTCCCCTTGTATATATGCATGTTCTGCAGCAGTAGTATCATTCAAAGTTTTTTCAGGAACAAGTGGAAATTGACTTACATCTATCCTCTATAAGATATCATTCTGCTAATTCAGATGTGAGTCTCTAGTTGCTGGTTCTGAAACCTTTATACTAGGTTCAAAAACATGTTCTGGACCAATGTGTTGTCCTGTTTCAAGGTGTTCATCATTTTCATCTTAAAGAAGAATTCTTCTTTTCTTTCTGTACACCTTGAATGGGCTGGAAGAAACAGTCTGCTTTCTTTCTGATTTTGTTCTTTTCCTTTCCCTTTTTTCCTTGCCATTCTTCTTCCTAGTAGATTTAGCTTCTGAAAGCTGAGCATCTTTTCCCTTAGCTTTGCTTATTCTTTCTCGTATATCATCAAAATTCTTGATCTTGTTGAGCATCCTTTCTCCAACAAACATGCAAAGTACAACAGTTTTGTGTAACTCATCAGGAACAGATAGATTTAAAAACAGAAAAATGCAAGAGATGAGTGCACCATATGGAAGCTGTCCTTTGTCCTTTTGGAGTGCCTTGTACATTTGGAAGATGATGATATGTGGAAGAGAAAAAGATTTTCCATTAAGAATAGCCCAAATAAGCTTGATTTCTGATTTGGATAAGTCTATTTTGGATGCTGCTTTAGGTTTCGAATAATTTATGATGATCTTATGTAAGATCACAGATGTTCTGGTCAGATCAGAATAGGTGATGTGGTGTTTTGAACCTGAAACAAGGTTTTGATTTTCTGAAGCCGATTTGGAAGCATCTTCGAGACTTACTTCCAAAGGAATAAATTTAGACTGTTTTAGCTCCAATGATCAAGGCCAGTTTCTCAGCTTTCAAGTCATACTTTTTATTACCAACAGTGAACTGAAGCCAGTTTGGTGACAAAATAGAAAGGTTTGAGTAAAAATATGTAGTCAATTCATCATATACATTGGCAGACTACAAACAAAATTCATGAATCATTAATCTTTCAAACAGATTTTGCACAGAGGTGCCAGCCTTTTCAAGATATTCAAAATCAACAATTCGATTATTCATAACCCCTCAGTCAAGTAGCAACCGATAATAGACGTTGTGCTCTGTGCTTCTGAATAAACTTCCACTGCCTGGCATACCAGATGCAATTCCTACTCTCATAGCAAAACTTTCAAAGAACTTAGCATCATCATTAGGAATCACAAATTTGGATGCATTGGTAGATTTAAGGTTAATATGAACTGATTTCCTAACAGAGGGAGTTGATGGTTTCCCGATTTTCTCTTTACCCTTACTAGAAGTCTCTTTGAGAGTAGAACTAACCTGTTCATGATCAATTCTAGAGCAAGACTGAGAATAACTTTGTATAAAACTTGCTTCTATGAGAAAACCATTGTCTTTCAAACATGCACGAAGAACAGATGCTGAAGCATTGCTGTGTTTCAATCGTTAATATGCTTTTCATACTAGTTTGATGTTGTTGAAATGAAAATCTGTTTTACTGGTGGGTTTTGGTGTGGACAATGACTGATGTTCCTGTTGAGTTGCTTTCGAAGGGCTCTGATGATCGGACTATGTATCTGAAATTTTCAAGAACTTTGGTGGCGCTGAAAACTTTGATTCTTGGTTGAGAATATGGATAGATCGTATCTTGAAAGGCATTTTGATCAGGTCTGAAGCAAAAAGATTTGATCTTGGAGAAGGAGAAGAAGTAGTCTCTGGAGCGTCGAGATGGTCGAGAGTGACAGGGGTTTGTACCGATAGAGTTTTAAAAGAGAGAAAGACGGTTTTTATTGGAAATAAAATACTAGTAAAAGTTATAAGAGGCGATCATAAAAAAATATACATTAAGCACAAACAATCAAATAGATAGATTGGAATATATACCTGATTTGCTTCTAAAAGTGACAAATACGAAAATATCTTGCCAAAATTACCAAAAATATTCCCGCCAAAATTTGAAATTAGGACGTTCTTGTCTTTTGAGTCTGAATTGAACATTCAAATAGAGAATATTTGAGTCTAAATAATTCCTGTCTAATAGACACTTCAAGAAAATGGATAAGTAATGCACAGTTTATTTCTAATATACTCAAATGAAGACTTATCAAGTGGTTTTGTGAATATATCAACTAATTGATTCTTAGAATCAATGAATTGAATATTCACATCACCATTATGAATATGGTCTCTAATAAAATAATGCTTGATTTCAATATGTTTGGCACGTGAATGAAGACTTGGGTTCTTGGTCAAATTGATGGCACTTATGTTGTCACATTTGATTACAACACTTGAATCTTCAATAGCAAAGTCTCGTAACTGTTGCTTCATCCACAGAATCTGTGCACAACAACTTCCTAAAGCCACATATTCTGCTTCTGCTGTAGAAAGTATTACTGTGTCTTGCTTCTTTGAGTATCAGGACACCAACATATTTCCAAGTAGTTGACATGTACCTGTAGTACTTTTCCTGTCTACTTTACATCCAGCTAAATCAGCATCAGAATAACCAGTAAGAGTAAAATCTGAATCTTTGGAATACCAAAGACCTAACATTGAATAAGTTCTAATGTATTTGATTATTCTCTTAACTGCAGAAAGATGTGATTCTCTTGGGTCAGATTGAGATCTTACACACATACAGACACTAAACAATATATCAAGTCTAGATGCAGTAAGATATAACAATAATCCTATCATGCTTCTATATACCTTATGATAAACCTTTTTACCATTTTCATCTTTATCCAGTTTGGATGTGTGAGACATTGGAATATCTGTTTTCTTGCAATTCTGTAGTCTAAACTTCTTGACAATCTCCTTTGCGTACTTTTCTTGGCAAATGAATGTGTCATCTTTGGTTTGTTTCACTTGTAGGCCAAAAAAGAATGTCAATTTGCCCATCATACTCATATCGAACTCATTATGCATATTTTTTGAGAATTTTTTGCAAAGTAGCTCGTTAGACAATCCAAAAATAATATCATCAACATAAATTTGAACAAGTAAAAAATCATTACCTTGTCTCTTAACAAACAAAGTTGTATCAACCTTACCTTTAGTGAAGTCATTTTGCAGAAGGAAATTACTCAATCTCTCATACCAAGCACGAAGTGTTGTTTGAGACCATTAAGGGCCTTTTGAGTTTATAGATTTAATCAATCTTCCTTGGTTCTTCAAAACCAGGTGGTTGTTCCACATATAGTTCTTCTTTGATATAACCATTCAGGAAAGCACTTTTCACGTCCATCTGAAACAATTTAAAGTTATGGAAACAAGCATAAGCTAATAGCAGCCTAATAACTTCTAACCTGGCAACTGATACATAGGTTTCATCATAGTCGATGCTTTCTTCTTGAGAATAGCCTTTTGCAACAAGTCTTGCTTTGTTTCTTGTGACTTTCCCTTTGTCATCCAGTTTGTCTCTGAATACCTATTTTGTTCCAATTACTAGATAATTTTTGGGTCTTGGTACAAGTTCTCATACTTTATTGATTAGGAAATGCTGAAGTTCCTCCTACATAGCTTCAATCCAGCTTTTATCTGATAATGTTTCACCAACTTCTTTTGGTTTAATTTCTGATATCAACGCTAAGTTGCTGATGTTCTCTTTGTGTTTGATCTAGTCTTGATACCATCTGCAATTTCTCCAATGATGAGGCTCTTCGGATGACTAGATTTATGTTTTTAGCTTCTGTCAAATTTTTCTTTCTGAATATCATCAGGCTCTGAGGGTTCTGGTTGAGTCTGGATTGTTTCTTTGTTTCCTTCTTTTACAAATTCAATGATCTTTGAATATTCTTGTTAAGCTTCAGATAATTCAGATTCATCTATATGTGTATGAATATTTTCATCAAACCTTACCTTCATTATTTCTTCCACAGTCTAAGAATTCTTTTTGAAGATCATGTATGCCTTACTTGTAGTAAAATATCCAAGGAGAAATCATTCATCCGCTTTCTCATCAAACTTACCAGAGCGGTCATTGAGATTTTTAAGAATAAAACATTTACAACCAAACACACGAAAGTATGAAATATTGGGCTTTCTACCTTTGTAAAGCTCATAGGGAGTTTTCTCTGTTAATGATATAATAAGCTGTAAAAACTGCATCTGCCCAAAAATGAAGAGGAATCTTGCTCTCAATCAACATGGTTCTTGCTATTTCTAACAAACACCGATTTTTTCTTTTCACAACACCATTTTGTTCTGGTGTATAAGGAGTAGAAAAATTGTTTTGAAAGCCATTTTCCTCACAAAAATCTGAAAAGCTTTGATTATCAAATTCTCCTCTATGATCAGTTTTAATGTAGGAAATGGTATAGCCCTTCTCATTCTGAACTCTTCTTGCAAATTTTGAAAAATATGAAAATGTTTCATTTTTATGAGCAAGAAAAAATACCCATGTAAATCTAGTGAATTCATCAACAATGACTAAACAATATTTCTTACCATCAATACTCTGTGTTCTAGTTAATCCAAATAAATCCATATGAAGAAGTTGCAAAGCACGATTAGTAGAAACATGATATATAGACTTAAATGAGTTTCTTACTTGTTTTTCCAAGCTATAGGCATTGCCTAATTCTGTTTTCTTGTATTTCAAATCTGGCAAACCTCTAATCAATTTCTTGTTTGACATTTTTTAGATTTGTTTCATACTGATGTGCCCCATCTTCTGTGCCATAGATTTTCATCATCTTTGATTGAAATTGAGCAATGAGTAGAGTCTAGATTGACATCTAGAAGATAAATATTGCCATGACTTCTTTTAGTAAATGTTTGAGAATAATCTTTGCTTGTTCCTAAGCATGTATCTTCTTAAAAGTTGGTTCTGAATCCCGAGTCACATAGTTGGCTTATGCTTATCAAGTTGTAGTTGAGTCCTTTTACCAATGACACGTCATTGATCTTGAGTTCTTCAATTTCAATAGTTCCTTTGCCAACTATTTTTCCTTTGTTATTTCTTCCAAAAAAACTTTTCCACCATTCAGATTTTGTAGTTTAGCAAATATGCTTGAATCTCCTGTCATATGTCTAGAACATCCATTGTCCAAGTACCACTTCCTTTTTCTCTTTATGGTAACCTGCAAAAATCATAACTTCTCAAGTTTTCTTTGGTACCCAAATTTGTTTGAGTCCTTAAGAGTTAGTATAGGCTGTCTTAACAAAGTCTCTTCGAATAGATCTCCAGACCTTAGGATATTCATTCTCAAAATGTTGTGAATCATCACATTTTGAGCACTTGAGTGCACTTCGACCAACAGGTTTTACAAAATTTCTTTTGAAATGATTTTTATAAACTTGTCGAGAAGGTCTTTGCCTTAATCTCTCCTTCACCTTTGGAAAATCAATTAAACTATCACTTTCCTTCATAAATCCGAAACAGATTTGTTAAAATAAGGAATCTGTATAGAAAGAATATGCTTCAAGATTTCTGAACTTTTTGAAAACTTGGAATTAATTTCTGAAACTTCCTTTTTCAAGACAGTATTTTCTTCGGAAAGAAAATCTAGACTTTCCTTGACTTGATGAAATTCTTTTTGAAGGAAATCGATTTTTTCTTTTTATGAAATATCCCATTGTCTTAGTGAAGAATTTTCCTTTTTCAAGAAAGAGATTTTTGTAAGAGCAGTCTTGAATTTGAAACATAATTCATCAATATAATTTGATATTTCAATAGGCATTTCAGGATGTTTTACCTCAATTTCAACTTTATCATCTAAATCTGAATCTGAATCTAACTTAGCCATCAGACAGAAGTTTGAAATATCTTTATCACTGTCTTCACATTCTGTATCACTCTAGGTTTCTGCTTTTAGGACTTTCTTTGCTTTCTCAAATTTAGTCTTATTTTTCAGAAGTTGACAATTTGGCTTGATATGTCCACGTTTTCTACAGTGAAAGCAGATTACTTTCTTCGACTTTTCTGATTTATCGAGAGACTTCTTTTTCTCTAAAGGCTTCTTTCTTTTGAGATTTCTTCATTTGATTTTCATCTTCTTGTACTTCTTTATGAAGGAAGCTAGTTGTTCATCATCTACATCTTCATCTTCAGAATCTGCATTATTAGAATCAATATTAGATTTTAATACAATTGACTTTTTACCTTTGGATTCATTTTCCTCATTTAGTTTTTTAGTCTCATATGACTGAAGAGTTCTAATTAGCTCATTCACTGAAAGAGGCGTGATCCTTTGAGTTTCTCGAATGGATGTTTTGATATTATCTCACTGTTTGGTCAGTCCTTTCAAGAGTTTGCTGACTTTTATAACATTTGGGACAAGTTGTCCTTGATATACAAGACCATTTACTATGTCAATAAATCTGTCATATATATCAACAATAGATTCTTCAGGCTTCATTCTAAAGGATTCATATTGGCCAAGCAATAGATTGATTTGAGTTTCTTTGGCTCGATCTGTTCCTTCATAGGTGATGTAGAGAGTATCTCAGATATTCTTAGCTGATTCACAAGAAGCAATTTTTTTATATTTGATAGGTGCTAAAGCACAATAAAAAAGAATAAATTGCTTTGCAATTTAAGACTTCTCTTTTTGATATCTCAATTTGAGATAATGGATGATCTGCTTGCATGCTTCCATCCGTCTTTTCTTTTGAATCAGAAGGTTTTGGTCTAACTCCTCGAATGATGACATCCCATTGCATGTGATCAATTTACTTTATGAATGCCTTCATCTTATTCTTTCAGATACTATATTCCTTGCCATCGAAATAAGGTGATATGTTGTTGCTTTGTCCTTCAATGAGACCTGAAGCACTCATGCTAGCCATATAGATTGTTAGCTCAGAGGTAAAACACTTCAATACACGAGCAACCTGCTCTAATACCAATTGATGTGGCTAGCAGGGATCACCTAGAGGGGGTGAATAGGTGATCTTAAACAATTTTTGTAAATTTAAGCGGAAATGAAATATCACAGTTGAGTTTTAATAAAATTTAGATTCAAAACAGTTTATATAGACAGTGCTCTGATGTGTAGTGTGCAAAGTAATAGAATAGGAATAGAAAAACTGCACACAAGTTTATAGTGATTTGGCTTTTGATAAGCCTACGTCTACTCTCCTATGCTAACAGCCTACTGGCTGGATTTCACTATGTAATTAAGAGGAAATATAGATTTTGAGTGACAACACTCTTGTGTATGATAGGACTCTCTATCTCACACAATCACTCTTATAAAATGTTCCTCAAGATCTTAATATTTGGCACAAGAAAGACAATAGAAAGGATCGGAGTAAGCTCAGATTTTGGATTTGTTGATTCTCGATTTCGTTCTCTACCTTCTGCTCCTCATTGATCTCTTTTTATACTCCTCTACTACCAAACTAGCCATTGGACAGTCTTCAGAGGATCATCTTCCAATATTCACCATTGGACAAATTTGTATAAAATGGATTAAGTAGCCGTTGGTTGACAAAATCTGAATCCCGCTGATTCTAGTCGACCATACAATTAGAATCATGGTTTCCATAAGTAGAGTTTTATTCGCTGTAATGTATACTTGTCATAGTATTTGATTGTTAATCAATTATAGCCTTAGATTGAAACAATTAAAACTTTCCTTCTGTGAAATCCATACCAGATCACTAGCTGTTATGTTTTGTTCTGAACAAGTTTTGCTTCTGCATTGTGTCTGCATAACTTTTGCGTCTGCGTCTGCTTAACTTTTGCGTCTGCGTCTGCTTTAGAACTTAGATGAGTGTGGGTCTTCAGTAAAATCTGAATACTTCAGTGTCTGAATGACTTTCATTATAAAGTCTGAAGATCATAAGTTTGAGTCTGAACTTTTGGTTCTGAATCTGAACTTTTAGTTCTGAAAACTTGTAAAGTCTGATAATTCCTTCTGAACTTCCAGAATACATTAATAAGGTAAGAAATGTATGTCAAATTTACAAGTTACACATGAAGAGTTTTATTAGCTGCAAAATCCATTTGGAGTTTTCCTCAACAGGATGTGCTTTTCAATTTTAACTTTAACAGTGTTTTAATACTCCATTTATTTAGCCAAAAATGTGATATTTTTGAAAAAGTTATTTTTCAAGAAAATAATAATATTTTTTGACATTTGGATGAGACTTGAAGATGAACAAGAAAACATTTTCCGTCATTTAGTAATGAAAATCTCATTTGATTTTCCTAAATAAACATACCCTATTCAAGGCGTTAGTGACTTGTGCATAGGTAACCAATGAATTCGGCATAGGCACCGAGGTCGCGGGCATGACCTTGATGGACAAGGGCCCGACCTTGACATCAATGGATCGAGGTGCGGGCACAAGGGTCCTGGTCACAAGCATGGGAGTCCTAAGCCTGACTCGGAAGTCGGGGACTTAGGCATGGGCATCGACATTTGACACCTAGCTTCGGTGGACCGCGGCACGAGGCGCCAAGGACCTGGGCTCGGCTTTTATAGACTCGGGTGAGGCAACTGGGTCTTAGGTACAACCTTAGATGGACTCAAATCGAGGCACTGAGGTCCTAAGCGCGGCATTGATGGACCTAGTCCCAATGCCAAGGGCCTGGGACTGAGTGTTGAGGTTTCGTGCTCAAGCGTAGAATTTCTAATTTAATCGTCGACACTAAATCATATTTCGGAAAATAATTTTTTAAAAAAGAAAATCATTTTTTTGAATTTAAGCTTTAGTAGGAAAACATTTTCCGTTGACTCATTCTCCTAAGCGATCCAGACGCCGGAAAATAAGGAAATAATATTTTCCAGAAAACTGATGGAACCTAAGATGAATAATTTCAATATCGAATTATTCAGCACATAACTATTTTTTTTCACTAAAAACGGAGACGTGAGTCCTCAATGGTAACATCGAGCAGAAATCATGAATTACCAAATGGTGCCCTGTTCACGTGACATGGCGTCTTATTCTACCGAATCATTTAAGGCAAGAACGGAGTGAAATCCACGATCAACACATCATACATGACAATAGAGATTTGGCTTAAATCCGATAACTTGGCAGCCAGCTCAACGCCGAACCCGGTATTCATCACCGGCGGAGTTAGCAACCCGAGGTCGACGGTGTGGGGGCACCAAACACGGCGGGGGCGGGGCGGGGAGCGGTTCGGCTCTACGTAAAGAGAAAACAAATAATAAAACGGAGAAATTGTGTAGTGTGAACGCAATCTCACAAAAGATAATACAAAAAAAAAAAAAAAATTCCAAAGAGCGAAAATTGAACGCGTTTTCAAGGAAGCTTCGCATCCGCCTCATTTGACTAAAACGAGTCGCTCCGCCTAAAAAACTCATCTTCTTGGCATACCACCTTCCCTCCGCCACTCTCCTCGCGTCCTCCTCCCCCACCTCCGTAACCCTCGCGCCTCCGCTAGGGTTTCGCCGCGCCGCCCCGATCGCCGATCGCCGCTTCGCCCCCCCCGCGATCACTCCCTCCCTCACTCCCCTTCAGTCCGCGCCGCCCTTCTCCGCCGGTAGCTTTCCCCCAGCCCCACCCGCTCTGATCGATCGGTCGATCTCTCTCGCCGGCGTGGCGGCGGTCGAGTTTCTGGGGCGATCGGCGATGACGGTGGAGGCGGATTTGTCGCCGATGGTCCGGAGCGGCGAGAGTCCCCCCTCCTGGCCTCCCGGGTTCAGGTTCCACCCGACCGATGAGGAGCTCGTGCTCTATTATCTGAAGAGGAAGATCTGCCGCCGGAAGCTGCGGCTCAACATCATATCCGAGCTCGATGTCTACAAGTGGGATCCTGAGGAGTTACCTGGTAATTGAATCTGCTGCAAGATGCCTTTTTTTACTATTTATTTTGTTTTTTTTTTTTGGTTGTTGTTTCGTGCTCTGGCCCTGCTTTTGCTCGCGTGCGTTGACTTGATCTGTACATCGTCGGAGATTGCCTTTTGCACCGATCGTGGTGTTCTCTCGTGTTTATTCTGTGTTTGTGTGTCTGCGCTTGGGCAATCGGTCTGTGGTTCTGGGTTGGATTCGCGATTTTGTGTCCGTTTTCGGCTGTGCTCTTGTCTTCTTGTCGGAAGTAGTTATCATCGGTCAGGCATCCGTCTGTGCCATTTGTATGTACGTATGTATGGGTGGCTTGTTTCCTGCGGCCACCGCTGCGGGCTGCGAACCTGTTGCTCTACGATGCGGTGTCGTGGGTTTAGCTGATTAAGAGTGAGTGGTGGCAGTTGATGATAATTGGAGAAGTGTTTTACATTTGGGTGATACCCTTTTCGTTAATCTGTGTACGTATGTAAGTTCATGAATGATCGTGAAGCCTTTGCATGGCGAGCACCTCATTCCTTTAATTTTATGCCAGAAGTCCCTAGCCGTGGCTTGGTTCAGCCAATGATTTGTCTTGGGTTAGTTTAGTCTAGCGAAAGTTGCATAGAAACAATCGTTTTGCGTTTAGTTGTTTCATTTTTCTTGGATAATTTGTTCTCTTATCATCTACTTGTTTCTTTTCTGACGGATCTTGCTTGAACGCCTCTTTCTTTTATCGTCAACGTGCTGAAATCAGTCTCCTGTCACTGATGGTTCTGTTCTGTACGGAAAATAGAAGAGTAGGAAAAGTAATGCTGAAGGGTGGTACACGCTTGATATATTGTGTAGAATGGCATGGATTTGCTTATGGCGCACTTTATTTTCTACTCATAGTTTATTAATCCTCAGTTATTAGTTACTGGTTTTCTTAAGAAACCTTTCAGAAGAACTTTTAAATTGTCGTGTTGCTCCCTTGAGTTGCCTGCAAAGTTCCAACTTATGGATCTGTTATCACAACAGCTTCCTGACACGAAATTTGCAATGCAGGCCAATCTTTGTTGAAGAGTGGGGATAGGCAGTGGTTCTTTTTCAGTCATAGAGACAGGAAATATCCTAATGCGGCGAGGTCAAATAGAGCTACCAGACAGGGATATTGGAAAGCAACAGGAAAGGATCGTACCATTACATCCAGTGGCCGCGACGTTGGAGTGAAGAAGACCCTAGTCTTTTACAAAGGTCGAGCACCTAGTGGTGAAAGAACTGACTGGGTGATGCATGAATATACTCTAGATGAAGAGGAGCTCAAGAGATGCCGAAATGTGCAGGTATGCAACTTGATGAGGGGCTAAATTACCCGTTTCCTTCTTTAATATTCATCTGTACTGAAGCTTTTTTTTTTTCTTTTTAATATTGTTAGGACTATTATGCTCTCTATAAGGTTTACAAGAAAAGTGGACCTGGACCGAAGAATGGAGAGCAATATGGGGCACCATTTAAGGAGGAAGACTGGGCAGATGATGATTGCTCTGCTGTAACAAAGGTTGTTGACCAGGAGATCTGTCCAAAAGAACTTCCTCCAGTTTCTTCAGTAGACAATGTGGGGAACAACGGTCATGTCCTGCCTCCAGCTGATGATATCGAAGAGTTCTTTAATGAAATTGCAGCGGGGCCTGAACTTGGGCAACCACAGTATAATAATTATGGTTATCTGTTACCCCAGGTTGGTTCTTCAATCAGTTTAATCCTTCAGTAGTATGCCGGGTTGGCTGTTTGACTATTATATACTCCACTTCTTGTTAACAATTACCTCATTTAATGTTGATTCTGGAATGCTATACTGGTTGGTTGTATGTCATAGAAACTGCAGTGCCAATTTTATCCTTCTTGTAAATCCTATAAATATGTTCTAATTGGGATGCGTGCATTGTCTTATAACTTGCTTTAGTTTCAACCTCTATGGTATTTATAATTCAAGGAAAGGCTTCTGCTTCTAAATCGTAGTAGTTTGGTAGTTGGCTCTTACTTGGGTATCAAATAGACTGTTAAAGTGGAAAAAAGGTGTTGGTATTGGATGAGGAAATGGATTGGTTGCATCTTTGGAACAGTTGCATGCTTTTTGAGTGAGTATTTCATGTTCGAAATTGTATTGATGTGCACAACTGATATTTCATGATATGTTTCAGGAAGAAGAAACACAAAGTACATTGGTGGATCTGTCATCTGGAGGAGTAGTTGCTTCAGAGCCACTCTTTGTATATGATCCGAGTACTTTGCGGGATGAAAGTGTGGCCAACATAGAGTTAACCCAGTTTGGAGCATCCCAGTGGCAACAATCGCAGGAAGCTTCCGAGACAACACGTGCTCCTGAACGCAGTACCTTGGAGACTCGTGTAAGCGAGGACTTCCTGGAAATTGATGATCTCATCAATAGTGACCCCTCTTTCTGTGCCTTGGAGAAACCTGCAGAGGATCCACAGTTTGATGATTTAGATGGGTTCAGTGAATTTGATATGTTTCATGATACGGCCATGTTTCTTCGTGAAATTGGATCCATGAATCAGGAAGATGGTGGGACTACCCAGATGAATTGTTTAGATAATGGTTTAATGAACCAATATAACCAGCAGCAGCAACCTCCCATCTCAAATGTCGCTGAGCAGACTGCCAGTCAGTTGTGGGTGCATGAGCAAACAACTGAAGGTTATACCTCAGCTGAAATTGCCCAGGGGGTCCAGCTGTGTCCTCCAGGTACATGGTTACACAAGATGTGATATTGATGATTTTCTTAGCTACCACTGAGTTCTCTGTCTTTGTTTCTATTGTGGATAAAGTGGCTCTCTCCATTTGCCATCCACACAAAGCTCCTGATGGGATGGATGGTATTGGTAGAACTGTCACAGTCCACATGGTGAAATCCAAAAGGGATTTGGTGCTAGCTCCATGAGCTCGTCTAGCACAAGTATTCTCTTTGCATACTGCTGGTTATTCGAGCGTGACATATGTGTTATCCTCGTTGTCTTTTTCACTTGAGGGAGTTGCATCTCGCATCGGCAGGTGCTGATTCGGTGGTCATTTTGCGTTTGTTTTCAGGTTTTGTAAATGGTTCTAGTAGCTTGCCCAATGAATCAAGTCAAAGCCAAATCGAAGAGGGTGATGGTGTGATGAGTGGATTCTCTTCGGCGCTTTGGGCTTTTGTGGACTCAATACCAACTACTCCAGCATCAGCTTCCGAGAATGCAATTGTAAGTCGAGCTCTGGGTAGGATGTCCAGCTTCAGTAGGTTGAAATTATATTCCGTTTCCACAGATGCGAGTGCTGTTGAAGGTGATGCGGTCGTCAAGTCTAGTAGGAGGGGATTCTTATTGCTTTATGTTATTGGTGTGTTGGGTGCTATTTTAGGGGTGTTGATAGGAAGTATGAGATTATGGGAAAGATGTGTGTCTTGATGAAGTAAATGAACTGTGGGAGTTTTAATGTAATGCTGGTCTGAGTACATAGGTACATTGCTGGAATATGTGAGAGCTATGCTGGTTCTTCAATAAAATTACTGATATTCCTCGCACCTGTTCTCCGTTCCGGGAATGACGATCTGTGTTGCGACCGATCTTCTCTTTGATTTCCTGGACGGTCGAAACCACTCTGATGCTTTTTTGCTTATTTTGATAACAGCAGAATTAGGATAGTAGGTTTTACGAGTTACATTTTCCTCGCTTGCCTCACTGAAGCTCTCCGGGTTGCATTCTCTCGGTCCATTTGCAGCCTGACAATGGTCGAGAGTATTTCGGCCACACCATGCGCGCGGCTTTGCTGTTCTATTTGACGGTCTGCGTGTTTCTTAATAGCTGTTGACTTTCGGTTTTTCCCTACGGATGAGCTAGCTGGTCGAGCGATTCATTAGGAATGGGCTTTGGGCCGAGAGGTTGTGTGCCTTGGTCGAATCTTAACAACAAAGGAATTCTCACTTTTTTTTTCGCTAAATAACAAAGGAATTCTCACTTTCTGTGTGGTTGAGATGTACCTTTCTTTGGTCAAATTAGCTGGTGATGATGGCCCGACGGCGCCGGATGTGACATTTCGGTTGACGGTAATGTGTTGTGTCGACTTTTGAACCACAAGCCATTTCTCACGGCTCAGGGTCGGGTAGCGTTATTATTATTTATTTTTATCGAAAAAGGTGATGTGACATTTATAGTTTTTTTTTTGGTCGGTGACATTTCTAATGCATTACGTTGAACTTAGTCAATTCAACCTCAAATTGTATTCGGCCAAAGAATCATTCGATGGTCCTCGGTTGTGGGTTCACATCATTCCTATTAGTTCAACCTACCCTATTTTTGGACTTTAAGCGTTTTTAATATATAACCACTTTTTATTTCTCTTCAAATTGGAACTTCATTAATTTGGAATGTTCTCGTTAACCTGATCCGTCACATCAAGGCCAACTAAAATTTAGTCCTTAAAGTTTTTTTTTTCTTTTTCGTTCTTTTGATAGAGATTGATCATATTGGTGGACGTGACTTGTCCAGTCGAATTAGTATTCCCATTGAAAAATTGGCGAATGAGTGAGCTATATAGACAAGGATAATTGAATATGAGATTTCTGTTGTTCTCTATATAAGGAGGGCTCCGCCTTCACTTTTGTTTCGTGGAGAGAGAGAGTGAAAAAGTCGTTCATTCCAATGATTCTCATTTCAGGTAATTTCTAAACAAGAGAGCACAACCTTCTTTTGCTTATTCAATACCATAGTACTTTATTCAATACCGTCGTACTTTAGATAGAGATTGATCGTATTGGTAGACGTAACATGTACTCTTGAATTAGATATTTCATTATAAAAATGGGCGATTGAGTGAGGTATACAGACAAGGATAATTGAATACAAGATTTTTCTATATAAAGAGGGCTTAGCTTTCACTTGCGTCGCACGGAGAGAGAGTGAAAACGTCATTCATATTCAATTTCATTTCAGGTAATTTCCAAACAAGAGGGCACGACCTCCTTACTCTTATTCAAATCCTTAGTACTTTACTCATTACCATCATACTTTAGCCTTGTACACGTGACATCTTGTTGCTGTACAACTCATGTGATGTGTGGGGGAAATCGGTTGGTAAGTGGTGGTGTTTATGACCAAGTTAGATAACCATGAGCATTCTCAAGTCTTTCTCAGTCTTATATCATGCATTGTAGTGGTCTTAGCTTGATTACATTAGAAGACACCAGGGCGCCCACATGATATAATTTCGCAGAAATGCTTACATCTTTGAAGCTTGAACCTTCTATTTATACGAATCGAGTTTTGCAGGCCAACTTCATGTTTGAATCGAATCATTCGATCTTTCGCCAGCCATTCATGTCAAACTATCACGAGAATTGCTCGCTTTGACCGCGGATTATTTTCTTTTTCAACGTGGGACACAGACGAGAACTATATGGCGGTTAGAAATGCACGATTTCCATGCGCGATGACTCTTCTAACAATTTCTGATATAAATGCCGCAACTTTTAAGAATAAATTTTTGATGATTGCAGGTCGACGCCGAAGATTTTTCTTCGTGGCCGTGTATGACAGGAGCGTAGAGGCAAACTCATATATATATATGAAGACGGGTGGCGGTGGCCATATGTTGGGGGGGAAGAGGCTAGGAGGAAGTGCTCATGGACATCTCCACTATGATTTGATCCTGCATGGTCCGATTGTCGTATCGAGTGATTGTACTAATAGAGAACCACTTTTGTATGTACGAGACTTTGCAACATCGCAACGTTCTTCTCTGTTCCCCCCCTTCTTTGACCCATGGTCATGGCCAAATCTAGCGGTACTTTCCACTCCACGTCAAAACGATGATCACGGGGGATTGGAATTCCCACCAAATCCCTCCAGCCACGGCCCGGTCAACCACGGCGCAACGTGGAAACGATGCACGGTGGGGCGTTGACTTCCTTTGATGGAGCCGACGCTCCCCCCAAACCCCAAAAGAATCGCTATATGTCAAGCCGTTCACACGCCAATTTCTGAAGCGGGCATCGGATATCGTTGGCCGCGGGCAATCGATGAAGATATTTTACGGGTGGTTTTTAATATGCCGTTTGTTCTCGCGTCCTTCGCCTATCGATGTTTTGGAGAATTTTATTCACGACAAATTAAGCGTGGTTAACAAGCATTACGAAGCGTACGGTCATATTGATAACAATACCTCTGCGTCATCTGAAAAGCTCATAAAATCCCGGGGTCGCACGCTAGGACATGCTCGCAGATGACGCGCTTAGCTTTACTAACCCCTCGTCCTTTTCGTCATCAAAGAAACGTCAAACCGGGAGACCTCCCGAACGTACAATCCGAGCCAATGGGAAACAGCTCGCGCCCTGCCATTTGGCGGATTCTGTTTGGACTGTCACGCGTGTTGCGTCACGGCCTTCATTTACGAAACGGAAAATGTCAACAGCTCATCCCTCACAGAGAGAGAGGAGAAAATCTTTTAACCAAAAACGACGCTTGAAAGATTGCACGTCATTAATATCTTTTGGCACGGGACATCATTATGTTTTTACGGTACACTTATTGAGGTCGTTCGATATTTTTTTTTATTTTTTTGGGTCGGAATTGTTCGATGATTTTAAGGTGATATGAATTTTGGGAATTAAAAATGTGACGGTTTTTTTTCTTTGTGTCATTTCTAGATTTTACATAAAAAAAATAGTCGGGTCGGCGGTGGGTGATTTGGTCGGATCGGAGTAAGACATCCCCAGTATTAAAAGAACATGCAAATTTTTTTTTTTTTAATTTTTGTTTAGTGCTGGCAGATTTTTTCATATTTTTTCGAGCGAAATTAAAAGAAGAAAATTAGAAGACCCAAACTGCTCCATAAGGTACCAGCTCCATTATCTTTTCTGTCCTTTCCAACAGAGAAGGATGTTAGCATTTTTCTCCCTTTCTTTTTAATATTTAAAGTAAGGGTCGACAATATTAAGGTGCCGAATTGGTACCCTCACAGTACGTTTACCACGAGCTAATTATCGTTCCACAAAAAAAGATCTCGAGCTCCCTCGCCCTATGGAATATTTTCCCCAAAATTCGTTTTTCTCCCGACAAATTTTTTTTTTTTTCAAACTCGGTATCTATGTAAAGTATTAACCTTAAACAAACTTTCATCTCGCAAAAAAGAAGGAAAAAAAAAAATCTCGAATCAGTATCCCCGGTCAAAAAACGAATACTATCATCACGCGAGGGTTTCCCACGTCCGATCCGTCTTCCTCCGTGTCCAAATCCGTCCGACGGCCGCTCGCCGCCGGTATCGATGACGAGACGATTGGGCAGATGCCGGCCAATTCAGAATTAAAATTAGTTCCGAGCAGACGTGCCGCGAATCCCAAGTTGGAGCTTCTCCTTTATTTTCTGGTACGGGATGAAAATTAAGTTAGGGGTAAAATTCGTCCTGCGCGACGGTTTCGGTGGGCATTTTTAATCCCCCCCTTTTTTTTTCCCCCAGACGAAGGAAAAAAAGAAAAAGAAAAAAAAAAAGGGACCCCCAAGACTTACTCGAGAAAGGAAAAAGGGCAAAAACGGAAAAAGAGGAGCCCGATTCGTAAAAGCGGCTGAAGTCCCCCGTCTTCCCTTCCCATCTCTCTCTCTCTCTCTCTGCTCTCGCCTCTTGGAGAAGAAGAAAAATCTGGAATCATTCCCACCTCCATATATCCGCCTCCTTCCTCCTCCTCCTTCCTCTTCCTCCAAGAGTCTCTCTCTCTCTCTCTCTCTCTCTGTCTCTCGCTCTCGCTCTCGCGCTCTCGCTCCCGCCTTCCCCGATTCCTCCGCCGCCGGTAAGCCCCCTCCCCCCCTCCCCCCCGTCGAGATCCCAAATTCGCCGCGCCGACCGATTCCGGCCGCCCTGAATTGCGGGATTCCCGGCGAGCGATCGGACAGCCGTCGGATCGCGCGGTGGTCGGCTCGCCCGAGGTTCCGCCGGGGTTTTGTTCTCCGGTCACCGAGAGGCTCGCGTCCCTCGGGGGGGGGTGCTTTTTTTCCTCTTGCGGGTTTTTTTTTTTTTTTTTCCCTCGGGTCGGGTCAATCGTCGCCGCGAGGGTTGTTTCGAGCTCCCCATTGCCCGATCCTCCCCCGCGTAGCTTTTTGCGCTTTAGGTATACGATCGAGCCGGTGCTCGAGCTGATTCGGCCTCCTTAGGCTAGAGGGGGCTCTTTCCCGGCGGCACTGTTTTTGCTTGGTCACCTGCCGGCCGGAGGGGGGGCGCCGGCCGTGGCCTTTTTTTGGCCCTTCCCTCGATTCGTTTGCCCAAGAACGACCCAGGTTTGAGAAGAGGAGGGGGGGGGGGGGGGTAATATTGGCCGGAGGTGCCTAATTAGTCTAATGATCAGATCATTTGGCCTGCTCCGTGATCTCGTCTTCTGCTTTGAGTCGCGACGTCCTGCGGGGGCTTTCGGTTTCGATTATCGGATTATGACCGGCGCTTTCTCGCGCTTTTTGTCTTCCTTCCAGCTGTCGTTGATAAACAGGGCCGGAATTGAAGGAGGCAGGAGGAACCCCGCCCCAAATGGCGACTAGTGCAGCGGCCTGCGCGGAGAGAGCCACGAGCGACGGTTTGGTGGGCCCTGACTGGGCTATCAATATCGAGCTCTGCGATATCATCAACACGGATCCGCGGTAACTGGTTTTTTCAATCTCCCGCGGCTGTTTCTCGGGTGGAGATTTTCGTTGGATGTATTGCTTTTGGCGGTCCTTTGTGGCGATATTCCCGTATCTTGCCTGATATCTCTACTTTTAGATGTAATATCCGCGCTTTTGGCTGGGATTGGAATTGAAACAGCACTATGAATCCACAATTGTATGTTTTTCCGCACGTCCCTGCATATTTTCTCGTAATTGATCATATTGGTTCCCCTATCTAGTTCATAGGAAAATGGGTGGACTTTCTATTCCCGATTCGTCTGCTTCAATTGTATATATGCCCGCCCGAACATCGTCGATATTTGATGAACATGCTTGAAGATAGTGCGTTATAGTGATGTTAAAATGATCAAACGGCTGCTAAAAACACGGTCACGAATGGACCGCCATTCGAATCTTTCAAGACACACGAAAACACCTGGGAGTTAGGAACTGCTGAAAGTAATTCCACTTTAATGGTGTGTAATTATGAGGTGAAGTGCATTTGGGCATCGTATTCTGGATTATTCAGTTGCTAGCCCTAGACAAGACATGCTTGATGCATTATGGCGAGCAGGCATATATGAAGATTGCATATTAGGGGCCATTGATTAGAGGAGCCTTTTGCATTCCATAAGTTGTCCTTTGGAATGTCAGGATATAGTTGAGCTGCTCTTCTCATCTGGATGCATGTTGCAGTTTTTTTTCCCCTGAAAAAGAAGTATCTCAGATTCGTCTATTGCTTATTGCACAGGGTGTCGTTTTTGTGTCTTTGTTTTATCGGTCTGGTTTCTTGTATGTAAAGGTTTCTAAACTTCTTCTATAAATGAATTTCTGCAGGCAAGCTAAGGACGCTTTAAAGGTGCTGAAAAAGCGTCTCACCAGCAAAAATCCGAAAATACAGATTCTGGCCCTTTTTGTAAGTCTCTTTAAGCATTTATTTGTTTTTGTTTTTTATGTATGTATACATAAGTTGCTAGCGATTGACGTATATTTGCACTCAAAGATGCGAGCGGTTGTGTGCCCTGGTGTGTGGAATGCCTTTCCAATGTGTCTATTATGAGTGGATTCTCGATATCTTGATTTTTCTCTGGTTGATTGATGTTTTTTGCTCTGTCCTGTTATTAACTTCCAACAGCTCTGTTTCTTTAGCTATTGATATATTACTCATGTCTTAACCCAGGCATTGGAGGCTCTCAGCAAAAACTGTGGCGAAAATGTTTTCCAGCTGATTGTCGAGCGCGACATCTTGCATGATATGGTCAAAATAGTTAAAAAAAAGGTAGGATTGCCTCTTTATCAATTATTTCCTTTGATAGGTTTACTGTGTCACACAACATTCTGATGGATGTTTTGTTCGATGTGCAGCCTGATTTGACCGTAAGGGAGAAAATATTAATTCTAATCGACACATGGCAGGAAGCATTTGGTGGACCTAGGGGGAGGTATCCCCAATATTATACAGCTTATAATGAATTGAGGGTAATTATTCTTGATTCTTGTTTTAGTTCTAGAAGCTATTTGAGCATCAGTGTATCTGAGAAATACCTTCATGCATAATGTCCTTATCTTGTTGCATCTTTGTCCTTGCGTCGTTAATTGGCCACTGAGCTCACCAGGATTAAGGAAGACGATATTTCTTGGAGTATGCTTTTTGCAAACAAAATAGTGTGGTCGATGAGATTCAAGCTGAAACAAACGTGAATTTCAAATTTCTCTAGAAACGGTAGAACCTGAGAGCTTCCTTTAAGTCGGTTAGAGACAGATACTTGAGGTGTGTAGATGTTAAAAGGACACACTGGTGAGAACTGGAGAGTAACGACCGTTAGAGACGGAGCGATTTTGATATCATGGATCCATTTTGCAGGACAGAGAAATCTTTCGCACACAAGGTACCGGTCATGTGGATGAAATCGATAAGCTTATTTGGTACCTTGTATGATCATATAATGGCACTTATGGACAGGGGAGATTCTATGGGTGAAATAATACTTTGTTCCCCGTGCTGTGTAACTGCATGAGATGAATTTTCTTTAAGACGATAATAAGGCTAATGACACTTTATGGCACGAAATGTTATGCAGTCAAGCACCTTATGTGCAAAAAAACGAGCGCAATGGAGATTAGTATGCGTCAACAGATTCTTGTACACTCAAGAAAAGTTAGGATGTAACATCACTTTGGTTGAGAAAAGGCTGTAGTAGCCCTTATTGAGGATATGACGAATGAAGCTTATTTTTGATAATTTATCACTGGTGATCTTTGGACATTTAGATTTTCTATGGCGGGAATCTTTGGCAACAGTGTCCTGGCCAGGTCATTGTGAGTTCGTTTCCTTGCAGTGTGCCTCTTGGAGACATTGCTGTTCCCTCATATAAACTGACTCAACCTGGATTTGCTTTCTTGTCAATGTACATATCTATGTTGTATCGTTAATTGTAAAATTTCCTGTGCTTGAGCTCTGGGCTTACTTCTTTGTTGGAAGACCGTTGGCTCAGGAAAATTGGGATGGAGAAAACCTAACTGCTGATTGTGTAGGTTAATGGACATGTTTAAATTTTGACGTTAGAATAAAGACTTGCATGATGTGTTTGCCCTTGTTGTTTCCCTATTTAACATAACGGGCCTTTCATCATTCATGCGTAGTTTGTTTGTTACGGCTTGTGTGTTCTGGGTAATCATAATGTACAGTTCCTAGATTGATCTTGTCAAACATTAACAGGCCGCCGGAGTTGAATTTCCACCGCGAGAAGTAAATGATGTTCCCTTGTTCACGCCGCCACAAACTCAACCCGTATTTCAACATGCTCCAGAATTTGAAGATGCTGCTATTCAGGCCTCACTTCAATCTGATGCTTCTGGTCTTAGGTACTTTTCAAGATGCTCCTCCTTTCTTCCGTCTTATTTTTGCGTAGAAGTTTCTGTTTTTGAGAGAGAGCAATATATCATCATCCCTCTAGATGGCTGTAGTCATTTTGGAATTGTAATATCTTTTATCATCAGCTTGTCAGAGATACAAAATGCTCAGGGGTTAGCTGACGTTTTAATGGAAATGCTTGGAGCAGTGGATGCTAAGAAACCTGAGGTAACAATCTATGTCACATCGTTCGTGTACGCAGTTACCTGCTTTCCACTTCATTTTGGAAACAGAATTCCGATATTTCAAGTGTTGTCTATCTGCAGCACCTGCTCGTTGCCAATTCTTTGCGTATTTAGTTCTGCTAATATATTTGTGTGCCTTCTTCCCTTTTTGTTTTTTTATTTAGAAGAATGCATAATAAACATATGAAAATGGTCACTTGAATTCAAAGTCTTACAACTATGAATACTTGGCAGGCTTTGAAGGATGAAGTGATTGTTGACCTTGTTGATCAGTGCCGTTCTTATCAGAAGCGTGTCATGCTGCTTGTGAATGAAACTGCGTAAGGAGAATGATAATCTTTTCTGGGGTTCTCTGATGTGAGAATTGTCCTGACAGTGAAATTTGTTCTTTCAGAGATGAGGGCCTTCTGGGTCAAGGACTGGCGCTAAATGACAATTTGCAGCGTGTACTTAGCTGGCATGATGACATTGCTAGAGGAACTTCTACTGCTGCGGTAGTATCAAGTGCAACTCCAGTTATGCCACTGGTAAATGTAGACCATGAGGATGATGAATTGGAAGATGACTTTGCCCAATTATCTCACAGGTAGTACATCTGCATTAGTGCCACTTGAAATGTGATTGACACGAAGGTGCTAGTTGCATTGGGTGATAGATCAACATATCTTCTTGTCTTGCATATTCTCACGGAGTTGAATCGATTTAAGTTCCAGAGAGGATCTCAGTCCTTTTTTGTCCAAAAAAAATTTGGTGTGCACTGTGGAAGGTGTAAAAAGCATGATTCATATCGCTAGCCTTGGCTCTTGGCAGTGCATTTGGTTATTTTAAGCATTAAGAAATAGTAAATTTGATCTATCTGAAACCATGGAACTATAAAAACTTCTACCAAATCCTAATCGCTTATCTTATCTCAGGATTTCCACTTTTCTGTTTCGCAGGTCATCAAGGGACAATGGTAACAACAGGAAACCAGTCAGCACTAGAGCGGAACCATCTCGACTGAACCCAACTGCTACTCCTTTACCCTCATCAAAGAAGCCAATCTCGGGAGATTCTGGCACGGTGGACTTTCTCAGTGGTGATGCTTTTAAATCTGAACTCTCCATCGATACATTGCGGCCTTTTCGGCCTCCTAATCATTCGGACAACAGTTACTCTCCTCCATATGGCAAAAGCCCAGAAACTTCACCTAGTTTTGATCGTCAGCCTGCATATGATGAGCCTCTCCCATTGAGCAGATCTGCCGATCGGCTTCCTCCAGCTCCCTGGGATACGACTCAGTCTCCTGCAGCTATTCCACCACCACCTTCGCGACACAATCAGAGGCAACAATTTTTTGACCAAAAGCAAGGTTTCCCGGGAAGTTCTCATTCAAGTAGTGGATCCGGTTCCTCTTATGACAGCTTGGTGGGTCACACTCAGAACATGTCTCTGAATCCATCTACCCCAACCAAGGAAGCGAAACAAGAAGATGCACTCTTCAAGGATCTCGTGGATTTCGCAAAAGCCAAGACGTCCTCGTCCTCATCATCCTCGAAACCTAACAGGTCATTTTAAGTAGCGAGCAGCGTCAGATATTGACGACATGTCCTGATACAGGGTTTCAGCTATTTTTCCGATCCCTTTCTCAGATATATATATATACATATGTTAGGTAAATAAATTCTTGTGGGGACTTTGGTCATCATGGTTTGTGTATATGTTTTAGTTGGTTATTTTGAGGTGGAGCTGCTGTTGCTGTATGTACCATTCGGGTTGTTATCAGAGTGTTTATTGTTCGATTGTTAGTAGTTCATGTTTTGACTTTTCTACCTGGTTGCTACTCGCTGTCTTGTCTCTTTTATCTATCATAAGTTGCTAACAGGCCTAGCCAAATTATGTGTAAATAACGAGGATTATTAATTTAAGAGATAAGTGCATTAGAAGTCCTAAAACTTATTAGGAAAGTGCAATTAAGGTTTCGTTCGTTTGGCGGAAAATATTCTCCTGGAAAATATTTTTCGAGTTTTCCGGTGTTCGGGGGACGGAAAAGATTTTCCGTGAGAAAATATTTTTCTTCACCAATTCACAAAATAGCCTAAGTTTATGGAAAATGATTTCCGCTTCTGAAAAGCAGAAATCATTTTCCGCCAAACTTCTCCTTTCCCCCTCTGGTCACCGGTCGTTGGTTGTCGGCCGCCGCCGCCGGTTGCTAGTCGCCATCAGTCACTGGCCGCCACCGTCCGCTAGCCGTCGCCGTCGCCGGCCGCTGCCGACTGCCGACGTCGTCGCCGCCGATCGCCGATCACCGCCTCCATCGTCGGTAAAAAATATTTTCCAAAACTTTTTCATATTGGTTGCCAAACACCGGAAAATTATGTTCTGGGAAAAAATTTTCTAGGAAAATGATTTTCGGAAAATCATTTTCTAAAAACGCAATATTTTCTGTCAAACGAACGGAGCCTAAGTCCTAAAACTTTCAAAAAATGCGTTGAAGTCTTAAAATTTGTTACGAAAATGCAATCAAGTTTTAAAACTTATTATGAAAGTTCAATCAAATTCTAAAACTTATCACGAAAATACAACCAAGTTTTAAAACTTATCACAAATGTGCAATCAAGTCTTAAAATTTTCAAAAATTGCAATAAAAGAAATGACTTGATTGAATTAATTTGATAAATTTTAGGACTTGTTTGTATTTTTGTAACAAGTTTTAGGATTTGTTTGCACTTTTTGAAAGTTTTATGACTCAATTGCACTTTCCTAATAAGTTTTAGGACTTAATTACACATTATGAAAGTTTTAAGACTTAATTATATTTTTATGATAAGTTTTAAGACTTTGAATGCAATTATCCCTTAATTTAATAAGGCCTTTGAACGTGTCCTTGATAAAGAAAGCAAAGAATACGTCTACTAGCAGTCTACTGTCTGAAAAGTGTTTGTTTAGCCGTGGTAGGTAATTTTAATGGAGGATGGTAATATTTCACGTTCGATAGCAATTGACGTTAGCATGTTTCATCATTTTATTGGTAACCTCGTAAATACGTTAGTAATTCCTAATTTTAGTAACTACAAGTGACTTTTTAACTCTTTCAAACGTTTCATGATTGCAAATGATCTTAAAAATCCATACGCATAGTTTTTGACAGTTGTGGGCTGTTCAAAATCAGAGAGTTAAATTTTAAATGCTAAAAAGTAAATAAATCTTAAAGTCACTCCATCCAATGTGGGCATCTTTCCACTGCTAAAGTTGATGAGGAAAAATGAAAGCTCGGTTTTCTATATAGAGAATTAGCGGCAAAATGAATTTGATTATCTCTAGAATGCAAGGCCCAGACACTTGAGATCCTAGTGGTTGTCCCGCTGCTGGAAAAGTGCTAAGAAAGTATCAAAATTATTGTATATTAGTATTAATTTAGTTCTAAATACATTATATGTATCAATGTAATTCTAAATCTTCATATTGGTACCAATTGAGTTTATCCACCCAATTTAGATTGGAAATTGCTAATATGAACGGCGATTGTTTTACGTGGCACAACTGATGCTAATATGAACATTTTTTCAAATAAATTTTTAATAATATTATTCTTTTTTTTTTTCCTTTGTTTTTCTTCTATGGTTTGTGCCATTAGCTTGTGAGGGTTCGCCTTGCTCTTGCCCAGGCAACCTTGCCAAATTTGGTGAGGGTTAGCCTTTTCGGCGCTTGCCATCATGCAGGTGAGGTCGACCCTCGCTTAACCCTTACCAGCCATGGAAGCCAAAAAAAAAAGATAGAAAAAATTCAAAAATATTATAAAAAAATGTTCACGTTAGTGCCAAACTGCACCACGTAGGATATCCAGAGTCCACATTAGTAATTTTCAACTTAAATTGATCAGATGAACTCAGTTTCTACCAATGTAAAAATGTTTAGGAATAAATTGGTACCACTATAAAAGGTTTAGAACATTTTTTATTTTTTTCCATTCAGCTATAAACGGTATTTTGAAAAAACTTTTATTTAATAAATTGAATCTCGAATATGTTCCGTGCCAATGTCAAATTGACAACACGAAAATCGAACAACCAAACAAATAGCAACTTAACAATTTTGAAAAGAAATACCAATGGTCATCTGTCCGTGGCTTATTTCAAATCTAAGGCATAACGAATCCTACTGCCAACTGATCTATCTAGAGGGCAGCTTTGTTCAAATGCTCTACCCAATGGCATGCAAACGTAGAAAATCAGCCAACTAGTATGAACTGGCCATGAGAACCTTCGGCTGATATAGTCACCTATAGCAAATATCTGTCTTTTCCCCCCTCCCTCAATACTACAACCTAGACCACCGGTAATTGAAGGGATACCCATCTCATCCACTGATAGAGTTGGTCTGATCTAGTTTCGAACCAATCAAGATTGATACCGGCGAACAAATTTCTTATTTTTTTTTTCCAGTGGATATCAAGCTCGTGGGTACCACAAACTACACTGGGACCACTGTTGGCCTAGCGAATGAACATCTTACAATAAAAACTAAAAAGCCGCCCCCTCATAAGACAGTGATGTAAACACAGATGTAGTCCGCATCAACTCTGTCCTTGAGCTTTAAGTGTTTTCTGCCTCATTTGATTTGCAGTGTTAAACAATGAGTCAGTAGGGCCTTCGAAGGTGGATTCCACACCATCCGTTGATTTCTTTGGCTAGCATTCCTCCTCTTCTTTTTTTCCACATCATGGATAGTCTATAATCTCATGAACTGCATGATTAGTTTGAGTTATCTGTTTGCCCGGATCAGAACGAGATAGAGCCAAGCGAAGCAGCAACTTGAGTCTATTCCTAGCACTTGCGTAGTAGTACAACCATCCTTTTTAGCTGTTGATCATCGTAGATCCATAATCCATCATTGCTTTGTAGTTGCCATTCTCACTTTTCCTTGCGAGGGTCTCGCTTCTTCCTACGAGAGCAAGGAGCGGGATAGATTGGTGGGAGAGAGACATTTTTATAGCCAGTTATGCTCTAGGGTTCCCATAGTTCAAGCAAGAATTTCGCATCTCATCCCTTACCTATAGGCCACCCAGGCCGGTCTTTACCTACTCAAAAGAAGTCTCTTCCCATCAAGAGCAGAAAAAAGTCCTCAAAGCTAGTCATAAGCTCATGCAGTTGTCTACCCAATTTTAGCTGGTGTCTATAGCCAGAGCTCTGAAAGCGGGGACTAATATCTTCACCTAACCAGCCGGTCTTGCTTACTTGGTGAGAGCCTTATGTGTTCAAGGCAAATATATCTTCATTTGCAGGGATATATAGGAGGTTCTCTTTCTTCTCTTAATAAGTACAACCAAAAGAATCTGAACAATAACCATATGCTTCCTTTAAATGATTCTTTTCCCTATTTTTTGCACACGTGTTGATCCTTGTCTAGAATCAAATTCTTTCATTATTGGGAGAGAAAGTTTGCGATTAGAAATGCATGTATCGAAAGAAAAAACGGTGCAAGTCAATAGAGGATAAGACGAAATAAACTTGTTTGAGGTGGTGTGAGGGAAGTACTGTCACCCCTAACATCTCATTGAGAAGATTTGACTTCCACCTGTGGATTCAGCTAAAAAAGGGGCACGAGGAGGTTTAAGAAAGAATAAGAATACTCAAAGGCCCTAAACTAAGCTCAATCGAGCATTTTGCGTTGCCGAAGTGGACAAAGTGTTTAGTTTATTTATAGCACATTCTGAGATTGCAGATAATGCCCGCAACTTACCTTATTTTCATCAAACAAGCTAGGCTAGGCATCACCTTTGTTGTATCTACCACTTGATATGTGATGAGCATATTTCACTCTCCCAATTTTTGTTGCTCGCTCCACCATTTCTTAAATCAGTTTTCTCGACTCAAGAAGTCACAACAAGCACAGTACAATTTGCAAAAACATGAACAAAGACAATAAAGAAACAACAGGAACGAAGTTGACTAATTCCCACCTAAACTCTTACATGCGCATTATTGGGTCGTGCTCATCGATTTCAGATAAAAAACATAATTAGAAACTCGTAATTCGATTGATATATTATGCAAATATATATTAGGTATATATAAAACAATGTGAAAATGCCCTTGAGAGTCTATCTTTGTGACTGGTGAGATCAGATGGACGTTCCTTAATTTTCACATTCTCGGAAGTTTCTAAGCATCGAGATGAGAAGATAAATGGATGTGTGATACTAACGGCGGTTGTGGTGGCAGCTTTCGAGGAGGTAGCGAAGAGCGAATTTGCTTCCGAGTTTCAAGTGTTTATACAAGAGCGCGAATATCTTCTTCTTGATGCTCCCTCTAACTGGCGGGAACCTCACCATTCTTGCACTGCCCATCGCTCTCTGCGTTGCCACCGCTAGCCTCAGCCTCTCCACCTCCATCTTCATCTTCTGCTTCCACTGGGGTATTACTCTTTCTTTTGTGTGTGCGTATGTGTGTGCATGAAGCGTCACTGCATGGCGCAACAGAGAACCGTGGAGGGAGGGAGGAACCTTCGTGTCACCTTCATTCAGAGGGGGCTTGAGCAGACAGGGCCAAGTTGCGGCCACTTTTGGGTGTGTGGGCAAGGCAACTTCCTACGATGTCCAAGTACTATTGGAGTGACACTTCGGGAGCAATCTTTTCTGTTGCCCTATCCTGTAAAACTATTGTCCAAAACTGTACCTTTTTGGCTATAGCTTTCTCAGGAAAGGGCGAACACTAAACAGGTTTCTATGATATGGGGTATATATTGATGGGGACATGGGCACCGTCTCCTAATCAATTAACTTCTTCGATTTAAAAATGTGCTTGGACATGCCAAGTCCAAAGCATGGTTAGTGTTGGATTACTCCACGTAATCTTCTCTTTGCTTTGTTAATCGTTACGGAAGATATGTGAGAGAGGAAACTAATTACCTCTTGTGCAAACTAAGCTGAATCTTGGGTGCATGAATCACACACATATTCACCAAGAACCATCTGTTTAGCTATACTCAGTTGGAGAGATTATCTTTGAGCCCGTACTTGCGATCCATTGCATTTACACGTACCCTTACGAAAGAAGTGAGTCTCACGAGAAGTTCATAGGATCCAAGGACTATCGACATGGATTGAGCACAAAATTTGTTGGGTCCATGGGAAAATATGCAATCTATTTCAAATTTGTTCGCAAAACATTTGCCCGGTTGATAATTTTTCGAACTATTGGACAGATATGCTTCTACCGGCCCCTTGCAAAGACAGAGTAGGATAATATACATCAAAATGGAAATTAACGGCTTGCACATAGTATGTTGCTTGTAATAGGAGTAAGATGGTGCCGGCTAGGGTTGTCCTCCGCGGTCACGTCGAAGAAGGCGACTTATCTTGTCGGCAATGAATTTAATGCTGCTGATGACAGTAGCGACGATACTTTGCTTGATGGATCCCCTTCTCGGAGGGACGACACAGCTACATGGCCTTCGGATTTTCATGGCATCTGATGATCCCCGTGGACTCATCGTTCCCTTTTGATTATCGATGCGATGCGCACAAGTGAGTGAACGGCTTGGTCTCTTTAATCTTGTGTAAGGTTTTATAGTACACGCTTCCGCGGTGAAGGATGCGAGCAAGGAGATGAGATCAGGGAAAGACAGAAGTAGGGCTTAGAGATGAGTCTATTTGGAATTGATATCATATATATGTCGTTTTCCAACGCGGATTAAGCTAAAACAAAGACAAAGACAAAGAAGAAATCTATATGATTGAAATCTCATCACTCGGCTCACTCGGTGTACGTGTTGTATTATTATTTCGAGTACATAGTGTTGCCATTTCTTGATAGGGCTAATTCCAAAAAAAAAGCACCGACTTTATCTTAAATAGCAATTCTAGTTTGAACTTTTTTTTGTCTCAATAAAATGCATCAATATTTAATCCAATCCCAAATTTGGCCTTCATGATATGAAATTTTTAAATTGTTTGGATTAGATTTAGAATTTAAATGAAAGTCGGTGATTTTTGTGTATTCGAATCCTCATATTGATCTCCTAAAACCTCCTCATAAAAATGAAAGAATCCTCAGATTAATCTCTGCGATGCATGCAATTGCAGGTTGCGTCACAAAAGTTCCAACGCATGATGCACGTTATATGTCGTGTTTGTATAGATTAGCTATCGATGGTGATAGCGCGAAGCCACGCTCCCAACCATATTTTCCACAGCCGGCCAGCCAAAATTACCCTTTTGTTTTTTTCTCTCTTTTGAATAGATGAAATAAATAATTATTCTACTACTGTCAAATAATTGTCAGACAAAAAGAGGGTATGCGGATATCAACGCTTTCTTTTTCAGGGAGGGGGTGCAGCAATAAACAACTTCAATAATCATTTTCTTTGCTACTTCAATTTTTTGGTAATTGAAAGAACGGAGTAATAACAATAAAAAGCTAGAATCCAACATGAGATGCTCGGACAAATTGTAACTATAAATTTTGGTGCGTGCACTATATACTTATTGCAATATCAGAACGTGCATGAATCGAGCGCATATACTGACACTTGACTTTATATCGATAATGGAGTTGAAGTGCAAAAGCTCGAGAGAGAGAATGAGATGGAGAAAAAAAAAAAGGAAAAGCAAAGAAATCGAATGTGAAGGAATTAATGATGGGTATTTATCATCTTAAATTAATTTTCCAAGTTTTTATAGGCTTGTCCATGTATGAAATATGTTTTGGTAGAAAGAAAAAGAGAGGAGTAATTTCTTAAACACGACAATAACCTGCTTTTCTTCTTTCTTCTTTCTTCTTTCTTATAAGTAAAATAAACGAGGGCCATAATCAGCTGGCAGAGTTTCAGCCGGCCAGAGACATTACTTAATCAAATGATGAAGGGAAAATTAGGTTTTTCTCCCCACTTCTCACCAAAATTTGTACATTCTACCCCATTTTTTCACACCCACATTTTATTTTTCTCCCTCGCCTTCAACCCCAAACAAATCCTCCATTTTACTTCTACGGGCGAAAGTCTTCTGTAGCAGAGAATTACGTGCAAGAAAACAGAAAGATAATCAGTCTTGAATCTCGATGTTGCTACGATCAATTAATTACATCTAAGATGTAAATCTGTATATGAATTAATACCGAAATTGTGGCACAGGGTGCACATATGAACAACGTAATAGTACTTGAGGAAAGGTTCTCTTTCATTTTTTCGTTTGATAGTGATTCTAATAAAGTTTGTTAGGAAAAAGGACACCAACATCGCTATCAATTTTTGCGCAGCATCCATTTGGTTCCACAACTTTTCAAAGGATCGCTTAAGTGTTATAACTTTTGAAAAACATTCAACAAATCTTCGACCACGAAGCTTTCATGGCCTTAGTTTAATAAATGATAGTGATATAAATGATCCATAAACTTTAACTTAATGTGCAATGTGGTCTCTTAATTTTTAATTTTCAATGTAGTCCATGAACTTTACCTCAATGTGCAATATGGTCCCTGAATTTTTAATTTGATCTATGTGGTCCCTAAACTTATGGTACATGCTCAATTTAATCTCTGATCTAAGTGAAAATGTTAAACGTTGTCTATTAATTCAAGTTCAGGAATAATATTGAATATTTTCATATAGTCTAGAGACTAAATTGATCGTATACTAAAAGTTCAGGGACCACATTGAATAAAATAAAAATTTAGGGACCACATTGCACATTATGTCAAAATCCATGGATCATTTGTGTCATTTTCCTGTTTAATATTAACATATCCCTTGTGGCTTTTTCTAAAGAGACTTAGGTCCAAGGTGGCAAAATGAAGTAAATAAAGATCAAACAACATGGCAAATCAGCCCTCAACCACGTTGCAATAGATGATGAATTAATGGAGGGTGAGTAGATATACCCCTCTCTCTCTCTCTCTCTCTCTCTCTCTCTCTCTCTCTCTCTCTCTCTCTCTCTCTCTCTCTCTCTCTCTCTCTCTCTCTCTCTCTCTCTTCTAGACAAAGATTGAAGGTGGGACAAAGGCCACAGCTTGGAAGGAAAAAAAATTAGGACTTGGAGAATGATGAAGAATCTTGCAATAGGACAAATGTTAGCGATTCATTGTGTTTCGTGAGGTAGATTGTCATTTTTTGTCCACCAAAAAAATCAATTTTTATTTATTCTATTTGATGTGGTTGTCGAGATCAATGTTGTGTCTTTGTGTCCTATGATTCTTGAGACAATATATCTCTTTTGCTATATTGCCGTCGGTGATACCACTGCACCAATTAGTATTTGCTATGGTAAGGAGTTTTTTGTTGATGATGAGTGGGCATATATTGATAAAAATGTCGATATTATCCTAATTGATGTGAGTACATTATCATATAAAGAATTTACAAAGGACATAGTGAAATGGCTTGGGTGCATAATAGAAAATTGCATTATATGATATCTAGAACGAGCTTAAACGAGGATATGAGATTACTACATGATAATGATGGTGTTAGAGATATTGTTTACCATTATTTCATGGTGACGAGGTTTACGTGTATGTTGAGTATTATAATTATGAAGATTAGGACACCAGAGGTATGTGATAAATACGGTTTAGAAGGAGGAGTGTCTATAACAAGTATTAAACAGAGAGTAGAGGAGACTGAGGCAAGGCATAGAATTAGCGTTGAACAGAGAGTTGAGAAAATTGGGACTAGGGATACGGCTAGTGGTTAAGATACACTTGATGAACCGAGCCTCACTTGACTATGCACCTAACCAGGCCACACCCAACCGATTGGGTGCATAGTCAAGTGATGAAAATGAGGAACCTTTAGTGCATTTATTTTACCCAAGTAATGATGATGATGAGAAACTTGCATAGGCAAAGGAAATGGTTAAGGAACATGGGCAAAGCATGAATGCGCCACTTGGAAAACTCGATGAAGTTGTAATTAGCGACTAAAGAGCTCCATATTTGATGGTTATGACATAGAATATCATGAAAATGGTGATAATGAGAGTGTTAGATCAGAGGATGAGAATCAATTGGAGTAATTTTGGGTAGAAGGAATAGTAGGTATTATTCTTATGATCCCAATGCGTGGAATCTTGTATTTTGCACATCTATGAAATTTATGATGCAAAACAATTCAAAAATGCCATAGTGAAGTACTCAATTGCTAAACATCAGAATTTTGAATTCATTAGAAATACCAAGAATTTGTTAGCCAAAGTGTGCCCAAGAGAATTGTCCATGGAAGACAGATGGAGCATTGAATAAAAGCACCGGCTCATTATATTAAGTGGGAGGAACATAATTGTGGCATTATATTTGACAATAAAAGGGAAACTAGTGTATGGTTGACCAATCACTTCTTTAATACAATGCCAGAAGCCAAAGTTCGCAATGGAAAGAGTTAGTGAAGGGGCAACAAGGGGTTAGTATTTCTGCAAATTGGTGCAAAAGGGGTGAGTATAAAGTGATGAGTACATTGATAGAAAGCAGCAAGGAAGATTTTGCACAATGAGATTACGCAAGGGAATGTAGGCTTTAGAACTAAGGCAGTAGAGTTTTTGTGAAGGTTGTCAAGAGGCTATTGCTCGATTCGGGGATTAAGTTTGTTAAGATGTATTTCTACATTGGTGCATGTGTAAAAAAGGGCTTCTTGGTTGGCTGTGGAATAGTGACAATGTTAGATAAATGTTTTTTTGAAGGGTTTATGCAGAGGAAAGATATTGGGCACCATTGTAAGAGATGGAAATAACTAGATATTTCCACTAGCCCAGGCTATTTGAAGGTGGAGAACAAGGACACTTAGTTCTAGTTTCTCAAATATCTTATGGCTAACCTTGGCAAATTTATGGGGAGGTTAGGAATTCAGGAGTGACCAACAAAATGCAATGTTGTTGTGGGATCTATTTTGTTTGCAATCGTAATCACATATTGCTGCTTACAAATATTAGTCGGTTTGAATTTCTTATAGACTTGTTCCAACATTAGCTCAATTGATGAAATATGTTGAGCATAAAATGTGTGCAAGCCACATATGAAAATTGGGCCAAGAAGTATCGCAGTGATAAAGTGTGGAAGCAATTTTGGCTTACTACAAGGAGCACTAACATGGTGGATTTCAAAATTCACTCATAGGCTCTATTGGCTATCACAACTAAATGTTATCAAGCACTCTGCTATATAGAAGCTAAGAACTGGTGTAAAGCCTTCTTCAGTGAAAAATTCGAGTGTGATATTTTATATAATGACCCGTGCAAAGCATTCAATTGCATAATTGTAAAAGTCATGTGCAAATCAATCATCAATATGCTTAAAGACATCATAATTATGATCATGACTAGGCTATAAAGATAGAGGGATGAATGTGCAAAATGGACTAGATAGTGTGGTCCTAGTTTGCCAAGAAACTAGATGAGAATATGACTAATAGTAGGTTATGTCGTCCAATTTGAGATGGAGATGAGGGATATGAGATCATGAATAATAATGATAAGCATGTTGTCCAACTAGAAAAGAAAAGGTGTTACATATCGAGCTTGGCATGCAACTGAAATACTATGTGCATATGCCATTTGTGCCATCTTGCATAAGCATCACAATTCTGAGGACCACCTAGACGATTAGTACAAGACAAGCAAATAATACTTCGTTCCAATTCATGATGCAGCCCACTATAAGTAAAAATTTTTGAGAGAAAATAAATCATGAAATCCTTGACCCTTTGTCATTGGAAAAACAACTTGGCAAGGCAAAAAGGAAAACGAAATTGCAAAAACGAAGGTTATAGATAACAGGATGATCAGGGCTGGTGGAAAAATTAAGTGTTCACTCTGCCATAAGGAAGGGAACAATTAAGTTGGATGTTCATCTAAGAAGTAGCAACAACAGGAGATAATATAGGCTAATAATGCAAGGGTAAGAGAGAGGACAACGAAAACCAATTAATGGAGGAACTTAAGTGGTCATTTTAAAAAAAAATTCTGGCATTGAAATGGTCAGCCGTGAACTTGTGGAGCTTATTTTGTCCTTCAGCCCCATACACAATATCACCAAAACTTAGATAGAAGTGCTTGAAACTTAGATCCTTAACCGATAGTTACATCATAAAGCACCATTTCAATAGTTTGCTGGAGCAAATAGATTTTACATTTGAGCAAGAAAATACCATTTCTAGCACCAAAGTTTCTTCCATACCTTAAAGCATATTACACGTAAGTCTTACTACACCATGCCTTAGATTCCAAAAACTACCATACAATATTCCAATACAATAACACATTTCAGCGTTCTTCAACTCCAGTAGACTTGGTAGCTTCTTCCCATCATTTACGTTATATTTGAGCAAAACACCGGCCAAAGCACAACAACACAACAACACAAGCAACAATCGATAAATTTTTCTTTTAGTTTTCATCATTGAAACTTCTTTCTTCAAATGGCTGGCTAGAGATTCTTGACCCTTGATTTCTATTTGCATTAAGTCAATATCGTCCAACTCTTCTTTCAATACAATAAAAAAGCTTGATGTCCTCCTTCAAGTAGCTCCAAATCACCTCTCTTGCTCAAACGAAAAATTTTGCATCAACAACCCATTTGAATATCTATAATTGAATTCTTCTCTAAACCTGGCACATCCATGAAAACCTTCTCTCGAGATTCAATTTTGTCCGAGTTGTTCTTATAAGAGATATAAGGCCATAATAGCAATAATATCCGCCTTCGTCTTGGGGAAGAGCCCAACTTTGTTGAGAAGATTGCGAGCTGTATTCTTGATCTTGCTCTCTGTCACGACCTAAAAAATTTTCATTTTTCGGGCTAATGGATTATTAAGACTAAGCTTAACTCGAGCCCTCCCAAGCCCTACCAATTCGCAACTTAGGGTTTAAGTTCTTAACATGCAAATGTCTTCATGCTTGGAGTCGCCACTAATCATTTTGTGGTAGGTCGATTAGAAACCTAAATAAAACATAGGGAGATATGTTTTATTCCTACGAACCAGAGATTCTAAGCTCGGGGACTTGATTACGCTAGATCTAGTCTAACGCCCTTTCGGTACCTTTTCTTTTCAAAAATATTTTGGCAGGCAGTTTGGATCCATTTTAACTTAATTACTAACATGTGAGGTGTTCATGCGGGTGCGCAAACCACCAATTTAACACTCAATAATTGAATATTAAATTGCAAGATTGGAAGAATTACTTACCTCGAAGCAACGCAAACATCTGCATAGTTAGCTAGAAAATCACATTAACATCCTAATATGATTTCTAATTAACAAGCAATTCACTTAATTTCTCTTTTGATTTTCACTTATTTAAATGAAATCTAATCTATATGCAATGACGTGCAAAAATGACATGCAAGTAATGCAACCTAGCATGCAAACTATATGTCATGTAACGACGTGACCTAATTCTGATGACGGGTAAATGATTTATTTTTGATATTTTCTAATGAAATTCGGAATAAAAATATGCTTAAAATAACATGCAACCTATGATGACTTAACATATCCTAACATGAATTATTTTTGGGATTTTTGTTAAAATTCGAAATAATAAATTACTTAAATTAAGAATGCAATCTATCCTAATCTACCATAAAGCAATTCATTCTTTTTTTGGGGTTTTCATGAAAATTCGGAATTAAAAAATAACCTAAATAATCTAATAAGATTAGAATATTGTTTAATTTAAACTAGGAAATAGATTATCTCAAGTCCTAATTTAAATTAAATAATTACTCTATCTTCTAGATACATTTAGGATTCCCTAAACATGCAAAACTCAAATTCAAATCCTGACTGATATTTTTTTGAATTTTCTGTTTAAAGGAAAGCAAATAATAAAAAAAAAACAAGGATAGCAACCACATTCAAATCGTCCACGCGATCCGCCAAATTTGTTTCAAACTCGGATTAGGCACAAAAATCGAACTATTTGTCATATCTATAGGGTTATAGATATTGACGGAAAGTTGATCGTTTAAATTTGGAAAGCAAATAAAGATCATTATCGTATCCAAGTGATTATGGATAGGATAATAATTTTCCGTATCGCCGCGTATCGTACCTTAGGAATAAGGTCAGATAGTCGTCCAGATACGTTGCTAAATTAGGAACGATTCCTAATTTTGAATATTTTCAAATATTGCGGATATATCGAACATTATCCTAAGATATCTAAATATCCACATGATATTTATGAAATATTCAAAACATGCAAATTAGAAAATTAAATATTCTGAAAAATATAGGATAATGTTCAATCACCTAATTTGCAGATAATCTCCAACTTTATCAATTTCGGAGAAACATCTTCTGAATTCTAAAGGAATGAAAATCAGATATGAACACAGAACTGATCAGATTGTGAAAATTCCTTTTGAAAATCCAAATGACCTCCGATTTTGATGAAATTAGTATCAATGGAAAGATCTCGATCTCAGTATGAACTTTCATGAAGAAAACTTTTTCAGATTTCAAACACACAAATTTATGAAAATTGAAGAACACACGAAGGTCAATCTGGAACTGATCTGTCATTAGATTCATGCATATATGACGTTGCAGATCGTATCATGCTAACACGCTTGGAATTTTATGAAAATTTTATGGTGAATAGACAAAGATGTGATCTACAATTTTCGTGAAGAAAGTTTTTTCAAAAAATGATCATAGAAAATCATAAAAATCACGGAACAGCACAACATCAGTCAGAACATTATCAGAACAGACTTCAACATCATATTCCAGATTCTGATCCTAACTTCCGAAATAGTTTTGACATAGCAAATCAGGTCCGATTGAGGCATATGATATATCAAATCAAAGCTTAAGACGTGCTTTACGATTCTCTAGTTCATCACTTCACAAGATTTTGACATTAACGAGCTGAAATCGGCATCTCAAGCATACTGGTTTCTATATACACGATTTTACAGAACAAAGTCCAAGTGCACTTACCTTGTTTAACGATGCTCCGGCACGAAATTGAGCTATCCGGTCTCCGTATTCAGATAAAAAACAACACGGAGAAGTCTCGGAAAGCTCGGCCGACCACAGTGATGTGAAAACGCCAAGGAGTGTTGCTGCAAGTTCTGGATCGCCGGAGGAAGTCGCCGATCAGTCGGTTCAGCCGCTTGAACCAGCTGATCACATCATTGGCAGCAGCGTTAGCGGAAGGCAGCGATGTCGGCGGGCGGTTGAGGCGCGACGACGGCAGTGCGGCGGCGTGCGGCGTGCCCCCGGTGGTGGTGCGCGACCTCACTTTCTCTCTCACACTTGCCTTTCTCTAAAAATCAGATCTGAATTATGTGTTGTGCCCTCAAAATTCTGACCTAAACATGCTTATATAATACTAACCTAGGTCAATTAGATGGGCTCTCTAGTCCTAATGGGCTTAGACTTAGGCTTCGGCCTTAATCTAATTTCTGATTTTATTTAATTCCTAAGCGGGCTGAATTAACTTGGGTTTTAATTTAATTGAACATAATGGGCTGAATTAAGCTCAAATTAAAACGACCAAACCTATTTGACTCGTGATTTTCGGCCATTGCCTTTCCGAGCGAACCGAGTCCCATTCGATGAAATTTAAGCTTGTTCGCCATCACCGGTCCGATGCAAAAATGCGATTAAATTAAAATGAACATAAACTATATGTTATGCAATTTAAATATTTTTGTTTAGGGGTTAAAAATTAATCCCTAATTTTCTATGCAAATTACGACTAAATAATTAGTAAAATTTAGGTGTCAACACTCTCCATAGTAAATTTCAAAAGCAACTTCTCAATGACTTGCAATTTTTTCATTTGCAAATGAAAGTGGGGGGTCTAGGGTTTTTGATTGGAACCTAATCTAGCCCCAAATCGTCGATTTGGAGCAAGAAAAGGGCTCAAATGACGTCAATGTATACATTTTTAATGACATCATTTTCCCGGCAAGCCATGTTGGATGGGATTAATGTCATGTAAGATTTTCAGATAAGGGAAATGATCGATGTCACTCAAGTTTTTTCTTTTTTTCTTCTTTAAATTATGGCGCTTAAGTAATCGCTTAAAGAGTTAAGACACTAAAGAAAGTATCGCACAATAATTTTGACATTCCCGTTTCATCATACAAACTTTTGGTAGAATGGCAAAGGCATTTGTCATTGAAATGCACATGAAAATTTGCATATTGCCCTTACTCGTCATCTTACTCTTTGAGGTCATGCACAGTAAAAACCACTCTGTGCATGATTAAAGAGACATAATTTACTTGATAATTAGCTTGATGCGTGATCATCCAATGCATGAATAACTGTCTCTATTCCTAAGTGGAGACTCCTGTTGGAAAAGTACATCTAAACTCATCAAATCAAAAGATATTTTAAAGATATTGAAACTCTTTTATTAATCATGGCCGGCGGAAAGAAAAAATAAAATATTCCAAGCGTGGAATGTTATGGGCCGATCAGTTAAAAGTTACTTAAGGTGGGACTTTGATGCGTTGTCTTTGTACGGGGACAAGATGTTGACCACGTGATTAATAATCCATCCATAAATATTTTTACTCATTGTTTATGGGTTTGTTCTAACCATTTCTGATTTATACCATCATTCTGCCTCACTTTTTTTTATAATATTAATGAGGTGTTTGAAACTTTTTAAACACCCGATTAATCCTCACCTTAACAAAACTTTTTTGTTTTTTTACAAAACCTGAAAATATCTTGACATATTCAGGTTTGCGCTCCTAGAGTGGCTCCAGAAGAATGCGCAAGTTTTTAATTCAAAATAAACATTAGATCAATTTTAAGAGTTGTCTTTCGGTGACGTTATCTATATCAAGACCATATTGTTCCGAAAGCCAATAAAGATTAAAAAACAATGCTTCGCTATAAAAAGTTTGATTCTTTACTCTGATTTGATCTTATTAGTTTGTGAATAATTATAGAGATTTAAGGTTAATCGGTAAATGAATATACATGGTGATGTCTCAGATTAGTTTGATTCTTTACTCTGATTTTGATCTTATTATTTCAATATGACCAACTTGCTCAAATATCCCAAATACATAATGTCACACCTCTGAATGCACCAATTTTCTAAACTTGTACGTTGTCCCCAAGAGCCTCAACTACTATAATTAAAGTGGCCCTTCACATAACATAGGTTGATAACATAGGTTGAATTGGATTTTGGGCTATATAACTCAATATAACTCTCCATTGCCATTGAGGAAAAGGCTGAACTAAAGGAGGATTGAACCGATAAGGCTGAGCAGATGAGAAAACTGGCAAGCAAGAGGCCCATTTTAAAGGAGCTCATCATCCATAATTCAAGCAACAATCCCACATAGCTCCAGCTCCACACTCACAACTAAGGGGGATAAAAAAAGGCTGGAAACAAAAACTGTGAAACTCTGCATTCATGATTTCAGATTGGGAAGCTAGTTCTTCTTTCTTGTTACATTTTTTGAGCAAGAAATACATTCAGCTGCTGGCCTAAGGATATTAAAGAAATGGACGACAATTGCACCAGATTTTCACCATCTCCAGTTAATCGATCGAGTTAGCTGCAAATGAATCAGGATTTAATAATCATATTTATATGCCATCTGACCATTTCATCTGCTGTGAAGTTTCTCCGCAATGTTACTGATCAGCTGAGTCATCCTTTGCTCTTTGTACGAAAATTGAGTCGGGCTTTTAGAGGAGGCCATTGGCATTGCGTTGCTGCACGTTTACAGAAGGAAGACAGAGAGCTTGGAAAATTTATTTTGCTGTTGTATGCGGATGATATGCTGGGTCTAGCATGATGGAGATCTACTGACTGAAGCACCAGTTGTCAAAGGAGTTTGAAATGAAGGACTTGGGAGCAGCAAATCAGATTCTTGGGATGAGAATCATGCAAGATAGATTTCAAGGAATTTTAAAGTTGTCTCAAGGAAAGTATATTGAGAAGGTGCTAAACAGATTCCGAGCTCAGAATGTAACATCTAGCAACACTCCTTTAGGAAGTCACTTCAAACTCTTGAAGAAGTAGACACTAATGACGGATGAGGAGCTTGGACTACATGGTTAAGGTGTCTTATGCATCAGCTGTTGGCACTTTGATGTATGTTATGGTGTTTACCAAACCAAACATGGCTCATGCTGTGGGAATTGTGAGTAGATATATGGCTGATCCAAGACAAAAGCATTGGGAAGTTGTAAAGTGGCTTTTAAGATGCCTGAGAGATACTTTAGGTATGACCCTTTGTTTAATGAAAAATAGGGCGACTTTACAAGGCTTTGTTGATGCAGATCTTGATGGTGACTCAGACAATAGGAAGATCGCCCCGAGTTATGTTTTTACCTTAGGTGGCACTACACTTAGTTGGAAATCTAGACTTTGAATTATGTGTCCCTCTCAAATACTGAAGTAGATTTTGCTATATATGAAGCTAGTAAATAGATAATTTGGTTGAAGAATATTCTAAAGGAGATAAGCAAAGGGCAAGATAGCAGTGACTGTCAAAGTGCTATTTATCTTGCAAAGAATATTGTCTTTTGCTCAAGGAAAAAGCACATTGAGTTGAGCTATCATCATATTCGTTCGTTGATTGATGATGAAATGTTGTCATTGAAGATGATCCTTGGGGTGAAGAATTCAATAAATAGGGTAACCAAGACTGTCCCCTCTGAGAAATTGAGGTTGCGCACCTTTGTGGTAAGTGATGAGGAGGCCCTTCCATTAGGACAATTTGGGTTACAAAGACAAGTAAAGACTAGGAAAAATGATATAAATGATCCCTGAACTTTGGTCCAATGTGCAATGTAGTCTCTAAATTTTTAATTTATTCAATATGGTCCTTGAACTTTTGATATATGTTTAATCTAGTCCTTGGACTGTATGAAAATGTTCAATATTGTCTCTGAACTTGAATTAATAGAAAGACAATATTGAACATTTTCATATAGTTCAAAGATTAACATGAACATGTACCGAAAGTCTAGTGATCACATTAAATAAATTAAAAGTTTATGAAAGACATTGTACATTAGGTTAAACTTCAAGGACGACATTAAATAATTTAAAAGTTCATGGACTATATTACACATTAGGTCAAAGTTCAGGGACTATTTGTGTCATTTTCTGTAAAGACTATAAGAGACTATTATTGTTTTGAAGATCAGCCTCTAAACTCCAAGTGGGAGATTGGTGTCATTGTGAAGTCCGATAGAGAAAAATACTATTAAAGCAAAGAGGAAAGTACTGCTGCTAAGACTATACATGTAATTTCCACCATAACTTTGTATACCCTAGATTTTTGCTATATATTTGGGCAATTTCTCTTGTAATTGTAATTTGAAACTTGTACTAATACTGATGGTGAAAAGATTTCTAGTGCGGCATTATGGTTGTTCCCTATATGATTTTGAAAGTGTTTTTCACGTAAAAATTTGCTTGTCGTCTTCTTTTATTTCTTTTCTTTTACTTTTGCGTTCCTTATAAGTATTTAATTAATTAATAGCACATTTTGGCAATGGTGATTAATGCCTGCAACTTACCTTATATTCATCAAACAAGTTAGGCCAAGCATCACCTTTTGTTGTATTTACCACTTATTCTGTGATGAGCTTATTTCACTCTCCCAATTTTTGTTGCTCCCTCCACCATTCTTCAATCAGTTTTGTCCACTCAAGAAGACACAACAAACACAATACAATCTGAAACCTAAAATTGCAAAAACATATCACAAAGAAAATAAAGAAACAACAGGAACGAAGTTGAGTAGATCCCACGTAAACTCTTACATTCACACTACTGGGTCGTGCTCATCGATTTCGGATAACAAACATGATTAGAAACTTGAAAATCTAGCGATATATCATGCCAATATTTATAAGGTATAACAAATGTGAAAGTGCCCTTGAGAGCCAATCTTGGTGACTGGTCTTGGTGACTGGTGAGATCAGATGGATGTTCCTTAATTTTCACATTCTCTTAAGTCTCTAAGCATCAAGATGAGAAGAAAAATGGATGTCCAAGACTAACGGTGGTGGTGGTGGCAACTTTCGAGAAGGTAGCGAAGAGAAAACTTGCTTCCAAGTTTCAAGCTTCGAAACAAGAGCGTGAATATCTTCCTCTTAATGCTCCCTCTAACTGACGGAAACCTCACCGTTCTTGCACCGCTCATCACTCTCTGGGTCGCCGCCGCTAGCCTCGGCCTCTCCAGCTCCATCTTCATCTTCTGCTTCCACTGCGGTATCACTCTTTCTTTCTTTCGTGTGTGTATGTGTGTGCATGAAGCGTCACTGCATGGAGAAACACGGAAATGTGGAGGGAGGGAGGAACCTTCGTGTCACCTTCATGCCAGAGGGATCTTAAGCAACTTCGTAATTTGTCCAAGCGCCACTGGAGTGAGTGACCCCTTCGGGGCAATCTTTTTTTTTGCCCGGTCATGTACCACAGTCCAAAACCGTACCTTCGGTTATAGCTTTCCCTGGAGAGGACGAACACAAAACAAGTCTATGATACGGCGTTTTATATCGATAGGGTCACGGGTATCGGATCGTCTCCTAATAAATTGACATGTTCGATTTAGAAATGTGCTTGGACCAGCTGAGTCCAAGGCATAGTTAGCGTGGGATTACACCATGTAATCTACTTTATGCGTTGCTAATAGGTACGGAAGATAAGTGAGAGGAAACTAGTTACCTCTTGTGCAAACTAAGCTATATCTCGCGTGGGGGGCAAAGTGTCAAAAAATATCCTAAACCTATTGTGTTAGTGCCAATTTAATCCTAAATATTTTAATGGTGTCAATTTAGTCATAAACCTTTTGATCTAGTGCTGATTTTGTTCTTTCGACTAATTTTGACTGAATAATGCTGACGTGAATAGTTTTTAATAATATTTTAATAGCTTTCGAATTATTTATTTATCTAATTTTCTTTCTTTTTCCTTTTTTATTTTCTTTTTTTTTCCTTCCCTTCCTTCTTCCTATAGCCAATCACCGGACCTCAACGACTGGCCAGAGGCCAAGGCCAGCGAGGTTGAACTCACTAGCCATTGGCAGGGCTCACCCTCGCCGGATGGCCGCGAAGGCGAGGCTCGAGCCCTCGCCCATTGTTGGCGAGGGCGAGCCTCGCCAGTGGCCCGCGAGGTTTGGCGACCGGTTGGAGGAAGAACGAAGGGAATGGGAAAAAAAGAAAAAGAAAAGAAAAAAAGGAAAAAGAAAATAATAAATAAATCAATCAAAAAAATATTAAAATATTATTCAAAGTTGTCCATGTAGGCCGGCCACGTCCACATTAGCAATATCCAGTCAAGATTAGTTGGAATGACTGAATTGATATTAGGTCAAAAGATTTAGGACTAAATTGGCACTATTAAAAGGTTTAAGACTAAATTAGCATCAAATCAATAGATTTAGGATTTTTCTAAAACTTTTCCCCTCGCGTGCCTAAATCTCATGCACATTCACCAAGAACCATTCATTTCGAGAGATTATCTTTGGAGCCCATACTTGCGATCATTTTCATTTATACGTGCCCTTACCGATGAAGTGAATCTCACTCGAAGTTCAAATGGTCCGAGGACTATTAACATGGACTGAGCTCAAACTTTGTCATGTCTATGGAATAATATCGCAATCTCTTTCAGGTTTGCTCGCGAAACATTTTTCCGGCCCTTGCAAAGACAGAGAGCAGGAAAATACACACCAAAATGGAAATTAAGGGCTCACACATTATTCATGGCTTGTAATAAAAGTGCGACGATGTCGACTAGGGGTGTCCTCTGCGGTAGCGTCGAAGGAGGCGACTCATCTTACCGGCGATGAATTTAATGCCACGGACGAAGCCAGCGACTATCCTTCGCTTGACGGATCCTCTTCTTGGGGGGACAACGCAGCTACGCGCCCTCTGGATATTCATGGCATCTGGCGATCCTCGTGGACTCATCGTTGTTCTCTGCTTGATTACTGACGCGATTTATATGAGCGAAGGGCTTGGGATATTTCCATCTTCGTATGAATGTTTTATAGAAGACGCCCAACGCGGTGAAGGATGCGAGTAAGAAGCCACGCCTAGGGAGAGACACAAAAAGTCAGGCTTAGAAATGGATCGATGTAATACTAACATGTGATTGCAACGTGGATTAAACTTACGTGTGTCAGCTAGTGACTTAATTTTATTAAGATATCATCGCTCAACTCACTCGGTTTAACGTTGGACGAGTCGCCATAACGGGATCGAAACAAAAAATTCCTACGAAAACGAGGTTGCATTGATGCTTATCGTTACGTTCTCTTGATATGATGACGAGAAGTGTACCCCGGACAAAACAAAATATTCTTTTTTCCTTCTTTATTACAGAAGTCAATGTTCACTGGACCGTCGGATAAATTTGTAATGCGTGCAATCGCAGGTTGTGTCACCCGAAATTATTGAGGAAAACTCCTAATGGATTTTGAAGCTGATAAAACTCTCCATGTGTAACTTGTGAATCCGACATACATTTCTTTCCAAGTTAATGTATGTTAGAAGTTCAGAAGGAATTATCAGACTTTACAAGTTATCAGAATTAAAAGTTCAGACGCAGACGCTAAAATTTTTCAGACATTGAAGTTTTGCAGATGCAGACATTGAAATTCTTTAGACGTAGAAGTTATTCAGATACAGAAGTAATAAAGATGCAGAAGTTATGCAGATGCAGAAGTTATGCAGACACAGACACTGAAGTTTTTCAGACGCAGAAGCAAAACTTATTCAGAATGAAACATAACAGCTAGTGATCTGGTATGGATTTTGTAGAAGGAAAGTTTTGATTGATTGACAATCAAATATTATGACAAGAATGCATTACAACAGATAAAACTCTGCTTATGGAAACTAAGATTCTGATTGTATGGGCGACCAGAATCAGCGAGATTCAGATTTTGTCAACTAACAACTACTCGATCCTTTTTATACAAATCTGTCCAAGGATGATTATTGGAAGATGATCCTCTGAAGACTGTCCAACGGCTAGTTTGGTAGTAGAGGAGTATAAAAGGAGATCAATGAGGAGCAAAAGGAAAGAACGAAATTGAGAATCAATAAGTCCAAAGTCTGAGCATATTCCGATCCTTTCTCGTCTGTCTTGTGCTAAATATTAAGATCTTGAGGGACATTTTGTAAGAGTGAGTGTGTGAGATAGAGAGTCCTATCGAACACAAGAGTGATAACACTCAGAATCTGTATTTTCTCTTGATTGCATAGTGAAATCCAGCAAGTAGGCTGTCAGCGTGGGAGAGTGGACGTAAGCTTGTAATAAGCCGAACCACTATAAACTTGTGTGCAGTTTTTCTATCCCTTATCTCTCACTTTATATACTACACATCAAGAGTACAGTCTATATAAACTGTTTTGAATCTTAATTGTATTCAAACTCAATTGTAGTCTTTCATTTCCGCTTAAATTTGCAAAAATTATTTAGGATCACCTATTCACCCCCCTCTAGGTGATCCCTGCTAGCCACATCAATTGGTATCAGAGCAAGGTTGTTCATTTATTGAAGTGTTTTACTTCTGAGCTAACGATCTATATGGCTAGCTTTGGTGCTCCAGGTCTCATTGAAGGTTAAAGTAACAACAGACCACCATTATTTCGATGGTAAGGAATACAGCATCTGGAAAAATAAGATGAAGGCTTTCATAAAGTCAATTGATCACATGCAATGGGATGTCATCATCAGAGGAATTAGACCAAAAATTTCTGACTCAACAGTATAGACAGAAGGAAGCATACTAACAGATCCTCAATTATCTTAAACTGAGATTTCAAAAAGAGAAACCTTAGATTCCAAAGCAATTTATTCTCTTTATTGTGCTTTAGCACTTGTTGAATATAAAAAAATTGCTTCTTGTGAATTAGCTAAGGAGATCTGGGATACTCTCTACATCACATATGAAGAAACAGATCAAGCTAAAGAAACTCAAATCAATCTACTGCTTGGCCAATATGAGTCTTTCAAAATGAAGCCTGAAGAATCAATTGCTGGTATGTATGACAGATTCACTGATATAGTAAATGGTCTTGAATATCAAGGACAACCTATTCCAGATACAATGAAAGTCAACAAACTTCTCAGAGGACTGACGCAACTGTGGGATAATATCAAAACATCTATTGAGAGACTCAAAGGATCATGCCTCTGTCAGTAAATGAGCTAATCGGAACTCTTCAGTCATATGAGACTGAAAAACTGAATGAGGCAAATGAATTCAAAGAACTGGCTCTATTCATAAAAAAGTACAATAAGATGAAAATCAGAGGAAGAAATCTAAACGGAAAGAAGTCTTTTGAGAAGAAAAAGCCTTATGATGAAACAAAAAAATCAAAGGAAGTAATCTGCTTTCACTGTAGGAAACATGGACATATCAAGCCAAATTATCCACTTCTGAAAAAGAAGACCAAATTTGATAAAGCAAAGAAAGCATTGAAAGCAGAAATCTGGAGTGATACAGAATGTGAAGACAGTGATGAAGAGATCTCAAACTTCTGCTTGATGGCTAAGTCAAACTCAGATTCAGATTCAGATGACAAAGTTGAAATTGAGGTAAAGCATCCTGCAATGCCTATTGAAGTGGCAAATTATATTGATGAATTATGTTTAGACTTCAAGGCTGCTCTTAAAAGAATTTCTTCCTTAATAAAGGAAAATTCATCACTCAGATAACAAGATGTTTCACAAAAAGAAAAAATCGATTTCCTTCAAAAAGAATTTCATCAAATCAAGGAAAATCAAGATTTTCTTTCCAAAGAAAATGCTGTTTTAAAAAAGAAGTTTCAGAAATTACTTGCAAGTTTTCAAAAAGTTCAGAAATCTTGAAACATATTCTTTCTATACAGATTCCTTATTTCAATAAATCTGGTCTAAGATTTGAAAAGGAAAGTGACAATTTAATTGATTTTTCAAAGGTCAAGGAGAGATTAAGGCAAAGACCTCATCGACAAGCTTACAAAAATCATTTCAAAAGAAATTTTGTCAAACCTGTTGGTCAAAATGCACTCAAGTGCTCAAAATATGGTGATTTACAACATTTTGAGAATGAATGTTCTAAGGTCTAGAGACCTATACGAAGAGACTTTGTTAAGACAGCCTATACTAATTCTCAAGGACCCAAATAAATTTGGGTACCAAAGAAAGCTTAAGAAACTGTGATTTTTGTAGGTTACCATAAAGAAAAAAAGAAAGTGGTACTTCAACAGCGGATGTTCTAGACACATGACAGGAGATTCAAGCATATTTGTTGAACTATAAAGTCTGAATGGTGGAAAAGTTTCCTTTGGAGGAAATAACAAAAGAAAAATAGTTGGAAAAGGAATTGTTGAAATTAGAGGACTCAAGATCAATGGCGTGTCATTAGTAAAAGGACTCAACTACAACTTGATAAGCATAAGCCAACTATGTGATTCAGGTTTCAAAATCAACTTTCAAGAAGATACATGCTCAGGAACAAGCAAGCAAGCAAGGATCTTTCTTAAAAATTCACTGGAAGAAAACATGGGAATATTTATCTTCTAGATATGAATCTAGACTCTACTCATTGCTTAATTTCAATCAAAGAGGATGAAGATCTATGGTACAGAAGATTGGGGCATATCAATATGAAACAAATCTCAAAAATCTCTAACAAGAAATTGGTTAGAGGTTTGCCAGATTTGAAATACAAGAAAACAGAATTATACAATGCTTGCAACTGAGGAAAACAAGTAAGAAGCTCTTTTAAATCTATACATCATGTCTCTACTAATCGTGCTTTACAGCTTCTTCACATGGATTTATTTGGACCAACCAGAACACAAAGTATTGGTGGTAAGAAATTTTGTTTAGTCATAGTTGATGACTTCACAAGATTTACATGGGTGTTCTTTCTTGCTCACAAAAATGAAGCATTTTCATATTTTTCAAAATTTGCAAGAAGAGTTCAGAATGAAAAGGGCTATACCATTTCCCGCATTAAAACTGATCATGGGGGAGAATTTGATAATCAAAGTTTTTCAGATTTCTATGAGGAAAATGGCTTTCAACACTATTTTTCCACTCCTTATACACCAGAACAAAATGGTGTTATGGAAAGGAAAAATCGTTTTCTATAAGAAATAGCAAGAACTCTTTTGATTGAAAACAATATTCCCTCTCAGTTTTGGGCAAATGCAGTTTTTACAGCTTGTTATATTATTAACAGAGCTTTTCTTAGACCTATTCTTGATAAAACCCCCTATAAGCTTTACAAAGGTAGAAAGCCTAACATTTCATACTTTCGTATGTTTGGTTGTAAATGCTTTATTCTTAAAAATCCCAATGACCGCTCTGGAAAGTTTGATGAGAGAGCAGATGAAGGATTTCTCCTTGAATATTCTACTACAAGTAAAGCATACAGGGTCTTCAACAAAAGTTCTCAGACTGTGGAAGAAATAATGAATGTAAGGTTTGATGAAAATATTCAGACTCACAAAGATGAATTTGAATTATCTGAAGTTCAACAAGAATATCCAAAGATCGTTGAACCTGTAGAAGAAGGGAAAGAAGAAACAATCCAGACTCAATCAGAACCTTCAGAGCCTGATGATATTCAGAATAAAAGATTTAAAAGAAACTGGAAACATAAATCCAGTCATCCGAAGAACCTTATCATTGAAGAAATAGAAGATAGTATCAAGATTAGATCTAAACACAAAGAGAACATCAGCAGCTTGGCATTGATATTAGAAATAGAATCAAAAGAAGTTGGTGAAGCATTATCAGAGGAAAGCTGGATCGAAACTATGCAGGAGGAATTTCAGCAGTTCGGAATCAATAAAGTATGGGAACTTGTACCAAGACCCAAAAATCATCCAGTAATTGGAACAAAATGGGTACTCAGAAACAAACTGGATGACAAAGGGAAAGTCACAAGAAATAAAACAAGATTAGTTGCAAAAAACTATTATCAAGAAGAAGGCATTGACTGTAATGAAACCTATACACCAGTTGTCAGATGGACAAGAAAAATGCTTTCTTGAATGGATATATCAAAGAAGAAGTATATGTGAAACAACCACTTAGCTTTAAAGAACCAATGAAGACTAATTTTGTCTACAGACTCAAAAAGGCTATTTATGGTCTCAAACAAGCACCTCGTGCTTGGTATGAGAGAATGAGTTTGAGATGAGTATGATGGGCAAATTGACATTCTTTCTTGGCCTACAAGTAAAACAAATCAAAGATGGTACTTTCATTTGCCAAGAGAAGTACGCAAAGGAGATTGTCAAGAAGTTTGGATTGCAGAATTGCAAGAAAATAGACATTCCAATGTCTCACACATCCAAACTGGACAAAGATGAAAATGGTAAAAAAGTTGATCAGAAGGTATATAGAAGCATGATAAGATCATTGTTTTATCTTACTGCATCTAGACCTGATATATTGTTTAGTGTCTGTATGTGTGCAAGATTTCAATCTGACCCAAGAGAATCACATCTTTCTGCAGTCAAGAGAATAATCAAATACATTGAAATTTATCAAATGTTAGGTCTTTGGTATTCTAAAGATTCAGATTTTACTCTTACTGGTTATTCTGTTGTTGATTTAGCTGGATGTAAAGTGGACAGGAAAAGTATTACAGGTACATGTCAACTACTTGGAAATATGTTGGTGTCCTGGCACTCAAAAGATAGGTACGTCCTTACTTAAAATCTTGGCGGGAATATTTTTGATATTTCTCGCAGAATTTTTACTTTCGAAAAGCAAATCAGGTAAATATTCCAATCTATCTGCTTGATCGATTGCGCTTAACATATATTTTTTGATCGCATATTATATCTCTTATTAGTATTTTATTTCCATAAACCGTCATTCTTCCTTTATAAAACCCTATCGGTACAAACCCGTCACTCTCAACCATCTCGACGCTTCAAAGACTACATTTTCTCTCTTTCTCCAAGATCAAAACTTTGTGCTCCATACTAGATCAAAATGCCTTTCAAGATACGATCTACCCGTATTCTCAACAGAGAATCAAAGTCTTCAGCGCCACCAAAGTACATGGAAATTTCAGATACAAAGTCCGATCAACAAAGCCCTTTGGAAGCAACTCAACAGGAACATCAACCTTCGTCTACACCAAAACCCACCGGTAAATCAAATTTTCGTTTTAACAACATCAAACTGGTATGGAAAGCATACGAACGGTTAAAACGCAGCAATGCTTCAGCATCTGTTCTCTGTGCATGTCTGAAAGACAATGGTTTTCTCACTGAGGCAAGTCTCATCCAAAGCTATTCTCAGTCTTACTCAAGAACCGATCATGAACAGGTTAGTTCTACTCCCAAGGAGACTTCTTCTAGACAGGGTAAAGAGAAAGTCGAGGAACTATCAACCCCCTCTGCCAAGAAATCAGTTCATATTAGCCCTAAAACTACTAGTGTATCAAAATTTGTGATTCATGATGATGATGCTAAATTCATTGAGAATTTTGCTATAAGAGTAGGAATTGCATCTAGTATGCCAGGTAGTGGTAGTTTATTCAGAAGCACAAAACACAACGTCTTTTATCAATTGCTGCTTGAGCGAGACATTATGAATCATCGGACTGTTGATTTTGCATATCTTGAAAAAGCTGGCATCTTTGTGCAACATTTGTTTGAAAGATTGGGGATTTCCGAGTATTGTCTGCAATATGCCAATGTATATGCTGAATTGACCGCATATTTCTACTCCAACCTTTCTATTTTGTTACCAAACTAGCTTCAGTTCACTGTCGGTAATAAAAAATATGACTTGAAAGCTGAGGAACTAGCTTTGATATTGGAACCAGTAATTCTAAGTTTACTCCATTGGAAGTAAGCCTAGAAGATGCTTTAAAAATAGCCTCAGAAAATCAGAGTTTTGGTCAAGGCTCTAAACACCATATTTCATACTCTGATCTAACTAGAAGAACAATGATCTTGCATAAGATCATCATCAATTGCTTAAAGCCCAAAGCTGTTTCCAAAACTAACTTGTCCAAATCAGAAATCAAGCTTATTTGGACGATTCTAAATGGAAAGTCATTTTCTCTTCTACATATCATCATCTTCCAAATGTACAGAGCACTCCAAAAGGACAAGGGATAGCTTTCATATGATGCACTCATCTCTCGCATCTTTATGTATTTAAATATATCTGTTCCTAATGAGTTACGCAAAACTGTTGTACTTTGTATGACTGTTGGGGAAAAGATGCTTCAAAAGATGAAGAATTTTGATGATTTAAGGGAAAGAGCAAGCAAAGCTAAGGGTAAAGATGCTCAGCTCTTAGAAACTAAATCTACAGGGAAAAGGAATGACAAAGAAAAAGGGGAAACGAAAAGAACAGAACCAGAAAAAAAACAGACTGTTTCTACCAGCCCACTTAAGGTGTACAGAAAGAAAAGACGAATTCTTCTTCAAGATGAAGATGATGAACACCTTGCAACAGGACAACATGATGATCCAGAACATGTTTTTGAGCCTACTACAAAGGTTTCAGAACCATCAACTGGGAACTCACATCTAAATCAGCAAGATGATATCTTATAGAGGACAGATGTAAGTCAATCTCCGCTTGAACCTGAAGAAACTTTAAGAGACACTACTGTTGTAGAACATGTAGATATTCAGGGAGAGATTCCTACAGAAACAAAGGATCAGTTCGAACAGCCTGCACCAGAAAACATCCAGAGACAGACTTTTGAGAACATGACCATTATGACCCTTCTGCTAGAAATCAAGCAAAAGCAAGCTGAACTTGAAGACAATGTGAAGAATCTTCACAAAATTATTGAGGAAAACAACCGGACTCAACATCTTCAAGTAGAGAAAGACAAGGCAGAATTAAGGGAGGCCATTGGTTAATACTCTACAAAGATAGATGAAGCTGTTTCCATTCTAGACAACTTTCAACTTATTTGAACCCATTCCAAGAAATGACATGCTTTTCATTCCCTCCTTCTAAAACCATTCCGGATTTATATTCATAACATTTGCTTCTAATACATTGCTTGAATGGTCTATATCAGTTTTTTATTCTGATCGTTAATCTTTTTGTTGATGACAAAAAAGGGGAGAAATTATACAAATAATGTCATACTAACACTTTAATTTGCAGATTATACAGGTTATACTCAAAGCAAGAGAAAGATAAATACACATATCTTACAAATTTGCACATTTATATCTGTATTTCTTGCACTTAAAATAATGATTCCTTTCATTTTTAATTGATATTAATTGAATCTGCATGGAAGTTTTGTAACCATCAAAAATGGAGAGATTGTTGAGGAAAACTCCTAATGGATTTTGAAGCTGACAAAACTCTCCATATGAAACTTGTGAATCTGACATACATTTCTTTCCAGGTTAATGTATTATGGAAGTTCAGAAGTAATTATCAGACTTTACAAGTTTTCAGAATTAAAAGTTCAGACACAGACATTGAAATTCTTCAGATGCAGAAATTATTTAGATACAGAAGTTATGTAGACATAGAAGCTGAAGTTTTTCAGACGCAGAAGCAAAACTTATTCAGGATGAAACATAACAGCTAGTGATCTGGTATGGATTTGACAGAAGGAAAGTTTTGATTGATTGACAATCAAATATTATGACAAGAATGCATTACAATGGATAAAACTCTGCTTATGGAAACCAAGATTCTGATTGTATGGGCGACCAGAATCAGCGGGATTCAAATTTTGTCAACTAACGGCTACTCAATCTTTTTTATACAAATCTATCCAAGGATGAATATTGGAAAATGATCCTCTGAAGACTGTCCAACGGCTAGTTTGGTAGTAGAGGAGTATAAACGGAGATCAATGAGGAGCAAAAGGAAAGAACGAAATTGAGAATCAACAAATCCAAAGTCTGAGCATATTCTGATCATTTCTCGTCTTTCTTGTGCTGAACATTAAGATCTTGAGGGAAATTTTGTAAGAGTGAGTGTGTGAAATAGAGAGTCCTATCAAACACAAGAGTGATATCACTCAGAATCTGTATTTTCTCTTGATTACATAGTGAAATCCAGCTAGCAGGCTGTCAGCGTGGGAGAGTGGCATAGGCTTGCTATAAGCCGAATCACTATAAACTTGTGTGCAGTTTTTTTATCACTTATCTCTCACTTTATATACTGCACATCAAGAGCACAGTTTATATAAACTGTTTTGAATCTTAATTGTATTAAGACTCAACTGTGGTCTTTCATTTCAGTTTAAATTTGCAAAAATTGTTTAGGATCACCAATTCACCCCCTCTAGGTGATCCCTGCTAGCCACATAAAAAATGACCCTTTTTTTTTTCTTTTTTATTGATGAACTAACTAATCAGTTTTCACTTCTGTCATGTAATTGATAGGCCCTAAGAAAAGGGACGCGGAAGTCAACGGTTTATTTTCTAGGGAGTGGTGCTGGGGTAAACAACTTCATCGACAGAATGAACGATTGGATATTCCAATCTATAATTTAACGATCCTCAACTTTGATTTAATATATAATGTGATTCATAAAGTTTTAATTTATTCCATGTAATTCACGAACGTTAACCCAATATGTAAAGTGATCCCTGAACTTTTGATATATGATCAAACTAGTCCTCGGACTATATGAAAATGTTCAATATTTGACGATATTGAATAAATTAAAAATTTAGATACTACATTACACATTGGGTAAAGTTCAAGGATTACATTAAACAAATTAAAACTTTAAAGATCACATTGCACATTAGGCCAAAGTTCAAGAACAATTTTCCTATTAAATTTTGTAGGATTACTGTTAATTGTTCTAAAAGTTTAAGCTATTAGATGAAGATACGCTTTAATACTTAAATACTCTAACACTCCTTTTCATGTGTATGCTAGAATATAACCTATTACTAAGCATGAAAATTTAAACGAGAGAAACAAATAAGGGGTGTGGAGAGATTTGAACTCGGGTTAATTTTCTCTAATATCATGTAAAATTTTCTGGGATTATTGCTAACTGTTTAAAAATATTATAATGTTATAAGAAGGCGCAGTTTAATGTTTAATTTTCTAATCCATAATCAATGAAATATTGGAACATATGAGGATTGAGTGTACATGCAAGCATATTCCTTTATATTAATAATGAAGTTGAAATGAGAGAGAGAGAGAGAGAGAGAGAGAGAGAGAGAGAGAGAGAGAGAAGCAAAGAAAATGGATGTTATGGAAATAATGGGTACTTAAGATATGTTTGTCCATGTATGAAGTATGGGAAAAAGTTATCAAAAAATCTCAAATTATGTCATCATGACACATTTACTCTAAACTTTTTTGTGACAAAAAAACCCTAAAATATACCTATTATGACACATTTTTCCTAAACTTTTCCTTGTAACATAAAAAAAAACCTCAAATTTGTATTTATATGACACATTTATTCTATTTTTTAAAATGAATTTTCAGTCAAAATAACGTTTTTATTTCACTTAAGTCATATTGACATTATGTTAACATCGAGCTTTCCGGTGTTCAGATAGTTATAGATTTTTAACGGTGTTTATTGACGGAATCTTAATGGAGAGTAAATATTTCATATAAGTATAAGTTTGGAAATTTTTGATATCTCAAAATTTTTTTATGATGAATGTATCACAGTAGGCATAATTTATGATTTTTTGTGACTTTTACCCTTGAAGTTTTTATTGGTAGTAGGAGTTTTATGGAAAGGAAAGAGAGGAGTAATTTCTTAACACAAGAATAACTAACTTTTGTTCTTCTTCTTCTTTTTTGTTCTTCATATCTCTCTCTCTCTCTCTCTCTCTCTCTTATTCTGCTTCTAATAAAGCCTTGGAGTCGAACTTTTCATCTAAAACTACATATTCTCACCTCAACCATTGCCTTTACTGCTGGGCCTTCTTCTTCTTTCTTTTTCAAAAGTACATTTTATGAGGGCCAAAATCGATCGGCATAGTTTCAGCCATCAAGAGAGATCAATCTTATGATGGAAGGATATTAGGTTTTTCTCCCCCACTTTTCACAAAAAATTCCATCTCTTATTTTCCTCCCTCCCCTTCTTCCCCAAACAAATCCTCAGTTCTCTATTGACATCTACGGGCGAAAGTCTTGTGTAGCAAAAAATTACGTGTCAGAAAACCCAAAAGAATCGGACTTCAATCTCGACACAGCTATGATTCATTAATTACAACTAAGATGTGAATGAGATCGTGCATTTCACCAATAAATGGATGGGTCGAGATTGATAGGCACATTGAATACCAAAGTTGAGGCATAGGGCACACATATGAACGAAGTAATAGCACTTGTGGACATAATCTTCTTTCATTTCATTGTATCTTCTCATTTTGATTTAGTTTCGTTATCGTTATAGGAACTTTGTACTTGGGATGGCAGAAGCACGTCTTTGAAGTCCACATGAAAATTTGCACGTTGAAATTTTCTTCTTCAAAATCTAGCATAACCCCCAAGACTAAAGGTTTCGACAAGTCAAGTGACACTCGAGCCCTACCAAATTTACACGGGCTACCCTCCTTTGTTCCTAGCTTTACTTCCAATACAACTCTAGTTTTTGAGGCTACTTCTTGGATGATTGATTCAGTAATGCACACTAAGGGTAACCCATGAAGTTGTACTCAAAAAGGGCAATGAGTGAAGGTGTGACGGTCTATGGGCAACTTGGGGTTTAACTATTGAAGAATAAGTAGATTTCCTGAGAAGGACCATGGGCTAGCTTCCAACACTCTTTGTTTCTCCACTTCAGATTTGAAAGTGAAGGTAAAGAGCACTTGTTGTGCTTGATCACACACTACCTTTTCTGTTTTCCATGCTTTCAACATTGTCGATTGGAAGGCTTGGAAGTTATCATTTGGCTTTGAATGGAGTTTCCCCAATAAAGTCAGCTAACATTCCTCTATTTTCCTCTCAGGAATTTCCTCAAACACCTTAACTACAGAGTCTTTTGTCCACATTTTACCCATACGTTTACAAAGTACTGCCATTTTCTTCTCTCTCTCTAATTCTTTCTCCATTTTCTATATACTATTGCAGCAAAAGCCAGGGTAACTCGTTTTAGTAGGGTGGGCCACAGAAAGAAAAGTTCAATGAAACATCAGACCCGGAGTGCGCCTTCTATTGCACTTCTAGAGTTCTCATTCCTCAGATAAGCTGCTGCCTTGGTTCGACTTTCAGCTGCAGCAATTGCTAAGAAGGGATAAGGGTTCCAGGATTGAAGGGAGCTCAAAGTCTGTTTTGTATTTTCTGGATACGAGTCATTGGGATGGAATTCGTTGAAAAGTGGGTGGATGAAGGTAAGAAAACTAGTCGGGTTAATGTGACTATTTGCGGTTTGAGAATACGTGGTTTTTCATGTTGGTTTGCTTGGAAGGATTGATTCCTAAAACTCAATGGAAGGCAGAAAGCTTAAATGTACTTGGGTTTTTTGTGTGGCTGGTTCTGTGGGTGATTGGGTGGCTGTGGGGTATCGGTGGCGTGGGGGATTGTGGGTGGCTGTGTTGTTTTCATATTCAGGATGTGAAGGATGGAAAAGGGAAGAAATCTACTCAGGAGGTTAGGGTTTAATGGGGATTACTATCTCCATGGATAGAGGGGAAGCTCTCCAGCGGGACAGAAAAAAGCTTTAGAAAGGGACTAAAAGTTCCTGCAACAAAGAAGGTACGAAGGCATAACCCCTACCTACCTCAAGGAGCTAATTTGAAGAGAAGTGATAATAACCTGCTGCGTGATACCCCAATAAGGGTAGAGGAAGCCAAGTTGTGGGCTTCGGTGGCTAGCCCTAATAAGCCACCGGGAGATAAATGAAGTTCTTGAGAGGGAATGTCCAGGGGTTGGATTCTACCCTGACATTCCAGCATCTTAGAGCCCTAGTGGTTCAAGAAAGACTCAATGTTATGTTCCTAATGGAGACAAAAAATAAAAAGGAAGTAGTGGAAAGAGTCCAGAAGTAACTAAATTTTCAGAAATCCACAATAGTGGATCCGGTAGGAAGAGCGGGAGGGCTAGTGGTGATGTGGTGTGAAGAAATCCAATTGGAGATCTTGAAGTGTTCGGCAAATTTTATAGATGTATCTTGTCGAGAGCCAATGAGTGGACAACACATGAGGATTGGCTTTGTGTATGCTTCAATAAACTATCGAGAAAGACTTACTTTATGGCAAAGGATGCAAAGAATTCATACTGAAAACGTTTAAATGGGTTTGTATGGGAGATTTCAATGAGATCCTCTACCACTGGGAGAAGATAGGAAAGAGAGAAGCGGATTACTACTGGCTAGCGGCATTTCGAAGGATGATGACAGACTATGAGCTCATGGATGTGGAGAGTAAGGGTTGTGCTTTTACCTGGACAAATAATAGAGAATGGGAGGACCTAATCCGAAAGCGGCTAGATAGAGTTGTGTGCAATATGAACTGGCGTGTCATGTTCGCGGAGGCAGAAGCTATTGCACTACTGGCTATTGGCTCAGACTATAGCCCTATCTTGCTATCGATATTCCCCCAAAGGAGAAAATAGAAAAAATTGTTCATGTTTAAAGCTTTCTGGCTTGAAGATTTGGAATGTGATGAAATTGTTAAAAAAGCCTAGAGAGGCCATAGAACGAGCAACCAAAACATGGCAAGCAAATCAGAAGCAGTGAGGAGGGCATTAACTGAATAGAGTAGAAGGAAGTTCTCGAATGCAGATCTTCAGACTACCAACCTTATGGGCAAGCTTACTATGCTTACTAATAAATCAGGAGGGGTAGCCAAAAGAGAGGATATTCAGAAGACAAAAGAGAAAATTGAGATGCTGTGGAGACAAGAAGAAATGTATCGGAGCATGAGATCTAGAATTAAATGGCTGAAATGGGGCAATAAGAATACGAGATATTTTCATGCTACCACAATCCAGAGAAGGCAGGGAAACAGAATCACTACCTTAAAGATTGGGGAGGACAAATGGACCCAAGACTATCGAGAATTAAAAAAACATATACAGGCCTTTTATCTATCTTTGTTTTCCACAAAAGGGCCTACAAATATACAGCTAGTGTTGAATCAGTGTCCGTACCTAGCTAAAGAAGGAATGAATGAGGCTCTAATGGCTAAGGTTACAATGGAAGAGATTAAAGCAGCGATGTTTCAAATGGGGGTCACAAAAGCACTGGGACCGGATGGACTAAATGGACAATTCTTCCAAAAACATTGGGAGCATGTGAATCAAGATGTGTACGGAATGGTGGAAAGTTTCTTTAATACTGGTCTTCTTGACAGGACACTAAATCGCACACATATAGTAGTGATCCCTAAAGTTATGAACTCGGAGAGTATCAACCAATACAGGCCGATCAGCTTGTGCAATTTCAACTGTAAGATTATTTCTAAAGTTATGGCTAATAGGCTTAAATAGTGGCTTCCCGACCTTATTTCCCCTGAGCAAAGTGCATTTGTCAGTGGCCGGCAAATACAAGATAACATCTTAATTGTACAGGAAGTCTTACATTAACTAAGAGTACGGAAAAGGGTAAAGAAGGTCCAAGCAGTCCTGAAGTTAGATATGCAAAAGGCCTACGATAAGGTGGATTGGGACTTCCTCTGTTCCAGTATGATTCAAATGGGATTTTGTGAGAGTTGGGTGAATCTTGTTAGACAATGCATATTCACAGTCTCTTATGAAGTTAAAGTAAACAGGGAGACTCTCCCATATTTCAATTTGTTGAAAGTACTTGGCTAATAGGGGCCTATTTGTCTATTTCCTTTATTATTTTATATATTGTAGCAATAAGGATAATATTGTAATTTTGGCCTTTTTGGCTTTATTATAAATAGATAGCTTGGGGTAACATAAACCTAACCAAGCATTCAGTTCAGTTTTTCCTCTCAACATGGTATCAGAGCCAGATCTGAACTAAAACCTTAATCTCTCCTCTGCGCAACCTTTCTTTTTCCTCTCTTCACGCCTTCGCTCTCTCCCACCGCAGTTCCTTTTCATCTTCTCCTTTGCTTTCTTTCACAGTGTACGGTAGCACTAATGAGGTAATTCTTTGAATCTTGTATCTGCCCGAAACTTCACCTCTATGATATAACTAAAACTTCTTTGCAGTCAGCGATAGGTGGTTCAACTTCTTCTGCGATTTTTTGGATCTTCTTGTCTGGAATTGTTTCTGCTTTGCTGCTGTCCTACAATTCCCTCGTGTGTGAAGACCAAAGCACTGCAGTTCGTGGATCACCATATTTTTTCAGGTTCTTTAGGATAAATTAGAATTATTGATTTTTTTTTCAAGTTTTCAAAATCTTGAAAAAATCGATTTTTTTTTCTTCCCTTAATCTGATCTTGCTGATTTTTTGGAGGATATTTTTAATCTACTACCAGTGACAATGTCTGACGGTTTAATTGAGAACCCTCCACCTACAGGAGATGGTCGTACAAATTATATTACTTTCGCTACAACATTTGTGAAGCTCTACGACACAAACTATTTGATATGGTCTCGATCTGTATTCTTGACCATTGCAAGCCGTGAGCTTGCAGGTCATATTAATGACACTTCTATGAAGCCGGAAACATCAGGTGCTACTCAAGACAAGTGGATCTCAAATGACTCTTTGGTAATGTCTTTTTTGCTTAACTCGATGCAGCCACATATTGCAAAAGGATATTTGCTTCTTGATTCTGCGGCGCAAATTTGGTCAGTTGCTAGAGATACTTATGGTCAAATTGGGAATGATGCACAGGTGTATGAACTTAGAAAAATGGTTCATGACACTTCTCAAAAGGAGATGACTATATCTCAATATTATGCTGAGCTTCGGAGTTTATGGCAAGAGCTAGATCATTATATCGATTATCAACCAACTAATGCTACAGATATTGCTGCCTAAAGAACCATGTAGACAAGATCAGAATTTATGATTTCTTGGCAGGATTGAATGTTGAATATGATCAGATACATGTTCAAGTCCTTAGCCGGTCTCCATTTCCCACTCTGGAACAGTCATATGCCCTAGTTCACTCAGAAGAAAGCCGTAGGACAGCAATGCTCCAGTCCTCTACTATTGATCAATTTGCTCTACAAATTAGTGCTGGCACTATTACTAAATTTGGTTCATTCTCTCGATTTAATGATACCCCTAAGGAAGTTGTGAAGTGTGAATATTGTCATAGGCATTATCATACTAAGGCTACCTGCTGGAAGTTACATGAAAAACCTGCAGATTTTGACGAAAAAAAAGGCACAGAGAAAGACAAAAAACAAAGCAAACCATACTGAAACTGTTACTGCTATACCTGCTACTGATATCGGTTTATCCCAGAAAGAACTTCAGGCATTTCGACGTCTACTGAAAGCTTCTACTGCTGCTTGTTGACACCTAAATTTTGGCGCATCATTTAGTGTTAATTATATAGAAAATTAGGGATTAAATTTTAACCCCTGAACAAAAATATTAAAATTGCATAACATATAATTTAGGTTCATTTAGATTAATTACATTCTGCATCGGATCGGCGGTAGTAAGCGAGCTTAAAATTCATCACGTAAATCGAGCTCAGGCACCGAACGAAACTCGACTCGGAAGACAAGGGCCAAAAATCAAACGCAAAAGGGCTTGGTTGTTTTAATTTGAACTTAAATTAGCCCATTATGCTTAATTAAAGAAAAGCCCAAATTAATTCAGCCCACTTAGAATTAAATTAAAGCTTAAACCTAAGCCCATTAGGACTAGAAAGCCCGGCTAATTGACCTAGGTTTACACTATAAATATATGTTTATGTCTCATAATCAAGGGGGAGCTTTCAGAATTTCAAAAATCAGATTTTTAGAGAGTGCAAAAGGGAGAGAAAGAGAGAAAGTCGGTTGCGCACGGGTGCATCCGCGCTGCCCCTCCACCGTGCCCAAGTCGCTGCCACTACTGTTCTGCAGCGCCCAAAGGACTCTGCAGTTTATCCCCGGCGGTGCTGCTCTCCCTCATGGTCACCTTGAACGCCGCAGGACAACTTCTTGCTCCAACCGGCCACCGTGAGCAACACCAGCGAGTCTTCATCGCTGAACCTGGAATCCCCGCAACGAAGCATCATCCAAGCTGATCCGAACGAGCCCCCACCTTCACGCATAGCAGGTCCAGCGATTGGTGTGCGGCTACGTCTTGCGCCTGCTCCGGATCGTGCCTCTGCAGGTTAAAGGAAAAGTCCAAGTGGTGGCCAAAAAGGCTTTAGTGGAAGTTGGATTAAATAAAATAGTAATCTGGAGGCATTCCGAAGTTGGGGGATGCTCAGCAAAGAAGGAAAAATTCACTTAGAGGTCTTCTATTGGGGAGATGTATGAAGAGGAGAAAAGAAAATCACACACGGTTTTCTCCTAAGAACCGACACAGAAATTGACGACACCCAAAGGAGTTTTTCACAATACGTCGAGGAAAAAGTTTTCTCTTTTCCTCAGCCACTTCACAATTCGTTTGTTTGTTTCACTGAGATTTGCAGATTTTTGGTCGTGTCCAACAATACCAACGTAGTCCCCCACCGAGCTGAGAGTCCATGCGACCAAGACCACCATCCCGACGTTGCCGTTTTTGATGCCGCGCCGCCGCACTAACGCACCGTCGATCCGCAATCCTGATCCGCTACAAATTCAAATTAGGAAAGAAATCTGCAAATCAGGTAATTATCCTATCCCAATTTGATTTGAATATTTGGTTGCCTATTTTGTGCTTATTGATATCTAATTTTGCATATTTGGATAATAAGCATTATTCTAATTAGGATTTTATTTCTTTTGAAATCTTGGATATCTATTACTTCTCAAATTTGGATAGAATTTAGAATTTTCAAAATCTTTTGAATATATATAAGATATTTAAGATATCGAGAATTTTTCAAGATGTGATCGATTAGGAAAATTTCCTAATCCGCAACCGCACACGTGGAAATAAATCTATCTATCAGGCTTTAAATAGAGTTATTTCCATAGCGGGTATTTCGAATTTTAGGATCGATTTGTCAGGCTTCGGATCGAAACTTAATTCGAAAGATTTAGTGATTATTTTTTTTTACTTGATTTTAATTTCGAATTTTGATAAAAAAAAAAACCAAAAGATTACTCTAGAATAGGTTAATTTCTTTAGTTTAAAATTGCATATTTAGATAATTGGCATTTTTAATTCCGAATTTCATTAAAAAAAATAATATGCCCGTCATTAGAAATAGGCTACGTCGTCGCATGACATATAATTTGCATATTATGTTGCATTAATCGCATGTCAATTTTTGCACATCATTACATATAGGTTAGCTTTCATTTAAATAAGTGAAAATAAAAAATTTATGCACCTTTAAACTCTAAGTCAGGATTTATCAAAATTGTCAAATTGAGTATTTTTCTTGAAATTGGTACCGAAAGGGCGTTAGGGAATCTAGTGTAACCAAGTCCCTAAATTCATAATTTCTGGTTCGTAGAAATAAAATAGTACTCCCGCTATTTTATTTAGGTTTCTAATCAACCTACCTTAAATGATTAGTGGCGACTCCCATTGAAAATATTTGCATGCTCATAATTGGACTTAAGTTGCGAATTGGTAGAGTTTGGGAAAACTCGAGCTAGATTAGTTAATTTAATTGATCTAGTAATCCATTAGCCTAAGATCGAAAACACGATTTTTTTTAGGTCGCGACAGCTTGGCGACTCCGCTGGGGAGAATTACTTGAATTTTTTTGAAAATTTAAGGAGGACTTAGACCAGAAAATTTTCATTGAAAAATCACTCGATTTAGCAAAATTTGATTGAATTCTCATTCTTAGGTGTTAAATGGTTTTGCAGAATGGGAGTTATAAGGGGAGTAGTAATTGGCTAATCCTTTGTTTTGTAGGTTTGGTGGAGTGGAATTTGGTTTAATTTTCGTAGTATTGAAGTGGTGGTTGCATATAATTGTTATGCATGATTTACAGTATTTGCACTACACCACACACAACCTGTGACCGGACCTAGGTCACACCCATAGTTTTAAGATGGTATTTAGGTGGTTCTTTAACCTTGGTGGTAAGGCTTCGCTAAAGGTTATCACATCTGAATCCGGAAAATTTTTTCAAAAAATAGCTCAAGGGTCGTCCTCATGCATGTGAGGCTACAACGCATGGGGGTTGCCGTTGTCGACCGAGCCAAGCCGAAGTGATTGGACCCGACTAGTCGTGACTATTGTACGCGAGGCTGCGACTAGTCATGATGATTGTACGCGAGGCTGCGACGCGTCGTTTTGTTCATCATTTCACTTTGCAAAAGCTATTAGAATAGATAGATTAAGATTTAAACTCACGATTCATGCGTATGTCTAAGTGATTGCCATGGTCCTACCGGGTAAAGTAAGTCTTCTGAACTCTCTTTTTTGCAATTTATTTAGTTATTGCATTTTTCGAGTCGGTCCATGATAGGTCTAGGTCGATCGTAATTTTTGAAAGTAATAATCATTGAATTTTTTGAAAGGGAAAGAAAAAGAAAAATAAAGCTTTGAAAAGAAATTACTTTCAATTCTTATTATTTTTTTTTCCTAAGTCTGTCATAAGTCATTATTTTCTAAGAAATTTGCTATCATTTTCACAAGTACATGGAGTAATGAAAAATGTCATGAAAAATGAGAATAAAAATGGACAATTAGACTAAGTCATGGACTGATCGTTTTGAGGACGCATACTTACCATGCTCTATTTTTGAATCAGGTTATTACAGACCGTCAACGTTCCCCAATTCGTACTCGCTCAAGAGCAAGAATGACCGACCAAAATGAGCAGGCTCGTGTTGCTGTCTTCGAAACCGAGATGAAGCAAGTCCTGAATGTGCTCAAGAATCTCACCAAACAAGTTGCTTCCCTACAGACAAGCATTTCCACACCGTCTGCACCTGCTCAACCGACCACACCGTCTGTACCTGCTCAACCGAGTGTAGAGATTGTACTGCCCGATGATTCTCCTCCTATTGAGTCAAAAGATAAGGGAAAAACAGTTACCATTGGCACTTCCTTGATTGAGAATGGTACAAATGGGGGCGATACATCTTCTAAGCCACCAAAGAGTGATGAGGCTGAGCGCATTGATAAGCTTGAAGAAAAATTCCGTCAAATGCAAGGCTTTGATGATCAACTCTCACGAGGTCTTGCTCACATTGTCAAGGTTCGAGTCCCTAAGAAGTTCAAGGCGCCTGAGTTTAATAAGTTTGATGGCCTTTCCTGTCCTAAGATCTATTTACAGTACTACACAACGAGGATGGCGCCGTATACTGATAATGTGCCACTCATGATCCACACTTTCCAAGATAGCTTAACCGGACCCCCCTTACAATGGTTCGTTTTGAAGAAGATTCACTCGCTCAAGACATGGGAAGATTTGTCTGATGCCTTCATTCGTCAATACAAATTCAATATTGATGTGGCCCCGTCTCGTGAGGATTTGATTCGCACTGAGAAGAAAACGACCGAAACTTTCAAGGCCTATGCTACTAGGTGGAGAGCTTTAGCTGTGCAAATTATTCCCGAGTTAACTGAGAAAGAGATGCTCGATACTTTTATGAAGACTTTATCATTCGAGTTTCGTAATTGAATGTTGGGTTCTAATTTTAATTCTTTAGCTGAGCTGATACCAGTAGGAGAACGTATCGAGATCGCTCTGCGCGATGGTTGGGCCACTGAGCAAGCTACCTCTGCTAAGAAGTTCACCCTCAAGAAGGATAAGGAACCGACACCTGAAGTGAATGTAGCTTACTATCAACAAAGCCATGACACTGCCTTGACAATGCAATCTGTTGGCAGACAACAAGGTGGACGCCAATTCACTAGTCGGCAACAAGGTACTAAAAGGAACTTCACGCCTCTGCCTGGGCCGTTATCCAAAGTTCTACCTATTCTCCAAAAGAAAAATTTGCTTTCAAGTGAGCCGAAACGCCCGAACCCCGAGCAGTTCTCTGGTTATGACTCCTCTAAGAAGTGTGAGTATCATATAGGGGAGGTTGGTCATTCTACTGATGATTGTTACGTACTAAAGCATAGAATTCAAGACCTCTTGGACACAAAGGCATTCTCTTTCCGCAGTGATCAACCAAATGTCCAGCGGAACCCTCTACCCAACCATGTTGGAAGCGCAGATGCTGTTATTGAGTAGAGAAATTTTTGTACTCCTTTGCGAAGGAGTCTTTCATAGTTTCTAGGATTTCAAGTGTTTTCTAGAATTTTCTGCTTTTTAGGATTTCAATTCATGCTTATGTTTTTATTCGTAGGGCTTTGATTATTTGCATTTCCCTTCCAATAATGTAATTCATTCGACTCTATTCAATGAAATTACAAGTGTATTTCCATTTTGAGGACATGTTGAAGTATACCAAACTAGCCCGGTGATGATATCCAACCATGAAAAGAAAATATCATCCAAGGAAAAATTCTGAAGGCTGGGCTTTCTCATGCTCACTCCAAAAAAAAAAAAAGACTTTTCGAAAATAAAAAGCATTTCATTGTTTTTTTTTTAAGAAAAAATTCCAAAGCATGCATCAAATAAACCTTTTTTTTTTTGTCTGACTCATTTGCTTCATGTCTCAGAGCTTAATTCTCCAACTTATTGTGATGAGAAATTGACACATCAAGTTCTATTGATGGTGAACCTATGGAGCAAAGGATCACCACCTACTTGGGCATGATGCTATCTCCGAAGAGCGAAAATGAGTGCTCAACAGTGGGGGATGACAAATTGAGGGACATGTCAAACTTTGATGATGATAATGGACTAACAAATCCGATTGAAATAATGTCGTAGTTCTAATTGAAATCTTCTGAGTCTCAATTCACATTTGCTTAGTATCCTATTCATGCACATTTTTTTTTTTGTGCAAGGGCAAAAGCAATGATAGAGCATTCATGTGTCTATTCCTTCTAAATAGGGGCAATCAAAGGGCTCCCATTCCATAAAATGTCTCTCTGTGTTGATGTTTTCACACCTTTTGCAGGGACCATTTATTTTGAATGCTCAATGCCATATTTTTCATGCTTATGATGAGATTTTTGAGTATGATAAAAATGTTCGGAAGTTGCAAACTTTTTTGTTCTTGAAGTTGATAAGCTTGTGAAATGAACACATCTTTCAAGGAAAAGAAATTTTGCTTGGTAAGTTTACCTATTTGATCCATCGATTTCATGTTGAAATTTGTCAAGATGGACAATTCAATGAATAATGTGGAATTGTTTGAGTATGCTAAATGAGATATGTTAGGATGATGAAAGGCAAGCCATATCTTATACACTGTCCCCTATTCATACACTTGAGAGATGAGTGGAAAAATTCCATGTCCACAAGGTGAAGGGTTATCTCGCGAAAGGTACGACTACTAAAATGACGAGAGGCAGTTCATTTCTCTATCTTAAACACTACAGGTTATCCATTGTTTCGTTATTTTGAGCCTAAACACTTGGAGAAGTTTTTTTTCAAATTACCCCTGTCAAGAACTACCCCAAATCGGGGTAAACTGGAAGTAAGTCGACATCGCGAGGTGAGAAAAATGGATAGAAATTTTCTTGCTTACACTTGCATCAATCTTTAAGTGTTGCTATTGCAAATGAACTCAAACATTAATTCAAGTGCCTTAGGATGGGATGATGAAGAGCGGTTCTTTCTCTATCCTACACACTTTATCCATTGCTTAGCCTACTTGAGCCTATATTTTCATTTCATATGAACCTAGTTGGTGAACATCCCTCACACTGGGGCAAAGCAAAAACCATCATTGTCCAAGCAGTATATTTGGAGCACCAACTGAAGACGAAGACCATTGAGAGTCTAAATGTCAAGTTGAAGTGTAATTGGCCAATCTATGCATTGTAGACAGTGTGTGTCAAAAAAAAATGAAAGCTAAGGGGCATAAAAAAGCAGTGTGCCTGGTAAAAGCAAGGCTAATGCCCATGAAAAAGAAGAGAAAGAAAAAATGAAGAAAAAGGAGAGAACTTCGGAGGAGAAAATGTTGAGATATGATGCGACAAAGTCAGAAAGATATCCACAGTCTTAAGGAGTCGAGTGACAAGCTTCCGAGGCTAATGGAGCATCAACCAAGAAGACAATCCCTAGCGAAAAGAGGACCGGTGATAATGCCTAGATGATCACCAGCTCTCACCCTGTTTATACACATCTTTGAGCCTGATGTGTCCTTTCTTTTCTTAACTAATGAACCCAGCCTACGTTACGTCCTTTGCAAAGTCTTTTCGAATTATGGCACTTGAATTAACGTAGAATTCATATATTTATAAGCTTAGCTTGAAGAAGTGCGAGCAAATCTATTTCTATCTCATTTTGCAGGGTTCTTGACTTGTAAACCCGGAGATGATTGTGGAGTATTTTCTTTCAATAGCCTTGACTCGAAGAGTCCCCTTTGGTAAGCCATTGACCAAACCGACGCTACAGTCCTGATAAAGACCTCTTAGATTGGTAAGGTCGTACTGCTTGCGAGAATACTTAGATCCTTGTCGACATGATGATGGTGAGATGGAGTGATTCTCATAAAATAGCCCTTCTGAATAAGAGTGAGTGAAAGCGCTTTCTAACTGAAAGTCTCTCATTTAGCATTATTAAGAAATCTACGTTATAAGTGAAAAATGTCTTAATGATAATTCTCCCCAATGGAAATTTGGTTATGCAAATATGGTAAAACCATCATGCATAAGCCTCAATTGAATTAATGAATTTTGAAATGTGTGTTCTAGAGTAGCCGCGATTGCTAATCTCTTTGATGAATGCATTTGTGTTTTGCTCTAGTCATGTCTGTCAGGTAATGTTTCCTCAAAGACTGAAGAGTTCCCGACACTCGAGTTGCTATCTTGAATTCGTCTAAATATTTTCAATATTCAAAATACCCGTTTGTAGTTTCAGGTATTATTTTCGAAAATTCGAAGGGAATTTTCGATCCTATTAATCATATCTTATTGCAGTTTCAGATATTTTTCTCAAAGATCCGAAGGGAATCATCGAGCCCATTCAAATATCTGATTGAAGTTTCAGTTTCAGATAAATTTCTCAAAGATCCGAAGGGAATTTTTTAGGCCATTCAAATACCTAATTGGAGTTTCAGGAATCTTTCTTGAAAGTCTGAAGGGAATTATTCAATACCTTTTATCGAAAATCCGAAGGGAATTTTCGAGCCCATCTCATCTCAAGCATCTTTTATGAAAATCCGAAGGGAATTTTCGAGCTTTCAAATACTAATGGGAATTCCATATACTTGGCGGGTTTCGAAAGCTGTTCCATACCCTAATTTTGCTTTCTCAAATCTTCAGGTAAGTAAATGCAGGTATGTTTTCTATTTTTGCACTAGCATCCACATATCACATTAGAAAATGGGTGTGGGCTCATTGAGATCCCATTTACTCAACAAAAAGATTAATATTTCTCATTGCATTTGCATAGTCAAAATTTATGTATCATTTTGTTTTTGAATGAAATCTCTTCGAGCTCCCCTTCAAAGAGGGGCAGCTGTTGACACCTAAATTTTGGCGCATCATTTAGTGTTAATTGCATAGAAAATTAGGGATTAAATTTTAACCCCTGAACAAAAATATTAAAATTGCATAACATATAGTTTAGGTTCATTTAGATTAATTGTATTCCGCATCAGATCGGCGGTGGTAAGCGAGCTTAAAATTCATCACGTAAATCGAGCTCGGGCACCGAACGAAACTCGACTCGGAAGACAAGGGCCAAAAATCAAACGCAAAAGGGCTTGGTTGTTTTAATTTGAGCTTAAATTAGCCCATTATGCTTAATTAAAGAAAAGCCCAAATTAATTCAGCCCACTTAGAATTAAATTAAAGCTTAAACCTAAGCCCATTAAGACTAGAAAGCCTGGCTAATTGACCTAGATTTACACTATAAATATATGTTTATGTCTCATAATCAAGGGGGAGCTTTCAGAATTTCAGAAATCAGATTTTTAGAGAGTGCAAAAGGGAGAGAAAGAGAGAGAGTCGGTTGCGCATGGGTGCATCCGCTGCGTCCGCACTGCCCCTCCGCCGTGCCCGAGTCGCTGCCACTACTGTTCTGCAGCACCCAAAGGACTCTGCAGTTTATCCCCGGTGGTGCTGCTCTCCCTCGTGGTCACCTTGAACGCCGCAAGATAACTTCTTGCTCCAATCGGCCACCGTGAGCAACACCAGCGAGTCTTCATCGCTGAACCTGGAATCCCCGCAGCGAAGCATCATCCAAGCTGATTCGAATGAGCCCCCACCTTCACGCATAGCAGGTCCAGCGATTGGTGTGCGGCTACGTCTTGCGCCTGCTGTGGATCGTGCCTCTACAGGTTAAAGGAAAAGTCCAAGTGGTGGCCAAAAAGGCTTTAGTGGAAGTTGGATTAAATAAAATAGTAATCTAGAGGCATTCCGAAGTGGGGGGATGCTCAGCAAAGAAGGAAAAATTCACTTAGAGGTCTTCTATTGGGGAGACGTACGAAGAGGAGAAAAGAAAATCACACACGGTTTTCTTCTGAGAACCGACACAGAAACTGACGACACCCAAAGGAGTTTTTCACGATACGTCGAGGAAAAAGTTTTCACTTTTCCTCAGCCACTTCACAATTCGTTTGTTTGTTTCACTGAGATTTGCAGATTTTTGGTCGTGTCCAACAATACCAACGTAGCCCCCCACCGAGCTGAGAGTCCACGCAACCAAGACCACCATCCCGACGCCGCCGTTCTTGATGCCGCGCCGCTGCACCAACGCACCGTCGATCCGCAATCCCGATCCGCTACAAATTCAAATTAGGAAAGAAATCTGCAAATTAGGTAATTATCCTATCCCAATTTGATTTGAATATTTGGTTGCCTATTTTGTGCTTATTAATATCTAATTTTGCATATTTGGATAATAAGCATTATTCTAATTAGGATTTTATTTCTTTTGAAATTTTGGATATCTATTACTTCTCAAATTTGGATAGAATTTAGAATTTTCAAAATCTTTTGAATATATATAAGATATTTAAGATATCGAGAATTTTTCAAGATATGATCGATTAGGAAAATTTCTTAATCCGCAACCGCACACGTGGAAATAAATCTATCTATCAGGCTTTAAATAGAGTTATTTCCATAACGGGTATTTCGAATTTTAGGATCGATTTGTCAGGCTTCAGATCGAAACTTAATTCGAAAGATTTAGTGATTATTTTTTTTTACTTGATTTTAATTTCGAATTTTGATAAAAAAAAAAAAAAACCAAAAGATTACTCTAGAATAGGTTAATTTCTTTAGTTTAAAATTGCATAGATAATTGGCATTTTTAATTCCGAATTTCATTAAAAAAAATAATATGCCCGTCATTAGAAATAGGCTACGTCGTCGCATGACATATAATTTGCATATTATGTTGCATTAATCGCATGTCAATTTTTGCACATCATTACATATAGGTTAGCTTTCATTTAAATAAGTGAAAATAAAAAATTTATGCACCTTTAAACTCTAAGTCAGGATTTATCAAAATTGTCAAATTGAGTATTTTTCTTGAAATTGGTACCGAAAGGGCGTTAGGGAATCTAGTGTAACCAAGTCCCTAAATTCATAATTTCTGGTTCGTAGAAATAAAATAGTACTCCCGCTATTTTATTTAGGTTTCTAATCAACCTACCTTAAATGATTAGTGGCGACTTCCATTGAAAATATTTGCATGCTCATAATTGGACCTAAGTTGCGAATTTGTAGAGTTTGGGAGAACTCGAGCTAGATTAGTTAATTTAATTGATCTAGTAATCCATTAGCATAAGATCGAAAACACGATTTTTTTTAGGTTGCGACACTACTGCTTCCTCCACAGTTGCCAATTTGTCTTCCCATTTTGCTTCAAATCTAGCCACTTCAGGTATCTTCTTTGGAGGGTTTAATACATCTATTGTTTCCAGCCCATAGATCATTGATATAGAGGCTACAGATCATATGACAGGTTCTTCTAATCTCTTTCATCAATATACCCCTACTTCCGATAGAGACAAAGTTCGTGTAACTGATGGAACCCTCTCTTCCATCGCTGGAAAAGGGTCTATCGATTGTTCCTCCACTCTTCTCTTGTCTTCTATTTTACATATTCCATCATTCTCTACTAATCTCCTTTCTATTAGTAATTTGACTCGAGACTTAAATTGTAAAGCAACTTTTTTTTCCTTCTTACTGTATTTTCCAAGATCTGGTAATGGAGAAGGAGATTGGATATGGTAGATTGGATGGTAGTATTTATCTGCTCGAGGGTGGTGGGGTTTCTACTTCTATATCATCTATTACGCCCCCATCAAATTAATTCAGCATTAACAGATCTCCATTAGTGGCACTGCAGATATCATCCCCCTTTAGGAACTTTAGAAAAAGTTTTCCCGAGTCTCGTTTCAGCTTGTAATAAAGATGAGATTTTTTGTGAAGCTTGTGTCTTTGCTAAACAAACTTGTTCTACATATTCATCTTCAAATAATAAAAGTCGTTTCCCCTTTCATGTGATTCATACTGATGTGTGGGGTCTTTCCCGACATACTTCTATTTCTGGTCATCGATGGTTTGTTACTTTTATCGATTGTCATTCTTGTGCAACTAGGGTTTATTTGTTGAAGCATAAGAGTGACGTTTTTTGCTATTTTCAAATTTTTCACAAAATGATTCAAACTCAATTCAATGCCACTGTGAAAATTCTTCGCAATGACAATGGCACCGAGTACACTGAAGGTCAGTTTCAACGGTATCTCTTTAATCATGGCATTATTCATCAAACCAGTTGTGTTGATACCCCAGCACAGAATGGTGTTGCCGAAAGAAAGAACCGACATTTGTTAGAGGTCGCCAGGTCTCTTATGTTTGTACATCATGTCCCTTCTCAGTATTAGAGCGATGCTATTTTAAACGCTACCTATTCAATCAATTGGATGCCGACTAGAATTCTTGATTTTCGTACACCTATTGATGTTTTACAGGGATCATCAACTTTTATTTTTCCTCCAAAAATTTTTGGTTGTGTTTGTTATGCTCGTAACACTACCTCTAAGAGTAAGTTGGAACCCCGCGGTCTCCGCTGCATATTTCTTGGGTATTCAGCTACTCAAAAGGGTTATAAGTATTATCATCCTCCTTCTAGGCGCAATATTTTATCTATGGATGTGATTTTTCATGAGTCTACTTCTTATTATTCTGCTCCACCTCTTCAGGGGTAGTGTCCTAGTGTAGAGGTGTTGCCAATTTTAGATATTCCTAAGGATATTACTTACTCTTCTCCTTCTCCTCCTCCAATAGACTCTGATCGTTCTTCTCCTTCTCCTTCTCAAGAGGAGAACGATGCAATGCAAGTAGAGAATAATGCAATACTTCAGGGGGAGATATCAAAGATTCAGGGGGAGACCACACCTGTTAAGCAAAGTATGGGTATCTTTCAACGGCGGATTGATAGTGGGGAAACATTGAAGACATATCGTCGTAGGAATTCCACTACCAACACGCAGGTTAAGACCACTGATACATTGCCTATTCAGTCATCATCTCCAGATCCGGATTCTACTACTCCTTCTGATGAGGTTTCTCCTTCTGATCTTCCTATCGCACTCCGAAAGGGTATTAGAACTTGTACTCAACACCCTATATCCAATGTTGTTTCATATGACTCTTTGTCCAACTCTTATCGTACTTTTGTATCTTCTCTATCTTCTATTTCTATTCCACGGAATTGGCAAGAAGCTTTTGCAGATGAGAAGTGGAAGACAACAATGGTGGAGAAAATGCATGCTCTGAAGAAAAATGACAGATGGGAACTTGTTGTTTTTCCACCTGGGAAACAACCGGTAGGATGTAAGTGGGTATTTGTAGTCAAACATAAAATGGATGGTACTATGGACAGATATAAAGCACGGTTGGTGGCGAAGGGATTTACTCAGACTTATGGGATTGACTATCAAGAAACCTTTGCTCCTGTTGCCAAGTTAAATACTGTTCAAGTGTTACTTTCATGTGCTGTAAACCAGGGATGGGATCTTCAGCAGTTAGATGTGAAGAATGCCTTTCTTCATGGAGAGTTAGAAGAGGAGGTATATATAGAGATTCCTCCAGGTTTTTCTTGTGATAAAACTCAAGGTAAAGTGTGTAAGCTGAAACGTACACTTTATGATTTAAAGCAATCACCTCGAGCTTGGTTTGGTAGGTTTCAGAAAGCTATGATCTTTGTTGGGTATAAACAAAGTAATGCCGATCATACTTTGTTTGTGAAGAGATCAGGTGCTAAAGTCACTATTCTTATTGTTTATGTAGACGACATTATTGTCACAGGGAATGATACTGATGAGATAAGCCGGTTGAAGAATTTTCTTGGACAAGAATTTGAAATAAAGGATCTTGGAAAGCTCCGATACTTTCTTGGGATTGAAGTTGCTAGATCTTCAAAAGGTATCTTTCTATCCCAAAGGAAGTATGTCCTCGATCTTTTAACGGAAGTTGGGTTATTAGGATGCCGTCCCTCTGATATACCTATTGAGGTAAATACTCATCTTCAAGAAAAGGATGGAGATCCCATAGATAAGGGCCATTATCAACGGTTAGTGGGCAAGTTGATTTATTTATCACACACCAGACCTGATATTGCTATTGCTGTGAGCCTAGTGAGTCAATTTATGCTTGATCCATACTCTACTCATATGGATGTTGCTCTTCGAATCCTTCGATATTTGAAGTCTGCTCCCAGAAAATAGATTCTTTTATCTCCTCATGATGGCTTGAAAGTTGAAGCCTATACAGATGCTGATTGGGCTGGATCTCCTGATCGAAAGTTTATTTCTGGGTATTGCACTTTCTTAGGAGGGAATCTTGTGACTTGGCGTAGCAAAAAGCAGAATGTGATTGCTCGATCTAGTGATGAAGTAGAATTTCGTGCAATGGCACATGGGGTTTGTGAACTGTTATGGCTTAAAGGATTACTTGAAGATCTTGGTGTATCTGTTCCTATTCCTATGATGTTATATTGTGATAATAAAGCCGCCATTAGTATTACTCACAATCCTATACAGCATGACCGTACAAAACATGTGAAGATTGACAGGCACTTTATCAAAGAGAAGTTTGAGAGTGGTTTAATTTGTATGCCCTTTGTTCAGTCCGGTGATCAACTTGCTGATGTGTTGACTAAAGGATTGGGGAGTAAATCGTTTTATCTTGTTTTAGTCAAGTTGGGCATGTGTGATATCTATGCTCCAACTTGAGGGAGAGTGTTGAAAGTATTTGGCTAATATGGGCATATTTGTCTATTTCCTTTATTATTTTATACATTGTAGCAATAAGGGTAATATTGTAATTTTGGCCTTTTTGGCTTTATTATAAATAGATAGCTTGGGGTCACATAAACCTAACCAAGCATTCAGTTCAGTTTTTCCTCTCAACACAATCCTACTCGGGGCATTCGTCAAGGTGATCCTCTTCCCCCTTACTTATTCATCATTATAGCTAATGCTCTGTCATCGTTAATGCACAAAGCAGTGGAAGATGGTACAATTAAAGGAATCAAACTCAATAGGTGGTACCCGACCTTATTGCACTTGCTTTTTGCAGACGACGTTATCTTTTTCCTTGACGGGTCAACTCAAGAATGTCAAGATGTGGCAAATATCCTAAATCAATATTGCCAGGCTTCAGGATAAGCGGTTAACCTGAATAAATCAGGAATCTTCTTTAGCAGAGGATGTCCATAACAAGTGAAAAATAGACCAGCCGAGGAGCTTAGAGTACCAGTAATTGAAAAAATGGGGAAATACTTGGGCTTTCCATCAAACTGGGGCCAACCAAAGAAAGAAATGTTTGCATGGGTGCTTGCAAGGTGCATTCCAAGCTAGAAGGATGGAAAGAAAGGCTAATGTCGAAAGCTAGCAAAGAAACCCTCGGTAAAACAGTAGTCCAGGCACTCCCTCAATACGCGATGTCAATTTTTAAAATCCCGATTTCCATTTGCAAGGCCATAGAGAGAAGAATTGCTGTATTTTGGTGGAAGCAGAAAGTTAACAACGAAGGGATTCACTGGAAAAGTTGGGAAACTTTGAAGAAAAGAAAAGACTTGGGAGGACTGGGGTTCATGGACCTTATCACTTTGAACAAAGCCATTTTGGGGAAACAAGCCTAGAGACTGGTGCATGAACCTGAAGCTTTATGGAGCCAAGTTTTGAAAGGCCTCTATTACCCACAAGGACAGTTTTGGCACGCAAAAAAAGGCCATCGACCATCATGGGGTTAGCAAAGTCTAATTGTGGGAAGAGAAGCTATAGAAAAGGAAGCCAGATGGAGAGTCGGGGATGGTAGGAACATTAAAACTAGAATGGATGTATGGCTCCCTATAGGGAAGATTGGAGGTTCAGCAAGGCAGAATGAACTACAATAGGTGGCTGACCTTATCAACCAGGAAACCCACGAATGGAAAGAACAAGAATTGAAAAAAATATATCAAGAGGAAGTGGTGAATCAGATATAGCTAATCCCTATCAGCACATCTCCTGTAAATGATAAATTAATAAGGGCAAGCACCAAATCAGGAGATTATACGGTCAAAGGGAGCTACAACTGCATCCGAACGACAGATAGCATGCAAAATAATAACAACTAGGCCTCCTTATCATATCAACCACCAAGAAACCTATGGACCTCAATTTGGCAACTACCGGTTTACCCAAAGATACGTTTCTTCCTATAGAGCTTATGTCAAAATGCCCTCCCAACTCGAGGAAACCTTTACAAACGCAAGTGCGTACCTGACCCTCTTTGTCCCATCTATCGCAACCATCCTAAGACTACAGAGCATCTATTCCTGCTATGTAAATGGACAACTCAAGTCTGGTCAAATAACAGAATATGCATCAACATACAGCCTGCCCAAATTACCCGTACCGAAGCATGGCTAGCAACGTACCTCGTAATCGGTCTGAACAGTGGAACGTCCTCCCCACTGGCACGCATAGCGGACTGCCTATGGCAGATTTGGAAAGGGTGAAACGCCCTGATTTTTCGCAAGCAAAAGCCGAACCCATGGCTGGTGGTAAAGGAAGCCATTAATACCGGGAATAGCTACACAAAGTTCGCCATCATCAAAGAGAAAACACGAGGTAGAAGCTGAAGGAAGCCCCCGAATTTTGGAAGCCGCCAAAGAAGAGGAGCCGTAAATGGAACATAGACGCGGCCTGGAGCGTCGATTCAAGGAATGTATCTGTTGTGGGACTATGCCGAGATCACGAAGGGAGGATGATCAACGGGTTCGCCAAGGGTATTTGGGCACCAGACTCCTCCGCAACCGAAACCATAGCCGTTTGAGAGTGCCTGCAACATAAACTCAAGAAGGCGAAGCACAGAGACGTCTATGAACTAAAGGAGGGGAAGTACAAAGAAGTCTACGAACTTGGAAGTACAACAGTAGAGTTCAACTCTGACTGTTCCACATGTATTAAGTGGATAATGGGCCTTGAAATTAGCCCATGGTCAATCCAATCGGTCGTCCAAGACTGCCAAAGCTTATTAGTCCAATTACCACACGGATCAATCTCTTTTTGCGGCCAAGAAATGAATCAAGCCACCGATTGCCTAGCCCGGGCCCATCAAAAAGGCCTACTCAAACCGAATTGGCTCTTGCACCCCCCTTCTTTCTTTTTATCAGTACTTTGTTCGGATATCTTAATCTCTCGTAACGAACTATCTTCTAAGTAAATGAAATTACAAGAGCTTTATGACTAAAAAAACAAAAACTTTGCTCCTCAAATTGTTCTCTTTGGGTCATGCTCCGTGGAAACCATTTTGAGAAAATGATTAGAGAAATTTAATTTTACTTGGATTATTAGCATGACGTGGGCTATGGATTCTTTATTGTGGCCGGCGGCTAGAAAAGTAAAAGTTATTGCATTGATGTTGGAGGCAATGTTAATTTCGTTATGAGCTGATCAGTTAACAGTTACCATACACGTAGGACTCTGATGTGTATTTTGTCTTTTGTATGGTGACAAGATGTCTACCACAAGATTAATAGTCCACTTATATATGTTTTTACTCATTTTAAATGGGCTTTATTCCAAAAATCTATGATTTATATTTTATACCATCTCTCCGTGACACTTTTTTTTTAAATATGAATGAGGTGTTTGGGACTTATGAGCACCCGCTTAATCCCCACCAATAAGTGCTCGAGATACACAAGTCGGTGCCCTTGGCGTGGCCTGGGATACGCAAGTGTGGCAATTCAAACTCAAGTCTTGCAAGGAGATCGAATACACTTACCACTTAATCACTTTCTTAGAGTTGTCTTGACCAATATCAAGACTATTTTGTTCCGAAAGCCCAGAAAGTTGTCCAATAAGTCCTAAAACCATAGTTAAGGCAGCCAATTCAATCTTAAAATATTTCAATTCTGTTAATTTAGTTTTAAACCTTTGGACGATTTGCTAATTTAGTCATAAACAATTTAATGATTTGACAATGTAGTCCTTCAATGATTTCCGACTAAAATTATTCAGAATGACTACATTGTCAAATTGTTAAAAAATTTAAGATTTAATTGGCAATTTGTCAAAATGTTTATGACTAAATTGTTATAATTGAAATGTTTATGACCGAATTTGCCGCCGTACAATATATTTAGGACTAAATTGCACATTAGAAGGTTTATGACTGAATTAGCCACTATTCAATAGATTTAGGACTTTTTGGTTAATTATCCTTCCGAAAGCCAGTAAATATTTTTAGAAAAATGCTTTGCTGTAAAAAGCTTGAATCTTGATCTTGCTCGTTTGTTAATAATTGTAGAGTTACTAAGGTTAATCCCTTAATTAATGTACAAAATGACGTCTCAGATTGAGTACTTGGATATGACCAACTTCTTCGAATATCCCGAATACATGTTGTCACACCTCTTAATGCTCCAATTTTCTAAACTGGGACATTGCCCCTCAAGAGCCCAACTCCAATAACTAAAGCGTCCTTTCGCAGAACATAGGTTCAACTGGATTTAGGGCAATAATACTCAATATCACTCTCTATTGCCATTGAGGACAAGGCCGAACCAAACGAGGATTGGACCAATAAGGCTAAGCTGATGAGAAAACTGGCAGATAACAGGCCCAGTTTACAGGAGTTCATTACCCTTAATTCAAGGAACAATCCCACATACCTCCGGCTCCGGCTCCACACCAAAAGATAAGGGGGATAAACGCACCAAATGAGGGGGAAAAGGGCTCGTGGAGAAACAAAAAATTTGAAACTCTGCATTCATGATTTCAGATTGGGAATCTAGTTATTCTTTTTTGTACAGTCTTTAAGCAAGAAATACATTCAGCTGCTGGCCTAAGAAAATGAAATAAATGGGTGACAATTGCACCGGATTTTCAGCATTTCCAGAAAATTGAACGAGTTAACTGCAAATGAATCAGGATCAAATAATCATTGTCAAATGCCGTCTGACCTTTATATCTTCAATGAAGTTTCTCCGCAATGTTACCAATCAGCTGAGTCATCCTCTGCTCGATGTGTGGAAATTGAGTCGGGCTCTTAGAGGGGGCCATTGGCACTGTGTTGCCTGCACATTTACAGAAGGAAGGCAAAAAGAGCTTGGAAGATTGATTTAGGGCCTCTCCACTTTCTAGGCACAGGGGATTCATCATTGCTTCCCGTCAGAAATCCTTGAATTTGTTCTCTCTGTTTTCCACAATAGATGGCCAAAAGTACATAACATTTAGAGGGCAAAAATCCTATACAAGTTTTGTCATTAAAAGGCCTTAAAACTAATCCGTCAAATGGAGAGAATGACGAATATAAAGGGCAAAAGATAGAAGACGTACAGTGTCATTCCCCTTCAGAAGAGCAATAAGGACTGTTTCAAACTTTGAATTGCTTATAAAGAGCTAACATAAAAAAGGCTGAAATACAAAACTTTGACCACTGCACAAAAACACTAAAGCACAAGCTCATTGGGTGGTGCCTAATGAGCCTGAGATTTCAGGGAAAACAGATTTTGGAAAATAATTTATTATTTCCTCCAATCTGCGGTGGACAATGCTTCCGCGCAATATGAAACGCGAAAACCTAAACCTGGTGCAACTATATCACTCCAAACAGATGCATGTCTCCAACCGATCAGAATGCAGATATACTAATGGTAAAAGCAAGGATGAGAAAGTATAAAAATATTACCCGTGCAGCATCCTTGAGAGGCCCCCAGCATTCAATGCGGTTGTACTTTTGAGAACTCGAATGGAAGTAAACCCATACTGGAGCATCCGTTAGCTCTGGATGATCTCTGAAAAGTAATGCATCCCCATGCAACACGGCTTCGAGTACCTAATTCAAATGGAAAGGGAGATCCTGTTCATTGTCATCCTGAAATTAAATGTTATCGATGTATACTACTGTTTAAAAAGAACAAAATCTCTCTGGAAGGAAAAAAATATATAAGCATTTTCATGCACACGTGGCAGAGGAAAAAAAATCATCGATGTATACAAATAGTTCTCATATGCATTTTCTTGTGATTGTAAACGATTTAGCATGATATGCAAATCATTTAGAGGTGAACACAGAGTAGATAATTACCAGAGGCATCTCCTTGGAGAAAATGTGGTATCTAAACTCAGCAGCAAGGTCTAACAAGGGATTTGGACCACTAACAAAGCAATGAATGTGCAGACACATCTCCTTGTTGACTGACTTCCACTCAGCAACCACATCATCCTTTTCGTACCATCCTCTTAACTGGCATCAAGGCAAGCAAAATTGAGCTCACAGAAATGCAATTCAGTTAACAATTAAAAGTTTTCAATAGATGTTGAAAATGTCTAAGTGTCACACTCAATGAAAATTCTGATGAGAATCCTTTGGATTGTGTTTGTTCTGTTGCTGAGACAGGAGAGGTAAAAAATATTTGCAAAGGGAAAGTATATACCTGATCAAGACTGATGACATTGGAGATGGTCAAAGTCAGATTGGCGGTGAAGTCACAGTGAGATAAGATGTAAGTTCTTGGGATGATTCCAGAATAATTATCAGACTCTCCTACTGTAAAATCGACTTTTAACTTTGAAGCTTCAAATCTTGCTGGAGGGACCAAAAGCCTAACGGCCTACGAATTCAGAGAATATCAGAACGAAAGGAAAGATGGGTTGAGGGGTAACGAGAAGAAAATTCTACCACAGTTAGCAATGCGTTTCTGTACTTGCGGAAATAACCAACTAAAGCCTCAAGACAAAGCAATGAAAGTGACATTCGTGCCTAAACAAATATGCAGTTCGAGAAAATCCCAAATTCCCATTTGCGAGGATGGTTGAAGCATCACATGTCTCGAGCAGAGCAAAACATCTCTCAGGGAAGAAGGATACCCAGACTCAGAACAGGCAAGGAAACGGGTGAATTCCCGATTTTGAATGGAGCAACATGTAGTTATAATTAACCATAGAAGACATAAACCAGCTAATCAGCAGCCTATTGCAGATCAGTCAATTATTTTAATATCTGAAGTGGTAGAAATACTTCCGCAAGGGTGAGTGATGAGTGTGTGTGTGTGTGTGTGTGTGTGTGTATTCATGCATACACAAACGCGTCAATGTACCTCCGAGTTCAAATTTTTAAAAGTCCAAGCGAAGAACAATGCGACGAATCATTCCAAGTAGCTCACTCACTGATTGCAGGACTAAACAATGATCAAGACGATTGATTACACTACAGCGTCCAAAATGCAGGAGGCATTTTCACCATCAAAAACCATTCTCCCACACCACGGAGCAGCGCAAATTCCATTTGACTGTCCAAATATACACAACCGATTACGCTAATTACCTAATCAACCAAACCACAATGCGAGCATCCAAAACACCTACTCCGTCAAAACCCACAAACTCCATCCTCCAGAAAAACCACAGGAGAAGGATGGCTATGCTGCACTTGACAATGCCGGGACACACCTCAAAGACGAGCGTGTTGTACGAAGATCCGCGGTAGCACTGGACGGAAAGCGCGGCAGGCGGCGGCGGCGACCTTCCCGGCGACCGGAGCTGACAAATGCCGGCGTTCGGCGTCGGAGAGAAGGCAGAGGAAGCGAAATGGGAGGCCATGGGGGGTGCACAACACTGGTTTTCTTCTCCTCATGTTGCCCGCCCCACCATTGTCGCTCCCCCAGAGTGAGAGAATACGTGGAGAGTAGGAATTCTAGGTGAGTGAGAAGAGAATTCGTGGACGTTGATTGGCGGAGAAGGTTGAACGGTCATGACAGGTCAGCAGTCCACTTTGTGTCCTTCTTCCTACGGCTGCGGTGGATAACGTGGCGACGTGGCTGTCGCTGTGACGATAGATGGGCCCCCCCAACTTATCCATCACCCCCGCTTGCGAGGCGCCCGACCCGCCCGACCCGGCGGCCATCCGTATCAACACATGACAAATTCCTCTTCAAGAATTGCTTTCAAAGAGTCGGCGCATAAATAATACTCTAATTTGGTCTCACTCCTCTCTACCATGTGTATAAAATTATTTTTTTAAAAAATCGAAAGTATATATTTTTCTTTTTCCTTTTCTTTTGCTTTTTCTTTCTCTTTTTCTCTTTTTTCTTTTATTATTATTTTTTTTCTTTTCCCTTTTTTGGCCGGTCGCCAGCCACGACGACAATCGGCAACCAGCTAGAGGTGAGGGACGACCTTGCTAATTTGGTGAGGTCGGGGCCTCATCGATCTGGTAAGACACGAGCTCGCCCTTGCCGATCTAGCGAGCCTCAAGCTCTTCAGCTTGGCAAGGTCGAGGCTGGAGCCTCGCCGATCTAGTGAGGCCGAGCCTCACCAGATCAATGAGCTTGAGCTTTGTTGGTCGTCGACCATCGCCATGGTTGGCGATCGACCGAAAAAGAAGGAAAAGAAAATAAAAAAAAATTTAAAAATTCGATTTTCTTTAAAAAATAAAATAAAAGAAAAATAAAAAATAACTAAAAATCGATTTTCTTTAAAAAGTAAACAATAAAAGAAAATTTAAAATTAAATATTCCATTTTTAAAAAAATAAAAGAAAATAAAAATTATTAAAATGAGTGCATGAAGGAAAATTAAATCAAACTTTCCATCCCAAACGACGGAAAATATTTTCTAATTTATTTTCAGGTTTTAGCCAAACATCAGAAAAGGTTAATATTTTCTTGGAAAATGACCTTTTAGAAAATATTTTCTAGAAATGTCATATTTTCTGCGAAATAAACAAAACGTCAATTTTTAAAAATATATATATAAATTATCCATCAAATTTGCATTGCATATAAGTGTTTTAATAATATAATTTTTTCCAAAAATCATAAGAAACAAGTTTTCCTAGATTTGGTTTAGATATGGAAATATTTTAATAATATGAGTTGGGTCGGGTATGGGCTGGGCATGGGTCAATAAATTTACATTATGACATTTATGATCCGACCCAACCCAACCATTTAATAGGTCTACAGTTGGCTCATTATTCATTTTGCTTCCAATTAGGATTTATGCTTTGCCTTGTTCGATACCACGAGTTTGCTCAATAACATAAAACGTAAATATTAATGAGTTCTATTGCTGCAAATTAGCAATTATTGAAAATTCCAGCATATTTGTAACATTTCTTATTAAAATTTTAGAATGTTTTTATTATTTTATTGATACTATAGTAATGTTGTTGATCACGTATAAAATTTTTCAATGTCAGATAACAAAGACAACTGGGAATTTTCTAAATGTAATTGAGTTTTCATATTTTACACAGTCATTATTCATTTTGCTTCCAATAAGGATTTGTGCTCTACCTCATTCGATACCACGAGTTTTGCTTAATAACATAAAACGTAAATATTAATGTGTTCTATTGCTGCAAATTAGCAATTATTGAAAATTCTAGCATATTTGTAATATTTCTTATTGATTTTTTTAGAATGTTTTTATTATTTTTATTGATACTATAGTAATATTGTTGATCACGTATAAAATTTCTCAATGTCTGATAACAAAGACAATTAGGAATTTTCTAAATGTAATTGAGTTTTCATATTCTACACTTAAATAACTAGAATTTACGGTATGCTTAGTTTTATGTGAATTTTGGAACTTTAAATAAATTTTTTTTTGTAAGTGAACAAATCTAACTATCTATTTCATTCTAATATGTAAAAGCAATAAGAGAACACCGACAAAAAATGGAGATGACTGGAGGAATAAATAAATAAATAATTTATGTAACCACCAAAGGTGTGTGGTGGGTTAGTCAGAGAGAGATTGCTTTATGTAACTGTGCTTGGTACCCCTGCACCCGCACCCGACTCCATCAAAATCAGGCTTGAGACCCCAGCACCTATGCTTGGGTCCTCGGCACTTGTGCTTGGGTCCCCGGCACCCAAGCCTGTGCACGTTGAGGCTAGGCTCAAGTCTCCTCGGTTCCGTTTTAATTTTTTTTTAATCTTCTTGATTGATAATATCATTGGTTTATATTTCCAATTCTTTAAACTTAATTTTCTTTCTAAATTCAAGACAATAATACGAACATACAAGGAGAGTTCAGAAATCCTCTTCTTCTATTTTATATCTCATCTCCCTTAAATATTCTTAAAATTTTATCTAAATACATCGAACTTTTTTGATAAAAAAAATTCTAAAATTTAGCAATTTTTGAAAAAGGAAAATCAAAAGTATATCTGCATAAATATCAATTACTGTATCTTTCCCTCTATCCTTTTATTTTTATTTTTTCATAATCTCTCTTCTGAATATATGTCGATTTTATGCGGTCAATGCATACTTTGATACTTAAGGAATCGAACAAGACCACTTAGGGCTATTTAACAATGGGCAATGGTTTCATTAAAAAAGTATATGTTTGGTCAGTAATGTGAAATATTTTCTTTCGGCCAATGAAGGTTCAATGACGCTTTGCGTCTTTGAATTTAATAATAGGCCAGCGACTGGTTCATGTTCCGAACACTTGAACGCAATAATACCTATTAGGGAAAAGTGCCAAAAAATTCTTAAATCTTTTGCATTGGTGCCAATTTAGCTCTAAATCTTTTGCATTGATGCCAATTCAATTCTAAATTTTTTTTGTTTCAATTCAGTCCTAAACCTTTTGTTTTTGTGCCAATTCAGTTCTTCCGATCAATTTTGATTAGATTTTGCTGACGTGGACATCGGCCAGTCACTGGAGCTAACATGAACAAATTTAATATTTTTTTAATATTTTTTGAATTTTTATTTATTTTCTTTTCTTTTTTTTCTCCCTCCCCTCCCTCCTTCCTTCAGCCGATTGCCGGTCCGGAGACCAGAGGCTGGCACTAGCAAGGGCGGCCTCACACTAGGCAAGGCTCGCTCTTGCCATTGTTGGGCGAGACCCGACCTTGCTGAATTTGGCGAGGTCGTGCCAGCCGCCGGTGAGGCTCGATCTTGCTAGATCTGGCGAGGTCAGGCCTCACCCAGCGCAAGGGCAAGTCTCGCCCTTGACCCTTTTATTAGCAGGACCACATGCCTATTAGTAGACTGTCAAAATGGGTCTTAAATCCATATATGATCTATTTAGTTTTTAAATGGGTCATATATGGGTCACTACAATTTTGAAGAGTATATCTTAAATGGGTTTTAAAACATAAAGCCCAAAGCTTATAAAATTATTTTTAAGAAGCCATTTCCAACCTATTCCCTCTTTAGCCTTATAAAATTATTTTTTTAAAATCAAAATTATATATTTTTCTTTTTCTTTTTCTCTTGTTTTTTTTTCTTCTATTTTTTTCTTTTCCCTTCTTCGGTCGATCACTGGCCACAGCGACAGTCAGTGATCAGCCAGAGGCGAGGGACAAGCTCGCCGATCTGGCGAGGTTGAGGCCTCACCGATCTAGCAAGACACGAGCTTGCCTTCGCCAATCTGGCGAGCCCTAAGCTCGTCGGCATGGCAAGGCCGAGGCTCGAGCCTCGCCTATCTAGCAAGGCCTTGGTCTTGCCGGCTTGGGCGAGCCTCACCTAAGGTCAATGAGGCCTTGGCCTCGCAAGATCGGCGAGCTCAATCTTCATCGGTCGCCGGCCATCGCTGTGGTCAGCGATCGATCGAAGAAGAAGGAAAAGAAAAAAAAAAAAAGAAAAATATAATTAAAATTTGATTTTTTTTAAATAAAAATAAAAGACAAATAAAAAAAACTAAAAATTCGATTTTCTTTAAAAAAATAAAAATAAAAAAATATTCTATTTTTTAAAAAAATAAAAGAAAAATAAAAATTGTTAAAATGGGTGCACGAAGGACAATCAAATCATATTTGCCATACCAAACAACGAAAAATATTTTCTAATTCATTTTCAGGTTTTAGCCAAATATAGAAAAATATTGTAATTTTCTTGGAAAATGACTTTTTAGCAAATATTTTCTATAAATGTCACATTTTCAACGAAACAAACAGAACGTCAATTTTAAAAATATATATATATTATCCATTAAATTTGTATTGCATGTAAGTGTTTTAACAATATGATTTTTTTTAACAATCATAAGAAACAAGTTTTCCTAGATCTTGTTTAAGATATGGAAGTATTTTAATAATATGGGTTTGGTCGGATATGGGTCGGGTATGAGTCGATAAATTTACATTACGAATAAATGAGTCATAAACGGGTTAATGAGTTAATTTGGGTCGGATTATTTATGATCCAACCCAAACCCAACCCAATTCACTAATTTAACAGGTCTACTGTTGGCTTATTATTCATTTTGCTTTCAATTAGGATTTATGTTTGTTTGATACCACGAGTTTTGCTCAACAACATAAAACATAAATATTAAGGTGTTCTATTGCTGCAAATTAGCAATTATTGAAAATTCTAGCATATTTATAACATTTCTTATTAAAATTTTAGAATGTTTTTATTATTTTTATTGATACTATAGTAATGTTGTTGATCACTTACAAAATTTCTGAATGTCAGAGAATAAAGACAATTAGGAATTTTCTAAATGTAATTGAGTCTTCATATTTTGCATGGTCATTATTCATTTTGCTTCCAATTAGGATTTGTGCTCTGTCTCATTCGATACCACGAGTTTTGCTCAATAACATAAAACGTAAATATTAATGTGTTCTATTGCTACAAATTAGCAATTATTGAAAATTGTAGCATATTTGTAATATTTCTTATTAATTTTTTTAGAATGTTTTTATTATTTTTATTGATACTATAGTAATGTTGTTGATCGCGTATAAAATTTCTCAATGTCAGATAACAAAGACAATTAGGAATTTTCTAAATGTAATTGAGTCTTCACATTTTGCACGGTCATTATTCATTTTGCTTCCAATTAGGATTTGTGCTCTGCCTCATTCAATGCCATGAGTTTTGCTCAATAACATAAAATGTAAATATTAATGTGTTCTATTGCTACAAATTAGCAGTTATTGAAAATTGTAGCATATCTGTAATATTTCTTATTAATTTTTTTAGAATGTTTTATTTTTTTTATTGATACTATAGTAATGTTGTTGATCACGTATAAAATTTCTCAATGTCAGATAACAAAGACAATTAGGAATTTTCTAAACGTAATTGAGTTTTCATATTCTACACTTAAATAACTAGAATTTACGATATGCTTAGTTTTATGTGAATTTTGGAACTTTAAATAATTTTTTTTTATATGTGAACAAATTTAACTATCTATTTCATTCTATTATGTAAAAACAATAAGAGAACAAAAAGAAAAAATGGTGATGATGGGAGGAATAAATAAATAAATAATTTATTTAACTGTCAAAGGTGTATGATGGGTTAGTTAGAGAGAAATTGCTTTATGTAACCGTGCTTGGTTCCACGGCACCCGCACCTGACTCCATCATGATTAGGCTTGAGACCTTGGCACCTGAGCTCGGGTCACCCTAGATCCAGCAAGGCCGGGCATGAGAACCCGATGCATGTGCTTGCATCCCCAGCATCCAAGCTTGTGCCCATTGAGGCTAGACTCGGGTCCCCTCGGTTTCTATTTGATCTTTCTTTAATCTTCTTGATTGATAATATCATTGGTTTATGTTTCCAATTCTTTAAACTTAATTTTCTTTCTAAATTCAAGACAATAATACTAACATACAAGGAGAGTTCGGAAATCCTCTTTTTCTTTTTTATATCTCATCTCCCTTAAATATTCTTAAAATTTTATCTAACTACATCGAACTTTTTTGATAAAAAATTGTAAAATTTAGCAATTTTTGAAAAAGGAAAATAAAAAAAGTATCTCTGCATAAATATCAATTACAGTATCTTTCCCTCTATCCTTTTTTTTTTTTTTTCATAATCTCTCTTCTGAATATATGTCGATTTTATGCGTTCAAAGCATACTTTGATACTTAGGGAATCGCACAAGACCACTTAAGGCTATATAACAATGTGCAATGGTCTCATTAAAAAGGCGTATGTTTGGTCAGTAATGTGAAATATTTTTGTTTCGGGCAATGAAAGTTCAATGACGCCTTGCGTCTTTGAATTTAATAACAGGCTGGCGACTGGTTGATGTTCCGAACACTTGACCGCAATAATACCTATTATAGACAACCTTTTTGGACTTGCTCACTTTGTTTTGTTCACTCAACTTCCCCAACTGGCATTACTACAGAACCAATTAAAAAGACAAATAATGCTGAACAAAGTCAGATTTTCACAGCTAGCATACACACCGATTTGCAGCGGCAAAGTCACATCCAACTTTGAATATGGTCGACTCGTTCGAATACGCACTTATACATAAGTTTGCAAATCAAGTTTATAGCTAGTCTTCGTATAGGTAGCATCGCTACGTCGAAGAAAAGAGGGCGTAAATCGGCATGTTAGGTCCTGTGTATTATTTACATGTGCTTGTGTTTCGAATTGATATCAAATTGACGGATCAGTACAAGCTTATTGATGCGCTTACAAACTATTACCAAAGAAGCTTTCCTTCATTTAATAATATTTTGCTTGAAATTCTCATATAACTGCATTCTCATTAATGTCTATGTGTCTGGGTACAAGTTATGGAGCATGGATGCTGCCCAGCCATCGGCCATCCTACACGGCGTGACTGACGCTGACGTGGACAATTTTGCATTTTTTGCAAAGAAAATTCTAAATTTCTTTCTTTCTTTTTTTCCTTCCTTTTTTTCATTTCATTTCTTTTCCTTTCACTTGTGGCCGGTACTCTGCCATGGCCAGCAACTGCTAGATCTATGGCCGGCAACTGCTAGATCTAGCGAGGATGACCCTCGCCTGTGATGGATCGCCGGCCACAAGCGAAGGATAAGAAAAGGAAAAATTCAAGAATTCTTTTGAAAAATACAAAAATTGTCCACATTAGCGTCGGCTATATCACGTAGGCCAATCGGCATTCACGTCAGCGATTTTGGCCAAAGTTAGCTGAAATGACTACATTGACAAATCATCAAAAAGTTTAAGATTAAATTGGCAAATAGTAAAAAGATTTAGGATTTAGCATAATTGAAATGTTTAGGACAAAATTAACAAATTGTCAAAATATTTAGGACTAAATTGACATAATTGAAAGGTTTACAACTGGATTGGTCACCGCACTATAGGTGTAGGACTTTTTTGGATAATCTTCCCACTATAATCTATTGTTGCATCCGCCATGGCCGCAAAATTATATAATACTAAATAGTAGTAGTAGTAGTAGTAGGTACCAAAAGCAACGGGTAATCAAACCTTTTCACTCACATGTGCTTTCATTGATTCAGTAATAGCTCAATTTCGAGAAAAATTGATCATAAATTCTTCTAATAGTCTAAAAAAAATCACAAAAATCACATTTTTAGTTTCTTTATCATACAAGAAGAAAAACTCAACACAATTGTTGACACCTCATATTTTGCTGATACTTTTAAAAATATCGCTAAGTTTAACCTAAGGCTAATTGTGAGTTGACCAAAGATTGAATAGTATATAGAAGTCCCAAAACACATTTTAAACCCCAAAAATGGATTCTACTTGTATTGTTTTGATACCCATATTACCACTCGAATCCAATAATTAATTTCTAACCCCTCAGGATCAATTGTTTGCGGTTCACATTGTTAGGATATTGATGATTTCTAGATTCTGATTGCACATTTCGAATCTACGAGTGTTCGTATATAACCAAAATCAGTTTCAAAAGATGTTGGATGAGGAAGTAATCGCCAGTCAAATTGCAATAAAATCTTTTGATAATTAAAAAAAACAGGTTCTAGAGCCCAAAACCGTCCTTGATGGTCTCGAAATCTTATGAAACTTGTTGGACCCTAAGATATGGTAAATGATGATTTTCTTAACAATGATTAGTCTCCAAAAATAGCCCCTAGCCTTCGGCCCTGATAAGGGTCGATACCCCGGTTCCAAAATTTGCATGATTTCGCTTGGCAATATTGGGCTCGTTGGAAAGCTCTAGACACTAGCGTTCCAACGGCACACAAATCACGTGAATCGGACGTCAGATAGGTGAGATATACCGATCTCTTTTGAAAGATCACAAAGATAAACACACTGCTGTTTTAAATTTCAACCAAATAATGCGTGAGGTAAGAATTTGAACTTCTAGAAGGGAAGATAAGATAATAGTGAATAATTAATGCCTCTAAATAAAATTTTAGTTTAAACGTGACAATGACACTAAGAAAGATCAATCGATGCGAAGAAGGATTTAGTATATAAAAAATGCTCGAAGTTAGATGTCGAATTATATTGATAACTAATCAAACATCCTTACTTGGGTTTGACCGCACATTTTTACGAGAACATCAGCAACCTAAAATCGAAATGGGAAAGAAAAAAGTTATAAACCCATAAAAGATCCATGAATGCGGTACATAAAAAATAAATAGTTAATACCATAAAAAATCCAAAACTGGTATACTCGTCATAAATTTATCATCCGTTAGTTTCCGTCAAAATTTTACCGTCAAAGTGCTAAGTTGGATGACACGTAACAGTTAACAATGTATTGATTTGGTGTTTTACCTTCCACTTATTACAAGTGAACCAGTTTGTAATTTTTATGGTATTAATCCAATTTAACGGAGGTTAATTTATTGCAAGTATACCAGTTTGAGATTTTTAGTGGTCAAAAAATTAGTTTGGGTAAATTTATCACGGATTTACTAGTTTGGAGTTTTTTATTGTTAAAAAATTAGTTTTGGTTGTTAAAAAATCGAAAATTCGATGCTCGAAAGATAGGTTAGGAGAAATTGAAAAAACGAAGAGAGAAAAACAAAGAAGTAAACAAAAAAAAAAATAGAAAAGAGAAAAGAAAAGGACAGAAACTCGCCAACCCAAGAATTAAAAAAAAAAACGAGAGATAAATTACACGCTTTCCGGTCCATCGACTTTTGAGAGGTGATGGATTGGATGATCTGGTTGATTATTGTGAGCGCGTGCGTGCGTGCGTTATTTCCATTGACAAGTCTCAAAAACCTGCCTTTATTGGCATACTTGTAATGAAATGGATTAAACGCTTGATGCTTCACCTACATCATCTAAGATTGCTGTACTGATGAATTCTGAAGTAGCTCAACTTCCATGCATGGCATGAGTGAAAGAGGGGAATTGCTCAACCTTGAATTTTACAAATTAGGTGCTAAGCTCCTTCTCCTTTTGTCTCACTGTCACCGCTGGTCCATAGTCCCTGCTGTAATTCTGCTGTAATATTAACGAATGGTAAAGTTAATTTGGATCTTGCAAATTAACTTAATATGAAAATTGCCAGAGAAATAAATTAGGAACGATAATGGACATTCAAGATTTACGTGGCTCAGTTCGACATATCGGTACCTATATTTACGGAGAGAGCCAGCAGCGCATAATCCACTAATAATCGGAGAATCAAAATTTACTATCGTTCGCTCACACGCTCAAGTGTTTCCTACACCTAGATTAAACTCAAATCCCAAGTGTTTATAAATAAACAATTCGTTCGGATGTAAAACTTGCCGCACAAATTACGGTGTTCACGTCTCGTTTTTGGGCGGCCGAAAAAGTAGAACGTCTTCTGCGTTCTTCTCTTTCCCTCCGGATGATGGCAACTTCGCGCCGCTCCCACTCCATTTTGTGCGGCTCTTGTCAACAGCAAAAGAAAAACAAGAGTCCCACACCGTTCGGCCAAGAGGAGAGAGGGAGAGAGAAACCCCACTTCGTGGGGCTACGATTCAGGAGGGAAGGACCGGCCTAGGGCCAAACAGGAAGACCTAGAAATGGACTATATTTTATTTGTCTTTTATCCTTTCTTGGCCCCACGCATGGGAACCCACGCCTTATCCTTTCTTTTTAACAATAAGTCTTAACGATTTACTCTTTTCCTTTGCCCAGAAGCCACGCCTGATCCTCTTCCCATTAGTGCAGCCGCCATGGGTTCTTTCATCTTGTGCACTAGCTAACAAAACAAGAGTCGGATCAATGAACTAGTTGAATTAGCTAAGATGCAAGAACGCACCTATTATTGAAATACCGTAGGAAGCGCGGAACCCTCTTTCCTTTCTTTTGAGTTTATGACTCGATCTAATAATTTAAAAGAGGTTCCAGGAAAGCAAGTATTTTTCGGCCTAAAGTCAATTCTCCTTCTTTTTTTTTGCTAGCAATAAAATTTTCATTTCAAACAAGACATTTACATTAGAATGATAAATAAAAGAAGATTCTAATAATACAATATTTTTAACTCTAGACATGAGATTGTGGAAAAGAAAAGAGGATGCGGTGCCTATCTGATTAAAAGTCTTTTATTTGCAAGCGTATGAGCAGCTCCATTATTAGGTCTACACGTTCAGGCCAAGCTCCAACCTAGACTATGTTGAAGTAGGGAGCTATATTTGAAAGGAAAGGCTAAATACTCCAAGGCTGCGTTTGGTAATTGAGATAAAATTCGGAATGTGATAAATTTTATCATATCTCATATTTGGTGCTTACTCAAAATAGGATAAAGTCGGATTTAAGAGAAATATAGCAAGGATAAAATTATCCCATGGAGGAGGTGGGATAAGGGTGGATATAATTTCTACTATCCATAATATAAAAGTTATTTTTCTAGAATAATAAACTTGTTAAATTAATAAAATTAAACTAATGTTAAATTAATATTTGACCTTTATTTATATATTCAAATTTCTTTCTATGTTATGATATAAATTTCATATATGTATACACATTTAGTATTTATATTTATTACATATTTTAGGCATATTTGTACAGTTTACTATTTAATAAAATTTTATTGGAGAATGATGGAAGGGGAAGAAATAAAAAAGAGACTGAAAAATAATATAAATAAATAAAAATGAAATAGGTAAGAGTGTCGTGAGAAATTTTTATCATTTCTGTTTGTGCAATTTTTAGATTTATTTACATTGATATAACATTCATAGCAAATAATGGACATGGTAATATGTGAAAATATCCAGCTTTATTACCGCGATTCACCAAACAGTAAATAGGATATAGCAAATCCCTTGTATTTCATATCCTATCCTATACAATCCTATTTTGACTAAATGTCCGGACGACTAAACACAACCCAAGGGCAAAAATTCTTTTGTTGGACGGTATTAATTAAGACATTGTTATCGCTTTCAAAAATCGCTTTTAGGATGCTGAGGGACTAAGCATAATTGCAGGTAAGAAGGAGAGCTACTACTTCCACTTCTATCGGTGAGTTCCAACATCCTCTCCTTGTCCAAGCTTGGACTACTGAGCCGCTAGCCAATCGTGCAATGATACCTATGGCTCCTTTGTTATCTTTCCACGCACCATCTGCATTCAATTTCAACCCTTGATCTAACAGTGGGAGCCATGAGTCTATCCCTTCCTCGATAGAATTGGATTTTAAACTTGTTGCAACTGTGTACTCTTCCTTGAACTTGATTGAAAATTCCATGAACTCCTGTAAAACCAACTAAATTGCCTCGGAAGAATTTGGAATAGCTTGATTATGTAATATGGCATTCCTATAACACCACATTTTAGTACATAGAATCGCTGCATAAAGGGTGAAGAGTTTGCAATCGAAACCCACTCTCTGTGCAATCCGCCCTAGGTCAAGGAAATGATCCTCTGGAGATGTGAAGTTCCAATCAGACTAGATGATGCACCGTATACTTTGTCTCCATAAAATATATTCCAAAGGGCATGCTATGAATAGATGGATTGAAGTTTCTTATGAATTTCCAAACAATGTATTGGAAGGATATGGAAAGTAAAATAACCTACCTGGGTTAGCTCTATAGGGCAAGACATTAGCCGTTGTCTTCCAAACCATCATTTTGTGTCTCTCATGAACTCTACATTTCTAAATTTTGTTCCGAATCCAAAGTTAGGGGCATTCTTTGTATGTGACTTGTTGAGCTTATAAGTGGATTTAACTATAAAATTTCCATTTATAGATAGCTACCATATCAATTTATCCGTCCAAATGGATGTTGGAACTTGAATATGAAGAATGGCTTGGACTGAGGTTGGGTAAAACACCTGAGTTAGACCGTTTACATCCCAAGTGCTTTTCATTGGGATAAAGAAGCTCGCTATTTTTCTTTGCTTTCGAATATGATGAGAATCAATCAAAGAAGGTAGATGATTTGGTATGTGTGGAATCCAAGGGTAATTGACAACCTCAATTGACGTATCATCCCTCACCTGATACAGAGTGCCCAGTTTGAGTATTGTTCTAGTGTCCATCATTGCCTTCCGTAATTGAGATGTTGATGATGCCTTAACCTCACAGTTCCCAAAATTGGATTTCAAAGATATTTTCACTCAAGGACTGAAACCCATAATTTACCGGGAAAATTTCAAATAAGGGCCCGAAGGGCTCTCATTGTCTTATATGAGGGTCTAAAATGGATTTTATTTCAAATAAGGATTAGAAGTAGTCAAATAATTTGAAATAAGGACTTTTGGTCGATCGGCCAACATATGACTATTCCTGCCGTCAAAGAAGGGGCATTTTAGTCTAAAAAATCTAAGTATATATATTTTTAATTTTTTTTACTTTCTTTTTTCTTTTCTTTTTTCTCCCCTTGGCCATCGCTGTGCCTCGTCGATGGCCGGCAACAATCAGCCTCAAGTGAGGGCCGCCCACACCGGCGTAGGGCGAGGGTGGCCCATGACGGTGTCGGGCAAGGGTTGCCCTCACCTTAGCAGGTGAGAGTCACTTTCGTCAGATTCGACGAGGGTGAGGGTTGCTCTTGCCCACCTAGCCTAGGCGTGGCAACCCTCACTCGACGCCGATGTGGGTGGCCCTCAACTGAGTTCGGCGACCTTTGTTGGCCATTGACAAGGCTTGATGACGTTCGGCGGAGGAAAGAGGGAAAAAGAATAAAGAAAAAAGAAAAAAATTAAAAAGTAAATGACGAAAATGCCCTTCAATCGGTGAGATCAGACCTTTTTTTGAAATTGATATGCCTATTTCAAATTCTTATTTTAAAAAATGAGAACACTTTAAATCATTGTTTAAAATAAGACCTATTTTGAGCTTTTATCTTAGTTCCCAGCCGAGTTTAAAATAAGGTCTGATTGAAACCCCTGTTCTGTTCAAAGCCCTGGTGCGACGTGAGTCGCTGTTCGCTTCCCACTCGTCGGACCCCCCACCACTCGGCTTTTCTTTTTGACTTTTTCCCCCTTTATTCATCGATTTCTCTCCAGTCCAGTTTCTCTCCATCTTTTGCGATTTGATGCGCTAGTCTTCATTATTGTACAGGCAAATCTTTTACCCTTTCGCATTTGTACAATCAAATTATCCGACCATTAGGATCGCCGTGATTGCGGACATTGTTAAATTAACAATTTTATCTCGTTAAAGGAACGGAAATCTACAAGCACGGCCGGAGATCAAATGAATAAGAGAGAGAGAGAGGGGAGGGTGCCACTGCATCCGAAATAAACATGTAAACACTCGTCGGCATGTGTGGTAAGCGATCTGTGCTAGGGTCTTGTGAAAACCTCATCGAGGTCTTGCCTACCCACCAAGAAAGGAGTGCCACTCTCTTGGGCTGAGCTGTACTGTCGATCACGAACTCTCGAGTTTCGGACGGATTAACTGGATGTTGCTTGAGCCAAACATTTCATATCCGATGAGAATCCGTTGAGGATGGTTCATAAATTAACCTTTCTCGATTACATTACGCACTAAAGGAAATAGCCAATTGGACCCGAGTAAGTCCTTAAACTGCCTTCGTCAATGCGGGTTATTCCTTAGGATTAGGGAAAAAAAAATTTGGAGACTGGGCGCGGCGGCGTGCGAATGTCGACACATTAAAGTAACCAACGCGTCCGTGTGGGTTTCAGAAATTCAGATCGTAGGGAAGGGCATTTGTCCTACTCTACCGTCCCAATTCTTCGAAGTCTGGAAAGCATTTTTTTTAATACCAAGCTGGAATCGACCAAAGCAAAGCAAAGATATACCGACCAGGCATGGCTTAGAGAAGATTGTGGTCTCGGTGCATTCAAGAGCAGCTCCAGTTCCCACGCTCTTCCTTCGTCCGACACACGGCCCTCCTCCCTCTCTCTGTCTCAATCCAACTTGCCCACGGCTACGAAGATTGTGGGCAGGCCTGTCCGCCGCCGCCGCAATCCCCCAACCCATCAGAAGCTCCAACCTCCTCCTCCCGGAAAGCCCACCTGCATCTCTCTCTCTTCTCGTTCCTTCGCTCCCTCGCTCTCCAGAAACTGCACGCGGGGTCCGATCAGACACCGGCCTCGCGCGCCGCCGAGAGATTGGCGCGGGAGTGGTCGGAGCGGTTCACCTACCTCGCCCTCGCCGCCGACACCGCCGCGATGTCCGGCTTCGGGATTACGTTCGTGACCGTCATGGCCGTCATGGCTGTTTATTATAGATTCGCGTGGCAAATGGAGGCAAAAAACCGTGAATCCGATCCTTTTCTTCATTTTTCTCCTTTTCCATAGAAATCGATTCTAATGCAAGCTTGGCCTTTTCTTCCCACTTTTAATTTTGCAGGGAGGGCAGGTGCCTTTGTCTGAGATGTTCGGTACATTCGTTCTCTCTGTGGGCGCTGCTGTAAGTTTCATCTTCAGCTTTAAAGAAACAAGAATGGAAAATTTGCTTCTGGGTTCGTAAAGAATGAAGAGGAAGTAAAAAGTTGGGATTCTTGATTAATATTTTCGGTGCTGAAATCGAGAACTGAGCTTCTTGCATTCTGACTTGCAGGTGGGCATGGTGTTCTGGGCAAGATGGGCTCACAGAGCTCTCTGGCATGCGTCTCCGTGGCCCATGCACGAGGTCCCTCTCTCTCTCTCTCTCTCTCTCTCTCTATCTCTCTCTGTTTCTCTCTCTCGCTCGCTCCTTTGCCGCGAAAGAAATTGATCCAAGTTTGGATGGTAATTCAATTGAAAGCAGCCTGACAATCGGCCGAGAGGCGGCGAGCTCGACGACGTTTTCGCCATAATCAACGCCGTTCCTGCGATCGCTCTTCTCTCCTACGGCTTCTTCCACAAGGGCCTTGCCGTTCCCGGACTCTGCCTCGGTGCTGTAAGTGCCGGAATCTCACCTAGTTCTTCCTCCTTTTAACTGTTTAGTTATCGCTTAATTACTGTCGTTGTCATCAGTTGGGATCTCTTTTTATGATTTGGGGATTATTCGCCGATGTTTTGACCCCTCTGGCTTCGCTCGATCGATCAATCAGGGCTTCGGGATCACGGTGTTCGGGATGGCGTACACGTTCGTCCATGATGGTCTCGTCCACAGGAGATTCCCCGTGGGCCCCATCCCCTACTTCAGAAGAGTCGCTGCAGCCCACCAGGTAAACTATATGGGAAATCAGTGCTGCGCTTGATATACAGACTCGTTGTTACTGGAATACCAAAGAATTTTTTTTTTTTGGTAAGGAATATATACCAAAGAATGTTGGCTTTTCTATTGTTGATTAACAAGTTAACCGTCATTTTTAAGTCTGGAAAAAAGTGCCATGCTAGCAGAAGATGCTTTTTCGCACAACTTAATAATTCATTGCATCGTAGATATCTTTTTTTTGGTTGAAATGGCATCTTAGAATTTGCGTTCAGCAAGAAGTTGACTATTTTCAGGTAAAAGGTAAACTCAGACACGGTTTTTGGATAATAGCACATTGTGGAAAGACAGGTAAAGAGGGAATTTGGTGAAGTTATTCAAACTTGAAAGAAATGAAACTTTTTTGAGTTAATACAGAACACATTCACACAACCTGCTTCATGCACAACTTTCCCGATAAATTAATAGTTAAATGCGTTTTTCTCGAGATTACTTGTAGGTGCATTACGTGTTTCAGTTTTATTTTTTTCCTCAAGAGTTCTGTACTTGACACTATTCGTCATGCTTTTTACCTTGGGGGATATTTTCAGTAGCTAGGACATGATGGGCAAGCTTTTCTTTGTAGCAACATTTATCACATCCTTATTTTTCCCCCATCAAGTTGATTAAAACTTGGATTATGGTATTAGTGTTATGGATTGAAAATTATTTGGAAACATTAGTTGGCCATCTTGCTGCCTCTGAATTTGTAATGTCAAAAAAGCAGCTACAAGCATCTGATTAGTAGGTAGATTTGACAAAATGCATGCATATCTTGAAGTGTTTCATTATGTTTTCATTTCACTAGTATTTTGGGACGGGTAATACATCAAATACGTTCATGCTTTGTCTTTTGTTTGTCCAGTGTTCTTCTACTTACCATAAAACCAAGATAAAAATTTTTTCAATGTTCTTTCATAGCTTGTTGGTATTTGTAGCTCATTCTTCAGCTGATAACTTTTGCATTTGATTGGGTTGAACTTTTCTGTCATATTCACTTTTAACATCTATTTCTTTCTTCACAAGTTTAAATGTCAAATAAGAATCCTCTTGGTCATCTTTGTTGAACTTCTGTTGATGGTTGTACGAGCAATCATGAGTTATTATATAGTTAGAAAGTTTCAAAGACTGTATCTGTTTGGGGTACAAGTCTATTGTCATTATCTGAATATCTAATGCATGATCTCTTTTACCAGGGATGTGAAGAAATTTTAAGTGTCGATGTTCCACTTGTGATACTAGATTTGTCATGTTTGATATTTGAGGATATTGCAAATTCCGAGGACTCGAAAGGCCCTAGAGTCCTTTTTTGTGCTGCCTAGACTTCAACACTCTGAACCCCTATTACTGATTGGCCTTGATGGAGCTTGATCTGTTCGCTTGATAATCTTAGCTTGAATTTCATGTATAATCTTGTTTCTTCAGAAGTTGTGCAATGTCTCTTTGTTTTTATTCTGATATATATGATCTGTCTGAACTTTGTAAATTATATCTAAGATTGTTCTATGTCTCTTTGTTTTTATTCTGATATATATGATCTGTCTGAACTTTGTAAATTATATCTAAGATTGTTCTTTTTGTCTGTAGGATCCCAAGATGAAAAAAGCTGCTCCACCCTCTTCGAACGGTCACAAATGCGGCAGTCGCAAGCAAAAGGAAGAGGTATTCTTCCGATCTTTCCATATTTATACACTGAAAAATGCGTAAACATTTTCCTTTTTTTAGTGCTCTCTTTGACATGTAAAGCATTGCTATATTATGATATTTGTGAAAGTTGGTTAATAAATAGTATCAATCACCCTAAATATTGAAATCTAACTCATTAAAAACAAATTACCCATACTTATTGTGAAAAAAATTTCCCTAACTATTGAAATTTACTTGTCAAAAACAAATTACCTGTACTCATCAAGAAAAAATTATCCTAATTATTGAAATCTCATTAAATGCATTCATGGATAGATTAGTGAGAAGAAGTCTTGCCATGAAACGTTCTATTGCAATCCGTTCTTGGGGAGATACAGTACTTTTGGGATAACTTTGTCGAGGGAAAAGGAAGAGCTTACTGCCAGAGAGGGATCATAATAATTATCATGCAGTTATAATAATATGAAAGAAAACAAGGAAGAAAGGGCAAAACCATTGCAAGTGGTTGTTTTCCCTTGATGTAAATTCTGGGAAAAGTACATTAACAGTGTCACACTTTTTATAGGTGCTCACTTTGATTCCGTAACTTTTAAAGAGATCATTTAAGTGTTATAATTTCTGAAAATCGACCACCGGATTTTCGGTTTGGACCATATTCGGTTTGGTTCTCATTTCAGTTTGGTTCCAATGCTCACCCCAATGGTTCGTTTTGGTTCAGATTCCACAAAAAACTGAACCGAACCAAATCATTGACGCCCCTATTAAAATGTACTTCAATACCACAACACTAAGGTTCTATGTATAAAAATGAAAAAATTGGGAGGGGCCATCAAAATTGTACCAAGTGCCAACCTATATAAAAATTTTGTCGGCACAATTTAGGAAGCACTAATTGGTCATCTCACCTTTTTTAGATTTTACACGTCTTTTTTCTATGTAAAGCAATGATAGTGTGGTTCCTCCGGGAGACACCCTTTTAAAACCCATCTTAAGTTTCAAGGTTTGAACTCTTTAGCACTCCCCTTCCCAATTATGGAAAATTCTCCTTAGGAAATAGTCTCTTGCCTTGATTTTGCTCTGCCTTCTCTATTTAATCGGAAAAAAAAGTAGTCTTCTTTCACTAAAAGGCACCTTTAGATATTTTCAAGGTCATGCCAAAAGTTAACTCTTCTTCATTGTACTGATTTTTAAATGTTATTCAAGTATTGACCATGTCACTATGTTCCATCATTAGTAACTCCTTTCTTCACAAGTCAAATAAAGATCAGATGATTATTTTTACTTTTTCCTGATGCCATTAGGCCCGCTACTGACCTTGGTCTTCCAGAACGATGTTTGAAACAATAAAATCTTCGCTTGTGCTTTGATAAACAAAGGAATAGATGGCTTGGTTTCTATACTTGATCAATAGACATCGTAAGACTTTCTAACTCCTTTAGATAGTGAGTGGTTGTCATCTTTTTGTTCCTGTCATCAGCATACCTTTTTTCCCTGATGAAGAAACTTTGGAGTTATTTGATTTGAGGAAAGAATGTCAGTTTCCATTTTTGTTTATGAGAGAATATCTATGGTAAGTGAAAATACAAACCAAAAGTCTCATAGTCTTTATTCCACTATAATTTATGAAAGAGTCTTTTCCTTGGTATTCACTATGTGTTTTGTTTGAAAAGGAGAAGGCTGGAAATATCAACAATTTATTTTCAGTAACTTTAACTTGGAAAACAATTACCTTATTATCGTTTAAGAATTAATTTCCAAGCGTTGTCAAAGCGTTTCTTGGTTTTTGTTCTCAAATGGAAGTGAAAACATAAAACTGTGAGTTCTAAGGAATAAAAAGTGCCTAAATTTTTTGAAGAATTATAACTTTGGGGTATCTAACCAAATGACACCTCAATTGTTTTCTTAACCAAAAGATCCACAGCCTGCTGACTTTGATAGAAGGTATTGAAGATCATACTTTTTTTTTTTTTTTGGTAAGGAAAAGAAAATTGAAGATCATACTTTTAAGTTCTCTTAACACTGACAATGCTACCTTTATATTTTTATTATACTATTAAGGTATCTCAATGTGGATTTGAAAATGTTTATTTGATCATACAAATCTGAACTGCTATTAAGGACACAGATATTTTGTGAAAACGAAACATAACTGGTACCTGATTAGTGAGATAATTACTCTCGTGGGGTACCTAATAGATTCTTGAACAATTTAATCCATTATAAGGGCATCATCTCATCATTATTTGCGCTGTTTGGCAATTTAAAAAAATTGTGGCCTTACCGTTGTTTCTGTAACTCATGAAAAATTTTCAGATGGCTATTGGAGAAGGAAAGTATCAGCTAGTCAAATCATCGGTTTTACTAGCCTTACTAGGTGAGACTCTGATTTGCGAACCATCTTCCTCTTATGTAGTTTTTCTGGTTAATCTAGGGGAAAAAGGAGGCTTTCAATGTTCTCACTGGATTTAATCCCGATACCATTTGGGAAACTACCTGGAATTGGACCACTTTTTTTCCTTCCTTTTAGTTCTGTAATCGCTTTGTCATGAGGTGACCCCATTGATAGATTCCGATTGAGTGGCGAAATTGAGTGTTAGTAATGAATTGTTGTTGTCCTTTGCGACCAATTTTCAGATAGAAAAAAACAGCATGGGCACCAAAGGGGTGGCAATATATCATTTATGTATTGAAAACATCATACATGTCCTAGAGTCTTAGCGATGATCAATAAATCATTTGGCTGAAACCTCTGCTTTGACTATGTTGCAATTCGCATTGTGATCCCATTGGCTGTTGGTTAAAATAGAAGATTTTTCTTCCACATCAAAGTTCAATTTCAAACATTGAATAAGTAGCATGTGTCATCTGCATCATTTTTCTTTTATTGACTCTCCAGCAATACTAACACTCTATTAAAGAATGTGGTTGTCCTGTGGCCTAGCATAAGTGTCCAATTGGTCGTTTCGTTTCTTTTTTAGAGACAATATATATAAATTATGAATGTCCAAAGTAGATTCCTTCCCAAATAGCAACGACAGAGAAAGATTGGTAATGGGAAAAAGGTCATGGGAACACCAGAACTGAAATCAGCTTCTGCAAGCTGTTCCTGGATCCCAGCTATATATCTTCTTTCTGAGGTGCTTGATGTGAGAATATGACACTGAATTATTACTGTTTCAGTCAGATGCAACGTCACCATATCCGCCAGAGATTGTACTCACAGTTCTCAATAGCTTTGTAGATATGCTGTTTTAGATTTCAGTTATATCTGCGCATCAAGCAGAATGTTGACATGTCTAGTTATTCTGAGTTTGCGATAGTTCGCTACTGTCATCTGGGTGAGGCTTTTTTTTTCCCCATCTGACAGCTCCCTAATTTTAGATGATCTGTTTAGGAATGTGTGATCTCATAGTGCTAACTTCACTTTATCTGTTTTTTAATTTGTGATCTGGACAAGCAGGAGGACGAAATGTTGTTGCTTCAGCGAGTTCTACGCTAGTCTTTGAAAATACTTGCTCGATACTGATATTTCCATCGCTGATTCCTGCGGATGGGTCGACAAAAATTAACAATAGCACCAGTCTCAGTTCAATTGGTCCAAATCATGAACTGTCAGTCCCTTTGCCTGATGGTTGGTCGGGCATTGCCATTTTCAGTACTGGATGCATTTCAGATGGATTGGGCACTCGCAATTGCACCACTGGTAACTGCAAAGGAAGAGATTGTACTGCAGAGGACAGTCCGGTTGCAACAGGTCTTGGCATTTCTGGTGACAGTTATACTATGTCCACAGATATGGGGTATAATGTTGGACTTACAGTTAGTCCCATGTGTGCTGGCTGTGACTGCCCGTCTGCAAGCTGCAAAGCGCAGTTGGAGAGCTGCCCGCATGATCTAAGGGTATGCAACGAAGGAACTGTGGTTGCCTGCAAGCCAGGTAGCGGGCTACATTTCTCTGAGCATCAATGCACTATCCCAGGTGATTACAGCACTTCCAAAGTGAGCATTACATGTTCATTGAAGAACGTTGCTATGAAGATCGAAATAACGTGCTAGTATTTTTTGAACACACAAACATACGTTGAACGACGTGTGAGAGACTACATTCTGAAATTTTGTTGATAGTATTATAAAGACGGCTTTGGAATCTTGAGCTGCAACTGTGATCTGCTGCATACTTGAACTGCTTATGAAGTTTTACAGAAATACAGGAGACTTGAACACCATGGCTCCTGTGTGCGATTTGGCTCCGTGGTACTTGTTGGTCCTTGGCCATGTTCTATGCTTTTGAACTCGAACCTCTTCAACCTACAAGAAACTTAGCATCCTTTGGAATAAAGAGCGATATTCCTATTAATACTTACCCTAGTTTAGAAAATTGATATTCTAAGCACTATTATAGACTATAACTGGGCACTTGGACGAGTGGATTACGTTTAGTATTAAGAGCCTGCGACATCATAGATCAATTTTGCATATCAGTGTTAGAATGATGAGGCTAACTTCTGCGAATTGCAATCTACTTTACGTAAAGAGAGAAGAAAAGACAACTACAAAACCCAGCGGAAACCTCTACTATGCTTGTGCTACGGTGAAAAATGTCTATACCAGTACACGGATGAACTGAGCAGGGAGAGCATTAACGATCCTATGCTGTCATAGAAGCAGTCATTAGGTAACGCAGCCTAGTCAGCAAAGTCACTCACAAAAGCCGACTAGTTAGTTATCTATTTCTCAAGGTATTTTGGCCAAAAAAGAAGAATCTATTTTTCAAGGTAAAATTGAATGGAGCAATTGAGAGGATCTCATCTTTATTCCTGCATATAATCGCGAGAGTAACATCATTAACTACTCAACATGCGTATAGATTTGCCTTATAACTCACTGAATGTTTTAGATGCAAAGCGATCAGCAGATACAGAGGCATTCTCAATTAACATGAACAAGAGAAACTCCCACATAAAAAGCTAAGCAAGATGCATAACATGAGCATACACTAAACGAAGCAATCGATGCATAGAACAGAAATAGAGAAAGAGAGGGAAAGCTTACAGGCAAAACACTGGTGACCCTAATCCGACTGACCGGAGTTCAAAGTGATATCAAAGGGAGTGCATTTCGACAGACGGAGGAAGAGGGGAAGCAAAATGTCTTGGTCAGGTCTCCCTTGTATTATTATTTTTCTCCTAACATGCCTTATTTTCTTTTAGCCCAACAACCACTCCAACTTCATATAGATTTTCAAATGGATCTCATCTGGTCCACCAAGTTTACTTTTCAAATCGACGAGGCGGCATTTTTTGCCCCGATGTGCTGGTTTTTTATTTCCTTGTTTTAACTAAGAATTTTGTATTATAAACAACTCTTATAGGTTTTATCGACCCCATGATTATTTATCATATTTTCTCGTGATTTTGTAAACAAAGTCACCTACAATATTTTAGCTCACCCTCTTGCGTCTGTAATGGACGAAGAACGACACACGTGGAATAGCCAACCTTGAATTTGATATCAAGGTAGAAATTTCGTCCATAGATGACACATTTACACACCTGTGAGATAAGCCAAGTGTCATTTTTTAGAAAAGAAAATTTTGTGGAATTCGTACAAACTGTTCTAAAATAGTACAATTTAGCCGTCCGATTACATGTAGTTATTTTTCTATATAAATAGTATAACATCCCTCTCAAGCACAGGCTAGAATCAAAACCTAAGAAATAAAGTCTGCGAATAGATATGTGGCCTCCGCGTCCCATACCGTGAAAATTTCGAGGAATCGTTATAAACTGTTTTAAAAATTGAAATATTTTATTGATGTTGTGACTTAATATTTGATATTTATACATTCTAGCAAAAAAAAAAAACTAGGGACGACTCACGGGTAGCCTAGGTATATGCTACCTTCAAATGACGAGTAGGATGAGTATTTATATTGACTAATAAAGGAAAACCAACCACGGACCTTTTATATATGTGCCTGCATGCATGAACATCCAGGATGTTTGGTTATCATAAATGCTACTCAAAAGTGAGATATGCTTTTGGCATTTTCCCTTATGTATTTCTATTTTCATCTTCATGTTACCATACAGGCTATTCATTATCTTGCAATTGTTTGGGGAAATTATCAAGAAAGTCCTAAACCTATTATACTTGTGATAACTTAGTCATAAACATTTTAATTTGATTAGTTTAATCCTAAACTTTTTGACAATTTTGCCAATTTAATTATAAACCTTTTAATTGTGTCAATTTAGTCCTAAACCTTTTTACGATTTACCAATTTAATACTTTTGGCCAATTTTGGGCGGAAAACGTTGATGTGAACAATTTTTTGCATTTTTAAAAACTTTTTTCTGAATTTTTTTATTATTTATTATTTTTTCTTTCCCTTTATTTTCCAACTCTTGGCCGGTGAGGGTGCAGAGGTCATTGGCCACATGCAAGGGTCGTGATGCCATCGCCTAGACTGGGCGAGGGTTGCCGGCCCTCACCTATGGACGGCAAACTTGTTAGCCAAGAGTTGGAAAAAAAAAAGGAAAAGAAAAATAAAAGAAAAAGAAAAAATCAAAACAAATTCAAAAAATTGTCCATGTCAGTGTTAGTCGTCCTATCACATAGGATGGCCGGCACTGACTAGACTGTCACATTGTTGTTTTTCGGTCAAAATTAGTTAGAATGACTAAATTGACAAATTGTCAAAATGTTTAATATTAAATTGGTACAATTAAAAGGTTTATGATTCAATTGGCAAATCGTTGAAAATTTTAGTTTTGAATTGGCACAATTAAAAGGTTTAGGATTGAATTGACACAAATGTAACAGATTTTGGACTTTTTTAATAATTTCCTCTTACCCAAAAAAAAAACTTATTCTTGTAGTGGAGTTAATTCATTTATGCACAAATAATTTCAAATGATATTGTCTTCAATGCATTAGCTCAATTACTATCTTTTTTCCAATTTTAAGGAAAAATTCCTAAAAGATGCATCGAGATTCATTGTTACTTGTTAGTGTGGACCATGAACATGGCTAGTTTGTAAAATGATATAAATCGATTTCATACATTATAGTCCATGTAATTAAATAATGATGTTGCATATTATCCTTGAAATGTTTTATGGATGATGTAAAATGAGACACATTTTTGACAATGTGCATGATCGTAGTTACATGTCACACATTATTAATCTTTACCAGTTTTAAGTACGATAATATTGCATTAGTATGTAGGTGTATTGGCCATGATTGTTAAGGATCTTTGTTTAATTAAGCATAACCTAAGACTATAAGACCTTCTGGAAGCTAATATAGTGTTTCAAAAGGCCACAACTTCTTGAAAATAACGAACCGTCAAGCAAGCGTTTTCCTATGTTTAATGAATGAAAGCAATAATTTATATAGATCAAGAACAATGATTGGAAATTAACTCGGCATTCGATCTATTCAAATTTTTATGCAAATTGGTAGATGAAAATAATAATTTAATAGGTGCCTAGGTTGGTGCATTATATCTTTAGAAGCAGGGAGGAATGTTCATTAGTTGTCAACCGAAGAAACGAGCATCCAATCTAGCAAGCTTGTTTTTTTTTTTATATATAAAAATTGTATTCATTGCTCCAATGAATACACGAAAATTGGCAAAGCAAATCAAAACAAAGTAAAACTCATAATACTGCAAAACAAAGCCAAATTCAGAAAACAAAAAGGATCAACAGAGCATCAGAATGGTTAAGTACACACTCATTCCATAAGAACAAATCCATCAAGCAAAATAATCGACGACCAATCACTAAATTTTGTATCTTCACCATTGATGAGCACATGCCGAAAATTCATTCTCTAATAACTATAGTATGCGCGGATAAGTTCATCTTCCGTGGTTCAGTGAGAAGACACTAGAGCTTCTGCAATCAACATTGAAGATGGATGCAGAGGACTTGTTCATGGACAGTGGAGAGGGGTATTGAATCCCCGAAAGTATATTTAAAAAATTCTCAAATCTAGATCGGAAGAAGAGATAGCTTCCAAATCTAAAATAGATCGAGAGAATTCTAACTCTCAAATCTAGAATCAGATAGGGAGAAGAGAGCTCCCAATAAACAAGAAAGAACAATAAAATACAATCAAAATTTGACAAGAAAGGGAAGGGGATGGTTAGACTAGCTCAAACCCTCCACGAAGGTTGAAGAAGACAATGGAGAGAGAAGAAGAAAGAGGGAGAGAAAAAGACTTTTTTAGTATTAAGTTTCTAGGCCAATAATGTAATAATGGTTATGTGGATTGCGAACGGGATCTCATCGCAATCTTGATCTTATTAGACAAAGATAATTATCCTTGTCTTGATTATATACTAATCTTACAAGTTTCTTTTATATATATATATCTGGCAAGAGTATTAAACGTTTGTAATTTTCTATTCAAATTGAGAGACGTTTAGTGCAATTTTCGAGAACTAAAAATTGGGTATCCGCATAACTGGGGCTTTGGATTTGAGAAATTACTCTAATCCTGATTCCTTAGTACATCCAATCCAATTAAATCCCCATCAAACCCTTGCACCTAACTCGCTCGCTCCCTCTCCTCTCCTCTCCTCTCCTCTCCTCTCTCTCCCCCTTAGCCACAATCCATCCCGCACCTCCCTCTATCGTCGCCACGAACAAAGTCGCCTTGCGGCCTGTAGGCCGTGCCACTGCTGCTCGTCCAGGCCGCACCCCGGCCCGCCTCCTTCTCGATCTTCCCCCCTTCTATCTTTGTCTATAAATCTATGCTCCGTCGCATTTATGCTGGCAACTCTTTATGGCCGTTGAGATCTCGATGGCTATGGAGCTGCCGCCTCCGAGGACATTAAAATGGGGCCTCCAGATCCGGACGCAGCAATGCCGGTCAAGAGGGGGCTTGACGCCGAGCGCTCGGAGGGATGGACGCGACCGAAAATGCAATTCGATTTAATGTCAAATTTACATCTCAGTCAAGGATGCTGACCTAAATCTAATATCAAATACACAATGGCGTCACTAATGACGAGAATTCGGTCAAATGTCACTATCATGGGTAGGCCTTTCTCATAATTTCAAACCTTTCAAATTGTCATATAATTATCTAATAAACCCATCAATTTCTTCTATTGTTAGTCGGCCAGCAAAATTTTCTTTTTTTATTAACTAAGCCTAAGTCAATGTTTCCTCTAAAGTCCTTCAATAGAAAGTCATGGTATTAGGTAAAGAAAGTTCGGACCACTATGAGTCAAAGTTTGCCTTGGCAAATCCCAGGAGGCACGGCTTACTTTGGTTTTCATTCTTTTGAAGCAATTTTTAAAAGCTCTCTTTTAGTAATGAATATTTTAAGGGACTCATTTTGCCCTTACTAGCTTTTGAGAGTTCTAATTCTGCCCTAAATGCCCATTGCATTGCAGAGATGCAAACTTTTTCGACCTTGGCTGTCTGAGACCTTGACCCAGCTACTTGAGATCTCTACGGCGGAGACGATGTTGCCGCCGCCATGGCTGCACAAAGTGGCTGCCGATTTCGACCCTATCACCACCACCAGAACCACAATCACAGTCCGATAGAGAAAGTCCAGAAGAAGTGACTGCGGCGGCAGTATTTGAACATAAGAACCAAGGCTTGAAAGACGCGACCTTAGGTTGAGCAACCCCTGGCGACACGACATCGTGATCGCACGCAACCTCAACAGGAGCCAATCGCTGGAACGTGACAACCCAAGGCAAGATTTGTCTTGCCTGAGGGCGCCCGTCCAAGGTGTCACCTCGCCGTGGTACGCCCCGAGCTAGATCCACGTGGTGGCGCTTGGGGCAGCGTCACGTTGGTGAGGTGGGACGAGTCCTTCCCTTTCCGACTCTCCATTTCTCTTTTTTTTTTTTTCTTTTTCTAATTCTCATTTTTTTTACCTTTTTAATTCTCATTTAGATAACATTTATTATTATGCGTAATTAAAAAATTCAAAAGAGCAAGTTTAGGTCCCTTATTTGAAAAAAAGTAGAAACTTCTTAGGGCATGTTTGTCATGGGAAAAATTTCATGATAAAATAAAATGCTTTCTGAAAAATCATTTTGCAAGAAAATAGTTGACTCTTTTCGAGTTTGAAATTTTATTTTCCTAACTTTATGCATGTATATTTTCTTTGGCCATAAATAGTTTTCTATGAACCGATCATTTTCAACAAATTAAACGTGTGAAAATCCATAAAACTAATTTATGGGAAATTTTTCACTCAAACAAACACGCTCTAAATTTTACTAGAAAAATGCTATGTAATTGCAACTTTACTAAATCCTGAATCAATTGAAAGTTGCTTTGCATGAAGCTTTAAGAATATATTCATTACCAAGCAAAGAAACAAAAGCCTTCGAAAGGTTAAAAAAAAGTTACACTTTAGTTCCAGAAATGACACTAGTCAACACTGTATAAAAAGATGGGTTCACACCACAAAAAATCTAAAACTGGTATACATGTGATAAATTTACTCCAAATTAATTTTTGGGTCAGTAAAATCCAAAATTGCAAATTGGTACACATATAACAGATTTACCCCAAACTAATATTTTGGTTACTAAAAGTTCCAAACTGGTACACTCGTGATATAATTACCCATTGTTAGCTTCCGTCAACTTTTACCTTGAAATTGCTGAGTTAGATGACACTTGACAATAACTCAATCGACATGACAAGTCCACGTGGAAATCCGTATCAGTTTGGGGTAAATTTGCCATAAATATACTAATTTGGGGGTTTTTAGTGGCCCAAAAATTAGTTTGAAATAAATTTATTGCGGGTGCACCGATTTGGGGATTTTCGTAATATTAAAACTAATAAGATAGACCCACTACACTTTTGGTTTTAGCAAATGGAATGATTATTATCTTATTTGGTTGGATGCTGCGATAGCAAAAAGATAAGAGGTAAAAAAATATTCCTTGAGGAATAAGACCCGCCAGCCACTATTGTCACCAAAACAAGTTGAGTAAGTCATAAACATGTTTATAGTAAGCATAACTGCAATCGATTGTGCAGCCAGTAAAGTCAGCGATGGTGGGTATACCTGTTCCAAACATGAACCCACCCCTCATCAGCTTTGTCATTAAATTCAAAGACGCCAACGTCATGGAACTTTCATTACCCAAACGCGAATATTTGACATCATTAACGAAATGTATAGTTTGATGCAACACAAGAGTCGCGCGCTTGTTTAGAAGAGAGATTTTGGAAAAACACGGTTATTGGTGTTTAGGTAGAAATACTTATTCGGTTTTCCTTTTTCAGAAATTATTCAACTGACGATTTTTTTTAATGACCAAAAGTTAGAAGTATTTGAATAAAGTTCCAAAAATTATGATCGTCTGGCGCAAGGCAAGAGATTCCCCGTTTGGTTTCGTTTGGTCACGCGACAACAACTACCATCAACGGGACATTCTGTCCCAATTCCAGCGATACCTACACTTCATATTTTTCCGGGTGTCGAGTCAAGTATTTGGTACATAAACTTAGTTTTTTATTTGCAGCCAATGATTGGTGAAGCCTTTGTCGCATCTTTGAATGATCCATTTGAAAAGGCAGAGAATATGCCTCTCTTCCTTCTCTCGCAAAGAGAGGGGACAAGGACGGGGGGATGAAATTTTGAAGTTTTCATGAGGATGAGAGTGACAGTTATTCATTTCTAGTTCGAGCGAAAGTGAAAAATTGCTTAAAGTGACATCAACTGCACTTCAGAATTGGGATTTATTTCCAATCTATGTCGCTATTTGATCACGGAATACTGATTACTAATGATGATATCTATTTAAGTTTCCGAGTAGTACGGAGCTCTATGCGTGCCTCGTTCATGCTAGGAGATAGGAGATCCTTATATCCCATCGATCTAGGCCTCAAACAATCATGCGCTCAGGATCAACACACATGCAGAGCTTTTAATGGATGGAGCATGATCTACTGTGAACGCGCTCGCTGAAAATATAAAAGCATAGAAAACACAAGAACCTTGAAAGGGAAACTACGACTATATCAGTCTTCAGGTCTACAACTACCTGATCAGTCCTAGATGCAGGAAATATCATCAGTCTAGACCTTGGGAAAAGCTTAAAGAAAGACTTGGCAAGTGGCCACCAAACAATAAACTCAAATTTCCCTGAAGTTTCCTCGTAATATCATCAACAACTCCATACAAGTCTTTTTCTAAGTTGTTGTCACGATGCGCATATACATGTGCTAGATTAAGAAAAAAAAGTGAAAAAATAAACTTATCTATCCAGACATGCTTTAAGATTGCTGATGTAACTGCTTATATTGTTTTAGGTACAATCATTAGTTTTGAAATCGAACTATTTCATAAAATATGTCCTTGACTAGTCTTTCGACTAAGGGTCTACCTTGTAAGATTATTACCTTTTACTTTTATATAATGAAAATATTGCAATACACACACTTTCAGTTTTATTTTTAAATTTAAAATTCTTGAAACTTGCACAAAATGATTATATTGATATCCACAATTTGCGTATAATTATTTATAAATATGAATATTATTTTAAATTTTGAGGAAATTTTTTTAAAAATCACTTCTAATTAAGCTAAAACAAATAGGTCCTAAATCAACTCTAATCAATCAAAAGAATCTTCTGGTGGGAGGGAAAGAACAAAGATTCCTCTGCAAGACGTCCAATCCGCAATCAGTGCTTTTTTTTGGGTCAGACGCAATCAGTGGTTTACAAGGAGATATTGTTAAGAGTTCTGATTGATAAACAAACGTTAAAGTCAAATTTTTTTCGGTTGGGTTGTCTTGTCAAAGCATGATAATAAATAACTGCATCTTATAAAACCAACAGAAGTAAATTTCTATTTAAATGTCAAACCTACCGATTCCAGTAATATATAGCCAGAATCCACGTTGTATAATTATTTAAAAGAGACTGATCTCATTGCTTCTCTCGTGACACAATCCTTCTCCCGATGATCCCGCTTTCTCCTCGGTCCACAAAAACAAAATATAGGACTAGTGCCAAAAGTGATTCACGGGAAAAATGACTCATGTCTACATGTACTTATGGACCTTTGCTCGTCATACCTCATGGTATTTGATTGATTAACTAGTCTGGTAACGGGTTCAAGCACTCCTCATCGAGCATTTTTATTTTTTTGAGAACCGATTAAGTTCAGGTATTTAGCCTATGCATATGACATTGACCTAGAAGGCGAGAATAGTTTACATGTAGGTGGTAAGAATTCAACAAGTGACTTTTAATTCCTGTCACCCTAATCTACCGTGTCAATCCTTGGGGTTTTTTACTTCTTTTTTTTTATCTTACCAAAGTAATCTAGACTGCTCCATTGTAGACCTTAAAATTATCCGGGATGTCTTGAAAAGAAGGATGGAAACTCTCGCAAGTGGCCTCGAGATATTCTAGCCCTCTTCGTATGATTCTGATTGAACTATAGCTGTGCTGACGCTATGATTTGGCTTGATTTGGCTATTTATGAAGTAGTGTGACTCGTGTGTTTGGTGATACATATTTTAAAGCTGCAATAATTAAAAGTTAGGCGGGATTGATTTTAGCTATGGACATGTTGCAATTCTGAGATTCTCGCCAAACACTTTATGAGTGCCGCCACATTTCTTTTCAAAGCTAAAACTGTTACAAGAAAGCTACACTAAATAGACACATATGGTAGTATTGGAGAAAATTGAGTTGTGAGCATACTTAAAAAGATATTGACAAAAATTTACGTACACTAACATGCTATAGAATTCAGATGATTGGAGAGCAACTCAAATCGCTCCTTAGTTTTTACTCGAGCACAAAATGCACAAATGAGGGTGGACGGAGTGCGAGTTCTATGAAACTAAGTGCGACGAGTGATGTGTGTCAAAAAGAAAACAATAAAAGGTATTGAAATACATTAAGGCTCCGTTTAATTTTAGGAAAATATGACATTTCTGGAAAATATTTTTCGAAGAATATTTTTCGATACTTAGTTGAGATCTGAAAATGAATCGGAAAATAATTTTTGTCGTTTGGTAAGAAAAAATTGATTTAATTTTCATAAATAGACATATACTATTCAGGCATTAGTGACTTGCAAATGGGCAGCAGGAGAACTAGGCACGAGCACGAGCACCAGGGTCCTAGGCCTAGATCCCCGACTCTCGGGCATGAGCATGGGCACCGATCCCTGGTCCATAGAAGCCAGGTCTGAGAACCCGATGCTCGTGCTCAAGACCCTAGCGCTAGGGGTGAGATGGGATTTGTATAAAATAACCTCAATGTCATTTTCTTTAATTAATTATATTACAATAAAGGGGTGAGATGGGATTCGTACAAAATGGAGTAAGAATATATTCTGAAAGGATATACATAACGTCTAGTCGCTAAAAATATTTATTTCCTTTTCCTTTTCCCTTTCATTTTTCCTTAATTAGAAATTTTCTTGTCATTGTACAATTATTACAGGGGAAAATTGTAACACATTTGAAAAGATCAGTAACGTGAGAGTATGTGACTAAAATTCTAGCGAGAATTCCTTCAGAGTCAATGTCAAGGGTTTGATAAAATCAATTTGAAAAGGGGAAAATGATATAAACAGTCTTTGAATTTTGGCTCAATGTGCAATTTGATCCATGAACTTTTAATTTATTCAATGTAGTCCCTGAACTTTAACCTAATATTCAATGTGGTTTATGAATTTTTAATTTGTTTAATGTGATCCCTAAACTTTTGGTACATGTTCAATATTGTCCTTGAACTTTATAAAAATGTTCAATATAATCCTTCCATTAATTTAAGTTTTGAGACTACATTGTACATTTTCATATAATTCAGGGACTAAATTGAACATGTACCAAAAGTCTAGAGACCACATTGAACAAATTAAAAGTTTAGGAACCATATTGAACATTAAGCTAAAATTCATGGACTACATTGAACAAATTAAAAATTCGGAGACTAAATTGCACGTTGGATTAAAGTTCAGTGATGGTTTGTGTCATTATCCCCTTGAAAAGATATTGAGGGGGGGGGGGGGTGTTCATCGGAGGGTAAGTTACAACAATTTTAGAAACCTGGGGGCAGATACTCACAACTTTTAATCACTTCTTGCAACTCCTTGTACCATTTATTTTCTTGTCTTGCCACTTGTCTTGCAATTTTTCATGCTTCTTTGACTGAGTCAATCCCAAAATTTCACAACATTTTGCTTGGCCCAGTACAATAATTCCAACCTCGTAATCGTCAAAATGGTTTTGTCTACGGAAACGTTAACAACCCAAAGTTTAGCTTTATATATGCATACGTCTATGGTTTGGTCAGCCATAGACTTCGAGGCAACTTTGGCCCATGCATGAATATTTAGCACACGTCCCATTCGGGGTCATTTCGCATGCAGTATTCGACCGACTGTGATGCAAGAACGTTACGTAAGGATATGTGGATCCTCTACTCGTACGTAATTAAATAGCAACTTGCAAGAACTTAAATAAAAAGGTACCTCTCTCACGACCCTTATACACGACAGGAAGCAAATATACCTCACAAAAAAGGATAAATGTACCGTGGAATGATCAAAGACATGATCTTTTCGAGCACTATATCCATCAACGAGAAGATGCATCTCTTTCTGTTTGGAAGAAAGGCGTTCTACTACTTACAGTGACCACTACAGCATGTTTTTTCAATACTCATCCATCTGAAGGATGATATAGGAAGAATATATTTAGAAAGAATTTGCACAACGTCTGATCGCTAAAAATATATATTTCATTTCCTTTTTCCTTTTCATTTTCCTTTAATTATAATTCTTTTTTCATTTTACAATTATTACAGGGGGAAGACTGAAACAAATTTGAAAAGAACAGGGGCACAATGCAAAAATTTTGAATTATCAAGGGGGACCATTTGTTACCATATGAGAAATTTAGGGGGCAAAATGAAATTCTCCTAAATTTGTTGGACACGTTTTCCCCAAGAAAAGTGTCAAAAAAATCCTAAATCTTTTGTATTGGTGCCAATTTAGTCCTAAACCTTTTTTTGGTATCAATTGCCAATTTAGTCCTAAAACCTTTTTTTGGTGTTAATTCAGTCCTAAACATGTTACATTGGTGCCAATTTTGTCCCAAACCTTTTTTTGGTGCCAATTTAATCCTAAACCTTTTGCATTTGCACCAATTTAGTCCTAAACCTTTTGTATTGGTGTCAATTCAATCATAAACCTTTTTTTTTGCGTCAATTCAGTCCTAAACCTTTTGTATTTGTGCCAATTCAATCCTAAACCTTTTGCATTGATGCCAATTTAGTCCTAAACTTTTTACATTTGTGCCAATTCAATCCTTACGGCTAATAACTATTCACGTGTTGAAGGATTAAATAGGCACCAATGCAAAATGTTTATGACTGAATTGACACAAATGCAAAAGGTTTAGGACTGAATTGTTACCAAAAAAAGGTTTAGGACTAAATTGACATAATTATAAAAGGTTTAGGACTGAATTGGCACAAAAAAAGGTTTAGGACTAAATTTGCACAAATACAAAAGGTTTATAACTAAATTGGCACTTATACAAAATGTTTAGAACTTTTTTGACACTTTTCCCCTTTTTCCCCTCTCGAGTGAGCACCATCTAGCCATGAAAGAGCGGCCTTTGGGTGCATGACCAAGATCTCATCAAGGATACATGACTAACGTTCTGGCGAGCATTTGGTCCTAGTCAACGTCAGGTGTAGCATGAAATCGATTTGAAAAGATCAGGGGGATTACACCAAATTGCATATTCGAAGGTAAGTGACAACCACCCTAAAAACCTCGTCGCAAATACTCACAAGTTCTCATAACTTCTTGCACCTTCTTCTAACCTCTTGACCCTTTTTATCCTCGTCTTGCAACTTATCTTGGAATTTTTCTTACTTCTTTGACGGAGCCAATGCCGAAGTCGCATCCTATATTGCTTGACCACCGAATTAAAAAAAAAAAAACACTCAAATTTGTTTAATGACCACTGAATTAGCCAAGATTTTTTTTCTTGGCCGAACTTATTAGTGGCCCCCGATTTACCGCACGGAAGTTAGCTAAGAGAAAGCATTAAACAAAGGCTCTGTTTTTTTGGTTGAAAACATCTTGGAAGTAAGCTAAAAAGAAAACACCGAACAAAGACTTCAATTGGTCAAGTCGTCGGAGCCGGTCATTCGTCACTTTAGTACCAACTCTGCAATATGTTTTTCTATTTTATTTTCGATATATAATAATTTTAAGGATTAATACCATGAAAAATCTCAAATTGGTATACCTATGACAAATTTACCTAAAATTAATTTTTTGACTATCAAAAACCCTAAACTGATACACTTATGACAAATTTATCAAAAACTAATTTTTTAATCACAAAAAACCTCAAACTGATACATTTATGATAAATTTACTCTCTATTAAATTGAATTAATACAAAAAGAAATCATAAACTAGTACACCTAGAACAAACGGAGGATAAAACCCCAAAACTGATATATTCGTCAACTATCATATGTTATTTAACTAAACAATTTGACAGTAAAATTTAACGAAAACTAACGGGGGGTAAATTTATCACATGTGTACCAATTTGGGGTTTTCGTGATAATAACCCTAATTTTAAAGTCTTCAGCAATCAGCATTGTGATGATAGGATGATAAGAACCGTGTTCAAAATTTCTAGTTGTGTTCATTCTGAACACAGCGCCAAACCCGCCAATTTTCTCCTTGTCTAAACCAACTCCAAAAATTCATTTCCTTCTTTTCTGACTATATTAAAATTTATTTACTTATTAGAAAGTTGAAGTCCTAACTACTTGTTATACAGGATGTAGAATTGCAGATTAGTATATTATATGTGCTGCTTCATTTCTTATCCTATAATTTTTCTAGAGAAAGAACGTCGTAGCGGAAAAACCTGGAGCGGCTACTTAAGGACGCGGGTCAAACGCTTCGTGATTAAAAGATTGGACTGTAATTTTGGCATATGTAATTTTTTTTCGTGTTATTTTTTTGGCATTTATACTGACTCGTGTATATTGGTGCAAGTGAAACTGCAAAATAATCGAAGTGCTTTAAGATGATGGAGTGTTGTGCAATTAAAAAAGGCTTAATATCATGAAAAACTCTAAACTGATATATTTGTGCTAAATTTATCCAAATTAATTTTTTGATCACTCCAACCCCTAACTAGTATATTTGTGGTAAATTTATCTTTTGTTAGTTTTCGTTAAATTGGATTAATACAATGAGAAATCATAAAACTGGTTGACCTATGACAAACAGAGAGTAAAACCCTAAACTAGTACACCCATTAACTGACACGTGTCATTCAATTTAGCAATTTGATGGTAAAATTTAACTAAAATCAATAGGGAGTAAATTTTTTATAAGTGTATCAATTTGAAATTTTTTATGGTTAAAATATTAGTTTTCATAAAATTTTTACATATGTACTAATTTGGAGTTTTTTATGATATTAATCCATAAAAGACTGAATTTAACAATTAAAATAGAGTATTTATAGCATAAATTGTCCATGTAGTCCAGGACGACTTTTCTTACCCTTGATTTGATGGTTGGTAAGAGAGTAAGAAGTTGAACCCTTCAAATCAATGATAGATAAGACCGTTGGTGTAATTTTTTTGGTACTAACCGAGTATGCTCTAATTTTCTGTCAAATGTTCTCGGGTCAGTCAATGGTGCCGGAAAAGAAAAAGGATCAAATAATGAATGGCGACCATTAAAGAACCTTATATTGGGGTTCCATCAAAACGCCATCAATAATAAAAATAACTCGTCATATATCCTGAAACCTAAGTTCTAAGCAGCGTGCTGGTGACGTGGTTGAGTGGCCTTTTAGAAGTCATAATTGTTTTGAAAACAGAAAAAGAAGACAAAGACTATTTGGTTTAATATGCCATGGCATCATGTCCTACATCATACATAGGGATAATTATTAAAATAAGTTATGAACCTCTTATATGGATGTCAATTCAGTCATAAACATTTTAATTTGGTTAATTTAGTCTTAAATATTTTGACGATTTACCAATATAGTCAATTATTTTGGCTAGAAATAATTGACGTTGATGTTAGCCGTCCTATGTGGCACGGTTGGCGCATGGCATGATTGGCGCCGATGTGGGGCAATTTTTGCAATTTTTAATAATTTTTGTGATTTTTTTTCCTTTTTTACCATGGGCCAATGACTCTTGCGTGCCCTCGTTATGGCCGGTGAGCCCCTTGCCTAGAGTTGTCGAGGGCCATGACACCCTCGCCAAATTTGGGCTACGCAAGGGTGCGGCCCTCGCATGTAGCCGGTGACCTCTGCTGGCCACCGCTAGGGCTGCAGATCGGCACAGGAAAATAAGAAAAAAAGAAAAAATTTCAAAAATTGTCCATATCAATGCTAGCCATACCATATAGGATGGTTAGTAATAACGTTAGCGAGTGGCCAGAATGATTACATTAACATATTGTCAAAAGGCTTGAGATTAAATTAGCCAAATTGAAAGATTTGTCATTAAATTGATATCCGTACAATAGGTGTGATTTTTTTTTTGGTAATTTTCTCCCAATTTGCAAGATACATAATTACAGAGTACTTTCATTAATTCCAACCAATAATATTAGAAAGAGTTCCCATTATTCTTGCTCGAACGGATTTAAGTAAATTTAGTAAGATACAAGAATCATATTTTAGTGTTTTTCTCTACTGTAATACGCAAAAAAAAAACTTTCAATGATATTTTTCAATGTCAATCTTTTCTTGAAGTTCTTTCGGAACGAAGTGGTATTGTTGAAAAAAAATCATAATCTTATATAATCTTACAGAGAGAGAAAATCATAATTGGTAAAGGTCAATATAACCTCGACATCATCCTATCAATCTATTACATTTCTAGATTCAAATGAATCTATGTCCTTGTAATAACATAATTCATCCTCTAGAATAACAAAATGTTATTATTGGACAAGACCCTTTCCAAAATTTAAGATAAAACACGAATTACAGAGATAAAATTAAAATATAACATAAATGACATTAATACCACGAGATAACATGCTTTAATAAAGAAAAACGATTATTTTGCTGTTCCAAAAGGAGGCAATTAATTAGCTCGTAAAATAAAAATTATGATTCTTACGCTAGCATATATTGAATTGAATTATAATAACAATCCAGACAAGTTAACACAAATTGCCATCGTCAAATAATTATTTTAAGTACATTTTCAAAATATATAACATGGATGTGCCTACTGTTTAACAAATTTCGTCATTTCAACATTTGGAACGAGCAAGATGCTCAAGAGATTCACTTTAAAGATTCCACATCCTTACATTGAAGAAAATTCGATATTGATATGCTGGTTATGGGTATTAATTAGGTCCCCCTAAAGTTAGTAAAATATATATTATAATTAAAAAAACGGCTGGCGGGATTGTATTCTAATTTATTTGGAAAAATTGTCAAAAAATCCTAATCTATTACACTTTTGCCAATTTAGTCATAAACCTTTTAATTGTTCTAATTGAGATTAAATAATTTCACATATTTCCAATTAAGTGCATCCGGCCAATTTTGGACGAAAATCACTGAAGTAGACACTAATCGTCGTGATATGGCCGGCGTTAACATGAATAATTTTTTATAATATTTTTTCGAATTATTTATTTATTCTTTTCTTCTTTTCCTTCTTTACTTTTTTCCTTTTTGTTCCTTTTCTCTTCTTTTCTTTTTTCTTTTTCCCTTTTTTCCTCTGCTAGCCATCACTGAGGCTCATCGGTGGCCAGTGGAGGTCGCCAACCCAGCTTGGCGAGGGATGCCCATGCCTAGCCTAGCGAGGGCAACCGTTGACTGGGCTGGTTGCATTTACCCGATCTAGCAAAGGCTTACCCTTCCACAATCCTTAACTGAAGCAAATGAGGGTGTCCCTCATCTGAGGCCGACGGCATTGACGAGTTCCAGCTATTGCTGGCAAAAGGAAAAAGGGAAAAAGAAAAAAGAAAAGAAAAGAAAAGAAGAGCAAAGGAAAAAAAGGAAGAAGCTAAAGAAGGAAAATAGAAGAAAAGAAAAAAAAGAAAAAGAAAGAAAAAATAACAAAATTTCAAAAAAAAATATTATAAAAAAATTGTCCACGTTAGTGCCGATCATGCCGCATAGAACAGCTATCTCTATGTTAGCGATTTTTAACTAAAATTGGTCGAATAGACTTAAATGACAAAATGTAAAAAATATTTATGATTTAATTGGCACATTAAAATATTTAAGACTGAATTGACAAAAGTGTAATAAATTTAGAACTTTTTTGACAATTTTCTCAATTTATTGGAGGAATTTTGTTCCGGTGATTGAGGTCTTGATACTTCAATGAATGAATGTCATCTTAGATATTACTCCATTGGGTTTGTCTTTGTCAAATAACAATTCGGATTCTATGTGATGACCATACATAAACATCCTACATTAACATTTGACTCATTTTTTGTCAAGTGTGAACTTTGAAAGAAGACATTTGGCACTATCTGCGAAATTTCGAAAGGTATCATACTGGATAGAATAAGCTCTCTCTATCTGTCGTGCTCTTCTTACTAATTCAAAATCATCTTGGTAATGCTTATATCAACAAATGACGCACATTTCATCTTTTCCGTTCACAATATGTTGAGTTGCATCGAGTTCGGTTTACTTCAATATCTAGCTAACAATGAACTTGGTTCATTCTAGTGCAAGTGTGATTGCTTTTGGTGGTTACTTTAATACTTGGATTTTATAAAGGGTTTGTAATTTTTGATTCGAATTAAATTGGCTAAATACCCATTGGGCATGCGGCTCAGTGGTAAGGGAATTGGGTGGGGTGAGGTGGGGTGGGAACGTTTTCAACTCTCACGTTCCGTAAAAAAAGGTAAAAGTTTGATAGAAAAAAATTAGGCTAGGATAGATAAAAAAATAAATTGACTAAATGTCATCCACGTTTAGTCAACTCAAGTGGGGTCAGGTTGAATTTGCGGTTCCCTTGAGACTAAGTCTGTCACCCTCAATCTTCAATAGAGTGATACGAAATATCATGTGAGTTACTTGGTTTTTGTCAATGTTTTCTTCTCCTTTTATAGGATTTCCAATTATAAATTGTTTAGAATGAGAAATTTTTGTTCCGAATGAGTTAGTCCAGTCAAAGAGGAAATTTGAGAATTAAGGCTCCGTTCATTTTGCGGAAAATATAACATTTTTGAAAAATGTAACAATTTTTCGACATTCAGCTGAAATTTGAAAAAGACTCGGAAAATATTTTTCTCTGTTTGGTATGGAAAATCAAATCAGATTTTCCTTCGTACACTACTTATAATAAAATTTTTAATATTTTTTATCAATTTTTTTCTTTCTTTTTATTTTTATTTTTTACTTTCTTCATCGGTTGGTCCTCGACCACGGTGAAGGCCCTCGACTGGCCACAAGCGAGCTCGAGTGTTGGTAGAGGGCAGCAAGATTGAGGCCTCGCAAGAGGTTGGTGAGCAAGCTCGCCAAACTACAACTCACAAGGCCTCGAGCCTAGTTGCCCTCTGCGACTCTCGAGCGTCGTCGATCTGGTAAGGCCTGAGCCTCACCGCCCTCTAGCAAGCTCAAGGCTTGCCGCCCTCTGGTGATGCACGAGCTTGCCTATGGCTGGTTGCCAGCCTTTGTTGTGGCTAGTGACCGGCCAGAGAAGAAGGTAAAAACAAAAAGAAAAAGGAAATAAGAAAAATAAAAGGCAAAAAATAATTAAAAATCGATTTTAAAAAAATAAAGATAATTAAAATGAATGGTGAAAGGAGTGGGGAACGGAAAATGAGTTCCTGTTTTTGAAAAGAGGAAAAACATTTTTCTCACTTTTGAAAGTGTTTTTTCCATTAAGGGAAAATGTTTTCCATGACTTATTTATTTTTTGTGAAACGAATGTCGGAAAATCAGGAAAACGTTTTCATAGAAGTTATTTTTTGTAAAATGAACGGAGCCTAATGATCTGTTTATTCTGTGAAAATGAATGATTTAGAAAATATTTTACTAAATTGGTTAAATTAAAAATTTAAAACCAAATTGACGTATGTACAATATGTTTGAGACTTTTTGGGTAATAATCCCACTCGTGAGGCAATTGCCAAAACTGTCCCTCATTTCGTGCCACGTCACTTGCCCATTACTTCCACTTCGTGAAACTTGCTATTTGCCCCTCAGGCTTTTAGGGTCCTTGCAACTTGCTCCCCAATGTTTTAAGTTTAGTATAAACCCTCCCGATGTTTTCAAATCGATTTCAATATCCTCAGTGTTGATTTATCTAGTGTACATTAATCCTTTTCTTGAGGTAGATTTGACTCCCGGCGTGTATGAGGGTCGAGAGGGAGGCACCTTTCTACCTAACTACTAGCGAGTTGCTACCAGCTAGCAACGAGGCTTTGTTTATTGACTTGGGACTGGAGGTTCCAGAAATCCTTACGTTGTTGGTCTGACATCAGAGTCGCTCGAATATTGCATGCGAAATGACGCCTAGTCAAACCACACACTTCCGCTTGTATATCCAACTTTTGCGTCGCTAAAGTTTGCAGAAACAAAATGATGTTGACGAGTAGGAGGATTCTAATTGGGCCTCATCCGAGCCGTTTGGAAAATTTTGTCATTCTCTGCTGCTGCTTTTGTGCATTTGAGGAATCCCTCAACTACGTCACTGTTTAAAGAGGAGTTGCAAGCAAGAAGTGGAAGGGTAAATATATGATTGGGCACTATCGTTTTACACATCAAACAAACCTTAAAAAAACACGAGATAAAATTGGATACTAACGTTGGATCTCAATTTCATCTAAGAAAGCATATGGTAAAATATGGTAAAAATGAATAGTAAGCAAATAGATAACTAACGAACTGTATGAACATATCATGATCTCGAGATCGCTTGTCCACGGGGAACTTTCCCAACATTGGGTTAGTTGAATCTTGGATTCCATCCGGTCCAGTAACGTGCTCCAAACGATCTTCTTTCTGACAGTGAATTCTGAAGAATTTGACTTCTGACTAACAAAAAATAGAATCAATGTCCTAAACAGTGACGTAGTTGAGCGATTCCTCGAATGCACAAAAGCAGCGGAGAATGACAAATTTTCCAAACGGCTTGGATGAGGCCCAATTAGAATCCTCCTACTCTCAACATCATTTTGTTTACGTGGACTTTAACCACCCAAAACAGGGATTTATATATGCGTAAGCGTGTGGTTTGCTTAGGCGTCATTTCGCATGCAATCTTCGAGTGACTCTGATGTCAGAAAAACAACGTAAGGATTTGCGGAACCTCTAGTACCAGGTCATCAAACAAAGCCACGTTGCAAGCTGGTAGCAACTCGCTAGAACTTAGGTAAAAAGGTACCTCCCTCGCGACCCTCATACACAACGGGAAGCAAATCTACCTAAAGAAAAGGATTAATGTACCCTGGAATCATCAAACACTCAGATCTTTTGGAACGATATGCATATCAACGAGAAGAAGCAATCTCTTTCTGCTTTGTAATAGACAAAAGCAATCGATGTCTATTCTGGAGGTTAACACCCAAAAGCGAGTCCTGTCTAATGTTCACTTCGGGTTGGAGCAAAGATGTTCTGTTACTTGCAGCGACCTCTACAACGTGTTTTTTTCTCATCCGTTTGTAGGATTACCTTCCGTGTTATGTGGAATGTTGGATCATCTCCTCTTGCAATTTGCCAATATTATGGACAAATGCCAGGTTGCATTTCACGCTCATAGATCCCGATGGTGATTTAATTTTGGCTCATCAACGAAGAATCACATCCTCGGAATGAGTACGTTTCACATATACAAGAATAAACAGCTGACTACTGGTCACCGTCAGCATTTCCAGGATCCTACGTGGTTGTAGAAAACAACGGAGGAATTTCCTAGTTCATGCGGTACAATGTCTCGAGGAGTGACATAAATTTCTAAAAATTCTAGGGAGCGCTTTCAACAACCAACGCATCTATATAAGCCAACTCTGCCCAATGTTGATATCACAGCCAGCTAACGCACTTCTCTCTCCAAATAAAAAATGGAACGCTTGGCAGGATCTTGTCTGATTGTCCTGCTTCTGTTCTCATTCCTCATTGGAATACAAGCCCTAAACTCATCATTTTTCTCTCCTTCCTCTCTAGGGGCAGCAGCGCCCTGTCAGCCTGATCAAAAGTCTGACCTGCTTCAATTCATGAATGCGGTAATGCCGAATAATTCGACACCTTTCTTCTGTCAAACGGATGGCAATTGGCGCAGTAGACCAAAGATACTTTTCTGGAATGCTGATGCTGATTGTTGCTCGTGGGCCGGAGTCATTTGCGATCATATGACTGGTCATGTGATTCGCCTTGAACTGGGCTGCTACCCCCCGAACCCGACGTGCTACTCCTCTGCAGGGTCTTCAAACAGCACTGAACTATCTACATTGGGTCCGCTCACTCTTTCTTCTCCTCACAAAGCGGAAAGGCCATCAGGGTCGAATTCAAACATGCTACTTCAAAATTTGACCAAGTTAAGAGTCCTCATTCTCGATGGGTTAAACATGCCTGGCATTAACGTGAGCCACTTAATGAATCTCTCCCCATCTCTGGAAGTCCTCAGCCTCAGTTCCTGTAAATTACGTGGCGTGTTAGCAGCAAAAATTTTCCTTTTGCCAAAGCTGACATGTCTCGATTTATCAGGCAACAAGGAGCTTGTGGGTTACTTACCCCAATCAACTTGGAATAGCTCTTTGAAGGTTTTGGACTTGTCCTCCACAGGCTTCTCTGGAGTGTTACCAGAGTCCATGGGCGGCCTGCATTCTCTGGAGATCCTCTGGCTACACCAGTGTAATTTCACTGGCTCTATTCCATCATCACTCGGTAACCTAACACAACTCACTAGATTGGAACTCTCATTCAATGGGCTTAGTGGTCAGGTTCCTCCAACTCTGTCAAACCTTGATCAGCTCACGCTGCTCGATCTTTCCTCCAATAATCTCATAGGTCCAATACCTGATGTCTTCGACAACAAGACACAACTTCAAAAACTGCTTTTCTCGCATAACCTCTTCAAAGGCATTATTCCTCCGAGCATAAAGAATCTTTCCCATCTAGCCCAACTTGACATTTCCAGTAACCGCATTGGTGGGTCTATAACATCATCACTGTTCTCTCTTCCATCCTTGACGAGCCTAGACCTCAGTAACAATGGGCTCAGTGGTCAAATCGGCGAGTTCCTCGATGCACCCTCATTAGTCCATGTTGACCTGAGTGGTAATCAGTTGCGTGGCTCAATCCCGAGCTCGATTTTTCAGCTTGGGAACCTCACTGACTTGAGTATCTCCGCAAATAACCTGACCGGCGTTTTAGACCTACAATTGCTCTCAAGACTCAAAAGTCTCAGGAATCTCGATCTTTCAGACAACGATTTGTCAATGACCAATAGCAAATATGTCGAGCATGACATGCCAAACCTCTCAAAAGTCAAGTCTTTCTGGGTGCAATATTACTGAAATCCCTGCAATCTTGAGAAATTCAACCAGCGTAGGATATATAGACCTGTCGGGCAACAAAATCCACGGCAATACCCCGTCATGGATGTGGGATGTTGGGACCGAGTCATTGACTTATCTCAATCTCTCGCAGAACCTCCTCACTAGCTTCGAACAAGTTCCATGGAAAAATCTTATAATCCTTGACCTGCATTCAAACTTGATCCAAGGGCCGCTTACACCTCCATCACTCCCAAACTCTCTTCTCGTCTTCTTGCTAGCTAGCAATCAATTGACTGGCTATATCCCTGGTTCTATTTGTGAAACGAAGGGCCTACAAATTCTTGACCTCTCTCGTAACAATTTCGTTGGAACAATCCCTCAATGTCTAGGGAACATCAGCCACAGCCTTTTAGTGTTGGATCTGCAAGAAAATGGACTCTCCGGCACTATCTCACTCACATTCGGTGAAAATGCTGTCCTGAGAAGTCTTCACCTCAATGGAAACAAATTTGAAGGCCTGTTGCCACGCTCTCTAATCAATTGCATGCAACTCGAAGTGCTGGATCTCAGCGGTAACAAGTTGAACGACACTTTCCCAAGATGGTTGGAAACACTTCCTAGACTGCGTGTCTTGGTCTTGCGATCGAACAGACTTCACGGCTCCATAGGCAACCCCAGAACTGAATTTCCCTTTCCACAGTTGCGCATTCTCGACCTTTCCTCCAATGAGTTCACCAGTCCTTTGCCCAGCGCCTACTTTGCAAAGCTGAAAGCGATGATGTTGACTGAACAGGATGGATCTGGGTTGCAGTACATGGACCAAGGTTACTACCAGGATTCCATGAATGAGACGATGAAAGGACTTGAAGTGCATCTCCCTAAAATCCTAGTGACCCGGACAACCGTTGATCTATCAAGCAACAAGTTCCAGGGAATGATTCCTGATGTCATAGGAGAACTAGGATTACTCAAGGGGCTCAACCTTTCTCATAATAATCTTGAGGGCCATATACCATCATCTTTGGGGGACCTTTCCGAGCTTGAATGGTTGGATCTTTCTTCAAATGAGCTAAATGGGACGCTACCGACCGAATTGACAAATCTCACGTTTCTGGAGGTCCTAAATGTCTCTTCCAATCAACTAACAGGATTGATTCCTCGAGGGAAACAATTCAACACATTTCAAGCCGAATCCTATCGCGGGAACCCAGGATTGTGCGGGTTTCCATTGTCCATAACTTGTACTTATTCCAGGGCGCCGGGGGAGCTTCCTGTCCTACCTGAAGGTAGGGTTCACTCGTTCTTTGCAGATTTTATGGAACCAGAGGCCGTGGAAATAGGATTACTATGTGGCATAGTGCTCGGACTGGTCCTGAGTAACTTCCGATATCTTAGATCTTTTGGGCAAGCAAAGAGGGAAGTCAGAAACATTGCTAGGAAACATATTTCTCCAATCAGGCCTTGAAACTGCGCGACATAATAGCCGTGGTAGCTGATTAGTGTTGCTGTATAAAAAATATTAAAAGTGCAAAGCAGTGTTGTCCAATCGTGTGGATCGTTCATGCGAATCGTGAATCGTAGGACTTTGTAAAAAGTTGTGGATTAAATCCAAAAAATAATATTCCATACAAAAAAAGTTCGTTAAATGTTGCAGAAACACATGAAAAAAATGATAATTGTAAACCCCATCCAAGCCGTGACTAAGAGCCTCCATTGTCGTTGTTCACCAGAGAAACCAACACCGTCGACTCCGTTGCAAGCCAAAGAACAATGTTAAAGACGTAAACAGGTGTCGTCGTACACGTAATTCATGGGACTTTTTCACAAATCACAAGTTAAAGAGACTCAGAAGTTACCGTGGACAGTACATGCACCATAAAAAAAGGAACATTAGAAAATTAGGTACCATGTCCGATTGGTGAATAGCTTATTGGTTTTGAATATTTTTTCTTGAAGGTGCTTCCATGGATATATATGATAATAGGTTCTAGGTTCTAACTTTGACTCTCTTTTTGATGATTTTTCTTAAATAGAGGTATTGAAAAGATAAAATATATTAGTATATAACCCAATAAAATGGACAACCGAAGAGTGAATAATATTTCCAGACCGAATAAGATCAAAGAGGAATGGTTATGTTGAAACCTTTTGACTTGTACCTCAGTCTCAGAGTTACCTGACCATTTGCAACTTAAAGAAACTCTAATTAAATTTAGTCTAAAGGATTCAAATTGACACCAAATCGAGCCAAATCCACATACTTGTCATTATGCATGCAGTTCCCATACACATGAGCATGCTTGTGGTGATAAATAGGGTAAATTATCGAGGACGCATGTTGCTATTTCATGGCATAAATTATCCATTGTTGGCCTTCTTACTGTTCAATCCCTTGCTTATCATACTCGCTCACGTGGAATGATAAAAAGCTGATACACAATGGTACAAATTGGCCAAAATATCACGACCGATTCGGGCCGGTTACAAGGATCCGACTGCCGCTTTCAGTAATTGACTTGTTGATTGTGTTTTTCTAGTTACATTTGGAAACCAGTGATTGATCCGACCTTAAGGATCATATGGACTATGAAAAAAGTATCAAAAAAGTCATAAACCTTTTGCATTTGTATCAATTGAGTTCTAAACCTTTTTTTGATGCCCATTGAGTTCTAAATCTTTTGTTTGTGTACCAATTCAGTCTTTCCGGCTAATTTTGAACGGATTTTGCTAACATAAATGCTAGCCGACTTACATGGCATGGCCGGCGCTGACGTGGACAATTTATAATAATATTTTAATATTTTTTGAATTTATTATTGTTATTTTTCTGATTTTTTCTTTTTTCTTTCTTTTTCTTTTTTCTTTTCTCCCACCTTACTCTAGCCAATCGCCGGTCCAACGACCGGCGAGGTTGACCTCGCCCGCCTCCAGCAAGCCACGTCGGATGGCCACGAGGGCGGCCAAGGGCGAGGCTCGCCCTCACTAGTGACTGGGCGAGGTTCGCCTTTGCCATCGTTGGCTAGGGCGGCCTTTGGCTGGGCTGGCGAGGGTCAAGCCTCGCTGAGCACGATGCCGCCCTCGTGGCCATCTGGCGGGGACGAGCCTCGCCGGCCTTTGGCTTTTGGTTGGTCATCGGACGCGATTAGCTGAAGTTAGGAGGGAGAAGAGGAAAAGAAAAAGAAAAAAAAGAAAGAAAAAAATCATTAAAAAATTTCAAAAAATATTAAAATATTATTAAAAATTATTTACGTCAGCGCAGGCTGTGCCATAGAGGCCCACATCATAGAGGCTGACGTCCATATCAGCAAAATCAAGCTAAAATTAGCCTAAAGGACTGAATTGGGGCAAAAACAAAAGGATTGAGATTTAATTGGAATAAAAAAAGGTTGATGACTCAATTGATATAAATGCAAAAAGTTTAAGACTTTTCTGACCATTTTCCCTGTGGACTGCACAAGCAAATGTGTATACAAGTTGGAGGGAACCACAATTTTTCTTTTTTGTTTATTTCACCAATAAAAATGAAAATGTGCAGGTTCTTGGAAAATTATTTTTGGACCTATTTAAAATGGTATTTACATGAAAGAATCGAACAATGAGTGATATTATGTTTGTAAAAATATGAAGTGCATTATGTCAAACCATATATCACGTGTCCATATCGAATAGCAGTCCCTTAATTGAAAAGCTCAACCTGTTAAACTGACATTTCCAGACTAAATTGAAAAGGATAATGCTGAAAATATTTAATTCGATTGCAAAATCATCGAAGGATAAAACAGTCATGACATGTCCGTATCGACAAGCAGTCCCTTAATTGAATGCAAATTTGCAGTTTGCCACGTTGATTTGTAAATCAACTTTATAGAACAGTTTTTATATACCAAGTATGATTAGATTGAAAAGAGAAGTATAAGTAGTCTTTTGAAATTGGGTTAATACCACGAAAAACCCTAAACTGGTACACTTGTGACAATTTTACCCAAAACTATTTTTTTAACCATAAAAAACCCCAAATTGGTACACTTGTGACAAATCTACCCTAAACTATTTTTTTGACTACCAAAAACCCCAAATTGGTATACGTGTGATAATTTTACCCCGAACTAATTTTTTAATATTATTTTTTATTTTTCGACTTTTTATATTTTTTCTTTACTTTTTTTTTTCTTTCTCTTCAACCTCTAGCCAATCGTTGAACCGGCGACCAGCCAGAGGCGGAAGCCGATGAGGTCGGCCCCGTTGACCATTGGCGAGGCTCGACCTTACCGATATTAGGCAAGGTCAGCCAAGCCGTTACAGGGCGAGGTCAGCCTCACTAGCGTTGGGCGAGGTCGGCCTTGCCCGGCAAAGGCGAGGTCGAGCCTCGCCAAATCTGGTGAGGGCTCGGCCCCGCTGTTGCAGGGCGAGGTCAGCCTCGTCAGCGTTGGGCAAGGTCGGCCTCGCCTTGCGACGGCGGGGCAGAGCCCTCGCCAGATCCGGCGAGGGCCCGACCCTACCGGCCGCTAATGAAGCTCGACCTCGTCAGCATTGGGTGAGGCCGACCTCGCCGTTGTAGGACGAGGCTAACTTTGCCAAATGCCGGTGAGGTTGTGCCTCACCAGCGGTTGGTGGGATCGGGCCCTCGCCAGATCCGGCGAGGCTTAACCTCGTCGTTGCAAGGCGAGGCCGACCTCGCCCAACGTCGACAAGATTGAGTCTCGCCAGTGGCTGACGGGGCTGACCTCGCTGGCTTCCGCCTCCAGCCGGTCGCCAAAGGTTGAAGAGAAAGAAAAAACAAAAAAATTAATAAAAAAAATTCAAAAAATAAAAAATAATATTAAAAAATTAGTTCGGGGAAAAATTGTCACATTTATACTTGTTTGGGATTTTTTGTGGTCAAAAAAATTGTTCAGGGTAGATTTGTCACAAGTGTACCAGTTTCAGGTTTTTTATGGTCAAAAAAATAATTTTGGATAAAATTATCACAAGTATACCAGTTTAGGATTTTTCATGGTATTAACCCTTTGAAATTTGACATAATGGATTTATATTATTTTCTTCTGGTTGCGTATGTAACAACTATTCATTCATTAATAAATTTACCAAAGAATTCAAATTGAAACCGAATCCAGCTAAATTGACAGCCTCATTCTACAAAATTTAAATATAAATTATATTCTTCGTTAATGTAGTTTCACGCCTTTTCTAATGAAGTTCTTATTCTTTTAATTTGTCTAAACAAATCTTTTTACTTTCACAAATTTTGTAATTAAGTTCCTCCAACACCAAAAACCTCCAAATCAGCTAGCGTTGCCATCAAAGTGTGACGTGGACGAAGTTTTTCCAAATTGGACGTCCACATTGGCTCAATTTCATTCAGATCATACTCTAATGTTATTGCCTTCGTTAAACTTTTCCATCGCAGCATTCTTGTAAGTGTCCCAGATGACTAAGTTTTATCCACCTCATGTTTTTGGTATCAACCGATGGCTAGGTCAGCTGGATTTGACCGAATTCGGTGTCAGAGAGACCTAATTACAAAATTTATGGAAAGTTAAATAATTTGATTAGATAAATTAATAGTATAAACATTAATTAGAAAGCGCAAAAGTAAAAGGACGCTATATTTAAAGCAATTAGATAATGTGAGTTCTAAAATATGTATCGACTAAAGATAGCGAACACCCTTTATAGGAAATGGGCCAACAAAATCTTCACAGGCCTATACCGACCGATGCTAGCGGCCCACACTAATTACATTAATTACAATTAACGAGCATGATTGGTGATAAGTGTGGCATAAATATTTTGTATTGGGCTCACTCAAATGGAATGAAAAGTTGATCACATGCATCACGCAAGTTGGCCTAAATATCCTGACCCATTTGGGCCGATCACAAAACTCTATTGGTTCTTCACTGTGACTGACTTGGCATGTCCTGTCCTTTTTAGGTTGGATTCGGACCACCATTGACTGATCCAACTTTAGTCACCATGGACTGCCGAGCTAATGTGCGTACAAGTTGGAGGCACAGCCAGCCTTTTTTTTTGGTCCTTTATTTTTATCCAATAAAAAGACAATGTGCGGCTACAAAATTGGTTTGGGAACTATTTTCAGTGATTGAGTCAGGATTTAGGTTGAGGGAGGGCTAAATTCATCCATGAAAAAGTGAGTCAAAAAAATGCTTCCACGGAAAATTTGACTGTGTGAATAACGACTACCAATTTATGTAGTTGCAATTTATTGTGCCTGTCCGGCGTAAAATATTAGCCATAATGGATATCTCTCGTTAAGTGCTTCAACCATCTCTTTTCAATGCAAATTTGGGAAACGGTACAGTCGAAATGAACGGAAAATAAATTAAAAGGCGTGGTCTTGAAGAGGGGTATTCGTCAACAATGATATCTCATTTTTTTCATGCAATTTACATTTCAAACACCCCATTTAAAATAATTAGCGTTATTTATATTATTATTGAAAATATGTCTCAAATTTGAGCTTGAAAAGGAAACTTTCCTACTCCAAATAGGTTTCTTGATTTGAATAGATTTTTCAGTTGAATGGTTTGAATCCAATTTTTTTTACATAAAAAGTGGGTTTTCTTCGTGAAGAGTATCCAAGAAGAGCTTGTACTTATGAATTACATCATGAGTGTTTTGAAGCCAATTAAATCTTGCGGTAAGATTTGTGAATTTCTTTATAAGATTGAGAAATTATTTCGTGAGAAATTATGGGGTTAAACACTATGTGAGTTATTGGGCATAATTGGGAGTTGGCAAATATTGAGAATTTTTTAATAATTCAAGTGTGGTTATAATCTCCATTATACATATGATATATAGTGGAATTATTTACTGCTCTCCCTATCGATATAAATCACACCAATCAAACCACGTAAATTTGGGTATTTGATATATTTTTTTATTTAGTCTATTATATTGTGTACTTTCGCAATAATTGGTATCAGAGTCAAGCTTGGCTGAGTTGAAGTGAATCGATAGTAATAAAAGAAGGAAAATTGAGAATTGACAAATTTCATGGGAAGGATTTTGGTTTCTGGAAGATGCAAATTGAGGATTACTTGTACTAGAGAAATCTGCAATTACCCTTGTTTGGGGAGAAGATTGACTCGATGAAGCAAGTTGTTTGGAATTTACTGGTTAAACAAATTTTGGGCGTTATTCAGCTGATTTTCGCATTTAATATCGTGAAAAAGAAGACTAATGCGAATTTGATGAATGCCCCGTCGACGAACATGTACGAGAAGCCCTTTGTGATCAACAATGTCCATTTAATGCGACATATGCTTAATTGAAAGATGGGCGAATGTGTGTCGGATGCTAATCATATCAAAGAATTCAATGTGATTGTTGTTAATTAAGTTCAATTGAGATTAACTTCGATAAATGAGGTACGTGCCATGATTCTATTATCTTCACTACTTGATAGTTATAATATTATTAGTACTATTGTTAGTAATTCCTCTAGGTCAACAAACTTGACTTTTGATGGGTTTTGCGATTTGACTCTAAGTGTGGATATCCATAGGAGAAAATTTGGTGAATCTGTGCATGCTGTTTTAATAGGTAAGAGTAGAGAAATAACTAGTGCTCATGTTAATATAAACCTGAACATATGCAATCAATCTAGAAATGGTGGCGCTGTTTGTTTGTTAGAGTTTATGGCAAAATGGAACATTTTAGAAGGGAGCACTTTAAACTGAAGAATGAGAAATATGAGGAAATTAGAGTTGAGTTTGCTATGAGTTTGCTAATGATATTGATGTTGTAGCTTCCTGTAACTGTAGTTCGAATAGTGTTGTCCGTCCGTCCGACGATGGATAGATTACAGATTCTAGTTGTTCGTAACACGCTGCACCAAATAGGAAGCGTACTTCTTATTAATGCATGGATTGTGGTAAAACGCAGTTAGGGAACAACACTAAGTGCGATATTGTGAGTGTTGGTGAAATTAGAATTAGAATGTATGATAGTAACTTGTGGACATTGACACGAGTGAAGTATGTTCCAGAAATGGAGAAGAATCTTATTTTCTTAAATGTCCTAAATTTAGCTGGGTGTCGGTATTCTTCAGAAAGTGAGTTTTGAAGCTTCTTTGAGGTAACTTGGTGATAATGAAATGAATGAAGCATGGTGGCCTGTATGAGTTTAAGGTGAGACAGTGACGGATTTTCTCGCCGAGACGTCGAATGCATATGTTCAAGAGTTTGAATTGAGGCATATGTGCTTGGGGCATATTAGGGAGAGAAGTTCAAAGGTTCCGAGAGAAAGGAATCTACTAGATGGTTATGTGACTAAGAAATTGAATGTATGCAGATGATGTGACTTAGACAAATAGCAAAAAGTGCAATTTAATACAGCTATTAGAGAAACCACAAAGATTGTAAAGTTGATTTACTTGAATGTTTAAAGGCTATAGAGGTTTCCTTAAAAAAAAAGTGCCAAACTTATGTTAATTCTTGTAATTAACGACTAGAGGAGGACCTTGGTGTTTCTGCTAAGACACAAGTCTAATATTGTTGTTAGGATCATGCTGTTGAAAGCTTTAACAAAAAAAGGGAGACAGTGAAGATAATTGAGCATGTGTAGGCTGACAGTAGCATGGTGTACTGCTCGAAATTGCTAAACGAATTCTATATGAAGGAAGGCATATTGAGACACCGCACTAGTACTAGTGAACCATAATAGGTTGCAGAGTTGAAGAGCAAAACATTACTAGAGACGACCCATAAAATGTTTTTTAGTCTTGGTATGGCTAAGAAGTACCTAGTAAATGAACTTAGTACGGCAAGTACCTAGTGAATAAATCACTATCAACTACGATTGGACGTCGGACTTTCGAGGAAGCGTAGTCAAGTAACGTTGCTGATTATTCTAATCTAATATTTTTTGTTGCCTATATTATGTTTGAGTGAGTGATGGTAAGCTCGATGGGAGGGTAAAAAAGTGCATATTTTTAGGCTATACATAAGGTGATCGGTGCTTTCAGTTGTAATGCCTGGAATTAAACTCGCCTATTGTAATAATAAAAGTTAAATCTGACGAGTTTCCAGCATTTTCTAGGTGGGAGAGATTGTAGTAGTGTTTTCTATGGATTTGAACAGTATTCAGCTCGAGATAGAGTTGCAACCAAAAACTCCTAAGGTAGCATATACTAGCGTGATAATCGACACAGATGGTGCTCGTATTGACACTACAAAAAGACAAGAATTTAGCCATGGAAATTTTGCGACGAAAAATTATTCATCGCTAATTTGCGACAGAATTTGCGACGAAAACTAAATTTGTCGCTAATTAGCAACAAAAAATCTTTCGTCGCTAATTTGCGACGAAAAAAAAACTCATCGTTAATTTGTGACGAAAAAAATTCATTGCTAATTTGCGATGAAAAATTTTTCGTGGCTAATTTGTGACGGAATTTGCCACGAAATATTTTCTGTGGCTACTTTGCGACGAAAATTTTTCCGTTGCAAATTAGCAACGGAATTTAGCATGAAAAATTTTCCGTGGCTACTTTCCGACAGAATTTGCGATGAAAAATTTTCCGTGGCTAATTTGCGACGGAATTAGCGATGAATACATTTTGCGACAGAAAAAAAAATTCATTGCTAATTTGCGATAAAAAATAAATTCATCGCTAATTTGCGACGGAAAATAATCCGTCACTAATTTGCAACGAAAACGAATTCGTCACTAATTTGCGACGTAATTTGTGACGGAAAATAACTTTCGTGATATCCCACCCCCATCCCTAATTTCTCTCTCTCTCTCTCTATGCTGACTCCTCATATCCCCCTTTCGCTATTCTCCATCCCTCTCCCTTTTTCGTTTATTTTTTTTTGTTTCTCTTGATAAACTTCTCTGCGCGCGCGCAAATAAATCTTAGTAAAGCTTTTCCCTGGTAAGTGTCGTGGCTAATTTCGTGACTCTTCGTTGCAAAACTATTCATCGTTGGATTCAATTTTTTTTATTTTATTGACTTTTTTTTCTGTTTCTTTTTTTTTTTTCCGAACTTCTTCCCCGGTCGCCGGTCCAACGACTGGCAACGCTTGACTTGAGCCATACTTCGAGTAAGTGTACATTTGCAAATATATGTATTGTGTGTCAAACATTTTCTAATATATAAATGGTATTTGTTAACAAGATTTTTTAAACTTCAAAGTATGGACTACTACTAAATGAGTTTGACCGTTTGTGCGATGAACAATTTGCAGTATGTTTCAAAACATATGTAAGTTGCCTATGGACCAAAACCAAGTTACTAATATTTTATACATCATTTATTAAAATATATATTATTGACTTTGCATGTGTGACCTTAAGTTCACAATAATCGCGATCAAGTTGAAGAGCAATGATTGCTATATCATCTCTTATGGGGTCCAAAGTCAAGAGTATGAAGTTGACCAATATATTTCATAAACAGGTATAATTTTTACACTAAAGAATATGGAATGGGAAAAATCACAATAAAAGTGGTATGTGTGTTCGGTCATTCAATGGTGACAGTTCACAAGATGATTTTTGTGACTTATTGGATGAAATCATAAAGATATAGTACCATGGACTATTAATGCAAGTTGTGTTATTTAAGTGCATGTAGTTCGACCTCGTCAAAGGAATGAATGTGCATATAAAGTTTAATTTGATTGAAATAAATCACAAGAAAAAATATATGAAATATGAACCATTTGTTGGAGGCACAACAAGCAATTCGAGTATATTATGCATCATATTCTAGTTTGAAATGTGACAAAGCTAATTGGCGGGCTGTATGTAAAATCAAAGTACAAAAAAAAATTGAAGAACACTGGAAGGATACAGCATATCAACAAGAGAAAGTTTGTAACACGGTTGAAATTGAGAAATATAATATTTCAATTTTACAAGATCTATGTGGAGCAATGATAGATGTTGATCCAATTGAAATTCAATAATAAAATTTAGAAAGTGTTGCAGAATCTAATTTCGAGACAGAGGATGAAGATGATGATGATGCTCATGAAGAAGATGAAGGTGAAGACGAAAGTGAAGGTGAAGACGAAAGTGAAGATAAAGGTGAAGATGAAGATGAAGGTGAAAATTATGATTTTTGAGACTTTTTTTAACTAATTATGTGTAATTATTATTATTATTATTATTGTGACATGTGTTTATTGTTGTTGTCATAATTATTGTTGTTGCTGTTGTTATTATTATTATTATCGTTATTATTATTGTTATTATTATTGTTGTTGTTGATCATTATTATTGTTATTATTGTTAATGTAATAGGTTGTTGCTAAATGGTGACAAGTCAAATACTATTCATGCGATAACATTTGCGATATTTTATTTTCTATTGGATTTGGATCGTCGCTAATTGAAAAAATTAGCAAGGACATTTGCGACATATTTATTTGTTGAATTGTTAAAAGGTCGTCGCTAATTTCGTGGCTAAATGGTGACAAACTGAATTCATCGGAAAATTTTTTATTTGATGAATTGTTAATATGAAAGGTTGTCGCCATCACTAATTTCGTTGTAAATTAGTGACGGATTTGAATCCGTGGCTAATTAGTCACGAATTTAGCGACAAAAATAAAGTCTCGCGACACTTTCATGACTATATTTATTTTCGTGGCTAAATCCGTGGCTACTTAGCAACAGAATTTGCCACGAAAATAAAGGCTCGCGGAATGTTCCAGACTATTTTTATTTCCGTGGCATTTTCCCTACAATATTTATTTCCGTTTCTAAATTCGTGGCTAATTAGCCACGAAAATAACTACTCTTGGCATTTTCCCTACTGTATTTATTTCCATGACTAAATTTGTGGTTAATTAGCCATGGAAATAACTACTCTTGGCATTTTCCCTACTATATTTATTTCCGTGGCTAATTAATAACAACTCTTGGCATTTTTCCTACTATATTTATTTCCGTGACTAATTAGTCATGGATTTAGCCACGGAAATAACTATTATAGGCATTTTCCCTACAATATTTATTTCCGTGGCTAATTAATCATGGATTTAGCCACGGAAATAACTATTATAGGCATTTTTCCTACTATATATATTTCCGTGACTAAATTCGTGTCAATTAGCCGTGGAAACAATTACTGTTGATATTTTTCCTCTTATATTTATTTTCGTAATTAAATTCGTGGCTAATTAATTACGGATTTAACCACGGAAATAACTATTATAGGCATTTTTCCTACTATATTTATTTTCGTGACTAAATTCGTGGCTAATTAGTCACGGATTTAGTCCCGGTTACTCTTGGCATATGGAGGGAAAATCGAAATGTGTTCAAAACCAAATGCCTCCAAGGCTCCAACTCTTTATTCTCTCTCTCCACTTTTTGCTTTTGTTTCTCTCTCTCTCTTCTCCCTCTCTCTCTCTCTCTCTCTCTCTCTCTCTCTCTTCATCTACGGTCTGTCCTTGCGGTTCCACCTCGATCAATCTCTCAAGCGCGTCGAAGCCGGATCGCAGCTTGGTCCCTCGATCGAATTGGGCTAGGGCTCGCCGCCGATCGTCATCTTCCCGGAAATGAGGTGATTCTGGCGAAGGTATGGCGCTCTCTCTCTCTCTCTCGCTCGCTCGCTCCCGTTCTCGCTGTTCCGCTGCGTCCCATCCCTCATTTTCCGGGATTTTTGATGCGAGATGCTTGCAGCGCGATTCGTTGGAGGCGTGGTCGAGACCGTGGGAGCGGCCGAGGCGAGCATGGCGACGGTGGCTAGGCTGGGCTCGTTTCCTCCGGATAAGTTCCATCCCGGAGGCGGCGGCGGCGGCGGAGGAGGAGCTTCGAAGATTGGCGCGAAGCTGAGAAGAAAGACTCCGTCGGAGCTGACAGTAATCCTTTAGAGATTTGTGGCGATTCGTTTGCGAAGTGTTTGTTTTTTTTCTTTTTTGTGGCTGTGGTGACAAGATGATGCTTAGCTGGTTCTCTGGACCGCTTTGCTTTCGACGATGTATTTCTATGGACTGCAGCATAGCTTAAGATGTGACTCGCTCTGCTTGAGCATTTGACTTTTGTTTTGAGGCTCCAAAAGTCACTAGCTTTTAAGTTGGCACGCTGATTCCAATTACTCTTGCTTTGTTATTCGTGTCTTCAATTTGGTTGTTGAAAAAACTAAAGAAAATTGACGGCGACGACATATAATTAATGTGGCTCGACTGGAATGATGTTCTATGCAGGGAGAGCAACTGAAGCGCGTCAATGTTGTTGAGCTTGTAGATGAATCTGCTGCCCCTTTACTTGACTCTCTGAAGTAAGTGTTTCACTGTTCGTATTTGAGTTTTCATTCTATAAGCACGAGATTAGTCACTGAGGAGTGTTTTTTTTCTTCCATTGACAATGCCGGCACGAATGATGGTCTTAAGAAATCAGAAGTGTTTAAACTACCAAGATACATTGATACGCGAGTTAATGAAGTATATCCTGCCAAAAAGTCAAGGTTTAAAATGTCATCGCCGAAGGAGAACGTGAAGGTAACGGCATTTTCCGGTGTAATTAATAGATGTTCTAGATTTTGCTTTATGTCACTCATCTGTCTTAATTTCGAGAGCTTGAGCTTCAGGGGGGAGTTATTGTCTATCATTGGCGTGCTAGCAAGATAAAAAGTTATTTCCTTGGTTATGTGCTCTTAAGCAGGAAACCAGTACAGTGGAGCAGAGTCATGCAATGAAGAATCTTGCTATGCTTTCGAACATGGCTACAAGAAGCAAACAGCATCTTAAATGGTATTAATGAGATGCCCAATACTCTCTTCATGTTGCTTAATGATTATTGATGAAGTCAGCACCTTCTTATATGTTTCGTTCCTCATATCCCTGCAGTTCTGAGGATTCTGTTTTCTCTTCTAAAGTTGCTGAAAATCATGGAGTACAAACTCAGTCAACACTTGAGAGGTGTAACCAGAGTAGATTCCGTACAGTTGCTGAGATATCGTCTAGTTCCGAAAAACTATTTGGCTTGGCTAATATCGATATGGTAATTACTCTCATCTGTTTTCCCTTGAGCCGTTGGTATATCCTTTAGTAATATCACCACTATCTTTGTAGGATAAAGCTCTAAAAGGATTGGCTGCTTGAGAACCATCTTCTCATTTATTTGATGGTTGTTCTGAAAATTTTAGTTCTACCTTGACTTACTCGGGCTGCTCTCAATACAACATAGTTGGCCAAAAGGCTCCTCTGGATTTCGCTTTGAAGACCGTCATGCGGATTGCAGCATCTTCTTCAGTAAATTGCTAATGTCTTTTGCAATTAATAATGTTGTGAGGGCTTATAATTGCTTGGAGACTCCTGGGGCATTTCGTTCCTAATCTGGAGATATTTCAATTTTGGTCTTTACTCAATAGGGTCGTTATGAAAATTATTTCAAATCTTGTATTAGGGTTTGAAGATTTTTCCACTGCCTGTGCATGATGACTTCTTATGTAATTCTAAACGGCATTAAAAACATGGGAAAAAAATATACTTACACCAAAACCTGGTGCTGCTCGCACTGAAGATATCGTATGAAATGGGGAGCATGTCTTGATTTGAGAAATTTAGCTGAGTTTTCTACTTGCCGATTGGTTCCTAAATCATTTTTTTATTGGAAATGTTTGCTCTCATCTAAGAATATCAAAATATTTACTTTCTTAAAACATATAAATGGGTGGCACACTATTCTACAATCTGCATGCAAATTGACAACTTTGATTAATAGCACAAGTTGTGGCAAGGTTATTAATTTTCACACACCATGCTCAAGCATGGTGTTCCTTTACTCATGTAGTTCTTTTATATTGCTCAGGGTTTGGTGTATGCTTTCTTGTTGTCCAATTAACTTTTTTTCCTTCATTATTTCCAGGATTTACAGGTTAATTACAAATGGTAGTTACAATAGTGTTCCCAATCATACATCTCTTTGTGCTTGCTCTGAGGGTCAAAGAACTAGCCATTGTTCAAGAACCCACATTGCTTCCACGGGCTTTTGCTCTACGGCTTTGAATTCATGGATATATCCTCAGTCCACTCTTCCACTTTCTCTTATGTCAATGCTGACCTCACCAGCTGCAGAGAAAGGTTTGTCAAATGAGATATAAGATATGGAGGGTGTTCCCCTGAACTTGTCACTAATCCTCTCCTTTTTGTTTAGTGGAGATGGACTTCTTAAAAAAGCGACAATTGTCATGGGAAGGGTCATTTTGCAGTCTTTACTACTTATTCCAGAAGAACTTATGTAGCGTATTTTACGGTAATTTTCTCCTCCTTGGGATGCTCAGATACTTTGTGGACTATCTCATTATCTTCTGTTGGAATATATGTTGAAGTCATTTTCCATGAATGTGTATGATGTAGTGCTGCTATTAGTTAAGCAATGCAAAGCTTTGCTACTTTTTCGTTCGTATAAGAAAATTCTTGTAAAGCAGTTAAAGGTGCAAGTAAAATTAGTGTTCCAATGAGGTCTATGGTTATAGCGAAATTTAAGGGAGGCTCAGATTTGGAAGATATCTATAGCGGTTAAGCCCATGAGGGGCTGTGGAGAGTAGCAGCGAAGTTAGGATTTTGACGAAGTGATTATGACTTAGCTCAAACGTTGAGCCAATGTGGAGACTATTAAAAATATATTTCAAGTTCAACCCCACAAGGAAACTTTCCTCATCCAAGTAGGTTTTCTAATTTGATAGGTTTTTTAATTTGGATCCAATTCTCTTCTATACAAAAAGTGGGTTTTCTTCATGAAGAGGAGTTTGTACTTATTAATTGCATCCCAAATGTTTTGAAGCAAATTAAATCTTGTGGTAAGATTTGCGAATTCTTTTGTGATATTAAGAGATTATTTCATGATGAGCTGTGGGGCTAAATACTACGTAAGTTATTAGGTGTATTTTGATTGGAAAACACCGAGAGTTTTTGAGTAACTCTTGCTGCTCTATTTAAAGACATTGGTTATATTGATTGAACCACATAAATCTGATATCTGATTTATTTTCTTATTTTATCTATTATATTGTTCGATAGCTTGTTTCCATAATATTAACAAACCTTTTTCAGAGAAGGTCATGATATAATTAAGTACGTTATGTCTTCGTCCTTCCATCATTGATGGAAACCCAGTACGCAACTGAATGCATATCTACTTGATGTCTTGGCCATATAAATAAAGGGGAAAATTCCAAAAATGATTTCGAAATGGAGTCATTTTGTCAAATAAAGACATAAAGTGAACAATATCTCAAATAAGGGCCTAAAATGATCTAATTGTCTCAAATAAGGACCTAAAGTGACTTAATAATCTCAAATAAGGGCTTTTGGCCGGCCGGTAACTATTCCGTCGCTGGAGAAAGGGTATTTTAGTCAAAAAGATTATAAATATATAGTTTTTGCTTTCTTTTTTTTTTCCTTTTCTTTGCCTTTTCTTTTCTTTTTTCTTTTTTGTTTTTTCTTCTTCCCCAGCGGTTACTGTGCCTAGCTGGCGATGGCCTCACGCAAGGGCCTCCCTTGCTGGCGTCGGGCGAGGGTCGCCCTCGCCGACGCTGGGCGGGCGAGAGCGACCCTTGCCAGATCCGTCGAGGGCAACCCTTGCTCTCGCCGGCGTCGGGCGAGGGCCACCCTCGCTAGGCCAGGTAAGGGCAACCTCCGCCAGTCCCGACGATGGTCGGTGGAGGGAAGAGAAGGAAAAAAAAAGGAAAAGGAAAAGGAAAAGAAAAAAAATTCAAAAAGTAAAAAGATGAAAATACCCATTAACCGGTGAGGTCAAGTTCTTATTTGAGACTGATATGGCCACCTCAAATCTTTATTTATGACAAGATTCGCTTTAATTCCTTATTTGAGAAAATGAGGGCACTTCAAGTTCTTATTTGAGACAAGGTCTATTTCAGACTCTTATTTGAGAAAATAACTCAATTTCGGGTCCTTTTTTGGAATTTTTCCTAAATAAAGAGACCCAAAATTGACTCCTGTTGTTTTTTGTAAGGGGCCTAATATAATTTCTAGCAATGATTCAACAGTGAAGAGTGTGGTCCTGAAGAGAGAAGTCCCTCCGTGCATTTGGGTGAGGTGCACTTGTCGGTCCTGTAGCGCATCTCGATGAACCGGAGTAGATCCGACCCCGGGAAATTGGGGTACTTCCTTGTCCTGGCGAGACACATCTTGTCTTCCTGTGGGCACAAGAGAAAAGGCAATGACTGCCTCTCTGTGTGACTGTTTACCCCCGCCCCACGTTCCCATTTCTCAGGAAGGCAAAATCTTTTTGGCAAATGTCATAGACACCAACTACATCTTTTAGTGAAATTTGATGGAATTTTTATTAACGGTCAAAATAATATCTTGAAAAGATGACACTAAGGGTATGCATGACAACGATTCTGTGCCCGGGAACTGATTCTGTTCATAAATAATTTTTTTTATTTTGTATCCGAAAATTGATTCTAAGCATTTGAAGGCGTTTGGTAATGGTTTAAAATTTTCATTCATGAAATAGAAAAAGAATATAAATGCATTTGGTAACAATACAAAATTTCTTTTTATTAATAATATTTCTTTCTTTTTTCTCCTCCTTCTCAGCCATGGTTGGCGATCGACCACAGGCGAGAGCGAGGGCTAGACCCTCGTAGCTTGGGCGAGGGTTGCTCTCGCCGGCCTTTTCCAGCCCTTGCTCGAGTTGGCGAGGGCCGCCCTCGAGGCTCACGGCTTCGGCGAGGGCTGGATTTTTGCTGCCACCCTCACCCAAGCCATGAGCCTTGAGGGTGGCCCTCACCGGCTTGGGCGAGGGCTAGAAAAGGCTGGCGAGGGCGACCTTCGCTCAGGTCGCGAGGGCCTAGCCCTCACCGGATCGAGCAAGAGGGACCCTCGCCTGTGTCGCCGGTCGCCAGTGGCCAGTGATTAGAGAATGAAGAAGAAGAAGAATAGAAAGAACGGGAAAGAAGAAGAAGAAAAAAAATTTCTTTTTCAATTCCGATTCTTGTTCTAGAATCAAGAAGCTACTTTTTTTTTTTTCTTGATTCTGTTCTAAAACTGATTATGAAAATAATTTTTTGCAAAGTTGTGCCTCGGTACAAAAATTTTAACAAACAGATTTCTATTCTCAAACTGATTTTTGGAATAAAAGAACAGAAATTTTCACTATTTGTCAACTTGTGAAATGGGCTCTAAGAGTCCCTAAACTATTGTCTCGTGTGCAATATCATTCTTAGAATTTTACATCTTTCAATAAGATTCATGAATTGATTATTGATATTTAATCGAGAAACTAAATTTTCAATTTGTTTAATCTAAAGCCTCAACCTTCTATAGCATAGTTGTAACTATTCACAAGTTTTTGTAATTATACTTTTGCTTGGATGTTAGAATATATTTTCATTTTTTCCCATTTCCTAAAACAAAATGAAATGCTATCTTCTTTATTACCTTTTTATCGTTTTGGTTTTACAAATATTACAATAGCTCAATTTAAGTATATTATCTAATGATCTCTATAATAGTACAAGTAGAATCTTATTTATGGTTAAATCGAGTCGATATATTTTTGTTTTTAAGAGAAGAGAGATGTTAAAATGAAGATTTACAGGGGGAGTTTGCGATAGGAAGAGAGATGTCAAAAAGGAAATGACCTGGCTGAGTGTTCACCCGCGTTTCAGTGTGATTGATCGGATTAGTTGACGAATAACAAAGATAACATCGATTCGAATCCAATGGAATTTAGCTATACAAAAAAAAACAATAAACAAAACTTTTTTTGGCCGAATTTATTTAATGGCCACCGAATTAAAAGACATTATATGGCAACCCGATCCGAATTACAAAAAAAAAGAAAAATCAACGCAATGACTTCAATTGGTCAAGTCGTTGCAGCAGGCCATTCTCGGTCTAAACCAAATCGAAGTATTCGTTTTCTTCTTTTTCCGAGAACATTAATAAAATGCGCGCACGCAAGATTTCATGTGAGAATGACATTACTTATTAAAAAATGGGACTCCCAATGACTCGCCAGCGTGTAGAATTGTAAATTATTGTATTATATGTGTTTCTTAGCCTATATTTTTTTCTGGAGAAAGCACGTCATAGTGGAAAAAACTAGAGCGGCTTCGTAAGGAAGTCGCTCAAACATTTCGTGGTTATCACTTATCAGATTGGACATTAATTTTGGCATATGTATTCACCCGTGCATAATGGTGCAAAAGAAACTGCAAAACAATTGAATTGCTTTAATATGATGGCGTGTCATGCAATAATGGAACCGAATTTAACGTTTGAAATAGAGTATTTATGGCATACACGTATAAAAATAAGTTCTCACAAACGAACCTATCTACCCTTGATTTGATTGTTAGTAAGAGGATAAACAAGTAAAACTTTCAAATCAAAGTTAAATAAGATCGCTTGCATTCCTTTACTCTAACAATGTATACTCTAAATTTTCCCTTAAAATATAGTTGCGTTCGTCAATGATGCTGAAAAAAACAATTATAGGATCGAATAATAATTTTGCCAATAATCATCGCGTGACAGTAATTGTCTCAGTCTGGTGGATAACTCCCATTATCGAGATATGACTTTTTTAACTTGATAAGACTGGATGGTCGACCATTAAAGAACCTTAGATTGTTGTTTCATGAAAACGGCATTAATAAGTAATGCAACTTGTCTCGTATTCTGAATCGTATATGCTCAGCAGTATACTGGTGGAGGAGGTGAGCGATGTGCTTCGGAAGACTCGTTTGTTTATTAGAGACCAGCGAATGCTTTGCCATCTTATAGTGTCCGATTTGGACACAAATCATTAGTTACGAGCGTTCGAATCGTCTAAAGCTACAGCGATATTATATTTGTTTCTTGTAATATTACATCTGGATCAGTTCAGCAAAATTTACCCAAAAACCAAACAAATCCGCGCACATTTACCCCACCCTCCGCACCAGATCCAGATGCACCGCCATTGCTTTGGTGCCGCGAATCACACCTCCGCATCGCCGCTGCTGTGTCAAACTGTGTGTGGGTGAAAGAAAAAGAGGTGCATTCGTGAACCAGTCTATTATATTGGCAGCTTAATACTTAGCTAAGAAAGAACTTATTGTGGATGACTCCGAAAATTTTGAGAGAAGAAAATATCTTGTGCTCACAGAAGGTAATATGATGAAACCGTGACTGCGTACCCATTTTAAAAGAAGCATAAAATAAGAACTATAAAAAATTTTCAAAAGATAATTGAAACTACTCTATAAGCACTCCTAAGGAGAAATGGTACTTATGTGGATGATGCTCTAGAATTTCTACTATCCGCTACATTTTCCTCCTCTCGAATTTACATGATTCGCAGTTGTCTCATTAACTACAATCAATAACATCAGAAGTAGTTTTTCATGTATAGGTTTCCATAACATCGTACTCACATGGATTCAAGTAAATTTATTTTGATTGAAGAATCATATTTAAGCGTTTTTCTCTACTGCAATATATAAAAAGAAAAACTCAACGATATTTTTCAATCTCAATCTTTTCTTGAAGTTATTTGAAAGCCAAGTGGTATTGTTGAAAAGACACATAATCCTGTACAATCCCACCATCAAAGAAAATCATAATTGCGAGAGGTCAGTGTAACCTCAACGTCATCCTATCAATCTATTACATTTTATAGGTTCAAATTAATCTATTTTTCAAGTAAGAACGTAGATTCATCCTCTAAAATAGCAGAACGGTATTATTGGACATGACCCTCTACGCAATTGGAGGTAAAACACAAATTACTGAGATAAAAAATGGAACACAATATGGCACGATATGCTTACGAATACATTAACACGCTTTAATAAAAATAAGAATTTTTTTGCCGTTCCCATAAAAGGCAGCTATTTAGCTTGTCAAATAAAAGTGATGATTTTTACGTTAACACAAATTGATATTAATTATAATAATGATCATAACAAATTAGTAGGAATTGTCAACATCAAATAACTCAAATTATTTAAGTATACTATCGAGATAGATAATATGGGTCCGCCAACTATCTAATAAATTTTTTTTTTGGTCGAAATACTATCTAATAAATTTGGCTGTTCCGTCTGTGAACATTTGGAAAGTGCGAGATGCTCGAGGGACTCTCTTAAAGGTTCTAGATCCTTACGTTGAAGAAAATTCGATGTTGATATGATGGTTACGTTATGGGTATAATAAGTCCGCCTAAAGTTAGTAATATATATGTTAGAAAAAAAAAAAGCGCATGTGGACTTGCAGAGTTTCGTCGACATTTCTGTTCGGGCACCTTTCTTCTGATTTGACCCCTTTTTCCTTTTCACTATTCTCTCATATCCAAATCATTGCGGGACTTCTAGCAAAAAAACAAATTTATTGCGGGACCACAACATTTCCAAGAAAAAAACTGAAGGTTGCCACAACCAGGCGTTTCAGAATTTTGTTACTCGACCTTTAGTGCATTTGTTACTGGGATAATGACATAAATAGTTTTTAAATTTTAATTCAATGTATATTTTAATTTATAAATTTTTAATTTGTTCAATATAGTCTATGAATTTTAGCCTAATATTCTATGATATCTCTGAACTTTTAATTTGTTCAATGTGGTCATTAAACTTTTGGTACATGTTCAATTTAGTCTCTGAATTATATCAAAATGTGCAGTATAATCCCTCAACTTGAATTAATGGAAGGGCTACATTGAATATTTTTATAAAGTTCATAAACTATGTTGAACATGTACTAAAAGTTTAGAGATCGTAATGAACAAATTGAAAGTTCAGGGATTACATTGAGCATTTGATTAAAGTTCAGGGACTACATTGAATAAATTAAAAGTTTGTGGACCAAATTGCATATTAAGTCAAAGTTTAGGAACTATCTGTGTCATTTTCCCGTTTGTTAATTAACTAGCTATTAAATTTCAAGGCCTTAATGTTCTAATCAAATTAAAGCAAACAGTTGACTCCCCTTCAAAATTTAAAATATTATTGAAATTTCAAGAAATTGTGAAAAAAAATATTGGCGAATTTACATGTCAATATTTGTATGTTGTAAGAGTTTCGAGGTTAACAGAATTCAAAATGCATGTCACAAACTTTAAATAAAGAAAAAAGCAAAAATATATCCAGACTTGCTATGATATTACTATGTAACTACTTATACTGTTTTATATACAATCAATTCCTTTTGAAATCGAACCATTTCGTATAATTTGTCCTAAACTTGAATTTTGACACTCGTTGATACGGCCCAACTTGTAATAATGCCACATGATGGAGATTTACATTAAGAATATACTAAGGATATTCATTAGTATTATAAATGACTCACACTTGGACTTTTCTTACTATCAGTCGCGTCTCTAAATTTTCTAAGCGTCTACTTGTATAGACTATTATCTTTTTATTACCTTTTTAAAAGAAAAATCGTGCAATTCAGGCACTAACACTTGAAACTGTCGCAAAATGAAAATATTGATGTCTAATTTCACATGTAAATTTTTAATGATCTTTTTGAAGTTCGAATATTGTTTTGAATTTAGGAAAATAAAATTACATCTTTTTAGTTTAAATTAAGCTAAAACAGATAGGTCCTGAATCGAGCAGACTAATCGTCTGTTGGGGGGTGGGGGGGAGAATAAAGATTATCCTCCTAGACGTCAAATTTGCAATTAGTCCACAAAAATGTGTTAAGAGTTCTCATCGATAAACAAATGTCAAAGTCAAAATTTTTTTGGTTGGGTTTTTTTTTTGTCAAAGCATGATAAATAAATAACTGCATCTTGTAAAACTAACATAAGTAAATTCGTCTAATGGTGCTTACGGACCTTTTCTTGTGTTACCACAAGGCTTATGGTATTGAAAAGTTGTAAATACGCGACCATTAACAACCCATTTGCACCGAGTGGACTATACTAAACTTTTAGACGGTAATGGGTTCAAGCACTCTTCATAGAGCATTTTCATTTATCTGGTTTTTTTATAATAATTCTAGATATGGGTAGAGACCCAATTATTTAAAGGTGCATAGAATACTATATAAATTCAGAACCGATTAAGTTTAAACATTTAACATGTGCATGTGACCTTAACCCAAAGCAATTCGCGTGTAGGTGGTGAGAATTTTATGAGTGAATTCCAATCCCCGCCAGGGCCGCCACCCCAATCAACTTTGCCAAATCTTAGATTTTTCTATTCAATTTTGTTTTACCAAAGTTATGTAGACTGCTCCGTTGTAGACCTTAAAATTATACAAGATGCCTTCAAAGAAGGATAGGAGATTCTCACAACTGGCCTCAAGATAAAGTAGAGCCATTTTGGCATAATTGTGGCTGAACTATGGTTGTGCTAATGCTACGATGTGGCTATGCTGTGAAGTAGGGCGACATATATTTCTTTTAAAGTTGCAGTAGGTGAGACTTGCTTTTAATTATGGAAATGTTGCAGCTGCGAGATGCTTGCCAAACACCTTATAAGTGTTGTAACGTCTATTTTCAAAGCTAAAACTGTTATGCAAACAGTTATACCAAATAGACACGAATGGTAATGTTGGAGAAAATCGATGGTCGTGTCAAAAAGATGTTGACAAATATTGAAATGTGCCCGAGGCAAAATGAAATTTAGATGGAGAGTGGCTGAGATCGCTCCATGGTTCTCACTAAAGCACAAAATTCACAAATACGGTCCGGATGGAGTGTGAATTCTATGAATCTATCTGCAATGAAAAGTTAAGTGTATTAGACTATTATTTGATTATTTATCACACTGATAAATGTAATTAATGACTTCTAGCATGATATTAATGGAGAAACTTCTCGCATGTTATTTTAATGGAAGCCGCAAGGTCACCTACTTCCCGTGCTGTCCTTTTGCTCGCACGATAAGTCAAAGATCTAGAAGTCACATAAGCATATGGACCTTTTAAGTATTTGTTAAAGTTCGACCAAAAAAAGAAAAAAGAAGAATTTGTTAAAGAAAGTGGAACTAATAAAAAAGAACAATTCTCTCGCCCACAAAATTTTCCAATCAATCCATGACATAATCATTTACGCACCGTGATATTGACCAAATTCTAAAAGCAACATTTGACTCTTTCGCCCGATAAGAGTAACATTTGACTCAAATAAAGAATGACATGCTCGCGTTTTCCTAACATTTCTCTCCTCTGAATTCTTATATGTGCCCACCTTTTCTTAATATATCCTGGTAAAAACACGTTCTCTACACTTTGTGCTTTGGGTTTATTTTAAAGGCGAGTGCGAATTCTGTCACGGAGAACCAGCATGCGAACAACCAGGTCTCCGATGCATCCGTTGATGTACCCCCACAAGGTGGCTCCAGATGCTTCGACGACGACCGTCGTCTCAAATGCACAGGTCCTTCTCTTTCTTTTCCTACCGGAATGTTTAGTTACAATGTTATGCAGCGACGCTATGGACAGCTGAGCGCTCACACGATCACGTTAGTATTCGGGTCCGGAGACTTGTCCCTGGCTTGGGTCACCGCGTGCTCCTGTTTGCCTTTGTCACTTACGACACCTCCACCCTCCTCGCCATCATGCTCAGATTTGGAGACAATCCGAGGTGCATGTTCAGAATATACCTTTCCTTTCTAAAATTCCTCACTCGAGGTCCTTTTTTAATTGTATCAAGATTTGTGTAGATTTGCTACCAAACTTAAAACCCCTGCAATAAATCGTTTCCTTTTTGGTAGAGCAAAACAGGGAAACCTCATGGATGCCCAATGTTCTTTCCCAACTCATCTTAATAGCGCATTTAAAGAAACTAATAAAATAATATTTCCTTATTAAAGAAGATTCTTATTTCACAGCACATGATAAAAACAGAGAGAATAAAATCCATTAGTATCTATCCCATCAATCGAATTATCTCTAAATTAAAAAGCAAGATTTCATTTCATGACCCACAAAGTTGCATCGGATTTTACTCCGAAAATGACATTATGGCACAATCAATTTGAAAATTTAGGCATGTCATGTTGTTGACACCTAAATTTTAGCACATCATTTAGTGGTTAATTGCATAGAAAATTAGGGATTAAATTTTAACCCCTAAACAAAAATATTAAAATTGCATAACATATAGTTTAGGTTCATTTAGATTAATTGCATTCCGCATCGGATCGGCGGTGACAAGCGAGCTTAAAATTCATTACGTGAGTCGAGCTCGGGCATCGAACGAGACTCGGTTCACTCGAAAAGCATGGGCCGAAAATCACACGCAAAAGGGCTTGGTTGTTTTAATTTGAGCTTAAATTAGCCCATTATGCTTAATTAAAGAAAAGCTCAAATTAATTCAGCCCATTTAGAATTAAATTAAAGCCTAAACCTAAGCCCGTTAGGACTAAAAAGCCTGGCTAATTGACCTAGGTTTACACTATAAATATATGTTTATGTCTCATAATCAAGGGGGTTCTCAGAATTTTCAAGATCAGAATTTTTAGAGAACACAAGGGTGAGTGAGAGCAAAACGTGAGATTGAGAGTGAAAGGAGAAGACGGCCACACGTGCCCTGTCGCCGTGCCCGTATTACTCGCATCAACACCGTGTTCGCCACGGCGTCGTTTTGCTTCAGCCCGGCACACGTTGAGTTTCCAACCACGGCCGTGACTCTCTGCTTTGCGCGCCTCAGCAAGTCCCAAAGTCTTTTTCGGCGTCCAGTGAGCAAATCCTGACAACTCGCTCGCGTCTAAGCCGTCCAGACTAGACCCTCGCAGCAGCAACGCCAAGGAAGTTCTCTCTACACCGTGAGCACTTCACTGCCATCACCACACCTGTTAGCTTCCCAATCACACCAGTAATTCCCTTTGCTGCCGTGCCCAGCTTTTGCTTGGATGTTTATCAAGGAAAGTCAACTCCAGTAGTCCAGATCTCCATTTGTGTATCACGAACTCAGCCACGGGTTTCTTTACCGTTGGGCTAGCTCTTGCCGCAAGCCTCTTTGCGGCCATCTTGTTCAAGTCGCTCCTCGTAGCGAGTCTGCAACCGCAAGTCGCCACACCACTGCCACCATCGTCGGCCCGTTTGTTGCCGGTCATCCTCGTGGCCGCACCGCCGCTCCCGACGCACTGTCGATCACCATCCCGCTTCGCAAATCCCGAGTCCGATTTCGAGACGATTCAAATTTGGAAAGAAATCCGCGAATCAGGTAAAATTCTTATCCTAATTTGATTTGAATATTTGGTTGCCTATTTTGTGCTTATTGATATCTAATTTTGCATATTTGAATAATAGGCATTATCCCAATAAGGATTTATTTCCTTTTTTTTGAAATCTTAGATATCTATTACTTGCTAAATTTGGATGGAATTTAGAATTTTCAAAATCCTTTGAATATATCCAAAATCTTTGAGATATCTATTTTTTTCAAGATGTGATCGATTAGGAAAATTTCCTAATCCGCAACCGCACACGTGGAAATAAATCTATCTATCAGGCTTTAGATAGAATTATTTCCATAGCGGGTATTTTGAATTTTAGAATCGATCTGTCAGGCTTCAGATCGAAACTTAATTCGAAAGATTTAGCGGTTATTTATTTATTTATTTATTTATTTTACTTGATTTTAATTTCGAATTTTGATTTAAAAAAAAAACAAAAGATTACTTTAGAATAGGTTAATTTCTTTAGTTTAAAATTGCATGTTTAGATAATTGGCATTTTTAATTTCGAATTTCATTAAAAAAATACAAAAAAAATATAATAATATTCACGTCATTAGAAATAGGTCACGTCGTCGCATGACATATAATTTGCATGTTAGATTGCATTAATCGCATGTCAATTTTTGCACGTCATTACATATAGATTAGTTTTCATTTAAATAAGTGAAAATAAAAATTCCTGCACCTTTGAAACTCTAAGTTAGGATTTATCAAAATTGCCAAATTGAGTATTTTTCTTGAAATTGGTACCGAAAGGGCGTTAGGGAATCTAGCGTAACCAAGTCCCCGAATTCATAATTTCTGGTTCGTAGAAATAAAATAGTACTCCCGCTATTTTATTTAGGTTTCTAATCAACCTACCTTAAATGATTAGTGGCGACTCCTATTGAAAATATTTGCATGCTCATAATTGGACTTAAGTTGCGATTTGGTAGAGTTTGGGAGAACTCGAGCTAGGTTAGTTAATTTAATTGATCTAGTAATCCATTAGCCTAAGATCAAAAACTCCGATTTTTTTAGGTCGCGACACATGTAGAGTGAGAATCAAGCAAAACACAATATAAAATATGAAGATATTAAAATTATGTAGCCAAAGCAAATCGAGAATTTAAAAACATACATTTCCTTTTCTTAAAACTGTGTCACAAAAGTCTTAAGACTGTTGCATTGATGTCAATTTAGTCATAAATTTTTTTTTTTGTGTGCTCTACTCTAACTCTCAACTCATTCTCAGACTTTTGATTTGCCTCTTGCATGGCGTGAGAATCAAAACTCATACCTGAAATTACACGTCCCCACACCTAGTCGCCTGGGAAGGTGGGGAATCGAACTCTCCACCTTCCCCTTCCCAAGTTGAAAGGATGGCCACTTAGGTAAACTCCAACGATTAGTCATAAACCTTTTGACTTTGTGCAAATTTAGTCTTTTCGACTAATTTGATTGGATATTGCTAACGAGAATGCTGACGAATTGATATGGTACGGCTAACACTGATGTGAACAACGTAATATAATGTTTTAATATTTTTTTGAATTTGTTTATTCTTTTTTTTTTTCCTTTTTTTATTTTTCTTTCTTTTTTTCCATTCCCTTCCTCCTTCCTCCAGCTGGTCGTTAGACCTCAGCAAACAGCCAAAGGTCTGAGTCGACCACAAGTGAGGCTCGAGCCTTGCCGGATCTAGTGAGGCTTGAGCCTCTTCGACCATGGACGACGGTTTGAGCCTTGCCAGTGGTTGGGGGAGGCAAAACCTCACCGACCCTGGCCTCTAGCCAATCATCGAGGTCTAGCGACTAGTTGGAGGAAGGGGGAAGGGAATGGAAAAAAAAAGAAGAAAAAGTAAGAAAGAAAAGAAGAAAAGGAAAAAGAATAAATAAAAAATTCGAAAAAATATTATAATGTTATTAAAAGTTATCAATGTTAGTGCCCTTGGCTATGCCACATAAGCCGGCCAGTGTCAATGTCAGCAATATTTGATCAAAATTAGTCGGAAGAACTGAATTAGCTCTAGGTCAAAATGTCTAAAATTAAATTAGCATAAATACAATAGATTTATGATTTTTCTGATACTTTTTTTTATCCAAATTTGCTTGGGTCTTTTCTCGTTAGATGATTTTCAAATTTCCAAAAAATCCCTTTGGATTGTCACCAAACTTTTGAGTATTCTTGCTTGAAATGATTTGAATCCCCACAATTTGAACACGCTTATAGAAATTTCGGCCAACAAGTTTTACAAAATGTTTTTCAAAATGATTTTTGTAAACATTGTTTGAAGGTTTATGCCTTAATCTTTCATTGACTTTTGAAAAATCATTTTTTTATCACAATTTCCTCTTCAAAACCAAGTCCAGATTTATTGTCATACGGAACTTGTATGGAATGAATGTGCTCTAAAGTTTTTCACCAAAAGAAAATTTTTTGGAAACTTTTGAAATTTTGTCTTTGAAAGAAGCATTTTCTTTTTCCAGCAAATCTCATTTTTCTTTGATTTCCAAAATTTCTTCGTTCAATCATTTGAAAGATTTTATTGCCTCAACTTCATATTCTCTTTTTTCAACTCCGAGATTTTCTTTAAAGTAGATTTGTACTCTAGACATAATTCATCAAAATATTCAGATACTTCATCGGGAATTTCAGTTGGACTTACCTCATTCTCTTCCTCTGATTTTAAGTTTGCCATCAAAAAAATGTTGCATAGTCTTCTTCATCACTGTTTCGCACTCGGTATCACTCCAATTTTCTGCTTCGTATGTCATGAGAGTTCCAACTAGTTCGTTAACAATAAGATGCATAATCCTCTGTGTTTCACGAATGGAGGTTTTAACTTGATTCTATTCTTTGGAAAGTCCTCACATAATCTTATTCACATTTTCATCAGATGTGAATGTCTTTCCTTAATGCGTGAGTCCATTGATGATCTCTATATATCTAATGAGCATCTCAGTGACAGTTTGTCGCGATTTTCCGATAGGTGAATCACCAAAGGGAAAGCTAATGGATCACTAAGCCCAAAGACTTATCGTGAACTCTCCCAACCCCATATCAACCGCAACTTTTGAGTTTTAATTTAATTAACTTAACATGCAAATCATTTTATTCAGGAGTTGCCACTAATAAGTTATTAGTAAGTCGATTAGACATCTAAGTAAAGTGTGTGAGAGCACTTTACTTTTGCGACCGGAGATTTATGGATACGGGAACTTGATTATACTAGATTAATCTAATGCGTTTTTGGTATATCTTTATTTCCAAAATATTTTTGCAGGCAATCTTAGAAGCCTAAGCCACTAACATGTGAGAGTGATCACGTGGATGCATAATCAATAACGTAACACCCAATAAACCAAAATAATAAATAAATTGCTAGGAGTAGAGCTGGCCTCAATGCAAAGCGAACCACAATCTTACTATGGTTACTTTCCAAATATTTGCAAGATGTTAATTAAAAATGTATGAATAGCCTAAACATGATCTATAGAAGCAATGACACCTAATTCTTCTTTGGTTTTTCTTGTTCACGAAAACTAATTATATGCAAATTTAACCTAAGTTCGATATGCATGAATTATTAAACTAATGACATGCGACATGATGATGACATGGCAGTAATAATGTGGCAAGTGATGATTAATAATGACATGGCAATGTAATGACATGGAATGATGCAACTAACTCTATATGATATATACATGTTATTTTTGTGATTTTCTTTTAAATTTAAAATAGGTAAATACCTAAATTATATGATTACCTAATTCAAACATAGGAAAGATTTTATATTAAATCTTATTCCATATTAGGTAATTTCCTAATTAACTACATGGTTCCTAATATATGCAATTTTAAATGAGGAAACTAATCTGTCTTAACATGCAATGTAATTTTTTTTTATTTTTCAAAATAGGAAAGTTTACTAAATTAATAACATGTAATGTACCATGTCCATATAATAAAAAATTCCATCCAAAATAGGAAACAACTGCAATCAATAACCTGATCTTAATATTTTAAAGATCGATGGTGTTGACACCTAAATTTTACTAATCATTTAGTCGTAATTTGCATAGAAAATTAGGGATTAATTTTTAACCCCTAAACAAAAATATTTAAATTGCATAACATATAGTTTATGTTCATTTTAATTTAATCGCATTTTTGCATCGGACCGGTGATGGCGAACAAGCTTAAATTTCATCGAATGGGACTCGGTTCGCTCGGAAAGGCAAGGGCCGAAAATCACGAGTCAAATAGGTTTGGTCGTTTTAATTTGAGCTTAATTCAGCCCATTATGTTCAATTAAATTAAAACCCAAGTTAATTCAGCCCGCTTAGGAATTAAATAAAATCAGAAATTAGATTAAGGCCGAAGCCTAAGTCTAAGCCCATTAGGACTAGAGAGCCCATCTAATTGACCTAGGTTAGTATTATATAAGCATGTTTAGGTCAGAATTTTGAGGAGACAACACATAATTCAGATCTGATTTTTAGAGAAAGGCAAGTGTGAGAGAGAAAGTGACGTCGCGCACCACCACCGGGGGCACGCCACACGCCGCCGCACCGCCGTCGTCGCGCCTCAACCGCCCGCCGACGTCGCTGCCTTCCACTAACGCTGCTGCCGATGATGTGATCAGCCGGTTCAAGCGGCTGAACCGACTGATCGGCGACTTCCTCCGGCGATCCAGAACTTGCGGCAACACTCCTTGGCGTTTTCACATCACTGTCGGCCGAGCTTTCCGAGACTTCTTCGTGTTGTTTTTGATTTGAATACGGAGGCCGGATCGCTCGATTTCGTGCCGGAGCATCGTTAAACAAGGTAAGTGCACTTGGACTTTGTTCTGTAAAATCGTGTACATAGAAACCAGTATGCTTGAGATGCCGATTTTAGCTCGTTAATATCAAAATCTTGTGAAGTGATGAACTAGAGAATCGTAAAGCACGTCTTAAGCTTTGATTTGATATATCATATGCCTCAATCGGACCTGATTTGCTATGTCAAAACTATTTCGGAAGTTAGGATCAGAATCTGGAATATGATGTTGAAGTCTGTTTTGATAATGTTCTGACTGATGTTTTGCTGTTCCGTGATTTTTATGATTTTCTATGATCATTTTTTGGAAAAACTTTCTTCACGAAAATTGTAGATCACATCTTTGTCTGTTCACCATAAAATTTTCATAAAATTCCAAGTGTGTTAGCATGATACGATCTGCAACGTCATATATGCATGAATCTGATGACAGATCAGTTCCAGATTGACCTTCGTGTGTTTTTCAATTTTCATAAATTTGTGTGTTCGAAATCTGAAAAAGTTTTCTTCATGAAAGTTCATACTAAGATCGAGATCTTTCCATTGATACTAATTTCATCAAAATCGGAGGTCATTTGGATTTTCAAAAGGAATTTTCACAATCTGATCAGTATCTGTGTCCAGATCTAATTTTCATTCATTTAGAATTCAGAAGATGTTTCTCCGAAATTGATAAAGTTGGAGATTATCTGCAAATTAGGTGATTGAACATTATCCTATATTTTTCAGAATACTTAATTTCCTAATTTGCATGTTTTGAATATTTCATGAATATCATGTGGATATTTAGATATCTTAGGATAATGTTCGATATATCCGCAATATTTGAAAATATTCAAAATTAGGAATCGTTCCTAATTTAGCAACGTATCTGGACGACTATCTGACCTTATTCCTAAGGTACGATACGCGGCGATACGGAAAATTATTATCCTATCCATAATCATTTGGATACGATAATGATCTTTATCTGCTTTCCAAATTTAAACGATCAACTTTCCGTCAACATCTATAACCCTATAGATATGACCGATAGTTCGATTTTTGTGCCTAATCCGAGTTTGAAACCAATTTGGCGGATCGCGTGGACGATTTGAATGTGGTTGCTATCCTTGTCTCCTTTTATTATTTACTTTCCTTTAAACAGAAAATTCAAAAAATATCAGTTAGGATTTGAATTTGAATTTTGCATGTTTAGGGAACCCTAAATGTATCTAGAAGATAGAGTAATTATTTAATTTAAATTATGACTTGAGATAATCTATTTCCTAGTTTAAATTAAGCAATATTCTAATCTTATTAGATTATTTAGGTTATTTTTTAATTCCGAATTTTCATGAAAACCCCAAAAAAAGAATGAATTGCTTTATGGTAGATTAGGATAGATTGCATTCTTAATTTAAGTAATTTATTATTTCGAATTTTAACAAAAATCCCAAAAATAAGTCATGTTAGGATATGTTAAGTCATCATAGGTTGCATGTTATTTTAGGCATATTTTTATTCCGAATTTCATTAGAAAATACCAAAAATAAATCATTTGCCTGCCATTAGAATTAGGTCACGTCGTCGCGTGACATATAGTTTGCATGCTAGGTTGCATTAATTGCATGTCATTTTTGCACGTCATTGCATATAGATTAGATTTCATTTAAATAAGTGAAAATCAAAAGAAAAATTGAGTGAATTGCTTGTTAATTAGAAATCATATTAGGATGTTAATGTGATTTTCTAGCTAACAATGCAGATGCTTGCGTTGCTTCCAGGTAAGTAATTCTTCCAAACTTGCAATTTATTTAATGCTTTCCTGAGTGTTAAATTGGTGGTTTGCGCACCCGCATGAATACCTTACATGTTAATAATTAAGTTGAAATGGATCCAAACTGCATGCCAAAATATTTTTGAAAAGAAAAGGTACCGAAAGGGTGTTAGACTAGATCTAGCTTAATCAAGTCCCCGGGCTTAGAATATCTGGTTCGTAGGAATAAAACATATCTCCCTATATTTTATTTAGGTTTCTAATCGACCTACCGCAAAATGATTAGTGGCGACTCCAAGCATGAAGACATTTGCATGTTAAAAACTTAAACCCTAAATTGCGAATTAGTAGGGCTTGGGAGGGCTCGAGTTAAGCTTAGTCTTAATAATCCATTAGCCCGAAAAATGAAAATTTTTTAGGTCGCGACAGATGGCAACAAGAGAAGACTGAATTGAGACTTGCCGGTGCTGTCTGGACGTTCCCTAAAGGCCACCGTAAAGTTTTATAGGTTGTCGAAAAAACCTGCAAGAGACATATTTAAAAACAGCAGAGGAATCACATCAATGCTCATTTTGGAGACTGGCTGGACTGGAAAGACAAGTTAGGGACTGCTGGTCGTGACAGGGGCGAGCCGGTAGAGAGCACGGTGACGGTCGAGAATTGGACAGCTGCTTGCGGAGGTGGCCTAGACGACAAGTGAATCTGGCGCTCACCAAGAATTGCTGGGGACAGCTGAGCCGCTCTGGTTCCCTTGCAGGGACGCCGGCAAAGATGAACTGGAGCTTGCGAGGTGCGGTGGTCGTCTAGATGCACCTAGCTGCGAGAGGGTCACGGTGTAGAGAGAGTCGATTTGCAACCACGAAAGGAGTCTCTTTCTGATTCTTCTTGTCTCGGTATCAACTTTTTCTTTTAATTTCTTTTTGAGGAATAAGTACACTGAAAATCCTAAATTTGTCGTAAAAATGCAATTGAGTTCTAAAACTTGTAAATAATGCAATCAAATCTTAAAATTTATCAAATTGGTGCAATCGAATCTTTCTGTTAACTTCGTCCAATTCGATTAACGAAAAATGCATACGTAGCTTTTTTTAAAATATTTTCTCTTTCCTATATGGCAATGATGTGACTGAAATGACTTGGTACAAATATGATTTTTAATACAATTTATATTTAAATTAAATTTAAAAATGGGCTAAATTAAAAAAGGGTGAGAACTAGGCAAGCTGTTGTTAGCGAGGGTTATTGGCCATTGGCCGGGTCCAGCGACCCTCGTTGGCCATTCCCCACTCTTGTCCTCCCTTCTTTGCGATGGTAGGCAGAGGTAGTTTTGCAACCCTCGCCATCTGGTTCTCAACTTTTTTTTAAAAAGAAATAGCGTACAAAATTTTTCAGCCACTATGAGATTAAAGGAGTTGGCTGAATTTTCATCACTGTGGGCATAGTCCAATTAAGTCAATTAGGCTAAGAATATCCCTCATCAGTTTGGCAGCTCTAATGTAATTATATTAGCTTATTACTATTAAAAACTCCTAATATCTATATGCAATTTAGCTAATATTTTTGTTTATCGAGATCGATCTCTAATTTTTCTATGCAACAAATAATTAAATCGGTTGTCAAAATTTATGTGTTAACACAGTCTCATCTAGTTTCATCTCGAAGGATTCATATTTGCCATGAAAATATATATCATGGTCTCTTTGACTCTATCTATTCCTTCAAAGGTCACCTCAAGGTTGTCCCATATCTCTTTGGCTGTTTCACAAGAAGAAATACGATTATATTTAGCAGGAGATAATGCATAGCAAAGTAAATATAAAGCTTTGGCGTCTAGTGCTTCTCGTTTGGCTAACTCCTGAAGAGTGATTATGGTCAAAGGTACGGCTCTTGTCTCATTTGAGTGTCCTAACTCAGAGGAAGTAGTTGCGATCTTTGTTCTTTTGGGCAGTGCAACATTTACTCCATTTTGCACAACATTCCGTATCAAAGGATATGTGGATCTGAGAAAGACTTTCATTTTATTCTTTCAAATCTCGTAATTTTACCCATCATATTAGGGAGGTCTGATGTTGCTCTGTCGTTCAACAATACCTAGTCCAAGCATGCTAGCCATGGTGGATTGTTAACTCTAGAAGTCAACAACAATTCAAATAGAATGAGCACCACACTCCAATACTAACTGTAGTGGCTAAAATTATCACTTAGAGGGGGTGAATAGGTGATTTTGAGAAACTTAACTAACTTTAGTGGTATTATAAATGTCAAGTTGGGTATAAGTGAAATAACTTGATGTAAGCAGAAGTAAGTTAATATAAGCATGAATAGGTTATATCAAGTGTGGTGTGCTTCCATCAGTCATTAATAGAAATAAGTAGAGAAAAAGAAATTGATGCACATAGAGCTTTATATTGGTTCAACTTGGTATAAGTCTATGTCCACTTTCTCAAACTAATAGCCTACTGGCTGGATTTTACTCACAATTTACATGTTGCTTATACTCAAAGCATAGTTTCCTGAAGCTGGTGCTGCTTGTATTCAAGCGGATAGATCACATTATCACACATCTAAGTGCAAACTATAACATTGATACATTTCTCAATAGATTACACTTTCAGTACACTTAAAAAAATAGTTTAAAGATGTAAACTTTCTTCATTTTGTAGTTCATCTTCTTTGGTGTAGGTCGATCTTGTTATATAGTCTTTAATCTCCAAACTAGCCATTGATAATCTTCAAGAGGATTAATTTAGCCGTCGAAGATAAGTAATCAATTCACCAGAAATCCAGTCACCTATACAATCAAATCTTCCGCTAATATTGTAGCTTCCATGAATAGAGTTGCTTATATTAGGAAATAATCCTTCTTACCAAATGATTGATAATTAATTGTATCCTTTCTTAAGCAACTTCTAGATTTCCAAACTTAGGACTAGCTATTAAATCTTTTGACTTGCAAATTAAGTTAAAGAAATATCTGAGTCTTCTTATTCAGATCATACAACACATGTTTTAAACATATTATTCGTAGTTTACGGAAGGAGCCGCTTCTATTAGCAATCCCTGAGTATATCGAAGTTGCTCGCTTCTATTCATCTTATGAACAGCCACCCATTAGTCTTCCTTTGTCACGCCCCGCACTTCTCGGCGCGTCACATCCCTCGCCAGGATTGATTTGAAAGCGACGTCCCAAGACATATTGCCGACTCAACACCCAACACAGAGATTTAAAACACATGCGAAATCAATTAAAATCACCCATACATTAAAATACATATAACCAGGGATAGCCATGAGGATGCACAACAACAATTACAATAAACACTTACACTAATACCAGAAACCATATACAACATTCAATACAGCCCGATCAGCAAAACCAAAAAGGGTCAAGGCCATTATTGACAAAAAGGGGTAAGTGGCAACGGGGGTCAGTCTACTGTTAATGGCGGGGCATTGGTCAAAAAGGTAATGGCCTTCCCAAACTAAGGTGAATGCTAATTCCTATGGTGCCCAGTCTGGGTCGGAATCAGAAGACTTCAAGGATGAAGAGCTATCGGGCATCTCCTCCTCGGACCCTGATGAGTCCGTCTCAGACTCGGCCTCCAGTACGAGGTCCTCCTTAATCAGCTCAGGCTCCTCATCGTCTTGCTCCATCGGCTCCGGGACAGCGTCCTCGTCGTCGGGCTCTATGTCCATCGGCTCGAACTCGTCTACCTCGTACTCCACCGGTACACCGTCGGAACTCGCACTCTCCTCGGCTGACGAAACAAGGTCAATCACTTCGCCATCTGGGCAACAAGGATACCGGGTGCCCAACTCGATAAACGGGACATCAAAAGTTCGGAGAGGACCATACTCTCCGAGATCATCCCTGAGGCACCACGCCACATACTTGTGGATTTGATAATGTGACTCGTCCACATCTACCCAAACTTGAGTATAATACCTAATACATACTTCCCCGTTCCTTACGGGGTGTATCGTCCTGGTCCGCTCTACGTGATACGGAATACCAAAACGCATCGGAATGATAGACATGTCAAGGCTAGGGGTCTGAAAAGTGGTTTTAAACAACAGTGAGAATAATCTCAGTGAGTAATTCCCTAAACCTAAAATAGGCTAAAGTGCACCTCCTGACGAGTACTAAATACCACACAAATCAAATTATAAACTGACTCAGGCCCTCGGGCCTAACTCTAATTTTATTCGACCCTGCAGGTTAGACGTTCTATAAGTATAATCACGACCGTACCATAATGATTAGATCGCAGCACAAATACACATACACTTAATCCCGACGTATGTAATGCATGTGCTCATGTTCGCACTCATGTCATGCCTCAACAATGCATTAATGCACACTTGCATGCTAGCACTCTGCCATTTATCAATTTCTCCTCCGACCCGCGTTAAACGCATCAGGTTTATCACTTCGAGATCGATCTCTGGCCCACATTAAACGCATCAGGCTCATGACACATAACCCGCGTAAAACGCATCAGGTTGGTCATCTTCCGGTAAATCGGGCATCGTCCCGCGTAACATGCCTCAGGACGGGTTCACTACCCCGCGTAAAACGCATCAGGGTTTATTGTGATCACACATTCACAAGCATCAATTTTATCTGAACCCTGCGTAAAACGCATCAGGGCATTTTAAGTGATTACAATGCACATGTCACTCGGGCACACTTGTAAATGCACATGTCGTGCCAATGCTCGTGACACACATCCATAACTACAACGATCACACTTGCACATTCGCACATTTCATAATGAGCATTTGATATCGCTATACGATTTGTTCAATTCGACACGCAATATGTACCGTCCACATTTCTAATATACCCAACCACAATTAGGTGCAATCATGGAAATCAATTCAAGCACCCGTGCACGGTACACCATTCACACGTATCAGTCACATAAGCCGAACCACATAATACTGCGTAATCAAGGCCCACCAAGCCACTCCATTCTTAGCCACACTAAACATGTCACGGCATTGCCAAATCACTCCCAATTAGAGACAATTCAATCACTAACTCGGTCTATCCGACAATTGTGCCAATCACACCACTAAGCCTCAAATCAATCGCGCCTCGCCTAATACGATCCGGCCATGGACAGCCACTAGTTCACTAATTCTAGTTCATTAATTATCCTCAAAATATTCCATTAGACTCTCCAAAATATCATCCAAATTAGCCGTCATGAGGACCAAACTAGGTGCGCTCTATAATTCACGAAAGAACCTGAATTAACCCGAACTCGAGCCGATTCACAGCACACTACGGGCCTCTAAATCTCAATTAAAACCTCACACTAAGCCTCGAAATCAGCCACAATATCCGCCTCCAATAATTTCCACAATTTAACCCCTACAACACCCTAATTACCCCTAAAACCCGTCTAAAAATTCAATTTAGCCTAATTAGGGTTTAGGGTCAAACTTACCCGATGTCCTAAGCTCCAAATTGAGCTGAGCAAGTGTCAACGGCGGCTGGACAGCGGCGGTCCCGCGCCGGAACAGTGGCGGCGAGCGGCGGCGACAGTCTAGGCAAGGGGCTGCTGGTCGCGGCAGACTGGAGAGGGAGAGAGAGAAAAGTGAGCCGGCTGGGTGGCTAGGCGAGGTGGTGGTGGCGGCGAATTAGCCTCGGCGGCGGTGGCTAGGTGTGAGGGAGAGAGAGCAATCGGGAGAGAGAGAGAGTAAGGAGGGTGGAAGGGGGGTTTGCCGGCTGCTTGGGGGAGAGAAACAGCGGTGATCGGCGGCGACTGGCGACACAAGGTCGGCCGGCGAGCGGCTGAGCAGCACCGGCGAGCTGCGGCGCGGTCGCGAGCTCGCTGGCCGGGGCGACGGCAACGACGGCTCGGCTAGGCTGGGGCGACGGCGGCCCGCGGTAGTGGCGGCGAGCTGGGCGACGGAGTGGGGCAAGACGGCCGAGACTCGCCGGACGCGGTGGCGAGCAGCGACGAGCCAAGCTCGTCCGCTCGGGAGGGGAGGGAGGCAGCGTTGGGCGGAGCTGCTGTGCGACGTAGCAGCGCGGCGACTGCGTGAGGAGGACGGCGGCGTTGGTGGCTGGTCGGACGGCGTCGGGTGGAGGCGTGAGGGTGGTCGAAAGGCGGTCGGTGAGTTGGGCAGGGGCGGAGTAGAACCAGTCGGCCAAGGAGGAAGAAGGAAGGAGAATGAGAGAGAGAGAGAGAGAGAAAAAGAAAAGAAAAGATAAGAAAAGAAGGAGAGGGGAGAGAGAGAGAGAGACGTGCATGGGGAAGGGGAGGAGCAGACGTGCGTAAGTGGGGGAGGTGACGCGGCGCAGAGGAGAGAAGAGAGAGAGAGAGAGAGAAAAAAAAAGAGAAGAAAAAAAATATTCAATCAAATAATTATTGCGATCCGACGGCCCAAATTCAAAATCGAAAACGATCTACCGGTCCAAAATAAATCTCGAATATAATAAGGGACAAAAGCCAAATTAATTAAATCAAACTACAACGAGGGAGGTTTACTAATCCAAATTCGTACTCCGTCGAAAATTCATTTTCTCACTATTCCTGATAATCTCGACGTTGACCACAATAATATCGACACCGTCCAATTTATTTCGTCCCAAAACTCTCGAAAATTGACTATCAAGTTTGGGGTCTAAATAACGGTCAAATTCGATCAAGTGCAATTCTAGCAAAATCCCTATTTTAAAAATAAGAACTCGAGAGTGATCAGTTCCCGGGCGAGATTCTATTATAAGTGCACTGACGAATTTACATGTTTATTAAATCCCAAAATCGAGTCAAAATCCGGGATGTCACATCCTTAGTATCTTCGTGATCCAAGACTATATAAATTGTTCACCTAGTTCGATACCTCCAAGTCTCTATGAACTTCCTCTTCTTCATGACTTGTTCACCTCCATAAATGTCCATCCGGTTATTATTAGTCTTTTACTTCATACTTCAGGTACCTTTGATATAGGCAAAATATATCAACTTCACTCTAAGTTCGATCTTTCTAGTTCTTAATTGTGGCTCTACCTCGTTGTTCGCCTATTGATGGTACCTCCAAGTTTTACCAAACTCCTCGTTCTAAGCTTGTTCACTTTCTACTCAGGTACCTCCAGCTTGTATACACCTCTATGCCCAGTGCCTTGTTCATCATTGATAAAATAGCGTACTTCTCGTCTTTAAAAGATCATATTAGGACACTATCTACATATTGACTTGTGCATCTTTCACCTGGTATTACTCAATCAATAAACATATTAGACTTTGATTATTTTGTCATTTTTAAAATATCATAAGGGATTTTCCCAATAATTTCTAAATTGAGTAGTGAATTTGCAATGAAGAATACGGGGCCGTTGCACTATTTTTCTGGGTGTGGAGATCATGATACTTAATGGTGATCTTTATTTGTGTCAACAATAATATGCTTTGTCGATTTTTAAACGGGCACAAATGGAGGGTTGCAAGCTAGTTTACACACCTATGGATAGCTTTCATTCTAATACATATGCAAAACAATCTTCAAATTCTATGCTATATCGAAGTATCATTGGAGCTCTTCGTGATCTTATCATCACAAGGCCGGACATTTTATATGTAATCGATTTTGTTTGTCAATTAATGCATCAACTTACTCTGAGTCATTTTCAAACAATGAAGCATGTTTTATTCTCTGTCAACGACATAATAGACATAGGAATGCAATCTTATCCAAGTCGACTTTGGACTAGTATGACTTTTGTGATGCGGATTGGGCCGATCACCACTTGACTCAAGAATCGACTACAAGATGTTGTTCCTTCTTAGGTAGTAATTGTATGTTGTAGAGTGCTAAGAAGCAATGAACAATTACTCGATTTAATGCTAAGGTAGATTATCGTGCAATGGTGTTGACAATTATAGATAATACTTATATTTCATTCCTTTTGAGAGATTTAGGTATTCATCTCTCAAGTCCACCAAGTTTATTTGGTGATGAAATAAACGTGTTTATATGTCAGTTAATCATTTGTTTTATGCAAAAACTAAGCATATTGCCATAGATTATCATTATGTGCGAGAAAAATGGCTCTTGAAACACTTGTGACCAAGTATTCAAATTGCCACTATCCAAAAATGCATTTGGAAACTTATTTGAAAATTCTCAATTTAAAGTAGAGTAAAGGTATTGATTTATCCATCAAGAGAGAAGAATATGGAGATGTCATCAAAATCATAAACCGATTCTTGAAAATGCTAAAATTGAGGGATTGACAATTGTTGTAATAAGGATTTTCTTTTTTATGATTTACATTGTTGGATTGACAATTGTTGTAATATATGAAACATAGATATGTGACTTGAAGGTAAATGAAAATCGATATAGAATGACGTGAAGATGTAAGATGTGTGATAACTTATAAATGAAAAAAAAAAAATTTGGTACGCTGCATCAATGATGTAAAGATGTGTAAAAAATAACAACTATAGATATGCAACCCTCGACACTAATGTCAAACAAGTTATGTTATCCTAAATTTTACTTTCACGCGATAATTAGATTTGAGAAAAATATAATAACTTACTCGCTCTTGGATTTTTTTTTTTTTGGACATAACTCGCTCTTGGATTTGACTGCACATTTTTGTGGAAACATCAGCCACCTAAAACCGAAATGGAAAAGAAAAATATAAATTCATGGATATCTACGGTTGCAGCTAATGAAAATAAAAGATTGAAAATTCGATACCGAAAGACAGGTTGTGGCGAAGAGAAGTAAATTTATCATATGAACGTGTCTTCCCGGGGAAGGAAACTTGTCTTCCCCTCTCTCTCTCTCCCTCTCTCTCTCTCCCAGCCTACGCCGTCTGAATTCGTCGGAAAGCCATAGCAATCTCAAAGCGATCGGCAGTTTTTGAACTTTCTATGGGAGCTATCTTCTTTTGGAAAACATCCATGGGATCTATTTACCTGGAGGCATTTATCACAACTTTCAGCTACTTCATCCGAACTGCGACTTGGCGGCGCTTGGGAAAGACGCCATCGGCGGCCTCCAAAGCCGCCCCCGATGCCCAGGTACTGAGATCGTACTCTTATGATCATCTGATGGTTTTTTTTCTTTTTTTGGTTGGATCATCTAATGGTTTTTCAGAGTTGATGAATCACATGATCTTGCTAAGTAGTGCTGACTGCTGTGGACTCTGTATGAGAGAGAGAGAGAGAGAGAGAGAGAGAGAGAGGTCATGATACTTTCTGGTTTTTTATTAACTGAAACTGGAAAAAGAGAGAGAGAGGGAGAGGGAGAGAGGTCATGATACTTTCTGGTTTTTTATTAACTGAAACTGGAAAAAAAGAAGAAGAAAAGCTTGCTGTTTTGATGATTGAAAAAGAGAATCTTGCTTTTTGGGAACGCTGTGCAGTCTCTGCTCTCCCCTTTTCGACTTTTATAAAAACGAGGGGCAGTGTCTTTTGTTTCTTTTCTTTCTTTCTGACATGCGTTATCTCTCAAAGGACATATTTTGCTGGATCTTAACTTTCTTGGCTCACTTTTGTGTTTTGTCTCCCTCTCTGTGTTTATTAGAAGGACCTTAAGAAGAGAGAGGATTTCCCTCCTGTGCAGAAACATTGCTCGGGTGGCGATGGCCAGCAAGACAAGAAGGTTAGTTCTGTTTTTCAATCTCCTGGTATCTCTATACAATAATTTTTGGTCTAGAAAATGATCGACACAGTTAGAAATTGCTTTATTAGTGCTATTCAGTTATGAAAAAATTTCGCATTGAATTTGAAACAGATCCAGCTTACTGGGATGTACATACTAGTACATGTACGTCTCGACATGGTTCTGGCATTAAGATTTTGACCTTGCCATCGATCATAAGATTTGTTTTCCTAGAGTTAACTGTTCACCATATGAAAGCTTTCATTTGAAAACTTTTTCTTGGAGAATAGTTTACCAGAAAACTTTTTTGTCTTATTCACCAGCTAACCAAACAAGAGTCATCCTCGGATCAATGAACTAGTTGAATTAGCTAAGATGCAGGGATGCACCTACATTGAAATGCTGTAGGAAGTGGGGAACATTCTTTACTTTCTTTCAAGTTCAATCACCTAAAGATCTAATAATTTTGAATAGGCTCTAGGAAAGCTGGAATTTTTTGGCCTAAAGCCAGTTCTCCTTGACTTGCTTATTTCCCATGCCTTTAGTAAATTAGAAGTTTTTTTCCCTAATGAAATTCTTGAGGGTGACAGGGAATTGACTTGCCGAGGAAGAGATCGGCTGGTGGTGGAAGAGGCAACAATGGCTACTCAAAGGTTGTGGTGTCAGCATTGGCATCGGAGGGGGCAATTGACGAACAGTCAGTGCATTTTGGTGGTCTGGCAAATGGTATTGGTGCAGGTGGAGTGGTAAGTAACACAAGCTTTGAAATGACTTCAGCTTCTGGAAGGAGAGTTGCTTTCCTGAAATTTTGTCATGATGTTGCATTGATCAAGAATCATTCAGTTTGATTAAATTGTCATTCATCGAAATAAATGCCGAAATGCTTTCTAAAGGTTACTTTTTGCAAAGCAAGCTTGCCTGTGTACTAAATTAAGAACTATTGTCTGGGGAAATGGAAAAGCATGCTTTATTTACAAACTTCTTGTCACACTTTTCTTTTGCTAGAAACAAACTTCTTGTTACTCGAATACCAAAGAATGTTGACTTTTCTACTGTTGATTGACAAGTTAACTGTAATTTTAAGTCTGGAAAAAAGGGCCATGCTAGGAGAAGATTTTTCTTTTCCTGCAAAGGATAGTAGCACAACTTAATAATTCATTGCATTGGAGAATTTTCTTTAGCAAGAAATCAACTATTTTCAGGAAAAATGTATACTCACCGTTATTGGATAACAGCATGTTGTGGACAGAAAGGTCGAGAGGGAATTTGGTGAAGTTGTTGAAACTTGAAAGGAATTAAACTTTCTTTAGTTAATGCAGAATACATTAACAACCAGCTTGCTGCACAATTTTCTCGATATACCAATGATTAATTGCATTTTTTTTTCAAGATTAATTGCAGGTGCATTCCATGTTTCAGTTTATTTAATTGCTCAAGAGTTCAGTACTTCATACTGTCGTCATGCTTTTTTACTTCAGGGGATATTCTCAGGGAATCATTAGGACATGACGGGCAAGCTTTTCTTTGTAGCAACATTTGCATCCTTATGTTTCACTTATCAAGTTAATTTAAACTTTGAGTATGGTATTATTGTAATGGGATGAACACTATATGGAATCATGAGTTAGCCATCTCACTGCTATCATTGACTCTGAATGACTTTGCACTGTCAAAAAAGCAGCTAAAAGCATATCTCTAAGAGTTTCATTATGTTTTCATTTCATTAGTTTGTCAGAATGAGTAATGCAACAAATATGTTTGTGCTTTGTCTTTTGTTTATCCAATGTTCTTCTACTTAGTGGGATGTACATACTAGTACATGTAGGTCTGACATGATCCTGGCATTAAGATTTTTACCTTGCCATCAATCACAAGATTTGTTTGCCTAGAGTTGACTGTTCGCCAAATGAAAGTTTCCATTTGAAAACTTTTTCGTGGAGAATAGTTTGCCAGAAAACTTTTTCATCTTATCCACCAGCTAACAAAACAAGAGTCATCCTCGGATCAATGAACTGGTTGAATTAGCTAAGATGCCAGAATGCACCAATATCGAAATACTGTAGGAAGTGCGGAACCTTCTTTCCTTTCTTTCAAGTTCAATGGCCTAATGATCTAATAATTTTGAAGAGGCTCTAGGAAAGCAGGAATTTTTGGCTTAAAGCCAGTTCTTCTTGACTTGCTTATTTCTCATGCCTCAAGTATATTAGGAGTATTTTTCCCAAATAAAATTCTTGAGGGTGACAGGGAATTGACGTGCTGAGGATGGGATCAGCTGGTGGTGGAAGAGGCAAGAATGGCCACTCAAAGGTTGTGGTTTCAGCATCAGCATTGGAGGGGGCAATTGGTGAACAACCAGTGCATTCTGGTGGTCTGGCAAATGGTAGTGGTGCAAGTGGAGCGGTAAGTAACACGAGCTTGGAAATGACTTAAGCTTCCATAAGGAAATTTGCTTTCCTGAAATTTTGCCATGATATTGCATTGATCAAGAAATCATTCTGCTTGATTTAGTTGTGATTCGATAAAAAAAATGCCGAAATGCTTTCTAAAGGTTACTTTTTGCAAAGCAAGCTTGCCGGTTTACTAAATCGAGAACTATTGTCAGGGGAAATGGAAAAGCATGCTTGACATACAAACTTCTTGTTACTCAAATAACAAAGAATGTTGACTTTTTTACTGTTGATTAACAAGTTAACTGTAATTTTTAAGTCTGGAAAAAAGAGCCATGCTAGGAGAAGATTTTTCTTTTCCTGCAAAGGATAGTAGCACAACTTAATAATTCATTGTATCAGAGAATTCGCTTTAGCAAGAAGTCAACTATTTTCAGGAAAAAAAAAGTATACTCAGAGACAGTTATTGGATAATAGCACGTCGTGGACAGAAAGGTCGAGAGAGAATTTGGTGAAGTATTTGAGACTTGAAAGGAACTAAACTTTTTTTTAGTTAATGAAGATCGCATTAACGACCAGCTTCCTGCACAATTCCAATGAGTAATTGCTTTTTTTCTCAAGATTAATTACAGGTGCATTGCATGTTTCAGTTTATCTAATTGCTCAAGAGTTCTGTACTGGATACTGTCGTCATACTTTTAACTTTGGGGGATATTCTCAGGGTATCATTAGGACATGATGGGCAAGCTTTTCTTTGTACAACATTTATCTCATCCTTATGTTTCCCCCATCAAGTGAATTTAAACTTGGATTATGGTATTATTGTTATGGGATGAACACCCACTTGGAAACATTAGTTTGCCATGTCGCTGCTTTCGTTGACTCTGAATGACTTTGCACTGTCAAAAAAGCAGCTAAAAGCACCTGATTGTAGATTTGGCGAGATGCATGCATATCTGTAAGAGTATCATTATTTTTTCATTTCACTAGGCTATTAGAACGGGTAATGCAAAAAATACGTTTATGCCTTATCTGTTGTTTATCCAATGTTCTTCTACTTAACATGCGCACCCACCCCCACCCCCCCCCCCCCCACCCCCCCCCCCCCCCCCCCTCCAAGAAAAAAAGAAGAAGAAGTAAGTTTGTTCAACGTTCTCTTGTAGCTTGGTAGGTATTTTTTGCTTTTTCTTTAACTGATAACTGTCGCATTTGATTGGGTTGAACTTGTCTGTTGTACTCGGATTTAACGTCTATTCTTTCTTCACAAGTTTAAACTTCAAATAAGAATTTTCTTGGTCGACTGTGTTGAATTTTTATTGATGTTTATACAAGCAATTATGATATAGTAACACATTCCCAAAGAACATATCCATTTTGGGTACAAGTCTAGATTGTCATTATCTGAATATGTAGTGCCTGATCTCTTCTACGCAGGATTTTAAGAAATTTTAAGTGCCGATGTTACACTGTTAAAATTAGATTCGTCACGTGGCATGTTTGATGATATTGCAAACTCTGAGGACTAGAAAAGCCCTCGAGTGCCCTTTTGTGCTGCCTAGACTTTAACACTAAACCCCCATCACTGATTGGATTAGCTGGAGTTTAATCTGTGCACTTGACAATCTTAGCTTGATCTTCCCACGTAATCTCGTTTCTTCAGAAGTTGTGCTGTCTCTTTGTTCTTATTTGATGTATGTGATCTCACTAAACTTATATTCGTCCGCAACACTTTAAATTATATCTAAGATTGTACTTCTCGTCTGTAGGATCCCAAGATGAAAAAGCCTGCTGCTCCACCCTCTTGGTACGGTCACAAATTTGGCAGTTGCAAGGAAAATGGAGAGGTTATTCTTCCAATCTTTTCATATTTATACACTGGAAAATGCATAAGCATTCTCCTTTTTTAAGTTCTCTCTTTGATATGTAATGCGTTGCTTTGTTGTGATATTTGTACAATTACCCTAAAGATTGAAATCTACTTGTCAAAAACAAATGACCAAAAATATTGAAATCTACTTATAAAATGATTACTCTTAATATTGAAATCTTGTTTGATGTTATACATGTCTAGATTAGTGAGAGTAAGTCTTATTTGATCTTGTTGTGAATCCTGTATCCAAAATTTACCCTAAGTGTTGAATCATTTAGTAACGCGGTCCTTTCTTCACAAGCAAAAGAAAGATCAGATTATTATTTATACTTTATTCTGACAAAGTGGGCCCTTAGAGTTAGGCCCGCTACTGACCTTGGTCTTCTAAAAGGATGCTTGAAACAATAAAATCTTCGCTTGTGTATTGATCGATAGTAAATGGTTGGGATCTCTGAGTTCCTGCTCGTCAGTGCACCTGCCTTCCCTGATGAAGAAACTTAGGGCTCATTTGATTTTAGAAAACAAGTTCATTTTCCATTTTTGTATATGAAACATCTATGGTATGTGAAAATCAAAATCAAGAGTCTCTTTCTTTTTGTTTCCAAGATAATAGTGAAAGAGTCTTTTCCTTTGGTATTCGCTGTCTTTGTGTTTCATTCGAAAAGGAGAAAACGGGAGATATCAACAATATATTTTCGGTTTGTAACGTTAACTTGGAAAACAATTTCCTTATTACTGTTTAGGAATTGTTTTTTGAGTTGATTAAAAACTATCTTGGTTTTCGTTCTCAAATGGAAGTGAAAACATAAGACTTCAAGATTTCTGAGGTATACAACGTGTCTAATGTTTTTTTTCTGAAGAGTTATAACTTTCGGGTATTAACCAAACAACACGCTTCAATCTTTTTGTTAATTAACAGATCCAGAGCCTGCTGACTTTGATATAAGGTAATGAAAATCATACTTTTAAGTTCTCTTTACAATGACAATGGTAACTTTATTCTTTTACAAAAGAACTTGATTTGAAAATGCTTTACTTGATCCTACAAGTCGGAACTGCTAGGAAGGACACAAATATTTTGTGAAGACAAGACATAATTGGTACCTGATCAGTGAGATAATCATACTCCTGGAGTGATTAAACTCTTGAACAATTTGATCTGTTTGTAACGGTATTGTCTCATCATTATTTGATCTGTTTGGCAATTGGAAAAAGAAATCATGTGGCCTAATTATTGTTTCTGTTCATAATGCTTGTAACCTCTTAAAATTTTTCAGATGGCATCTGGAGAAGAAAGGTCTTGGTCAGTGAAACTTCTGGCGTTGTTACTATTCTTATTTGGTGAGACTCTGATTTGCGAGCATCTTCCTCTTTTGTAGTCGTTTTTTCTTGATTCTCACTGGATTGATCCCAATACCATTTGGGAAACTACCTGGAAGTGGACCACTTTTTTTGTTTTCCTTTTAATTCTTTAATCGCTTTGTCATTATGTTTTTAATTCCTGATTTTGATTCTGTAGGAAAAATGCCTGTCCTTGCTTCAGCGGATTTTACGCTTGCTTATCAAAATGATTGCCCGATACCGATATTCCCATCACTGATTCCTACGGGCAGTTCTCCAAAATTATGCGATAGCACCAGTCTCAGTGCAATTGGTCCAAATATAGTACGGCCATATACTCTGCCAGACGGGTGGGAAGGCATTGGCCTTTTCGGTACTGGATGCATTTCTGATGGATCGGGCAGTCGCAATTGCGCCACCGGTAATTGCGATGGCAGAGATTGTACTGCAGAGGACAGTCCGGTGGCAACAACTTTCATCATTTTCAGCGACGGTTCCATCGCTCTGTCCACGGATAGGGGGTATAATGTCGGACTTGAGATTGGGGGTATGCATGTTGGCTGCGGACCATCTGCAAGCTGCAAAGCACAGTTGGGGAGCTGCCCAAATAATCTGAGGGTATTGAACAGTTCAAGAGCTGTGGTTGGATGCAACCCAGGTACGGGGCTACATTTCTCTGAGAATCAATGCACCATCCCCGGGGATTACAGTGCTTACACGGTGAAATTCACTTGTCCAATGAAGAATCCCATTATAAAGATTGAAGTGTCATGCCAATATTAAACACACAAATATAGGTTGAACGAGGATTGTGTGCAGCAACATGAACTTCTAATAAAGGTTGTTTGGAAATACTATTTGGACAGTTGACGCTGGGGCTCCTTGTTACTTGTTAGTCCCGGGATTTGCTCTATGCTTTTGAACTTGAACCTCCCGGTGAATCGTCTAATTTCCGAGAGAATTGCCATCAGCATCTGTGCTACTGCGTGGCTAAAATGTTTGTAACAGTACGGATGAACTGAGGGAGAACATGGTATTATGCAGTCATAGAAGCAGTCGTTAGGAACGCAGCCTAGTGAGCAATAGTTTTTACTGTTGGAATTAAGATGGACTCGATTTAGAGACTTAAGATTAAATACTTTATCAGCTGGGGTAGTGCAAAATCATTCAGAAAAGTGGACTACTTACCTTTTTTTCTTCAAGGTATTTGGCCAAAGAAAAATCTATTTTCCAACGTAACACGTGATAGTTTGTTATAGTTTTGAGTAAGAGAATTGAGTGGGGCAATTGAAAGGATCTCATCATTAATCCTGCATATTATCGCAAGAGTAACATCGTTAACTACTCAAGATGCACGCTTCTATAAAGATTTCGTAACACAGAATTAAACGATTAGTAGCCTTTTTGGTAAATAGAAATACCAGGTCTACCGTCACAAGAATCAACTTGATGCATGCAAACCAGGTAAAAAAAGAAGATTTTTCTAACACAACTTACATGTGCATGTTAACAATTATTCCAAACAACCAATAAGACAATTATACTTCTTCAAAGTATATGAGCGATGCTATCTTATATTAATGCATTATCAATAATATGACTGTACTACTAATTATATAGCTAAATAAAAAAATTAATTAGTAAAATTAGAAACTATGATATTTATCACACCAAAGAAAATTATTATGTACAAATATGAAATTTTAAATAATCATAATAATATGTTGCAAATAATATTATTAATAGCAAATATACTATATGGTATCAATTATATGATTTATACAATGTTGGATCCGAAGTCCCGATCCTGTTCCGACTAATGATAGATTGTGGGGGGCTTGAGGACGGGCTCGACGGTGGCTCGTGCCAGCGCGTATGCTGGCCAGCAAAGATGAGGAGGAAGCTGTCGTCCAAGGTTGAGGGGCAAAATAGGAATATCAATATATTAATGAGGGTAAGATTGGAAGAAAAATTTTCATCTAAGCTTGAGGTAGCATTTGATTTTCTAAAAACTCAAAGTTGAGAGAGTTACCAAAAGGCCCTTGAGATTGTATTACTATGGCCCAAAGCTGCTTGAAAGTATTGCGCCAAACACAGCTGATCATGAAGCCGATCCATTCAATCGCTCAACCTCCACAAATCTTATCACCACTCAGGCTCGTGATCCTCCAGAAGGTAGAAATTCCTCGGTGCACTCAATTAAAATGCCTCCATCAATCGATTCCTCGCAATTTCTTTCTTCTGTGGGGAATTCTGTACAAATCGCAAGCCTCGCGGTGCCGGTGCTCGGTCTTGCATTGCCGCTTGCTTTTTTGTTCGTCGGAGTCACGTTCATGGTGCTGGAAGCAGCTGCTGCTGCTCGCCCTTCCCCCTCCAACGGTATTCTTCCATCCCTATCGAAGTTCTGGTTGATTTGCTGTTCTCCATACGATTCCGCGAGGGAAGAGGGGCGTTAGAACGAAGATTTTGAAGGTGAGGTCTACCGGTGGAAGCGAGACGTCAGGAAATGAGGGAGTAATAGCTTCCTGCTGCGTGCTGAACGGGGTTTCAGGGGAACAAATTTGATCTATGGATCCAGTCAGTCAAAAAAACGTCTAAAACGCTCGACAGTTTCAAAGCAAATCTGATTGATCGATTGGAATCCAATGCACGTTACCCTTCGGAAGTTAGCTAAGGAAATAGACATTAAACAAAGACTTCAAATTAATCAAGTCATTGCAGCCGGTACTACCTGCTCTTCGAGGAAAAAGACATGATAGTCACGTTCCTGTCCTTTTCGTGCCAACTCTTCAGTACGTTTACATTTGTTTTCTTTCTCGACAAAAAAAACGTCTAAAACGCTCGACACTTTCAAAGCAAATCTGATTGATCGATTGGAATCCAACGCACGTTACCCCTTGGAAGTTAGCTAAGGAAATAGACATTAAACAAAGACTTCAAATTACTTAAGTCATTGCAGTCGTCGGTACTGCCAACTCTTCGGGGAAAAGGAGACGATAGTCACGTTCCTGTGCTTTTCGTGCCAACTCTTCAATACGTTTACATTTGTTTTCTTTCTCATGGATTAGAACTTTTACATGTGTTTTTCCAGGTCAAGCACGCCATTTGAGCCCGTCAATGGAGCTAGAAAAGAAAATTATTATTTATCCAATTATTATCTCGTGACAGATACCGTCTTAACCAGGTCATTTGACGACGATTACTCCCATTATCGAGATAATGACTTCTTTTTAACTTAAGACGTCAGGAAATGAGGGAGTAATAGCCTCCTGCGTCGTGCTGAACGGGGTTTCAGGGGAGTAAATTTGATTTGTGGATCCAGTCAGTCAAAAAAACGTCGAAAACGCTCGACACTTTCAAAGCAAATCTGATTGATCGATCGGAATCCAATGCACGTTACCCCTTGGAAGTTAGCTAAGGAAATAGACATTAAACAAAGACTTCAAATTACATAAGTCATTGCAGCCGGTACTACCTGCTCTTCGGGGGAAAAAGAGATGATAGTCACGTTCCTGTCCTTTTCGTGCCAACTCTTCAATACGTTTTACATTTATTTTCTTTCTCATGGATTAGAACTTTGTTGGCGTTCAAATTTGGCTGATTGAGCTAGAAGAAAGAAAGGGTACATCAGGCCTAAATTGCTAAACAGTAGACTGGATATGGAAGTAGCACAAGGCCCACTACACGGGATACCGAAAACTCGGCACCAATAACAGCTTAGGACGACGGGATAAGAATAAGATTGGTTACCACATCCAGTGCCGACAATACTGCGAAATAAAGGGAGCTTTTATCGGGAAGGAAGTCGAATAATCCAGAGTTAAGATGATAACCACTTGGTAGTGGTTATTCATCAGCATTAGCTATAAATAGCTTCTAGGCAGTCATTGAAGATGACCTTTTGCCAAATTGACTGTAGAATGCATACCTTTTGTAATCTTGTTCGTTCAATTGCTATCGTTAATTTAACTTTTATCGCACAATTTACCTTTTGTCCTTTTACTTCTGTTCGCCATTAGCATGGATTTTGTTGTTTCCTTTTCGAAACGACACATGACCTAATTACTCATAAAAAAGCCAAAGATCTTCCCCTTTGGTGAAAGATTTTTCCTTCAAGGCCATTCTCGGCGAAACAAACTTTTTTATGCGTTTTTCCAGGTCAAGCACGTCATTTGAGCCCGTCAATGGTGCTAGAAAAGAAAATTGTTATTTATCCAATTATTATCTCGTGACAGATACCGTCTTAACCAGGTCATTTGATGACGATTACTCCCATTATCGAGATAATGACTTTTTTTTAAAACTTAAATGGTATGGCCGGCGGACCTTTAAAGATCCTTGTATTGTTCTTCCATGGAAACGCCATGAGCAAGCACTGCAACTTGTCTCATATTCCGATCCCTATATGCTAATCAGCATACTGGTGAAGTAGGTGAACGGTGTGCTTTGGAAGACATACTTGTTCTTAACAGACCGGCGAATGCTTGGCCGTCTTTTAGCGTACCGTTTGGACCATAAGATTCCAGCGTTCGATTCGTCTAATGCCTGGACTAACTCCAGGACGAACCGTTGCTGAGGCTATCCATTGATATGACGTTTGCTTTCTCGTAAAGTTACGTAAACTAATACGCCCAAAGACCAACACAAATATACTTACGTTTCCTTCTCTAACCCCTTCCCCCTCCTCCCCCGCACCAGATTCGGACGCGCCGCTATTGCTCCCGGTGCTGCAAGCCACGCCTCCGCACCACCGCTCTCGACATTGCCAGGCCCCCATGTCACTTGCTCCCGTGGCAAGGCACGGATTGTGGCTGTCGGCTGAGGCTCAGCTGGGCTATAGGATCTCAATCTTATTATCTCCTTCCTTTATCTAAAACAGAAAAGGAAACAATCTAAGAGAAGAGAGACGTTAGATGAAGATTTAAACGGGAGGTTTACGGGAGGAAGAGAGATGTCAAAAAGGAAAGGACCAACCCGGGTTGCCCGGTGACAAATTTGATCGATCGAATTCGTAAATGCTTCGATCAAACAAAAGAAATTCATAAATGCAAAAAAAAAAAAGAATAAAACGTCGGATGTATTTAGAACGTTTGATACGGCGTTTTCGGTCGAATTTACTTCGAAGTCACTTTAACGTTAGCTTGGAAGTTAGCCCAAAAAGAAAACATTAAACAAAGACTTCCATTTCGACCCCACCGAAAAAAAAAAAACAAAGACTTCAGTTGGTCAAGTCGTTGCCGCAGGTCACACGTAATTTACATTGATAAAATACGTGCACGCGCAAGATTCCACGCGTGAATGACGTTGCTTATGCAAGATATAGAATTGTACATTATTATATCATATATGTTGCTTTTCCTTTAAAATATTGTTGGGTCCGTGAATGACATCGGGAAAAACTATACGGGACCAAAATAATTATTTTTCCAACAACTATCACGCGGAGTCATCGCGGAGTCATTGTCTCAACTAGATAATTTAATGACGACAAATCATATTGTCGATATGATGACTTTTTTAAACTTACGGACCGCGGGCGGACGAACTGAAAAACCGCATCTTGTGGTTCCAGCAAAACGCCACTAACATTCAATCCACTTTTGTCTCATGTTGAGACTCCTATGTTACGCCTATGTTCTAAGCAGCGTACTGGTGAAGTAGTTGAGCGGTGTGCTGTGGAAGACTATTTGGTTCAATTTGCAATGCCATCAGGTCTTGCATCATACAGGTGTCATTCGGGGTTTCCTTTTTCTCCCCTAATGATATTTATTTATTTTCGATAAACTACCAGGAGATCCGGGAACATTAATACCTGGCCCTGTTGCACTATCAAATAAATTAGGAAAAATTTCAAATAAAAATGCAAAGTAAGGTCATTTTCTTAAAAAAAAAGGACATAAAGTGGATTTTTTTTAAATAAAAATCTGAAGTGATCTAGCCACTTTCAAATAAGATCCCAAACTTGCCGGTCGGCCAATTTTTTTTTTGACTTTTTTAGTTTTTTCTATTTTCTTTCTATTTTTTATCAAAATTTATTTAGGCAAAAAATTACCCTGTTCCAACTGCCGCAAAAATGAAGTGCTCGCCGACCGACGAGGTCAGGTTCTTATTTAAGATCGATTTAGCCATTTTAGGCCCTTGTTTGAAATAAGGTTCATTGTGCTTTCTTTTGATAAAATGACTTCATTTCAAGCTATTTTTTTTGAAAATTTCCACATAAATTACAGTGCATTATTAAATTCGAGCTTTTTTTCCTTCTTTTTTCCCTCATTATTTAATTGAGGATGCGCAACACCATGGATAAAATGTATAAACAATGACTTATTCATGTGTATCGAAAACAAAATAGTATAAGAGATGATTATAGATCATACATATAAACATCTGAGGGAAGAAAATGTTCGGATTATCTTATTTTGATTTATTGGATTAATCACAATTAATCCAAGAAAACCACAATAAAGATGAGCTACGACATATATCATTGATATCTCTAAGGGCGAGAATTAGGTGGAAAGTCACTGTCACCGGGGAGCCGTTCTCCCAATTTCAAAACTTTCAAATTGTTTTAGAACTATCTAATAAGCTCCGGTCATTTACTTTTATTGCTAGTCGGCCAACAAATGTTTCTTTTATTGCTAACTAAGCCAAAGTCGACCTCTGACCCAATTCAATACCCTCTTTGCTAGAGTGGGTCCAGTTTTGGCCCTCTAAAGTCCTCGAACGAAAGTCATGGTGTTTCGTAAGAAAATTTCGGATCAATTAGCCCGAGGCGGTTCCCCTTGCATTCTTAGAAGTCATCCAAGGACCAAGTCTGCGCTATATAATAAAATAGAGGACGACAACCACTACACCATTTGGTTGTAGAAAATGGAATGATTATCGTCTTACTTGGGTTTACTTTTGCAATTAAAAAGAGAGAGAGAGAGAGAGGTAAAGTGTTTCTTAAGGTATAAGACCCACAAGCATAAGAACCATAATTGTCATCGAAACGTGGTGAGCAAGTCATAAACCTGCATATCATAAGCATAATTGCAATCAGATGTGCAGCCGGTAAAGTCAGAGATGATAGGAAAACCTATTCCAAACATCCAACGACTCATCAGCTTGTTATTAACTTTCATTGCCCGAAAGAAAATATATCTCGTTTTATTAATAAGATAAATTGTTTGAATGAGACTATTGCGCACATATATTATCCGGGATGTCGACGGCAGTCTTCGATACATAAACAAGTTTAATTGCAGCCGATGACTGGTGAAGCCCTTGCAGTGATCCACATTAAAGCGTATCTTTATATGACCCATTTGAAAATGAAGAGAAGATGCCATCAAACACTCCTGTTCTCAGGATCAACGCCCATGCTGAGCTTTTGACGCAGGGAACATGATGTAGTTCATTTTAACGCCGTGTACGTGCTGGCTGAAAATGTAAAAACACAGAAAAGACGAACACCGGAACGGAAACTATAGCTATATCAGTGTTCTAGATGTGGGACCAGTATCATGCTGGTGCATATTTGTTTATTGGAACAATTACCTGTCTAGACTCGGTAAAGGTTGAAGAAAGACTTCGCAGTCTCCGCCAAATTTCCATAGAGTTTCCTAGTAATACTCCTAACAACTTCTTTGTCGTTTTCACGAGGAGCCTATATACATATGCTGACTCCCGAAGGCGATGCTGCATCCGAATGGTAATGCTTTTGCATCCCCAAATAAAAAAATGCAATGCTTGTCAAAATCTCGTCAAACTCTCCTGTTTCTGTTCTCATTCCTTATTAAAGCACAAGCAATGAGCACCACGTTGTCCCCTTCTCCCTCTCCTCTCTCCCTAGGAAGAGCTCCGTGTCGCCCTGATCAAATGTCCGACTTGCTTCACTTCCTGAATGCTTTATTACCAGATAATTCCACGTCGGTATTCTGCCAACTGGATATCGGTTGGCTCAGGAAACCAAAGATGCTCTCCTGGAATGCTGACTCGGATTGTTGCTTGTGGGACGGAGTCACGTGTGATCCAATGACCGGTCATGTGACTCGCCTTGACCTCGGCTGCTTCCCCCCCAACCCGACCTGCTACTCTTCCGCAGGGTCTTCAAACGGCACTGAGCCACCTACTTTTGGTCTACTCAATCTTCCTTCACCCCAGGAAGCTGAAAGACCATCAGGGTCAAACAAGTTGCTTCAAAATCTGACCATGTTAAGAGTCCTTATTCTTGACGGGTTAAACATGTCTGGCATTGATGTGACTCGCTTAAGTAATCTGCCTCCGTCTCTGGAAGTCCTCAGCCTCTGTTCGTGTAAATTGCACGGCACTTTAGTGGCAAACGTTTACGATTTGCCAAAGTTAATATGCCTCAATTTATCTGGCAACAAGGAGCTTTCGGGTTACTTACCTGAATCAACTTGGAACAACTCTTTGAAGGTTCTGGACTTGTCCTCCACAGGCTTCAATGGAGTATTACCAGAGTCCATCGGTAATCTGCATTCTCTGCAGATACTTTGGCTGAACCGGTGTAGCTTCACAGGTTCTATTCCATCATCACTTGGTAACCTAACACGGCTCACCCATCTGGAACTTTCATATAATGAGTTTAGTGGGCAGGTTCCTCCAACTTTGTCAAACCTTGATCAGCTCAGTTTGCTTGATCTTTCCTCGAACAATTTCATAGGTCCAATACCTGATGTCTTTGACAATAAGACACGACTTCTTCTTCTGGATTTCTCACATAATCTCTTCAAGGGTCCTATTCCTCCAAGCATAAAGAATCTTTCAAATCTTGCTCGACTTGACATTTCCAACAACCTCATTGGCGGGTTTATACCGTCGTCACTGTTCTCTCTTCCGTCCTTGACAAGCCTAGACCTCAGTAACAATGAGCTCAGTGGTCACATTGGCGAGTTCCTTGCTGCACCTGCACTAGACCATGTTGACCTGAGTGGTAATCAGTTGTGTGGCTCAGTCCCGAGCTCAATTTTTCAGCTTAGGAACCTCACTTATCTGAGCATCTCAGCAAATAACCTGACTGGTGTTTTAGACCTACAATTGCTCTCAAGACTCGAAAGTCTAACAAATCTCGATCTTTCAGACAACATTTTGTCACTGAGCAATAGCGAAAACACCGAGCATGTCCTGCCGAGCCTCTTGTCCGTCAGTCTTTCCGGGTGCCAAGTTACTGAAATGCCTGCATTCTTGAGAAATTCAACCAGTATAGAATGGATAGATCTGTCTGGAAACAGAATCCGCGGCGATATTCCGTCATGGACGTGGGATATTGGGGCCACGTCATTGTCTTATCTCAATCTTTCCCACAACTTTCTCACTAGCTTTGAACAAGTTCCATGGAGGAATCTTATAATTCTCGACCTGCATTCAAATTTAATCCAAGGGCCGGTTCTACCTCCATCATTCCCAAACTCGGTTCTCATCTTCTCGCTAGCCAGCAATCAATTAACTGGCTATATACCTGGTTCTATTTGTGAAATGAAGGGCCTCCAAGTTCTTGACCTCTCTCACAATAAGTTCATAGGCATGATCCCGCAATGTCTAGGGAACGTCAGTGACGGCCTCTTAGTGTTGGATCTGCAAGAGAATAGACTCTCCGGCACAATTTCATTGACGTTCACTGAAAATGCAGGCCTGACAAGTCTTCACCTCAATCGAAATCAATTTGAAGGCCCGTTGCCGCACTCTCTATCCAATTGCAAGCAACTTGAAGTGCTGGATCTTGGCGGTAACAAATTGAACGATACTTTCCCGAAATGGTTGGATATACTTCCTAGCCTGAGGGTTTTGGTCTTGCGATCAAACAGACTTCATGGCTCCATAGGAAACCCAGGAGCAGAATTTCCCTTTCCGCAGTTGCGCATTCTTGACCTTTCCTCCAATGAGCTCACCGGTCCTCTGCCCAGCACCTACTTTGGAAACCTAAAAGCGATGATGTCGACTGACCAGGATGGACAGGAGTTGCGGTACATGGACCAAGGTTACTACCAAGACTCCATGATTGAAACAATGAAAGGACGGGACATGCCAACTGTTAGAATCCTAGCAATGTTGACGACCATCGATCTATCAAGCAACAAGTTCCAGGGAATAATTCCTGATGCATTAGGAGGGTTAAGATTACTCAAGGGGCTTAACCTCTCTCATAACAATCTTGAAGGCCACATCCCTGTGCCTCTCGGGAACCTTTCCAAGCTTGAATGGTTGGATCTCTCTTCGAATGAACTTAGTGGGACTATACCAACCGAGTTGACAAATCTCACATCTCTGGAGGTCCTAAATGTCTCTTCCAATCAACTAACAGGATCAATTCCTCAAGGGCACCAATTCAACACATTTCAAGCTGAATCGTATCATGGAAACCCAGGACTGTGTGGGTTTCCGCTGTCCAAAGCTTGTACTAATACCAGGGCGCCGCGGAAACTCCCCGTGCTTCCTGAAGGTGGGGTCCATTCATTCCGCGTGGATTTTCTCGAGCCAAGGGCTGCGGAAATAGGATTAGGATGTGGCATCTTCCTCGGACTAATCATGAGTATCTTGAAAAACCTTATTTCTATCCGGCGGACAAACAGGAATTTCAGGGAGATTGCAATGAAAGACGTTTCTCCGATCGGGCCTTGAAACTGTACGCTAGATGAAAGCTGTGGTTGCTGATTTGTGTTTCCGCACAGAAATTAGATTAGAAAAGCAAAGCCTCTTTATGCTTGCATAGTCCATTTTGGTAAAATCATACGAACAAGGGCATTAAAAAACTCGTCCATTATGTTTAGGAGTTGATTTTGGCGTCATTATCCCAAAAGTGAGATACCAAGATTGATCCATTAAAGAGAGTAAATGAACTAATAGCATTCATATAGAGATATTTTAGTTGTCATAAATGATTATTTCTATCGTTTATAAAGGAAAACTTGCTTTTAGTTTCCTAAAAAGACGTACTATTCATGTGACATGTTATATAATCAAATTTTATTGAATTAAATTTCATAACATAAAAGCTTTCGTTGATTGGAAACAATTTATTTTCTCTCTCTTATGGAACTCGAGCTTGGTGCTTAGGTCCCGTGCCTAGCCTTGGGATACTCTGAGCTTGGGCATTGAGGTCTTGGACCTAGTCACAGGGGACCTAGACTTGGTTGTCAGGGTTCCAAGGGCTTGGGCGCGACCATTGAAGAACGGAGCGCGGGCATCAAGGTCTTAGGTCAACCTTTAGAGATTTGGGCACAGGTTCTGGGAACCCAAACACAAGCGCTAGGATCTTGGGCCTAGCCACAAGAACTTGGGCCCACCCTTTGTCTAGGACCACCCTAAGGAACAAAACCCATCTCGATGGACCCAAATCCAAGCACTAGTGACTTGGGCGCAGCAGCTGAGTACCTTGAGCATGGCTGCCAAGGACCCTAGCACAAGCATAGGAAATGGGTTCCCGGGCTTGGCCTCGATGGACCTAAGCCCATGCATTGGTGACACAAGTGCAGGAGTCAAATACTAAGGTACGGGCACGGATGTTTAGGGCCGAGCTTTTGGGACTTGGGACCCAATCGTCGACAACTTGGGCACGAGCGTCGGAGTTTCCATGCCCAAATGCCAAGATCTCCGATCCAAACGTTGATGTATAGTCATATTTTTGGAAAACCATTTTATTTTTTAAGAGTATACATTATCAGTGTGAAAGGAAGCTTTTAGGAACAGTCTTATTTACCCCGATTGGTCAATAAGAGAATAAATAGTTAAAATCTTTAGATTAAGGGTGCATAAGATTAGGGGTGAGCATATCGGACAGACTGAATCGAGAACCGCCTCGACCAGATCAGACCGGCCGATTTTGGGCAATTCTAGGGGGTCTTGGTCCGGTCCCACGTTCCTATTTTTGGAACCAGTGACCGATCGGTCCGGTTTCTGGTTCTAGGCTAGGAACCGGATTGATCGGACCGGACCAACTATATATATATTTTTTATTTTTTTTATTTTCGAAGAAACAACTATTTAATTTCAGATATGTCACTCCTCGGATAGTTTGAGTGTCAATGGGTTCGTTTGAAGCTTTCTGCAACTGCAAAATTCAGGCTTTGTCTCTTTTCCCCTCGTAACCATCACTCAAATGTCTGTATATACACGCGACATATAAAAGACGAGATAGAAAAGTGTCATGCGTTTTAGTTGTCAAGAGGCTCTTTTATATTGTGGAAAAGATGGACGCTATCGGTGGGAAGAGCGAAAGATTTTCTACCCTGCGTGTGCAATTGGGAATAGGTAGGCTTGTTTTGAACACAATTATTAAAAAGCATTTGCAGAAATGCAAGACCACGAAACTATATCGATGTCCAAAAGGCGAAATGGTTTGCGGAAGCCTATTGAATTTTGCAGTTGCAGAAAAAGTGGAACTGGTCTGATCTCTGGTCCCAAAAACTAGAAACTGATCCTCTTGGTCCAGTTTCCAGTTCCAAGGTAGGACTGAACTAGACCGAAAACCGATCACCCTTATATAAGATCACTTGCACCAAACAAAAAAATTTATATTGATAGTGTATGATCCAATTTCCTTTGTACTGTTGTTGGGTTCATTGATGATGCGCGAAAAATATATCGGATCAAGTAATAGTTTTTTCCAATAGCTATCTCATGATACTAATTGTCCCAACTAGACAATTTAATGAGAATAACTCACACTATCGAGATAATGACTTTTGAACTTAATGGTAGGAAATAATTGGCGTTTGTCCCAGTGGCCACCCTTCCTATTTGGGAATGGGAGGTGGGAAGTTCAAGTCCCCACCGATGGGGAAGTTTAATTTTAGATATGGATTTCGACTCTCACGTTCGGCAAAGAAGTAGGATAAAAATTTTAGAGTGAGTTGAGTATCAAAATAGGATAGACCTAGAAAAAACTTAATGGTAGGGACGGCGGACCATTAAGGAACCTTAAATTGTGGTTCGGCAAAAACGCCATTTACAAGTGATGCAACTTGTCTTGTATACTGAACCCTGCGTGCCAAGCAGCATCCTGGTGAAGTAGGTGAGTGGTGTGCTTTGGAAGACAATTGTTTTTAAGGGACCAGCCGACGCTTTGCCGTCTTATAGTGTACAGCCTCACCCGTGGCCGCAGTGGCCTCGCCTAGTGACCGGCAAGCTCTGGCCAGCTCGCCTGTTGGGAAACAAAAATGAAAAGATGGAAGGAAAAAAAAAGAAGAAAAGGAAAAAGGAAACAAATTAAGAAATAATAATAATAAATTCAAAAAATTTAAAAATATTATAAAAAATTATTCATGTCAACACCGACTGTACCACATGGGATGGTCAAAGTCCACGTCAATAATTTTTGACCAAATTGGCTAGATGAACTCAATTGACAAAAATAAAAAGTTTAAAATTAAATTGACAAACATACAATAAGTTTATGACTTTTTGAATAATTTTTCATTTGTATAAGAATGGAAATTATTTATTCCGCTGCACAAATCCAATATTGTTTGGATTGTCATTGATCTCTCATCACGTTAGTCTATTTAAATAGCATTGTGGTTGCCGAACTAAAGAAATGTCACATCACTGCAATGAACTCTCATGTTGTGTAGTAGTCATTGCAACCATTATAACTCAGAGTGTGTTGACAGCTAAATTTCAGCCGATTATTTAGTGATTAATCGCACAGAAAAATTATGAGTTGATCCCGACACTTATCAAAAATAATAATTGAATTGCATATAGATTTTAGGAGCATTTATAGTGATAAGCTCACATAGTTGCATTTGCATTAGATCAGTGAGAAATGAACTTAGTTAAAAGGTTTTGAGCTAAATTGTAGATTGAGCCCATGGATAAAGATTTTTGCCAAACCCGTTCATTATCATGGTTGAAATTTTTGCACGTGGGATGCTAAACTTAGAAAGGTTATGCAGAATTTTCGGAATATATTGATGGAGGTTCGGGAGATGCAATCATGAGTGGAATATATAACGTGCAAGAAATCTCTATTTGTATGCATGTTAAACTTCTCAAATTTTGGTGCGTAATTCTTGGTTAACATATTTTTGGTTAGGCACATATGCAAAAATATCTTTCATGATTTGCTGAAGATGTCCATGATTTCATAAGCTTTATTTTTTGGATATTTGTGGAGCAAGCAAGATTTCGTCGGTCAATGGAAAATAGTAAAAGAAGAAGAGCAACTAGAAAAGAAATATTCACGTACGGGCATATATTATTTGAGCAATATATCTTTCTCAAAACAAGAAAGAGTATATGTCAAGGAGCTTCACGTGTCCACTGGTGGAAGAAGAATGGGAAAGAACAAAATTATAATATATTTTTAAGATGAAAGAATATTGACTCCCTTATTCTAAAGGCTTGAGTCATCCTTGCTTATAAAAGAAGAGCTTTTCAGAACACAAGGGACACACAAAAATTTTTAGAACACACACGGGAGGCCACACAATTTCATACATGGTCACCACTGAGAGAAAAGGGAGAGTGCGTTCGTTCGTGAGGGAGCTCTCTTTCCGAAAAGCTACTACAACACGCTCGAGGTGAGAGAGAGATTGCCGCAAGTTCACAAGAGACAAAAAAGCTTGGGCGTTCAGCAAAGAAAAAAAACGCCGTAGAAAGGTTCTTGGGGTTTATTCAGGGAGCATTGGACTTTCTAGTGACATCCCTGCATCACGAGTTGAGGCGGCGACCCGTTGTTTCCTTGCTCGGGCCACGATATCACCACGCGTCTCCGCTCCGAACTCGCAACGACTTGCTGCCCGCGAATCCACTTTGAGCGATCAGTCGTGTTGTCTTATGCCGCTAATTGTTTACCAAAATTTTTTTTTACAGGTTTCCCAAGTTGCTGTCCTTGCGATGTGCCAAGCATCGATCCTTGAATTGCTGGCCGTGAACCAAAGTTCCTCATCACTGCGATCCGTGAGCATTCTTGTCATCGGCATACCGCGAGTCCATCGTGAGTACTGTCAAGCCTTCCCCATCCGAGCACCCCGCCGTCGAGCCGACGTCGAGACAAGTAGTTTGTGATCCACCACAAGCCACCATCCGTCGAGTCCCGCGATCCGCAGTACGAATCCGTCACCGGTCTAAACTTGGAAAGCAAATATTCGAATTAGGTAAAAAGCTTATCTAATTTGACTTTCGAATATATTGTCCCATTGTTTACAATATTACAATTTTGCGTGAATATTTGAATGATATTATCGTATCCATTATGTTCCCGAATAGCCTTTAAAATAGGAATTATTTCCTAATTTCACAACGTGCATATGATCGACAATCCGATTTCATGTCTGAAATATGACTCACTATCGCACGGAAAATCATCAATCCGATCTCCCGCCCAAGATATGATTCGCGATTGCGTGAAAAATTGGCCAATCCGACCCTCATGCTTGAGATACGATTTGTCAATCTATTGTTTCTAAATTTAATGGATGTTGGTAATATTTTGTGATATGATGCCGTTTGATTTTTTTTAAATAAAGAAAATTCAAAAATATGTTAGTTATGATTTCAATTAGAAATTTTGCATGTTTAGGGAATCCTAAGTGTATCTAGAAGATAGGATAATTATTTAATTTAAATTAGGACTTAAGACAATTTTTTTCCTAGTTTAAATTAGGTATTATTCTAATCCTAATAGATTATTTAGGTTATTTTTAGATTCCGAATTTCCATGAAAATCCCAAAAAAAAGAATAAGTTACCTTAGGATAGATTAGGATAGATTGCATTCTTAATTTGAGTAACTTTTAATTTCGAATTTTAATAAAAAAAATATAAAAAAAGAAGTCGTTAGATTGCATGTTATTTTAGGCATTTTTTTTAATTCCAAATTTCATTGGAAAAATACAAAAAATAAATCATTTGTCCGTCATTAGAATTAGGTTACGTTGTCGCATGACATATAGTTCGCATGCTAGGTTGCATTAATCGCATGTCATTTTTTTGCACGTCATTGCATATAGGTTAGTTTGCATTTTAATAAAACGCAAACCCTAAAGAACACCTTGAGTGCTTTGCTTTGTTAATTAGAAATCATATTAGGATTGTCTGTATGATTTTCAAACTAACAATGCAGATGCTTGCGTTGCATTAAGATATGTCATTCTCCCAATCTTGCAATCTATTTGTTGGTTTCTTGGGTGTTAAATTGGTGATTTGCGCACCCGCATGAACACCTCACATGTTAGTGATTAGATAATAAAATGGATCCAGACTGCCTGCATAAATATTTTTGAAAAGAAAAGGTACCGAAAGGGCGTTAGACTAGATCTAGCGTAACCAAGTCCCCGAGCTTAAAATCTCTGGTTCATAGAAATAAAACATATCTCCTTATGTTTTATTTAGGTTTCTAATTAACCTACCACAAATAGATTAGTGGCGACTCTAAGTATGAAAACTTTTGCATGTTAAAAACTTAAATCCTAAATTGCGAATTGGTAGGGTTTGGGAGGGCCTGAGTTAGGCTTAATCTTAGGTACCGCATGAAAACCATTCTGGTTCTGTCAAGAATTGGTTTTTTGTTCCCAGAATCAGTTTTGGACCAGAAACTCGTTTGGTAACGTAATTTCATTTTTCTATTTCTGGGACAAATTTTTATTTCAGAACCGATTCTGAACCAGAAATCAAAACAAAAAAAAAAGTAGGTTTTCTATTTCTAGACAAAAAATGAGAATCATTTCTGAGAAAATTCTTTCTTCAAAACACATGTTTATATGAAAGTCACGATCTTTGAGGTGAGAAAAAAAACAAAAAATAAAAAATTTCAAAACTTAACAGAATGATTTAGAATATGTGGCTACCCACTTTGAGTGAAATTTAAATTTTTTTAGGTGCCGAAAAAAATAAAAATAAATAAATAAATAATTTCAAAATTTCACAAAATGGCTTAGAATACCTATGATTACCCACTTTGAGCAAAATTTAATTTTTTTAGATGCCAAAAAAAATAAAAATAAGCAAAAATGTAAAAATTTCAAAACTTCAGTGAATGGCTTAAAATACCTGTGGCCACCCACTTTGAGAGAAATTTTATTTTTTTAGGTGCCGAAAAAAGTAAAAAAAGCAAAAAAAATAAAAGATTTCAAAATTTCACAGAATTGCTTAGAATATCTGTGGCAATCCACTTTGAGCGAAATTTAAATTTTTTTAGGTACCGAAAAAATAAAAAATATAAAAAATATAAAATTTCACAGAATTGCTTAGAATATCCGTGGCCACCTACTTTGAGTGAAATTTAATTTTTTTTAGGTGTCGGAAAAAAATAAAAATAAACAAAAAATAAAAATTTTCAAAACTTCACATAATGGCTTAAAATACCCGTGACCACCCACTTTGAGCAACATTTTATTTTTTTTAGGTGCCGAAAAAAATACAAAAAAATCAAAAAATCAAAAATTTCAAAACTTCACAGAGTGGCTTAGAATACATGTGACCATCCACTTTGAGTGAAATTTAATTTTCTTTAGAAGCCAAAAAAATAAAAAAATAAAAAAAATCAAAAATACCATTTGGGCACCTAAAAAAAATTAAATTTTACTCAAAGTAGGTGGTTAGACGTATTCTAAGTCATTCTGTGAAGTTTTGAAATTTTTGATTTTTTATGTTTTGTTTGTATCTAAAAAAATTTAAATTTTACTCAAAGTGGATGGCCACATGTATTCTAAGTCATTTTGTGAAGTTTTGAAATTTTTAATTTTTTATGTTTTTTTGTACCTAAAAAAATTTAAATTGCGCTCAAAGTGGGTGGCCACAGGTATTTTAAGCCATTTGTGAAGTTTTGAAATTTTTGAATTTTTGAATATTTTTGGGCACCTTAAAAAAATTTAAATATCACTCAAAGTGGGTGGCCACATGTATTCTAAATTATTCTATGAAGTTTTGAAATTTTTGATTTTTTTATTTTTTTTGGCACCAAAAAAATTTAAATTTCACTAAAAGTGGGTGGCCACGGGTATTCTAAGCAATTCTGTGAAGTTTTGAAATTTTTGATTTCTTGATTCTTTTTGAAAAAATTCAACAAATTTCCTATTTTCCCGAAATTTAAATTTTTTTTTTATTTTCTCGACATTTTGATGATTTTTTTTGGAAATTTTCAATTTTTTGGGATTTTCTGAATTTTTTTAAAGATTTTTATGAATTTTTCAGAATTTTTTAATTATTTTTCTTCCATTTCTAAAAAAATGGATTTCTGTTCCTAGAAATAGAATTTTCTGTTGTTTATCAAACGGGTTTTTGTTTCAGGAAATATAAATTTTGTGCTGTTATCAAACGGGTTTTTGTTCTAGAAATAGAAATTTTTTGTCGTTATCAAACGAGTTTTTTTTTTCTCAGAAACTCATCTAGGAATCAGAAATAGAAAAATCTATTTCTGGTTGAGGAACTCATTCTGGAACAGAATGATTATCATTCTCTATCTTAATAATCCATTAGTCTGAGAAATTTTAGGTCGCGATAGAGTGTTATATTAATAAGAGTATGATATTTTGAATTGGACCAAGCTACGATGGTTTCCTTCTCTAGGGTACTTGGTAGCAAGTCGATTGAAAGACACCGTGCGAAGCATAGGCTACCAAGCAGGAGTTGAAGCTTTCTCATGTCATCCTAGATGTGGAAAGCTATTATACCTATTTACCAGGTGATAGCTAGCCGAAATTGACGTGATGTCTACCTTCAGCATCCATGAGCTCCTAAGTTTCCTTCCGTTGTTTTTCTTCCTAGAAGAAAATAAATACGAAGAGAACTTATGGAGAAATCCCTTCACTATATAGGAAAGTTCATTCCTTTATCTTCCCTTAAGCCTTTTAAGAATATGCTCAAGTGCAAGAATAACATATTATTAAGAGTATGATTTTCAGGTTCTGAATTGGACCGAGCTACGATGGTTTCCTTCTCAATATGCCAAGAGATAAAAGAATTGCCTCGAAAGAAGCAGCGGCCAATTGTAACGATCAGAAGAATCAACTGGCCAGTTTGCTTTAATATGATTAGTATGTGGATCATTGATGAACCAATCAACAGTATTGAGAGCGGAGTGATTGGTGAAGGAAGAACTTATTGCGGATGACTAAATAATTTTGAGAGAAGAAAATATCTTATACTCATACGCAAGGTAACATGACTAGATATGCGAATGCATCCTCAAATTCTGTACTTTTGTGCTTAATGCTAAGCCGAAGGAAATAACATAATTGGGCACAAGAATCTAATATTGTACTTTTATTATTTAAAAAATGTGCAAAATAAGCACTACCAAAGATTTCAAGAAGATATAGTTGAAGACAATTTATAAGTACTAAGGAATATTGCCTTGAGAGGATGATTGAGTGTAGGGTTAATGCTGTATTGAATGATTTGAATTACGTTTTTGTTCATTAATAAAATCATTTTATGATAGAATAAGTACGTAAATTACTTCTATTTAAATAAAAATAGACAAAGTTTAAATCCTTTCGTTAACTCTAACAAACAAAAAAACAACAATATTATTTTTAATGTCAATCTTTTCTTAATAAATTATGATTTTGACGTTGACAAAAATGGAAATGAATTCTAATAACGATCACAACAAGTCAACACGAATTGCCAACCTAATTAACTCAAATTATTTAAATGCACTTTCAAAACATATAACATATATGTGCATACTATTTAATAAATTTTCTCCGGTTCATCCTAGAGGAGAGCACTAGGTCCGGTTCAACCACAGAATCGGATCAAACTGGCCAGTTTAATGTAGAACCAGTCCACTTCCCAGTATTGGTAACCTAGTACCGACAGGTTCCCGGGTTGAACGGAAAAACACTTTTGCATACATAGAGAATCAAATCATGGTCTTCAAAATGAGAAAACAACAACATAACGACTTGACCAATAATTTTTTTTTGTAATGAAATGGTGCAATGTCAATATTTCAATATAAAAATATGATTTTTTTAATTAAAACAAAAGTTGGACCAGTTCCAGGTAGAACCCTAGAACAATCACCCCTAGCTCATCCGTTGAACATTTGGAACGAGCGAGATGGTCAAGAGATTCTATTAAAGATTCCTGATCCTTGCGTCGAAGAGAATTTGACGTTGATGTGCATTTGATTTTCTCTTTGAGTAAACGTTTTCCTGGTTACGGTTATATTATTAAGTCCTCCTACTATAAGTAAAATATATATTTGAATAACAACAACGGCTAGTGGACTTATGTTCTGATTTGTTTGGGGAATTTCATGGCAAAGGGCACGACGTGCACAAATAAATTATATACCGCCAGGCATCCGGTGGTTGAGGTCTTGATACTCCTATCAATGAAAACCATATTAGATACTACTCCATTGAGTTTGTCTGTCTTTCTCAAATTATATTTCGGATTTTACGTGAGGACCAAACATAAAAGTCCTCATTATTATTTGATTAGGGTTTGTCAAGTGTGAATATCCGGACAGAGGAATCTCCCTGTCTCTCTCATACTATATTTCCCTCCTCATTCTTGTTTGAATTTCCACTAGGGAATCGGGATAAAGTGAAACCGATAATTTTTGTGCTCTCACTCTAAATATTTCAAAATCATCTTGGTAATTCTTATTTATACAAATGCAATATATATTTCACATTTTCGGTTTACAACATGTTGAGTTGCATCGAGTTCCGTTTACTTCAATATCAAGCTACCAACGAACTCAATTTGTTCAAATACAAGTGAAGAGAATTATCAAAAGAGTTTTAAATTTATTGCACTTATACAAATTCAATCATAAACCTCTTAATTGTGTCAATTGAGTTTTAAACATTTTTACTTTTTACCAATTGAGTTCATCTGGCCAATTTTGATCGGAAATTGTTAATATGAATGTCAACTGTCTTTCGTGGCATGTTCGACACTTACGTGGACAATTTTAATAATATTTTAAATTTATATATATTTTAAAATGTTTATTCTTTTTTGCTTTACTTTTTTTTTTTTTTTTTTAATTTAGGGCCGACAAGAGTTGCGGGCCAACCCTTGCCAACCACAGGCGATAGCTAAGACCACCTCGCCGACTCTGGGCGAGGATTGCAACGCTCTTGTTGACCACCATGAGAGCAATGTGGCCCTCGCCAGAATTGGGCTAGGCAAGCTAGTGAGGGCACTGCAAACCCTCGCCTGGCCCTAAGCTAAAAAAAAAAGTAAAGTAAACAAAAAAGAAAAGAAGAAAAAATATTATAAATATTATAAAATATTAAAATATTATTTAAAATGTCAATATCAGCGTCGGATGATCGGCGTTCACATCAGCAATTTCCTGCCAAAATTAATCAGATGGACTCGATTTGCAAAAAGTGAATTGGTTTATGACTCAATTGACATAATTAAAATATTTAAAATTGAATTGGCATAAATATAATAAGTTTATGATTTTTTTGGTAATTTTTCCAATACAAGTGGGTTTGGTCTTGGTGATTACTTACAGGATATTATTAGGTTTTAGTTGTTCCGAGTTCAAATTGAATTAGTTCGTGTCATCCACGTTTGGTCAGCTCAAGTTGGGTCAGATTGACTTTCGAAGGCAGAGATGTTTTCTTGAGTCTGAATTTGTCACCTTCGATTCTAAAAATAATAATTACACGACTTATCATGTAATTTAGTTGCTTTTTGTCAATTTCTTTTCTATTATAAAATTTCCAATTATAAAGTATATAGAATGAGAAGTTTTTGTTTCAACTGAGTTGGTTTAGTTAAAAAGATAAATTGAGAATTAAGATTTCGGTTTCTTCGTGAAAATTTCTTTTCAAGATTCTTTCTTCTGATTTGATTTCTTTCTTGTTTCTTCCTCTTGCTGAATTACTCCTTTCCCATTTCACAATTCTCTAATTACCCCTTTCCCATTTCACAATTCTCTATAAGGCTCGCATTTGTTTCGCCTAATTTTTTATTCATATCATTTTGAATTGACCACATTATCCATAAAATATTATCATTTGTGGCTTCTGCTTGGCATATCATGGAAACTAAAATTCTCAATTACAATTCAACCCACACAATAAAGGCTAAGGTAAAATGTGGGCCCACTTTTGATATAAGCTTATTTTTTTACTTTTTTTCTTTCTTTTGTTTGGTTCCAATTTTACTAAACCACAAAACTACTATGCCCCTTCTTTCTACCATTATATGTCCCTATTTCCTGCATGATTGTCTTTTTCAGAACTTATTTCCCATTGTTCACTTGCATGACAGCTTAACCAATTGTTGTAATCCAAGCAAGCATTTAACAGACATCAAAATAAAGAAAGGCTAGTTTTATTTGCACACTATTCACGTTATTTCCCCTTAGTTCTCCTCAAGATTGTGAATTTTTTACTTCCATTTGCAGTACAAATATACGAGAATTTACTCAAAGATTGAATATTGTGGTCTACGTATGCATTACACACAATTCATATCTCACTATCGTTCATTGTAATGAGGGCAAAGATAGCATCCCTTGTAATAAAATTTTATGAAGCTTTTCCTTTTAAATTGGCATGATAATAATGGATGTTTAGAATATTTAATATACTTTAACTTTCATATCGCTAATTTTTTAACATAACTTTTGAAAATTGTGTTGTGATGGCCTAAAAAATAAATAACATGGACTATTAGATTCACTAAATAAAATGAAAGTTGAACAGTTAAAATATATAGGCTACCACACAAAGACATATTAAAGTTGCAACTAAACCAAATGCATTCATAAAAACTAGTAGATGATTCTTTTCACTCTTACTTATACTTAGGTTATTTTTAGGATAATATTTCCTAGTATAAAATAAAAAAGAAATATAGAACTCAGTAACACAATAACTAGTCATGTATTTGCCAAATAAACTTTTTTTTTTGGAAAAAAGGGACGATAGCTTCGTTTCAAACGGAGAAAAAAGGAAGAAACCAATCAAAAAAGAAAGAAATAAATAAAAGTAAGAAAAAGCTTAAATCAAGAGTGGGATCCACATTTGACCTTAGTCTTCATCGTGTGGATAAATTGTAATCGATAAATTTTAAGTTTTGACAGCATGCTAAGTCCGACCTCTAAGGAATAATACCGAGTTTTTTTGAATTCGTCGCAAAATTTGTTGAAAATTTACAACGAATTTATTCGTTGGAAATTTTCAACAAATTTTGCGACGAAAATTGTTTCGTTGGAAATTTCCAACGAAATGTGCGACGAAAACGTTTTCGTTGGAAATTTCCAACGAATTTTAATTTTCGTTGGAAAATTTGTCGCAAATTTGCAACGAAAATTTTTTCGTCGCAAATTTTCGTAGCAAAAATCCAGTTTTTTTGTAGTGAAGAGGAAGCAATTCTACCTCACAAACCGGATAAATGCACCTTGAAATCATCAAAGACTTAATCTTTTCGAACGAGATCTCCATCAACGAGACGAAGCAACCTCTTTCTGTTTGGTAATAGACAACAAGCAATCTATGTGTATCTCGAGGCTAATTCACAAAGCAAGTACCCTCTAATGTTCATTTGGGGTTGGAGCAAAGGTGTTCCGTTACTTACAGTGACCTCTACAACATTTCATTTCTTATCCGTCCGCAGGATTATCTTCATCTCCTTTTGAATTTTCCAATATTATGGACAAATGCTACGTTCCATTTCACGCTCAAAGATCGTGATGGTGATTAAATTTCGACTCATCAAGGAAGAATCACATGCTCAGAATGGGCACATCTCACGTATACAAGAACAAACAGCTGGCAATGTGCAATTATCATTCTCTCCCGGAACGTACGTGGTTGCAACAAAACTACGGAGGAATTTCCTAGTTAATGCGGGACTATGTCTCGACAAGTAACGCAAAATCTTAAACAAAGACCTGGAAGTCCATGAAAAATCTCTAAAATTTTGACGGGGTGCTTTCAACAACGGTAACCAACACATCTACATAAGCCAACTCCGCCGTATGTTGATATCACAGCCAGCTAATGCACTTCACTCTCTATATAAAAAATGGCACGATTGTCTTGTCTGATCATCCTGTTTCTGTTCTCATCCCTCATTGGAATACAAGCCATTAACTCATCATTTTTCTCTACTTCCTCTGTCAGCCTGATCAAAAGTCTGACCTGCTTCAATTCATGAATGCGGTAATGCCGAAAAATTCAACACCTTTCTTCTGTCAAACGGATGGCATTTGGCTCAGTAGACCAAAGATGCTTTCTGGAAGGCTGTCACGGATTGTTGCTCGTGGGCCGGAGTCATGTGCGATCATATGACTGGTCATGTGATTCGCCTTGAACTTGGCTGCTACCCCCGAAACCCGACCTGCTACTCCTCTGTAGGGTCTTCAAACAGCACTGAACTATCTACATTGGGTCCGCTCACTCTTTCTTCTCCTCACAAACCAGAAAGGCCATCAGGGTCGAATTCGAACATGCTGCTTCAAAATTTGACCAAGTTAAGAATCCTCATTCTCGATGGGTTAAACATGTCTGGCATTAACATGAGTCACTTAATGAATGTGTCTCCTTCTCTGGAAGTCCTCAGCCTCAGTTCCTGTAAATTATGCGGCATGTTAGCAGCAAAAATTGTCCTTTTGCCAAAGCTGACATGTCTCGATTTATCAGGCAACACGGAGCTTGTGGGTTACTTACCCCAATCAACTTGGAATAACTCTTTGAAGGTTATGGACTTGTCCTCCACAGGCTTCTCTGGAGTGTTACCAGAGTCCATGGGCAACCTGCATTCTCCGGAGATCCTCTGCCTACACCAGTGTAATTTCACTGGCTCTATTCCAACGTCACTTGGTAACCTAACACGATTCACTAGATTGGAACTCTCATTCAATGAGCTTAGTGGTCAGGTTCCTCCAACTCTGTCAAACCTTGATCAGCTCACGTTGCTCGATCTTTCCTCCAATAATCTCATAGGTCCAATACCTGATGTCTTCGACAACAAGACACAACTTCAAAAACTGCTTTTCTCGCATAAACCTCTTCGCAGGCATTATTCCTCCGAGCATAATGAATCTTTCCAATCTAGCCCGACTTTGACATTTCCAGTAACCTCCTTGGTGGGTCTATACCATCGTCACTGGTCTCTCTTCCATCCTTGACGAGACTAGACCTCAGTAACAATGGACTCAGTGGTCAAATCGGCGAGTTTCTCGGTGCACCCTCATTAGTCCATGTTGACCTGAGTGGTAATCAGTTGCGTGGCTCAATCCCAAGCTCGATTTTTCAGCTTGGGAACCTCACTGACTTGAGTATCTCAGCAAATAACCTGACCAGCGTTTTAGACCTACAATTGCTCTCAAGACTCAAATGTCTCACGAATCTCAATCTTTCAGACAGCAATTTGTCAATGAGCAATAGCAAATATGTCGAGCATGACATGCCAAACCTCTCAAAAGTCAGTTTTTCTGGGTGCAATATTACTGAAATCCCTGCAATCTTGAGAAATTCAACCAGCATAGGGTATATAGACTTGTCGGGCAACAAAATCCACGGGGATACCCCGTCATGGATGTGGAATGTCGGGACCGAGTCATTGACTTATCTCAATCTCTCACACAACCTCCTCACTAGCTTCGAACAAGTTCCACGGAAAAATCTTATAATCCTTGACCTGCATTCAAACTTGATCCCAGGGCCGCTTACACCTCCATCACTCCCAAACTCTCTTCTCGTCTTCTCGCTAGCTAGCAATCAATTGACTGGCTATATCCCTGGTTCTATCTGCGAAACGAAGGGTCTACAAATTCTTGACCTCCCTCGTAACAATTTCGTTGGAACAATCCCTCAATGTCTAGGGAACATCGGCCACAGCCTTTTAGTGTTGGATCTGCAAGAAAATGGACTCTTCGGCACTATCTCACTCAAATTCGGTGAAAATGCCGTCCTGAGAAGTCTTCACCTCAATGGAAACGAATTTGAAGGCCTGTTGCCATGCTCTCTAATCAATTGCATGCAACTCGAAGCGCTGGATCTCAGCGGTAACAAGTTGAACGACACTTTCCCAAGATGGTTGGAAACACTTCCTAGCCTACGGGTCTTGGTCTTGCAATCAAGCAGACTTCACGGCTCCATAGGCAACCCCAGAACTGAATTTCCCTTTCCGCAGTTGCGCATTCTCTACCTTTCCTCCATTGAGTTCACCGGTCCTTTGCCCAGAGCCTACATTGCAAAGCTGAAAGTGATGATGTCGACTGATCAAGATGGATCCGGGTTGCAATACATGGACCAAGGTTACTACCAGGATTCCATGAATGAGACGATGAAAGGACTTGAAGTGCATCTCCCTAAAATCCTAGTGACCCAGACAACCGTTGATCTATCAAGCAACAAGTTCCAGGGAATGATTCCTGATGTAATAGGAGAACTAGGATTACTCGAGGGGCTCAACCTTTCTCATAATAATCTCGAAGGTCATATACCATCATCTTTGGGGGACCTTTCCGAGATTGAATGGTTGGATCTTTCTTCAAATGAGCTAAATGGGACAATACCAACCGAATTGACAAATCTCACGTTTCTGGAGGTCCTAAATGTCTCTTCCAATCAACTAACAGGATCGATTCCTCGAGGGAACCAATTCAACACATTTCAAGCCGAATCCTATCGCAGGAACCCAGGATTGTGCGGGTTTCCATTGTCCGAAACTTGTACTAATTCCAGGGTGCCGGGGGAGCTTCCTGTCCTACCTGAAGGTGGGGTTCACTCGTCCTTTGCAGATTTTATCGAACCAGAGGCCGTGGAAATAGGATTACTATGTGGCATAGTGCTCGGACTAGCCATGAGTAACTTGCGATACCTTAGATCTTTTCCGCGAGCTAAGAGGGAAGTTGGAATCCGACCAAAAAAAGGAGCGAAGCCAGAAAGATAGCTAGGAAACATATTTCTCCAATGGGGCCTTGAAACTGCACGACATAGGCTCTATTTGGGAACACTTTAGGGGAAAGTCTTTGGTAAAATGCAGTGGACTTTAAGTTGAAGGAGTTTTCCAAAATGCAAATTGTGTTTGGTAAGTGGTAACTTAAAAGTCCATTGCAAAACAACTTTAGGTAAAATAGCGTCTGAAAAAATTATACTTGGAAGGTACTTTTTTTATTTTTTATTAAAGAAAAGTTGAAACCCTTCGCCAAAGCCGGCGAAGGGCCGCTAGCTGCTGGCCCTCGAGGGTCGTTGGCCGCGAGCTCTCGAGGGTTGTCTAGGTAGCATGACCTCAGCCGGAATCACGTGTCGCCTCTCCAAGGTCGTGCGAGTTCCCGGTGAGGGCCGTCTAAGTTGTGCGACCTCAGGCGGCCCTTGCCTAGGTCGCGTGGCCCGTCACGGTGGTCATGCGACTCCAAGCGACGGTCAATGGGTTGTGCGACCACGCCAGCTCCTCTCCGGCCCATCGCTATCCACTCATAGCCACGCCGGCCGAGGTAAGCGAAGAAGATAATGCACACTCAAAAATGAGGGTAAAATCGAAAAATCAAAAAATAGATAAGGATAGTTTTGAAAGAAATGTTTATTACTTAATTGGTACTGTTACTTATCGAGAAAGCCGAAGCAGGTGTCCAGGAGCCTCAAGCTTAAGGCCTTTAAAAGGCCTTGGAAATGCTAGCATTTGGAAAATGGGCTTCCAAAAGTGAATGCCAGACACACTAGCATTTGCCTAAGGGCCTTTAGAGGTCCAAGAGACTTTGCAAAGCTATTCCCAAACGGAGCCATAATAGCCATGATAGTTGATTAATGTTGCTGTATAGAGAAAATTGAAAGTGCAAAGTAGCGTTGCTCAATCATGTGGATCGTTCACGCGAATCGTGAATCGTTGGACTTTGTAAAAAGTTGTGGAATAACTCCAAAAAATAATATTCCGTACAAAGTATTATATGTTGCAAAGACACATAAAAATGATGATAATCGTAAACCCATCCAAGCCGTGACTATTAGGGGTGAGGTTCCCGGTTCCTAATTTTGGGAAGTGGAGACCGGACCACCGGTACGATATGGTCCGGTCCAATAAAACTGGTCACTTAGTGTTTATTTCACATTTTATTAATTTTTGTCAATGAATTTATTTCAATGAAGTTCATTTAGAGTTTGTGTCACATTTTACTAATTTTGTTGATGAATTTATATCAATGAAATTCACTTAGGGTTTAGTTCATATTTTTTGAAGAAATAAAAAAATAAAAGAATAAGAATATGTAGTCGGTCCGATTTGGTCCGATTCTCCATTGGAACTAGGAACCGACCGGTTCTCGGGAATTGAACCAAACCAGCCGGTTCAATCCAATCCAAACGGTTCCTAATTTGGGCTGTCTGTTTTGGACACCCCCGTGATTATGAGCCTCTATCATCGTCGTTCCCCAGAAAAATAAACACCAGCGACTTGGTCAGAAGCCAAAGAGCAACATTAAAGACGTAAACAAGCGTTCTCGTACACATTTCTCAAATCATAATTTAAAAGGACTCAAAAATTACCATGGACAGTAGATGCACCATCGAAAAAGGGGCGTTAAAAAATTAGGTACCATATCCGATTGGTGAATGGCTCATTGGTTTTAAATTTTTTTTTTCTTGAAGGTGCTTCTAATGGATATATATATGATAATAGGTTCTAGGTCCTCACTTGGACTCTTTTTTTGATGATTTTTCGTAAATTAAGTTATTGAACAGATAAAATATATGAGTATATAACCCAGTTATATGGACAACCGAAGTGAAAATAGCATTACCGGACCGAATAAGATTAAAGACGAATGGTGGAACCTTTTAACTTGTACCTCAGTCTTAGAGTTATGTGAGCATTTTCAACTTTAGACTCCGTTTGTTTCGTAGAAATGTGACATCTTTAGAAAATGTTTTCCAGAAAATCATTTTTTGAGAAAATAACAATATTTTCTAGTGTTTCGATGAAACCTAAAAATAATTGGAAAATTTCTTTCATTGTTTGGTATGAAAAATCTGATTTGATTTTCCTAAATAGACACCAGCAGGTCATGGGCTTAGCCTCTATGGACCTAGCCCGGGGTGCCGGAGATCTGGTCTTGGACAATAGGGACTCAGGAACGGCGTTGGGTTTTCTGTGCTTAAGCGCAGAGTTTGGATCAAGTTCTGATATCCAGTCATATTTTGGAAATTGATTTCCAATTTTTTAAAGGGATGCCATTTTCTTAAATTTAAACATATATTTTCCGTTTACTAGGAAAATATTTTCCGTTAACTCATTTTCCTAAGCAAAATAAATGCTGGAAAATTTTTTCTCAAAAAATGTATCTGTTAGGCAACTAGTCGGAAATAATATCGTTTGAGTTTTTAATGACAATAATAAATGATAGAAAAGAAATAACCCGATACATGCTTCATGTGTGTTTAACTTTCTTCCTTTTTTTACTAAGAAGTTGTCTAAAATAGATGGATTTCTTATTGACAATTTAGGATTGAATTAGCATCCGTACAATAGTTTTAGGGCCGATTGGTCATCATAAATTCCAATTCTTTTCCCCAGACAAAGGATGCTAAAATTGATCAAGAAACATCAAATCGGTAGATTGTTTATGGAACTTATAGGACAAATATACGGATACCGCATAATTTACTTTAGGTTAAAAATAACTATTTATTTTGAGAAAATAATACAAATGATTCCTGTCCAACGTGCAACACCATTCCTAGACTTTTAATTTGTTCAATATAAATGTTGAACTATTCATAAATGTTCAACTAGTCTCTAGACTATACAATGACATCCCTTCATTGATTCAAGTAAATAGAATTTGCCGATATGACTTTCAATCTATTAAATTTGAAAGATGGAACAAAAAACAAAGTTATACATGAATTATCCACGTAAGGTATTCATTTCAAATCATGACATAATAATAGATATCATCAAATTATGATGGACATGTTAACACTCTAATTTTTCTTTTTATCCTAGAGTAGATGGGTAAATTGAGGGACATGTTGACCCATCATTTTTAAAAATCTAACTCAATATATATTCACCAGTATTATTGTTGTTTCTATGTCTACAACTTTTAACATTATAACGGGGGCCTAATTCAAAAAAAAAAAAAATACCAAATTTAGGTCGAGAGACAATTTTAGCCTAATTTTTTTTTTGTCTCGTAAAAGAGCACCAACATTAAATCAAGTGACAATCTTGGCCCCAACTTTTTTTGTCTCGTAAAAAATATAAACTTTCACTTAAATCCTAAATTTGGTCTCTATTGACTTAGAACCATTGATTATCTAACTTGACTATTCCACATCAGCAGTAAATCCATGTGGCTTGCCAACTAGATTTAAAGTACTATTTATTGTCTTATTCTCTTAACCACAGCTTGAAGAATAACGGTGAAACTGTTCGTCTCCTTCACTTTACCGGCAAGTCAAAAATATCTTTACATTGAATCTTTCTAGCTAGACATAATATGAAGTTGTAAACCACCTCTTGTCGACATATGCTATGAATGAGATTCGCTAAGCTCACCACCGTAACATTTTTTTTCAAACAAGGGTAACTTTAGACAAAAAGTCAATAGGGGGCCAAATTTGGGATTATGGTGAAAGTTGGTGATTTTTTTATAAAATAAAAAAAATTAGGTCCAGAATTGTCACTCAACTTAAAATAGGTGCTTCTTTATGAGACAAAAAAATTCGGATCAGAATTATCTCTCGATCTAAAGTTTGTGTTTCTTTTTGGAATTAACCTTTATAACGAGTCTTTTGTAGTGTCTTATTTAACGAGGAGGTGGCAACGTAAAGAAGAGGACAAAAATCTCTAGTTGTTTTTCTGTGGCCTTCCTGGTATCTCTTTTGATCACATGAAACTATGCACCTTGTGTTCGCTTCTCACGGACCCCTACCACCTAGTCCTTTCAAGCCCCAGTTCCACATTGTTCTTTGCAAACGAAAATGGACAGCCCTCGTGTTTGGATTGCATACGTAATTCCACATTTATCTTCGGCATTTTTTTCTTAGTCTCTGCCTCAAATCTCTTAGTCATATACCGATTCGAGATAAATTGGACATCAACCGTTGTTCTATGAGCCGAGAGAGAGCATCTTATGCGATGTGATAACATGTGACTCTAGCACGTGTACTATTACCATATTATTAATTTAATCATGTATATTCACTTTATGACACGATAATTATCAGATTTTTGAAAAAAAATTATTGTTTCATGATATTATTATGTCGATATTGTCAACTTCCATACCATAAAAATCAGCGAAAATTGAATTAAAAAGTGTGGTCTTGAAGGGGGATATACATCGATAATGGCCTGTCATTTTTTTTCAGGCAATCTTACTATTAATACACCATTCGGTATACTTACTATTCTATATCTGTTTTCTTCCACAGCAATGAGATAAATTAATTTTTATTATATATCTGGCAAACCTTTTTCTTACTAGGGAATCATACAATTCAGTACATCATATCTCTATCCTTCCATCGTTGAAGTAAGCCAGTACGCAAATGAATGCATATCCACTTGATCCCTCGGCCATACATATAAAAGAGACTAGATTGCTTCGTGTTCTTTATTTCAAGGGGATCTCACACAGATACTAACAAGGACTCAACAGTCAAGAGTGCGGTCTTGAAGAGAGAGGAACCACTCCGTGAACTTGGGCAAGATGCACTGATCGGCCCTGTAGTGCTTCTGGGTGAACCGGAGCAGGTCCGACCAGGTGAAATCCGGGTACTTCCTCGCCCCTCCGGGGGCGAGATCAGGCGCCGGTGCGATCACCTTGTCTTCCTGCGGGCACAGGAAGAAAGCCAACGACCGCCTCTCTCTGTGCAAGTTCACCACCGCTCGGTGCGGGCAGCTCTTGTATATCCCGTTTGTCAAAGCCTGCACGCGTGCACAGGAACAAAAACCCCAATCTTCATTATAGTACATGCCCCGTACATCACAGCAGTTACAAACATGTGCTCGAAGGATACGCGTCCGTAATATTTAGGACCATGATACGTACTTTTATTTGCACTCCGTGCATGGGATTTAATGTTTATCCCTCTAGGATCACACCAAAGTTTCGTTAGATGAAAAACACACCTTCCCATTTCTTAGGAAGGCAGTATCTTTAATAGTCACATAAGAATTCGGACTTATTCCACTTCTTACACGTTGAAAGGTGATTTCCCTCACAATTCTCACAACGAGCACAAAGAAGGTTCTCAAAAGTAGAGGCTGTTGATCGAATTCTATTAAGCAATTTATAAAATTTTCCTATAATGTTGCTACAAGTATCATAAGTTTACATTAAACAAAAGGATACCTTTAAAAACCACCCTAATAGAAGTCGAAAATGTACTTCTTAAATGCCAAGAACTCACACTTTTCAAATCGTTTAAATGGTGGAGTTGACTCGAACATGATGGAACTTAAAAAAATTATCTATTCACAAGGTGATTGGCTCTCCATTGATTACATGTTCAGGGAAGAGTTTCACCGTCGCTAAGTAATGTATGTTTGAGTAAAAAGTTCATATTTCCAATCATGTGTATTCACGTAATGTATGATAAAAAAAAATTTGCAATTAGAAAAGTGAGTATACAGACTTGCAAAATTCGAACAAATGATACTCAAGTATGTAGCATCGATGTCTACAAATGAAGACACTTATAAAAATAGTAAAACCTGTCATTTAGCCCTTGAAACTCCATGTCATAAATTGGAAAAAAGAAGCCATTTCATCATTATGCTCACCCTTATTAAGGAAAAGTTAATTGCAAATCGACATGAGCGATTCTATATTTGGCTTTGTTGAAAGTAACACATACCGCAAAAGTATCACCGATGTTGATCACTAGGGCATGAGCGTGAGGTCAAACTTTGTGCCACTTGTCATTGACGAACACTTCGAGACCTCCAACTTGATCTTGGTGGAGTATGGTGAGGGATGTTGGATCACAATGAGGACCAGTTCCAAGGACAAGGCTTGGCTCTTGGCAAGGAGGGTAGGAGTTGCACCTCATTATGGAGCATCCATCTTCGAAGAAGTCTCTATAGTAAGACCTCTCAAGTCCCAAGCTTATGGCCAATAGCTCCATGAGTGAAAGAGCCAATTTCTTCATCTCTTCACAATATTTCTGGTATACTTTTCTACAAAAATAGAATGGAGGATAGATAAAGGGTGCACTCTTTCTTTTTACAGATTTGCAAACGGATCTAAGATTGTGTTACAACGATAACACAATCAAGAGAAGTATCAAAAATCCATTCGCCTTGGAAATCGACATAGATCCTAAGATTATACTTCCCACAACAACTAAATATTTTGTTAAATTTACTTTCTTTGTGGAAATTCCCAACGAACAGCGTTTCGATCGTGACATACCCATGATGTGACTTGATTTTATTAGATTTTATTGCTAGCGCGTCTGATCTAAATATTATTAATTGCAGAATTTTACTTGTTCATTAGTAATATAAAGAGAAATCATAATAATAGTAGCGCCGTTCTTGTATGTAACTTAGAATGTTGAATCCTTTTTTTTTTTTTAATGATGTGTGTGAAGAAGAATCAATCCTTTTTTAAATTGAATGTGTATGTAAAATTTCAGGGCAATTGTCAGAGTAAAAACCCAAATTTAAATTGACTTGGGAAATGATTTTGCTTACCCTGCTGGTTCAAAATCCATCCCTAAGGTGGACTTAAAGAAGCCAACCACTGAATCTGGAGAGCTCTCATGGTAGCCAAAAGTGAAGGCCTTCTTCCATGGCAATTTTGACGAGAACCGATCATTATGAGCTATCGAATGACCCCACGGGGAGTTCAGCTTCTTTTCAGCCCTGAGTTTGCTGTTGACTGTTATCTTGAAGAAGGAACCTATACTATCATGAGCATCGTGAATGAGACTCAGGTCGACTCCATGGTTGATCACTTGGAAAAATCCATGGCTTAGGCAAGCTGCTCTAACAGTATCAGCAGCACGATGCGTTTCTTCTTGATCAACACCAAGAAGAAAGCCTTTGAGATCAACCAAGGGTTCTTCTAGATCGCCGTGAGAGAGAATCACATCTTGTTCTGGCCATTTGAATGAATCGGGAACATGAGATTGCTTATGAAAAAGGAAGGAGTCAGAAATTTTTGGTGTTTCATCATAGTCTTTAAGATCGTTCGGTTTTGCAGGTGGAAAGGTAAGAAGAGAGACAGCAGTAGAATCCATTACTAATTTGTGAGATTTGCAGCATTTCTAGGGCAAGAGATGATTATATAGACACTCAAGACAGACTATATAGTTCATAAAAATTATTTTATAAAGTGATGTCGAGTTCTCTTGAATATGATCGACTTGAAAATATTCCGTCATAATTTCATCTTGCTTAGTATAAACTCATGTTCGTAAAGTACTAGTAGCGCCATTAGAAATTCTAAGTGGGCATGAATACCATAATAGTAAGTTCCATTTTTATTTAAAATGCTGAAGTCTTGAAATGGAATAATTCATGTACCATAATGGAACAGATAAAATTGCTAAGATTAAAACTGGACTTATTCTCTACTTATCTCTTAACCTACTTATGAGGGTAAACTTTTTATGCCATCGGCATACAAAATAAAAGTCTGAACTTTATCCTAATGTACGACAACCTAAATGTAATACGTAAGGCAGATGATCATGTTCTTCTTTTCAAGGTTGGTGGTTAATAGTCATTTTAAACTAGATCAAAGCATTTATATTTGTTTTCATCCTTTTCATAATTTTAAGGACCGACAAAGGACCCTTCACAACCTTTATTAATTTACTCATCTATCCACATTTTGAAAAATACTTCTTCAACACTTTGTGGTGAAACAACTACTAAAATTTAATTTCCTACAAGGCTTCGAAAGGGTCGATAGTAAGCCAATTTTTTTTTTTTTTAGAAAATCTGTTGGAAAAGGGAGAATAATAGAAGGGAAAATTACCAAAAAATTCCTAACCTTTTGTACGAATGTCAATATAGTTATGAACCTTTCAATTTGGCCAATTTAATCTTAAACATTTTGACTATTTGTTAATATAGTCCTTCTGGCCAAAATTGGCTGAAAATCACTGACATGGATGCCAGCCATCCTACGTGATGCGGCCAGTGTTGGCATGGACTATTTTTGTAATTTTTCAAAAAAATTATGAATTTGTTGTTTATTTTTTCTTTTTTTCATTGTGGTTGATGAGGGTCATGGCCCTTGCCAGATTTGGGTGACAGCTAGAACCTTCACTAGCCACAATGAAAAGAAAAGAATAAAAACATATAAAAAAACCATCATAAATTTTTGAAAAAAAAATCGTTCACATCAGCGGCGATCATGTCACGTAGGATGGCTAGCGTTCACATAAGCGATTTCCAATCAAAATTGGCTAAAAGGACTATATTGGCAAATCATGAAAAATTTTATGACTAAATTAGCCAAATTGAAAGGTTTGTGATTGAATTGGTATCCATACAATAAGTTTAAGTCTTTTTTGGTAATTATCCCACTAATAGAAAAGCAAAATTAACAAGAACACAAAAAAGAAGTTATCAACAAGTGAGGGGACGAAACGCGGCGTCAAAATACGTTCGATATTGAAGGAACTAGAGCATTTTGATTATGTCTCGACTCTCTCATCATAATATCTAGCTTTATATACATCTTACTTATGATGAATTCATATGAAGTGGTATCGAAGAAAAAGCAAAATAGAATTGTCAATACACAAGAGATAGAATATAAGGCAATATAATATTAACTGATTATTTTAGTAAAACGTGAAAAATGCAATTTGGACTTGCGTCTTTTGACTTAAACAAAATTATCTTGTCCTTACTTCTAAATTCTATGTAGGTTTGCATAAAAATAATTGTACTAGTTATTACTCTTTTAATCCGTTTGAAATTAGAAAAAAGCGCACACTTCATATGGGCAATAAAACAGAAATAAACAAAAGCTTTGCATATATTTAGAGGAAGAAAATATAAAATTATTATATTATGCATTTTACCAAGGAAAAAGCGTCTTTTATTTTATTTGAGCTATTTCATTTTTACTTTATTAATTTACATCTTTGCCGATTTAATACAACAAATAAATGCAATTCATCTTAAGTAAATTGACATAGATTTTGATGGAATTTTTCCAAAACAAACTTGTTCTTGGAACATTGAGTTATTTAATCTTTGTCAAAATATGAAGTACTTTATGTTTTCAATTAATCTTATATATTAGGAAATCATTTACTGCAAATTATTGTTCTAGTGAAAACTTCTACTCAGAACTCAACCAGCCAAAACTCACCATATCTAAACCGAATCAAAAAGAACAATGCTAAATGTACGAATCACAATATACAAATTAACATACAAATTGATATGGTAGACTCTTGTTGCTCTTGAAGAAGTCTTACTTGTTCAGATTTCCACTTCCAGCTTCTCATATCGATTTGCAAACTAATTTCATAAATCAATCTTAGCACAAAATCGGAAAAAAAGGCATATTAAATATTGTGGAAACTGAAATACTGGGTCTTGTAATTATTTGCTCCCGCTGGAAAAAAAAAACAATTGCCAGAAAAACTTTCCTTCATTGATGTCCATGTGTGGGTACAAGCAGAGAGTAGGGAAAAATCCAACAGAACCCATATATCGCCATTATTATTGTCCTTCCCCATTGCTGATTAAATCATCGAAAAAGTTAGTGTCCACTGATAAAGTTCAAACTTTTTCCACAGATAGAGGATGACTAGGTATTATTCTCGATTATTCTAAGTGATCAAGAATCACCAAACTGGTAGATCGTGCGTGGAACATATAGACATAGCATAATTTACTTTTGGTTAAAAAATGTAGCATTATTTCTTACCTCAACTATGTTTACACTTGAATCCCCCGTTGCAATTTATGAATATAATAGGTTAAGGACAACAATTAGCAGTAGGGTCATTTGGCAGAGTGCAACATGAGCTTGATCCATGTGTGTAAGTCGAGTGAAAACTTAAAACCATCCCCAAAATATACATAACAGTCGGAACAACTAAATTATCGGCGAGGGACTAAAGTGAGATTAGTGATATATGAATGAGGAGATGCCCGATTTAGATTATTGTATTGTTGTTGATTCTATATCTGCAACTTTTAAGTTATAACGAGTCTCTTTTACTATTTTATGTAACGAAAGTGGGCAAAAATCTCAGAGTTGTTTTTCTCTGTCGCTCCTAATGACTCTTTTGATCACATTCAACCCTGTACACGTGTTCGTTCCTCTTGGACCCCTACCACCTGGTGCTTTCAAGCCCCATTCCACATTGTTCCTTTTCAGAAAGAAGAAGGACAACCCTCGTGTTTGGATAGCGCATACCCACCAAGGCTTTGTTTTTTTCAATAGAGATACATCTCAGGCTTTGTTTCTTTGCCATGCATGGAGTACGACGTGTCAGTAGAACCTGGCTCAGATGTCCTAGTCCTTACCCAATTCGAGATGAATTGAAAGCATCAAGAGTTGTAACAGCCGAGAGGGAATCTTATGCTCAATGATACCATGTGATGTGAAGGCGTGTATCATAATTACACCAATCGTCTATAACCGTTTAAGATGAGAAAACAATCAAACTTTTGAAAACTATGGTTCGTTTCTTGATGTCATTAGATCGATATTATCGACTTTATGAGAAAATATATTTTTGTAAACATTTTAAATAACGGTCTAAAGTAAACTTTATATCAAATAATGGTCTGAAATGGATATTATGTCAAAAAAAGAACTGAAATGGCTATATCGGTTTCAAATAAAAGCCTGACTTCGCCGATTGCTGGCCGACTAAATATTCCAATCGGTAGAGGCATTTTCGTCCAAAAATAATTTTAAATTTAAATTATTTTTCTTCTTTCTTTTTCTTTTCTTTTTTCCTTTTCCTTTCTTTTTTCTTTTTTCTAATTTTTTCTTTCTTGTTCGCCAGTGGTCGGTTGCCGACCACTGGCGATGCCAGAAGAGGGCTAGGTGAGGGTTGCCTCGCTAGCAACTAGCAAGGGATGACCTCGCCCATGGCAAAGGTCGCCTCACCAGCAACCGGTGAGGGATGGCCTCACCCATGGCAAGGGTCGCCTTGTCGAGGCGAGACCAGGCTCGCGGCGGCCCTTGCTAGATCGAATGAGGGCAACCCTTGCCCAACCCTCTCTGGGCATCGCCGATGGCCGGCCATCGGCGAAAAAGAAAAAAAAAACCATAAAAAGGGAAAAGGAAAGAAGAAAGGAAAAAATTCAAAAAAAAAAAAGAAGGTAAAGGATGAAAAATGCCCTTGATGTCAGGCCATTCTTTGAAACTGACAGAACCACTTCATGCCATAATTTGAAACAAGATTCACTTCAGACCATTTGGCTCCATTTGGTAACGTTTTTGTTTAGAAAAAGTTGTTTTTTTTTTAATTTCTATTCTCTAGACGAGTTTCTGAGCAAAAGAATGCGTTTGGTAACTGTGTAAAATTTATATTCCTGAAATAAAAAAGAATAAAAATGCATTTGGTATGACCATGAAAATTTCTATTCCAAATTCTTTTTCATTTAACTATAAAAATGTCAGTGGTGGCATAGGAGGAGGTGGTGACTGGGGCAGTGGCGGGGATGGTGGTGGAGGAGATCTTTGTGGAGGCAGTGTGGGTGGAGGAGGAGTTGGAGGTGAGGGTGGCGATGGTGGTGGTGGTGGTGTTTGAGGAGGTGGCGGTGAAGGAGGCGTGGGTCATGGAGGAGGTGTTGACTCGGGCTGTGGTCGTGGCGTTGGTGGAGGAGGCATGGGTGGCGGTGGAGATGGTGTGGGTGGAGGAGGCGTGAGTGGCAGAGGTGTTGGAGATGGTGGTGACTCGAGCGGTGGCAGAGGAGGCATAGGTGGTGGTGGTGTTGAAGGAGATGGCGGTGGAGGTGGCATGGGTTGTGGAGGTGGTGAATGGGGCAATGACAGTGATGGTGGAGATGACGTGGGTGGAGGAAGCGTTGGAGGTGGGGGTGGAGGTAGGGGAGGAGGCGTGGGTGGTGGAGGTGTTGGACGAGGTGGCGACTTGGGTGGCGGAGGAAGCAAGGGTGGCGGTGGCAGAGGCATGGGTGGTGGTGGTGTTGGAGGAGGTGGCGATGGTGATGGTGTTGGAGGAAACATGGGTGGTGGAGGTGTCGGAGGAGGTGGTGACTTGAGCAGCGATGGTGGAGGTGGCGGTGGCAATGGCAGTGGCGATGGCGGTGAAGATTTTTTTGTTCTTGTTTTCCTTGTTTCTCTTTATGTTCCTAGGAACATAATTTTTTTTTTAATTCTTATTTCTATTCCAAATTTATTCTATGGTCACTTTTCTATTCCGGTGAATAGAAAAATTAACTGACGTTACCAAATAGATTTTTGTTCTTTTTCTTTTCAGGGAAACAAAAGAACAGAAAAAAAAAATTGTTACCATGAAGCTTTATTTGATAAAATAATGGCACTCCGTACCCTTTATTTGGAATAATGTCCACTTCATATCATTATTTGAGAAAATGATGGTACTTCAAGTTCTTATTTGAAAATTTCTTTATATTTTTTGCGAAAGAAATATTGTGTCACTAATCAGATCGGTTGGACATTTTAAATTTTAAAAAAACAAAGTCTTTGTTTTTCATAGTACACATTCACTTTACGAACGTGGGTCAACTGGTCTCACAATGTCAGCAATTTAGTTATTTATATCAAGATGTTTTCCCGCAATTTACGAATCCATATTGTATTTCCACTATGTTGACAAATGTTCTTTATTCTACACATTTTATGTGCGTCCAAAAGTTTAAACTATATTAAAAGCAGACTCATAATTCACAGTAAGCACATTACAAAACACGGGGCTGATCCATTATAGGCTCTAGAAGACTAGTCATCATCAATATAGGACGAATTCCTATGCAAAGGAAAGAGGATTATTTGATACGACTTCATTAGGTGTTGAAAAGAGGACTAGATTGACCCATATTCTTTATATATCAATGTGGGTAATACAGATACTATAGCAGTGACTCAACAGTCAAGGGTGCGGTCCTGAAGCGAGAGAAACCACTCCGCAAACTTGGGCAAGGTGGACTGATCCGCCCTGTAGTGCTCCTGCGTGAACCGGAGCAGGTCTGACCAGGTGAAATCCGGGTACTTCCTTGCCCCTCCGGGAGCGAGACTTGGCGCCGGCACGACCACCTTGTCTTCCCGTGGGCACAGGAAAAAAGCCAATGACTGCCTCTCCCGGTCCCGGTTCACCAGCGCTCTGTGCAGGCAGCTCTTGTATATCCCGTTTGTCAACGCCTGCACGCGTGCGTTAGGGTCAAAAACCCCCCACATGCCACGTATATTACAGCAGTTACAAACATGCGTACAAACATGTGCTCGAAGGATACGCGTCCGTAATATCTAGGACCATGATACGTACTATTATACGCACCACGTGCATGTGATTTAATGATTATCCCTCTGGCATCGCACTAAAGTTTCGTCAGATGAGATGCCCACATTCCCATTTCTTAGGAAGGCAATATCTCTTTGGTGATCTACACTCTTGGTTGGAGGCGGAGGGTAGAGGACCTTGCCAATTTTTTGGAAAAGCGATTTTTTGCTAAGTTCTTTTTCACGTCTTTTTTCGATCGAGATTCAAGCAATCAACTTTGTAATTGTCATACAAGGATTCGGAGTCATTGAGAAGGCAACTACCCCCCATTTCTCACAAGGAGCCCAATGCAGATTCCCAAAAGTAGTGGGTGTCTATCGAATTCTATTAAGAAAGCCATGAACTTTTCCTATAATGTCGTTACCGGTATTATAAGTTTACATTAAACAAGAGGATACCTTCAAAAACCACCCTAATAGAAGTCGAAGTTGTACTTCTTAAGAACTCGCACTTTTCATGAATTCAAATCGCTTAAATGGCAGAGTTGACTCGAACATGATGGAATTTAAAGAATGATTTGTTCACAGGGTGATTGGCTCTCAACAATCACCTGTTCAGGAAGAGTTCCACATCTCACTAAGTAATTTATTTTTGAGCAGAAAGTCTTATTATTTCAATCCTGTGTATTTTCGTAAGATGAGGGGAAAAAGCTTTTGCAATTACAGAAGTGAGTACATGGGCTTGCAAAGTTTAGAACAAATGATACTCTCAAGTATATATTGTCGATGTCCACAAATGAAGAGACTGATAAAAATAATAAAAAAGCGTCGCGTCATAAATTGGAAAAAGAAGCCATTTCATCATTATGCTCACCTTTGTTAGGGGAAAATTCATAGTAAATCGACATGAGCAATTCAATATTTGGCCTTGTAGAAAGTGACACATACCGCGAAAGTATCGCCAATGTTGATCACTAGGGCATGAGCTCGAGGTCGAACTTTGTACCACTTGTCGTTGAAGAACACTTCGAGACCTCCAACTTCGTCTTGGTGGAGTATGGTGAGGGAGGTTGGATCACAATGAGGACCAGTTCCGAGAACAAGGCTTGGCTCTTGGCAAGGAGGGTAGAAGTTGCACCTCATTATGGAGCATCCATCTTCGAAGAAGTCTCTATAGTAAGACCTATCAAGTCCCAAGCTTATGGCCAATAGCTCCATGATTGAAAGAGCCAATTTCTTCATCTCTTCACAATATTTCTGGTATACTTTTCTATAACAATCGAATGGAGGATAAATAAAGGGCGCTACTCTTTCTTTTCACATATTAACAAGCGGATTTAAGGTTGTTCTACAGGGATATCACAATCAAGAGAAATATTGTCAATCCATTCACTTTAGAAATATACATGGATGCTAAGAATATGCTACCTATGACAACCACATATTTTGTTAATTTACGTCGTTCGTGGAAATTTCTAAAAGTAGTGTTTTGATCGTGACGTGTGCATGATTGGCTTTTATTTAAAATGTGACTTGATTTTATCAGACATTATTGCCAGCATGTCTGATCTGGATAATAGCAAGTGCAGAAATTTACTTGCTCACTAGTCATACGAAAAAGAAAAACACTTATATCTTCTATAGAACTAAGAACGTTCAATTCCATTGGTTATTCTTTTTTTAAGGATTTTTGTGAAGAAGGATCAATCTGTTTGTAAATTGGATGTCTGTGTAACATTTTAGGGCAATTGTTAGAGTAAAAACCCAAAATTTAAATTGACTTGGGAAATGATCTCGCTTACCCTGCTGGTTCAAAATCCATCCCTAAGGTGGCCTTAAAGAAGCCAACCACTGAATCTGGTGAGCTCTCATGGTAGCCAAAAGAGAAGGTTTCCTTCCATGGCAATTTCGACGAGAACCGACCATCATGAGCTATCGAATGACCAAACAGGGAGTTCGGCTTCTTTTGAGCCCTGAGTTTGTTGCTGAGTGTCATCTTGAAGAACGAACCGATACTATCATGAGCATCGTGAATGAGACTCAGGTCGACACCATGGTTGATCACTTGGAAAAATCCATGGCTCAAGCAGGCTGCTCTAACAGTATCAGCAGCCCGATGCTTTTCTTCTTGATCATCACCGAGAAGAAAGCCTTTGAGATCAACCAAGGGTTCTTCGAGCTCGCCATGAGAGAGAACCGCATCTTGTTCTGGCCATTTGAATGAATTGGGTACATGAAATTGCTTATCGCAAAGGAAAGAGTCAAAAACTTTTGGTGGTTCATCATAGTGTTTAAGATCGTTACGTTTTACAGGTAAATTATTAAGAAGAGAGGCAGCAGAAGAATCCATTATGAATTCGGGAGATGCGCAGCATTTCTAGGGCAAGAGACCATTATATAGTGGTTTCTGTCAATAGTAGATAGACTATAGTTCACGAAACGAAATAATTCACCTACTATAATCAAACAAATAGAATTGCTAAGAATACATATCTTATATGGAAACATATCTTACCCTATTGATGAGAGTAAATGATGCAGAATAAAAAGCAAATGCTTATATGGAAACCTTCGATCTTCATAAGAGTTGCTTATATGGAAACATTTGCTCTTCACAAGAGTTGCTTATATGGAAACCTTGGATCTTCACAAGAGTTGCTTATATGGAAACCTTCCATCTTCACAAGAGTTACTTATATGGAAACCTTGGATCTTCACAAGAGTTGCTTATATGGAAACATTTGCTCTTCACAAGAGTTGCTTATATGGAAACCTTGGATCTTCACAAGAGTTGCTTATATGGAAACCTTCCATCTTCACAAGAGTTACTTATATGGAAACCTTCGATCTTCGCAAGAGTTGCTTATATGGAAACCTTCGATCTTCATAAGAGATGCTTATATGGAAACCTTCGATCTTCACAAGAGTTGCTTATATGGAAACCTTCAATCTTCACAAGAGTTGCTTATATGGAAACCTTCAATCTTCACAAGAGCAAGCGATCCCACCCTTGCCTTAATGACAACTCAATTTTAAATGATCATAACTTTTGATTTGGAGGAATTATGATGCAAACAGCATATAAAATCAAAATCCTAGGATTTCCGCCTTCAAAGATTTTGGACATGATTTGCAGATTTATGAATGCATTCTGAAGACTTTTCCCTTTATCCATGTTGTTTTCCTTAATTATGTTATTTGATTTTAAATATTTGGTTGTTCCTCAAAAGGCGATTTCCCTATAAATAGGCGCCTAAGATTATTGTAAATTGTGCTTTAATATTCAGAATAAACGTTATCTTTTGAAATCCTTTTCCAAATCCACCTTCCTTTGAGCAAGTAAACCTTTTAAGCCATCAGCGCACTAAATAGAAGTCCAAACTTTATCCTAATGTACAAGAACCTCAAATGCAATACGCAAGGCAGATGGTCACGTTCTTTTTTTCTTTACAGGTTGATGGTTAATAGTCATTTTAAACCAGATCAAAGCATTTATATCTGTTTTCATCCTCTTCATAATGCTAGAAAGTTCGCCTTTTTTTCTGGAGATAAGGCAAGAAAACTTGTCATTGAGTATTTTTAGATACGTGAACATTCAAAGTGAATGAAAAGAGAGGAACTTGAAAGATACAAAATGCACCATTACAGACTACATAGTAAATACTAAACGCCATCATTTGATATGATACTCGATATTCTTCTTTTGGAAAATTCGTTACTGCTGCTTAATTATGATTAGTAGAATTTGAAAGTACCAGTAACGGATTCAGAATCGCCTAACCACAAGTTCGACTACTCTTTCTTGATTCTGTCAATTTTCTCTCCTCTTTGTCCACTTTCCTCGCTACGTTGAACAACGTTCGAGCTTCCCTTAAATAGCTTTCTCACTGCGGTCGACTTCATTTACCAGCTTAATCGTTTGCACACGGCTCGGCGGTCGGCATTGCCACCACCACCATCTCTCTCTCTCGGTAGTTTGTGTCAACCGCCACCATCTCTCTCTTTCCCTGTAGTTTTCATTTCACATCCGAAAACGAAAGCACCATGACTATCCGTGGCCCAAATTTTATGAAGAGCCTTTTTAACGTCGCTTTCACCATCTACCTTGGTGTCTCACCCGATTGTGACCGGAGGATTGTCACCCGATTTTGAAATTTTGAAGTTACGTGTGTAGGTGGCCCTTACACACGTTAGCTATGAGGATAGAATTATTTTGCATGGACCGATTCATTTTGACTCCACTTTTACAAATGTTACATGGAATTTATCAGGAAAATTATCCAATTAGTCTTAAACATATTATATGGATATTAATTCAGTTATGAACTTTCCAAATTTATCAATTTAGTCTTAAATATTTGGGCGAAATTCCTGTATAATCATTATGGCAAATTTTTGCCAGAAATTATTAATGTGATGGTGTACCACATGGAACAACAGGCGATGAATGGACTACCACATCAGCAATATCCGACGAAAATTAGCCGAAATGACTATATTAGAATTTCGTGCAAAGATTTAGGCTTAAACTGGCAAAATTGAAATGTTTAAGACTAATTGGGTAATTTTCCTTAATGATGGGCATAGGGCTAGACCTCTTTTGTTCATCAACCACATAATAAAGTGCAAGTAAATCACCCTTCATCTTTGTAAAATTTTTTGAGATCATTGCTAACTGTTCTAAAAACTTAAATTGTTAAATGAAAGTGTGATTTAATGTTCATATACTATTAACACTCCTTGTAACACATAGACGGGACTTGGTCTAAGATCAAAGCATAAAAATATATAAAAGGGGAGGCATAAAGGTGTCTAGAATGATTTGAACTCGAGACCAGCTCTTTTGTCTATGTAGATATATGTATATATTAGACCAATCCATGGTGAGGATATACTTAGGTATTCCATGCAATTGTGATAGAAGATTGCTATCCTAAGTTGACACTAATGGAATCAATCAAAGATATTGCATGATACAAAGAGATCACACATATCTCCCAAATCAATTGATCAATTAACCATTGGGGACTTGTATTTTTCATAATCATGATATATTCCTTGTGATCAAATAATTTTGATTCCTTTTGAGATTGTCAATTTCATAAATGAATAAGACAACGATTGTCGCGACTGAAACTCCCGGTTTTTTTTTTTTTTGAACATGCTCAAAAAATGAGGGGCTCGCCTGATACGTGTTAAGTCTAAGTTCGAGACTTAACTCGGGCCCTCCCAAGCCCATATCATATCACAACTTACGGTTTTAATGTTTAACATGCAAATGGTTTATATCAAAGAGTCGCCACTAATTGATTTGGGGTGGGTCGATTAGAAACCCAAATAAGGTGATGGGAGAATCACCCTATTCCTGCGAACCAGAGATTGATTGAGTTCGGGGACTTGGTTACACCAGTTAGATAACTAATGCCCTTTCGGTACCATTTTACCCTATTCATTTTTTTTTGAAAACATTTATCAGGCGGTTTAGATTAATTTCGGGACCTTTCTCTTAACATATGAGGTGATCAATCGAGTGCATAATCAGAAATGATTAGCAGTCAAAAACACGACAATTCATGCAGCCTAAGGTTCTAACCTTAATTGAGTCAGATGACATTCGAAAATACAACAGCTCATGCAATTGAAATTAAAAACAAACACAATAATAACATGCAAAGTATTATCGCATAATTCTATAGGCTTGTTTAATTTAAATATGGAATTATAACAATATGCATAATAATATAACAATAAATTAAAGCATGCAGATAAACCATAAAAAAAAAAATTTTTTTGAAATTTTTTTTGAAGTTTTTTTTAGGAAAAAGAAGAAAAAAAATTCGTTTTTTTTGAAAATTTGTTTTTTTATATGAAATTTTTTAAAATTAAAAATTTTAAAAAAATTTTCAAATTTTTTTAAAATTAAAAAAAAAAACAGAAAAAGAAAAATCCGGGCCCGGTCGGACTGACCCGGGTCAACGGATCCGAGTCAAACTGAACCGACCCGGGTTAACGGATCCGACTTGGGAGTTGACCGGGTTGAATCAGCTGATCCGAGTCAGTCGGAACTGACCCGAGTCAACGGATCCGACCCGGGAGTTGACCGGGTCGGATCATCTAATCCGGGTCGGTCGGAACCGACCTGAGTCAACCGATCCGACCTGGGTCAGATCTGCTGATTCGGGTCAAATTTGACCCGAACTGCAGACCCGCGGGGAATGGGCGCCGGCGGGGCCAAAATTGGCCGTCTGCCGGTCGACCCAGACCGGCTCCGCCCCCTAGAATGCTCCCTGGGGCCACCATCAACATTGACGACTGCCTGGCTCGCCGTTCGGTCATCGGTTCGCCGGCTAGCGAGCCAAATCAGAATCGGCTTCTCTGGGGTGTTTTATCGAACACCTGGTGGGCGTGGCAAAAAATGGCCGATTTTGACCTCCTCCGGCGACTTGGTCGACTCCAACGGCCATGGCTTGCCTTCGACGGAGACCAAAGACTGGAGCCGACGTTGGCATGGGCCAGGATTCGCGTGAAACGGCCGGCGCGAGTCCCGGCCAAACCATACCCAAAAACAGAGTAAAACAGGGGGAGACTCTCGGCCGAAAGGTGCTTACTGGTCGACGGCACCCAGGACGGCTTCGTGGCTGCTTCACGGGGCGGTGACGCTGCAGACGACTCCGGCAAACTTCCTAGTTCTTTCTCTCTCTCTGTTCCTCTATAGTCCTCTCTCAATCTCACTCTCTGTTTCTTTGTCAAAATAGCTGACCGAGACGGCTTTGGCTGCTTTCGACGATGTTGCGGGTTTGCTCCGGCGAACTCCCGACCTATTTCTGTTTCACTATTCTCAGCTCTCTCACTCTCTATTCTCTCTGTCTGCCTACGGTCTTTTCTCTCTGTTTCTCTGTGTGGCCGACCGGCCTCTCTCTCTCTCTCTGGCCTTTTATAGCCAGCGACGACGACCCTGTGCTTCCCCACGTCGGCTGACGACAGCCTGCACCGGCTCGTGCCCCGCGAATCCTGCGACCACAAGCCAGTGCAGAGGGGGGGCCAATTCTAATACAGTGCAGAGGAGACAGAGAAAGAGGGGACGAAAAACAGGGAGAGATGGCCAGGTTTCCGGGGAGGACGGGACTGACAATTAATGCCAGTCCCATTGGCATGCTTATTCGGTCCTGCTTTGGCCAGATAGCGACGGTGAAGAGTGGCGCCGCTATGCATCATGCTGCCATTGGGAACAGGGGAAAACAGGGGAGTGAGAGCGACGGGGGGAGAAGGAAGGAGAAGGGCTGGGCTGGGCTAAGCCTGCGCGCGAGGAGAAGGAAAAAGAAAAAAGGAGGCTAGGCTTGGGTCCGCGTGGGGGGGGGAGAAGAAAAAAGAAAAGGAAAAGGGCTGGGCCCGGGGGAAAAAAAGAAAAAGGAAAAGAAGGGGGAAGCTGGGTTGGGACCGTGCGGAAGGGGGGGAGAAAGAGGAAAAAGAAGAGGAAAAAGGGGCCAGCCCGGCCCGGCCCAACGCGATTTTTTGATTGATTTTTGATTTTTTTAAACTAAAAAAACATTTTAATAAACCTAATTAACACAAACATGTCTAATTTTTATATGCAATGCATTTAATAGAAATATATATTTTTTTGTGTCTTAGGAATTAAAGAAAATTAATTCCTAAATTTTGTGTAATTTAATTTTGGGCAAATTAAAAATAGGTGTCAACAGCTGCCCCTCTTTGAAGGTGAGCTCGCAGAAATTGTGCTCGTAGAGATTACATTCAAAGACAAAATGACACCTAAATTTGACCCATGCATGCTCAATAAATGTTATTTTTGGCGAGACTATGAGTCCCATTTTTCGATGTAATAAAATGATGCGTTCTAAAGCAAATAAAAACATACCTGAGGCTATTCACTCCGCCGAAGGATAAAGTAATTTCAGATAGTTTGTGTCAAACGTCGAGGACTCAAACCTATCTTCGGTCGTCTCAACTGAATTTCCTTTGTCTGGGGCTTGAACCTATCTTCGATCGCTTCAACGAGAGAAATTGTTTGTCTAGGACCCAAACCTTTCTTCGGTCGCCTTGATTGGGGAAATCACTTGCCTAGGACCCGAACTTATTTTCGGTCGCCTCGACTAGATTTCATTTGTCTAGGACCCGAATCTTTCTTTGGTCGCCTTGACTAGAGGAAATCGCTTGCCTAGGACCTGAACCTATCTTCGATCGTCAGTTGGATTTCATTTGCTATGGACCCAAACCTACTTTCGGTTGCCGTGACCGGGGTGAGGGGGAGGGGGGGAAATCGTTTGCGCAGGTCCCGAACTTATCTTCGGTTGCGAGCTAGATTTCATATGTCGCAGACCCGAACCTTTCTTCGGTCGCCTTGATTGACTGGATTTTGCTTTGCCAGAGTACCTGCATCTTATAAGGGGTATCTGGGCACGTCCCTGGAGGTCTTCGCTTGGGAATTTGATGGTTTGCCCGGTGGGTCCTCGCCAGCAGGTCTCGAAAATGCTTAAATAATGAGCACCTGGGGGTTCTCGCTCGAGAACTTGATGTGATCGGAGGGGGTCAATTCCATGCTCAAGAGGGTGAACAAATGGGTTAGTCCAATGTTCAAAGGGTACCACAACAACGTATATACAAGGATTTTTGGAACCAGGCATGGGTATAGTATAATTACCCGGACATGCTCCGGCCTCTTAAGGACATGTCTCATTTCAGACAAATTTTTGTTTGTGCAGAGACATATGTATTCATCGGAGAAATAGACAGCTATAGCTATTCTAGAATATCATATGAAATATCTTGACCACGAGTCAAGATGCATTTCATTTTCAAAGCAATACCTGATTGACTTCCTGGGTAGTTTGAAAAGAAATTTGATGAAAAACCTGAAGTTTCTTATCTGAAGGTTTAATACATCATCTGTTGAATAACCGACTTTTCTTGGGGCATCTCCCTTGAGATGATGATGATGAGCTTTTTTCACTGCCTGAATTTTCTTGCCCAATCACTAGAAATTAAAAATCTAGGTTGTCAAAAACAGTTAGCACAAACATCCATACCTTCATCAGGGATAGACAAGCTAGGCTTACGTCACCAAACATCCACCATGGGTCAATCAAGACAATTTTACCAAACATCCACCGTGGGTCAATCAAGACAATTTTTACTCCCAAGGCGGACTTCTCAAGATGTTGAATGAGAGACCCTCAGTCAGAAAGGGCTTTCCACTCACTCTCATTGAAAATGGTTGTTTGTCTCATTTATTGAGATGGAAACATCGAGAACACTCATCTGACCGTTATCACATCAACAAGGGTCTAAGTTTTCTCGCAAGCGGTACGACACTGCCAATTCGAGAGGTCTTTTCAGGGTCGTAATGCTGGCTTGGTCAATGGCTTAACAAATGTGACTGTTCAAGTCAATACCATGAAAGAAAATATTCTGCAATTATCTCCAGGTTTACAAGTCAAGAACCCTGCAAAAGAGATAGAAGTAGTCTTGCTTGCACTTCGTCGAGCATTGTTTATAAACATTTGAAATTTCATGTTAATTCAAGCACTCTAGTCAGAAGAGACTTTATGAGGGATGTAACGTGGGTTTGGCTGATAGGTTGAGGAAGGAAATGATCGCTAGGCTCAAGAATGTGTGCAAGGGTGAGAATTGGTGATAATCCAGGATTGTCACCAATCTTCTTTTCCACCGTCGGGATCCTTCTGGCAAACTCCCTGGGTAATCCTATGTTTAGCTTTTTTGATAACTTTTTCTTGAGGAGCTTCTACGTCAAGCATTTTCCTGGATACCATTCTATCTCTGTTCTAGTTGCTTTCTCTAGAATAAGTTTATCTTCGCCTATCATGACAGATCTTTGCCAAGACAGAGTTTTTAAAGCAGGGATTTGTATCGAAGAAGAACTCAAGTTTAAACCCTTTGGGGTCGTCTATTCTGCACCACTTAGCAACTTTAAGGTATTTGAGAGCACCTTAATCATGTTCAGAGATCTCCTCAGCTAAAACTTCATTGTGCTTTATAGCAATTACCCATAAATTAGGGACTTCTTTCTCTTTATTTTTTCATCGTTTTTCTTCTTCTCCTTTTCTTTTTGTTGTTTTTATTCATGGGCATTAGCCTTGCTTTTACCAGGCATACTGCTCTTTCATGCCCCTAGTTTTCAGCATTTTTTTGCTGTTCTTCTAGTGTTGTCAGGATTAGCCTAAACGAATCTGAACAGAACAACATTATTAGACTCTTGGAGTTTTCATCTTGATTCGGTACTTTGGACCCTGATGCTCAAATTGTGATGACTTTTGCCTTGCCCCGGTGTAGGGGATGATCATCAACTGGGTTTGTACGAAACGAAATCGCTGGCTCAATGGGGCTAGCAAGGGATATAAGTGTGTGGGATAGAAAAAGAATTGCTTTTCGTCATCCTAGGGCACTTAAAATTATCGCGAGAGTTCACCTGTAATAACAAAACTCAAAGAATAACGCAAATAAGAGCAAGAAAATTTCTATACATCCTTTCGCCTTGTGCGAGTTGTTGCAGCTAATGATCATAGAAATTTTTAGATATTACAAACTCCTCATTCTTCTTGTCTTGCTCAATGAAAACATCACTGTTATCAATAAAATATTGACATTTTGGACAGGCATTAGTTTGTCTCTTCTCTCTTGACAAAGCCCTCTTAACCTCGACTGTCCTGCCGTTGATGGTGTGTTTGTCTTGGAGGGCCCTGCTGAGGACTGCTGGCTCCATGAAGCCAACGAGGTCGAAGTCATAGGGGTGGTGATTGAAAGGAAGGGATATTTTACTTGCTTTCTTTGAGTTTGAATCCATCCTATGAGACTGATTTATCTCAAGCTGCCCCAATGTTGGGTGGTTTACAATAGGGTAATTTAAAACGAATATCCAAGTGTGTGGGTTCCAAAAAGGCTCAAATGAGTGATCAATGGTAATGTATGGGGCAAAGAAATGAATTGCCTCTCGTTATTTTGGCTACCGTATCTTATACGAGAAATCTCTTTACCTTGTAGAAATGAAACTTTCTCGCTCATCTTGCAAGGGTTTAGTATGTGAGAATGTGTGTAGACTAAGGATTGCATTTCCTCATCCCGATACCTCTCATTCAATACATCGAAGCAGTCCAATACCGTTCGTCGAATTGTCAAGATTTCCACAGTGAATTGACAAATCAAATAGGTAAAATTATTGTACAAAGTTCTTCTCAAAAGATGTGCAACGCACTTGGAGGAAGGTTAAACACTTATTTATTTTGACACGATTCCTCCTTCTTGTTTTCTTCTACTTTCATGTGAAAAGTTTGTAAGGAAAGAGATACTTACCTATGCCGCAATGTCAAGGCAAACTTGCAAAGTAATAAGAAAGACCATGTTAATGAATGGTTCTTTGAGGGACAGCAATTGGGAACGATATAACATTACCCTTTATGGTTTCCTTCATTTGAGACCAGATTGACAACTCTTTGAGTTTTCTCGAATGTCAATAATTCCCTTCTGTCAAAACATGAGCTCATGTTAGCAATGAGATGTTTGAAAGTAAATTGAGAATGATACAAATTACCCCTCTTCCATTTTGTTTTCATAGCTAGCAGAGTTTTTTTTTTTACTTTATTCAGTCTTCTCTTTCTCAATCTACTTCTCCATACTATGGGTTTCAAAACTCGAATGAAATCCTCTATAATTAGGGGTGCCCCCGAATAGAGGGTTCTATTGTGAGCGCAGGCTATACCAATGCGATTCCAGCATGTTGAGGGGTTTTTCGTGAATGTTTTGATTCCTGACTGCATAGGGCATATGCAATTGCTTGCATGGGGAACTTCGCAGCAAAGCTAATTTCTATTTTAAGGGTCTTGGACAGATGTGGGTATGGCTGCCATTGATACTTCCATGGTTGCCAGGATCAACTTTGACATTACTTTGTCCTATGCGAAGTCTTTTCTAGTTAGACTATTCGCAGGAGGATCTTTATAAATAACTTTTCTGCCAATTCCCTGGTCATCAATAGGAATATAGAAATTGTTTCAAGGATAATACTTCTTCACTGCATCAGAATTGACTGGGTTGGAAAATTGGCGTCCGTCCATTTCAGTCAGAATTAGAGCCCCTCTGGTGAGTGCCTTTTTCACAACATAGGGATCGATGTAGTTTGGAGCAAACTTGCCTCCGAGTTCGGGAGGTAGTGGTAGCACTTTCCTTAGGACGAGATCGCCTACTTCGAAGTGTCTTGGGTGCACACTTTGGTTGAATGATCTGGCTACCCTCTGCTGATAACATTGCCCATGACAAAGAGCTTTCAATCGCTTTTCATCAATCATATTCAGCTGCTCCAGTCTTTGCTGCTTCCATTCTGCCTCAGACAATTTCACTTGGGACAATATCCATAGTGAAGGGATTTCTACCTCAACAGACAGGATTGCTTCCATGCCATATACCAAGAAAAAAGGGGTTACCCCAGTAGATGTCCGAATTGATGTTCGGTATGCCATTAACACAAAAGGTAATCTTTCATGCCAGTTTCGGTAATTCTCGTCTGTTTTGGCTAAGATTTTCTTGATGTTTTTGTTGGCAGCTTCAACAGCCCCATTCATTCGAGGACAATAGAGAGATGAATTCAGATGATGGATCTTGAATTCATTGAGTAAATCGTCAACAAGCTTGTTATTCAGATTTGTCCCGTTATTTGTAATGATGGCTTCAGGGACACCATAACGGGCGATTATGTCTCGCTTGATGAATTTCATCACATTCTGAGCGGTAACATTGGTATATGACGCGGCCTCGATCCACTTAGAAAAATAATCAATTGCGACCAAGATGAAACGATGCCCATTTGATGCTTTCAGATTAATTGGACTGATCACGTCAATGCCCCACATTGAAAATGGCCATGACTCAGACAACTGATGTAATTTTGTTGGAGGGGCATTTATCTTATTTCCATGGATCTGACAACGGTAACAATTTCGAACATATCGGATGCAGTCACCTTCCAGGGAAAGCCAGTAATACCCTAATCTTGTTATTTTTCTAGCCAGCATGTGTCCATTCATGTGCGGGCCGCATGCTCCTTCGTGTAACTCCTGCATGATACGTGTCGCTTCGGTCGTGTCCACACATCTCAACAAAACAGAGTTATAAGATCTCTTGTATAAGTTTTCACCCTCAACAAAGAACTTCGTTGCCATCTTCACTATTTATTTCCTATCTGCAGGGCTACTTCCTTTGGGGAACTGCTTTTCTTTAATGTAATTCATGATATCATAATATCATGGTTTACCATTAGGTTCTTTGGTCACGATCATGCAATGGGCTGGTCTGGTCAGGACTTCAATCTTCAGAGGTTCTATTTCCAAACCATTGGTAACCTGTAACATGGATGACAGTGTAGCCAGTGCATCGGCGAATTGATTATGAGACCTAGACGGGTATTCAAATGAAATCTCATCAAATACTAAAACTAATTCTTCCAGATAATCATGATAGGGTACCAGTTTAGTATCCCTAGTCTTCCATTCACCCACAGTCTGGAGTATGATTAAGGCAGAATCGTCGAATACTTTTAGTTTGGCTATTTTCATGTCAATTGTTGCATGTAAGCCGAGAATGCAGGCTTCATACTCGGCAATGTTGTTGGTGCAAGGAAACACCAGTTTTGCGGCTATCAGGTAATGCTGCCTATCTGGGGATATTAAGACTGCCCCTGTGCCAAATCCAGACAAATTTACTGCTCCATAAAAAAACATGGTCCATGTATCCTCTGTTGATAAAATATGGTCATCTGGAAGATCATTTTCATGTGTTTCCCCAAGGCATTTAGCTAACATATTAGCGATCACTCGACCCTTCACTGATTTCTGAGATGATATTTGGATGTCAAATTCTGAAATCAGAATTTTCCATTTGGCTAATTTTCCCACTAACGCCGGTTGATTAAGCAGATATCGGATAGGGTCATTTTCAGTTACCAGAAACGTCTAATGGTGCAAGGTATATTGTCGGAGCCTATGTAGCACCCATACCAGTGCGACGCAGGTTTTTTTTAATTCGGAATAATTCTGTTCCAAGATGGTGAATTTCCTACTCAAATAATAGACGGTACGTTCTTTTCCATCATCAGGGTGGCTCTGGGCCAACAGGGCTCCTAATGATTCACTATGAATTGTTAAATAGAGAGTCAAAGGATGCCTTAAGACCGGTGGGACTAATACCGGTGGATTCATCAAATATTGTTTCAGTTTTTCAAATACTTCTCGACAATCTTCATCCCAATTAATCTGGGCGTCTTTCTTGAGGAGTTTGAAGAAAAGCCGTGCAGTCTCAGAGAGTTGTGAGATGAATCGAGCGATGTAATTCAACCTTCCTAAAAGGCTTCTGACCTCTCTTACTGTTAAATAGCTTTTTCAAGGCCTCAACATGGTCTTCTCCGCATCTAGTTTTAGCGATCATGTCATCGACATAAACTTCAATTTCTTTGTGCATCAGGTCATGAAAGAGAGTGACCATAGCACGTTGATACGTCGCACCGGCATTCTTCAGACCAAAAGGCATAACCCTGTAATGAAAAGTCCCCCATAGAGTGATAAACGCAGTCTTCTCCTTGTCTTTCTCATTCATCCTTATCTGGTTATACCTGGAGAATCTATCCATAAAAGAAAATAATTCGAATTCAGCAGTGCTATCCACAAGGACATCTATGTGGGGGAGTGTAAAGTCGTCTTTTGGACCGGCCTTATTCAAGTCACGGTAATCAACACAGACTCGAATTCGACCATCTTTTGTCTTGACTGGCACGATGTTTGCTACCCAATCAGAGTATTGTGAAACCTCGATGAATTCTACTTTCAACAGCTTCATCACTTCTTATTCGATCTTTTTCGATAGCTCGGGCTTAGTCCTTCGTAACCTTTGCTTCTTGGGAGGCATGTTGGGATTGGTGGGCAAACTGTGTTCAACAATCTGGGGGTCTAATCCCGGCATATCAGAGTAAGACCATGCAAAGACGTCTTGATAATCCTTGAGAAGAGCAATTAGATGCATAGCTTTCTCTTCGGGAAGGTTGGCTCCAATCTTGACTTCTTTTGGATCTTGAGTACCGCTCAAGTTGATGGTAACAGTGTCTTCGGTTGTAAGGAGTTTGAATTATTCATATTGCTCCCAATTTCTTTGGATTTCAGCGGGGTCATAACTTGAATTGTCCGAATCGCTGCTGTGAGTATCTACTTCATCGGGCTAGACCGCACTAATTCCCTCACAAGTCGCAAGATCACGCCTGGAACACAGGACAAATTGATCAGAAAAACAAATGGGGATATGGCTTTTTCATTATTCTTTTTCTCTTTAAGCATTTCAAGTTGGGAAATGTCTTTGATTTTTGAAAAGTTTTAGAAATGAGGAAACATGAGATAGCCTGGGCCTCAGAATACTTTCCTTTTTGTGGCTGGTTATCATCAACGGACCGATTTGGGATACTACCTCATGCCCTCAAAACATTATTTATTTACAACACACGGATTTGCAACCTCTAAAGAGGGGGGAGTTCAAAAAGACATTTCTTCTAACAGAAATGACGATAAACAAAACAAAACAAAACACAAAGATAGTCCCTTTTCGGGGATTCATGCAAAAAGAGGAGAGGAACTCTACTCAAGTGGGCTCGCGCCTATTCCCTCCGCTGGTCCTTCGTCTATTGCACCGACGAAGAAATTTTTGAAAGTATCGTTCCAGGAATCCAGTTCCTCGGCTTCTCTCTTTAATGGTGTCAGCTTTTCCGTATCATTCCATCTGCAAGGAATGTTATCCTGCTGGTCTTCATAACAACTTGATGGCAATTGGTAGTCAACGTAATAGTCGAATTTACCACTGGGTTGGCCCAAGGTATCCATAATCGCCTTTCCTTTGCGTGTCGCATCAGAAAGCACCGGAGTAGCGATACGAAGGCTAGGTATAATCAAAAGATCATCTTCACTATGACACAGCCATGGGGCACGGAAAGCGAATACTCTGGAATCCAGTAGGTCTGAACTTTATTTTTCAGAGAATCACAATTATCCAGTGAGTGCCCGAGTTCTCTTGAATGATAATCACAGGACTTGGAGGAGTCATAATTGATGAAGTACTCAGGAGTAGGGTGCTTTGGTCTTCTTGCGATTAGCCCTTTCTGCATAAGGATAGGGAATATCACCTCCATAGATTTAGGAACTGGCAAGTATCATCGTATGTTGCCCTGCCACTGTAAGAGTTGGATGTCTCGCCAAATTGCGTTAGGAAGGGCCCCTGAGGGTGGATTTCCTTCGGACCCATTTTCTTGAGTCGCCTGCTCTTGGTCGGACGACGGTGGTGTCATGTCAGAGATTCGGTGAATGGTATCCATTAAGGATGTCAGCAAATCATGTAGCTCGCCTAACTGATGCCGTAAACGTGTAAACAAATCAGATAGGCAGGCACTCATTTCTGAGGTTGAGTCTTCGTGTATGGCTCCTATAAGGATGTCGTCAAATAAGGCGACCACATTATCAACCGCTTCTTCTCATCCACAATCTTCTTTAATCGAGAGCTTATCTGAGCTCTAATGTCGGTCAATATCAAGGTTTGCAGGAGGAACCGAGAAGCTCGGGTGACTCGAGCATTCGACAGGCCGCTTGAACTTCTCTTCTGATTTTCCTGAGCAATTAAGATAAGTTTTCTCATCTTTCAGCAATTTAGCAGGCGGCGGGAAGGTCTCCCGAATATGGGGAAATAACAAGCCAGATTGACCCTTTGCATGCCCTTTGTTAACCTGTGGGTTTCCCCCACGATATCCTATGCCAACCGTACGATGATTCCTGGCGGCTTGAATAGGCTCTCGGATGCTCCGGCCTCCTCTATTGAGTCCTTGGCTTGGAGTGAAGCCATTTCCAACCATAACTTTCCCCACCATGATCGAGGCTTTTGACACCTCAGGGGCAGGGGGAGAAGTTCCTTGACACCCGTGCACAGCTGACACGAGCTCAATGGATTGATAGCTAGATTCCACTTTACTGCTTGGCTCAACATACGGGATAACGATTTCTTGGTAGATTTGATGGTCCTTCTCCCCAAGGACTGTGATCAACTTTCCTTGGGCCACAAATTTCATACTTTGGTGAAGGCTAGACGGTACGGCTCCAGCGGAATGAATCCAAGGGTGACCCAGCATAAAGCTGAATGCAATGGGGATGTCTATTACTTGAAACAAAATGCTGAATACTGTCGGGCCGATCTGGACATCAAGGTCGATCTCACCTACGGTGTCTTTCTTCATTCCGTCAAACGCTTGAACTGATGTTTTGGAGGCACGGAGTTTGTACGTGTCCACATTGAGGCGGTGCAGGGTTGCCAGTGGACAGATATTCAACGCTGATCCATTATCTATAAGAACTCGAGCTACATGGGAGTTTTTACATTTGACGGAGATGTAGAGACCCTTTGTATGCCCCCTTCCTTCAACGGGAAATTCCTCTTCTGAGAATGTTATTTGATCCTTCAGAAGGATGGACCCTACGAATGCTTTCAACTTGTTATGTTCAATCGACTCTGGTACGTTCACTTCGCTGAGTACTTTCATTAGGGACTTATGATGCTTCATGGACATTTGGAGTAACTCCAACAAAGAGATTTGAGCGGGCAACTTGCGCAATTGGTCCACTACACTATATTCACTGGCTTTGATGATGGCCAGGAATTCTTTGGCTTTTTCATCAGTGACAGGCTTCGGAGGTTGTGCATCGACTTGAGCATATGTTCATGCGGACCTGGCAACTAGATCAGCTTCCAATTCGTAGGACCATGGGATCGCTTTGTCACTCTCGTATCGGTAAGGTTGAGGTACCTCTATCACTATATGTCCCTCGATTAGGGGTACCTCAATCGTCAACTCCTTTTCCTCCTCTGGGTTATTGGACGAAGGTTCGTTTAGAAGCATGGGGCTGGATGTACTTGTTTCGGCGTTCAAGGCTGAAAGTTTCTCGTCCCAATTGATGATGATCTTAGAGATAGTGGCCACTATACCGGTATGCTTGGCACGCATGATCACGCCTGCTTTCGCCATGCTGGCAACCCTTTCTTTTATTAAGGATAAAGGTAGTACTTCACAAGTAGGATAATACCCCGCTTTCACTAGGGCGTTATAAATATCAACAGTGTACATCCTCTCACTCTTAATTTGACAAGGGTCGGAAGTGGATATGGCATTAACTCTGTTTTTATGTTCGGGCAGCGGGTCATTTTGAACATTTGGTCGGGATTTCTGGAATGAAAAAGCTTTGGTATCAAGCAGATTTTGGATTCGATGTTTGAGGGTATAGAAGTCGTCCGTTGAATGTCCTATCTCGCCCATGTGATAGTCACACTTCTTGGATGGGTCGTAATTCGAAAAGCTTTCTACATTAGGACGTTTCTACATTAGGACGTTTTGGCTCGGTAGATAGTAGGTTTTTCTTTCTGAGTATGGCTAGGACCTGAAAGGGAGATCCGGACAACGGAGTGAATTGCCTTTTATTATATCGCTTCGGAGGTTGGCGACTTGAAGTTGGTTGCTGTTCACTATTCACCTTGACTGTTCGTGGGGCTTGAATAGTCTGGGTGTATGCAATATTTGCGTCTACTAGGGTTTCTTTCTCCTTTTTCGTGTTGAGTCTCCTACTAGTGGAAGCGGGGTCCGTAAACCATCCGTTACACAATCTCATTTCGATTCGTTCGCCCACAGGAACAAGACGATTAAGAGATTCGACAGTGGCACCAACCAGGCGGTGCTTGTACTCATACGAAAGGGACTTGATGAACAGTTTAACTTGTTCATGATCAGTGAGTTGTGGGGTAACCTGGGCGGCCAAGTTTCTCCACCTGGTGGCATACTCCTTAAAGGACTCACTCTTTTTTTTTTTCAATACGTTCCAGATCGTCTCGAGTAAAAGTGATATTGAGATTGAACTGGTATTGCTTGAGAAATGCATCACAAGCGTCATCCCAAGATTTAAAAGCATCTACGTCCTTTGACATATACCATGTCAAGGTAGGCCCCGTCAAACTTGCCTGAAAAGTTTGAATCATGAGGGTTCATTATCCACGTACTGAGTCATCCGCATATGATACATGTGCAAATGGTGTCTGGGGCATGAAGTGCCATCATACTTTTCGAACTCTGGCATCTTGAACTTTTCTGGTACTTTGACCCGTTTATATATAGACAGGTCAAGCGAGACAGTATGCTGCAAACCCTGTAGTTGTTTCAGCATTTCTTCAACCTTTGCAAGGCGTCTGTCATGCTCTGTCATCGGGGCATTTTCAAGTTTAGGCTTCCTGACAGCAAGGGGAAGCGGATCGTCTTCTAGCAGGGGCATTTTACTGTCACTGGCAGAGGCCTTGTCTTTCCCAGTGGATGGTGGAGGTAGCACCACTTCAATTGCTGTAGGCGCCAGCGTAAATTTGTCAGTGATGGATTCTATTTGCTTGGTGAGGTTTTCCAGGGCGTTAAAAACCATTTTCACTTCGCTTTCTATATTATCGAGGCGGGAGTTTTCTTCGGCCATTTTGTGTAATTACCTAGGAAAACATTGAAATGAATGAGTAAAAAAATATTTCATGACTTAACAATAATATTATTGCATATTTTATTTGTTTGTGAAAAAAATGAGAAAAAGAAAAGAAGAAAAAAAAAGGTTTTTATTTATATATTCATTACAGGCGGCGTCCTCGGGATTCGAACCCCGGTCACCTCGGACCCTACGACTTCACTCTCGGATACCACTGGGCCAAAGACCGCGGTGGTGTTATGAAGTCGCAAAAAAAATATATAAGGCATAAAAATGGTCCGAGCTACATTAATAATATTACAATTTACAAACATTCTTAAGGAATAAACAAAAACCCATAAACATTAATACTAGAAAAACATAAAATACAAGGGATTTTTAACAAAAAGGGGCCTTTCCTGGATGCTCATTCTATAAATGATGAGGAAGCTCCAGTCTCTCGGAGTCGCTTATTTTCGCAGACAAGCTTCGCAATAAGCGTATCCTTCGTCTCTACAGTCTTTTCGAGTTGATTAATTTGTACTTGGCGAGTGGGCTTGTTGGTTACATTCGGGACCCTCGGCTGCAATTCTGGCGGGATTTGATGGTGCGAAATGTAAAACAGAGAAGCATGGTGGACTTTTTCTTGCCCTTTTAATAGTCTAGGTGCTAGAATGTTCTCAGGATGGCATTCAATCCATGTCCCCTGAGTGACACGAATTTCATCGGCATAATTGTAGTTCGAGTGGGTGAATCGAACTTGAAACATGTCTATTTTGAGGGGTGGCGGGACCTCCTGAAGGGCTTTGTATTGATGAACTACTCGGTATGGGTAATATGAGGTGACGCTTGATAAACCGTGCAGCGGAACTGGGTTATAGAACTGATGAGCGTACCGAGCTTAACCCCATGGAACCATTTAGTATACCATATGAATGCCTTGGGATCGAGGTCCTTCAAAAAATTTATTCAGGTGGCGTAATCCTTATCAGGGGAATGATTTTTTAAAACTTCAAATCTTTGTATTGGGTGCATGAGGTCATCAATCTCAAAAAGTTGCATGAGGTGTCCAAATCCTCTCAAATGGGATAAAAATCAGATTTACAAAATTTCTGGGACGGCCCGCATGATTTTGTCATCATTTTGTTTAAAACGGTTTAAAGACAAAAATGTTTCCACCAAAACCGAATTAACATAATTCAAGCCGGTGCAAATTTGTTTGGCCACAAAAGCAATTGAGGGGTTTATTGAATTTTTGCAATGGGGGAAGAGGACACACTCGATAAAAGCAAGGATAGAAATTTTGGTTTTTTGGCTCATAGGTTGGCTTTCAAAACATTCATTTAAGAAAAACCATGGGCATGCATTACAATGGGCTTTAATGACTCTCTTCACAGTGTCGCTCTTGGTTTGCAAAAATTGGGATAATTCGAGCAGAGGGGACACGCCCAAAAGCGGTTTGATGAGCTCAGATCCCAAAGGTTTTCCGATGGCAATACTATATTCTTCCAAAGTCGGAGTCATCTCAAATTTACCGAATATAAAAGTGGATGTCTGTGGGCATCAAAAGTGTGCTAAAGCTTGCATCATGCCGGAATAGATGTTGATTTTGAGTAGTAGGAGTAGGTGACCGATTCTCGCTTTGACATACTGTTGGCCATTCTGATCCAGTTGGTCCCACTATGCCAGAAGCTCTTTTTTGGGAGCGGGGATGAATTGGACATCAGCTCTTCCCATCGTATATAGAATGCAATCAACGGGTGGCCTAACAATAACATGTCAAATGAGTAAGTAGACTGTATAATAAAATAAGAAGGGATAGAGTATATACCTTTCTTTGAACCATGTCAATCATAACGACATGCACATGAAGAATGAGGTTCGATTTCTATTTTAGACTGGTTGAATAAAATAAAATTAAATGGGTGCCTGACTGTCGCAGACTCGCGTTGGTGTCAAGTCCTTTTAATCTCGGCCAAATCGAAAGAAATATCTTATAGTCACGCGAATAGCGGTTAAAGATATTTCTTTACAATTTTTAGAAATAAATTTCGAGGAAAAGAAAGGCAACCTCTACATTGTGGGCTTGCGTTCGAGGTCGTATCTTTCTTAACACCATCCTAAAATACCCTATTGCCGCCCAGGTCCGGCAGCATGGTTGTGTGTGCAAGAATGTAATGCTATATCATTAAAGCATGTACAACAATTTATAAACAATCAATTTGAATCTGTAGGAACAAATAACATCTCAACGTTAGAATCATATCTGGAGTCCTTGCTGTCAAACAAAAATTATTTTTGAACAGGATAAAAATTTTTGGCCTAAGTCCACTTAAAAAAACAAGTCCCCAGCGGGGTCGCCAGTCTGTCGCAACCGAAACTCCCTGTTTTTTTTTTGAACATGCTCAAAAAACGAGAGACTCGCCTGATACGTGCTAAGTCTAAGTTCGAGACTTAACTTGGGCCCTCCCAAGCCCATATCATATCACAACTTACAGTTTTAATGTTTAACATGCAAATGGTTTATATCAAAGAGTCGCCACTAATCGATTTAGGGTGAGTCGATTAGAAACCCAAATAAGGTGATGGGAGAATTACCCTATTCTTGCAAACCAAAAATTGATTGAGTTCAAGGACTTGGTTACACCAGTTAGATAACTAATGCCCTTTCGGTACCATTTTACCCTATTCATTTTTTTAAAAACATTTATCAAGCGGTTTAGATTAATTTCGAGACCTTTCTTTAACATATGTGGTGATTAAACGAGTGCATAATCAGAAATGATTAGCAGTCAAAAACATGACAATTCATGTAGCCTAATGTTCTAATCTTAATTGAGTCAAATGACACTCGAAAACACAACAGCTCGTGCAATTGAAATTAAAAACAAACATAATAAAACATAATAATAACATGCAAAGTATTATTGCATAATTCTATAGGCTTGTCTAATTTAAACATGGAATTATAACAACATGCATAATAGTATAACAATAAATTAAAGTATGCAAATAAACCATAAAAAAAAAATTGAATTTTTTTTTGGAGAAAGAAGAAAAAAAAAAGAAAAAGAAAAATAAAAATTCGGGCCGGGTCAGACTGACCCGGGTCAATGGATTCGAGTCAAACCGAACCGACCCGAGTCAACGGATCCGACCCACCGGGAGTTGACTGGGTCGGATCAACTAATCTGGGTCGATCAGAACCGACCCGAGTCAACGGATTCGACCCGGGTGTTGACCAGGGTCGGATCTGTTGATTCGAGTCAAATCCAACCCGAATTGCAGACCTGCGGGGAATGGGCGCCGACGGGGCCAAAATTGGCCGTCCGCCAGCCGACCCAGACCGGCTCCGCCCCCTAGAATGCTCCCTGGGGCCACCATCAACGTCGACGACTGCCTGGCTTGCCGTCCGGCCGTTGATTCGCTGGCCGACGAGCCAAATCGGAATCGGCTACTCTAGGGTGTTTTATCGAACACCTGGCGGGCGTGGCCAAAAATGGCCGATTTCGACCTCCTCCGGCGACTGGTCGACTCCAACGGCCATGGCTTGCCTTCGACAGAGACCAGAGATCGGAGCCGATGTTGGCATGGGCCGGGATTTGCGCGAAACGGCCGACGCGAGTCCCGGCCAAACCATACCCAAAAACAAAGTAAAACAGGGGGAGACTCTCGGCCAAGAGGTGCTTACCGGTCAACGGCACCCGGGACGGCTTCGTGGCTGCTTCACGGCGGCGGCGACGCTGCAGACGGCTCCGGCAAACTTCCTGGTTCTTTCTCTCTCTCTGTTCCTCTCTAGTCCTCTCTCAATCTCACTCTCTGTTTCTCTCTCAAAATGGCCAATCGAGACGGCTTTGGCTAATTCCGGCGATGCTGCGGGTTTGCTCCGGCGAACTCCCAACCTATTTCTGTCTCACTATTCTCGGCTCTCTCACTCTCTATTCTCTCTGTCTCCCTATGGTCTTTTCTCTCTCTTTCTCTGTGTGGCCGACCGGCCTCCCTCTCTCTCTAGCCTTTTATAGCCGGCAACGACGACCCTGTGCTTCCCCACATTAGCTGACGACGGCCTGCACCAGCTCGTGCCCCACGAATCCCGCGACCACAGGCCGGTGTAGAAGGGAGGCCAATTCTAATACAATGCAGAGGAGACAAAGAGAGAGGGGAGAAAAAACGGGGAGAGATGGCCGGGTTTCCGGGGAGGACGGGACTGACAATTAATGCTAGTCCCGTTGGCATGCTTATCCGGCCCTGCTCTGGCCGAATAGCAACGGTGAGGAGCGGCACCGCTGTGCGTCACACTGTCATTGGGAACAGGGGAAAACAGGGGAGTGAGAGCGATGGGAGGAGAAGGAAGGAGAAGGGCTGGGCCGGGCTAGGCCCGCGCGCGAGGATAAGGAAAAAGAAAAGAGGAGGCTGGGCTTAGGCTCGCATGGGGGGGAGAAGAAAAAAGAAAAGGAAAAGGGCTGGGCCCGGGGGAAAAAAAGAAAAAGGAAAAGAAGGGGGAATTGGGCTAGGCTCGCGTGGAAGGGGGGAGAAAGAGGAAAAAGAAAGGGAAAAAGGGGCCGGGCCGGCTCGGCTCCGGCCCGGCCCAATGCGATTTTTTGATTGATTTTTTATTTTTTTGAACTAAAAAAAACATTTTAATAAACCTAATTAACACAAACATGTCTAATTTTTATATGCAATGCATTTAATAGAAATATATATATTTTTGTGTCTTAGGAATTAAAGAAAATTAATTCTTAAATTTTGTGTAATTTAATTTTGGGCAAATTAAAAATATGTGTCAACAACGATGTAATGGCAAAGATTAGAGATTGGGGAAAAATAAAATTAAGTAGTAATTGATAATAAAAATTTATCAAAATTTGTTGGTTTCTCCAAGATTGCCTATTTATAAAAATTTTAGTGCAGAAACATACTATAATTCGAATATTTCACTATATTTTTGGAACATGAATTGAATCCTTCACCTAGATAGCTTTTGTCCTACTTATGACTCTCCAAAGTGTTATGATAAAACTCTAGATGGTTCTTAGATGAACTTAAAAATGATGGAAGAATTATAAAAAAAGTCATAAACATATAGTAATTGTGTAAATTAAGTTATAAACATTTTAATTTTGTTAATTGAGTTAAAAACCCTTTGCATCCTTGTCAATTCAATACATCTAGCTAATTTTAGTTGGAAAAATGCTAACATAGACCCAAGCCATCTTACGTAGCACAGGCAGCACTGATGTAAACAAATTTTAACAATATTCTAATTTTTTTTAAAATTTTTATTTCTTTTCTCTTTTCTTTCTCTTTTTTTTTTTTCACTTCTTCCGCTAGCCAGTCACCGGACTTGGGCGACCAACCAGAGGCAAGAGGCAGGGAGGTTGACCTCATCGGCCACTAGCGAGGGCGAACATTGCCACATGGGGAAAATCATGGATGGTGCCTCCGAACACTGAAAAAAGGAGCATCAAATGACTTCTAGGGCAAGGTCGAGCCTCGCCCACACTTGCTATGGCTAGGTAAGGCTCGACCTCACCAAAGGAAAAAGGGAAGAAAATAAGAAAGAGAAAGAAAAGAAGAAAAAATAAAAATAAAAATCGAAAAAATAATAAAAGTTGTCCACGTCAGTATTGATCACGCCATCAGGTTCTATTCCATCATCACTTGGTAACCTAACACGGCTCACCCATCTAGAACTTTCATATAATGCGTTTAGTGGGCAGGTTCCTCCAACTTTGTCAAACCTTGATCAGCTCAGTTTGCTTGATCTTTCCTCGAACAATTTCATAGGTCCAATACCTGATGTCTTTGACAATAAGACACGACTTCTTCTTCTGGATTTCTCACATAATCTCTTCAAGGGTCCTATTCCTCCAAGCATAAAAAATCTTTCAAATCTTGCTCGACTTGACATTTCCAACAGCCACATTGGCGGGTTTATACTGTCGTCACTGTTCTCTCTTCCATCCTTGACAAGCCTAGACCTCAGTAACAATGAGCTCAGTGGTCACATCGGCGAGTTCCTTGCTGCACCTGCATTAGACCATGTTGACCTGAGTGGTAATCAGTTGTGTGGCTCAATCCCGAGCTCAATTTTTCAGCTTAGGAACCTCACTTATCTGAGCATCTCAGCAAATAACCTGACTGGTGTTTTAGACCTGCAATTGCTCTCAAGACTCGAAACTCTAACAAATCTCGATCTTTCAGACAACATTTTGTCACTGAGCAATAGCGAAAACACCGAGCATGTCCGCCTGAGCCTCTTGTTCGTTAGTCTTTCCGGGTGCCAAGTTACCGAAATGCCTGCATTCTTGAGAAATTCAACCAGTATAGAATGGATAGATCTGTCTGGAAACAGAATCCGCAGCGATATTCCATCATGGATGTGGGATATTGGGGCCATGTCATTGTCTTATCTCAATCTTTCCCACAACTTTCTCACTAGCTTTGAACAAGTTCCATGGAGAAATCTTATAATTCTCGACCTGCATTCGAATTTAATCCAAGGGCCGGTTCTACCTCCATCATTCCCAAACTCGGTTCTCATCTCCTCGCTAGCTAGCAATCAATTGACAGGCTATATACCTGGTCCTATTTGTGAAATGAAGGGCCTCCAAGTTCTTGACCTCTCTCATAATAAGTTCATAGGCATGATCCCGCAATGTCTAGGGAACCTCAGTGACGGCCTCTTAGTGTTGGATCTGCAAGAGAGTAGACTCTCCGGCACAATTTCATTGACGTTCACCGAAAATGCAGCCCTGACAAGTCTTCACCTCAATCAAAATCAATTTGAAGGCCCGTTGCCGCACTCTCTATCCAATTGCAAGCAACTTGAAGTGCTGGATCTTGGTGGTAACAAGTTGAACGATACTTTCCCGAAATGGTTGGATATACTTCCTAGCCTGAGGGTTTTGGTCTTGCGATCAAACAGACTTCACGGCTCCATAGGAAACCCAGGAACAGAATTTCCCTTTCCGCAGTTGCGCATTCTTGACCTTTCCTCCAATGAGCTCACCGGTCCTCTGCCCAGTGCCTACTTTGGAAACCTAAAAGCGATGATGTCGACTGACCAGGATGGACAGGAGTTGCGGTACATGGACCAAGGTTACTACCAAGACTCCACGATTGCAACAATGAAAGGATGGGACATGCCAGCTGTTAGAATCCTAGCAATCTTGACGACCATCGATCTATCAAGCAACAGGTTCCAGGGAATAATTCCTGATGCAATAGGAGGGTTAAGATTACTCAAGGGGCTTAACCTCTCTCATAATAATCTTGAAGGCCACATCCCTGTGCCTCTCGGGAACCTTTCCGAGCTTGAATGGTTGGATCTCTCTTCGAATGAACTTAGTGAGACGATACCAACCGAGTTGACAAATCTCACATCTCTAGAGGTCCTAAATGTCTCTTCCAATCAACTAAGAGGATCAATTCCTCAAGGGCACCAATTCAACACATTTCAAGCTGAATCCTATCATGGAAACCCAGGACTGTGCGGGTTTCCGCTGTCCAAAGCTTGTACTAATACCAGGGCGCCGCGGAAACTCCCCGTGCTTCCTGAAGGTGGGGTCCATTCATTCCGCGTGGATTTTCTCGAGCCAAGGGCTGCGGAAATAGGATTAGGATGTGGCATCTTCCTCGGACTAATCTTGAGTATCTTGAAAAACCTTATTTCTATCCGGCGGACAAACAGGAATTTCAGGAAGATTGCAATGAAAGACGTTTCTCCGATCGGGCCTTGAAACTGTACACTAGACGAAAGCTGTGGTTGCTGATTTGTGTATCCGTACAGAAATTAGATTAGAAAAGCGAAGCCTCTTTATGCGTGCATAGTCCATATTGGTAAAATCATACGAACAAGGGTATTAAAAAACTTGTCCATTATGTTTAGGAGTTGATTTTGCCGTCATTATCCCAAAAGTGAGATACCAAGATCGATACATTAAAGAGAGTAAATGAACTAATAGCATTCATATAGAGATATTTTAGTTGTCATAAATGATTATTTCTATCGTTCATAAAGGAAAACTTGCTTTTAGTTTTCTAAAAAGACGTACTAATCATGTGACATGTTATATAATCAAATTTTATTGAATTAAATTTTCATAACATAAAAGCTTTCGTTGATTGGAAACAATTTATTTTCTCTCTCTTATGAAACTCGAGCTTGGTGCTTAGGTCCTGTGCCTAGCCTTGGGATACTCTGAGCTTGGGCATTGGGGTCTTGGACCTAGTCACAGGGGACCTAGACTCGGCCGTCAGGATTCCAAGGGCTTGGGCGCAACCATTGAAGAACGGAGCACGAGCATCAAGGTCTTAGATCAACCTCGAGAGATCTGGGCACAGGTTCTAGGGACCCAAACACAAGCACTAGGATCTTGGGCCTAGCCACAAGAACTTGGGCCCTCCCTTTGTCTAGGACCACCTTAAGGAACAAAACCCATCTCGATGGACCTAGATCCAAGCACTAGTGACTTGGGCACAGCAGCTGAGTACCTTGAGCATGGCTGCCAAGGACCCTAGCACAAGCATAGGAAATGGGGTCCTGGGCTTGGCCTCGATGGACCTAAGCCCATGCATTGGTGGTACAAGTGTAGGAGTCAAATACTACGGTACGGACACGGATGTTTAGGGCCGAGCTTTTGGGACTTGGGACCCAATCGTTGACGACTTGGGCATAGGCGTCGGAGTTTCCATGCCCAAATGCCAAGATCTCCGATCCAAACATTGATGTATAGTCATATTTTTGGAAAGCCATTTTATTTTTTAAGAGTATACATTATCGATGTGAAAGGAAGTTTTCAGGAACAGTCTTATTTACCCCGATTGGTCAATAAGAGAATAAATAGTTAAAATCTTTAGATTAAGGGTGCATAAGATTAGGGGTGAGCATATCGGACCGACTGAACCGAGAACCGCCTCGACCAGATCGGACCGGCCGATTCTGGGCAATTCTAGGGGGTCTCGGTCCGGTCCCACGTTCCTATTTTTGGAACTAGTGACCGATCGGTCCGGTTCCTGGTTCTAGGCTAGGAACCGGATTGACCGGATTGGACTAACTATATATATTTTTTATTTTTTTAATTTTCTAAGAAACAACAATTTAATTTCACATATGTCACTCCTCGGATAGTTTGAGTGTCAATGGGTTCGTTTGAAGCTTTCTGCAACTGCAAAATTCAGGCTTTGTCTCTTTTCCCCTCATAACCATCACTTAAATGTCTGTATATACACGCGACATATAAAAAACGAGATAGAAAAGTGTCATGCGTTTTAGTTGTCAAGAGGCTCTTTTATATCGTGGAAAAGATGGACGCTGACGGTGGGAAGAGCGAAAGATTTTCTACCCTGCGTGTGCAATTGGGAATAGGTAGGCTTGTTTTGAACACAATTATTAAAAAGCATTTGCAGAAGTGCAAGACCACGAAACTATATCGATGTCCAGAAGGCGAAATGATTTGCGGAAGCCTATTGAATTTTGCAGTTGCAGAAAAAGTGGAACTGGTCCAATCTTTGGTCCCAAAAACTAGAAACTGATCCTCTTGGTCCAGTTTCCGGTTCCAAGGTAGGATTGAACTAGACCGAAAACCGATCACTCTTATATAAGATCGCTTGCACCAAACAAAAACAATTATATTGATAGCGTATGATCCAATTTCCTTTGTACTCTTGTTGGGTTCATTGATGATGCGCGAAAAATATATCGGATCAAGTAATAGTTTTTTCCAATAGCTATCTCATGATACTAATTGTCCCAACTAGACAATTTAATTAACTCACATTATCGAGATAATGACTTTTGAACTTAATGGTAGGAAATCATTGAAGTTTATTCCAGTGGCCACCATTCCTATTTGGGAATGGGAGATGGGGAGTTCAAGTCTCCACCGATGGGGAAGTTTAATTTTAGATATGGATTTCGACTCTCATGTTTGGCAAAGAAGTAGGATAAAAATTTTAGAGTAAATTGAGTATCAAAATAGGACAGACCCAAAAAAAAAAGACTTAATGGTAGGGACAGCGGACCATTAAGGAACCTTAAATTGTGGTTCCACGAAAACGCCATGTACAAGTGATGCAACTTGTCTCGTATACTGAACCCTGCGTGCCAAGCAGCACCCTGGTGAAGTAGGTGAGTGGTGTGCTTTGGAAGACAATTGTTTTTAAGGGACCAGCCGATGCTTTGCCGTCTTATAGTGTACAATTGGTACACAAATCATAAGATCCTACCGTTCGATTCCTCTACTGCCTGCACTAACTACCACTACAAAAATACACCGGATTAGCAACGAATTTGCGACGGAAAATTTGGAAAAATCCGTCGCAAATCGAATTTTGCGACGGAAAATTTAAAAGTTCGTCGCAAATTTGCGACGAAAACAAATTCGTCGCAAAATTAGTCGCAACACATTCGTCGCAAATTAGCCACGAATACAATCCATCGCAAAATTCGTCGCAAAAATCCTGTCGCAAATTTGCGATGAACTCTGTCTATTGCAAAATCCGTCGCAAATTTGCGACGAACTCTGTCCATCGCAAAATTTGTCGCAAAATCCGTCGCAAATTTGCGACGAACTCTGTCCGTCACAAAATTCGTTGCAAAATTCGTCACAAAATCCGTCGCAAATTTGCGATGAACTCTGTCCGTCGCAAAATTCGTCACAAAATCCGTCGCAAATTTGTGACAAACTTGGTCCGTCGCAAAATTCATCGCAAATTTGCAACGAACTCTGTCCGTCGCAAAATTCGTCGCACAATTAATTGCAAATTAGCCACAAATACAATCCGTTGCAAATTTCGTCGCAAATTTTGTCGCAAAATTAGTCGCAAATTAGCCACGAATACTATCCGTTGCAAATTTCGTCGAAAAATTCGTTACAATTTTCGTTGCAAAATTTAAACGTCGCAAATTAGCGACAAACTGTAATGATCGCAAAATTCAACGTAAAATATTCGTCACTATTTTTACATCATTTCGGCCATAAATTCTTGTCCACATCAAACAAAGGATACAATGACATATAATTGAAACAGAAAAATGAACAAACCATAGATTCTGACAAACCAGCCACAATGACATATAATTGAAACAAATAACTGAAGGAAAGTTACAGAGTTTGACATGATGTTATTTGATATTCAATCTTACAATACATTCAAAACATGAACTAAGAGACGAGACAACCATAGAAGACGCAGAAAAACCATACACAAGAAGACGCGGCTTTGGTACCTTGGCAGGACATCAAAAGTGGTCACTTTTCGAAACCTGAGGAAATGTTTATACATAAATCAGTCCATATTATAAAAGAAGCGTTTATACATGGATGTGGAATTAGGTGTAAAATAACAAGAGAATTAACAAAAATACGTTTTAGGACGAACATAAATATTCTTACATATGAATATAAGTGAAATTATGAAAAACCAAGATTATGAAGCAAACTTACCCCCGATTTTGAGAATTTTAACTAGAAAATCTGGAGAAAATCATCATCAGCATCATCATCATCATCAGCATCAGCATTCTCGGCATTAATGTGTTGGTCATTGTTGTGCCCATGATCTATTGGATTGGCTGGAGGTACAGGAGGATCGTTATAGCGGTTGAGGTTAAGGTGTTGCATAACGAGTCTCATTTGTTGCTCCAATTTATTTATTTGTTCATCCTTCTGAACAAGTAAATTATTCAGACGATGCACTTCTTGGGTCAATTGCTCGTCTTGTCGTGACTTCCTTCGACCAATCGTAGTGGATGATGAACTTGCAGGACTATTCGGCATGTACATCCTTGACAACGATCCCATCCCAAATATTTTCCCTTTTTTCACCCCACCCGTTGCCTGCATCCATAATGCCATATTATCAACTGATGGCTCGAACTCAGGACAATCATCACTACCACTAGCATTGCTCATTACAAGTTCATCATATTTTTCCTACATTAACAATGTAGATGAAAATAAAATCACTACCATAAATATTAAAAGCATTCACGATTTTCATTATAGTTTACATATAAGCCAAAGTATAACCTTACATACCTTAATAGCTTTTGCTCGATCGCCAGTCCATGTCTTATCTTTCTTTTGAAATGTGCGTTCAAATGTAGCTGCAAATGTCGGTTCCGTCCCCAATTCTTGTGCCTACAAAATGTAAACATGAGTAGTTTAATTAAATTAACTTGTAACTCATTTAACAGACTTACCAGTCGTTTGCGATGCTCCGCAATGTTGATAGAGCCCCCAGCATATGTGACTGACCCCTCACTAGAATTAGAAGATCGATTCTTCTTATTCTGCTCACAGAGTTGCCGACTCTGTTCAGATGCCCAAAATTTATTAATTGCCGCCCAATTGTCAACTGTAAAGAAAGACGGCTTCACTTGCTTGATCTTCGCTCTATTCTTGACATTTCGCATAAAATCACCGATTTTCTTATCGAAAATTCTTCTCACTTCATTGTCTTCCGCTTCCTCCCACTTGTACTTCCGCTACAATGATTAGAAACACAAATTGAAAGTTATTATGATGATCACTTATCCATAACCATGCACCAGACAAATATAGACAGATTTTGTAAAGTTCATGTCGGGAAAAATATCTGGTCCTTTAGGTATCGAAAACTATAGAGTTGTCCTGGTTCCTTTACATTATTCTTGACCATCAATATACTACACCAAACTTAATTGGTGAGAAAATAAAATATGTAAAACTTACCTTGAATTCATTCCACCACATTTGTTTCACTTCTTGTGGAACATTTCTGTAAGTAGTATCTTCTCCCATCCAAAAGTTTTTTACTATTTTGTTCAATTCCCTCACAACAGACGTAGCATCCGTGAATCTGCAATCATACGGATATTGTGCAACATCGACAATTCAGTTTACATCAATATCTAAAGCCGTAAAGATTACATATACTAAAATAAAAATGAAGTACTTACGAATCTCCAAATGGACATATGAAGAATCGGTTATCTTTTTGACATTTGTTTCCGTCAATATTCGATTGTTCCACCGAATAATGGGGTGAAACGGAAGGAGAGGGAGCTAAAAGAGATTGAACTGGAGGACATTCAGTTCGCATGTGGCCAAGTCCTATAACATGTTGTTGAGTGTTGGATGAAGGGCCAACATGTCCATATTGTGACGGACCATATTGTGGTTGAGGATTAGATGACAGGACAGGGGAAGAGGAAAGGGACGGGGACGAGGACGAGGAAGAAGCTTGTCTTCTAGGCATGTGTCCTCCACGTTTATACTGACAAGTATGAAGGTTATGGGAATATGTAAAGACCTATTGACACGTATTACTGACACATAGTAATGTACATGACGAAACTTACCATTTTGATGGAAAGACTGAGAAAATGTTTCCTTGAAATGACCCACTATCGAGTGTTTATGATATGCAATTTCCTACGAACAAATATGCTATAAATCTCATTCATTTTGATTTGAAACAACAATATATGAGCACAATATAGGTGGTCACAGGTATCAAACATCACTATATGAATCGCATTCATTTTGATTAAAATTTTTTTTACCACGTATAAAAAATTTAAATTTCACTGGAAGTGGGTGGCCATAGGTATTCCAAGTCATTCTGTAAAGTTTTGTAAGAGAAAAATTGTTATTATTGTTAAATTTTTTTTGGGATCTAAAAAAAATATTTCACTAAAAGTTGGTGACCACCGATATTCTAACACATTCTGTAAAATTCTGAAATTTAAAAATTTTAAGAATTTTTAAATTATTATTTTTTAATATAAACTTTTTCTGTGAAATAAAAAAAATTGGTACATACTAAAATTGGGAGGCCACAGGTAGTCTAAGCTATTAGGTAAAATTTCCAAAATTTTTCTCATTCTTTATTTTAATAATTTTAGGGCACGTTAAAAAAATTAAATATAACTACAAGTGGGTGGCCACAGGCATTATAAGTCATTCCGTGAAGTTTTGAAATTTTTTAAATTCTAATTTTTTTTTCGACCTTCTAAAAAAATTTAAATTTCAATGCAATTTGATGGCCACATGTTTTTTAGGCAATTCTGTGCAGTTTTGATATTTTATATTTTTAAAATTTTTTTTCAACCAAATTAAAAAAATTTCCCTCCCAATGGGTGACCACAATTATTTTAAGTCATTTTATAAAGTTATACAAATTTTTCATTTTTAAATAATTTTTTTCCTGGAATGTTAAGAAATCTAAATTTTACTCAAAATGGGTGGTCACTATTAATTTTTAGCTTTTTCTGATATTATGAAATTTTAATTTGCTAAAAATTTTACGGTCAAATTTCATATTTGTTACCAACATATACTGTTGTTTTAATATTTCGTAATTTTTAATGATTTTTTTATATAATCGTTCAATTTTGAAGCATTTTCCGTGAAAACGCTTAATCAATCACTCTATCGTCATTCATCGCTTAATCATCCACATAATAGACAAATTAACCAGTCGACCATCGATCAAATCCACGTGCAATCCTAAAATCGACCCGTAATCTAGCCAACGAAAAGTGATCATAAATAATCCCTAAACAAATCCGATTAATTACCTAATTATATTAAATATGGTTTAGGGAGTTGCTTACTTGGTTCATGGACAATAAAAACTGGCCAATCGAATAGTGGCAGTTCCGGCGCGAGCGTGGACCCAAATGGTGACTAGTCGATCAGGTGCTCGGCTACAACTTGGCGAACGACCAGGGAGCTCGACCGCGACGATGTCGATCGGCGGCGACAGCGTCGGGCGGCGGCGACGGCGTCGGGTGAGGGCGACGGTGTCGGCCCCCAAGTGGGAGGCGGGCGGCTGGCTGGCGAGTGGGAGGCGGGCTGCTGGCTAGCGGCCGGCGGTAGGACGGCAGCGGGACAGCCAGCCGTCTGCTGGGGTCGGCGGTGGCGTCTGCTGGTCGGTGGCGGCGAGGGCGACCAGGCGAGCCGGCGAAGGCGAGGGCGAGGGCGGCGAGGCGAGGGCGAGGGCGGCGAGGCGGACAGGGGGGACGGGCGATGGGTGGGGAGGCCTGCCGGGCGACTGGCGTCGGGCAGGGGAGGGAAGGAGGCGATGGTAACGGTTGGGACAGCGAGGGGGTGACCGGCGGGGGGGCGGGCGACGGGCCGGGGGTCTGCGGGGGGGTAGGCCGGCGACCGGTAAAGGGCGGGCTGGCCTGCGGGGGCGACCGGTGACGAACGGCGGTCATGCTGGGGGGCGACGGCGCGATAACTGCGATGGCAACGGCGGTGATCAGCGGTGCGAGAGATCGGAGTTGTGAGCGTCGGTGCAACAAATAATTCGCAAATTTGCGACGGACGAGTTCCATCCGTCGCAGATTTGCGACGGACGCAGAATTTCCGTCGCAAATTTGCGACGAACAAAATATTTTCCGTCGCAAATTTGCGACAGAAATTCTGCGGCCGTCGCAAATTTCGAGCAGTAAAATTTCGCTCGCAAAATTTGCGACGGACTCAACTTTTTCGTCGCAAAATTTGGACTGACAAAAAATTTTCAATGGAAAAAAATTTCGACAAAAAATTTGCGACGGACTCCATATGTCCGTCGTAAATTTGCGACGAATAGTAGGATCCGTCGCAAATTTGCGGCAGATTAAATTATCCGCTGCAAATTTCAAACAGTAAAATTTCGCTCGCAAAATTTGCAACGGACTCAACTTGTCTGTCGCAAAATTTGGACTGACAAAAAATTTTCGACGGAAAAAAATTTCGACAAAAAATTTGCGACGGACTCCATATGTCCGTCGCAAATTTGCGACGAACAGTAGGATCCGTCGCAAATTTGCGATGGATTAAATTATCCGTCGCAAATTTCGAACAGTAAAATTTCACTCGCAAAATTTGCGACGGACTCAACTTGTCCGTCGCAAAATTTGGACTGACAAATAATTTTCGACGGAAAAAAATTTCGACAACAAATTTGCGACAAATAGTAGGATCCGTTGCAAATTTCGAATGGTAAAATTTCGCTCGCAAAATTTGCAACGGACTCAACTTGTCCGTCGTAAAATTTGGACCGACAAATAATTTTCGACGGAAAAAAATTTCGACAAAAAATATGCGATGGACTCTATATGTCCGTCGCAAACTTGCGACGGATAATTTAATCCGTCGCAAATTTCCAACGGAAATGATCTTGTCCGTCGCAAAATTTGCAACGGATTAAATTATCCATCGCAAATTTCGAACGGTAAAATTTCGCATCTCAAATTTTGCAATGGAAATTAGAATATCGGAAATGTTAGGGCACGTTAATAATATTTGACTTGTCGGCATTTGGGGACAAAATTTCGGACGATCAATTAAAATAAAAAGAATAATCGACAATAACAATAATAAAAAAGCACAATAACAATAATAACAAGAACAATAATGATAACAACCAAAATAGCACTTGTAGCATTAATAATTACACATCCGTAGTGTTTTGTGACAAAAATTTTAATCTTCTTCTTCGTCTTCGTCTTCGTCCTCGTCTTTGTCATCTGTCTGAAAATCAGATTCTGAGCATTCTTATATATTTAATTTGCAAATTTCAGTTGGATCCACATTTATCATTGCTTCACACGGATCTCGTAAAGTTGGTATGTTATGTTCCTCAATTTCAATCGTGTTACACACTTCCTCTTGTTGGTAGGCTCTATCCTTCCAGTATTCCTCGATTTTCCTCCGTGCTTTGATTTTACATACAGCCCACTAATCAGATTTGTCACGTTTCAAACTAGGATATGATGCATAACATACTTGAATTACTTGTTGTGCCAAGACAAATGGTTCATACTTCATATATCTTTTCTTGTGATTTATTTCAATCAAATTGAATTTCGTGTGCACCTTCATTCCTTTGATGGGATCGAACCACAGCACTTAAATAACACAACCTGCATCATTAATGGTCCAGGGTACTCAATCTCTATGATTTCATCCAACAAATCATAAAAATCATCTTTTGAACTGCCACCATTGGATGACCGAACCGACACACCACAATTCATTGTGGATTTTCCCATTCCATATTCTTGAGTATGAAAATTATATCCATTTATGAAACATGCTAGCTAACTTCGAACTTTTAACTGTGGACCCCATGACAGATAATATAGCAATCCTTGCCCTCCAATTTCATCATAATTATTGTGAACTTAAGGTTGCACATGCAAAGCCTACCATAAATATTTTACTAAATGATGTATATAATTTTAATAACTTGATTTTGATCCATAGGCAACTTACATATGTCTTGAACCATGCTGCAAATTGTTCATTGCACAAACGGTCAAACTCATTTGGTTGTAGTCCAAACATTTCAGTCTGGAAAATCATAATATTAAAAACCATATAAATATTAGCAAATATTTGACACACAAAACATATATTTGCAAATTTACACTTACTTGAAGTATGGCTCGACTTCTGGGCAGTTCAGTAAAATATAAGTATGGGCTGCATGAAATTCTTCGCCTGATAATTAACGAAACTGACATGCACAGCTTGGTCGACCTAGATAATTGAACATAGAGAATGCTGTACAATTGGGATCAATGGGGCCCTCATCATTTCTACCTGCTCTCCACCTCTTGCACTGAACGTGCGGCTCAAAATAGTATAATGCAAATGTTGTCACTTCTTCCACAATATATGCATTACAAATTGAAGCTTCAACACATGCCTTATTCTTCACTTTTTTCTTCAAATGATATAAGAATTTAGTTGAAATAGAAAGAAGCTTATCGGAACATATTATATGATAAACTAATTTGAACTATATTTTAAAAAAAAACATTACCTCTCAAATGGATACATCCATCGAAATTGGACGGGACCTGCAACTTTGGCCTCATAAGGCAAGTGAACTAAGAGATGCTCCATCGAATAAAAAAACGCTGGAGGAAATATCCTTTCTAAATTGCAAAGAATAATTGGAATATCTCTCTCTAGTTTTTCCATATGCGATGCTTTTAACACTGTCGAGCAAATATCATGGAGGAAATTGCTTAACTCTGTAATGACACCCCATACAAAGTTTGGTAGAACTTCCTTCAAAGCTATTGGAATTAGTCTTTCCATCAGGATATGACAATCATGACTCTTCAAACCTGTGAACTTGTATTCATTCAAATCAACATATCTCTCGAGATTCGAAGCATATCCATTAGAAAACCGTACAGATTTCAACCATTGACAGACAACTCGCCTCTGCTCCTTATCCAATGTATAAATTGCTTTCGATTTTGGTCCCCTGCTGCTTGCATCCACAGCTAGTATTGGCCGATCGCAAATATCTCTCATATCTTTTCTTGCGTTCAAGTTGTCTTTTATTTTTTCGGCGACATCCATTACAGTATTTATGACATTGTCGAAAATATTCTTTTCTATGTGCATGACGTCAATATTATGTGAATAAGATGGGCCTTTCAATATGGTAGATCCCAAAATATACTGCGTTTTGTCCATTTATGTGTACTTTCGTACCCAAAAGTCGTGCCGTGCGGGTTCTCAACAACAGTTGGAAAGTTCTGCACGCGCTCCCAAATTTGATCGCTGGCCAATCTCAATGGTGGACGCGTTCTTTCAGTCCTATTCTTGATGAACTATTTCTTATTCCTTCTGAAAGGATGACTTGGCGGTAAAAATTGTCTGTGACAGTCAAAATAGCTGGGCTTCTTTCCATGTTTTAATCTAAATGACTTTGACCTCTCCAAACATATCGGACATCCTAAGATCCCAGCTGTACTCCATCCATATAACATTCCGTAAGCTGGAAAGTCATTTATCATCCAAAGAAAGGCAGCCTTCATTACAAATGTTTGATCGGTAGAAACGTCATACGTAGGGCCACCTTCAACCCATAACCGTTGTAACTCCTCGATCAATGGTTGCTTATAAATATCTATCAACTTTTTCGAATTTTGCGGCCCTGTCACGATCAATGTTAGAAACATATAAGGTGTCTTCATGCACATACCAGGTGGAAGATTGTACGGCATTAAGATAATTGGCCAGCATGAATAACTTTTTCCTATTTTCCTAAATGGAGCAAATCCATCGGCACAGAGACCTAACCTGATATTCCGAGGCTCCATCGCAAACTCAGGGTATGTTCTATCAAAATGTTGCCATGCCTCTGCATATGAAGGATGACACATTAGACCCTCTTCTGTTTCATGATTTGCATGCCAAGTCATGTGTTCAGCAGTGGCTTTAGATGCATAAAGCTTTTGCAATCTGGGGATTAAGGGCAGATAAAACATTTGCTTGCATGGTCTACGCTTCTGATTACGACCCGGCCTCCTGTTAATCTTGTACCTAGGTTGGCTACAGAATTTGCAAGATTCTGCATTTTCATCATTTCTCCAATATATCATACAACCTCTATTACATACATCAATCCTTATAACCGGAAGACCTAAGTTAACCACTAGCTTTTTCATATCATAAAAATCACTTGGCATGATGTTATCACAAGGCAATGATTCCCGCATTACTTCAACAAAAGAGTTGAAACAATCCGCAGACACATTATATTCTGCCTTGATATTTAATAGTCGAGCTGTCACCGATAACTTAGTGTGGTCCTCATAACCTGCCCATAAAGGTTCATCTGCTACTTTCAACACATCCCAGAACTGATTAGATTGAAAAGTTTCATTATAGATATTCTCAGCAAAACCCGTTACTCCTATATCTTCCAATTGTGAAGCATGACTAGTACTTACTTGTTCACGTGTTGGAGTAAAACTAGTACTTGCTTGATTTGATTCCGTGACAAAATTATTACTAGCTGCATCAATGACTATCCTTTCGTATGGGTTCAATTGCTCATAATAACCACATTCTTCCCTAACTGAAAATTGGTCACTTCTTTCATATCTTTCATTAGATATAAATGGTTCACCATAGGAAGTCCAATTATAATAGTTCGGACTAAATCCAAATCTAGTAAGGTGTTCTCTAACTTGATCACACACAAGAAATTTACCATTACCGCACTTTTTACACGGACACCTTAACTTATTTCTATCCATGAACTCATATTTACTACTAGCAAAGTCTAAAAATAGTTCCAACCCAGTACGAAACTCATCTGTCAAACCTCGACGTCCAGGTAAGTTCTTATTATACATCCAAGCTCTTTCTCTTTGCATTGTGTCTGTATTAAAATAAAAAATTCAGGTAAAATATTTAAAATATCATATCTGTTGTTCTTAATTAAAACCATAAAATTTTGGAAATTATAATTTTTGTTATTCACGCAACAATTAATATGAAATTGCAAAAATAGAAAAAATTACTATGTAAAGAACACTTACCCAAATATTTGACTGAAATATTAGTAGGACAAAGTGGTTAATTTGATGAGAATTACAATGTCCACTTGGATTACGAGACCTTCAATTAGACACATACCCAAAAAAAAATTATGAATCAAGAATTATTTTTTAATAATTTTTAATGTGCGATGGAAACAGAGTTTAACCGTCGCAAAATTTGCGACGGAACCTACTTTCCGTCGCAAATTTGCAACGGATCACTTCTTCCGTCGCAAATTTGCGACGGAATTTTCATATATTCGTCACAAAACAGCGTGGCCGTTCAGACTCATATAAGGGCCGGCGAGGTGTCGCTGGTCGTAAAATCGGTGATGCAAATATGAAAAAAAAAAAAACATAAATATATATATAAAAAAGAAATTACAATCCAACAACTAATAATCACGAAGCTAGCTATGATACTTATCGATACAAAAACTTCACCGAGATTTAATATGTGCGTGTGCGGATTTTGCCGATTTCAGACCTACGAAGGAGGGCGAAAAGCGAGAGAAAGTGAGAAAGACATATAGGGTTAGAATACCACGGGCTAATAAACTACAAATTTGCGACGGACGTTCGATTTCGTCGCAAATTTGCGACGGATTTACTTTCCGTTACAAATTTGTTGCGACGAACTTTTTTCCGTCGCAAATTTTCGACAGATTTTGCGATGGTTATATATTTCCATCGCAAAATTTGCGACAGAAATTTGTGACGGAATTCTTTTTCGTCGCAAATTCCATTGCAAAATTTGCGACAGTTATGTATAATTCCGTCGCAAATGTACGACGGAATTATTTTACGTCGCAAATTCTGTCGCAAACTTTGTGACGAAAATACATAATTGTCGCAAATTTTGCGATGGAATTTGAGATGGAAAAGAATTCCGTCGCAAATTTGCGACGAACTTTTTTCCGTCGCAAATTTCCGACGGATTTTGTGACGGTTTTATATTTCCGTCGCAAATTTGCGACGGAAAGTAAGTCCTTTACAAATTCCGTCGCAAAATTTGCGACGGTTTTTTTTCGTCACTAATTTGCGACGGGATTAGAAAACTGTCACAAAATCCGTCGGAAATTTGCGACGGAAAATGTTCGTCGCAAATTGCCGACGCAAATTACATGTTTTTTTGTAGTGTATAGAACGAACCTTTGCAGAGGTTGTCCAATGATGTTTATATTAACATATGTTTACTAGAAATTATAAAACTTATTGCAAAAGTATAATTAAGTTTTAAAACTTTCAAAAAGTGAATTAAGTCTTAAAACCTGTTAAATTAGTGCAATCAAGTTCTTATGTTAACACCGTCAATTTGTCTAACAGAAAATACTATCGTGACATTTTCAAATTAATTTCTCTTTGCTATATGGTATTTTTTATTAATTTTTCATAAATTTATTTTTTTAATAAAGCTAAATTTTATTTAGAAAAACAAAACTGGAGAGAGAGAGAGAGAGAGAGAATGAGCCTTCTAGTGGGCATTGCCACCGCTGCCATTCACCGAAGGGGCCGGTGGAGGTCGCCAGCCTTAAGCAAGGGCCATGGCCTCGCTAGCCACGGGTAAGGCCGCCTTTGCCCACAGCCAACGAGGCAGCCTCACCCATGGCCACAATGGCCTCACCTAGTGGCTGGCAAGCTTAGAGAATGAGCCTTCCAGTGGGCGTTGCCACCGCTGCCATTCACCGAAGGGGCCGGTGGAGGTCGCCAGCCTTAAGCAAGGGCCATGGCCTCGCTAGCCACGGGTAAGGCCGCCTTTGCCCACAGCCAACGAGGCAGCCTCACCCATGGCCACAATGGCCTCACCTAGTGGCTGGCAAGCTTAGCCAACTTGCCTGCTGGGAAACAAAAATGAAAAGATGGAAGGAAAAAAAGAAGAAAAGGAAAAAGGAAACAAATTAAGAAAAAATAATAATAAATTCAAAAAATTTTAAAATATTATAAAAATTATTCATGTCAATGCTGACTGTACCACGTGGAATGGTCAAAGTCCACATCAACAATTTTCGGCCAAAATTGGATAGATGAACTCCATTGACAAAAATAAAAGTTCAAAATCAAATTGACAAACATACAATAGGTTTATGACTTTTTGAATAATTTTCCCATTTGCATAAGAAGCAAATTATTTTATTCCGCTGCACAAATCCAATATTGTTTGGATTGTCATTGATCTCTCATCATGTTGTGTATTAGTCATTGCAACCATTGTAACTCAGAGTGTTATATTAATAAGAGCATGATATTTTGAATTGGACCGAGCTACAATGGTTTCCTTCTCTAGGGTACTTGGTAGCAAGTCGATTGAAAGACACCGTGCGAAGCATAGGCTACCAAGCAGGAGTTGAAGCTTTCTCATGTCATCCGAGACGCAAAAAGCTATTATACCTATCTACCAGGCGGTAGTTAGCCCAAACTGACATGATGTCTATCTTCAGCATCCATGAGCCCCTAAGTTTCCTTCCGTTGTTTTTCTTCCTAGAAGAAAAGAAATACGAAGAAAACTTATGGGGAAATCCCTTCACTATATAAGGAAGTTTATTCCTTTATCTTCCCTTAAGCTTTTTAAGAATCTGCTCAAGTGCAAGAATAATATATTAATAAGAGTATGATTTTCAGGTTCTGAATTGGACCGAGCTACGATGGTTTCCTTCTCAATATGCCAAGAGATAAAAGAATTGCCTCGAAAGAAGCAACGGCCAATTGTAACGATCAGAAGAATCAACTGGCCAGTTTGCTTTAATATGATTAGTATGTGGATCATTGATGAACCAATCAACAGTATTGAGAGCGGAGTGATTGGTGAAGGAAGAACTTATTGTGGATGACTAAATAATTTTGAGAGAAGAAAATATCTTATACTCATACACAAGGTAACATAACTAGATATGCGAATGCGTCCCCAAATTCTGTACTTTTGTGCTTAATGCTATGCCGAAGGAAATAACATAATTTGGCACGAGAATCTAATATTGTACTTTTATTATTTAAAAAAAATGAGCAAAATAAGCACTACCAAAGATTTCAAGAAGATGTAGTTGAAGACAATTTATAAGTACTAAGGAATATTGCCTTGAGAAGATGATTGAGTGTATGGTTAATGCTGTATTGAATGATTTGAATTACGTTTTTGTTCATTAATAAAATCATTTTATGATAGAATAAGTACGTAAATTACTTCTACTTAAATAAAAATAGACAAAGTTTAAATCCTTTCGCTAACTCTAATAAACAAAAAAGCGACAATATTATTTTTAATGTCAATCTTTTCTTAATAAATTATGATTTTGACACTGAAAAAAATGAAAATGAATTCTAATAACGATCACAACAAGTCAGCACGAATTGCCAACCTAATTAACTCAAATTATTTAAGTGCACTTTCAAAACATATAACATATATGCGCATACTGTTTAATAAATTTTCGCCAGTTCATCCTAGAGATGAGCACTAGGTCCGATTCAACCAAAGAATCGGATCAAACTGGCCAATCTAATGTGGAACTAGTCCACTTCCTAGTATTGGTAACCTAGTACCGACAGGTTCCCAGGTTGAACGGAAAGACACTTTTGCATACATAGAGAATCAAATCATGGTCTTCAAAATGAGAAAACAACAATATAACGACTTGACCAATATTTGTTTTTGTAATGAAATGGTGCAATGTCAATATTTCAATATAAAAATATGATTTTTTTAGATAAAATAAAAGTTCAACCAGTTCCAGGCAGAATCCTAGAACAATCACCCCTAGTTCGTCCGTTGAACATTTGGAACGAGCGAGATGGTCAAGAGATTCTATTAAAGATTCCAGATATCCTTTCGTCGAAGAGAATTTGACGTTGATGTGCATTTGATTTTCTCTTTGAGTAAACGTTTTCCTGGTTACGGTTATATTATTAAGTCCTCCTACTGTTAGTAAAATATATATTTGAATAACAACAATGGCTAGTGGACTTATGTTCTGATTTGTTTGGGGAATTTCGTGGCAAAGGGCACGACGTGCACATATAAATTATATACCGCCAGGCATCCGGTGGTTGAGGTCTTGATACTCCTATCAATGAAAATCATATTAAATACTGCTCCATTGAGTTTGTCTGTCTTTCTCAAATTATATTTCGGATTTTACGTGAGGACCAAACATAAAAGTCCTCATTATTATTTGATTAGGGTTTGTCAAGTGTGAATATCTAGGCAGAGGAATCTCTCTGTCTCTCTCATACTATATTTCCCTCCTCATTCTTGTTTGAATTTCCACTAGGGAATTGGGATAAAGTGAAACCGATAATTCTTGTGCTCTCACTCTAAATATTTCAAAATCAACTTGGTAATTCTTATTTATACAAATGCAATATATATTTCACTTTTTCGGTTTACAACATGTTGAGTTGCATCGAGTTCAGTTTACTTCAATATCAAGCTACCAACGAACTCAATTTGTTCAAATACAAGTGAAGAGTATTATCAAAAGAGTTTTAAATTTATTGCACTTATACAAATTCAATCATAAACCTTTTAATTGTGTAAATTGAGTTTTAAACATTTTTACTTTTTACCAATTGAGTTCATCTAGCCAATTTTGACCGGAAATCGTTAACGTGAATGCTAATCGTCTTTCGTGGCATGTCCGGAACTTATGTGGACAATTTTAATAATATTTTAAATTTTTATATATTTTAAAATGTTTATTCCTTTTTGTCTTTACTTTTTTTGTTAACTTAGGGCCGACGAGAGTTGCAGGCCAACCCTTGCCAACCACAGGCGATAGCTAAGACCACCTCGCCGACTCTGGGCGAGGATTGCAACGCCCTTGTCGACCACCATGAGAGCATTGTGGCCCTCGCCAGAATTGGGCTAGGCAAGCTAGCGAGGGTGCCGCAACCCTTGCCTGGCCCTAAGTTAAAAAAAAAAGTAAAGTAAACAAATAAGAAAAGAAGAAAAAATATTATTAATATTATAAAATATTAAAATATTATTTAAAATGTCCATATTAGCGTCGGTTGATTAACATTCACGTCAGCGATTTTCGGCCAAAATTAATCAGATGGACTGAATTTGCAAAAAGTGAATTGATTTATGACTCAATTGACAAAATTAAAATATTTAAAACTGAATTGGCATAAATACAATAAGTTTATGATTTTTTTGGTAATTTTTCCAATACAAGTGGGTTTGGTCTTGGTGATTACTTACAGGATATTGTTAGGTTTTAGTTGTTCCGAGTTCAAATTGAATTAGTTCGTGTCATCCACGGTTGGTCAGCTCAAGCTGGGTCAGATTGACTTTCGAAGGTAGAGATGTTTTCTTGAGTCTGAATTTGTCACCTTCGATTCTAAAAATAATAATTACACAACTTATCATGTAATTTAGTTGCTTGTTGTCAATTTCTTTTCTATTATAAGATTTCCAATTATAAAGTATATAGGATGAGAAGTTTTTGTTTCAACTGAGTTGGTTTAGTTAAAAAGATAAATTGACAATTAAGATTTCGGTTTCTTCGTGAAAATTTCTTTTCAAGAATCTGTCTTCTGATTTGATTTCTTTCTTGTTTCTTCCTCTTGCTGAATTACCCCTTTCCCATTTCACAATTCTCTATAAGGCTCGCGTATTTTTCGCCTAATTTTTTTTTCCTATCATTTTGAATTGACCACATTATCCATAAAATATTATCATTTGTGGCTTCTGCTTGGCATATCATGGAAACTAAAATTCTCAATTACAATTCAACCCACACAATAAAGGCTAGGGTAAAATGTGGGCCCACTTTTGATTTAAGCTTATTTTTTACTTTTTTTCTTTCTTTTGTATGGTTCCAATTTTACTAAACCACAAAACTACTATGCCCCCTCTTTCTACAATTATATGTCCCTATTTCCTGCATGATTGTCTTTTTCAGAACTTATTTCCCATTGTTCACTTGCATGACAGCTTAACCAACTGTTGTAATCTAAGCAAGCATTTAACAGACATCAAAATAAAGAAAGGCTAGTTTTATTTGCACATTATTCACGTTATTTCCCCTTAGTTCTCCTCAAGATTGTGAATTTTTTACTTCCATTTGCAGTACAAATATATGAGAATTTACTCAAAGATTGAATATTGTGGTCTACGTATGCATTACACACAATTCATATCTCACTATCGTTCCATGTAATGAGGGCAAAGACAGTATCCCTTGTAATAAAATTTTAGGGAGCTTTTCCTTTTGAATTGGCATGATAATAACGGATGTTTAGAATATTTAATATACTTTAACTTTCATATCGATAATTTTTTAACATAACTTTTGAAAATCGTGTTGTGATGGCCTAAAAAATAAATAACATGGACTATTAGATTCACTAAATAAAATGAAAGTTGAGCAGTTAAAATATATAGGCTATCACACAAAGACATATTAAAGTTGCAACTAAACCAAATGCATTCATAAAAACTAGTAGATGATTCTTTTCACTCTTACTTATACTTAGGTTATTTTAGGATAATATTTCCTAGAATAAAATAAAAAAGAAATATAGAACTCAGTAACACAATAACTAGTCATGTATTTGCCAAATAAACTTTTTTTTTTGGAAAAAAGGGACGATAGCTTCGTTTCAAACGGAGAAAAAAGGAAGAAACCAATCAAAAAAGAAATAAATAAATAAATGTAAGAAAAAGCTTAAATCAAGAGTGGGATCCACATTTGACCTTAGTCTTCATCGTGTGGATAAACTGTAATCGATAAATTTTAAGTTTTGACAGCATGCTAAGTCCGACCTCTAAGGAATAATGTGATCAATTCTAAATAGTAGGTGTTGTCCACACTAAAAAAATTGGAGTAGAAAAAGCACAATCATTTACTATGGGCCTAATTCCAAAAAAAAAACATAAATTTTAGGTCGAGTGACAATTCTGACTCCAATTTTTTTTTGTCTCATAAAAAAGTACAAATTTTAGGTCGAGTGACAATTCTGGCCCCTACTTTTTTTTTGCCTAAAAAAAATCACTAACTTTGATTTAAATCCCAAATCTAGCTCTCTTGACTTAGAATCATTGATTATGCAACTTGACTATTTCACATTAGTAATAAATCCATATGACTTGCTGAGTGGATTCAAAGCACTATTCATTGTCTTCTTCTTTAAACTACAACTTGATGAATAACGGTGAAACTGTTCGTTTCCTTCACTTCACCGGCAAGTCAAAAAGATCTTTTGATTGAATCTCTTTGGTCAGACTTCATCATTTTGTTGTAATCTGAACTTGTAGACCACCGCCCGTCCACAGACGCCATGGACGAGATTCGCCTTATTTCTCAAACAAAGATGACTTCAGAGAGAGAGTCAACGGTAAGCCAAATTTGGGATAAAGGTGAAAGTTTGTGATTTTTTGTGAGACAAAAAAAGTTGTGGCCAGAATCGTCACTCGATCTAAAGATGGTGCTTTTTTATGAGACAAAAAAAAATTGAGATCAAAATTATCACTTGACCTAAAGTTTGTGCTTTTTTTTTTTTTAATTAGCCCAATTACTACGTGACCTCAATATTTACAAGAAAAGATAGGAAGGTGGCAACACCCACCTATACAAGTATTTTCTTGACCAACCTTTAGTATATTTCTTAAGTAACTAATTAAAAAGTTTTAGGGCTTATACGTTTAGGATTAAGTATACACAAAACGTGTTTTGCTTTCCCGTCAAAATTTAACACATTATCCAAATTTCAATAAATAATTGAAAAAAATATATGTGAATCTACTTGTCAATACACACACAATATTGTGGAAGTCTTAGATGTTTCAGGTTAAAATTTTTAAATATTTAGATTTAGAAAAAAGTGAAAAGTAAATACATCTATCCAAACACGTTCTAAGCTTACTAATTTAACTACTTAGATCGTTTATGTACAATCAATAGTTTTTAAATTGAACTATTTCATAAAATATGTCCTTGACTAGTGCTTCGACTAAGGGTCTACCTTGATAGATCATTACATTTTACTTTTATTTAATGAAAATATTGCAGTTTACACACTTTCAGTTTTGTTTTTAAATTTCAAATTGTTGAAACTTTCACAAAATCAATATATTGTTGTCCAAAATTTTCATTTAATTCTTTATAAATATGAATATTATTTTAAATTTTGAGAGTAATTTTATTAAAAAAATTACTTCTAATTAAGGTCAAACAAATAGGTCCTAAATCAACGCTAATCAATCAAAAGAATCTTCTGTTGGGAGCGAAAGAGCAAGGAATTCCCCTGCGAGACATCAAATCCGCAATCAGTGGTTTACAAGGAGAAAGTGTTAAGAGTCCTAATTGATAAACAAATGTTAAAGTCAAATTTTATAAATCTATATGCCTTTTTTATCATCTAATAAAACATGAAGTAGCTTTGTTTGTGCTCGCTGTAGCCCTTTTTCATATAAAAATATTGAAATTTTATAAGGTTCATAGCGTTACATGACTCGGGAACTATCATTTGAAATCAAACAAACCTTACAAAAACATGAGATAAAATAATATACTAACATTTAATTTCAATCTCATCTAAAAAGCATACGGTGATAATGAATATTAGCATATAGATAACTAACGAATTGTACAAACATGTCATAATCTCAAGGTCGCTTGTCCAAAGGGAACTTTCCTAACATTGATTTTAGTTAAATCTAGTTTGATTCCATCGGGTCTAGTTCTGTACTGCTTACGATTTTCTTTCTAACAGCCGCTACCAACATGCACCCACTAATTGACGGGAAAAGTACCGAAAAAGTTTTAAACATGTTGTATTTATATTAATTCAGTTATAAATATTTTAATTAAACCAATTTATTCCTACGCCTTTTAGCATTGGTAGCAAATATGTCCTTCCAGCCAAGCTGGCACTGACGTAGACATTTTTATTTAATTATTGAATATATATTTTTTGTTATTAATTTTTCTTTTCTTTCCCTTTTCCCCTTTTCTTCTATGTTCCTTCTTTCCTTTCTCTTCCTTCTGTTAGTCGCTAGCCTCCATGATAACCAGCAGAGGTCACCAGCTGCTAGTGAGGTTGAGGGTCAAGAGGCGCTTGTCGACTATCGATAAGGGATGGATAAGATCGCCACTCGCTAGATTTGCGAGGGAACCCTACCCCAACCCTTGCCAGAGGCTGGTGAAGGCTAGGCAAGGTCCCCTCGCCAGATCTTGCGAGTGGCTTTTTATTTAATTATTAAATATTTTTTTTATTATTAATTATTAATTTTTGTTTTCTTTTTCCTTTTCCTTTTTTCTTTCTCTTTTACTTCTTTTTTATTTTTTTTTCTTTCCTTTCTCTTCCCTTCGCCAGTCACTAGCCTCCATAATGACTAGCAGAGGTTGTCGGCCATCAACCACCAGTAAGGAGTGCCAAAATGCCCTCACCACCTTTGGCAAGGGTCAGCGAGGGCTGGACAAGGTCGACCCTTGCCAGATGTGGCAAGAGGACCCTTGCCTAGCCCTTGCCAAAGGCTAGCGAAGTTTGGGCAAGGGTCCCCTTACTCGATCTAGTGAACGGCAGCTTGGTCCAGCTCTTTGAAGGTTTTGGACTTGTCCTCCGCAGGCTTCTCTGGAGTGTTACCAGTGTCCCTGGGCAACCTGCATTCTCCGGAGATCCTCTGCCTACACCAGTGTAATTTCACTGGCTCTATTCCAACGTCACTTGGTAACCTAACACGACTCACTAGATTGGAACTCTCGAGCTCAGGTTCCTCCAACTCTGTCAAACCTTGATCAGCTCACTCTGCTCGATCTTTCCTCCAATAATCTCATAGGTCCAATACCTGATGTCTTCAACAACAAGACACAACTTCAAAAACTGCTTTTCTCGCACAACCTCTTCGCAGGCGTTATTCCTCCGAGCATAAGGAATCTTTCCAATCTAGCTTGACTTTGACATTTCCAGTAACCTCATTGGTGGGTCTATACCATCATCACTGTTCTCTCATTCATCCTTGACGAGCCTAGACCTCAGTAACAATGGACTCAGTGGTCAAATCGGCGAGTTCCTCGGTGCACCCTCATTAGTCCATGTTGACCTGAGTGGTAATCAGTTGCGTGGCTCAATCCTGAGCTCGATTTTTCAACTTGGGAACCTCACTGACTTGAGTATCTCAGCAAATAACCTGACCGGCGTTTTAGACCTACAATCGCTCTCAAAAGTCTCACGAATCTCAATCTTTCAGACAGCGATTTGTCAATGAGTAATAGCAAATATGTCGAGCATGACATGCCAAACCTCTCAAAAGTTAGTCTTTCTGGGTGCAATATTACTGAAATCCCTGCAATCTTGAGAAATTCAACCAGCATAGGATATATAGACCTGTCGGCCAACAAAATCCACGGGGATACCCCGTCATGGATGTGGCATGTTGGGACCGAGTCATTGACTTATCTCAATCTCTCACACATCCTTCTCACTAGCTTCAAACAAGTTCCATGGAAAAATCTTATAATCCTTGACTTGCATTCAAACTTGATCCCAGGGCCGCTTACACCTCCATCACTCCCAAACTCTCTTCTCGTCTTCTCACTAGCTAGCAATCAATTGACTGGCTATATCCCTGGTTCTATCTGTGAAACGAAGGGTCTACAAATTCTTTACCTCTCTCGTAACAATTTCGTTGGAACAATCCCTCAATGTCTAGGGAACATCGGCCACAGCCTTTTAGTGTTGGATCTGCAAGAAAATGGACTCTCCGGCAGTATCTCACTCACATTCGGTGAAAATGCTGTCCTGAGAAGTCTTCACCTCAATGGAAACGAATTTGAAGGCCTGTTGCCATGCTCTCTAATCAATTGCATGCAACTCGAAGCGCTGGATCTCAGCAGTAACAAGTTCAACGACACTTTCCCAAGATGGTTGGAAACACTTCCTAGCCTACGGGTCTTGGTCTTGCAATCAAACAGACTTCCCGGCTCCATAGGCAACCCCAGAACTGAATTTCCCTTTCCGCAGTTGTACATGCTCTACCTTTCCTCCAATGAGTTCACCGGTCCTTTGCCCAGCACCTACTTTGCAAAGCTGAAAGCGATGATGTCAACTGATCAGGATGGATCCGGGTTGCAATACATGGACCAAGGTTACTACCACGATTCCATGAATGAGACGATGAAAGGACTTGAAGTGCATCTCCCTAAAATCCTAGTGCCCCAGACAACCGTTGATCTATCAAGCAACAAGTTCCAGGGAATGATTCCTGATGTAATCGGAGAACTAGTATTACTCGAGGGGCTCAACCTTTCTCATAATAATCTCGAAGGTCATATACCATCATCTTTGGGGGACCTTTCCGAGCTTGAATGGTTGGATCTTTCTTCAAATGAGCTAAATGGGACAATACCAACCAAATTGACAAATCTCACGTTTCTGGAGGTCCTAAATGTCTCTTCCAATCAACTAACAGGATCGATTCCTCGAGGGAACCAATTCAACACATTTCAAGCCGAATCCTATCGTAGGAACCCAGGATTGTGCGGGTTTCCATTGTCCAAAACTTGTATTAATTCCATGACGCCGGGGGAGCTTCCTGTCCTACCTGAAGGTGGGGTTCACTCGTTCTTTGCAGATTTTATCGAACCAGAGGCCGTGGAAATAGGATTACTATGTGGCATAGTGCTCGGACTAGTGACGAGTAACTTGCAATACCTTAGATCTTTTCTGCTATCAAAGAGGGAAGTCAGAATCCGACCAAAAAAAGGAGGGAAGCCAGAAAGATAGCTAGGAAACATATTTCTCCAATGGGGCCTTGAAACTGCACGACATAGGCTCTATGTGAGAACACTGTTGACACCTATTTTTAATTTGCTCAAAATTAAATTACACAAAATTTAAGAATTAATTTTCTTTAATTCCTAAGACAAAAAATATTTCTATTTCCTTACCCAAAAAAAATTTCTATTAAATGCATTGTATATAAAAATTAGACAAGTTTATGTTAATTAGGTTTATTAAAATGTTTTTTTTAGTTTAAAAAAAAATCATCAAAAATCGCCCTGGGCCGGGCCGGAACCGGCCCGGCCCGGCCCCTTTTCCCTTTTCTTTTTTCTTCTTCCCCCCCTTTCCGCACAGGCCCAACCCAATCCCCCTTTTTTCTTTCTTTTTCTTTCCCCCCGGGCCCCCGTCTCTCCCTTCTTTTTCTCTCCTCTGCGCGCGACTAGGCCTAGCCCGACCCAGCTCCCCTTCTCCCTTCTTCTTCCCCCCGTCGCTCTCTCGCCCCTGTTCTCCCCTGTTCATGACGTCACAGCGGCGCCGCTCCTCGCCGTTGCTATCCGACCAGAGCAGGGCTGGATGAGCACATCCCGTCTTCCCTATTTCCCGACTCCCTTATCTCTTCCTCCCTCTCGGTTCCCTGTTCCTTTGCTCTACATTGAACCCCCCCTGCTCTGTACCGGCCTGAGCGGCCGCGAATCAAGGGCTAGCATAGGCCGTCGCAGGCCATCTTCACGCGAACATCATGGAGCAGGAGGCTCTGTCGTTCGGCCATAAAAACGAGAGGCTGAGGCTGAGAGGGGTCAGCGGATTGAAGAACAGAAAATTGAGAGAGAGAGAGAGAAAAACAGAGCAGAGAGAGAAACCTAGAGAGACCGAGAGAGAATAGAGAGAGAAAGAAGGGAGAGTGAGTTTTAATAGGTCTTCAACCGCGTCGCCGTCGCCCCTCGACCAACTAGAAGCCCCCAGGCATACCGTCGACGGTGAGCTCTCCCCTCGACTTGAACCGTCTCTGTTTTCCCTGTTTCTTTTGCCCAGTATGGCCGGGACTCGCGTCGGCCATTTCGCGCGAGTCCTAGGCCATACCGCCGTCCCCCGCCATCTGTGTGTCATCATTGTAGGTGAGGTGGATCCCCGGAGCCGACCGGCTCGCCGGAGGAGGTCGAAGTAGGCCGTTTTCTGTTATGCCCCCCACATGCTCGATGAAATGTCCCAGAGAAGCTGGATTCAATTTGGTCGCTGGTCGACGCAACGGCGGCCGGACGATGACCCTGACGGTATTGCGGCGTCGGCGGTGGCCCCATGGGGCATTTTTGGAGGCGGCGCTGGCCTGGGTCGGCCGGCGGACGGCCAATTTTGGCCCTGTCGGCGCCCACTCCCCACGGATCTGTGAATCGGGTCGGATTCGGCCCAAGTCAGCTGATCCGACCCGGGTCAACACCCGGGTTGGATCCGTTGACTCGGGTTGATTCTAAGCGACTTGGATCAACCAACCCGACCCGAGTCAATGACCAGGTCGGATCTGTTGATGCGGTTCGAATCGGTCCGACCCGGATCCGTTGACCTGACCTGTTTAATATTATATTTTTATTTTATTTTATTTAAAAAAATTAAAAAAATTAAAAAAAAATTAAAAATTTTTTTTAAAAAAAATTTTCCGAAAAAAAATTCAATTTTTTTTTTTATGGTTTATCGGTATGCTTTAATTTATTATTATATCATTGCGCATGTTGTTATAATTTCATGTTTAAATAGATAAGCCGATTTGATCATATGATATTATTTTGCATGTTATTATTGTTGTGTTGTTAATTTCAATTGCATAAGCTATTGTGTTTTTGAATATCATCTGACTTAGTCAAGGTTAGATCCTTAGGTTGTATGAATTGTTGTATTTTTTACTGCTAATCATTTCTGATTATGAACTCGCTTGATCACCTTACATGTTTGGAAAAAGGTCATAAAATCAATCCAAATCGCTTAACAAATATTTTCAAAAAATGAACAGGGTAAAAAAGATACCAAAAGGACATTAGTTATTCAACTAGTGTAACCAAGTTCACGAACTCAATAAATCTCTGGTTCGTAGGAATAGGGTGATTCTCCCATCACCCTATTTGGGTTTCCAATTGACCTACTCCAAATAGATTAGTAGCGATTCCTTGATATAAACTATTTGCATGTTAAACACTAAACCCCTAAATCGTGATATGGTATGGGCTTGGAAGGGCCTAAGTTAAGTCATAAATTTAGACTTAGCACGTGCCAGGCGAGCCCCTCATTTTTCGAGCATATTAAAAAAAAAATGACCTGGGAGCTTTGGTCGCGACAGACTGGCGACTCCGCTGGGGACTTTTTGTTTAAAGTGGACTTAAGCCGAAATTTTTTCCCTATTCAAAATAATTTTTGTTTGGTAGCAAGGACTACAGGAATGATCCTAACATTGAGGTGTTATTTCTTATTGCAGGTTCAAATTGATTGTTTATAAATTGTTGTGCATGCTTTAATGATTTAGCACTACATTGCTATACATACAACCACGCTGCCAGACCTAGGCCGCAATAGGGCATTTTAGGATGGTATTAAGAAAGATACGACCTCGAATGCGAGCCCGCGATGTAGAGGTTGCCTTTCTTTTCCCCGAAATTTATTTCTAAAAATCATAAAGAAATATCTTTAACCGTTATTCACATGACTATAAGATATTTCTTTCGATTCGGCCGAGGTTAAAAGGACTTGATACCAACGCGAGTCTGCGACGGTCAGGCACCATTTTAATTTCATTTTGTTCAACCAATCTAAAATAGAAATCAAACCTCACTCTTCATGTGCATGTCATTATGCTTGACATGGTTCAAAGAAAGGTATATACTCTATCCCTTCCTATTTTATTATACAGTCTACTTACTCATTTGATTTGTTACTGTTAGGCCACCCGTTGATTGCATTCTATATACGATGAGAAGAGCTGATGTCCAACTCGGCCCCACTCCAAAAAAAGAGCTTCTGGTATGGTGGGACCAACTCAACCAGAATGGCCAACAGTGTGTCAAAGCAAAATCGGTCGCCTGCTCCCACTACTCAAAATCAACATCCATTCCAGCATGATGCAAGCTTTAGCACACTTCTGGTGCCCACAGACCTCCCTTTTCATATTCGGTAAATTTGAGATGACCCCGACTTTGGAAGAGTATAGTATTACCTTTAGAAAACCTTTAGGATCTGAGCTCATCAAACCGCTTTTAGGCGTGTCCCCTCTGCCCAAATTATCCTAATTTTTGCAAATCAAGAGCGACACTGTGAAGAGAGTCATTAAAGCCCATTGTAATGCATGCTCATGATTTTTCTTAAATGAATGTTTTGAAAGCCAACTTATGAGCCAAAAAGCCAAAATTTTTATCCTTACTTTTATCAGGTACGTCTTCTTCCCCCATCACAGAAATTCAATAAACCCCTCAATCGCTTTTGTGGCCAAACAAATTTGCACCGGCTTGAATTATGTTAATTCGGTTTTGGCAGAAACATTTTTGTCTTTAAACCGTTTTAAACAAAATGATAACAAAATCATGCGGGCCGCCCCAGAAATTTTGCAAATCTGGTTTTTATCCCATTTGAGAGGATTTGGACACCGCATGCAGCTTTTTGGGGTTGATGACCTCATGCAGCCGATACAAATTTGAGATTTTAAAAAATCATTCCCCTTATAAGGATTACGCTACCTGGATAAATTTTTTGAAGGACCCCGATCCCAAGGCATTCCTATGGTATACTAAATGGTTCCATGAGGGTCAGGCTCGGTACGCCCATTAGTTCTACAACCCCGTTCCGCTGCTCGGTTTATCGGGCGTCACCTCATACTATCCATATCGAGTAGCTCGTCAATACAAAGCCCTTCAGGAGGTCCCGCCACCCTTCAAAACAGACATGTTTCGAGTTCGATTCACCCGCTCGAACTACAATAATGTCGATGAAATTTGTGTCACCCAGGAGATATGGATTGAATGTCATCCTGAGAACATCTTAGTGCTTAGGCTATTGAAGGGGTAGGAAAAAGTCCACCATGCTTCTCTGTTCTATATTTCGCACCATCAAATCCCGCCTGAATTGCAGCCGAAGGTCCCAGATGTAACCAACAAGTCCACTCGCCAAGTACAAATTAATCAACTCGAAAAGACTATGGAGACGAAGGACACGCTTATTGCGGAGCTTGTCTGCAAAACTAAGCGACTTTGAGGGACTGGAGCTTCCCCATCGTTTATAGAATGAGCATCCGGGAAGGGCCCCTTTTTGTTAAAAATCCCTTGTATTTTATGTTTTCCTAGTATTAATGTTTAGGGGTTTTTTGTTTATTCCTTAAGAATGTTTGTAAGTTGTAATATTATTAATATAGCTCGAACCGTTATTATGCCTTATATATTTTTTTTGCAACTTCATGACACCACCGCGGCCTTTGGCCCAGTGGTATCCGGGTGTGAAGCTATAGGGTCCGAGGCGACCGAGGTTCGAATCCCGAGGATGCCGCCTGTAATGATTATATAAATAAAAACCTTTTTTTTTCTCATTTTTTTTCTTCACAAATAAATAAAATATGTAATAATATCATTGTTAAGTCATTAAATTTTTTTATACTCATTCATTTCAACGTTTCCACAGGTAATTACACAAAATGGCTGAAGAAAATGCCCGTCTCGATAATATGGAAAGCGAAATGAAAATGGTTTTCAACGCGCTGGAAAACCTCACTAAGTAAATAAAATCCATCAGTGGCAAACTCACGCCTGTGCCTGCAGCAATTGAAGCGGTGATACCTCCACCATCCATTGGGAAAGACAAGACCTCTGCCAGCGACAGTAAAATGCCCTTGCTAGAAGATGATCCGATTCCCTTTGCTGTCAGGAAGGCCGAACCTGAAAACGCCCCGATGACAGAGCATGACAAACGCCTTGCAACGGTCGAAGAAATGCTGAAACAACTACAGGATCCGCAGTATGCTGTCTCGCTTGACATGTCTATATACAAACGGGTCAAAGTACCAGAAAAGTTCAAGATGCCAGAGTTCGAGAAGTATGATGGCACTTCATGCCCCAGACACCATTTGCACATGTATCATGTGCGGATGACTCAGTACGTGGATAATGAACCCCTCATGATTCAGACATTTCAGGTAAGTTTAACGGGGCCTGCCTTGACATGGTATATGTCAAAAGACGTGGATACTTTTAAATCTTGGGATGACGCCGCTGATGCATTTCTCAAGCAATACCAGTTCAATCTCGATATCACTTTTACTCGAGACGATCCAGAACGTACTGAAAAGAAGAAAAGTGAGTCATTTAAGGAGTATGCTACCGGGTGGAGAAACTTGGCCGCCCAAGTTACCCTACAACTCACTGATCATGAACAAGTCAAGTTGTTCATCAAGTCCCTTCCGTATGAGTACAGGCACCGCCTGGTTGATGCCATTGTCGAATCTCTTAATCGTCTTGTTCCTGTGGGCGAACGAATCGAAATGGGATTGCATGATGGATGGTTTACGGACCCCGCTTCCACTAGTAGGAGGCTCAGCATGATAAAGGAGAAAGAAACCCTAGTAGACGCAAATATTGCATACACCCAGACCGTTCAACTCCCACGAACAGTCAAGGTAAATAGTGAGCAGCAGCCAACTTCAAGTCGCCAACCTTCGAAGCTATATAATAAAAGGCAATTCACTCCATTGCCCGGGTCTCTCTCTTAGGTCTTGCCCATACTCCGAAAGAAAAGCCTGCTATCTACCGAGCCAAAACGTCCTAATGCAGAAAGCTTCTCGAATTACGACCTATCCAAAAAATGTGACTATCACATGGGCGAGGTAGGACATTCGACGGACGACTGCTATACCCTCAAACACCGAATCCAAAATCTACTTGATGCCAAAGCCTTTTCGTTTCAGACATCCAGGCCAAATGTTCAAAACAATCCATTGCTCGGACACAAAAACAGAGTTAATACCGTATCCACTTCCGACCTTTGTCAAATTAAGAATAAGAGGGTGTACACTATTGATATTTATAACGCCCTAGTGGAAGCGGGGTATTATCCTACTGGTGAAGTACTACCTTTATCCTTAATAAAAGAAAGGGTTGCCAGCATGGCAAATGCAGGTGTGATTATGTGTGTCAAGCACACCGGTATAGTGGTCACTATCTCCGAGATCATCATCAATTGGGATGAAGAACTTTCAACCTTGAATGCCGAAACAAGTACGTCTAGCCTCATGCTTCTAAACGAACCTTCATCCGATAATCTAGAGGAGGAAAAGGAGTTGACGATTGAGGTACCCCTAACCGAGGGGCATATAGTGATAGAGATACCTCAACCTTACCGATACGAGAGTGACAAAGCAGTCCCATGGTCTTACAAATTGGAGGCTGATCTAGTTACCAAGTCTGGACGAACGTATATTCAAGCCGACACGCAACCTCTGAAGCTTGTCATTGATGAAGAAGCCAAAGAATTCCTGGCCATCATCAAAGCCAGTGAATATAGTATAGTGGACCAATTGCGCAAGTTGCCTGCCCATATCTCTTTATTGGAATTACTTTAAACGTCTATGAAGCATTAGAAGTCCCTGATGAAAGTACTCAACAAAGTAAATGTACCAGAGTCGATTGAAGATGACAAGTTGGAAGTATTCGTGGGGTCTATCCTTCTAAAGGATCAGATAACATTCTCGGAAGAGGAATTTCCCGCTGAAGGAAAGGGGCATACCAAGGGTCTCTACATCTCCATCAAATGTAGAAACTCCCATGTAGCTCGAGTTCTTATAGACAATGGATCAGCGTTAAATATCTGTCCGCTGGCAATCCTACACCGCCTCAATGTGGACACATCGAAACTTCGTGCCTCCAAAACATCAGTTCGAGCGTTTGACAGAATGAAGAAGGACACCGTAGGTGAGATCGACCTTGATGTCCAGATCGGCCCAACAGTATTCAGCATTTTGTTTCAAGTAATGGACATCCCCACTGCATTCAGCTTTCTGCTGGGTCGCCCCTGGATTCATTCCGCTGGAGCCGTACCGTCTAGCCTTCACCAAAGTGTGAAATTTGTGGCCCAAAGAAAATTGATCACAGTCCTTCGGGAGGAGGACCATCGAATCTACCAAGAAACCGCTATCCCGTATGTTGAGTCGAGCGATAAAGTGGAATCTAGCTATCAGTCCATTGAGCTCGTGTCAACTGTGCACGGGTGTTAAGGAACTTCTCCCCCTACCCCTGATGTTTCAAAAGCCTCGATCATGATCGGGAAGGTTATGGTTGGAAATGGCATCACTCCAAGCCAAGGACTCGGCAGAGGAAGCCGGGGCATCCAGGAGCCTATTCAAGCCGCCAGAAATCATCGTACGGTTGGCTTAGGGTATCGCGGGGGAAACCCACAGGTTAACAAAGGGCACGCGAAGGGTCAATCTAGCTTGTTATTTCCTCATATTCGGGAGACCTTCCCGCCGCCTGCTAAATTGCTGCAAGATGAGAAAATTTGTCTTAATCGCTTAGGCAAAATCAGAAGAGAAGTTCAAGCGGCCTACTGAATGCTCAAGTCACCCGAGCTTCTCGGTTCCTCCTGCAAATCTTGATACTGACCGACATCAAAACTCAGACAAGCTCCCGATTAAAGATGATTGTGGACAAGAAGAAGCGGTTGATCGTGTTGTCACCTTATTTGATGACATCCTTATAGGAGGCATACATGAAGACTCAACCTCAGAAACAAGTGCCTACCCGCTTAATTTGTTTGCACGTTTGCGGCATCAGTTAGGCAAGCTACAGGATTTGCTGACATCCTTAATGGATACCATTCACCGAATCTCGGACATGACACCACCGTCGTCCAATCAGGAGTAGGCGACTCAAGAAAATGGATCCAAAGGAAATTCACCGTCAAGGGTCCTTCCTGACGCAATTTGGCAACACATCCAACTCCTACAGTGGCAGGGCAATATACGACGATACTCGCCAGTTCCCAAATCTATGGAGGTGATATTCCCTATCCTTTTGCAGAAGGAACTAATTGCAAGGAGGCCAAAACACCCTACTCATGAGTACTTCATTAATTATGACTCCTCTAAGTCCTGTGATTATCATTCGGGAGAGCTCGGGCACTCACTGGGTGATTGTGATACTTTCAAAAATAAAATTCAAAACCTACTAGATGCCAGAGTATTCACTTTCCGTGCCCTATAGCTGTGTCATGATGAAGATGATCTTTTGGTTGTACCTAGCCTGCGTACCGTCGCTCCTAAGCTTTCTAATGCGGCGCGCAAAGGAAAGACGATTATGGATACCCTGGGCCAGCCTAGTGGTAAGTTCGACTAGTACGTTGACTACCAATTGCCATCAAGTTTTTATGAAGACTAGCAAAATATCATTCCTAACGGATGGAATGATACAGAAAAGTTGACACCATTAAAGAGAGGAGCCGAGGAGCTAGATTCCTAGAACCATACTTTTGAAAATTTCTTCGTCGGCACAATAGACGAAGGACCAGCGGAGGGAATGGACGCGAGCCCGCTTGAGTAGAGTTCCTCTCCTCTATTTGCATGAATCCCCAAAAAGGGACTATCCTTGTGTTTTATTTTGTTTTGCTTATCGACATTTCTATTGGAAGAAATGTCTTTTTGAATTCCCCCATCTTTGAAGGTTGTAAATCCATGTGTTGTAAATAAATAATATTTTGAGGGCATGAGGTAGTATCTCAAACCGGCCCGTTGATGAAAACCAGCCACGAAAAGGAAGGTATTCGGAGGCCCGTGCTATCTCATGCTTCCTTGTTTCTAAAACTTTTCAAAAATCAAAGACATTTCTTGACTTGAAATGTTTTAAGAGGAAGAGAATAATGAAAAAGCCATATCCCCATTTGTTTTTTTGACCAATTTGTCATGTGTTCCAGACGTGATCTTGCGACTTGCGAGAGAGTTAGTGTGGTCCAGCCCGATGATGTAGATACTCACAGCAGCAATTCAGACGATTCAAGTGATGACTCCGCTGAAATTCGAAGAAATTGGGAGCAACATGAACAATTCAAACCCCTTACAACCGAAGACACTGTTACTATCAATTTGAACGGTACTCAAGATCCAAAAGAAGTCAAGATTGAAGCCAACCTTTCCGAAGAGAAAGCTATACGTCTAATTGCTCTTCTCAAAGATTACCAAGACGTCTTCGCATGGTCTTACTCTGATATGCCAGGATTAGACCCCTAGATTGTTGAACACAGTTCGCCCATCAATCCCGACATGCCTCCCAAGAAGCAAAGGTTACGAAGGACTAAGCTCGAGCTGTCGAAAAAGATCGAAGAAGAAGTGATGAAGCTGTTGAAAGTATAATTCATTGAGGTTTTGCAATACCCTGATTGGGTAGCAAACATCGTGCCAGTCAAGAAAAAAGATGGTCAAATTCGAGTCTGTGTTAATTACCGTGACTTGAATAAGGCCAGTCCAAAAGACAACTTTCCACTCCCCCACATAGATGTCCTTGTGGATAGCACTGCTGGATTCGAATTATTTTCTTTTATGGATGGATTCTCCGGGTATAACCAGATAAGGATGAATGAGGAAGACAAGGAGAAGACTGCGTTCATCACTCCATGGGGGACCTTTCATTACAGGGTTATGCTTTTTGGTCTGAAGAATGCCGGCACAACGTATCAACGTGCTATGGTCACTCTCTTTCATGACCTAATGTACAAAGAATTTGAAGTTTATGTCGATGACATGATTGCTAAAACTAGATGCGGAGAAAACCACGTTAAGGCCTTGAAAAAGCTATTTAGTCGCTTGCGCGAGTTCAAATTACGCTTGAACCCTGCAAAATGTGTGTTTGGGGCGACATCTGGCAAATTACTCGGATTCATTGTAAGCAGCAAAGGGATCGAAGTCGACCCCTCAAAAGTTAAAGCAATATGTGAATTGCAACCCCCGTCCACAGTAAGGGAGGTCAGAAGCCTTTTAGGAAGATTGAATTACATCACTCGATTCATCTCATAACTCTCTGAGATTGCATGGCCTTTCTTCAAACTCCTCAAGAAAGACGCCCAGATTAATTGGGATGAAAATTGTTGAGAAGTATTTGAAAAGCTGAAACAGTATTTGATGAATCCCCCGGTATTAGTCCCACCAGTCCCAGGGCATCCTTTGACTCTCTATTTAACAATTCATAGTGAATCGTTAGGAGCCCTGTTGGCCCAGAGCCACCCTGATGATGGAAAAGAACGAGCCATCTATTATTTGAGTAAGAAATTCACCATCTCGGAACAGAATTATTCCGAATCAGAAAAAACCTACGTCGCACTGGTATGGGTGCTACATAGGCTCCGACAATATACCTTGTACCACTAGACGTTTCTGGTAACTGAAAATGACCCTTAATGGTATCTGCTTAACCGACCGGCGTTAGTGGGAAAATTAGCCAAATGGTAGATTTTGATTTCAGAATTCGACATCCAAACATCATCACAGAAATCAGTGAAGGGTCAAGTGATCGCTGATATGTTAGCTGAATACCCTAGGAAAACACATGAAGATGATCTTCCAGATGACCGTATTTTATCAATAGAGGAACATATGTGGACCATGTTTTTTGATGGAGCAGTAAATCCGTCTGGTTCTAGCACCGGGGCAATTTTGATATCCCCAGATGAGCAGCATTATCCGATAGCCGCGAAACTAGTGTTTCCTTGTACCAACAACATTGCCAAGTATGAAACATGTATTCTCGGCTTACAAGCAGCAATTAACATGAAAATAGCCAAACTAAAAGTATTTGGTGATTCTGTCTTAATCATACTCCAGATTGTGGGTGAATGGAAGACTAGGGATATTAAATTAGTACCCTATCATGATTATCTGGAAGAATTGGTTTTAGTATTTGATAAAATTTCATTTGAATACTTATCTAGGTCTCATAACCAATTCGCCGATGTGCTGGCTACACTGTCATCCATGTTACAGGTTACCAATGATTTGGAAATAGAATCTCTGAAGATTGAAGTCCTGACCAGACCAGCTCACTGCATGATCGTGACCAAAGAACCTGATGGTAAACCATGGTATTACGATATCATGAATTACGTTAAGAAACAGCAGTTCCCCGAAAGGAGCAGCCCTGCAGACAGGAAATACATAATGAAGATGGCAACGAAGTTCTTTGTTGAGGGTAAGAATTTGTATAAGAGATTCTATGACTCTGTTTTGTTAAGATGTGTGGATGCGACCAAAGCGACACATATCATGCAGGAGTTACATGAAGGAGCATGCGGCCCGCACATGAATGGACACATGCTGGCCAGGAAAATAACCAGATTGGGGTATTACTGGCTTTCCTTGAAAGGTGATTGCATTCGACATGTTTGAAATTGTTACCGTTATCAGATCCATGGAAATAAGATAAATGCCCCTCCAACAAGATAACACCAGTTGTATGAGTCATGGCCATTTTCAATGTGGAGCATTGACGTAATCGGTCCAATTAATCCGAAAGCGTCAAATGGGCATCATTTCATCTTGGTTGCAATTGATTATTTCTCTAAGTGGATCGAGGCTGCGTCATATACCAATGTTACTACTCGGAATGTGATGAAATTCATCAAGCAAGACATAATCGCCCGTTATGGTGTCCCTAAAGCCATCGTTGCAGATAACGGAACAAATCTAAATAACAAGCTTGTTGACGATTTACTTAGTGAATTCAAGATCCGTCGTTTGAATTCATCTCCCTATCGTCCTCAAATGAATGGGGTTGTTGAAGCTGCCAACAAAAACATCAAGAAAATCTTAGCCAAAAATGCCGAGAATTACCGAAATTGGCATGAAAGATTGCCTTTTGCGTTAATGGCATACCGAACATCAATTCGGACATCTACTGGGGCAACCCCTTTTTCCCTGGTATATGGCATGGAAGTAGTCCTGCCTGTTGAGGTGGAAATCCCTTCACTACGGATATTGTCCCAAGTGAAACTATCTGAGGCGGAATGGAAGCAGCAAAGATTGGAGCAACTGAATATAATCGATGAAAAGCGATTGAAGGCTCTTTGTCATGGGCAATGTTATCAGCAGAGGGTAACCAGATCATTCAACCAAAAGGTGCACCCAAGACACTTCGAAGCAGGCGATCTCGTCCTAAGGAAAGTGCTACCACTACCTCCCGAACTCGGAGGTAAGTTTGCTCCAAACTACATTGGTCCCTATGTTGTGAAAAAGGCACTCACCAGAGGGGCTCTAATTCTGACTGAGATGGATGGACGCCAATTCTCCAACCCAGTCAATTTTGATGCAATGAAGAAGTACTATCCTTGAAACAATTTTTATATTCCTATTGATGACAAGGGAATTGGCAAAAAAGTTATTTATAAAGACACTCCTGCGGTAAGTCTAACTGGAAAGGACTTCGCTTAGGACAAAATAATGTCAAAGCTGATCTTGGCAACCACGGAAGTATTAATGGCAGCCATGCCCACATCTGTCCAAAACCCTTAAAATATAGATTAGCTTTGCTGCGATGTTCCTCATGCAAGCAATTGCATATGCTCTGTGCAATCAGGAATCAAAGCATTCACGAGAAACCCCTTAATATGCTGGAACTGCATTGATACAGCCCACGCTCACAATAGAACCCTCTATTCAAGGGCACTCCTAATTATAGAGGATTTCGTTCGAGCTTTGAAACCCAGAGTATGGAGAAGCAGACTGAGAAAGAGAAAACTGAACAAAGTAAATAGGAGAAAAGACTCTGTTAGCTGTGAAGAAAAAATGGAAGAGGGGTAATTTGTATCGTTCTCAATTTACTCTCAAACATTTCATTGCTAACATAAGCTCATGTTTTGACAGAAGGGAATTATTAACATCCGAAAAAACTCAAAGAGTTGTCAATCTGGTCTCAAATGAAGGAAACCATGAAGGGTAATGTTGTATCGTTCCTAATTGCTATTTCTCAAAGAGCCATTCATTAACATGGTCTTTCTTGTTACCTTGCAGGTTTCCTTGCCATTGTGGCATAGGTAAGTATCTCTTTCCTTACAAACTTTTCACATGAAAGTAGAAAGAAACAAGAAGGAGGAATCGTGTCAAAATAAATAAGTGTTTAACCTTCCTCCAAGTGTGTTGCACATCTTTTAGGAAGAACTTTGCACGGTAATTTTACCTGTTTAATTTACCAATTCACTATGGAAATCTTGACAATCCGACAAACGGTGTCGAACTGCTTCGATGTATTGAACGAGAGATATCAGGATGAGGAAAGGCAATCCTTAGTCTATACACATTCTCACATACCAAACCCTTGCAAGATGAGCGAGAAAGTTTCATTTCTACAAGGTAAAGGGATTTCTCTCATAAGATACGGTAGCCAAAATGACGAGAGGCAATTCATTTCTTTGCCCTATACAATACCATTGATCCCTCGTTTGAGCATTTTTTGAGCCCACACACTTGGATATTCATTTTAAATTACCCTGTTGTAAACCACCCCACATTGGGGCAGCTTGAGATAAACCAACCTCATAGGATGGATTCAAACTAAGAGGAAACAAGTAAAATATCCCTTCCCTTCAATCACCACCCTTGTGACTTTGACCTTGCCGCCTTCACGGAGCCGGCAGTCCTCAACAGGGCCCTCTAAGACAAACACACCATCGACGGCAGGATGGTCGAGGTTAAGAGGGCTTTGTCAAGAGAGAAGCGGCAAACTAATGCCTGTCCAAAATGCCAATATCTTATTGATAACAGTGATGTTTTCACTAAGCAAGACAAGAAGGATGAGGAGTTTGTAATATCTAAAAGTTTCTATGATCATCAGCTACAACAGCTCGCGCAAGGCGAAAAGATGTATAGAAATTTTCTTGCTTTCACTTGCGTTAATCTTTGAGTGTTGTTAGTGCAGGTGAACTCTCGCGATAATTTAAGTGCCCTAGGCTGATGAAAAGCATTTCTTTTTCTATTCCACACACTTATATCCCTTGCTAGCCTCATTGAGCCAGCGATTTCATTTCGTATAAACCCAGTTGATGATCATCCCCCACACCGGGGTAAGGCAAAAGTCACCACAATTTGAGTGTCAAGGTCTAAAGTACCGAATCAAGATAAAGACTCCAAGAGTCTAATAATGTTGTTCTGTTCAGATTCGTTTAGGCTAGTCCTGACAACACTAGAAGAACATCAAAAAATGCTGAAAATTAGGGGCATGAAAAAGCAGTGTGCATGGTAAAAGTAAGGCCAATGCCCATGAATAAAAATAACAAGAAGAAAAGGAGAAGAAGAAAAAAGATGAAAAAGATGAAGACAAAGGAGTCTTTAATTTCTGGGTAACTGCTGCGAAAAATAATGAAGTTTTAGCTAAGGAGATCTCTGAGCATGATGAAAGTGCTCTCAAACACCTCAAAATTGTTAAGCAGTGTAGAATAGACGATTCCAAAGGGTTTAAACTTGAGTTCTTCTTTGATATAAATCCCCGCTTTAATGACCCTGTCTTGGCAAAGATCTGCTGTGATAGGCGAAGATGAACCTATTCTCGAGAAAGCAACTGGAACAGAGATAGAATGGTATCCAGGAAAATGCCTAACACAAAAGCTCCTCAAGAAAAAGTTGTTAAAGAAGCTAAAACACAGGATTACCCAGGGAGTTCGCCAGAAGGATCCTGACGGTGGAAAAGAAGATTGGTGACAATGCTGGATGATCACTAATTCTCACCCTTACACATATTTTTGAGCCTAACGATCATTTCATTCCTCAACCTGTCAACCAAACCCACGTTACATCCCTTATAAAGTCTCTTTTGACTAGGGTGCTTGAATTAACATGAAATTTCAAATGTTTATAAACAACGCTTAAGGAAGTGCGAGCAAGCCTACTTCTATCTCTTTTGCAGGGTTCTTGACTTGTAAATCGCGAGATAAATGCAGAATATTTTCTTTTATGGCTTTGACTTTGATAGTCACCTTTGTTAAGCCATTGATCAAGCTAGGATTACGACCCTGAAAAGACCTCTCGGATTGGCAGTGTCGTACCACTTACGAGAAAACTTAGACCCTTACAGATATGATGACGGTTAGATTGAGTGTCTTTTATGTTCTCACCTCAATATACGGGACAAATGATCATTTTCAATAAGAGCAAGTGAAAAGTCCTTTCTGACTGAAGGTCTATCGTTCAGCATCTTAAGAAGTTCGCCTTGGGAGTAAGAATTGTTTTGATTGACCCACGGTAGATATTTAGTGACGTAAACATGGTAAAATCACCTTGCATAAATGCATATTCTGCAGTAGCCTAGCTTGTCTATCCCTGATGAAGGCATGTATGTTTGTGCTAACTGTTTTTGACAACCCAAATTTTTAATTTCCAGTGATTGGACAAGAAAATTCAGGCACTGAAAAAAGCTCATCATTATCATTTCAAGAGAGATGCCCCAAGAAAAGTCGGTTATTCAGTAGATGATGTATTAAACCTTCAGATAAGAAACTCCGGGTTTTTCATCAAATTTCTTTCCAAACTACCCAAGGAGTCAATCAGGTATTACTTTGAAAATGAAATGCATCATGACTCGTAGTCAAGATATTTCATATGATATTCTAGAATAGCCATAGCTGTCTATTTCTCCTATGAGTACCTATGTCTTTGCACAAACAAAAACTTGTCTGATAAGAGACATGCCCTTAAAAGGCTAAAACATGTCCAGGTAAGTATACTCTACCCATGTTTAGTTCCAAAAATCCATGTACCTGCGTTGTTATGGTACCCTTTGAACATTGGACTGATCCCTTTGTTCACCTCCTGAGCATGGGATTGACCCCCTCTGTTCACATCAAATTCTCGGGTAAGAACCCCTAGATGCTCATTATTTGAGCTTTTTCAAGACCTGCTGGCGAGGACCCACTAGGCAAACCATCAAATTCTTAGGCGAGGACCCCCAGGTGCTCATTGTTTGAGTCTTTCCATGACCTGCTGGCAAGGACCCACCAGGCAAACGATCAAATCCCCGGGCGAAGACCTCCATGGACGTGCCCAGGTACCCCTTATAAGATGCAGGTGCTCTGGCAAAGCAAAATCCAGTCAGTCAAGGCGATCGAAGAAAGGTTCGGGTCTGCGACAAATGAAATCCAGCTCACGACCAAAGATAAGTTCGGAACCTGTGCAAACGATTTCCCCCCCAATCACGGCAATCAGAGGTAGGTTCGGGTCCGCGACAAATGAAATCCAGCTGACGACCGAAAATAGGTTCAGGTCCTAGGCAAGCGATTTCCTCCAGTCAAGGCGACCAAAGAAAGGTTCGAGTCCTAGATAAATGAAATCTAGCCGAGGTGAACGAAGATAGGTTTGGGTCATAGGCAAGTGATTTCCCTAGTTAATGCGACCGAAGAAAGATTTGGGTCCTAGACAAACAATTTCTCTCGTCGAAGTGATCGAAGATAAGTTCGAGCCCTAGACGAAGGAAATTCAGTTGAGGCGACCGAAGATAGGTTCGAGTCCTCGACGTTTGACACTAACTATCTGAAATTACTTTACCCTTCGGTAAGGTAAGTAGCCTCAGGTATGTTTTTATTTGCTTTAGCGCGCATCATTTTATCGCATCGAAAAATGAGACTCACAGTCTCGCCAAAAATAACATTCATTGAGCATACATGGGTCAAATTTAGGCGTCATTTTATCTTTGAATGTAACCTCTACGAGCACAATTTATGTGAGCTCATCTTCAAAAAGGGGTAACTGTTGACACTTATTTTTAATTTGCCAAAAATTAAATTACACAAAATTTAGGAATTAATTTTCTTTAATTCCTAAGACAAAAAATATTTCTATTAAATGCATTGCATATAAAAATTAGACATGTTTGTGTTAATTAGGTTTATTAAAATGTTTTTTTAGTTTTAAAAAAAATCATCAAAAATCGCGTTGGGCCGACTCGGCCCGGCCCCTTTTCCCCTTTCTTTTTCTTTCTTCCCCCCCTTTCCGCGTAGGCCCAGCCCAGTCCCCCCTTTTTCTTTCTTTTTCTTTCCCCCCTGGCCCGACCCATCTCTCCCTTCTTTTTCTCTCCTCAGCGCGCGACTGGGCCCAGCCCGACCCAACTCCCCTTCTCCCTTCTTCTTCCCCCCCGTTGCTCTCTCGCCTCTATTCTCCCTTGTTCACGACGTCATGGCAGCGCCGCTCCTCATCGTCGCTATCCGGCCAAAGCAGGGCCAGATGAGCACACCAACAGGACTGGCATTAATTGCCAGTCCCGTCTTCCCCATTTCCTGGCTCCCTTATCTCTTCCTCCCTCTCGGTTCCCTGTTCCTCTGTTTTGCACCGAACCCCCCTGCTCTGTATCGGCTTGAGCGGCCGCGAATCACAGGCTAGCGTAGGCCGTCGCAGGCCATCTTCACACGGATGTCACGGAGCAGAAGGCTCCATCATTCGGCTATAAAAACAAGAGGCTGAGGCTGAGAGGGGGTAGGCGGATTGAAGAATAGAAAATTGAGAGAGAGAGAAAAACAGAGCAGAGAGAGAAATTGAGAGAGACCAAGAGAGAATAGAGAGAGAAAGAAGGGAGAGTGAGTTTTTACAGGTCCTTAACCATGTCGCCGTCGCCCCTCGACCAACTGGAAGCCCTCAGGCGCGTCGTCGACAGTGAGCTCTACCCCTGGCTTGAACCGTCTCTATTTTGTCCTGTTTCTTTTGCCCAGTATGGTTGGGACCCATGCCGGCCATTTCGCACGGGTCCCGGCCTATACCGTCGTCTCCGGCCGTTTGTGTGTCATCATCATAGGTGAGGTGGATCCCTGGAGCCGACCGACTCGCCGGAGGAGGTCAAAGTCGGCCGTTTTCTATCATGCCCCCCACATGCTCGATGAAATGTCCCAAAGAAGCCGGATTCGATTTGGTCGCCGGTTAGCGCAACGGCAGCCGGACGGCGACCCTAACGGTATTGTGGCGTTGGCAGTGGCCCTAGGGGGCATTTTTGGAGGTGGCGCCAGCCTGGGTCGGCTGGTGGACGGCCAATTTTAGCCCCATCGGGGCTCACTCCCCGCGGATTTGCGAATCGAGTCGGATTCAGCCCGAGTCAGTAGATTCAACCTGGGTCAACACCGGGTCGGATCCGTTGACTCGGGTCGATTCTGACTGACCCGGATCAGTCGACCCGACCCGGGTCAACGACCGGGTCGGATTCGTTGACTCGGGTCGATTTCGACCAATCCGGATCAATCGATCCGACCCAAGTCAACGACCAAGTCGGATCCGTTGACCCGGGTCGGACCTATCCGACCCGGATCCGTTGACTCGACCCGTTTAATATTATAATATTATTTTATTTTATTTTAAAAAAAATAATTTTTTTTTTCGTTTTTTTTCCCGAAAAAAAAATCAAATTTTTTTTTTTATGGTTTATCTGTATGCTTTAATTTATTGTTCTATCATTACGCATGTTGTTATAATTTCATATTTAAATAGATAAGCCGATTTGATCATGTGATATTATTTTGCATGTTATTATTGTCGTGTTAATTTCAATTGCATGAGCTGTTGTGTTTTTGAATGTCATATGACTTAGTCAAGGTTAGAACCTTAGGTTGTATGAATTGTTGTGTTTTTGATTGCTAATCATTTTTTATTATGAACTCACCTAATCACCTCACATGTTAGAAGAATGGTCCTAAAATCAATCCAAATCGCTAAACAAATGTTTTCAAAAAATGAACAGGGTAAAAAAGGTACCGAAAGGACATTAGTTATTCAATTAGTGTAACCAAGTCCCCGAACTCAATAAATCTCTGGTTCGTAGGAATATGGTGATTCTCTTATCACCCTATTTGGATTTTTAATCGATCCACCCGAAATAGATTAGTGGTGATTCCTTGATATAAACCATTTGCATGTTAAACACTAAACCCCTAAGTCACGATATGGTATGGGCTTGGGAGGGCCCAAGTTAAGTCCCAAATTTAGACTTAGCACATGCCAGGCGAGCCCCTCGTTTTTCGAGCATATTAAAAAAAAATGACCCGAGAGCTTTGGTCACGACAAACACTTTCAGGAAGGTCTTTGGTAAAATGCAGAGGAATTTAAGTTGAAGGAGTTTTCCAAAATGTAAATTGTGTTTGATAAGTTGTAACTTAAAAGTCCACTGTAAAACAACTTTAGGTAAAATAACGTTTGAAAATATTGTACTTGCAAGGTACTTTTTTATTTTTTATTAAAGAAAAGTTGAAACCCTTCGCCAGAGCTGGCGAAGGGCCACTGGCCACTAGCCCTCAAGTGTCGTCGACCGCCAGCCCTCGAGGGTCATCTGGGTAGCACTATCTCAGCCGGAATCACGTGTTGCCTCTCCAAGGTTGTGCGAGTTCCCGGTGAGGGCCATCTAGGTCGTGCGACCTCAGGTGGCCCTCGCCTGGGTCGCGTGGCCCAACACGGCAGTTGTGTGACTCTAGGTGATGGTCACTGGGTTGCGCGACCATGCCAGCTCCTCTCTAGCCCGTCGCTATCCACTCATAGCCACGTTGGCTGAGGTATGCGAAGAAGATAACACACACTCAAAGATGATGGTAAAATCTAAAAATAGATGAGGATAGTTTTGAAAGAAATGTTTATTACTTAATCGGTACCGTTGCTTACCAAGAAAGCTAAAGCAAGTGTCCAGGAGCCTCGAACTTAAGGCCTTTAAGGCCTTGGAAATGCTAGCATTTGGGAAATGGGCTTCCAAAAATGAATGCCAAACACACTAGCATTTGCCTAAGGACCTTTAGAGGTCCAAAGGACTTTGCAAAGCTATTCCCAAATGGAGCCATAATAGCCATGGTAGTTGATTAATGTTGCTGTATAGAGAAGATTGAAAGTGCAAAGCAGTGTTGCTCAATCATGTGGATCGTTCACGCGAATCGTGAATCGTTGGACTTTGTAAAAAGTCGTGAAATAACTCCAAAAAATAATATTCCGTACAAAGTATTATATGTTGCAAAGACACATAAAAATGATGATAATCATAAACCCATCCAAGCCGTGACTATTAGGGGTGAGGTTCTCGGTTCCCAATTTTGAGAAGCAGAGACCGGACCGCCAGTACGATACGGTCCGGTTCTGGTCCGATCCACTAGAACCGGTCACTTAGTGTTTATTTCTCATTTTATTAATTTTTTGTCAACAAATTTATTTCAATGAAGTTCATTTAGAGTTTGTGTCACATTTTACTAATTTTGTTAATGAATTTATATCAATGAAGTTCACTTAGGGTTTAGTTCATATTTTTTGAAGAAATAAAAAAAAAAGAATAAGAATATGTAGTCGGTCCGGTTTGGTCCGATTCTCCCTTGGAACTAGGAACTGACCGGTTCCCAGGAATTAAACCAAACCAGCCAGTTCGATTCAATCCGAGTGGTTCCTAATTTGGGCAGTCTATTTTGGACACCCCAGTGATTATGAGCCTCTATCATCGTCGTTCCCCAGAAAAATCAACACCAGCGACTTGGTCAGAAGCCAAAGAGCAACATTAAAGACGTAAACAAGCGTTCTCGTACACATTTCTCAAATCATAATTTAAAAGACTCAAAAATTGCCATGGACAGTAGATGCACCATCGAAAAAGGGGCGTTAAAAATTAGGTACCATATCCGATTGGTGAATGGCTCATCGGTTTTAAATTTTTTTTTCTTGAAGGTGCTTCTAACGGATATATATGATAATAGGTTCTAGGTCCTCACTTGGACTCTTTTTTTGATGATTTTTCGTAAATTAAGTTATTGAAAAGATAAAATATATGAGGATATAACCCAGTTATACGGACAACCGAAGTGAAAATAGTATTACCGGACCGAATAAGGTTAAAGACGAATGGTGAAACCTTTTAACTTGTACCTCAGTCTTAGAGTTATATGAGCATTTGCAACTTTAGACTCTGTTTGTTTCGTAGAAATGTGACATCTTTAGAAAATATTTTCCAGAAAATCATTTTTTGAGAAAATAACAATATTTTCTAGTGTTTCGATGAAACCTAAAAATAATTGGAAAATTTCTTTCATTATTTGGTATGAAAAACCTGATTTGATTTTCCTAAATAGACACTAGCAGGTCATGGGCTCAACCTCGGTGAACCTAGCCCGGGGTGCCGGAGATCTGGTCTTGGACAATAGGGACTCAGGAACCAGCGTTGGGTTTTCCATGCTTAAGTGCAGAGTTTGGATCAAGCTCTATCCAGTCATATTTTGGAAATTGATTTCCAATTTTTTAAAGGGATGTCATTTTCTTAAATTTAAGCATAGGTTTTCCGTTTATTAGGAAAATATTTTCCGTTGACTCATTTTCCTAAGCAAAATAAATGCCAGAAAATGTTTTCTCAGAAAATATATCTATTAGGCAACTAGTCGGAAATGATATCGTTTGAGTTTTTAATGACAGTAATAAATGATAGAAATGAAATAACCAGATACATGCTTCATATGTGTTTAACCTTCTTCTGTTTTTTTACTAAGAAGTTGTCTAGAATAGATGGATTTCTTATTGACAATTTAGGAATGAATTAGCATCCGTATAGTAATTTTATGACTGATTGGTCATCATAAATTCCAATTCTTTTCCCCAGAGAAAGGATGATAAAATTGATCAAGAAACATCAAATCGGCAGATTCTGTATGGAACTTATAGGAAAAATATACGGATACCGCATAATTTACTTTAGGTTAGACATATCTATTTATTTTGAGAAAATAATACAAATAATTCCTGAACTTTGGTCCAACGTGCAATACCATTTCTAAACTTTTAATTTGTTCAATATGAACGTTGAACTATTCGTAAATGTTCAACTAGTCTCTAGACTATACAATGACATCCTTTCATTGATTCAAGTAAATAGAATTTGCCGATATGACTTTCAATCTGTTAAATTTGAAAGATGGAACAAAAAACAAAGTTACACATGAATTACCACGTAACGTATTCATTTCAAATCACAATATAATAATAGATATCATCAAATTATGATGGACATGTTAACACCCTAATTTTTCGTTTTATCCTAGAGTAGATGGGTGAAATGAGGGACATGTTGACCCATCATTTTTAAAAATCTAACTCAATATATATTCATTCACGTCATCAAAAAATGTCTTATTTGTCATTTGAGCAAATTGAAGGACTACATTAAATATTTATTAATAGTTTAAGGATCACATTAAATATATTAAAAGTTCGTGAATGACATTGCATGTTGGGTCAAAGTTCAGGGACTACTGGTGTCATTTTCATGTGTATTTTTTACCTCAACTATGATTACGCTCCAATCCGTCATTGCACTTCATGAATACGACAGATTAAGGGCAGTAATTAGCATGAGCGTTTTTTGGCGGAGTGTGTAGCATGAGCTTAATCCATACACAAGTCAAGTGAAAACTTAGCATCGTCCTGAAATAAAGATAACATCGATCAAAACAATCGAATTAATCGGTGAGGGATTACAGTGAGATTATGATTTATGAATGACGAGATGACCAGTTGAGATTACAGTATTATTGTTGTTTCTATGTCTACAACTTTTAACATTATGACCGGGGCCTAATTCCAAAAAAAAATACCAAGTTTAGGTCGAGAGACAATTTTGGCCTAATTTTTTTTTGTCTCGTAAAAGAGCACCAACTTTAGATCGAGTGACAATTCTGACCCCAACTTTTTTTGTCTCATAAAAAGCATAAACTTTCACTTAAATCCCAAATTTGGTCTTAATTGACTTAGAACTATTGATTATCCAACTTGACTATTTCATGTTAGCAGTAAATCCATGTGGCTTGCCAACTAGATTTAAAGTACTATTCATTGTCTTATTCTCTTAGCCACAGCTTGAAGAATAACGGTTAAACTGTTTGTCTCATTCACTTCACTAGCGGGTCAAAAATATCTCTAGATTGAATCTCTCTGGCTAGACGTAATATGAAGTTGTAGATCACTGCTTGTTGACAAACGCTATAAATGAGATTCGCCAAGCTTACCATCGTAACATTTTTTCTCAAACAATGGTGACTTTAGACAAAAAGTCAATTGAGGGCCAAATTTGGGATCAGGGCGAAAGTTTGTGATTTTTTATAAAATAAAAAAAAAGTTTGGGCCAGAATTGTCACTCAACCTAAAATTGGTGCTTCTTTATGAGGCAAAAAAAATTTGGATCAGAATTATCCCTCAACTTAAAGTTTATGCTTCTTTTTGGAATTAACCCTTATAACGAGTCTTTCGTATTGTCTTATTTAACGAGGAGGTGGCAACGTAAAGAAGAGGACAAAAATCTCTAGTTGTTTTTCTGTGGCCTTCCTGGTATCTCTTTTGATCACATGAAACTATGTACCTTGTGTTCGCTTCTCACGGACCCCTACCACCTAGTCCTTTCAAGCCCCATTTCCACATTGTTCTTTGCAAACGAAAATGGACAGCCCTCGTGTTTGGATTGCATATGTAATTCCACATTTATCTTCGGCATTTTTTTCTTAGTCTCTGCATCAAATCTCTTAGTCATATACCGATTCGAGATAAATTGAACATCAACCGTTGTTCTACGAGCCGAGAGAGAGAATCTTGTGCGATGTGATAACATGTGACTCGAAGACGTGTACTATTACGATATTATTAAGTCAATTATGTATATTCACTATATGACACGATAACTATCAGATTTTTGAAAAAAAAATAATTTGTTTCGTGATATTATTATGTCGATATTGTCAACTTCCATACCATAAAAATCAGTGAAAAATGAATTAAAAAGTATGGTCTTAAAGGGGGAAATACATCGATAATGGCCTGTCATTTTTTTTCAGGCAATATTACTATTAATACACCATTCGGTATACTTACTATTCTATATCTGTTTTCTTCCACAGCAATGAGATAAATTAATTTTTATTATATATCTGGCAAACCTTTTTCTTACTAGGGAATCATACAATTCAGTACATCATATCTCTATCCTTCCATCGTTGAAGTAAGCCAGTACGCAGATGAATGCATGTCCACTTGATCTCTCGGCCATACATATAAAAGAGACTAGATTGACTCGTGTTCTTTATTTCAAGGGGATCTCACACAGATACTAACAGTGACTCAACAGTCAAAGAGTGCGGTCTTGAAGAGAGAGGAACCACTCCGTGAACTTGGGCAAGGTGCACTGATCGGCCCTATAGTGCTTCTGGGTGAATCGGAGCAGGTCCGACCAGGAGAAATCCGGGTACTTCCTCGCCCCTCCGGAGGCGAGATCGGGCGCCGGTGCGATCACCTTGTCTTCCTGCGGGCACAGGAAGAAAGCCAACGACCGCCTCTCTCTGTGCAAGTTCACCACCGCTCGGTGCGGGCAGCTCTTGTATATCCCGTTTGTCAAAGCCTGCACGCGTGCACAAGAACAAAAACCCCAATCTTCATTATAGTACACGCCCCGTACATTACAGCAGTTACAAACATGTGCTCGAAGGATACGCGTCCGTAATATTTAGGACCATGATACGTACAATTATTTGCACTCCGTGCATGGGATTTAATGCTTATCCCTCTAGGATCACACCAAAGTTTCGTTAGATGAAAAACACACCTTCCCATTTCTTAGGAAGGCAGTATCTTTAATAGTCACATAAGAATTCGGACTTATTCCACTTCTTACACGTTGAAAGGTGATTTCCCTCACATTTCTCACAACGAGCGCAAAGAAGGTACTCAAAAGTAGAGGCTGTTGATCGAATTCTATTAAAATTTTCCTATAATGTTGCCGCAAGTATCATAAGTTTACATTAAACAAAAGGATACCTTTAAAAACCGCCCTAATAGAAGTCGAAAATGTACTTCTTAAATGCCAAGAACTCACACTTTTCAAATCGTTTAAATGGCGGAGTTGACTTGAACATGATGGAACTTAAAAAAATTATCTATTCACAAGGTGATTGGCTCTCAATTGATTACATGTTCAGGGAACAGTTTCACCGTCGCTAAGTAATGTATGTTTGAGTAAAAAGTTCATATTTCCAATCCTGTGTATTCACGTAATGTATGATAAAAAGAAAAAAAAAATTTTGCAATTAGAAAAGTGAGTATACAGACTTGCAAAATTCGAACAGATGATACTCAAGTATGTAGCATCGATGTCTACAAATGAAGACACTTATAAAAATAGTAAAACCTATCATTTAGCCCTTGAAACTCCATGTCATAAATTGGAAAAAAGAAGTCATTTCATCATTATGCTCACCCTTATTGAGGAAAAGTTAATAGCAAATCGACATGAGCCTTTCTATATTTGGCTTTGTTGAAAGTAACACATACCGCAAAAGTATCGCCGATGTTGATCACTAGGGCATGAGCGTGAGGTCGAACTTTGTACCACTTGTCATTGACGAACACTTCGAGACCTCCAACTTGATCTTGGTGGAGTATGGTGAGGGATGTTGGATCACAATGAGGACCAGTTCCAAGGACAAGGCTTGGCTCTTGGCAAGGAGGGTAGGAGTTGCACCTCATTATGGAGCATCCATCTTCGAAGAAGTCTCTATAGTAAGACCTCTCAAGTCCCAAGCTTATGGCCAATAGCTCCATGAGTGAAAGAGCCAATTTCTTCATCTCTTCACAATATTTCTGGTATACTTTTCTACAAAAATAGAATGGAGGATAGATAAAGGGTGCACTCTTTCTTTTTACAGATTTGCAAACGGATCTAAGATTGTGTTACAACGATAACACAATCAAGAGAAGTATCAAAAATCCATTCGTCGTGGAAATCGACATAGATCCTAAGATTATACTTCCTACAACAAGTAAATATTTTGTTAAATTTACTTTCTTTGTGGAAATTCCCGACGAACAGCGTTTCGATCGTGACATACCCATGTGACTTGATTTTATTAGATTTTATTGCTAGCGCGTCTGATCTAAATATTATTAATTGCAGAATTTTACTTTTCATTAGTAATATAAAGAGAAATCATAATAATAGTAGCGCCGTTCTTGTATGTAACTTAGAATGTTGAATCCCTTTTTTTTTTAAAGATGTGTGTGAAGAAGAATCAATCCTTTTTTAAATTGAATGTGTATGTAAAATTTCAGGGCAATTGTCAGAGTAAAAACCCAAATTTTAAATTGACTTGGGAAATGATTTTGCTTACCCTGCTGGTTCAAAATCCATCCCTAAGGTGGACTTAAAGAAGCCAACCACTGAATCTGGAGAGCTCTCATGGTAGCCAAAAGTGAAGGCTTTCTTCCAAGGCAATTTTGACGAGAACCGATCATTATGAGCTATCGAATGACCCCACGGGGAGTTCAGCTTCTTTTCAGCCCTGAGTTTGTTGCTGACTGTTATCTTGAAGAAGGAACCTATACTATCATGAGCATCGTGAATGAGACTCAGGTCGACTCCATGGTTGATCACTTGGAAAAATCCATGGCTTAGGCAAGCTGCTCTAACAGTATCAGCAGCACGATGCGTTTCTTCTTGATCAACACCAAGAAGAAAGCCTTTGAGATCACCCAAGGGTTCTTCTAGATCGCCGTGAGAGAGAATCACATCTTGTTCTGGCCATTTGAATGAATCGGGAACATGAGATTGCTTATGAAAAAGGAAGGAGTCAGAAATTTTTGGTGTTTCATCATTGTCTTTAAGATCGTTCGGTTTTACAGGGGGAAAGGTAAGAAGAGAGACAGCAGCAGAATCCATTACTAATTTGTGAGATTTGCAGCATTTCTAGGGCAAGAGATGATTATATTGACACTCAAGACAGACTATATAGTTCATAAAAATTATTTTATAAAGTGATGTCGAGTTCTCTTGAATATGATCGACTTGAAAATATTCCGTCGTAATTTCATCTTGCTTAGTATAAACTCATTTTCGTAAAGTACTAGTAGCGCCATTAGAACTAAGTAAGTTCCATTTTTATTTAAAATGCCGAAGTCTTGAAATGGAATAATTCATGTACCATAATGGAACAGATAAAATTGCTAAGATTAAAACTGGACTTATTCTCTACTTATCTCTTAACCTACTTATGAGGGTAAACTTTTAATGCCATCGGCATACAAAATAAAGGTCTGAACTTTATCCTAATGTACGACAACCTAAATGTAATACGTAGGGCAGATGGTCATGTTCTTCTTTTCAAGGTTGATGGTTAATAGTCATTTTAAACTAGATCAAAGCATTCATATTTGTTTTCATCCTTTTCATAATTTTAAGGACCGACAAAGGACCCTTCACAACCTTTATTAATTTACTCATCTATCCACATTTTGAAAAATATGTCTTCAACTCTTTGTGGTGAAACAACTACTAAAATTTAATTTCCTACAAGGCTTCGAAAGGGTCGATAGTAAGCCAAATTTTTTTTTTAGAAAATCTGTTGGAAAAGGGAGAATAATAGAAGGGAAAATTACCAAAAAATTCCTAACCTTTTGTACGAATGTCAATATAATTATGAACCTTTCAATTTAGCTAATTTAATCCTAAACATTTTGACTATTTGTCAATGTTGTCCTTCTGGCCAAAATTGGCTGGAAATCATTGACGTGGATGCCAGCCATCCTACGTGATGCGGCCAGTGTTAGCGTGGACTATTTTTGTAATTTTTCAAAAAAATTCTGAATTTGTTGTTTATTTTTTCTTTTTTTCATTGTGGCTGATGAGGGTCATGGCCCTTGCCAAATTTGGGTGACGGCTAGAACTTTCACTAGCCACAATGAAAAGAAAAGAATAAAAATATATAAAAAAAAACATCATAAATTTTTGAAAAATAAATCGTTCACATCAGCGGCAATCGTGCCACGTAAGATGGCTAGCGTTCACATAAGCGATTTCCAATCAAAATTGGCTAAAATGACTATATTGGCAAATTATCAAAAATTTTATGACTAAATTAGCCAAATAGAAAGGTTTGTGATTGAATTGATATCCATACAATAAGTTTAAGTCTTTTTTGGTAATTATCCCACTAATAGAAAAGCAAAATTAACAAGAACACAAAAAGAAGTTATCAACAAGTGAGGCAACGAAACACGGTGTCAAAATACGTTCCATATTGAAGGAACTAGAGCATTTTGATTATGTCTCGACTCTCTCATCATAATATCTAGCTTTATATACATCTTACTTATGATGAATTCATATGAAGTGGTATCGAAGAAAAAGCAAAATAGAATTGTCAATACACAAGAGATGGAATATAAGGCAATATAATATTAACTGATTATTTTAGTAAAACGTGAAAAATGCAATTTGGACTTGCGTCTTTTGACTTAAACAAAATTATCTTGGCCTTACTTCTAAATTCTATGTAGGTTTGCATAAAAATAATTGTACTAGTTATTACTCTTTTAATCCGTTTGAAATTAGAAAAAAGCGCACACTTCATATGGGCAATAAAACAGAAATAAACAAAAGCTTTGCATATATTTAGAGGAAGAAAATATAATATTATTATATTATGCATTTTACCAAGGAAAAAGCTTCTTTTTTTTTTTATTTGAGCTATTTCATTTTTACTTTATTAATTTACATCTTTGCCGATTTAATACAACAAATAAATGCAATTCATCTTAAGTAAATTGACATAGATTTTGATGGAATTTTTCCAAAACAAACTTGTTCTTGGAACATTGAGTTATTTAATCTTTGTTAAAATATGAAGTACTTTATGTTTTCAATTAATCTTATATATTAGGAAATCATTTACTGCAAATTATTGTTCTAGTGAAAACTTCTACTCAGAACTCAACCAGCCAAAACTCACCATATCTAAACCGAATGGAAAAGAACAATGCTAAATGTACGAATCACAATATACAAATTAACATACAAATTGATATAGTAGACTCTTGTTGCTCTTGAAGAAGTCTTACTTGTTCAGATTTCCACTTCCGGCTTGTCATATCGATTTGCAAACTAATTTCATAAATCAATCTTAGCACAAAATCGGAAAAAAAGGCGTATTAAATATTGTGGAAACTAAAATACTGGGTCCTGTAATTATTTGCTCCTACTGGCAAATAAAAACAATTGCTAGAAAAACTTTCCTTCATTGATGTCCATGTGTGTGTACAAGCAGAGCAGGGAAAAATCCAACATAACCCATATATCGCCATTATTACTGTCCTTCCCCACTGTTGATTAAATCATTGAAAAAGTTAGTGTCCACCGATAAAGTTCAAACTTTTTCCACAGATAGAGGATGACTAGGTATTATTCTCGATTATTCTAAGTGATCAAGAATCACCAAACTGGTAGATCTTGTGTGGAACATATAGACATAGCATAATTTACTTTTGGTTAAAAAATGTAGCATTATTTCTTACCTCAACTATGTTTACACTTGAATCCCCCGTTGCAATTTATGAATATAATAGGTTAAGGACAACAATTAGCAGTAGGGTCATTTGGCAGAGTGCAACATGAGCTTGATCCATGTGTGTAAGTCGAGTGAAAACTTAAAACCATCCCCAAAATATACATAACAACAATCGGAGCAACTAAATTATCGGCGAGGGACTAAAGTGAGATTAGTGATATATGAACGAGGAGATACCCGATTTCGATTATTGTATTGTTGTTGATTCTATATCTGCAACTTTTAAGTTATAACGAGTCTCTTTTACTATTTTATGTAACGAAAGTGGGCAAAAATCTCAGAGTTGTTTTTCTCAGTCGCTCCTAATGACTCTTTTGATCACATTCAACCCTGTACACGTGTTCGTTCCTCTTGGACCCCTACCACCTGGTGCTTTCAAGCCCCATTTCCACATTGTTCCTTTTCAGAAAGAAGAAGGACAACCCTCGTGTTTGTATAGCGCATACCCACCAAGGCTTTGTTTTTTTCAATAGAGATACATCTCAGGCTTTGTTTCTTTGCCATGCATGGAGTACGACGTGTCAGTAGAACCTGGCTCAGATGTCCTAGTCCTTACCCAATTCGAGTTGAATTGAAAGCATCAAGAGTTGTACCAGCCGAGAGGGAATCTTATGCTCAATGATACCATGTGATGTGAAGGCGTGTATCATAATCGCACCAATCGTCTATAACCGTTTATGATGAGAAAACAATCAAACTTTGGAAAACTATGGTTCGTTTCTTGATGTCATTAGGTCGATATTATCGACTTTATGAGAAAATATATTTTTGTAAACATTTTAAATAACGGTCTTGTCACACCTCGTACCCAACGGTGCGCCACATCCCTCGCAAAGGTCAATTACAAGTGCGACGTCCCAAGACGCGTCGCCGACCCAAAACCCAAAACAGAAAACAAGAACACGCGGAAGCAACACAATACCCGGACAATAAAACACGTGACCAAGAATAGCGACACAAACAATAATGACAACTGGCATAAGTACGAAGAAACACAATATCCATTACAACATAAGCACTGAAATCAAAAAAGATCAACGGCCACTAGCAACAAAAGAGTAAGTGGCTCGGGATCAGACTCTCACTCCATCGGCTCTTCCTCCTCAGGGTTAGAATCCATCTCAATGTCGGGGGTCTGAAAATTTGGGTTTAAACAACAGCAAGAATAAATCTCAGTGAGTAGGCCCCCTAAACCTAAACTAGGCTAACATGCATCTCCTGACGAGTACTAAACAATACACAGTCTAAACCATAAATGACTTAAGCCCTCGGGTCCAAATCCAAAACTTACTTGACCCTGTAGGTTAGACAATTGATATATAATCACAATCATGTCACAGAATTCAATCACGGCACATATATGCATATTCCTTCGTCACGACGCATGTCATGCATATGCTCGTGCTCGCACTCATACTCATGCCTCATTGATGCAATATCGCACACTTGCATGCTAGCACTCTTGCCATTTATCAATTTCTCCTCCGACTCGCGTAAAACGCATGAGGTCTATTACTTCGAGATCGATATCTGGCCCGCGTTAAACGCATTAGGCTCATGACACATAACCCGCGTAAAACTCATCAGGTTGGTCATCTTCCGGTAAACCGGGCATTGTCCCGCGTAACACGCCTCAGGACGGGTTCACTACCCCGCGTAAAACGCTTCATGGCTTATTGTGATCACACATTCACAGTCACCAATTTTTATTTGAACCCCGCGTAAAACGCATCGGGGCATTTTAGGTGATTATAATGCACATGTCATTCGTGCACACTCGTATATGCATATGCCGTGCCAATGCTTGAGATGCACACTCATGGCTATAACGTTCATACTTGGGGCATTCGAGAAATTCACAGTGAGCATTCAATTGCACAACACCACGTGTTCAATTCACAACGCAATAGGCTCAATTTGCACCACACATATTCAATTTAATGAATCAATATGCCCAATCAATCAATTAATTCAAATCAGCCATGGTACATCATTGGCACACGAAAATCACGCAATTAAGCCATTAAACTTGAACAAGTCTAAGGTCCACCAAGCCTAACCTTTCTCGGCCACCTAAGTACTCAATCTTGGCATCATGTAACTACTACCAAGTCATAAACAACCAACCACTTAATGGACAAATCAAGCACACACAGCCATTCACAATTAATCCTCAATTTCGCCGAACAAGGCCCGATAAAATCCACTATGGCCAGCCACTAACCAGTCCCCTCTAGGCCTCTAATCCACCTCCAAATAATCACATTAGGCTCCTAGATCCACCACATAAACAACCACTATATGGCCCGATTGTTGCGCTCATTACATTCTGCATTTAGGCCGCGATTAATCCACCTAATGATCCGATCGAACCTACCTTAATCGATCACCAACCATGTCACCTTAGGCCACTAAACCACTTCCAAATCATCACATTGGAGCACAAAAGTCACCATGGAAACAGCCACTAAAAACAAGGGAAAACCGAATACACAGATTCGGAGCAATTCTGAGCTAGCGCACAGTTCTGGAATCCATTTTCAAATAAATAGTAATTCAACTCCAAAAATTATAAAATTTGGATATATTGTACAAAATATCTCAATGAACATTTTCCGTGAAGAATTCAAAACCCAGTTCTAACCGTAAATACCTCGTTTTGACACTGAAAGTCGAACAAAATCCGGTTCGCTCGGACAGTCCCTCAGGCCATCAAAATACAGCTCATTCAGTGCCCAAATCATTTTGGAAAGCTCTGAAATTTTTATATGTTATATTCACAAATGTCCCCAACAATTTTTGTGAAGAAAGTATTTTGAAAACAGTCCTGGAAAAATTTATAAAAATTCGAACAGACCCGAAGGTCGGGTGAACAGTAAATCGGGCAGTTTTATTTCGGTCCAAAGATGGACTTCCGAATGGCATCAAATGGTTTCCAAAAATTCCCAAATTAAAATATGTTATACTTAAATATGTTGGGAACAACTTTTATGAAGAACGCTTCTTCAAATTTGGCCCGCACAAGTCATACCAAAAATAACAAATTCTGGAGACGCAACAGTAACCGTACCAGAAATCAACAAATATGCATCACCAAGCAAACCAAGCTCAACTAACCACTAATCCAATTATCCACAGCCTTTAAACCATTCCTAAAGTATCACCTTAGGCCATTAAAATCACCACAACTTCAGCCCCAAATCAGCCCATACTAATTAACCCCTAAAATACCCTAATAACCCCTAAAACCCATATAGAAGTGTAAATTAGCCTAATTAGGGTCTAGGGTTATACTCACTTGAAATCCTAAGCTTTAAACAAGGCCAAACAAGCGGCAAAGGTGGCTGGACAGCGGCAGGGCAGCGGCGGCGACGAGCGGCTTTCCCGGCGGCGCGAGCGGCGGCGGCTTGCCAACGGCGATCCGCGAAGGGGGCTGCTCACGTGGCTGAAGAAAGGGAGAGGGAGAGAGATGGCTGGATGGTGGGACAAGGTGGTGGTGGTGGCGGAACAGCCCCGGCGGCGGCGGAGCTTCTCCGGCGAAGGGCCTTCCACGGCCAAAACAAGAAGAAGAAAAAGAAGGGGAGTAAGTTGGCGTGGAGGAGAGGAAATGATCTGCTGAAGATGGGAGAAATGAAGAAGAGAGAGAGAAACTAGAAGGCTTATAGAGTGAGTGAGTGAGTCAGTGGAGTTGGTGAACTACTTCTCATAATGCCCAAACTACCCCTAATCAAGGGTTTGAGAATCAATCAAGCTCACTAGTGGAGGGGCATTTGTGTCCTCAACAATTTGAATTATTGGGGCTGAAGAGACTAAATTTTAAACTCCAAAATAATGTCCAATTAAACCCAAAATTCGGAATTCCAACTTAGGGCACAAGGGCAAAATGGTAATTTTCTGGTCCCGGGTCAAATTTTCAAATTTCGACTCTATGGGTTCCATATATGAGTGGCCACATAAAAATGACGTCGTCCTTGCAAAATAATCGCACACGCCCACGAAATTCAATGCCGAAGTTCGTACTCAATTCCACGATCGATTCAACTCAATTTGCAGTTTTAGTGTCTCTCACTAACGGGCGGCTATTTAGGGGTTACGCATATCGACCTAGGGTACTCGAGTCGTGACGATGTCGATTTCCCAGAGAACACGAGGATCCATCGCTAGTCCCGGGGGTCGCGGTCGTTCGAAACAAGTTCGGGATCGTTCGCCGCGCGTGTACTCTCGGGCGTGCGGAATCACCCGCTATCCATTCGTACGTCGTTGGTCTACCTCAATCCGTTACTCTCCTTGGACCGGCCCACTTGGCACAAAATATTCTCTCGTCATATCTCAGAATCAGACTCAATTCGCGGTCGAGTTCTTAGGTCCACGTATTGTTTTTCCTAGTTAGCCTTTCCCTATTGGTCAGTATCTCGAGATTGATCAGATCTGGGCAAGACTTACTAAAACGCAATGAGAAACATTATCAATTTCATTGATAACGAAAGTGGGTCGAATTTCGGGATGTTACCGGTCTAAAATAAACTTTATGTCAAATAATGGTATGAAATGGATATTATGTCAAATAAAGAACTGAAATGGCTATATCAGTTTCAAGTAAGGGCCTGACTTCGCCGGTTGCTGGCCGACTAAATATTCCAATCGGTAGAGGCATTTTCGTCCAAAAACAATTTTAAATTTAAATTATTTTTCTTCTTTCTTTTTCTTTTCTTTTTTCCTTTTTCTAATTTTTTCTTTCTTGTTCACCAGTGGTTGGTCACCGGCCAATGGTTGGTCGCCGACCACCGTCGATGCCAGAAGAGGGCTAGGTGAGGGTCACCTTGCTAGCAACTGGCGAGGGATGACCTCACCCATGGCAAGGGTCGCCTTGCCAACAACCGGTGAGGGATGGCCTCGCCCATGGCAAGGGTCGCCTCGTCGAGGCGAGACCAGCCTCGCGGTGGCCCTTGCTAGATTGAATGAGGGCAACCCTTGCCCAACCCTCTCTGGGCATCGCCGATGGCTGGCCATCGGCGAAGTAGAAAAAAAAACCATAAAAAGGGAAAAGGAAAGAAGAAAGGAAAAAATTCAAAAAAAAAAAAAAGGTAAAAGATGAAAGATGCCCTTTGATGTTAGGCCATTCTTTGAAACTAACAAAACCACTTCATGCCATAATTTGAAACAAGATTCACTTCAGACCATTTGGCTCCATTTGGTAACGTTTTTGTTTTTGGGAACAATTTTTTGTTTAGAAATAGTTGTTTTTTTATGTCTATTCCCTAGATGAGTTTCTGAGCAAAAGAACGCGTTTGGTAACTGCGTAAAATTTATATTCCTAAAATAAAAAAGAATAAAAATGCATTTGGTATGACCATGAAAATTTCTATTCCCAATTCTTTTTCATTTGACTATAAAAATGCCAATGGTGGCATAGGAGGAGGTGGTGACTGGGGCAATGGCGGGGACGGTGGTGGAGGAGATCTTTGTGGAGGCAGTGTGGGTGGAGGAGGAGTTGGAGGTGAGGGTGGCGTTGGTGGTGGTGGTGGTGTTTGAGGAGGTGGCGATGAAGGAGGCGTGGGTCATGGAGGAGGTGATGACTCGGGCTATGGTCGTAGCATTGGTGGAGGAGGCATGGGTGGCGGTGGAGGTGGCGTGGGTGGAGGAGGCGTGAGTGGCAGAGGCGTCGGAGAAGGTGGTGACTCGAGCAATGGCAAAGGAGGCATAGGTGGTGGTGGTGTTGGAGGAGATGGCGGTGAAGGTGGCATGGGTCGTGGAGGTGTTGACTGGGGCGGTGATGGTGATGGTGGAGATGACGTGGGTGGAGGAAGCGTTGGAGGTGGGGTTGGAGGTAAGGGAGGAGGCGTTGGTGGTGGAGGTATTGGACGAGGTGGCGACTTGGGTGGCGGTAGAGGAAGCAAGGGTGACAGTGGCGAAGGCATGGGTGGTGGTGGTGTTGGAGGAGGTGGCGATGGTGATGGTGGTGGAGAAGGCATGGGTGGTGGAGGTGTCGAAGGAGGTGGTGACTCAAGCAGCGATGGTGGAGGTGGCGATGGCAATGGCGGTGGCGATGGCGGTGAAGATTTTTTTGTTCCTGTCTTCCTTGTTTCTCTTTATGTTCCTAGGAACATAATTTTTTTTTTTTACTTCTTATTTCTATTCCAAATTTATTCAATGGTCACTTTTCTATTCCGATTAATAGAAAAATTAACTGACGTTACCAAATAGATTTTTGTTCTTTTTCTATTCAGGGAAACAAAAGAACAGAAAAAAAGAATTGTTACCATGAAGCTTTATTTGATAAAATAATGGCACTCCGTGCCTTTTATTTGGAATAATGTCTACTTCATATCATTATTTGAGAAAATGATGGTATTTCAAGTTCTTATTTGAAAATTTCCCTATATTTTTTGCAAAAGAAATATTGTGTCACCAATCCGATCGGTTGGACATTTTAAATTTTAAAAAAACAAAGTCTTTGTTTTTCATAGTACACATTCACTTTACGAACGTGGGTCAACTGGTCTCACAATGTCGGCAATTTAGTTATTTATATCAAGATGTTTTCCCGCAATTTACGAATCCATATTGTATTTCCACTATGTTGACAAATGTTCTTTATTCTACACATTTTATGTGCGTCCAAAAGTTTAAACTATATCAAAAGCAGACTCATAATTCACAGTAAGCACATTACAAAACACGGGGCTCATCCATTATAGGCTCTAGAAGACTAGTCATCATCAATATAGGACGAATTCCTATGCAAAGGAAAGAGGATTATTTGATACGGCTTCATTAGGTGTTGAAAAGAGGACTAGATTGACCCATATTCTTTATATATTAATGTGGGTAATACAGATACTATAGCAGTGACTCAACAGTCAAGGGTGCGGTCCTGAAGCGAGAGAAACCACTCCGCAAACTTGGGCAAGGTGGACTGATCCGCCCTGTAGTGCTCCTGCGTGAACCGGAGCAGGTCTGACCAGGTGAAATCCGGGCACTTCCTTGCCCCTCCGGGGGCGAGACTGGGCGCCGGCACGACCACCTTGTCTTCCCGTGGGCACAGGAAAAAAGCCAATGACTGCCTCTCCCGGTGCCGGTTCACCAGCGCTCCGTGCAGGCAGCTCTTGTATATCCCGTTTGTCAACGCCTGCACGCGTGCGTTAGGGTCAAAAACCCCCCACATGCCCCGTATATTACAGCAGTTACAAACATGCGTACAAACATGTGCTCGAAGGATACGCGTCCGTAATATCTAGGACCATGATACGTACTATTATTCGCACCACGTGCATGTGATTTAATGATTATCCCTCTAGCATCGCACTAAAGTTTCGTCAGATGAGATGCCCACATTCCCATTTCTTAGGAAGGCAATATCTTTTTGGTGATCTACACTCTTGGTTGGAGGCGGAGGGTAGTGGACCTTGCCAATTTTTTGGAAAAGCGATTTTTTGCTAAGTTCTTTTTCACGTCTTTTTTCGATCGAGATTCAAGCAATCAACTTTGTAATTGTCATACAAGGATTCATAGTCATTGAGAAGGAAACAACCCCCCATTTCTCACAAGGAGCCCAATGCAGATTCTCAAAAGTAGTGGGTGTCTATCGAATTCTATTAAGAAAGCCATGAACTTTTCCTATAATGTCGTTACCGGTATTATAAGTTTACATTAAACAAGAGGATACCTTCAAAAACCACCCTAATAGAAGTCGAAGCTGTACTTCTTAAGAACTCGCACTTTTCATGAATTCAAATCGCTTAAATGGCAGAGTCAACTCGAACATGATGGAATTTAAAGAATGATTTGTTCACAAGGTGATTGGCTCTCAACAATCACCTGTTCAGGAAGAGTTCCACATCTCACTAAGTAATTTATTTTTGAGCAAAAAGTCTTATTATTTCAATTCTGTGTATTTTCGTAAGATGAGGGGAAAAAACTTTTGCAATTACAGAAGTGAGTACATGGGCTTGCAAAGTTTAGAACAAATGATACTCTCAAGTATATATTGTCGATGTCCGCAAATGAAGAGACTGATAAAAATAATAAAAAAGTGCCGTATCATAAATTGGAAAAAGAAGCCATTTCATCATTATGCTCACCTTTGATAGGGGAAAATTAATAGTAAATTGACATGAGCAATTCGATATTTGGCCTTGTAGAAAGTGACACGTACCGCGAAAGTATCGCCAATGTTGATCACTAGGGCATGAGCTTGAGGTCGAACTTTGTACCACTTGTCGTTGAAGAACACTTCGAGACATCCAACTTCGTCTTGGTGGAGTATGGTGAGGGATGTTGGATCACAATGAGAACCAGTTCCGAGAGCAAGGCTTGGCTCTTGGCAAGGAGGGTAGAAGTTGCACCTCATTATGGAGCATCCATCTTCGAAGAAGTCTCTATAGTAAGACCTATCAAGTCCCAAGCTTATGGCCAATAGCTCCATGATTGAAAGAGCCAATTTCTTCATCTCTTCACAATATTTCTGGTATACTTTTCTATAACAATCGAATGGAGGATAAATAAAGGGCGCTACTCTTTCTTTTCACATATTAACAAGCGGATTTAAGGTTGTTCTACAGGGATATCACAATCAAGAGAAATATTGTCAATCCATTCACTTTAGAAATAGACATGGATGCTAAGAATATGCTACCTATGACAACCACATATTTTGTTAATTTACGTCGTTCGTGGAAATTTCTAAAAGTAGTGTTTTGATCGTGACGTGTGCATGATTGGCTTTTATTTAAAATGTGACTTGATTTTATCAGACATTATTGCTAGCATGTCTGATCTGGATAATAGCAATTGCAGAAATTTACTTGCTCACTAGTCATACGAAAAAGAAAAACACTTATATCTTCTATAGAACTAAGAACGTTCAATTCCATTGGTTAATCTTTTTTAAGGATTTTTGTGAAGAAGGATCAATCCGTTTGTAAATTGGATGTCTATGTAACATTTTAGGGCAATTGTTAGAGTAAAAACCCAAAATTTAAATTGACTTGGGAAATGATCTTGCTTACCCTGCTGGTTCAAAATCCATCCCTAAGGTGGCCTTAAAGAAGCCAACCACTGAATCTGGTGAGCTCTCGCGGTAGCCAAAAGAGAAGGTTTCCTTCCATGGCAATTTCGACGAGAACCGACCATTATGAGCTATCGAATGACCCAACAGGGAGTTCGGCTTCTTTTGAGCCCTGAGTTTGTTGCTGAGTGTCATCTTGAAGAACGAACCGATACTATCATGAGCATCGTGAATGAGACTCAGGTCGACACCATGGTTGATCACTTGGAAAAATCCATGGCTCAAGCAAGCTGCTCTAACAGTATCAGCAGCCCGATGCTTTTCTTCTTGATCATCACCGAGAAGAAAGCTTTTGAGATCAACCAAGGGTTCTTCGAGCTCGCCATGAGAGAGAACCGCATCTTGTTCTGGCCATTTGAATGAATCCGGTACACGAAATTGCTTATCGCAAAGAAAAGAGTCAGAAACTTTTGGTGGTTCATCATAGTGTTTTGTTGAGGAAAACTTACATTGATTTCGAAGTTGACAAAACTGTCCATGAGTGTTTAGATTGTGAAAGAATTTCAAGCAAAAGAAGTTCAGACTCAGAACTAAAAGTTCAGACTCAGACTTATAATCTTCAGACGCATAAATTTTGCAGACGCAGAAATTCTTCAGATGCAGACGCAGAAGTTTTTCAGATGCAGACACAGAAATTTTTCATACGCAGAAATTTTTCAGATGCAGAAATTTTTCAGACGCAGATACAGAAATTCTTCAGATGCAGAAGTTTTTCAGATGCAGACTTAGACGCAAAATTTCTTCAAACACAGAATACAGAACCTAACTAACAGCTAGTGATCCGGTATGGATTTCACAAAAAGAAATATTTGATATCAATCTAAATCAAATTGATTGACAATCAAAGATTACGATAAGCATGCATTACAACGGATAAAACTCTACTTATAGAAACTAAGATTCTGATTATATGGGCGACCAGAATTAGCGAAATTCAGATTTTATCAACCAACGGCTACTCAATCCATTTTATACAAATCTATCCAAAGGGGAATATTGGAAAATGATCCTTTGAAGACTGTCCAACGGCTAGTTTGAAAGTAGAGGAGTATAAAAGGAGATCAATGAGGAGCAAAACGAAGAGAATGAAATCAAGAATCAACAAGTCCAAAGTCTAAGCATACTCCGATTCAATCTTTTGTCTTTCGTGAGCTTAAACGTGTAATCATTTGAGAAGTGTAGAAAGTGTTATAAGTGTGTGCTTAGGTGTAAGATAATGTGATCTATCAGCTTGGTATAAGCAGCACTAGCTTCGGGGAGAAATGCTTGTATTTAAGCGGCACAACTTGTTATAACTTCTTATTGATTTGATTAGTGAAATCCAGCCAGTAGGCTGTAGTGTGGGAGAATGGACGTAGGCTTGCTATAAGCCAAATCACTATAAACTTGTGTGCAGTTTTTCTATCTCTATTCTATTACTTTGCACACTCCACATCGGGAGCACTGTCTATATAAACTATTTTGAATCTGAATTTTATTCAGACTCAACTGCGTTCTTTCATTTCTGCATAAAATTGTTTAAAATCACTTATTCACCCCTCTCTAGGTGATCATTGCTAGCTACTTTAATTGGTATCAGAGCAGGTTGCTCGTTTATAGAAGTGTTTTACTTCTAAGTTAACAATCTATATAGCTAGCTGTGGTGCTCTAGGTCTCATTGAAGGTCAAAGCAATAACAGACCACCATACTTCGATGGTAAGGAATACAGCATCTGGAAGAATAAGATTAAGGCATTCATTAAGTTAATTGATCACATGCAATGGGATGTCATCATCAGAGGAGTCAAGCCAAAATCTTCCGAAAATGCAGATGCAAGCAAATCAGAAGATCTTCCTTTATCTCAAACTGAGATATCCAAAAGAGAAACCTTAGATTCCAAAGCAATTTATTCTTTATATTGTGCTTTATCTCCTATTGAATATAAAAAAATTGCTGCTTATGAATCAGCTAAGAAAATCTGGGATACGCTTCACATTACTTATGAAGGAATAGATCGAGCCAAGGAAACTCAAATCAATCTTTTGCTTGGTCAATATGAATCCTTCAAAATGAAGCATGAAGAATCAATTACTGACATGTATGACAAGTTTACTGATATAGTAAACGGTCTTGCATATCAAGGACAACCAGTTCCAGATGCAATGAAAGTCAACAAATTATTGAGAGGACTCACAATGAAGTGGGATAATATCAAAACATCTCTTCGAAAGACACAAAGGATCAAGCCTCTATCAGTAAATGAGTTGATTGGAACTCTGCAATCATATGAGATTGAACATCGGAATGAGGAGAATGAATCTAGAGGTAATAAGTCAATTGCATTAAAAACTAACATTGATTCTGATGCAGATTCTGAAAATGAAGACGTTGATGATGAAGAACTAGCTCTCTTCATAAAGAAGTATAAGAAGATGAAGATCAGAGGAAGAAACCTCAAAGCAAATAAGCTGTTTGAGAAAAAGAAGTCTACCAATGAAATAGAAAAAGCAAAGGATGTAATATGCTTTCACTGTAGGAAACGTGGACATATCAAGCCTAACTGTCCACTTTTGAAAAAGAAGACCACATTTGAGAAAGCAAAGAAGGCCTTAAAGGCAGAAACCTGGAGTGACACAGAATGTGAAGACAGTGACAATGATATCTGTCTTTTGGCAAAATCAAATTCAGACTCAGATTCAAATTCTGATCCCAAAGTAAAAATCGAGGTAAAGCAATCTGAAATGACTTCTGAAGTATTGAATTACATTGACGATTTATGCCTTGAATTTAAAGCTGCTCTTAAAAGAATCTCTTCTCTGAAAAAGGAAAATTCATCACTGAGGCAACAGGATGTTTCACAAAAAGAAAAAATCGATTTCCTTCAAAAGGAATTTGAACAAATCAAGGAAAGTCGAGATTTTCTTTCCAAAGAAAATGCTATTTTGAAAAAGGAAATTTTAAAAATTACTTCCAAGTTTTCAAAAGGATCAGAAACTTTGAAACATATCCTTTCCATCCAAATTCCTTATTACAACAAATCTGGCCTTGGATTTGTGAAGGAAAGTGATAGCTTGATTGATTTTCCAAAGGTCAAGGAGAGATTAAGACAACGACTTCCTCGACAAGTTTACAAAAATCATTTCAAAAGGAATTTTGTAAAACCTGTAGGCCGAAATGTTCTCAGATACTCAAAATGTGGAGATCCACAACATGTTGAGAATGAATGTCCTAAGGTCTGGAGATCTGTTTGAAGAGAATTTGTTAAGACAGCCTATACTGATCCTCAAGGACCCAAACAAATTTAGGTACCAAAGAAAACTTGAGATGCTGTAAAGTCTGAATGGATGCTCACGAAGAGAAAAAGAAAGTGGTACCTAGATAATGGATGCTCAAGACACATGACAGGAGATCCAAACATATTCATTGATCTGCAAAGTCTGAATGGTAGAAAAGTTTCTTTTCGAGGAAATACCAAAGGAAAAATCATTGGCAAAGGAACGGTTAAAATAGGAGGACTTACAATCAGTAATGTCTCATTGGTGAAAGGACTCAATTATAACCTGTTAAGCATAAGCTAACTATGTGATACAAGTTTCAAAATCAACTTTCAAGAAGACACGTGCTCAGGAACAAGCAAAGATTCTTCTCAAATATTTACAGGAAGAAGAGATGGCAACATTTATCTTCTAGATGTCAATCCAAGTTCCACTCACTGTTTAATCTCAATCAAAGAGGATGAAGATGTGACATCCTGGATTTTGACCCAATTTTAGGATTTAATAAACGTGTAATTCGTCAGTGTGCTTGTAGTAAAATCTCACCTGGGAACTGATCACTCCCGGTTATTGTTTTTAAATTTTGAGATTTCGTTCAAATCGCATTCAATCGAATTTGGCCGTTATTTAGACCCTGAGCTTGGCAGTCGATTTTCGGGAGTTTCAGAATGAAATAAATTGGACGGTGTCGATACTATTGTAGCCATCGTCGAAATTGACAGGAATAGTGAAAGAAAGAGAGTTTTTGACTAGGTGCGAATTTGGACTAGTAGACCTCCCTCGTTATAGTTCGATCTAATTAATTTGGCCTTTGTCCCTTTTTATATGCGAGGCTTATTTTGGACCGGTAGATCGTTTTCTGTTTTGAATTTGGGCCATCGGATCGCAATTAATATTAGAATGAAGTTTATTTTGTTTATCTCTTTCTCTCTCTATCTCTCCTTCTTTTTTTCTCTCCTCCGCGCACACGTTTCCCCTCCCTTCTGACCGCGAACGTTCCCTCTCTTTGTTTCTTTTTCTCTCTCTCTCTCTCCTTTCTCTTTTTTTCCTTTTGACCGCACGCAACCCCCCCTCCTCTAACACCCTCTCTCTTCTCTCTCTTCTTTCTCCTTCTTCTCTTCCTTCTTCTTCCCTTTCATCTTCCTTTTTCTTTCTCTTATGGCCTTCTTCTTCAGTCTTCTTCTTCCTCCCCCGACGAGCCTGCGCGTGGCCCTACTCCGCCAGCGCCGACCCGGCTCGCCAACCGCTGCTCGTCGGACCAACCTCCGCCACCCGTCGCCACCGCGCACTGTCCGGCCGCCGCCTCCGCCACCCGCAGCCACCGCCAGCCGCCACTCTCCCTCCCCTCCCCTCCTCCGCAGCCCCAACCGCCCCACGCCACCCCCACCAGCCACTGCCACCGTCGCTGCCTTGCCCACCACTATCCCGGCGTCCCCTTCCGCCACCGTGTCGCCCGAACATCATCGGCTCCGAACCTCACCGCCGCAGCTCTCTTTTTCCCTCGCCACCCCACTCGGCCAACTCTCCTCTCTCTCTCCAAGCTGGTTGTCGGAGAGCCGCCTTGCTCGCCGCCAGCCGCCGGAGCAAGCCCAGCTGGCCAGCTGACTAGCCACCGTCGCGCCCGAGCCGAGCTCGTGCCCACGTCCTTGCCCTGTTACTATTCATTTCTCAGAGGCCCGTACTATTCATCCGAGCACTGTTCATGGCCCGTTACTGTTCATCCGAGCACTGTTTATCGGCCCGTCTTGAGCCCATGCGGGTTTTTCTCCGGGCCAAAACCTGGTAAGTGATATCCTAATCCCTAGTTAGTATAATGGATACTAATAGACATGCTTATGAATTTATTCAGTTTAATTTAGTGATTAAATTAGAAATTAGATTATTTGGTGAGGATACGACTAGTGCGTGAATTATGTGGCGATTGGTAAATCAATTTATGATAAGTCTGTGGCTAGTGTGGTGCATTGATTGATAATATTGTCGTGGAGTGTGTGGGAGAAATTGCCGTGTGATTGTGACCGGCTTGAATGTTGAGATTGTGAGCCTGTGATTTAGAATTGGGATGGTTTTGGGAGTTTATTGCTGGCTAACGTAAGTGGGTCAATAATTGGCTTGCTGTGGCATTCGTGGGTGGGCATGATGTTCGTATGTGGTTGGCGTGAATGACGGATTTGTGGGCCAGTGTGATGGGCTGTGATGTGAATTGGATTGGTACGACTTGTGAGATTGGCGAATTGTGCTGTGGTGTATGTGCATGTGAAAAAGCCCAGATCGATCGGAGGGCTGCCAACCTGAGGCATAGGTTACGCGGGTGTGGCGAATAAGGCATGACTAAACCTGAGGCGTAGGTTACGCGGGTCATTGGAAAGGAAAAATGTCCTGAGGCGTGGTTACGCGGGACAGAGCCCGGCTTGATCTGAGGGCTGAGCCTGAGGTGCAGAGGCGCGGGCTGTGAGATAGGGCTTGAGGCGCAGTGACGCGGGCCAAGTGAAAGGACCTGGGAGGTCGTGGAAAGTTGTTCGACCACGCATGCGACCTGAGTGTGATTGAATTGATTAATTGATTAGGTGATAGGACTGGTTGAATTGATCGAGTGCTATTGTGGCGGGCGTGTGAATGACTGTGGTAAGTTATCGAATTATTATTATTATAATACATTTGACTGACGTGTAGAGCTGGCACGCGCTTGATGGCGAGGTAAGTACTTTGAGGTGAATTCGGTATATCGGGAATTAGATTGCATGTACTGCTTGTCTGGGTACGCATTGGCCTACGTAGAGCTTAGGGTATTACTTATTGAGACTCGTTCTCACGGTTATTATATAACCACTTTCAGATCCGCGACCGTGATCGATTTGGAGATGCCGCCAGAGTACCACAGGGATTGAAGAATAGGTTAATTTGCCCTGTCTTTTGAGTACCTTTTGTAGAGGAGATAAGCTCGTCGACCACCGTCCCCTTTGAAAAGCGTGGTTGGGAATTGGTAGCCCAGTTTATTGTCCTGTAATAGTGACTACCTTATTAAGTTATGTAATTATTGTTTTGTGCTATCCCTTTGTCATGTTTCGTTGTCCGGGTTGTTTCTGTTTACTTCCGCGTGTGTTAAATCTCTGATGTCTGGGTTGGGTCGGCGACGTACCTGGGACGTCGCGTTCGATGATTGACCATCGAGGGATGATCGTGCACTCGTAGGGTGCGGGGCGTGACATCTCCGTTTGATTTGGTATCAGAGCAAGGTCAGCTCGATACTAATTGGTCGAAGCTTGGAGTGATAAGGAGCGATGACCTTGGGGTAGCCAATTAAGGAGACTTGTTGGCCATGCGTTACCCAGACTGCTCGATTGTGATTGCTAAGTGATATTATACACTAATTCGGGAAATGCAGGTGCGACAGGACTTGAGGTTAGTGCACGATCCCTGTTCTTTGTGATTGAGTGGTGTGGTGATTGACTACCTGCTTAATGAATTGTGTTGTGGTTTGTTGCCTAGGGCTTAGACTGGTATAGTTGACCTAAGTCTTTAATTCTTAAGGAGAATTATAGCAGGTAAGTGGGTGATGTGAACCCTGTGAGTATGAGTAGTCGAGGTCGAGGTCTGGTAGGTCCACAAGTTGGAGTTTTGAGGGATCCCAGATGGGATGAGAGTTTGAGGGCAATCGAGGAAGTTGGAGTTTTAAGGGGAAGGCAGATTGAGGAGCGAAGTATGACTATTTCTACTAAGGTGAGGCCACTATTGTCATCGTCGATGGGAATAACGGGAATCATGGGCATAATGAAAATGTTGGGAATCAAGGTCAACGGTAAGTTAATGTAGTTAGACAGATGCGTTAGTTAGTTGGAAAATTTTTGAAATTTAAACTTGCAAGGTTTGATGGAAAGAGGTGACCCTAAGGCTACATTACTTTGGACATGAGACTTAGAAAAATAAGCTTTTCAGGTATTCGGGTGCACTGATGAGGAGAAAGTGACACTGCCTAGACATCAACTTTAAGGAAATGCAAAGAATTGGTAAGAAGGCCCTCGAAGTAGGATATTTCAGAGGGCATAATTCCAAGCTATGGTGTCGTTATCGAGGCCTTCAATGGGAGGTACTTTAAGAGAGTGTGCGAGGACAGAAAATGACAGGGTTTCTTCGGCTTCGCTAAAATCAGATGTCAGTCGATCAGTACGAGGTCAAGTAGTAAGGTTACCTAAGTATGCACTAAAGATGGTCAAGGACCATGTGGATGGGATAAGGAGGTTTCAGGATGAATTGGAACCGGAATTTCGCAATCAGTTGGTACTTTTGGGTCTTAAGGAATTACAACGAGTTGTATGAGAGAGTTCGATGGTTGACACGGATATGAGTGGAAGGATTGCTACTTCTGGATCGCGGTTCGCGCCGGCTAGGGACAATGGGAACTGTGGAAAGAAGCCTATGATAGAGAATCGGAGATTTGTCTCTCTAGTAAGAAAGAACTTTGGAAAGCCGAACTACCACTCCAACGTCGCGTGTCGGTCTTATGAAAAGAGGCATAGGAATGGCCATTGCCAAGGTAAAAGTGGAGCATGTTGAGGATGTGGACAATAAGGTTACCAGATGAGAAATTGTTGAACCGACAGGTTAGGTCACAAATGCAATCGCAGTGACCGCAGGTAGGACATTAAGTGAGAGCTGCCCTGCAGATTAATCAAAATCGACTAAGGACATAAGGAAAAGTGTATGTTGTGGCTAAGAAGGAGGTGAAGGATGTGCCTTGAAAGTTTAGATGTGTTATGAGATGGTGTTTGGTACAATAGGAGATGGTTTTGAAATTATTACTTGGATGATTATGTACGACATATTATCACTTATGGTGGATAGGCGCAATCGATTTATGGATTTCTGATTTACTAATGACATTCTTGGATGAGTTTGGAAGGATGAGTTATGCTTGGAAATTTCGGATTTTATAAAGAACCGGGGTGATTTGTTTTGGGAGGCTGTTGGATTGAAATTGGATGAATTGAGCTTGTCTTTGAGGTGTATAAAAATAATTAATTTGTGGCTGATTAGTTGGTTGAGGAATCAAGATTAAAGGATATAGCCGAGGTGTGTAATCTCCCCAATGTCTTTCCTTAGGAAATTGCCGGGACTGCCACCAGATAGGAGAGTCGAGGTTGTGGTTGAGTTGGCCCGAGAGACAAAACCGACCTTGGGAGCGCTTTGCAAGATATCATTATCGGAATTGAAGGAATCGAAAGTCCAAATGCAGGAGTTATTGGATGAAGGTTTTATTCGTTTGAGTGGGTCTCCATGGGGAGCGCCAGTTGTATTCATGAGAAAGAAAGACGGATCGTTAAGGTTATGTGTTGACTACAGATAGTTGAATCAGGTGACTATTAAGGATAAACGCCTGTTGCCAAGGATAAATGATCTGCTCGACCAGTTACAAGAGGCATCAATATTTGTAAGATCAACTTGAGGACTGGTTAGTACCAATTGAGAATCAAAAAGGAGGACGTGCCGAAGTTGGCATTTAGGACGAGGTATAGACACTATGAGTTTACGGCGATGCCGTTTGGACTGATGAATGCCCTTCAGCCTTTATGGATTTAATGAATCGGGTATTTAAGGAATTTTTGGATCAGTTTGTAATCGTGATTCATAGGCAATATCTTGGTATACTGAAAGAGTTCCGCCGAGTGTGAGTTACATTTGGAAAAAGGTTCGACGGGCCTCTAGAGAACACGCACTCTACGTCAAGTTCAGTAAGCGCGAATTTTGACTTTACCGAGTAGCGTTCTTAGGACATGTAGTATCCGGAGAAGGAATTGCAGTGGATCCTGCGAAGATTAAAGCCATCATAAATTGGCCAAGACCGACAACGGTAATCGAGGTTTAGAGGTTCTTGGATCTGGCAGGTTATTATAGACGTTTTGTGGAAAAGGGTTTTTGACGTTAGTAACACCGTGGACGCGTTTGCAAAAGAAGGAAACGAAATTTGAATGGACAGATGACTACAAAATGAGTTTTCAGGATTGAAACAGAGTTTGACGATCATGCCAGTGTTGACAGTTCCGTGAGGTCTGGGAGGATATGAAATCTATAGTGACGCGTCGCTAAGAGGACTCGAATGTGTGTTGACACAACGTGGAAGAGTAGTACCATACACATCGCAACAAACGAGACCGCATAAGTTGAGTTGTCTAACTCATGATTTAGAATTAGCCGCAATTATTTTCGCTCTTAAGGTTTGGAGGCATAACCCGTGTAGGGAGAGATTTCAGATTTATACAGATCATTAGAGTTTAAAGGTATCGGTTTTCCCGAAAAGAACTTAGCATGAGACAGCGCCATTGGATGGAACTCCTCAGGGACTACGACTGCGATATATTATAAAACCCCGGAATGACTAATAAGGTAACGGATGCACTGAGTTGGAAATTGAGCATCGCGCATATGATGGTCAAAGAATGGACCCTGTTGGAGGGAATTCAGGATTCAGAATTTAAGTGTGAAGTGAGTCATGTTTAGAGTCTGCTCACCACATTGAGGATTAAACTGGAAACCCGGGCTAAGATTAAGGCTTTACAACCGATGGACCTAGAAATCCAGAAGATTCTGGAAATGGATGTCACAAAAAGGAAATCGGATTTTTAGGTATTCGAGGATGGGATTTTTTTTAAAGTTTCGTGGACGGTTATGTGTGCCAAGTGATACAGAACCGAAGGAAGAGATTTTGTCTGAAGCACATTATAGTAGTTATAGTATTCACCCGGGTAGTACGAAAATGTATCAAAACTTACGACAGCATTATTGGTGGAACAGCATGAAAGTGGACGTGGCCAAGTATGTGGCTAAGTTTTAGCGTGTCAACAAGTGAATGCGCAACATTACAAGCCGGGTGAAATGTTGCATCTATTGGAAATTCCCGAGTAGAAATGGGAACACATTACGATAGACTTTGTAATGGGATTACCGAGAAGTCCAAGGGGTCATGATTCGATTTGGGTGTTAGTTGATCGGTTGACCAAGTCAGCATAGTTTCTACTAGTGCGAAAGGATTTCGTCTTGAAAAGGTATGCTGATTTGTTTGTACGACACATAGTCCGTCTTCATGGAGTACCAGTGACGATCACCTCGAACTGTGATCCTAAGTTTACTGCCGCTTTTTGGAAAAAGTCTTCATACGGCATTAGGATCGAGGTTACAGTTTAGCACGGCCTATCATCCCCAGACGGACGGTGAGTCTGAGAGGACGATTCAGACTTTGGAAGATATGCTGCGAGTATGTGTATTGGATTTTAGGGGAAGTTGGAAGGAATAATTGCCCTTGGTTGAGTTGCTTATAATAATAGCTATCGGCAGAGTATCAGAATGGCACCGTTTGAAGCATTGTACGACAGAGCCTGCAGAACACCGGTTTGTTGGGATGAAGTTGGTAAGAGGAGCAATACGGGTCCAGAGTTAGTGCAATAGTCAATTGAGACAGTCAAGGTTGTCCGGGACAGACTCAAAACCGCGCAGAGTCGCCAAAAGAATTATGCAGACTGGAGACGTAGGCCTTTGGAGTTCCAAGTAAGGGACCACGTATTCCTCAAGGTGTCACCGATGAGAGAATTGTCTCGGTTTGGTAAGAAAGGAAAATTGAGCTCGAGGTACGTGGGCCCATTCGAGGTCTTAAAGAGAATAGGCACCTTGGCTTATCGTCTTGCGCTACCGCCAAATTTATCTTATGTTCATAATGTGTTCTACGTGTCTATGTTGAGGAAGTATGAACCGGACCCGACCCACGTACTGAATTTTGAGCAAATAGGCGTGGACGATAGGGTGTCGTATGTGGAAAAGCCAGTTCGGATCAAAGACAGAATAGAAAGAGTGTTGCGGAACAAGAAAATTCCGATGGTCAAAGTAAATTGAGAGCACCATGGGACCAAAGGTGTAACAGGGGAAAGTGAAGAGTGATACGACATCAATACCCCCATTTGTTTGAATAGTTGGGGTTGGATTGTAAATTTCGAGGACGAAATTTTTGTAAGAGGGGAAGAATTGTGACATTCCAGATTTTGACCCAATTTTGGGATTTAATAAACGTGTAATTCGTCAGTGTGCTTGTAGTAAAATCTCACCCGAGAACTAATCACTCCCGGTTATTGTTTTTAAATTTTTAGATTTCGCTAGAATCGCACTCGATCGAATTTGGCCGTTATTTAGACTCCGAACTTGGCAGTCGATTTTCGAGAGTTTCAGAATGAAATAAATTGGACGGTGTCGATACTATCGTAACCAGCGTCGAAATTGAAAGGAATAGTGGAAGAAAGAGAGTTTTTGACTAGGTGCGAATTTGGACTAGTAGACCTCCATCGTTATAATTCGATCTAATTAATTTGGCCTTTGTCCCTTTTTATATACGAGGCTTATTTTGGACCGGTAGATCGTTTTCTGTTTTGAATTTGGGCTATCGGATCGCAATTAATATTAGAATGAAGTTTATTTTGTTTATCTCTTTCTCTCTCTCTCCTCTCTCCTCCGCGTGCACGTTTCCCTTCCCTTCTGACCCCGCACGTTCCCTCTCTCTCTCTCTCCTTTCTCTTCTTTTCCTTCTGACCGCACGCAACCCCCCCTCCTCTAACACCCTCTCTCCTCTCTCTCTTCTTTCTCCTTCTTTTTCCTTCTTCTTCCCTTTCTTCTTCCTTTTTCTTTCTCTTCTGGCCTTCTTCTTCAGTCTTCTTCTTCCTCCCCCGACGAGCTTGCGCGTGGCCCTGCTCCGCCAGCGCCGACCCGGCTCGCCAACCGCCGCTCGTCAGACCAACCTCCGCCGCCCGTCGCCACCGCGCGCTGTCCAGCCGCCGCCTCCGCCCCGTTGTAGCCACCGCCAGCCGCCACTCTCCCTCCCCTCCCCTCCTCCGCAGCCCCAACCGCCCCACGCCACCCCCACCAGCCACTGCCACCGTCGCTGCCTTGCCCACCACTATCCCGGCGTCCCTTTCCGCCACCGTGCCGCCCGAACATCATCGGCTCCGAGCCTCACCGCCGTAGCTCTCTCTCTCCCTCGCCACCCCACTCGGCCAACTCTCCTCTCTCTTTTCGAGCTGGTTGTCAGAGAGCCGCCCTGCTCGCTGCCACCGCCAGCCGCCGGAGCAAGCCCAGCCGGCCAGCCGACCAACCACCGTCGCGCTCGAGCCGAGCTCGTGCCCACGTCCTTGTCCTGTTACTGTTCATTTTTCGGAGGCCCGTACTGTTCATCCGAGCACTGTTCACGGCCTATTACTGTTCATCCGAGCACTGTTTATCGACCCGTCTTGAGCCCATGCGGGTTTTTCTCCGAGCCAAAACCTGGTAAGTGATATCCTAATCTCTAGTTAGTATAATGGGTACTAATAGACATGCTTATGGATTTATTCAGTTTAATTTAGTGATTAAATTAGAAATTAGATTAGTCGGTGATGATACGACTAGTGCGTGAATTATGTGGCGATTGGTAGATCAATTTATGATAAGTCTGTGGCTAGTGTGGTGCATTGATTGATAATATTGTCGTGGCGTATGTGGGAGAAATTGCCGTGTGATTGTGACCGGCTTGAATGTTGGGATTGTGAGCCTGTGATTTAGAATTGGGATGGTTTTGGGAGCTTATTACTGGCTAACGTAAGTGGGTCAATAATTGGCTTGTTGTGGCATTCGTGGGTGGGCATGATGTTCGTATGTAGTTGGCGTGAATGACGGATTTGTGGGCCAGTGTGATGGGCTATGATGTGAATTGGATTGGTACGACTTGTGAGATTGGCGAATTGTGCTGTGGTGCATGTGCATGTGAAAAAGCCCGGATCGATCGGAGGGCTGCCAACTTGAGGCGTAGGTTACGCGGGTGTGGCGAATAAGGCATGACTAAACCTGAGGCGTAGGTTACGCGGGTCATTGGAAAGGAAAAATATCCTGAGGCGTGGTTACGCGGGACCGAGCCCGGCTTGATCTGAGGGCTGAGCCTGAGGCGCAGAGGCGCGGGCTGTGAGATGGGGCCTGAGGCGCAGTGGCGCAGGCCAAGTGAAAGGACCTGGGAGGTCGTGGAAAGTTGTTCGACCACACATGCAACCTGAGTGTGATTGAATTGATTAATTGATTGGGTGATAGGACTGGTTGAATTGATCGAGTGCTATTGTGGCGGGCGTGTGAATGACTATGGTAAGTTATCGAATTATTATTATTATAATATATTTGACTGACGTGTAGAGCTAGCACGCGCTTGATGGCGAGGTAAGTACTTTGAGGTGAATTCGGTATATCGGGAATTAGATTGCAAGTACCGCTTGTCTGGGTACGCATTGGCCTACGTAGGGTTTAGGGTATTACTTATTGAGACTCGTTCTCACGGTTATTATATAACCACTTTCAGATCCGCGACCGTGATCGATTTGGAGATGCCGCCAGAGTACCACAGGGATTGAAGAATAGGTTAATTTGCCCTGTCTTTTGAGTACCTTTTGTAGAGGAGATAAGCTCGTCGACCACCGTCCCCTTTGAAAAGCGTGGTTGGGAATTGGTAGCCCAGTTTATTGTCCTGTAATAGTGACTACCTTATTAAGTTATGTAATTATTGTTTTGTGCTATCCCTTTGTCATGTTTCGTTGTCCGGGTTGTTTCTGTTTACTTCTGCGTGTGTTAAATCTCTGATGTCTGGGTTGGGTCGGCGACGTACCTGGGACGTCGCATTCGATGATCGACCATCGAGGGATGATCGCGCGCTCGTAGGGTGCGAGGCGTGACAGAAGATCTATGGCACAAAAGATGGGGACACCTCAGTATGAAACAAATCTCAAAGATCTCAAACACGAAACTGGTGCGAGGTTTGTCGGATCTAAAATACAAGAAAACAAAGTTATGCAATGCCTGCATTCTAGAAAAGCAAGTAAGAAACTTTTTTAAATCTATACATCATGTTTCCACTAATCGTGCCTTGCAGCTTCTTCATATGGATCTGTTTGGACCAACAAGAACACAAAGTTTCGGTGATGAAGGACTCTTACTTGGATATTCCATTACGAGTAAAGCATACAGAGTCTTCAACAAAAAGTCTCAGACTGTGGAAGAAACAATGAATGTTAAGTTTGAAGAAAATATTTAGACTCACAAAGATGACTCTGAAATATCTTCCAACGTTCAAGAATTATCATAAGCTCAACAAGAATTCCCAGAGAATGACGTACATACAGAAAGAGGAACAGAAAATATAATCCAGATGTATTCAGAACCTTCAAAGTCTAATATCATTCAGAAGGAAAAATACGACAGAAACTGGAAACATAAATCCAGTCATCCAAAGAACCTGATCATTGGAGAAATAGAAGACGGTATCAAGACTTGATCTAAGTATAAGGAGAATATCAGCAACTTGGCCTTGATATCAGAAATAGAACCAAAAGAAGTTGGTGAAGCATTATCAGATGAAAGCTGGATTGAAGCTATGCAGGAAAAACTTCAATAATTTAGAATTAATCAAGTATGGGAGCTTGTGCCAAGATCTAAAAACCATCCAGTCATTGGAACAAAATGATTATTCAGAAACAAGCTGAATGACAAAGGGAAAATTACAAGAAATAAAGCTAGACTAATAGCAAAAAGCTATTCTCAAGAAAAAGGCATATATTATGATGAAACATATGCACCGATTGCCAGGTTAGAAGCCATTCGGCTACTATTAGCTTATGCTTATTTTCATAACTTTAAATTGTTTCAGATGGATGTGAAAAGTGCCTTCCTTAATGAATATATCAAAGAAGAAGTATATGTTGAACAACTACCTGGCTTCGAAGAACCAAAGAAGACTGACTATATCTACAAACTCAAGAAGATTCTTTATGGTTTGAAGCAAGCACCACGTGCTTGGAATGAACGACTAAGTAACTTCCTTCTCCAAAATGATTTCACCAAAGGTAAGGTTGATACGACTCTGTTTATCAAGAAAAATGGTAAGGATTTTTTGCTTGTTCATATTTATGTTGATGATATAATCTTTGGATCCTCTAACGAATTGCTGTGCAAGGAATTCTCTAAGTATATGCAGAATGAGTTTGAGATGAGTATGATGGGAGAATTAACATTCTTTCTTGGCCTACAAGTGAAACAGACCAAAAATGGTACATTCATTTGCTATAAGAAGTATGCCAAGGATATTGTCAAGAAATTTGGATTGCAAAATTGCAAGAAAACAAATATTCCCATATCTCATTCATCCAAATTGGACAAAGGTGAAAATGTGGACAGGAAAAGTACCACAGGTACATGTCAACTGCTTGAGAATATGCTAGTATCATGGTACACCAGGAAACAAAATACAATAGCACTTTCCACAGCAGAAGCAGAATATGTAGCTTTGGGAAGTTGCTGCGCACAAATTCTGTGGATGAAGCAACAGTTACAAGACATTGGTATTGAAAAATCAAATGTTGCAATCAAGTGTGACAACACAAGCACAATCAGTCTGACAAAGAACCCCATTCTCCATTCTCGAGCTAAGCATATTGAAATCAAGCATCACTTTATTTGAGATCATGTTCAAAATGGTGATGTGAATATTTAATTCATTGATTCTAAGAATCAATTAGCTGATATATTCACAAAACCTCTTGACAAATCTTCGTTAGAGTTCATTAGACATAAATTGTGCATTGTTTATCCCTTTTAGTGTATCATCTGTTAGATAGGAATTTTTCAGACTCAAATTCTCAGTTTAAATGTCTTTATCTGATTCTAAAGAAAGGTACATCCATATTTCAAATTTTAGCGGGTATATTTTTGGCATGATATTATTATATTTATTGTTTTGGAAGCAAATCAGGTACGTATCCTAATTTATCTGTTTAATATATTATCTTGATATTATCATGTTTTCTTATTCGGGACTATTTTCTAAAAATTCATTTTTCTTCAAAACCCTTCTGATTTTCTAAACCTTTCTTCTCCTTTATAAACCTATTCAACTCTTAACAAAACCCTATCAGTTCATACTTCACTCTCTAAACCCTTTCGATATTCAGAGCCGCTCCTCCTCTCCCTTCTCCAAAGATTAAAACTTTCTGTCTAAAAAGTGTTCACGATGCCTTTCAAGAGAAGATCTTCACGTATTCTCAACCAAGACTCCAAATCTACGGCACCGGCGGAACATCTGGAGATTTCATATTCAGATTCAGAACATCTTGCAGTTCCTTCTGAAGCAACACCACCCAGGCATTCATCTTCTCATAAATCTTCCGGTAAAACTGACTTTTGTTTCCGGAGTATCAAATTTGTATGGGAAACATATCAAAAGTTGAAACGGTGTAATGCTTCTGCGACGGTTCTCCGTGAGTGTCTGCGAGATAATAATCTCTTCTCTGAAGAACATCTTGTGCAGATTTATACTCTGTTTTGTTCTAAAAATGAAGCTGTTCCTGCAAGCTCTATACCAAAAGCATCATCTTCCCAAAAGGGCAAAGAGAAAGTTGGAGAAACTTCCACTCCCTTTGAAAAAGAATCTATTCCCACAAGCCCTAAACCGGTCAGTATCTCAAAATATGTGGTTCCCGATGATGATGCACGACTTTTTGATACCTTTGAGATGAAGGTGGGAATCGCATCTGGCTTACCTGACACAGGTGGATTATTCAGAAGTAATGAGCATAACATGTTCTATAAAATGTTGCTTGCTCGAGAAGTCATCAATCACAGAATAGTGGATTTTTGGCTATCTAGAGAAGGCAGGAATCTCAGTAGAACATTTGTTTCAGGAATAAGGAATTTATGAATTTTGTTTTCAGTCTGGTAATGTTTTTGCTGAATTAACTACCTACTTCTATTCCAATCTCTCCATTATGTCACCAAATTGGATTTAGTTTACTGTTGGTGATCAGAAGTTTAACTTACAAGCGACTGATTTGGCAAAAATAATTGGAGCAAGACATTCCAAGTTCATTCCCTTGGCAATGGATGTTGAAGAGGCTTCGAGGGTTGCTTCCGAGAATTCCAACTTTGTTCCTGGTTCTAAGGGACATATTTCCTATTCTGACTTATCAAAACGATCGGTGATCTTGCATAAGATCATTATCAACTGCTTAAAGCGCAAAACAACCTCTAAAACTGACCTTTCCAGATCCAAAATCAAGCTCATTTGGGCTATCTTAAAAGGTCAATCCTTCTCTTCCTCATGTCATCATTTTTCATATGTACCGAGCATTGCAGAAGGACAAGGGACAGTTACTCCATGGGGCTCTAATCTTTCGCATATTTATGTTCCTCAAAATATCTATTCCTGCTGATTTGCAAAAGAACCATATCCCCTGCATGTATGTTGGAGAAAAAATACTCTCCAAAATGAAACATTTTGAAGATATCAAGGGAAGAGTACTAGGACAAGAAGCTCAACAGTCGGAGGGAAAATCTATTGGAAAGACAAGAGCAAAGGAGCCAAAGAAAAAGTCTGGTCCAGCCAGCAAGAGGCCTGTCTCTCCTCCTCCAATCAAAGTGTATAGTAAGAAGAGAAAGTTTCTTCTGCATGATGAAAGCGATGATGTAGAAACAGAACACTTTGAAACAGGACGCACTACAGAAACAATTCATGAAGATCCTGTACCTTGTACAGACCAAGCACCTGTTCAGGGGGAGCATCCACTAGCATCAGCCTCGGGATATAATCAATCTGCACCAAAAAATGTCCAGGAACAGCCTTCAGATACTGCAACTATTCTCTCCCTACTGCTCAAGATCAAGGCTAAGCAAACTACTCTTAAACAAGATATGAAAAATCTCCATCACATTGTTGAGGAAAACCATCAGACTCAGAATCTTCAGGCAGCTCTGGATAAAGCAGAACTTACAAAGGCTATCGATCTGTGCTCCACCAACTTGGACAAAGCAATGGGACAATGCACTTCCAAGATTGAAGAAACTGTTTCAATTCTAGAAAATTTTCAACTGATTCGCACTCCTTCTAAAAAATAGCCTGTTTTCTTTCCAAAATTAATCTCTTCTCTTTTTGTTTGTAATTTCTATCACAATTCCTGTTAAACTGATTCTTCGTTTAATGTCATCTATTTATTCTCTCTATTATTTTTGCTGATGACAAAAAGGGGGAGAAATTATGCAGATTTGATACACTAATATGTCGGATTATATGCAGGTTACATACAAAGGAAGAGATAGACACATATATCAAAAGAGAAAGTTTTGTCACCATCAAAAAGAGGGAGATTGTTGAGGAAAACTTACATTGATTTTGAAGTTGACAAAACTGTCCATGAGTGTTTAGATTGTGAAAGAATTTCAAGCAAAAGAAGTTCAGACTCAGAACCAAAAGTTCAGATTTAGACTTATGATCTTCAGACGCATAAATTTTGCAAACGTAGAAATTCTTCAGATGCAGACGCAGACGTTTTTCAGATGCAAACACAGAAATTTTTCAGACACGGAAATTCTTCAGATACAGAAATTTTTCCGACGCAGAAATTTTTCAGACGCAGATGCAGAAATTCTTCAGTTGCAGAAGTTTTTCAGATGCAGACTCAGACGCAAAATTTCTTCAGACACAGAATACAAAACCTAACATAACAGCTAGTGATCTGGTATGGATTTCATAAAGGAAATCTTTGATATCAATCTAAATCAAATTGATTGACAATCAAAGATTACGATAAGCATGCATTACAACGGATAAAACTCTACTTATGGAAACCAAGATTCTGATTGTATGGGCAATCAGAATCAGCGGGATTCATATTTTATCAACAAACGGTTACTCAATCCATTTTATACAAATATGTCCAAAGGTGAATATTGGAAGATGATCCTCTGAAGACTGTCCAACGGCTAGTTTGAAAGTAGAGGAGTATAAAAGGAGATCAATGAGGAGCAGAAGGAAGAGAATGAAATCAAGAATCAACAAGTCCAAAGTCTGAGCATACTCCGATTCAATCTTTTGTCTTTCGTGAGCTTAAACGTGTAATCATTTGAGAAGTGTAGACAGTGTTATAAGTGTGTGCTTAGGTGTAAGATAGTGTGATCTATCAGCTTGGTATAAGCAGCACCAGCTTCCGGGAGAAGTGCTTGTGTTTAAGCGGCACAACTTGCTGTAACTTCTAATTGATTTGATTAGTGAAATCCAGCCAGTAGGCTGTAGCGTGAGAGAGTGGACGTAGGCTTGCTATAAGCCGAACCACTATAAACTTGTGTGTAGTTTTTCTATCTCTATTCTATTACTTTGCACACTCCACATCGGGAGCACTATCTATATAAACTGCTTTGAATCTGAATTTTATTCAGACTCAACTGCGTTCTTTCATTTCCGCATAAAATTGTTTAAAATTACCTATTCACTCCCCCTCTATGTGATCCTTGCTAGCTACTTCATGTTTAAGATCGTTACGTTTTACAGGTAAATAGTTAAGAAGAGAGGCAGCAGACGAATCCATTATGAATTTGGGAGATGCGCAGTATTTCTAGGGCAAGAGACCATTATATAGTGGTTTCTGTCAATAGTAGATAGACTATAGTTCATGAAACGAAATAATTCACCTACTATAATCAAACAAATAGAATTGCTAAGAATACATATCTTACCCTATTGATGAGTGTAAATGATGTTGAATAAATAGCAAATGCTTATATGGAAATCTTCGATCTTCATAAGAGTTGCTTATATGGAAACCTTCTATCTTCATAAGAGTTACTTATATGAAAACCTTCGATCTTTATAAGAGTTGCTTATATGAAAACCTTATATCTTCACAAGAGTTGCTTATATGGAAAACCTTCGATCTTCATAAGAGTTGCTTATATGGAAATCTTCGATCTTCATAAGAGTTGCTTATATGGAAACCTATCTTCATAAGAGTTACTTATATGGAAAACTTCGATCTTTACAAGAGTTGCTTATATGGAAACCTTCGATCTTCACAAGAGTTGCTTATATGGAAACCTTCCATCTTCATAAGAGTTGCTTATATGGAAACTTTCGATCTTCATAAGAGCAAGCGATCCCACCTTTGCCTTAATGACAACTCAATTTTAAACGATCATAGCTTTTGATTTGGAGGAATTATGACGCAAACAACATATAAAATCAAAATCCTTGGATTTCTTGGCCTTCAAAGATTTCGGACGTGATTTGTAGATTTATGAATGCGTTTTGAAGACTTTTCCCTTTATCCATGTTGTTTTTCTTAATTATGTTATTTGATTTTAAATATTTGGTTGTTCCTCAAAAGGCGACTTCCCTATAAATAGGTGCCTAAGATTATTGTAAATTGTATTTTAATATTCAGAATAAACATTATCTTTTGAAATCCTTTTCCAAATCCACCTTCCTTTGAGAAAGTAAACCTTTTAAGCCGTCGGCGCACTAAATAGAAGTCCAAACTTTATCCTAATGTACAAGAACCTCAAACGCAATACGCAAGGCAGATGGTCACGTTCTTTTTTTATTTACAGGTTGATGGTTAATAGTCATTTTAAACCAGATCAAAGCATTTATATCTGTTTTCATCCTCTTCATAATGCTAGAAAACTTGTCATTGAGTATTTTTAGATACGTGAACATTCAAAGTGAATGAAAAGAGAGGAACTTGAAAGATACAAAATGCACCATTAAAGACTACATAGTAAATACTAAGCGCCATCATTTGATATGATACTCGATATTCTTCTTTTGGAAAATTTCGTTACTGCTGCTTAATTATGATTAGTAGAATTTGAAAGTACCACTAATGGATTCAAAACCGCCTAACCACAACTCTGACTACTCTTTCTTGATTCTGTCAATTTTCTCTCCTCTTTGTCCACTTTCCTCGCTACGTTGAACAACGTTCGAGCTTCCCTTAAATGGCTTTCTCACTGCCATCGACTTCATTTACCAGCTTAATCGTTTGCACACGGCTCGGCGGTCTGCATTGCCACCACCACCATCTCTCTCTCTCTCGGTAGTTTGTGTCAACGCCCACCATCTCTCTCTTTCCCTGTAGTTTTCATTTCACATCCGAAAACGAAAGCACCATGACTATCGGTGGCCCAAATTTTATGAAGAGCCTTTTTAACGTCGCTTTCACCGTCTACCTTGGTGTCTCACCCGATTGTGACCGGAGGATTGTCACCCTATTTTGAAATTTTGAAGTTACGTGCGTAGGTGGCCCTTACACACGTAAGCTATGAGGATATAATTATTTTGCACGGACCGATTCGTTTTGACTCCACTTTTACAAATGTTACATGGCATTTATCAGGAAAATTATCCATCAGTCTTAAACATATTATATGGATATTAATTCAGTTATAAACTTTCCAAATTTATCAATTTAGTATTAAACATTTGGGCGAAATTCCTGTATAATCATTCCGGCCAATTTTCGCCAGAAATTATTAATGTGATGGTGTACCACATGGAACAACAGGCAATGAATGGACTACCACATCAGCAATATAGGGTGAAAATTAGCCGAAATGACTATATTAGAATTTCGTGCAAAGATTTAGACCTAAATTGGCAAAATTGAAATGTTTAAGACTAATTGGGTAATTTTCCTTAATGATGGGCATAGGGCTAGACCTCTTTTGTTCATCACCCACATAATAAAGTGCAAGTAAATCACCCTTCATCTTTGTAAAATTTTTTTAGACAATTGCCAACTGTTCTAAAAACTTAAATTGTTAAATGAAAGCGTGGTTTAATGTTCCTATACTATTAACACTCCCTCTAACACATAGGCGAGACTTGGTCTAAGATCAAAGCATAAAAATATATAAAAGGGGAGGCATAAAGGTGTCTAGAATGATTTGAACTGGAGACCAGCTCTTTTGTATATGTAGATATATGTATATATTAGACCAATCCATGGTGAGGATATACTTAGGTATTCCATACAATTGTGATAGAAGATTGCCATCCTAAGTTGACACTAATGGAATCAATCAAAGATATTGCACGATACAAAGAGATTACACATATCTCCCAAATCAATTGATCAATTAACCATTGGGGACTTGTATTTTTCATAATCATGATGTATTCCTTGTGATCAAATAATTTTGATTCCTTTTGAGATTGTCAATTACATAGACGAATAAGACAATGATGTAATGGCAAAGATTAGAGACTGGGGAAAAATGAAATTAAGTAGTAATTGATAATAACAATTTATCAAAATTTGTTGGTTTCTCCAAGAATGCCTATTTATAAAAATTTTAGTGCAGAAACATACTATAATTCGAATATTTCACTATATTTTTGGAACATGAATTCAATCCTTCACCTAGATAGCTTTCGTCCCACTTATGACTCTCCAAAGCGTTCTGATAAAACTCTAGATGGTTCCTAGATGAACTTAAAAATGATGGAAGAATTATAAAAAAAAGTCATAAACATATAGTAATTGCGTCAACTAAGTTATAAACATTTTAATTTTGTTAATTGAGTTATAAACCCTTTGCATCTGTGTTAATTCAATACATCTAGCCAATTTTGGCTGGAAAATCGCTAACATAAACCCAAGCCATCTTACGTAGCGCAGGCGATGCTAATGTGAACAATTTTTAACAATATTCTAATTTTTTTTGAATTTTTATTTCTTTTTTCTTTTCTTTCTCTTTTTTTTTTTTTTTTTTGCTTCTTCCTCTAGCCTGTCACTGGACTTGGGCGACCAACCAGAGGTGAGAGGCGGGGAGGTTGACCTCACCGGCCACTGGCAAGGGTGAACCTTGCCACATGGGGAAAATCATGGATGGTGCCTCCGAACACTAAAAAAAGAAGCATCAAATGACTTCTAGGGCAAGGTCGAGCCTCGCCCACACTTGCCATGGCTAGGTAAGGCTCGACCTCACCAAAGGAAAAAGGGAAGAAAATAAGAAAGAGAAAGAAAAGAAGAAAAAATAAAAATAAAATCCGAAAAAATAATAAAAGTTGTTCACGTCAGTATTGGTCACGCCATCAGATTCTATTCCAACATCACTTGGTAACCTAACACGGCTCACCCATCTGGAACTTTCATATAATGAGTTTAGTGGGCAGGTTCCTCCAACTTTGTCAAACCTTGATCAGCTCAGTTTGCTTGATCTTTCCTCGAACAATTTCATAGGTCCAATACCTGATGTCTTTGACAATAAAACATGACTTCTTCTTCTGGATTTCTCACATAATCTCTTCAAGGGTCCTATTCCTCCAAGCATAAAGAATCTTTCAAAGCTTGCTCGACTTGACATTTCCAACAACCACATTGGCGGGTTTATACTGTCGTCACTGTTCTCTTTTCCGTCCTTGACAAGCCTAGACCTCAGTAAAAATGAGCTCAGTGGTCACATCGGCAAGTTCCTTGCTGCACCTGCATTAGACCATGTTGACCTGAGTGGTAATCAGTTGTGTGGCTCAGTCCCGAGCTCAATTTTTCAGCTTAGGAACCTCACTTATCTGAGCATCTCAGCAAATAACCTGACTGGTGTTTTAGACCTGCAATTGCTCTCAAGACTCGAAACTCTAACAAATCTCGATCTTTCAAACAACATTTTGTCATTGAGCAATAGCGAAAACACCGACCATGTCCTGCCAAGCCTCTTGTCCGTCAATCTTTCCGGGTGCCAAGTTACCGAAATGCCTGCATTCTTGAGAAATTCAACCAATATAGAATGGATAGATCTGTCTGGAAACAAAATCCGCAGCGATATTCCATCATGGATGTGGGATATTGGGGCCATGTCATTGTCTTATCTCAATCTTTCCCACAACTTTCTCACTAGCTTTGAACAAGTTCCATGGAGAAATCTTATAATTCTCGACCTGCATTCGAATTCAATCCAAGGGCCGGTTCTACCTCCATCATTCCCAAACTCAGTTCTCATCTTCTCGCTAGCCAGCAATTAATTGACAGGCTATATACCTGGTTCTATTTGTGAAATGAAGGGCCTCCAAGTTCTTGACCTCTCTCATAATAAGTTCATAGGCATGATCCCGCAATGTCTAGGGAACCTCAGTGACGGCCTCTTAGTGTTGGATCTGCAATAGAGTAGACTCTCCGGCACAATTTCATTGACGTTCACTGAAAATGCAGCCCTGACAAGTCTTCACCTCAATCAAAATCAATTTGAAGGCCCGTTGCCGCACTCTCTATCCAATTGCAAGCAACTTGAAATGCTGGATCTTGGTGGTAACAAGTTGAACGATACTTTCCCGAAATGGTTGGATATACTTCCTAGCCTGAGGGTTTTGGTCTTGCGATCAAACAGACTTCATGGCTCCATAGGAAACCCAGGAACAGAAATTCCCTTTCCGCAGTTGCGCATTCTTGACCTTTCCTCCAATGAGCTCACCGGTCCTCTGCTCAGTGCCTACTTTGGAAACCTAAAAGCGATGATGTCGACTGACCAGGATGGACAGGAGTTGCGGTACACGGACCAAGGTTACTACCAAGACTCCATGATTGCAACAATGAAAGGACGGGACAAGCCAACTGTTAGAATCCTAGCAATCTTGACGACCATCGATCTATCAAGCAACAAGTTCCAGGGAATAATTCCTGATGCAATAGGAGGGTTAAGATTACTCAAGGGGCTTAACCTCTCTCATAACAATCTTGAAGGCCACATCCCTGTGCCTCTCGGGAACCTTTCCGAGCTTGAATGGTTGGATCTCTCTTCGAATGAACTTAGTGGGACAATACCAACCGAGTTGACAAATCTCACATCTCTAGAGGTCCTAAATGTCTCTTCCAATCAACTAACAGGATCAATTGCTCAAGGGCACCAATTCAACACATTTCAAGCTGAATACTATCATGGAAACCCAGGACTGTGTGGGTTTCCGCTGTCCAAAGCTTGTACTAATACCAGGGCGCCGCGAAAACTCCCCGTGCTTCCTGAAGGTGGGGTCCATTCATTCCGCGTGGATTTTCTCGAGCCAAGGGCTGCGGAAATAGGATTAGGATGTGGCATCTTCCTCGGACTAATCATGAGTATCTTGAAAAACCTTATTTCTATCCGGCGGACAAACAGGAATTTCAGGAAGATTGCAATGAAAGACGTTTCTCCGATCGAGCCTTGAAACTGTACACTAGATGAAAGCTGTGGTTGCTGATTTGTGTATCCGTACAGAAATTAGATTAGAAAAGCAAAGCCTCTTTATGCGTGCATAGTCCATATTGGTAAAATCACACGAACAAGGGTATTAAAAAACTCGTCCATTATGTTTAGGAGTTGATTTTGCCGTCATTATCCCAAAAGTGAGATACCAAGATCGATCCATTAAAGAGAGTAAATGAACTAATAGCATTCATATAGAGATATTTTAGTTGTCATAAATGATTATTTCTATCGTTTATAAAGGAAAACTTGCTTTTAGTTCTCTAAAAAGACGTCCTAATCATGTGACATGTTATATAATCAAATTTTATTGAATTAAATTTTCATAACATAAAAGCTTTCGTTGATTGGAAACAATTTATTTTCTCTCTCTTATGGAACTCGAGCTTGGTGCTTAGGTCCTGTGCCTAGCCTTGGGATACTCTGAGCTTGGGCATCGGGGTCTTGGACCTAGTCCCAAGGGACCTAGACTCGGCCGTCAAGGTTCCAGGGGCTTGGGCGTGACCATTGAAGAATGGAGCACCGGCATCAAGGTCTTAGATCAACCTCGAGAGATCTGAGCACAGGTTCTGGGGACCCAAACACAAGCACTAGGATCTTGGGCCTAGCCACAAGAACTTGGGCCCACCCTTTGTCTAGGACCACCCTAAGGAACAAAACCCATCTCAATGGACCCAGATCCAAGCACCAGTGACTTGGGCGCAGCAGCTGACTATCTTAAGCATGGCTGCCAAGGACCCTAGCAAAAGCATAGGAAATGGGGTCTTGGGCTTGGCCTCGATGGACCTAAGCCCATGCATTGGTGACACAAGTGCAGGAGTCAAATACAAAGGTACGGGCACAGATGTTTAGGTCCGAGCTTTTGGGACTTGGGACCCAATCGTCAACGACTTGGGCACGGGCATTGGAGTTTCCATGCCCAAATGCCAAGATCTCCGATCCGAACATTGATGTATAGTCATATTTTTGGAAAACCATTTTATTTTTTAAGAGTATACATTATCGGTGTGAAAGGAAGTTTTCAGGAACAGTCTTATTTACCCTGATTGGTCAATAAGAGAATAAATAGATAAAATCTTTAGATTAAGGGTGCATAAGATTAGGGGTGAGCATATTGGACCGACTGAACCGAAAACTGCCTCGACCAGATCGGACCGGCCGATTCTGGGCAATTCTAGGGGGTCTCGATCCGGTCCCACGTTCCTATTTTTGGAACCAGTGACCGATCGGTCCGGTTCCTGGTTCTAGGCTAGGAACCGGATTGACTGGACCAGATTAATTATATATATATTTTTTATTTTTTAATTTTCGAAGAAACAACAATTTAATTTCAGATATGTCACTCCTCGGATAGTGTGAGTGTCAATGGGTTCGTTTGAAGCTTTCTGCAACTGCAAAATTCAGGTTTTGTCTCTTTTCCCCTCATAACCATCACTTAAATGTCTGTATATACATGCGACATATAAAAGACGAGATAGAAAAGTGTCATGCGTTTTAGTTGTCAAGAGGCTCTTTTATATCGTGGAAAAGATGGACGCTGACGGTGGGAAGAGCGAAAGATTTTCTACCCTGCGTGTGCAATTGGGAATAGTTAGGCTTGTTTTGAACACAATTATTAAAAAGCATTTGCAGAAATGCAAGACCACGAAACTATATCGATGTCCAAAAGGCGAAATGGTTTGTGGAAGCCTATTGAATTTTGCAGTTGCAGAAAAAGTGGAACTAGTCCGATCTCTGGTCCCAAAAACTAGAAACTGATCCTCTTGGTCTAGTGTCGCGACCTAAAAAATTTTCATTTTTTGGGCTAATGGATTATTAAGACTAATCTTAACTCGGGCCCTCCCAAGCCCTACCAATTCGCAACTTAGGGTTTAAGTCTTTAACATGCAAATATTTTTATGATTAGAGTCGCCACTAATCAATTTACGGTAGGTCGATTAGAAACCTAAATAAAACATAGGGAGATATGTTTTATTCCTACGAACCAGAGATTCTAAGCCCGGGGACTTGATTACGCTAGATCTAGTCTAACGCCCTTTCGGTACCTTTTCTTTTCAAAAATATTTTGGCATGCAGTTTGGATCCATTTCAACTTAATTACTAACATGTGAGGTGTTCATGCGGGTGCGCAAACCACCAATTTAACGCCCATGAAAGTATTAAATAAATTGCAAGTTTGGAAGAACTACTTACCTGGAAGCAACGCAAGCATCTACATTGTTAGCTAGAAAATCACATTAACATCCTAATATGATTTCTAATTAACAAGCAATTCACTCAATTTCTCTTTTGATTTTCACTTATTTAAATGAAATCTAATCTATATGCAATGACGTGCAAAAATGACATGCAATTAATGCAACCTAGCATGCAAACTATATGTCATGCGACGACGTGACCTAATTCTAATGACAGGCAAATGATTTATTTTTTGGTATTTTTCTCTAATGAAATTCGGAATAAAAATATGCCTAAAATAACGTGCAATCTATGATAACGTATCCTAACATGATTGATTTTTGGAATTTTTTTGTTAAAATTCAAAATTAAAAATAACCCAAATCATGAATGCAATCTATCCTAATTTAATCTATCTTAAGATGACTCTTTTTTGGGTTTTTTTATGAAAATTCGAAATTAAAAAAATGACCTAAATAATCTATTAAGATTAGAATATTACTTAATTTAAACTAGGAAATAGATTATCTCAAGTCCTAATTTAAATTAAATAATTACTCTATCTTCTAGATATATTTAGGATTCCCTAAACATGCAAAACTCTAATTCGAATCCAACTGATATATTTTTTTTCTTTTAAACGGAAAGCAATTAAATAAACAAAGATAGCAATCACATTCAAACCGTCCACGCGATCCGCTAGATTTGTTTCGAATTCGGATTAGGCACAAAAATCGAACTATCGGTCATATCTATAGGATTATAGATATTGACGGAAAGTTGATCGTTTAAATTTGGAAAGCAGATAAAGATCATTATCGTATCCAAGTGATTATGGATAGGATAATAATTTTCCGTATCGCCGCGTATCGTACCTTAGGGATAAGGTCGGATAGTCGTCCAGATATGTTGCTGAATTAGGAAAGTTTCCTAATTCTGAATATTTTTAAATATTGCGGATATCGTAAACATTATCCTATGATATCTAACAATTCGGATAACATTCACAGAATATTCAAATGTATGAAAATTAGGAAAAACAAATATTCTGAAAATATTGGATAATGTTCACTTACCTAATTTGCAGATAATTACCAAATTTGAATCGATCGGGATCGAGCTCGACTTTGCGGATCGGGATCGGCGACGTCGGTGACGGGCGGCGATGTGATGGCGAATGGTGGTTCGCGGTAGATTGCAACTCAGGCTGCTTCGCGGTGATGCTCGTTGAAAAGTGGTTCAGTGCGGCAAACTCGTGGTGAGATAACAAGGCAAGAACTGGCTGGTTAGCCTGCGACTCTTTGAAGAACTCGAACAACTTGGAAGACGGGAAGATGTATGATTGTGGTCTGTTTCCGAGAACAAGACCCAATGTACTTTCTTTTTATTATTCCACCCACACGTTGGAATTCTCTATTCACCAATCAAACTCTCTCTTTTACTTTGACCATGCGACCCACCGCTTTGGCTCACAATTTTCTCTTGCACCTTTCTCGGCTAGATGCCTTTTCTTTGACCACCTAATGACTCTTAACGCTAAGCTGGATTGGACCTCCTGGGAGCGGCTCAAAACGGTGAAGCTTTGCGGGGGCCATTGGACTGAGTTGCAGCGACAAAGAGGCTGGCGTTGCTCCGAGTCTGCCGCAAGAAGCTGCTGCGTTTGTGATCGAAGCTTGTGGAAATTCGTCCAGGCTTTGTGACCGGAGCTGCTTGATTCGTCGGGGATCACTGCTGGAGGATTTTGTTGTGCAACACAGCCCGACGTTGCTAGGTGTCGGGATTGCAGGAACAATGGGGGGACAACGGCAACCTTGTTGACTTGTATAAATCTGCAAAAAGAAAAGAAATTCTTCCTTCCAGCAATCCTCCCTCCCTCACGTGCTCTCTCTAAAATTTCTGATCTTGAAAATTCTGAGATCCCCCCTCCCAAATTCTGACTTAATGATGTATATATAACACTAATCTAGGTCAATTAGATGGGCTCTATAGTCATAATGGGCTTAGGCTTAGGCTCTAATTTAATTTAAATGGGCTGAATTAACTTGGGCTTTTTATTTAATTAAGCACAACGGGCTGAATTAAACTCAAATTAAAATAACCGAACCCGTTTGACTTGTAATTCCCGGCCCTTGCCTTTCCGAGCGAACCGAGTCCCATTTGATGAAATTTAAACTCGTTCGCCATCACCGGTCCGATGCAAAATGCGATTAAATTAAAATGAACATAAACTATATGTTATGCAATTTAAATATTTTTGTTTAGGGGTTAAAAATTAATCCCTAATTTTCTATGCAAATTACGACTAAATGATTAGTAAAATTTAGGTGTCAACATCTAGTTTCCAGTTCCAAGGTAGGATTGAACAAGATCGAAAACCGATCACTCTTATATAAGATCGCTTGCACCAAACAAAAAAATTTATTTTGATAGTGTATGATCCAATTTCCTTTGTACTGTTGTTGGGTTCATTGATGATGCGCGAAAAATATATCGGATCAAGTAATAGTTTTTTTCCAATAGCTATCTCATGATACTAATTGTCCCAACTAGACAATTTAATGAGAATAACTCACACTATCGAGATAATGACTTTTGAACTTAATGGTAGAAAATCAATGGAGTTTGTCCCAGTGGCTACCCTTCCTATTTGGGAATGGGAGGTGGGGAGTTCAAGTCCCCACCGATGGGGAAGTTTAATTTGAGATATGTATTTCGACTCTCACGTTCAGCAAAGAAGTAGGATAAAAATTTTAGAGCAAGTTGAGTATCAAAATAGGACAGACCCGAAAAAAAACTTAATGGTAGGGACGGCAGACCATTAAGGAACCTTAAATTGTGGTTCCGCGAAAACGCCATTTACAAGTGATGCAACTTGTCTCGTATACTGAACCCTGCGTGCCAAGCAGCATCCTGGTGAAGTATGTGAGTGGTGTGCTTTGGAAGACAATTGTTTTTAAGGGACCAGCCGATGCTTTGCCGTCTTATAATGTACAATTGGTACACAGATCATAAGATCCTACCGTTCGATTCCTCTATTGCCTGCACTAACTACAGAACGAACCTTTGCGGAGGTTGTCCAATGATATTTATATTAACATATGTTTGCTAGAAATTATAAAACTTATTGCAAAAGTACAATTAAGTTTTAAAACTTTCAAAAAGTGAATTAAGTCTTAAAACCTGTTAAATTAGTGCAATCAAGTCCTTATGTTAACACCGTCAATTTGTCTAACGGAAAATACTATCGTGACATTTTCAAATTAATTTCTCTTTCCTATATGGTATTTTTTATTAATTTTTTTAATAAAGCTAAATTTTATTTAGAAAAACAAAACTGGAGAGAGAGAGAGAGAGAGAGAGAATGAGCCTTCCAGTGGGCGTTGCCACCACCGCAATTCACCGAAGGGGCCGGTAGAGGTCGCCAGCCTTAGGCAAGGGCCATGGCCTTGCTAGCCATGGGCAAGGCCGCCTTTGCCCACAACCGACGAGGCAGCCTCACCCATGGCCGCAATGGCCTCGCCTAGTGGCTGGCAAGCTCTAGCCAGCTTGCCTGTTGGGAAACAAAAATGAAAAGATGGAAGGAAAAAAAAGAAGAAAAGGAAAAGGGAAACAAATTAAGAAAAAATAATAATAAATTCAACAAATTTTAAAATATTATAAAAATTATTCATGTCCACGCTGACTGTACCACGTGGGATGGTCAAAGTCCACATCAACAATTTTCGGCCAAAATTGGCTAGATGAACTCAATTCACAAAAATAAAAAGTTCAAAATGTGAATTGTCAACAACTCTCGTTAACGTGAATGCCAACCGTCTTTCGTAGCATGTCCGAAACTTACGTGGACAATTTTAATAATATTTTAAATTTATATATATTTTAAAATGTTTATTCTTTTTTTTGCTTTACTTTTTTTTTTTTTAACTTAGGGCCAACGAGAGTTGCGGGCCAACCCTTGCCAACCACAGGCGATAGCTAAGACCACCTCGCCGGCTTTGGGTGAGGATTGCAACGCCCTTGTCGACCACCATGAGAGCATTGCGGCCCTCGCCAGAATTGGGCTAGGCAAGCTAGCGAGTGCACCGCAAACCCTCGCCTTGCCCTAAGTTAAAAAAAAAAAGTAAAGTAAACAAAAAAGAAAAGAAGAAAAAATATTATAAATATTATAAAATATTAAATATTATTTAAAATGTCAATATTAGCGTCGAACGACCGGCGTTCACATCAGAAATTTCCGGCCAAAATTAATCAGATGGACTCAATTTACAAAAAGTGAATTGGTTTATGACTCAATTGACATAATTAAAATATTTAAAACTGAATTGGCACAAATGTAATAAGTTTATGATTTTTTTGGTAATTTTTCCAATACAAGTGGGTTTGGTCTTGGTGATTACTTACAGGATATTATTAGGTTTTAGTTGTTCCGGGTTCAAATTGAATTAGTTCGTGTCATCCACGTTTGGTCAGCTCAAGTTGGGTCAGATTGACTTTCGAAGGCAGAGATGATTTCTTGAGTCTGAATTTGTCACCTTCAATTCTAAAAATAATAATTGCACGACTTATCATGTAATTTAGTTGCTTTTTGTCAATTTCTTTTCTATTAAAAGATTTCCAATAATAAAGTATATAGAATGAGAAGTTTTTGTTTCAACTGAGTTGGTTTAGTCAAAAAGATAACTTGAGAATTAAGATTTCGGTTTCTTCGTGAAAATTTCTTTTCAAGAATCTTTCTTCTGATTTGATTTCTTTCTTGTTTCTTCCTCTTGCTGAATTACTCCTTTCCCATTTCAGAATTCTCTAATTACCCCTTTCCCATTTCACAATTCTCTATAAGGCTCGCATATTTTTCGCCTAATTTTTTATTCTTACAATTTTGAATTGACTACATTATCCATAAAATATTATCATTTGTAGCTTCTGCTTGGCATATCATGGAAACTAAAATTGTCAATTACAATTCAACCCACACAATAAAGGCTAAGGTAAAATGTGGGCCCACTTTTGATTTAAGCTTATTTTTTACTTTTTTTCTTTCTTTTGTTTGGTTCCAATTTTACTAAACCACAAAACTACTATGCCCCTTCTTTCTACCATTTTATGTCCCTATTTCCTGCATGATTGTCTTTTTCAGAACTTATTTCCCATTGTTCACTTGCATGACAGCTTAACCAATTGTTGTAATCCAAGCAAGCATTTAACAGACATCAAAATAAAGAAAGGCTAGTTTTATTTGCACACTATTCACGTTATTTCCCCTTAGTTCTCCTCAAGATTGTGAATTTTTTACTTCCATTTGCAGTACAAATATACGAGAATTTACTCAAAGATTGAATATTGTGGTCTACGTATGCATTACACACAATTCATATCTCACTATCGTTCCATGTAATGAGGGCAAAGATAGTTTCCCTTGTAATTGTCACGCCCCGAACCCCACGGTACGCAACATTCCTACCTTGGTCGATAACTGCGACGTCTCAGGAAGCGACGCTGACCCACACCCAAACAGAGATCAAGCACAAGCGGAAGCAACAAATAAACAAACCCAGACACTACAGTATGAGCCACAGATAGCCATGCATCAATACAGAAGATAATTACACATTTATATTACTGATAAAACCATTTACACACTATACACAAGTACAATAAAAACGATTACAACCGGTCAACAGCCGCCTATTCAAAAAGGGATACGCAGCTTAGGTGGTCAGGTTAAACCTAGAAAGAGGGCTACAGTCCAAAAAGTAGCGGCCCTTGGTACTAGCTACAGTCGGGGAAGGGGTAGTCCTATGGTTGCCAATCCGGATCGGACGACTCGTCAGAACCATCCGATGACTCCTCGGACGCCTCCTCGCTAGGATCTGATTCCTCTGAATCCATGGCCTCTGCTCCATCATCCTCGGAGTCCAACTCTAGCTCTGGATCGAGGTAAAGCTCGAACCATTCCTCACACGATCCCAACTCTTCCACCTCTCCATCCTCCCCTACATCTTGTTCCATCCTATCAGGCTCGTCATCCTCTGCCTCATCCATCGGCTCAGAGTCCTCAGCTACTACATTGGGCTCCTCGTCCATTTCTCCATACTATCTTATCCACTCTAGCGTGGACTCAGGGTCGATCACTTCTCCGCCAGCTATAATCGGCTGCAACAACCCAGTCTCATCAACCAGAGTATCAAAAATCCTGAGAGGTTCTCCTTCATTACCGTCAGCATCTCGGTGGCACCATGCCACGTACTCCTGCACCTGGTAGTAATACTATATACACTACGAATCGGTATTGTTGACACTTAAATTTTGACGACCTAATTAGTCGTTCATTGCATAGAAAATTAGGGATTAAATTTTAACCTCTAAACAAAAATATTAAAATTGCATAGCATATAGTTTAAGTTTATATAGATTAACTGCATTCCACATCAAACCGGCGGTGGCAAGTGAACTGAAAATCCATCGCGCAAATCGAGCTCGAGCACTGAACGAAACTTGGCTCACTCAGAAGACGGGGGCCGAAAATCACAAACCTAAAAGGTCTTGGTTGTCTTAATTTGTGCTTAAATCAGCCCATTAAGCTTAATTAAAGAAAAGCTCAAATTAATTCAGTCAACTTAGAATTAAATTAAATTAAAGGGTAAAGCCTAAACCTAAGCCTGTTAGGAATAGAAAACCCGGCTAATTGACCCAGGTTTGCGTTATAAATACATGTTTATGTCTCATAATCTAGGGGGCTCTCATAATTTCCAGAGCAAAATTTTTAGAGAGAGCATAGGAGGCCACACAATTTCATACACGGCCACGAAAAAGCAAGAGAGAACCACATAAGAGAGAGGAGATTTACGCATGATCTCTCAAAAATTTTCTCTGGCATCCACTGAGCTACATCTGCCAGTAACACCACTTTGATGCCCCTTGACTACATTGGCGTTTCCCTACTTTTGGATCATCAACCGTAAGGAGCTTCACCGGCGTTCGCACTTTAGAGTATATCAACCCACTTCACTAGTGGTTGAAATTGGATCAAAGAACGCGAGAATTCTTAGTTCTCCGATTCACGTTCATGCATGGAGCCAATGAGTCTCAGCCAAAGGAAGACCACATGAAAAGTGGACAACGTCCAAATTGAAGCGGCACAAATTTAGCCGTTAGTGGGAGATAGTGGAAGTTTCGAGACAAAGGCCACGTTTTGTCAACTGGGAAGAAGTCAAAAGGGAGCAAAGGTTTCCATACGGGAACTCACACGCTGAGAGAGAAAGACAAAGGAGTTTGCCCTCTCCCTTCCGCGATTGCGGCTGTTACGCCTCCTACATCTACGACGGGCCTGCTCGATGCACGCCATAATCCAGTCCGACGATAGCTAGCCACGGTTAAAGTTCTCTCAGATTTGCTATTCATTGTTCGACGCCCACTGGTTCATACCAAGCTTCAATACATCACCAAGCAACACCGGAGCCATACCACGACACTGACGTCCTAGCCGTTGCGCCCGTCGGCTACCCACTGTTGGGTGCCGTTTCGATTCGCAATCTTGATCCGCAAGTTCGAATTGGAAACATCCACAAATTAGGTAAGATTCTAATCTACAGTCTTAGAATATTCAATTTCCTAATCTTTTGGGTGTTTGAATATTCTGTAAATATTGCGTGGATTGCTAGATACCTTAGGATAATGTGTTATATCCACAATATTCTAATGCATTCAAAATTAGGAATTTGCCTAATTTGGCAACGTATCCGGACGACTATCCGACCTTATCTCTAAGGTACGATACGCGGTGATACGGAAAATCGTTATTTTATCCATAATCACTTGGATACGATAATAGATTTTATTTGCTTTCCAAATTTAACCAATCAACTTTCCGTCGTCGATATCTATAACCCTATAGATATGACCGTTAGTTTGATTTCTTTTCCTAATCCAAATTTGGTAAGAAGAATCTTGCGGATTGCGTGGAATGTTTGAGTGCGGTTGTTATCTTTGTTTGATTGCTTTCCTTTTTTTTTTAAATAAAGAAAATCCAAAAAAATATGTTAGTTAGGATTTAAATTAGGAGTTTTGCATGTTTAGGAAATCCTAAATGTATCTAGAAGATAGGATAATTATTAATTTAAATTGGGACTCAAGATAATTTATTTCCTAGTTTAAATTAGGTATTATTCTAATCCTAATAGAATATTTAGGTTAGTTTTAGATTCCGAATTTCCATGAAAATCCCAAAAAAAAGAGAATGAGTTACTTTAGGGTAGATTAGAATAGACTGCATTCGTAATCTGAGTAATTTTTAATTTCGAATTTTAATAAAAAATACCAAAAAAAAAAAGAACTTGTTAGATTGCATGTTATTTTAGGCATTTTTTATTCCGAATTTCATTTAAAAAAATACCAAAAATAAATCATTTTTCCGTCATTAGAATTAGGTCACGTCGTCGCATGACATATAGTTCGCATGCTAGGTTGCATTAATCGCATGTCATTTTTTTGCACGTCATTGCATAAAGGTTAGTTTGCATTTTAATAAAACGCAAACCCTAAAAAACACCTCGAGTGCTTTGCTTTGTTATTTAGAAATCATATTAGGATTATCTGTATGATTTTCAAACTAACAATGCATATGCTTGCGTTGCATTAAGGTATGTCATTCTCCCAATCTTGCAATCTATTTGTTGCTTTCTTGGATGTTAAATTGGTGGTTTGCGCACTCGCATGAACATCTCACATGTTAGTAATTAGGTAATAAAATGGATCTAGACTGCATGCATAAATATTTTTTTTGAAAAGAAAAGGTACCGAAAGGGCATTAGACTAGATCTAGCGTAACCAAGTCCTCAAGCTTAGAATCTCTGGTTCGTAGGAATAAAACATATCTCCCTATGTTTTATTTAGGTTTCTAATTGACCTACCGCAAATAGATTAGTAGCAACTCCAAGCATGAAAATATTTGCACGTTAAGAACTTAAATCCTAAGTTGCGAATTGGTAGGGCTTGGGAGGGCCCAAGTTAAGCTTAGTCTTAATAATCCTTTAGCTTGAAAAATTTTAGGTCACGACAGCTTGGCGATTCCGCTGGGGATTTGAGTTAAAACTCTTAATGGACTTAGGCCAGCTTTTCTTTTCAAAAAAATATTTTTGTTTGGCAGCGAGGATCCCAGGTACGTCCCTAATGTTTAAGGTGCTAAATGTTTTTGCAGAATGAGAGTTATAAGGGGTGGAGTGATTGTTAACCTTTGTTTTGCAGGAGGCGTTTGGATGTATGATTTATCTTATGCATGAAGTGCTGTATGATATAACCTGTTGTGCATGCCTTGCATTTACACTACACTGCATACACTACCCGCTACAGGACCTGGGCGGCACAGGTTTAGGATGGTATTGAGACAGTGGACACCCCGACCACATCCGCGTGGTACGAATCGCCCTTCTTAGTCCCGAAAGTTCTTTCACGGTGTCATTGAGTTCCTACTATGGTTGCACCCTTTGCAACCCGGGTCGGCTTCTTGACTAAGCCGGAGTCAAGGGAACCCCGGCCTAACCACAACCATGACTGGTTTAACCCAGTAATCTTCGCGTCTCCACTTTGCAAGCTAGAGTATAGATAAAAATCGAACCTCACATTTCATGTGTTTGTCTATGTGATTGCCATGATCCTACTTGGTGAAGTAAGTTTTCTGAACTTTTATCTCGTAATTTATGTTTCGTATTTTCTTTGGTCGGTCCATGATATTAGGTCGGTCGTGAGTCTTGGTCTATATACTATGGGAGGGACAGACATCCGGATTCTTGATGCTCCTAAGGACGAGCTCCGTGCCTGGTGGAATCTACTCAGTCCGACCAACCGAAAGCTAGTTGAGGGCCACATCGGGTGGCTACTCCCCTTATTGGAAATCAAAGTCCGCACCGGCCTTGTTTGAGCATTAGCACACTTCTAGTGTCCCGAGACGTCTACCTTTATATTCGGTAAGCATGAGCTCACCCCGACTTTGGAAGAATATAGCGTAATCATTGGAAAACCGTTAGGGTCGGAATTAGTTACACCACCTCTGGGAATTGATTCCACCTTAATGTTCTCCGAATTTTTAGGTGTCGAAAAAGATGAATTGGGAAAAGTTTTGAAAGCAAATCGTGGGACATGTCCTTTTTCATTCTTGAGTCAATGTTTTCATAAAGCCACATCTTTTCAAAAAGGCAGAATCTTTTTGCTAGCATTTTTCGGGTTTGTGATTTTTCCTCACTATAAGAATGCATGTAATCCGTCAATTGCATGGTTGGTCCAACAAGTCTGTCTTAAAAAGAATTTTGTCAACACCATTTTAGCCGAGACTTTTATTTCCCTCACTAAATTTAAGCAACATGTTGACAAAACATTTCATGCACCTCTTAATCTTTTGCAAATTTGGTTTTTGTCTCACATAAAAGGATGTGGCGATTTACTCACAATATCCGAACTTAGTGATTCTAGTCATCCCATTTTGAAGTACAAAGAAAAACAAGAGAATGCACCTGATTATCATTACTCCGAATGGATCATTTTCATGAAAAATACTAGACCTCAAGATTTCCAATGGCATGCTAACTGGTTCAAAATCGAGAAAGCTCAGCTTACGTGTAATGGTATTGGGCCGGTTCCACTATTGGGCTTCACAGGTGCAATCAAAAACTACCCTGCCAAAGTATCTCGTCAGTACCAGATTCTCCAAGGACTCCCTCCAGCGTTACAACCAGAGCTCCTCCAAGTTGACTTCTTCAATGACGATGAAGACCACGAAGGGATTGTAGCTCAGCTCAAGAAGATGTGGAAGAAGTGTCGCCTTTCAAAAATAGCTCGGCCCAAAAAAGACCTTAAGGGGGAGCAGAAGTCCTATTTCGCAACGACAAAGTATATTCAACAGCACAAAGTCCCACATGAGTTACTCTTGAAGATACCAAAGGTGCCTCTCAAGCTCGCCACTCGCTCAGAGAATAACCGTCTCAAAAAGAAGGCCGAAGAAGCTCAAGAAAAAGCGTCCAAAATAGCTCGAGCCTATGAGCAGTTGAAGAAGGAAGTCGCTTCCCATATGTCTATAGATCAAGCCAAATAGAAAAGCTTGAATCTATATTTTCATTTCAGTTTTAATCTTTAGACTTGTTTAGGAATCGAGTCATTTGTTTTTGCATTTTTTGTTATAGTCGTTGTAAAAATTTTTTCATCAATTCAACAAGGAGGTCATTTCTATTCAAAGCGGTTAGACCAATGTCATGGATCGGCATGTGATTCTCCTTGACACTTATGTATGCCTGTTTTATCCATAAAATCAGGTAATTACGAACCGATCACGATCGCCTATTTGTACACGGTCGAGAACTAGAATGGCCGATCAAACTGACTTACGAGATCGTGTCGTTGGCATTGAGGATCAAATGAAACAAGTCCTTGTCGCAATGCAACAGATGTCCGCCAAGATTAAAGCCCTTCAACTAACTCCCATTCCTGCATCCCCTGAGGCTTCAACCCCAAAGCATAAAGGTGGAAAGAATGCTGACAATGAGGAAGATGACAATCTTCCCGATTTAGTAGATAACCACGTCCAAATTATCGTCAACAAAGACAAACCTGATGAACGAGTCAACAAACTTAAAGAGAGAGTGAAGCAGCTGGAAGGTTCACAGGATTCACCTTCGATCGACCTGTCTCTGTATACACAAATCAAAATCCCGAAGAAGTTCAAGATGCCTAATTTTGATAAGTACAATGGCACCTCCTGCCCAAAAGCCCACCTGTAGCTATATCACGTACAAATGACCCCATACGTTGATAATGAACTCCTGATGATCCATACATTTCAAGCAAGTCTGACAGGTCCTGCCTTGAACTGGTATCTCATGAAGAAGATAAATGGCCTCAAAACCTAGAATGAAGTGAGTGAAGCATTCCTAAAGCAATACAGGTTCATAACGGACATCATTCCCACCCGTGAAGACCTCAAGCGTGTTTAGATGAAAAAGACTGAGTCGTTCAAGGATTATGCTATCAGATAGAGAAATATAGTTGCTCAAATTATCCCAGAACCCATAGACAGTGAATTGAAGAGGATATTCATTAAAACTCTTCCGTTCGAGTACCGTAATTGGATGGTAGCCATTCCAGCTGATAACTTCAATCAACTCATCCCCATAGGCGAACAGATTGAGATAGGGCCAAAAGATGGGTGGTTTGTGGAGCCGTCTTCTTCGACTAAAAGATTTAGCACAAGAAAGGAGAAAGAACCAGCAGCTGAAGTGAATGTGACTTATACCCAATCGGGCCGGCGGAACGCTAACCTTGTCCCAGCAATCCAAGTAGCAGAAACTCAACAACAAAGCACGGGTCGTCAACCGTTTCAGAAGAAAAACAACAAGAGGCAATTCACCCCCCTCCCCAGGTCGTTGTCTCAAGTATTGGCGGTCTTTCGGAAGAAAGACTTGCTTATCATTGAGCCAAAAAGGCCCAATCCTAAGCAGTTCTATAACTACAATCCGTCTAAGAAATGCGATTATCATATGGGCGAGGTGGGGCACTCAACCGATGATTGTTTTACCCTCAAGCACCAAATCCAGAATCTCCTGGATATGAAGGCTTTCTCATTCCAATCCGCTAAGCCAAATGTTCAGAGCAACCCACTCCCTGATCATGCGGGCAATGTGAATGCCATATTTAGTTTTGATGCTGGTCGAATCAAGAATGTCAAGGTATACACCACCGATGTTTACGGTAAGTTGGTGAAAGCCGGTTATTACCCGAGTAATGAGGTCCTTCCCCTAGCTATCATGAGAGAAAGAATCTCAAGAATGGTAGAAGCTGGGATGATCGTTTATGCTGACCACACTGGCATCGTTTCCACTATCTCCGAAGTGGTTATTAATTGGGACGAGGAGTTTGCTACATTGAACATCGGGAAGGACAAGCTCGATCCTTTGCTTGAAGACATGCCTCCGCTCGAAGACGCGATCGATGATCAAGAGATCGTAGTAAGCACGCCTACAACTGATGAAGGGATAGTGATCGAAATACCTCAACCATACGAGTACTGTGATAATAAAGCAATCCCTTGGTCCTACAGCCTCGATGTTGACTTAGTTACCAAATCTGGACGTACTTATGGTCAAGCTAATGCCCAACCTGCAAAACCTGTTACTGATGAAGAAGCCAAGGAGTTTCTGGCCGTGATCAAGGCTAGTGAATACAACATAGTTGAGCAACTGCGTAAGATGCCTGCGCAAATCTCTCTGCTTGAACTCCTCTAAACATCTGTCAAACATCAAAAGGCCCTGATGAAGGTGTTAAGTGAAGTCAATGTGCCTGAGACGATCGATCATGACAAATTGGAGGAATTTATGGGTTCCATACTCCTCAAAGACACTATAGCCTTTTCGGATGAAGAATTTCATTTAGAAGGGAGAGAGCATACCAAAGCACTTTACATTTCTGTCAAATATAGGGCCTCGCATGTAGCCCGGGTACTCATTGACAATGGATCAGCCTTGAACATCTGTCCTCTGGCAACTTTACACCACCTCCAGATAGATCCTTCTAGGATCAATTCTGCAAAGACTTCCGTGCAAGCCTTTAACGGAACGAAGAAAAAAGTGATGGGAGAAATCCACCTTGACATACAAATAGGACCAACAATATTCAACATCTTATTTCAAGTCATGGACATTCCCACTGCATTCAATTTTTTGTTGGGTCGTCCATGGATTCATACTGTCGGAGCTGTGCCATCTAGTCTACATCAGAAGGTGAAGTTCGTTGTGGAGAGAAAGTTAGTTACAGTCCACGGTGAAGAAGAACACCAAATTTACCACGCAACGGCTATCCCCTATGTTGAGCCGGATTGCAAAATAGAATTGAGTTATCAGTCGCTCGAGCTCGTATCGACCATACATGCGTCTAGAAGATCATCGCCACCTGTTCCTGAAGTGTCAAATACTGCAGTCATGGTTGGAAGAGTAATGGTGTCCCATGACTTTACTCTGAGTGAAGGCCTTGGCAGGAATGGTCAAGATATTCGCCAACCGGTGGAGGTCTATCGGAGGCCCCACACTACTGGGTTGGGGTACCGGGGGTCAAGCGTGCCAAATAATGCGGGACATGGACGTAGACTTGGTCGTGGTCAAGGTCGAGGTCGAGGAGACGGGCAAAACAGACAGCGATCCGAAGAAAAGCCAAATGATGAAGAATGTGGGCATGGTAGGTTGCCTCCACACATTCGCACCACATTTCCAGGCCCTGTAAGACTGATGCATGAAGAGAAGGAGGTGATCGATACTTTGGGGCAACCGAGCGGCAAGTTTGATTATTATGTGAGATACTCGGCACCCCCGAGCTTTTATATTGACCCGCTTGATATCGTCCCCGATAGATGGGGAGGTATGGATGATCTAACATCTCCAGTGACAGAAGATCCTGATGATGCGATAAAGGGAATCACTACCTTGTTCGATAACATGCTCATTGGAGCCATTGAGGAAGGACCGTTGGAGGGAATGGGTACTGGCCCGCAAGAGTAACACCTTTACTTTTTCGTACACTCCCTTGCGTGGGAATTTTTATTGCTTTCTAGGACTTGCCCCGTCTTGGGAGCTGCTTTTTAGGATTTTTCATTTCTAAGACTCAATGTTACAATTTCCATTCAATAAATGTAATTCATTTGGTGATAATTAATGAAATTACAAATTATTTTCATTTTTGAGGGCATGTTGAGGTACATCAAACCAGCCCGGTGATGATATCCAACCGATAAAAGAAAAATATAGTCCATGGAAAATTCTGAGGCCTGGGCTTCTTCATGTTCCCTCGTGTTAAAACCTTTTTGAAAAGAACTTCGAAAAAAAATCTCCAAAAACAAAAAAAATTAGAAGAAAAAAAAATTAAAAAAAGAAATGCAATGTTTACCCCTGTTTGTCCTTCTGAATCCCTTACTTTATGTTTCAGGGACAATCTTGTGGCACGTGAGGGTATGGGAATGGTCCAATCTCATGAATTATGTGCAACCGAGCTTGATCCTAATGACACAGATGAACTCGATGATTCCTCAAATATTCAGCGCGATCTAGAGCGGCATGAAAGGCCCAAAGTTCTTACATTAGACCAAACTGTCATTGTTAACCTGAGTAATTCCGGAGAACCCAAAGAGGTGAAGATAGGGGCAACCCTTCCCAAAGGTGAAGCGAAACACCTAGTCCAATTGCTGAAGGATTACCATGATATCTTTCCCTAATCGTACGCTGATATGCCAGGTTTAGACTCTTCTATTGTGGAGCATGGCCTGCCTACTAATCCTAGCATGCCGCCCAGAAAACAGAGGCTACGAAAAACCAAACTTGAGCTTTCGAAGAAAATAGAGGAGGAAGTCATGAAACTCTTGAAAGTGGGATTCATCGAAGTCGCCCAATATCCCAGCTGGGTGGCCAACATCGTGCCAGTCATGAAGAAGGATGGCAGAGTTCGGATTTACATCGATTATCGTGACCTGAACAAGGCCAGCCCTAAAGACGATTTCCCATTACCGCACATAGACGTTCTGGTGGACAGTACTGCTGGATTCGAGCTATTTTCCTTCATGAATGATTTCTCGGGTCATAATCAGATAAGAATGAAGGACGGCGATAAGGAAAAAACGGCGTTCATCACTCCTTATGAGACATTCCACTATAAGGTTATGCCTTTCGGCCTTAAAAATGCCGGGGCAACATATCAACGGGCAATGGTGACACTTTTTCACGATATGATGCATAAGGAGATTGAGATCTATGTCGATGACATGATCGCCAAGTCTTGACCCGGGAAGAGTCACGTTGATACCTTGAAGAAATTATTCGAGAGACTTCATGAGTTTAAGCTCTGTCTCAACCCAGCAAAGTGCATATTTGGAGCAACCTCGGGCAAATTACTTGGGTTCATAGTAAGCAGCAAAGGCATTGAAGTTGATCCCTCCAAAGTGAAAGCTATATGTGAGTTACAATCCCCATTGATTGTGAAAGAAGTGCGAAGCCTTCTAGGTAGATTGAACTACATAGCCCGTTTTATTTCTCAGCTCTCCGAAATTGTTAAGCCATTCTTCAAACTTCTAAAGAAGAATGCTCAAGTGGAATGGGACGATGATTGTCAGGAAGCGTTGAACGAACTAAATCGGTATTTGATGAAACCACCGGTGCTAGTCCCACTAACGCTGGGCCAGCCTTTGAACCTTTACCTCACGATTCATAGAGAGTCTCTAGGTGCAATGCTAGCCAAGAAAAATCCTGAATATGGAAAAAAGCGAGCCATTTATTACCTAAGTAAGAAGTTCACCATCTCGGAGTTAAATTATGCTGAAGCCTAGAAGACTTGCGTTGCACTAGTATGGGTGCTCCATAGGCTGCGGCAATATACACTGCATCACTAGACTTTGCTTGTGACTAAGAATGATCCCATCAAGTATTTACTTGATCAACCAGCTTTGGTAGGGAAGTTAGCCAAATGGCAGATTTTAATTTCAGAATTTGATATCCAGACAATGCCACAGAAATTAGTTAAAGGCCAAGTAATTGCTGATGTGTTAGCCGAAAATTCTGGAATCTCAGATGATGATAGATATTTTCCGGAAGATCGCATTTTGGTAATAAAGGAAGACACATGGACCATGTTTTTCGATGAAGCCGTAAACTTAGTTGGTTCTGGCACTGGGGCAGTTTTAATATCTCCAGATGGGCAACATTATCCAGTAGCAGCAAAGTTGGTATTCCCATGTACCAACAACATAGCTGATTACGAAACTTGCATTCTCGGACTCCAAGCCGCAGTGAAAATGGGGATAACCAAGTTGAAAGTGTTTGGTGATTCCGCTCTGATTATTCTCCAAACTGTAGGAGAGTGGAAGACAAGAGACACCAAACTAGTGCTATACCATGAATACCTTGAAGAAATCATAGAGGAATTTGAAGACATCTCCTTTGAGTACTTGTCGAGATCCCATAATCAGTTTATTGATTCGCTAGCTACGTTATCATCCATGCTTCAAGTGACTGGTGGAATAGAGGTAGAACTCTTGAAGATCGAAGTTCTAACAAAACCGGCCTACTGTATGGTTGTGACCGAAGAACCTGACAAAAAGCCATGGCATTATGATATCATGAGTTACATCCAGAGGCAAGAATTTCCTGAGGGGAGCGCTTCGGCCGATAGAAAGTACATAATGAAAATGACTTCAAAATTCTTTATCAGTAGTCAAAAGCTGTACAAAAGATCTTATAATTCCATCCTGCTAAGGTGTGTAGATGCAGCTGAAACTACTAAAATCATGCAAGAAATACACGAGGGGATATGTGGTCCACACATGAATGGCCACATGTTAGCTAAGAAGATCATGAGGTTGGGTTATTATTGGCTCAGTCTTGAAAGTGACTGCATCCAACATGTTCGAACATGTCATCGCTGTCAAGTTCATGGGGATAAAATAAATGTTCCCCCAATATAATTACATCAGTTGTCCGAGCCATGGCCCTTTTCAATGTGGGGTATCGATGTGATTGGCCCAATTAATCCCAAGGTATCAAATGGACACCGATTTATCTTGGTCGCGATTGTTTATTTTTCCAAATGGATTGAGGCGGCATCTTATGCAAACGTCACTGCAAGGAATGTTGTAAGATTTATCAGGCAAGACATAATTGCTCATTATGGTGTCCCCGAGACTATTGTCACCGATAATTGGACAAATTTGAACAACAAGTTCATAGATCAATTGTTTAATGGGTTCAAGATCCAGCACCTGAATTCATCTCCCTATCGTCCACTGATGAATGGAGCAGTTGAAGCCGCTAACAAAAACATCAAGAAGATTCTAGCCAAAACGGCTAAAAACTATCGAGACTGGCATGAAAGATTGCCATTTGCACTAATGGCATATCGAACTTCCATCCGAACCTCTGTTGGGGCAACCCCTTTTTCCTTGGTGTATGGCATGGAAGCAGTCCTGCCCATCGAAATAGAAATCCCTTTCCTGCGAGTCTTATCTCAGATGGAGTTGTCCGAGGTGGAATGGATGCGACAAAGGCATGAGCAGTTGAACCTAATTGACGAGAAGCGATTGAAAGCCATTTGTCATGGTCAAACTTATCAGCAGAGGATAGCTAGATCCTTCAACCAAAAAGTGCGTCCAAGACACTTCGAGATAAATGATCTAGTCTTAAGGAAGGTGTTGGCAGTCTTTCCTGTTCCTGGGGGTAAATTTGCCCTAAACTACATCGGTCCATATGTGGTTAAAAAGGTACTTCCCGGAGGTGCCTTGATTCTCGCAGAAATGGATAGTCGTAAGTTCTCCACTCCTGTTAATTCTGATGTTGTGAAGATATATTATCCCTGATAAAATCCAACATTTTGCAATAAGAGTTTTCAAGTGTTTGGTTTTATATTCTGAATTGCAAACATTTCACTGATGAATAAATGGTATCAATCAGTTTCAAGTTAAGATGTTTCCTTTGCCTTTAAATTCTGCATGGTTATTTTGTCAATCTGCATCATTGACTCCAAAAGGAAATCTATTTAGACAATCTGATAGCTCATGTAGAATGAATTGAATGTGTTGAATGAGGCACATCGGGATGATGAAAGGCAAGTCCTATCTTATACACAGTCCCATGCACTAATCCTCAGTGAATTGAGCGGAAAAGTTCTATGTTTGGAAGGTAAAGAGTTATCTCGCAAAAGGTACGGCGACCGAAATGACAAGAGGCATTTCATTTCTCTATCCCAAACACTATAGTTTATCCATTGTTTCACCACTTTGAGCCTAAATGCTTGGAGAAATTCTTTCAATTTACCCCTATCAAGAACCACCTCATATCGGGGCAAACTGGAGGTAAATCAGCATTATAAAGTGATAAATGAATAGAGATTGTCTTGCTCTCACTTATATCAATCTTTGTGTGTTGCTTTTTCAAATGAATTCACACAAAGTTCAAGTGCCTTAGGATGACGAAGAGCATTTCTTTCTCTATTTTATACACACTTTATCCTTTGCTAAGCCCAATTGAGCTTGCATATTTGTTTCTTAAACCTAGTTGGTGATCATCCCCCACACTGGGGCAAGGTACTGTCCACATAGTATATTCGGAGCACCGATAGAAGACGAAAATCCTTGAGAGCCCAAATGGCAAGTCATTTAGTTAGAGTGTGGTTGACCAATATATGTATTGTAAACAGTGTGCGTCAAAAGTCAAAAAGAAAGAAGGGCAAGAAAAAGCAGTGTGCCTGGTAAAAGCAAGGCTAATGCCCAATAAAAAAGGGGGATGTGTTAAAATCATCTCCAGTGAGATAGTCATAGTCCTACAAATTTAGAGAAGTGGTGAATTCAAGCCCAATGAAGCATTTACTGAAATGACAATGTCCAAGGATGAAGAAGAAGACCTGTGACAATGCCGAGATGATCACTAACTCTCACCCTTATACACAGTTTTGAGCCCGATATATCATTTCGTTTCTCAATCCGTGAACCTAGCCTACGTTACGTCCCTTACAAAGTCTCTTCAGATTGTGGCACTTGAACTGACATAGGATTCAGATGTTTATAAGCTTAGCTCGAAGAAGTGCGAGCAAGTCCATTTCTATCTCATTTTATAGGGTTCTTGACTTGTAAACCCGGAGACAATTGCGGAGTATTTCCTTTCAATAGCCTCGACTCGAAGAGTCCCCTTTTGCTAAGCCATTGACCAAGCTCACATTACGGTCCTAGCAAAGACCTCTTGGATTGATAAGGTTGTACCGCTTGCGAGAATACTCGAACTTTTGTTGACATGATAATGGTGAGATAGAGTGATTTTCATAAATTAGCCACTTTTCGATGAGAGTGAGTGAAAGCCCTTTCAGACCAAAAGTCCCTCATTTGACATTTTCAAGACACCTATTTATGAGTTCGGATTGTCTTATCACGATTTTCCCCAATGAAATTTAGTAATGCCGATTTGACAAAATCGTCATGCATGAAAACCAGTTGAATTTATAGTGCATGAGGATATGTGTTCTTGATGGTCCATGAATGCATATTACATGTTGTCTAAAATCGTGTCCAGCAGGAGACATGCCCTCAAGAGTCGGAGATATTACCAGACGCCTCTGACGATATCTAGACATCTATTTATCAAGTTTTTTCAGGTACCTCTGATGATATCCAGGTACTTTGTTAAGGAACCCCTGAACATTCGGGCTAGCCCTTGGTTCAGCCAATCATTAAGTACCTGCGATGATATCTAGGTATTTATCGATCAAGTCCTTTCAAATATCTTAGATGATAACTAGATATTTTGTTAGGCATACTTTTCCCAATCTTAGAAGATTCCCCCATGACATGCCTATGATGAAGGTATAGGCATAGCGGCCAAATCTTTACAAGTGCCTATGGCGATGTATAAGTATCTCGTAAAGGTCGGAATATTCTCTCAATCCCAGATGTTCCCCCGCGGCTCACCTATGAGGAAAGTATAGATGAAGCGGCCAAATCTTTACGAATACATATGGCGATGTATAGATATCTCGTAAAGATCGGAATATCCTCTTGATCTCGGAAAGTTCCCCCGTGTCGCACCTACGATGATAATTCGGTGTAGCAGCCAAATCTTTACGATTACCTATGGCGATGTATAGGTAGTTTGTAAAGGTCGGAACATTCTCCATTTTACTAAATTTTTCTCTCGAGAACCCCAGATGATAACTGGGTGCCTCGAAGCTTTCTTCGTGTGTCTTAACAGAATTGCAGGTCACCGAAGTCTATTAGCGTTCATCTGGCAATACCTTTGGGATAAAGTCCAAACATTTGCCAAACAACCACAAGAATCGGAGTCATGCCTCGAATTACACTGCCACTTCTGTCAGGTAAGTAACTCCAAGTATGTTTTATTCACGTCATCTTGCATCAAGATATACTGCATTTTAAAATAGGACTCATAATCCCAACAAAGATATCATTCATTGCATCTGCATAGTCAAAATTTAGGTATCATTTAGTCTTTGAATGCAACCTCTGTGAGCTCACCTTCAAAGAGGGGCAGCTGTTGACACCTAAATTTTGACGACCTAATTAGTCGTTCATTGCATAGAAAATTAGGGATTAAATTTTAACCCTTAAACAAAAATATTAAAATTGCATAGCATATAGTTTAAGTTTATATAGATTAACTACATTCCACATCGAACCGGCGGTGGCAAGTGAACTGAAAATCCATTGCACAAATCGAGCTCGAGCACTGAATGAAACTTGGCTCACTCAGAAGACAGGGGCCGAAAATCACAAACCTAAAAGGTCTTGGTTGTCTTAATTTGTGCTTAAATTAGCCCATTAAGATTAATTAAAGAAAAGCCCAAATTAATTCAGTTAACTTAGAATTAAATTAAATTAAAGGGTAAAGCCTAAACCTAAGCTAATTAGGACTAGAAAGCCAGGCTAATTGACCAAGGTTTGCGTTATAAATACATGTTTATGTCTCATAATATGGGGGCTCTCATAATTTCCAGAGCAAAATTTTTAGAGAGAGCACATGAGGCCACATAATTTCATACATGGCCACGAAGAAGCAAGAGAGAACCACAGAAGAGAGAGGAGCTTTACGCATGATCTCTCAAAAATTTTCTCCGGCATCCACTGAGCTACATCTGCCAGTAACACCACTTTGATGCCCCTTGACTACATTGGCGTTTCCCTGTTTTTGGATCATCAACGGCAAGGAGCTTCACCGGCGTTCGCACTTTGGAGTATATCAACCCACTTCACTAGTGGTTGAAATTGGATCAAAGAAAGCGAGAATTCTTAGTTCTCCGATTCACGTTCATCCATGGAGCCAATGAGTCTCAGCCAAAGGAAGACCACATGAAAAGTGGACAACGTCCAGCTTGAAGCAGTGCAAATTTAGCTGTTAGTGGGAGATAGTGGAAGTTTCGAGACAAAGGCCACGTTTTATCAACTGGGAAGAAGTCAAAAGGGAGCAAAGGTTTCCATACGGGAACTCACACGTTGAGAGAGAAAGACAAAGGAGTTTGCCCTCTCCTTTCCGCGATTGCGGCTGTTACGCCTCCTACATCTACGACGGGCCTGCTCGATGCACGCCATAATCTAGTCCGACGATAGCTAGCCACGGTTACAGTTCTCTCAGATTTGCTATTCATTGTTCGACGCCCACTAGTTCATACCAAGCTTCGATACATCACCAAGCAACACCGGAGCCATACCGCGACACTGACGTCCTAGCCGCCGCGCCCGTCGGCTACCCACCGTTGGATGCCGTTTCGATCCGCAATCTTGATCCGCAAGTTCGAATTGGAAATATCCACAAATTACGTAAGATTCTAATCTACAGTCTTAGAATATTCAATTTCCTAATCTTTTGGGTGTTTGAATATTCTGTAAATATTGCGTGGATTGCTAGATACCTTAGGATAATGTATTATATCCACAATATTCTAAAGCATTCAAAATTAGGAATTTTTCCTAATTTGGCAACGTATCCGGACGACTATTCGACCTTATCTCTAAGGTACGATACGCGGTGATGCGGAAATCGTTATCTTATCCATAATCACTTGGATACGATAATAGATTTTATTTGCTTTTCAAATTTGACCAATCAACTTTCCGTCGTCGATATCTATAACCCTATAGATATAACCGTTAGTTTGATTTCTTTTCCTAATCCAAATTTGATACGAAGAATCTTACGGATTGCGTGGATTATTTGAGTGCGGTTGTTATCTTTGTTTGATTGCTTTCCTTTTTTTAAATAAAGAAAATCCAAAAAAATTTTGTAGTTAGGATTTAAATTAGGAGTTTTGCATGTTTAGGAAATCCTAAATGTATCTAGAAGATAAGATAATTATTAATTTAAATTGGGACTCAAGATAATTTATTTCCTAGTTTAAATTAGGTATTATTCTAATCCGAATAGATTATTTAGGTTAGTTTTAGATTCCGAATTTCCATGAAAATCCCAAAAAAAAGAGAATGAGTTACTTTAGGGTAGATTAGAATAGACTGCATTCTTAATCTGAGTAATTTTTAATTTCAAATTTTAATAAAAAATACCAAAAAAAAGAACTTGTTAGATTACATGTTATTTTAGGCATTTTTTATTCCGAATTTCATTTAAAAAAATACCAAAAATAAATCATTTGTCCGTCATTAGAATTAGGTCACGTCATCGCATGATATATAGTTCGCATGCTAGGTTGCATTAATCGCATGTCATTTTTTTGCACGTCATTGCATATAGGTTAGTTTGCATTTTAATAAAACGCAAACCCTAAAAAACACCTCGAGTGCTTTGCCTTGTTATTTAGAAATCATATTATGATTGTCTATATGATTTTCAAACTAACAATGTAGATGCTTGCGTTGCATTAAGGTATGTCATTCTCCCAATCTTGCAATCTATTTGTTGCTTTCTTGAGTGTTAAATTGGTGGTTTGCGCACTCGCATGAACATCTCACATGTTAGTAATTAGGTAATAAAATGGATCTAGACTGCATGCATAAATATTTTTTTTAAAAAGAAAAGGTACCGAAAGAGTGTTAGACTAGATCTAGCGTAACCAAGTCCCCGAGCTTAGAATCTCTGATTCGTAAGAATAAAACATATCTCCCTATGTTTTATTTAGGTTTCTAATCGACCTACCGCAAATAGATTAGTGGCGACTCCAAGCATGAAAATATTTGCACGTTAAAAACTTAAACCCTAAGTTGTGAATTGGTAGGGCTTGGGAGGGCCAGAGTTAAGCTTAGTCTTAATAATCCTTTAGCCTGAAAAATTTTAGGTCGCGACAGGTATCTCACAAAGGCCTCCCCATTTCCTGAGGGGTAGGTACTAGTATATTGGCGGACCTGCATAGGGATCCCAAAAAGTGGCGGTGGTCTCTGCATCCTCACAGCTGGGGATCTGAAAAGTTTCGGTTTAAACCACCGTGAGACAAATCTCAGTAAGTTCAATCCCTAAACCTAGGCTAGGCTAGCATGCAATCTCCTGACCCCAAAATAAGTATTCAAAATCACAACACACGATATCGACACACGATTCTCCGACCCTGCAGGTTAGACAGTTTAATATAAAAATCACAGTACATGCTTAAGCACTGAGTTTCACACTCTCGCATGCTATTCAATGCATGATTATGCATGCAAATGTTGTCGATATGTCATGCGCATTTTTCCGGCCCACTGGCCCACACTGGCACACTTGCCCAATTTATTATTTTTACGACTCGAGTCATCACTTTTTCACGGCCCGGTACGTCGAGCCTGCTCCAAAGTGCATGAGGCGCAGCAACCGATCTAGCCCAGTGTCTCTAGCCTGCTACAAAGTGCATAAGGCACAACACTGATCTCCTTGCGAACCAGAGTCTGCTTCAAAGTGCATGAGGATGGTCGTCTTCCGGACGTACCAGCCATCGTCCTGCTCCAAAGTGCATGAGGACGGTATTGACCCGTAGGTCATTAGGTGGTCACACAATTCATTATTATCTGAACCTAGCGTGAAACGCTTCAGGGTATTTTAAGTGATCACTCGCTCATGGCAGACACGCATTCTCGCACACTTTGCCACATGTCTCACTCTTGGCACACAAAAGGCGTGTCCATGTTATGCAATGCAATATACCACGAGCACTGATAAAATTCAGACACCCAACAAACGACAAGGCAATGCAAAATCAATCACCATTAAGCACAATTGCCATGCAATCAGTCAACCCGGCATACCCGGCAATTCCACCAATATACTTCTAACTTAGCCAATTAATCCAATTATCCTGCCCAATAATTTCACATTGATCCACCACCTCTTTTCGGGTAACAATTTCTACCAACCAGTACACTAATCCTTCTCTATCAGTACCGGTATTCCTAAACCAGTCCAGAAAATCGCATTATCAGTCATAATCCGGGTTTATGAATTTTACTCACTTAGTATGGGCTCACGATGACAGGGAACGGCGGCTGATCACTGATGAACAGTGAAACCGATGGCGGAATTCCTGGCAACGGCGATCGGCGGGTGAACAGTGTTTTCCGTACGTACCGTGAACAGCAAATCCATACGGAACACTGTACGGACGGTGCGGAAACGGTGGCCGGCGACGCGGCGGTGGTTGGACGGCGGCGATGAACAGTAACCGTATGGACAGTGTACGGACGGTTGTAGATGGCGACGTACAGGCGGGCTGAAGGTCACGGCAACAGCAGCTCGACCGATCGGGCTCCGGCACGGCGGCGGTGCTTGCCCGTGAAGGAAAAGAGAGAGAAAGAGAGGGAAAAAGAAAGGGAAAGGGGTCGGGTGAGGCTGAGACCAAAGCTAGGGGCTGTGGTGGTCGACGGCGGGGCACGATGGCCGGCGGCGGCGCTCCGGTGGCCGGCGAGGTGCTCCGGCGAAGCCAACCAAGAGAGAAAATGAGAGAAAAAAATGGGAGAGAGGGCTGTTTTGGTGGCTAGCCGAACAAGTGAGGGAGGAGAGAGAATAAGGCTAGTCAAAACAGTCAAATATAGTGGCCTAGGGGCACCACGTGTCGCCGATCCGGGCTAAAAGACTAAAATGCCTCTAATCTAATGGCCCTAATTAAATCTTATCCAAAAACTAAGGGCAAAAAGATCAATGGCCCCAATAATAGAGCTGATATGCACTATGAAATATCCCAATTAATTTTCCAAAAATTCGGACCCAAAATTAGCCCAGTGGCAAAACCGTCATTTTCTGGCCTCGGGGCGATTTTTGGTCAAAACCCTTCTTGGCATGCGTGGCCACCCAAAAAATGGCGTCGGCCTCGAAAAATAACCTCATTTGGCCTCGAAAAGCGGTGCAGGCATCCCGAGGGGCAAAATCGTAATTTTTCACCCCTGACCAAAATTTCAATTTTTTTGTCATAATAACTCCGAACGCGTGTGGCCAGCATAATGTGACATCAAATTTCCAAAAATAATCTCTTAAGCCCTTGAAAATCGATATTGACATCCGGGCCCAATTTTGTGAACGAAACTCGCTAAATCTTCAATTTCAGAGTCTCTTACTAACGGGTGGCTGTTTAGAGGTTACGCGTATCGACCTAGGGTTATCCGTATCATGATGGCCTTGATCATTGAGAGAGTGAGAAATTATCACTAGTTCCAGAGGTCACGATCGTTCGGTTCAAGTTCAGGACTGGTTGGCTATGTATACTTTCGGCTTGGCAGAATCACCTGCATCCCTATTGTACATCGTTGGCCTTGGCCAAACCCGATCCATTCCTCTTTCCTAAGATCGACCCACGTTGGACCAAAATATTTCCTTAGCGTCTCTCGTAATTGGTATCCGTTTTGTGATAGGGTCCCCGGTCTACGTACCGTTTTCTAGTTAACCATACCTCATTGGTTAGTATCCTAAGAGTGATCAGCTCTAGGCAAGACTTACTAAAATGAAATGCGAAATAACATCAGTTTTATTGATCCCGGAATTACATCGAAATTTGGGCTGTTACAATTCTTCCCCCTTACAAAAATTTCGTCCTCGAAATTTGTAATCTATCCACTTCTATTCAAATAAATGGGGGTGTTGACGTCTCATGGCTTCTTCGCTTTCTTATGTGGCACCTTCTGTTCTATGGTGCTTCCAGACCACCTTGACCATTGGGATCGTCTTGTTCCTCAACACTCGCTCTTTTCTGTCTTCGATCCTGACTGGTCTTTCCACGTACGACACTTTATCGTCCACGTCTATCTCCCCGTATCTCAAGACGTGAGTCGGGTCTGATTCATACTTTCTTAATATCGACACGTGGAAAACACTGTGTACTTGCGACAATTTGGGCGGCAAGACAAGTCAATAAGCCATATCTCCAATCTTTTCTAAGATTTCAAATGGCCCGACATACCTAGGACTCAGTTTTCCTTTCTTGCCAAATCTAGACAATCCTTTCATAGGCAACACCTTGTGAAATACGTAGTCTCCAATCGGGAATTCCAAAGGTCGTCATCTTCGATCGGCATAACTTTTCTGGCGATTCTAGGCTGTTCTAAGCCTATCTCTAATAACCTCAACCACTTCAATTGTCTGTTGGATCAACTCTGGACCCGTGATACTCCGTTCACCCATTTCATCCTAACATACTGGTGTCATGCACGCCCTACCATATAAGGCCTCAAATGGTGCCACTTGAATGCTCTGATGATAACTATTATTGTAGGCAAACTCCACCAAGTGTAATTGTTCTTCTCATTTGCCTTAGAAATCTATCACATAAGCTCTCAACATATCTTCCAGAGTCTGAATGGTCCTTTCAGACTGACCATCTGTCTGTGGATGATAGGCTGTACTGAACTGTAACTTTGTTCCTAAGGCCGTTTGCAAACTTTTCCAAAAATTGGCCATAAATCTCGGATCACGGTCCGAAGTGATCGTTACTGGTACTCCATGCAACCTAACGATCTGCTTCACAACAAATTTGCGTATCGTTCCAACTCGAAGTCTTTTCGCACAGCCAGGAAGTGCGCTGACTTCGTCAGTTTATCCACTATCACCCAAATCGAATCATGTCCTCTCTGGCTTCTTGGCAGTCCCGTTACGAAATCCATTGTAACATGTTTCCATTTCCACTCTGGGATTTCTAATGGTCTTAACAGTCCTTCAGGCTTGCAATGATGTGCCTTCACTTGTTGGCACGTCAAACACTTAGCTACATGCCTGGCTACATCCACCTTCATTCCATTCCACCAATAGTGTTGTCTTAAATTTTGGTACATCTTTGTACTTCCTAGGTGGATACTGTAGTTGCTCCTATGAGCTTCCAACATGATTTCTTCCTTAAGCTTCGTATCATCCGGTACACACAATCGCCCTCGAAACCTCAGAACTCCGTCCTTGGACACTTGGAAGTCCGGTTTCCTTTTTGCTATGTCCATCTTAACAATCTTTTGAATTTCTGAGTCCGTAGACTGAAGTTCCTTAATTCTGATATGAATTTCTGGTTCAATTCTCAAGGCGGCCAGTAAATTCGATACTCGACTTATCTCGAACTTAAATTCTGAATCCCTGAGTCTCTCCAACAAGGTCCACTCCTTAACCATTAATTGCGCCACGCTCGACTTTCGACTCGAGGCATCTGCCACTCGATTGGCTTTTTCGGGATGATACAGAATGTCGCAATCATAATCCTTTAAAAGTTCCATCCATCGGCGCTGCCTCATGTTCAACTCTTTCTGCGAAAATAAGTACTTGAGGCTCTGATGGTCAGTATAAATTTGGAACTTCTATCCGCACAAGTAATATCTCTAGATCTTGAGTGCAAACACTATAGCAGCTAATTCCAAATCATGCGTCGGGTAATTCATTTCATACGGCCTCAATTGACGCGACACATTTGCCACCACTTTTCCGTGCTGCATTAGCACACAGCCCAATCCTCTTAGCGAAGCATCGCTATAAATCTCAAATCCTCCTGGGCCCGACGGAATGGTCAATACAGGAGCAGTCGTCAATCGATGTTTCAATTCCTGAAAACTCTCTTCACACTTGTCATCCCACTCAAACTTCGCTTCCTTCTTAAGCAGCCTCGTCATTGGCATAGCTATTGACGAAAATCCTTCTACGAATCGCCTGTAATAACCAGCCAACCAGAGAAAACTTCGAATCTCGGTTACTGATGTCGATCTAGGCCACTTAGTAACTGCTTCAATCTTAACTGAATCTATAGAAATTCCATCCCCAGAAATGATATGTCCAAGAAATCCCACTTTACTGAACTAAAACTCACACTTGCTGAACTTAGCATACAATGCATGCTTTCTCAAGGTCCGTAGTACCTCAGTCAAGTGTAGTTCATGTTCCTCGGGGCTCTTGGAATACACCAATATATCATCAATAAAAACTATCACAAACTGATCCAGGAATTCCTTAAACACTTTATTCATCAAATCCATGAAAGCAGCTGGGGCATTTGTTAATCCAAAGGGCATAACCGTAAATTCATAATGCCCATATCGAGTCCTGAAAGCGGTCTTAGGAACGTCTTCATTTCTGATTCTTAGCTGATGGTACCCAGTCCTCAAATCTATCTTGGAAAACACTTAGGCTCCCTGCAACTGGTCAAATAGATCATCTATCCTCGGCAGTGGATACTTATTCTTCACGGTTACTTGATTCAACTGCCGGTAATCTATACATAACCTCAGAGTTCCATCTTTCTTCCTAATAAATAGGACTGGCGCTCCCTATGGAGACGCACTAGGACGAATAAAGCCTTTGTCCAATAGTTCTTGTATCTGAAACTTTAATTCATTCAATTCTGATAAGGACATCCTATACGGCGCTTTCGAAATTGGCTCTGTTCCCAGTGTCAATTCAATCACAAACTCCACCTCTCGCTCAGGCGGTAACCCTGGCAATTCCTGAGGAAACACCTCGAGGAAATTGCTCACTACGGGTATATCTTCCAACTTAGGTTCCTCCACTGTTGGATCCACATCATTCGCCAAATATCCTTCACACCCTTCATCCAACAGCTTATTCACCTCAAACGAGGAAATCCAAGGGATCAAGGTTCCTCCTCGGTTTCCCTGAAATATAAAACTAGGGCGTCCATCTAGATTAAATTGGATCGTCCTATTGCTGCAATCCATTACAGCTTTCTGTCGAACTAACCAGTCCATTCCAATAACCACATCAAAATCGAACATGGCTAATACGGCCAAGTCGATATCCTTTCCTTACCTCCAATGATTATCTTACAGTTAGGACATCCAAAGGAAACTAGCAACCTATCATTCGTAGGTGTCGACACGCAAAGCACATTCTCCAAGCAGCACTAGTTTAATACCAACTAGCTCAATAAACTGCTCTGAAACAAACAAATAGGTTACCCCCGGATCAAACAATGCATACGCGGCATGATCACACAAGGAAATCGTACCTGTGACCACGCCCGGTGCATTCTCAGCTTCTTTGCGCGCTATTGCATATATCCGTCCTTGAGCAGGCGGTCGTCCTTGATTAGTTGGTGGGGGAGGTCCGGCTTGATTTCCAATTCGTTGTGGCGGTAATCTGGGTAGTCCTAATGGTTGCATCTGCGGGCAAGTGCGAATTTGATGCTCCAGGCTCCCGCACTTAAAACATGTCCCATACCTATTCATCTGAGGACTCGGTTTACCAATATTTCGCCTAGCTGGCGGAATAAATTGCCTATTTCCAGTCATCGGTCTCTTTCCCAACCGGCGATTGTCTCGGTTTTGAGCAAACCGCGATCTCGAAGCGGCTGCCCTCTCTTGTTGGTCTCGTTCCATGATTTGAGCTCGTCTATGCATTTCCCCATAATCCTTAATGTCGTGGGATAAAATCAAACTCCGAAGATCCAGCTTCAATCCATCCCGAAATCTACGCGCCCTATCTCTTGGATTGTCCACCATGGTCGGCGCAAACTTAGCTAACCTAGCAAATTCGGCCTCATACTGGTCCACCGTCATTTGTCCCTGGCGCAAGCGCATAAATTCCATCAGTTTCTTTTCTTGCGCATTTTTCGAGAAATATTTTTCATAAAAATTTTCCACGAACACAACCCAGGTCGAGGCTGTTCCTACAGGAAACACTTGGCCTTCCACGGCATTCCACCAGTCATTTGCGCCTTCTTGTAACTGGTAGACCGCCAATGTCACCTTTTCCTTGTCGGTGAACCCCAAAACTTTAAAAGTTTTCTCCAGTTCTTCTACCCATCTTTGTGCAATTTCGAGGTCACCGCAACCATGAAATTTATGCGATTTTAATTTCATGAATTGCTCTACTAACTGTGGCATCTGTCTAACAACCGCTGGCTGAGCCTGTCCAACATTGGCTTGATTCTCATTCATAGCAGCCGTGGCGACAGTCTCAGCAGCCTGGGCTACCACATTCTCTTGTTCTTGGGCTTGTCTATCCAGCACATTTCCGATCCTTTCTAACACCCTAAGGACTCCTTCCATACGTGGATCCTCCACGGATCTAACATCAGCTCTGGGGTCCACTGCAGCTCCCACATTAATTCTCAGGTTGTCTACTGCTCTCACTCGGGCACGACCTCTACCTCTAGATCCTCTCCCTGCACCCCTTCTAGGAACTCTTCCTATACATCTCCCCTCGCTACTCATCTTGAATACTCGATTCTACAACTACCTGCTATAATTCCACAAAGGAATTAAAAACTTAAACCGATCTATCCCAGTCTAAGTCTTAGACAAGTATCAAACAACAATCAAACAATCAGCATACGGCTTAATAGAACTAGCCAACTCATCACCCAAGGGATTTATATACTCACATCGGGTCCTGCCGCACCTGCACTTACAGATCACACAACCAATAGTTCAAACACAATCACAAATGATCAGAAGATACATGTAGCACACGAGGTCACCTTACTGGCTATCCATGGTCTCATCACTCCTTATCACTCAAAACTTCGACCTAATTGGACCGAGCTAACCTTGCTCTGATACCAATTCGAAAGGGGGATGTCACGCCCCGAACCCACGGTACGCAACATCCCTACCTTGGTCGATAACTGTGACGTCCCAGAAAGCGATGCCGACCCACACCTGAACAGAGATCAAGCACAAGCGGAAGCAATAAATAAACAAACCCAGACACTACAGTATGAGCCACAAATAGCCATACATCAATACAGAAGATAATTACACATTTATATTACTAATAAAACCATTTACACATTACATACAAGTACAATAAAAAGGACTACAACCGGTCAATAGCCGCCTAGTCAAAAAGGGATACGCGGCTCAGGTGGTTAGGCTAAACCTAGAAAGAGGGTTACAGTCCAAAAAGTAGCGGCCCTTGGTACTAGCTACGGTCGGGGAAGGGGTAGTCCTATGGTTGCCAATCCGAATCGGACAACTCGTCAGAACCATCCGATGACTCCTCGGAGGCCTCCTCGCTAGGATCCGATTCCTCTGAATCCATGGCCTCTGCTCCATCATCCTCGGAGTCTAGCTTTAGCTTCGGATCGAGGTAAAGCTCGAACCCTTCCTCATCCGATCCTAACTCTGCCACCTCTCCATCCTCCTCTACATCCTATTCCATCCCCTCAGGCTCGTCATCCTCTGCCTCACCTATCGGCTCGGAGTCTTTAGCTACTACATTGGGCTCCTCATCCATTTCTCCATACTGCCTTATCCACTCTGGCGTGGACTCGGGGTCGATCACTTCTCCGCCAGCTATAATCAGCTGCAACAACCCAGTCTCATCAACCGGAGCATCAAAAGTCCTGAGGGGTTCTCATTCATTACCATCAGCATTTCGATGGCACCATGCCAAGTACTCCTGCACCTGGTAGTAATACTCGCCTATGTCTATGTACACTACGGATCGGTATCTCACAAAGGCCTCCACATTTCCTGAGGGATAGGTACTAGTATGTTGGCGGATTTGCATAGGGATCCCAAAAAGTGGTGGTGGTCTCTGCATCCTCACAGTTGGGGGTCTGAAAAGTTTTGGTTTAAACCACCGTGAGACAAATCTCAGTAAGTTCAATCCCTAAACCTAGGCTAGGCTAGCATGCAATCTCCTAACCCCAAAATAAGCATTCAAAATCACAACACACGATATCCACACACAATTCTCCGGCCCTGCAGGTTAGACAGTTTAATATAAAAATCACAGCACATGCTCAAGCACTAAGTCTCACACTCTCGCATGCTGTTCAATGCATGATTATACATGCAAATGTTGTCGATATGTCATGCGCATTTTTCCTGCCCACTGGCCCACACTGGCACACTTGCCCAATTTTTTATTATTACGACTCGAGTCATCACTTTTTCATGGTCCGGTGCGTCTAGCCTGCTCCAAAGTGCATGAGGCGCAGCAACTGATTTGGCCCAGTGTCTCTAGCTTGCTACAAAGTACATGAGGCGCAACACTGATCTCTTTGCGAACCAGAGCCTGCTTCAAAGTGCATGAGGATGGTCGCCTTCTGGACGTACCGGGCATCGTCCTGTCCCAAAGTGCATGAGGATGGTATTGACCCGTAGATCATTAGGTGGTCACACAATTCATTATTATCTGAACCTAACGTGAAACGTTTCAGGGTATTTTAAGTGATCACTCGCTCATAGCAGACACGCATTCTCGCACACTTTGCCACATGTCTCACTCTTAGCACACAAAAGGCGTGTCCATGTTATGCAATGCAATATACCACGAGCACCGATAAAATTCAGACACCCAACAAACGACAGGGCAATGCAAAATCAATCACCATTAAGCACAATTGCCATGCAATCAGTCAACCCGGCATACCCGGCAATTCCATCAATATACTTCTAACTTAGCCAATTAATCCAATTATCATTCCCAATAATTTCACATTGATCCACCACCTTTTTCCGGGTAACAATTTCTACCAACCAGTACACTAATCCTTCTCTATCAGTACCGGTATTCCTAAACCAGTCCAGAAAATCGCATTATCAGTCCTAATCTGGGTTTAGGAATTTTACTCACTTAGTACGGGATCACGACGACGGGGAACGGCGGCCAATCACTGATAAACAGTGAAACCGGCGGCGGAATTCCCAGCGACGGCGATCGGCGGGTGAACAGTGTTTTCCGTACGTACCATGAACAGTAAATCCGTACGAACACTGTACGGACGGCGCGGAAACGGTGGCCGGCGACATGGCGATGGCTGGACAGTGAGCCGTACGGACGGCGGCGATGAACAGTAACCGTATGGACAATGTACGGACGGTTGTGGATGGCGACATACAGGCGGGCTGAAAGTCATGGTGGTAGCAGCTCGGCCGATCAGGCTCCGGTACGGCGGCGGCGAAGCTCCGGCACGGCGGCAGTGCTTGCCCGGGAAGGAAAAGAGAGAGAAAGAGAGGGAAAAAGAAAGGGAAAGGGGTCGGGTGAGGTTGAGATCGAAGCTAAGGGCTGTGGTGGTCGACGGCGGGGCACGGTGGCCGGCGGCGGTGCTCCGGCGGCCGGCGAGGTGCTCCGGCGAAGCCAACCAAGAGAGAAAATGAGAGAAAAAAATGGGAGAGAGGGCTGTTCTGGTGGCTAGCCGAACAAGTGAGGGAGGAGAGAGAATAAGGCTGGTCAAAACAGTCAAATATAGTGGCCTAGGGGTGCCACGTGTCGCCGATCCGGGCTAAAAGACTAAAATACCTCTAATCTAATGGCCCTAATTAAATCTTATCCAAAAACTAAGGGCAAAAAGGTCAATGGCCCCCAATAATTGAGCTGATAAGCACTCTGAAATATCCCAATTAATTTTCCAAAAATTTGGACCCAAAATTAGCCCAGTGGCAAAACCGTCATTTTCCGGCCTCGGTGCGAATTTCCAATTTTTGGTCAAAACCCTTCTTGGCATGCGTGGCCACCCAAAAATGGCATCGGCCTTAAAAAATAACCTCATTTGGGCTCGAAAAGCGGTGCAGGCGTCCCGAGGGGCAAAATCGTAATTTTTCACCCCTGACCAAAATTTCAATTTTTTTGTCATAATAACTCCAAACGCGCGTGGCCAACATAATGTAACGTCAGATTTCCAAAAATAATCTCTTAAACCCTTGAAAATCGACATTGACATCCGGGCCCAATTTCGTAAACGAAACTCGCTAAATCTTCAATTTCAGAGTCTCTCACTAACGGGTGGCTGTTTAGAGGTTACGCGTATCGACGTAGGGTTATCCGTATCATGATGGCCTTGATCATTAAGAGAGTGAGAAATTATCACTAGTTCCAGAGGTCACGATCATTCGGTTCAAGTTCAAGACTGGTTGGCCACGTGTACTTTCGGTTTGGCAGAATCACCTGCATCCCTATTATACATCGTTGGCCTTGGCCAAACCCAATTCATTCCCCTTTCCTAAGATCGGCCCACGTTGGACCAAAATATTTTCTCAGCGTCTCTCGTAATCGGTATCCGTTTCGCGATAGGGTCCCTGGTCTACGTACCGTTTTCTAGTTAACCATACCCCATTGGTTAGTATCGCAAGAGTGATCAGCTCTGGGCAAGACTTACTAAAATAAAATGCGAAATAACATCAGTTTTATTGATCCCGGAATTACATCGAAATTCGGGCTGTTACAGTAATAAAATTTTAAGGAGCTTTTCCTTTTGAATTGGCATGATAATAATGGATGTTTAGAATATTTAATATACTTTAACTTTCATATCGATAATTTTTTAACATAACTTTTGAAAATTGTGTTGTGATGGCCTAAAAAATAAATAATATGGACTATTAGATTCACTAAATAAAATGAAAGTTGAGCAGTTAAAATATATAGGCTACCACACAAAGAGATATTAAAGTTGCAACTAAACCAAATGTATTCATAAAAACTAGTAGATGATTCTTTTCACTCTTACTTATACTTAGGTTATTTTTTGGATAATATTTCCTAGTATAAAATAAAAAAGAAATATAGAACTCAGTAACACAATAACTAGTCATGCATTTGCCAAATAAACTTTTTTTTTTTTGGAAAAAAGGGACGATAGCTTCGTTTCAAACGGAGAAAAAAGGAAGAAACCAATCAAAAAAGAAAGAAATAAATAAAAGTAAGAAAAAGCTTAAATCAAGAGTGGGATCCACATTTGACCTTAGTCTTCATCGTGTGGATAAACTGTAATCGATAAATTTTAAGTTTTGACAGCATGCTAAGTCCGACCTCTAAGGAATAATGTGATCAATTCAAAATAGTAGGTGTTGTCCACACTAAAAAAATTGGAGTGGAAAAAGCACAATCATTTACTAGAGGCCTAATTAAAAAAAAAGCATAAACTTTAAATCGAGTGACAATTCTGACTCCAATTTTTTTTTTGTCTCATAAAAAAGTTCAAATTTTGGGTCAAGTGACAATTCTGGCCCCTACTTTTTTTTTTGCCTAAAAAAAATCACTAACTTTGATTTAAATCCCAAATTTGGCCCCCTTGACTTAGAACATTAATTATGCAACTTGACTATTCCACATTAGCAATAAATCCATATGACTTGCTGAGTAGATTCAAAGCACTGTTCATTGTCTTCTTTTTTAAGCCACAGCTTGATGAATAACGGTGAAACTGTTCCTTTCCTTCACTCACCGGCAAGCCAAAAAGATCTTTAGATTGAATCTCTTTGGTCAGATGTCGTGTTGTAATCTAAATTTGTAGACCACCGCCCGTCCACAGACACCATGGACGAGATCCGCCTTATTTCTCAAACAAGGATGACTTCAGAGAGAGAGTCAACGATGAGCCAAACTTGGGATAAAGGTAAAAGTTTGTGGGACAAAAAAAGGTGGGGCCAGAATCGTCACCTGATTTAAAATTTGTGTTTTTTTATAAGACAAAAAAAAAGTTGAGATCAAAATTATCACTTGACCTAAAGTTTGTGCATTTTTTTAATTAGCCCAATTACTACGTGACCTCAATATTTACAAGAAAAGATAGGAAGGTGGCAACACCCACCTATACAAGTATTTTCTTGACCAACCTTTAGTATATTTCTTAAGTAACTAATTAAAAAGTTTTAGGGTTTATACGTTTAGGATTAAGTATACACAAAACGTGTTTTGCTTTCCCGTCAAAATTTAACACATTATCCAAATTTCAATAAATAATTGAAAAAAATATATGTGAATCTACTTGTCAATACACACACAATATTGTGGAAGTTTTAGATGTTTCAGGTTAAAATTTTTAAATATTTAGATTTAGAAAAACGTGAAAAGTAAATACATCTATCCAAACACGTTCTAAGCTTACTAATTTAACTACTTAGATCGTTTATGTACAATCAACAGTTTTTAAATTGAACTATTTCATAAAATATGTCCTTCACTAGTACTTCGACTAAGGGTCTACCTTGATAGATCATTACATTTTACTTTTATTTAATGAAAATATTGCAGTTTACACACTTTCAGTTTTGTTTTTAAATTTCAAATTGTTGAAACTTTCACAAAATCAATATATTGTTGTCCAAAATTTTCATTTAATTCTTTATAAATATGAATATTATTTTAAATTTTGAGAAAAAATTTTTTAAAAAAATTACTTCTAATTAAGGTCAAACAAATAGGTCCTAAATCAACGCTAATCAATCAAAAGAATCTTCTGTTGGGAGCGAAAGAGCAAGGAATTCCCCTGCGAGATATCAAATCCGCAATCAGTGGTTTACAAGGAGAAAGTGTTAAGAGTCCTAATTGATAAACAAATGTTAAAGTCAAATTTTATAAATCTATATGCCTATTTTATCGTCTAATAAAACATTAAGTAGCTTTGTTTGTGCTCGCTGTAGCCCTTTTTCATATAAAAATATTGAAATTTTATAAGGTTCATAGCGTTACATGACTCGGGAACTATTATTTGAAATCAAACAAACCTTACAAAAAACATGACATAAAATAATATACTAACATTTAATTTCTATCTCATCTAAAAAGCATTCGGTGAAAATGAATATTAGCATATAGAAAACTAACGAATTGTATAAACATGTCATAATCTCAAGGTCGATTGTACAAAGGGAACTTTCCTAACATTGATTTTAGTTAAATCTAGTTTGATTCCATCGGATCTAGTTCTGTACTACTTACGATATTCTTTCTAACAGCTGCTACCAACATGCACCCATTAATTGACAGGAAAAGTACCAAAAAAGTTTTAAACATATTGTATTTGTATAAATTCAGTTATAAATATTTCAATTAGACCAATTTATTCCTACGCCTTTTAGCATTGGTAGCAAATATGTCCATCTAGCCAAGCTGGCACTGACGTGGACATTTTTATTTAATTATTAAATATATATTTTTTGTTATTAATTTTTCTTTTCTTTCCCTTTTTCCTTTTTCTTCTTTGTTCCTTCTTTCCTTTTTTTTTCTTTTCTTTCTCTTCCTTCCGTTCGTCACCAGCCTCCACGATAACCAGCAGAAGTCACCAGCTGCCAGCGAGGTTGAGGGTCAAGAGGCGCTCGTCAGCTATCGGTAAGGGTTGGATAAGATCGCCACTCGCTAGATTTGCGAGGGAACCCTACCCCAACCCTTGCCAAAGGCTGGTGAAGGTTGGGCAAGGTCCCCTCGCCAGATCTTGCGAGCAGCTTTTTATTTAATTACTAAATATTTTATTATTATTCATTATTAATTTTTGTTTTCTTTTTCCGTTTCCTTTTTTCGTTCTCTTTTACTTCTTTTTTTTATTTTTTTTTCTTTCCTTTCTCTTCCATCCACCAGTCACTAGCCTCCACAATGACTAGCAGAGGTTGTTGGCCATCAGCCACCAGCGAGGAGGGCCAAAATGCCCTCACCACCTTCGGTGGTCAGCGAGGGCTGGACAAGGTCAACCCTCGCCAAATGTGGCGAGAGGACCCTCGCCTAGCCCTTGACAAAGGCTAGCGAAGTTTGGGCAAGGGTCCCCTTACTGGATCTGGTGAATGGCAGCTTGGTCCAGCCTTCGTCGGTGGTCGACGACCTCTGCCATCGTTGTGAAGGCTAGCGATTGGCGGAGTGAAGAGAAAGGAAAATGAAAAAATGAAAAGAAGGAAAAGTAAAGGGAAAAGACAATAAAATAAATCGAAAAAATATTTAAAAATTAAATAAAATGTCCATGTCAGCATCAGTTATGCTACGTGAAACGGTTAGCGTCTGCGTCATTTTTTTCTAGCTTAACATGGCCAGATAGACTAAATTAATACCGATATGAAAATGTTTATAATTAAATCTGTCCAATTGAAAGGTTTATAGCTACATTTATACAAACACAATAAATTTAGGACAACAGGACGCCACTGACCGATTCCTCAAATGCAACAAAAACAGTGGAGAACGACAAGACGTGATTTGGTTGTTCCAACGGCTCGAGTGAGGCCCAATTACGATCCTTCTAATCATCAACATTATTTTGTTTATCCAAACTTTAACAACCCAAAAGTTAGATTTATATGCAATAAGTCCGTGGTTTGGTTAGGCGTCACTTCGCATGCAATATTTTCAAAGCGACTCTGATGTCAGAACAACAACGTAAGGATCTGTGGAACCTCTAGTCCCAAGTCATTAAATAAAGTCTCGTTGCTGGCAACTCGCAAGAACGTAAATAAAAATGCACCTCTCTCGACCCTCATGCACAACAGGAAGCAATTCTACCTCACAAACCGGATAAATGCACCATGAAATCATCAAAGACTTAATCTTTTCGAACGAGATCTCCATCAACGAGACGAAGCAACCTCTTTCTGTTTGGTAATAGACAACAAGCAATCTATGTCTATCTCGAGGCCAATTCACAAAGCAAGTACCCTCTAATGTTCATTTGGGGTTGGAGCAAAGGTGTTCCGTTACTTACAGTGACCTCTACAACATTTCATTTCTTATCCGTCCGCAGGATTATCTTCATCTCCTTTTGAATTTTCCAATATTATGGACAAATGCCACGTTCCATTTCACGCTCAAAGATCCTGATGGTGGTTAAATTTCGACTCATCAAGGAAGAATCACACGCTCAGAATGGGCACATCTCACGTATACAAGAACAAACGGCTGACGATGTGCAATTATCAATCTCTCCGGGAACGTACGTGGTTGCAACAAAACTACGGAGGAATTTCCTAGTTAATGCGGGACTATGTCTCGACAAGTAACGCAAAATCTTAAACAAAGACCTGGAAGTCCATGAAAAATCTCTAAAATTTTGACGGGGTGCTTTCAACAACGGCAACCAACACATCTACATAAGCCAGCTCCGCCGTATGTTGATATCACAGCCAGCTAATGCGCTTCACTCTCTAGATAAAAAATGGCACGATTGTCTTGTCTGATCATCCTGTTTCTGTTCTCATCCCTCATTGGAATACAAGCCATTAACTCATCATTTTTCTCTACTTCCTCTGTCAGCCTGATCAAAAGTCTGACCTGCTTCAATTCATGAATGCGGTAATGCCGAAAAATTCGACACCTTTCTTCTGTCAAACGGATGGCATTTGGCTCAGTAGACCAAAGATGCTTTCTGGAAGGCTGTCACGGATTGTTGCTCGTGGGCCGGAGTCATGTGCGATCATATGACTGGTCATGTGATTCGCCTTGAACTTGGCTGCTACCCCCGAAACGCAACCTGCTACTCCTCTGTAGGGTCTTCAAACGGCACTGAACTATCTACATTGGGTCCGCTCACTCTTTCTTCTCCTCACAAATCAGAAAGGCCATCAGGGTCGAATTCGAACATGCTGCTTCAAAATTTGACCAAGTTAAGAGCCCTCATTCTCGATGGGTTAAACATGTCTGGCATTAACGTGAGTCACTTAATGAATCTCTCTCCTTCTCTGGAAGTCCTCAGCCTCAGTTCCTGTAAATTATGCGGCATGTTGGCAGCAAAAATTTTCCTTTTGCCAAAGCTGACATGTCTTAATTTATCAGGCAACAAGGAGCTTGTGGGTTACTTACCCCAATCAACTTGGAATAGCTCTTTGAAGGTTTTGGACTTGTCCTCCACAGGCTTCTCTGGAGTGTTACCAGAGTCCATGGGCAACCTGCATTCTCCGGAGATCCTCTGCCTACACCAGTGTAATTTCACTGGCTCTATTCCAACGTCACTTGGTAACCTAACACGACTCACTAGATTGGAACTCTCATTCAACGAACTTAGTGGTCAGGTTCCTCCAACTCTGTCAAACTTTGATCAGCTCACTCTGCTCGATCTTTCCTCCAATAATCTCATAGGTCCAATACCTGATGTCTTCGACAACAAGACACAACTTCAAAAAGTGCTTTTCTCGCATAAACCTCTTCGCAGGCATTATTCCTCCGAGCATAATGAATCTTTCCAATCTAGCCCGACTTTGACATTTCCAGTAACCTCATTGGTGGGTCTATACCATCATCACTGTTCTCTCTTCCATCCTTGACGAGACTAGACCTCAGTAACAATGGACTCAGTGGTCAAATCGGCGAGTTCCTCGGTGCACCCTCATTAGTCCATGTTGACCTGAGTGGTAATCAGTTGCGTGGCTCAATCCCAAGCTCGATTTTTCAGCTTGGGAACCTCACTGACTTGAGTATCTCAGCAAATAACCTGACCAGCGTTTTAGACCTACAATTGCTCTCAAGACTCAAATGTCTCACGAATCTCTATCTTTCAGACAGCGATTTGTCAATGAGCAATAGCAAATATGTCAAGCATGACATGCCAAATCTCTCAAAAGTGAGTCTTTCTGGGTGCAATATTACTGAAATCCCTGCACTCTTGAGAAATTCAACCAGCATAGGGTATATAGACCTGTCGGGCAACAAAATCCACGGGGATACCCCGTCATGGATGTGGAATGTCGGGACCGAGTCATTGACTTATCTCAATCTCTCACACAACCTCCTCACTAGCTTCGAACAAGTTCCATTGAAAAATCTTATAATCCTTGACCTGCATTCAAACTTGATCCCAGGGCCGCTTACACCTCCATCACTCCCAAACTCTCTTCTCGTCTTCTCGCTAGCTAGCAATCAATTGACTGGCTATATCCCTGGTTCTATCTGTGAAACGAAGGGTCTACAAATTCTTGACCTCTCTCGTAATAATTTCGTTGGAACAATCCCTCAATGTCTAGGGAACATCGGCCACAGCCTTTTAGCGTTGGATCTGCAAGAAAATGGACTCTCCAGCACTATCTCACTCACATTCGGTGAAAATGCTGTCCTGAGAAGTCTTCACCTCAATGGAAACGAATTTGAAGGCCTGTTGCCATGCTCTCTAATCAATTGCATGCAACTCGAAGCGCTGGATCTCAGCGGTAACAAGTTGAACGACAATTTCCCAAGATGGTTGGAAACACTTCCTAGCCTACGGGTCTTGGTCTTGCAATCAAGCAGACTTCACGGCTCCATAGGCAACTCCAGAACTGAATTTCTCTTTCCGCAGTTGCGCATTCTCTACCTTTCCTCCATTGAGTTTACCGGTCCTTTGCCCAGCGCCTACTTTGCAAAGCTGAAAGCGATGATGTCGACTGATCAAGATGGATCCGGGTTGCAATACATGGACCAAGGTTACTACCAGGATTCCATGAATGAGACGATGAAAGGACTTGAAGTGCATCTCCCTAAAATCCTAGTGACCCAGACAACCGTTGATCTATCAAGCAACAAGTTCCAGGGAATGATTCCTGATGTAATAGGAGAACTAGGATTACTCGAGGGGCTCAACCTTTCTCATAATAATCTCAAAGGTCATATACCATCATCTTTGGGGGACCTTTCCAAGCTTGAATGGTTGGATCTTTCTTCAAATGAGCTAAATGGGACAATACCAACCGAATTGACAAATCTCACGTTTCTGGAGGTCCTAAATGTCTCTTCCAATCAACTAACAGGATCGACTCCTCGAGGGAACCAATTCAACACATTTCAAGCCGAATCCTATCGTAGGAACCCAGGATTGTGCGCGTTTCCATTGTCCAAAACTTGTACTAATTCCAGGACGCCGGGGGAGCTTCCTGTCCTACCTAAAGGTGGGGTTCACTCGTTCTTTGCAGATTTTATCGAACCAGAGGCCGTGGAAATAGGATTACTATGTGGCATAGTGCTCGGACTAGTCATGAGTAACTTGCGATACCTTAGATCATTTCCGCGAGCAAAGAGGGAAGTCAGAATCCGACCAAAAAAAGGAGGGAAGCCAGAAAGATAGCTAGGAAACATATTTCTCCAATGGGGCCTTGAAACTGCACGACATAGGCTCCATTTGGGAACACATTAGGGGAAAGTCTTTGGTAAAATGCAGAGGACTTTAAGTAGAAGAAGTTTTCCAAAATGCAAATTGTGTTTAGTAAGTTGTAACTTAAAAGTCCATTGTAAAACAACTTTAGGTAAAATAGCGTTTGAAAAAATTACACTTGCAAGGTACTTTTTTTATTTTTTATTAAAGAAAAGTTGAAACCCTTCGCCGAAGCCGGCGTAGGGCCGCTGGCCCTCGAGGGTCGTCTGGGTAGCACGACCTCAGCCGGAATCACGTGTCGCCTCTCCAGGGTCGTGCGAGTTCCCGGTGATGGCCGTCTAGGTCGTGCGACCTCAGGCGGCCCTCACTTGGGTCGCGTGGCCCATCACGGTGGTTGTGCGACTCCAGGCGACGGTCACTGGGTTGTGCGACCATTCCAGCTCCTCTCCGGCCCGTCGCTATCCACTCATAGCCATGCCGGCCGAGGTAAGCAAAGAAGATAATGCACACTCAAAAATGAGGGTAAAATTGAAAAATCAAAAAATAGATGAGGATAGTTTTGAAAGAAATGTTTATTACTTAATCGGTACTGTTGCTTATCGAGAAAGCCAAAGCAGGTGTCCAGGAGCCTCAAGCTTAAGGCCTTTAAAAGGCCTTGGAAATGCTAGCATTTGGGAGATGGGCTTCCAAAAATGAATGCCAAACACACTAGCATTTGCCTAAGGGCCTTTAGAGGTCCAAGAGACTTTGCAAAGCTATTCCCAAACGGAGCCATAATAGCCATGATAGTTGATTAATGTTGCCGTATAGAGAAGATTCAAAGTGCAAAGCAGTGTTGCTCAATCACGTGGATCGTTCACGCGAATCGTGAATCGTTGGACTTTGTAAAAAGTTGTGGAATAACTCCAAAAAATAATATTCCGTACAAAGTATTATATGTTGCAAAGACACGTAAAAATGATGATAATCGTAAACCCATCCAAGCCGTGACTATTAGGGGTGAGGTTCCCGGTTCCCAATTTTGGGAAGCGGAGACCGGAACGCCGGTACGATACGGTCCGGTCCAATAGAACTGGTCACTTAGTGTTTATTTCACATTTTATTAATTTTTGTCAATGAATTTATTTCAATGAAGTTCACTTAGAGTTTGTGTCACATTTTACTAATTTTGTTAATGAATTTATGTCAATGAAATTCACTTAGGGTTTTTTTTTGGTAAGAAAAATTTTTTTGGTAAGAAAATTCACTTAGGGTTTAGTTCATATTTTTTGAAGAAATAAAAAATAAAAGAATAAGAATATGTAGTCGGTTCGATTTAGTCCGATTCTCCCTTGGAACCAGGAACCGACCAGTTCCCGGGAATTGAACCAAACCAGCTGGTTCAATCCAATCCAAACGGTTCCTAATTTGGGCGGTCTGTTTTGGACACCTCCCGTGATTATGAGCCTCTATCATCGTCGTTCCCCAGAAAAATCAACACCAGCGACCTGGTCAAAAGCCAAAGAGCAACATTAACGACGTAAACAAGCGTTCTCGTACACATTTCTCAAATCATAATTTAAAAAGGACTCAAAAATTACCATGGACAGTAGATGCACCATCGAAAAAGGGGCGTTAAAAAAAATTAGGTACCATATCCGTTTGGTGAATGGCTCATTGGTTTTAAATTTTTTTTTCTTGAAGGTGCTTCTAATGGATATATATGATAATAGGTTCTAGGTCCTCACTTGGACTCTTGTTTTGATGATTTTTCGTAAATGAAGTTATTGAAAAGATAAAATATATGAGAATATAACCCAGTTATAAGGACAACCGAAGTGAAAATAGCATTACCGGACCGAATAAGATTAAAGACGAATGGTGAAACCTTTTAATTTGTACCTCAGTCTTAGAGTTATGTGAGCATTTGCAACTTTAGACTTCGTTTGTTTCGCAGAAATGTGACATCTTTAGAAAATGTTTTCAAGGAAATCATTTTTTGACAAAATAACAATATTTTCTAGTGTTTCGATGAAACCTAAAAATAATTGGAAAATTTCTTTCATTGTTTGGTATGAAAAATCTGATTTGATTTTCCTAAATAGACACCAGCAGGTCATGGGCTCAACATCGATGGACCTAGCCTGGGGTGCCGGAGATCTGGTCCTAGACAATAGGGACTCAGGAACAGCGTTGGGTTTTCCGTGCTTAAGCGCAAAGTTTGGATCAAGCTCTGATATCCAGTCATATTTTGGAAATTGATTTCCAATTTTTTAAAGGGTTGTCATTTTCTTAAATTTAAACATATATTTTCCGTTTACTAGGAAATTATTTTCCGTTAACTCATTTTCCTAAGCAAAATAAATGCTGGAAAATGTTTTCTCAAAAAATGTATCTGTTAGGCAACTAGTCGGAAATGATATCGTTTGAGTTTTTAATGACAATAATAAATGATAGAAAAGAAATAACCCGATACATGCTTCATGTGTGTTTAACTTTCTTCCTTTTTTTACTAAGAAGATGTCTAGTTCTTATTGACAATTTAGGACTGAATTAACATCCATACAGTAGTTTTAGGACCAATTGGTCATCATAAATTCCAATTCTTTTCCCTAGACAAAGGATGCTAAAATTGATCAAGAAACATCAAATCGGTAGATTGTTTATGGAACTTATAGGAAAAATATACGAATACCGCATAATTTACTTTAGGTTAAAAATATCTATTTATTTTGAGAAAATAATACAAATGATTCCTGAACTTTAGTCCAACGTGCAACACCATTCCTCGACTTTTAATTTGTTCAATATAAACGTTGAACTTTTTGTAAATGTTCAACTAGTCTCTAGACTATACAATGACATCCCTTCATTGATTCAAGTAAATAGAATTTGCTGATATGACTTTCAATCTGTTAAATTTGAAAGATGGAACAAAAAACAAAGTTATACATGAATTATCCACGTAAGGTATTCATTTCAAATCATGACATAATAATAGATATCATCAAATTATGATGGACATGTTAACACTCTAATTTTTCTTTTTATCCTAGAGTAGATGGGTAAATTGAGGGACATGTTGACCCATCATTTTTAAAAATCTAACTCAATATATATTCACCAGTATTATTGTTGTTTCTATGTCTACAACTTTTAACATTATAACGGGGGCCTAATTCAAAAAAAAAAAATACCAAGTTTAGGTCGAGAGATAATTTTAGCCTAATTTTTTTTTGTCTCATAAAAGAGGACCAACTTTAAATCAAATGACAATCTTGGCCTCAACTTTTTTTGTCTCGTAAAAAGTATAAACTTTCACTTAAATCCCAAATCTGGTCTCCATTGACTTAGAACCTTTGATTATCTAACTTGACTATTCCATATCAGCAGTAAATCCATGTTGCTTGCCAACTAGATTTAAAGTACTATTCATTGTCTTATTCTCTTAACCACAGCTTGAAGAATAACGGTGAAACTGTTCATCTCCTTCACTTCACCAGCAAGTCAAAAATATCTTTAGATTGAATCTCTCTAGTTAGACGTAATATGAAGTTGTAGACCACCGCTTGTCGACATACGCTATGAATGAGATTCGCCAAGCTCACCACCGTAACATTTTTTTCTCAAATAGGGATAACTTTAAACAAAAAGTCAACAGGGGGCCAAATTTGATATCAGGGTGAAAGTTGGTAATTTTTTTATAAAATAAAAAAAAATTAGGGTCAGAATTGTCACTCAACTTAAAATTGGTGCTTCTTTATGAGGCAAAAAAATTCGGATCAGAATTATCTCTCGACCTAAAGTTTGTGTTTCTTTTTGGAATTAACCTTTATAACGAGTCTTTTGTAGTGTCTTATTTAACGAGGAGGTGGCAACGTAAAGAAGAGGACAAAACTCTCTAGTTGTTTTTCTGTGGCCTTCCTGGTAGCTCTTTTGATCACATGAAACTATGCACCTTGTGTTCGCTTCTCACGGACCCCTACCACCTAGTCCTTTCAAGCCCCATTTCCACATTGTTCTTTGCAAACGAAAATGGACAGCCCTCGTGTTTGGATTGCATACGTAATTCCACATTTATCTTCGGCATTTTTTTCTTAGTCTCTGCCTCAAATCTCTTAGTCATATACCGATTCGAGATAAATTGGACATCAACTGTTGCTCTATGAGCCGAGAGAGAGCATCTTATGCGATGTGATAACATGTGACTCGAACACGTGTACTATTATCATATTATTAATTTAATCATGCATATTCACTTTATGACACGATAACTATCAGATTTTTGAAAAAAAAATTATTGTATCATGATATTATTATGTCGATATTGTCAACTTCCATACCATAAAAATCAGCGAAAAATGAATTAAAAAGTGTGGTCTAGAAGGGGGATATACATCGATAATGGCCTGTCATTTTTTTTCAGGCAATCTTACTATTAATACACCATTCGGTATACTTACTATTCTACATCTGTTTTCTTCCACAGAAATGAGATAAATTAATTTTTATTATATATCTGGCAAACCTTTTTCTTACTAGGGAATCATACAATTCAGTACATCTATCTCTATCCTTCCATCGTTGAAGTAAGCCAGTACGCAAATGAATGCATATCCACTTGGTCCCTCGGCCATACATATAAAAGAGACTAGATTGCTTCGTGTTCTTTATTTCAAGGGGATCTCACACAGATACTAACAGTGACTCAACAGTCAAGAGTGCGGTCTTGAAGAGAGAGGAGCCACTCCGTGAACTTGGGCAAGGTGCACTGATCGGCCCTGTAGTGCTTCTGGGTGAACCGGAGCAGGTCCGACCAGGTGAAATCCGGGTACTTCCTCGCCCCTCCGGGGGCGAGATCGGGCGCCGGTGCGATCACCTTGTCTTCCTGCGGGCACAGGAAGAAAGCCAACGACCGCCTCTCTCTGTGCGAGTTCACCACCGCTCGGTGCGGGCAGCTCTTGTATATCCCGTTTGTCAAAGCCTGCACGCGTGTAAAAGAACAAAAAACCCCAATCTTCATTATAGTACATGCCCCGTACATTACAGCAGTTACAAACATGTGCTCGAAGGATACGCGTCCGTAATATTTAGGACCATGATACGTACAATTATTTGCACTCCGTGCATGGGATTTAATGCTTATCCCTCTAGGATCACACCAAAGTTTCGTTAGATGAAAAACACACCTTCCCATTTCTCAGGAAGGCAGTATCTTTAATAGTCACATAAGAATTCGGACTTCTTCCACTTCTTACACGTTGAAAGGTGATTTCCCTCACATTTCTCACAACGAGCACAAAGAAGGTTCTCAAAAGTAGAGGCTGTTGATCGAATTCTATTAAAATTGTCCTATAATGTTGCACAAGTATCATAAGTTTACATTAAACAAAAGGATACCTTTAAAAACCACCCTAATAGAAGTCAAAAATGTACTTCTTAAATGCCAAGAACTCACACTTTTCAAATCGTTTAAATGGCGGAGTTGACTCGAACATGATGGAACTTAAAAAAATTATCTATTCACAAGGTGATTGGCTCTCAATTGATTACATGTTCAGGGACGAGTTTCATCGTCGCTAAGCAATGTATGTTTGAGTAAAAAGTTCATATTTCCAATCCTGTGTATTCACGTAATGTATGATAAAAAAAAAACTTTTTCAATTAGAAAAGTGAGTATACAGACTTGCAAAATTCGAACAGATGATACTCAAGTATGTAGCATCGGTGTCTACAAATGAAGACACTTATAAAAATAGTAAAACCTATCATTTAGCCCTTGAAACTCCATGTCATAAATTGGAAAAAAGAAGCCATTTCATCATTATGCTCACCCTTATTAAGGAAAAGTTAATAGCAAATCGACATGAGCAATTCTGTATTTGGCTTTGTTGAAAGTAACACATACCGCAAAAGTATCACCGATGTTGATCACTAGGGCATGAGCGTGAGGTCGAACTTTGTACCACTTGTCATTGATGAACACTTCGAGACCTCCAACTTGATCTTGGTGGAGTATGGTGAGGGATGTTGGATCACAATGAGGACCAGTTCCAAGGACAAGGCTTGGCTCTTGGCAAGGAGGGTAGGAGTTGCACCTCATTATGGAGCATCCATCTTTGAAGAAGTCTCTATAGTAAGACCTCTCAAGTCCCAAGCTTATGGCCAATAGCTCCATGAGTGAAAGAGCCAATTTCTTCATGTCTTCACAATATTTCTGGTATACTTTTCTACAAAAATAGAATGGAGGATAGATAAAGGGTGCACACTTTCTTTTTACAGATTTGCAAACGGATCTAAGATTGTGTTACAACGATAACACAATCAAGAGAAGTATCAAAAATCCATTCGCCTAGGAAATCGGCATAGATCCTAAGATTATACTTCCTACAACAACTAAATATTTTGTTAAATTTACTTTCTTTGTGGAAATTCCCAACGAACAGCGTTTCGATCGTGACATACCCATGTGACTTGATTTTATTAGATTTTATTGCTAGCGCGTCTGATCTAAATATTATTAATTGCAGAATTTTACTTGTTCATTAGTAATATGAAGAGAAATCATAATAATAGTAGCGCCGTTCCTGTATGTAACTTAGAATGTTGAATCCCTTTTTTTTTTAAAAGATGTGTGTGAAGAAGAATCGATCCTTTTTTAAATTGAATGTGTATGTAAAATTTCAGGGCAATTGTCAGAGTAAAAACCCAAAATTTAAATTGACTTGGGAAATGATTTTGCTTACCCTGCTGGCTCAAAATCCATCCCTAAGGTGGACTTAAAGAAGCCAACCACTGAATCTGGAGAGCTCTCATGGTAGCCAAAAGTGAAGGCTTTCTTCCATGGCAATTTTGACGAGAACCGATCATTATGAGCTATCGAATGACCCCACGGGGTGTTCAGCTTCTTTTCAGCCCTGAGTTTGTTGCTGACTGTTATCTTGAAGAAGGAACCTATACTATCATGAGCATCGTGAATGAGACTCAAGTCGACTCCATGGTTGATCACTTGGAAAAATCCATGGCTTAGGCAAGCTGCTCTAACAGTATTAGCAGCACGATGCGTTTCTTCTTGATCAACACCAAAAAGAAAGCCTTTGAGATCAACCAAGGGTTCTTCTAGATCGCCGTGAGAGAGAATCACATCTTGTTCTGGCCATTTGAATGAATCGGGAACATGAGATTGCTTATGAAAAAGGAAGGAGTCAGAAATTTTTGGCGTTTCATCATTGTCTTTAAGATCATTCGGTTTTACAGGGGGAAAGGTAAGAAGAGAGACAGCAGTAGAATCCATTACTAATTTGTGAGATTTGCAGCATTTCTAGGGCAAGAGATGATTATATTGACACTCAAGACAGACTATATAGTTCATAAAAATTATTTTATAAAGTGATGTTGAGTTCTCTTGAATATGATCGACTTGAAAATATTCCGTCGTAATTTCATCTTGCTTAGTATAAACTCATTTTCGTAAAGTACTAGTAGCGCCATTAGAAATTCTAAGTAAGTTCCATTTTTATTTAAAATGCTGAAGTCTTGAAATGGAATAATTCATGTACCATAATGGAACAGATAAAATTGCTAAGATTAAAACTGGACTTATTCTCTACTTATCTCTTAACCTACTTATGAGGGTAAACTTTTAATGCCATCGGCATACAAAATAAAAGTCTGAACTTTATCCTCATGTACGACAACCTAAATGTAATACGTAAGGCAGATGGTCATGTTCTTCTTTTCAAGGTTGATGGTTAATAGTCATTTTAAACTAGATCAAAGCATTCATATTTGTTTTCATCCTTTTCATAATTTTAAGGACCAACAAAGGACCCTTCACAACCTTTATTTTACTCATCTATCCACATTTTGAAAAATACGTCTTCAACACTTTGTGGTGAAACAAGTACTAAAATTTAATTTCCTACAAGGCTTCGAAAGGGTCGATAGTAAGCCAAATTTTTTTTTTAGAAAATCTGTTGGAAAAGGGAGAATAATAGAAGGGAAAATTACCAAAAAATTCCTAACCTTTTGTACGAATGTCAATATAGTTATGAACCTTTCAATTTAGTCAATTTAATCATAAACATTATGACTATTTGTCAATGTAGTCCTTCTGGCCAAAATTGGCTGGAAATCATTGACATGGATTACAGCCATCCTACATGATGCGGCCAGTGTTGGCGTGAACTATTTTTGTAATTTTTCAAAAAAATTCTGAATTTGTTGTTTATTTTTTTTTTTTTTCATTGTGGCTGATGAGGGTTATGGCCCTTGCCAGATTTGGGTGAGGGCTAGAACCTTCACTAGCCACAATGAAAAGAAAAGAATAAAAATATATAAAAAAAACATCATAAATTTTTGAAAAAGAAATCGTTCACATCAGCGGCGATCGTGTCACGTAAGATGGCTAGCGTTCACATAAACGATTTCCAATCAAAATTGGCTAAAATGACTATATTCAAAATTTTTATGACTAAATTAGCCAAATTGAAAGGTTTGTGATTGAATTGATATCCATACAATAAGTTTAAGTCTTTTTTGGTAATTATCCCACTAATAGAAAAGCAAAATTAACAAGAACACAAAAAGGAAGTTATCAACAAGTGAGGCGACGAAACGCGGTGTCAAAATACGTTCCATATTGAAGGAACTAGAGCATTTTGATTATGTCTCGACTCTCTCATCATAATATCTAGCTTTATATACATCTTACTTATGATGAATTCATATGAAGTGGTATCGAAGAAAAAGCAAAATAGAATTGTCAATACACAAGAGATGGAATATAAGGCAATATAATATTAACTGATTATTTTAGTAAAACGTGAAAAATGCAATTTGGACTTGCGTCTTTTGACTTAAACAAAATTATCTTGTCCTTACTTCTAAATTCTATGTAGGTTTGCATAAAAATAATTGTACTAGTTATTACTCTTTTAATCCGTTTGAAATTAGAAAAAAGCGCACACTTCATATGGGCAATAAAACAGAAATAAACAAAAGCTTTGCATATATTTAGAGGAAGAAAATATAATATTATTATATTATGCATTTTACCAAGGAAAAGCGTCTTTTATTTTATTTGAGCTATTTCATTTTTACTTTATTAATTTACATCTTTGCCGATTTAATACAACAAATAAATGCAATTCATCTTAAGTAAATTGACATAGATTTTGATGGAATTTTTCCAAAACAAACTTGTTCTTGGAACATTGAGTTATTTAATCTTTGTCAAAATATGAAGCACTTTATGTTTTCAATTAATCTTATATATTAGGAAATCATTTACTGCAAATTATTGTTCTAGTGAAAACTTCTACTCAGAACTCAACCAGCCAAAACTCACCATATCTAAACCGAATGGAAAAGAACAATGCTAAATGTACGAATCACAATATACAAATTAACATACAAATCGATATAGTAGACTCTTGTTGCTCTTGAAGAAGTCTTACTTGTTCAGATTTCCACTTCCGGCTTGTCATATCGATTTGCAAACTAATTTCATAAATTAATCTTAGCACAAAATCGGAAAAAAGGCGTATTAAATATTGTGGAAATTGAAATACTGGGTCCTGTAATTATTTGCTCCCCCTGGCAAATAAAAACAATTACCACAAAAACTTTCCTTCATTGATGTCCATGTGTGGGTACAAGCAGAGCAGGGAAAAATCCGACAGAACCCATATATCGCCATTATTACTGTCCTTCCCCACTGCTGATTAAATCATCGAAAAAGTTAGTGTCCACCGATAAAGTTCAAACTTTTTCCACAGATAGAGGATGACTAGGTATTATTCTTGATTATTCTAAGTGATCGAGAATCACCAAACTGGTAGATCGTGTGTGGAACATATAGACATAGCATAATTTACTTTTGGTTAAAAAATGTAGCATTATTTCTTACCTCAACTATGTTTACACTTGAATCCCCCGTTGCAATTTATGAATATAATAGGTTAAGGACAACAATTAGCAGTAGGGTCATTTGGCAGAGTGCAACATGAGCTTGATCCATGTGTGTAAGTCGAGTGAAAACTTAAAACCATCCCCAAAATATACATAATAACAATCGGAACAACGAAATTATCGGCGAGGGACTAAAGTGTGATTAGTGATATATGAATGAGGAGATGCCCGATTTCGATTATTGTATTGTTGTTGATTCTATATCTGCAACTTTTAAGTTATAACGAGTCTCTTTTACTATTTTATGTAACGAAAGTGGGCAAAAATCCCAGAGTTGTTTTTCTCAGTCGCTCCTAATGACTCTTTTGATCACATTCAACCCTGTACACGTGTTCGTTCCACTTGGACCCCTACCACCTGGTGCTTTCAAGCCCCATTTCCACATTGTTCCTTTTCAGAAAGAAGAAGGACAACCCTCGTGTTTGGATAGCGCATACCCACCAAGGCTTTGTTTCTTTGCCATGCATGGAGTACGACGTGTCAGTAGAACCTGGCTCAGATGTCCTAGTCCTTACCCAATTCGAGTTGAATTGAAAGCATCAAGAGTTGTACCAGCCGAGAGGGAATCTTATGCTCAATGATACCATGTGATGTGAAGGCGTGTATCATAATCACACCAATCGTCTATAACCGTTTATGATGAGAAAACAATCAAACTTTCAAAATCTATGGTTCGTTTATTGATGTCATTAGGTCGATATTATCGACTTTATGAGAAAATATATTTTTGTAAACATTTTAAATAACAGTCTAAAGTAAACTTTATATCAAATGATGGTATGAAACGGATATTATGTCAAATAAAGAACTGAAATGGTTATATCAGTTTCAAATAAGAGCTTGACTTCGCCGGTTGCTAGCCAACTAAATATTCCAATCGGTAGAGGCAGTTTCGTCCAAAAACAATTTTAAATTTAAATTATTTTCCTTCTTTCTTTTTCTTTTCTTTTTTCCTTTTCCTTTCTTTTTTCCTTTTTCTAATTTTTTCTTTCTTGTTCGCCAGTGGTCGGTCGCCGACCACCGGCGATGCCAGAAGAGGGCTAGGTGAGGGTCGCCTCGCCAGCAACTGGCGAGGGATGACCTCGCCCATGGTAAGGGTCGCCTCGCCAGCAACCGGTGAAGGATGGCCTCACCCATGGCAAGGGTTACCTCGTCGAGGCATGACCGGCCTCGCGGTGGCCCTTGCTAGATCGAATGAGGGCAACCCTTGCCCAACCCTCTCTGGGCATCGCCAATGGCCGGCCATTAGCGAAGAAGAAAAAAAAACCATAAAAAGGGAAAAAGAAAGAAAAAAGGAAAAAATTCAAAAAAAAAAGAAGGTAAAAGATGAAAAATGCCCTTGATGTCAGGCCATTCTTTGAAACTGACAGAACCACTTCATGCCATAATTTGAAATAAGATTCACTTCAGACCATTTGACTCTATTTGGTAACGTTTTTGTTTTTGGGAACAATTTTTTGTTTAGAAATAGTTGTTTTTTTATTTCTATTCCCTAAACAAGTTTCTGAGCAAAAGAACATGTTTGGTCACTGCGCAAAATTTATATTCCTAAAATAAAAAAAAAGAATAAAAATGCATTTGGTATGACCGTGAAAATTTCTATTCCCAATTCTTTTTCATTTAACTATAAAAATGTCAATGGTGGCATAGGAGGAGGTGGTGACTAGGGCAGTGGCGGGGACGGTGGTGGAGGAGATCTTTGTGGAGGTAATGTGGGTGGAGGAGTTGGAGGTGAGGGTGGCGATGGTGGTGGTGGTGGTGTTTGAGGAGGTTGCGGTGAAGGAGGCGTGGGTCATGGAGGAGGTGATGACTCGGGCTGTGGTCGTGGCATTGGTGGAGGAGGCATGGGTGGCAGAGGTGGTGTGGGTGGAGGAGGCGTGAGTGGCAGAGGCGTGAGTGGCAGAGGCGTCGGAGAAGGTGGTGACTCGAGCGGTGGCATGGGTGGTGGTGGTGTTGGAGGAGATGGCGGTGGAGGTGGCATGGGTCGTGGAGGTGGTGACTGGGGCGGTGACGGTGATGGTCGAGATGACGTGGGTGGAGGAAGCATTGGAGGTGGGGTTGGAGATAGGGGAGGAGGCGTGGGTGGTGGAGTTATTGGACGAGGTGGCGACTTGGGCGGTGGTGGAGGAAGCAAGGGTGGCGGTGGCGGAGGCGAAGGCATGGGTGGTGGTGGTGTTGGAGGAGGTGGCAATGGTGATGGTGGTGGAGAAGGCATGGGTGGTGGAGGTGTCGGAGGAGGTGGTGACTCGAGCAGTGATGGTGGAGGTGGCGGTGGCAATGGCAATGGCGATGGCGATGGCGGTGAAGATTTTTTTGTTCCTGTTTTCCTTGTTTCTCTTTATGTTCCCAGGAACATAATTTTTTTTTTTTTACTTCTTATTTCTATTCCAAATTTATTCTATGGTCACTTTTCTATTCCGATGAATAGAAAAATTAACTGACGTTACCAAATAGATTTTTGTTCTTTTTCTATTCAGGGAAACAAAAGAACAGAAAAAAAGAATTGTTACCATGAAGCTTTATTTGATAAAATAATGGCACTCCGTGCCCTTTATTTGGAATAATGTCTACTTCATATCATTATTTGAGAAAATGATGGTACTTCAAGTTCTTATTTAAAAATTTCTCTATATTTTTTGCAAAAGAAATATCGTGTCACTAATCAGATCGGTTGGACATTTTAAATTTTAAAAAAACAAAGTCTTTGTTTTTCATAGTACACATTCACTTTACGAACGTGGGTCAACTGGTCTCACAATGTCAGCAATTTAGTTATTTATGTCAAGATGGTTTCCCGCAATTTACGAATCCATATTGTATTTCCACTATGTTGACAAATGTTCTTTATTCTACACATTTTATGTGCGTCCAAAAGTTTAAACTATATCAAAAGCAGACTCATAATTCACAGTAAGCACATTACAAAACACGGGGCTCATCCATTATAGGCTCTAGAAGACTAGTCATCATCAATATAGGACGAATTCCTATGCAAAGGAAAGAGGATTATTTGATACGACTTCATTAGGCGTTGAAAAGAGAACTAGATTGACCCATATTCTTTATATATCAATGTGGGTAATACGGATACTATAGCAGTGACTCAACAGTCAAGGGTGCGGTCCTGAAGCGAAAGAAACCACTCCGCAAACTTGGGCAAGGTGGACTGATCCGCCCTGTAGTGCTCCTGCGTGAACCGGAGCAGGTCTGACCAGGTGAAATCCGGGTACTTCCTTGCCCCTCCGGGGGCGAGACTGGGCGCCGGCACGACCACCTTGTCTTCCCGTGGGCACAGGAAAAAAGCCAATGACTGCCTCTCCCGGTGCCGGTTCACCAGCGCTCTGTGCAGGCAGCTCTTGTATATCCCGTTTGTCAACGCCTGCACGCGTGCGGTAGGGTCAAAAACCCCCCACATGCCCCGTATATTACAGCAGTTACAAACATGCGTACAAACATGTGCTCGAAGGATACGCGTCCGTAATATCTAGGACCATGATACGTACTATTATTTGCACCACGTGCATGTGATTTAATGATTATCCCTCTAGCATCGCACTAAAGTTTCGTCAGATGAGATGCCCACATTCCCATTTCTTAGGAAGGCAATATCTCTTTGGTGATCTACACTCTTGGTTGGAGGCGGAGGGTAGAGGACCTTGCCAATTTTTTGGAAAAGCGATTTTTTGCTGAGTTCTTTTTCACGTCTTTTTTCGATCGAGATTCAAGCAATCAACTTTGTAATTGTCATACAAGGATTCATAGTCATTGAGAAGGCAACTGCCCCCCATTTTTCACAAGGAGCCCAATGCAGATTCTCAAAAGTAGTGGGTGTCTATCGAATTCTATTAAGAAAGCCATGAACTTTTCCTATAATGTCGTTACCGGTATTATAAGTTTACATTAAACAAGAGGATACCTTCAAAAACCACCCTAATCGAAGTCGAAGTTGTACTTCTTAAGAACTCGCACTTTTCATGAATTCAAATCGCTTAAATGGCAGAGTCAACTCGAGCATGATGGAATTTAAAGAATGATTTGTTCACAAGGTGATTGGCTCTCAACAATCACCTGTTCAGGAATAGTTCCACATCTCACTAAGTAATTTATTTTTGAGCAAAAAGTCTTATTATTTCAATTCTGTGTATTTTCGTAAGATGAGGGGAAAAAACTTTTGCAATTACAGAAGTGAGTACATGGGCTTGCAAAGTTTAGAACAAATGATACTCTCAAGTATATATTGTCGATGTCCGCAAATGAAGAGACTGATAAAAATAATTAAAAAGTGCCGTGTCATAAATTGGAAAAAGAAGCCATTTCATCATTATGCTCACCTTTGTTAGGGGAAAATTCATAGTAAATCGACATGAGCAATTCGATATTTAGCCTTGTAGAAAGTGACATGTACCGCGAAAGTATCGCCAATGTTGATCACTAGGGCATGAGCTCGAGGTCGAACTTTGTACCACTTGTCGTTGAAGAACACTTCGAGACCTCCAACTTCGTCTTGGTGGAGTATGGTGAGGGATGTTGGATCACAATGAGGACCAGTTCCGAGAACAAGGCTTGGCTCTTGGCAAGGAGGGTAGAAGTTGCACCTCATTATGGAGCATCCATCTTCGAAGAAGTCTCTATAGTAAGACCTATCAAGTCCCAAGCCTATGGCCAATAGCTCCATGATTGAAAGAGCCAATTTCTTCATCTCTTCACAATATTTCTGGTATACTTTTCTATAACAATCGAATGGAGGATAAATAAAGGGCGCTACTCTTTCTTTTCACATATTAACAAGCGGATTTAAGGTTGTTCTACAGGGATATCACAATCAAGAGAAATATTGTCAATCCATTCACTTTAGAAATAGACATGGATGCTAAGAATATGCTACCTATGACAACCACATATTTTGTTAATTTACGTCGTTCGTGGAAATTTCTAAAAGTAGTGTTTTGATCGTGACGTGTGCATGATTGGCTTTTATTTAAAATGTGACTTGATTTTATCAGACATTAATGCTAGCATGTCTGATCTGGATAATAGCAATTGCAGAAATTTACTTGCTCACTAGTCATACGAAAAAGAAAAACACTTATATCTTCTATAGAACTAAGAACGTTCAATTCCATTGGTTATTCTTTTTTTAAGGATTTTTGTGAAGAAGGATCAATCTGTTTGTAAATTGGATGTCTATGTAACATTTTAGGGCAATTGTTAGAGTAAAAACCCAAAATTTAAATTGACTTGGGAAATGATCTTGCTTACCCTGCTGGTTCAAAATCCATCCCTAAGGTGACCTTAAAGAAGCCAACCACTGAATCTGGTGAGCTCTCGCGGTAGCCAAAAGAGAAGGTTTCCTTCCATGGCAATTTCGACGAGAACCGACCATTATGAGCTATCGAATGACCAAACAGGGAGTTCGGCTTCTTTTGAGCCCTGAGTTTGTTGCTGAGTGTCATCTTGAAGAACGAACCGATACTATCATGAGCATCGTGAATGAGACTCAGGTCGACACCATGGTTGATCACTTGGAAAAATCCATGGCTCAAGCAAGCTGCTCTAACAGTATCAGCAGCCCGATGCTTTTCTTCTTGATCATCACCGAGAAGAAAGCCTTTGAGATCAACCAAGGGTTCTTCGAGCTCGCCATGAGAGAGAACCGCATCTTGTTCTGGCCATTTGAATGAATCGGGTACATGAAATTGTTTATCGCAAAGGAAAGAGTCAGAAACTTTTGGTGGTTCATCATAGTGTTTAAGATCATTACGTTTTACAGGTAAATAGTTAAGAAGAGAGGCAGCAGAAGAATCCATTATGAATTCGGGAGATGCGCAGCATTTCTAGGGCAAGAGACCATTATATAGTGGTTTTTGTCAATAGTAGATAGACTATAGTTCATGAAACGAAATAATTCACCTACTATAATCAAACAAATAGAATTGCTAAGAATACATATCTTATATGGAAACATATCTTACCCTATTGATGAGAGTAAATGATGTAGAATAAAAAGCAAATGCTTAAATGAAAACCTTCGATCTTCATAAGAGTTACTTATATGGAAAACCTTCTATCTTCATAAGAGTTGCTTATATGGAAACCTTCGCTCTTCATAAGAGTTGCTTATATGGAAACCTTCGATCTTCACAAGAGTTGCTTATATGGAAACCTTCAATCTTCATATATGGAAACCTTCGATCTTCACAAGAGTTGCTTATATGGAAACTTTCAATCTTCATAAGAGTTGCTTATATGGAAACTTTCGATCTTCATAAGAGCAAGCGATCCCACCCTTGCCTTAATGACAACTCAATTTTAAACGATCATAACTTTTGATTTGGAGGAATTATGACGCAAATAACATATAAAATCAAAATCCTTGGATTTCCTGACCTTCAAAGATTTCAGACGTGATTTGCAGATTTATGAATGAGTTTTGAAGACTTTTCCCTTTATCCATGTTGTTTTCCTTAATTATGTTATTTGATTTTAAATATTTGGTTGTTCCTCAAAAGGCGACTTCCCTATAAATAGGCGCCTAAGATTATTGTAAATTGTGCTTTAATATCCAGAATAAACGTTATCTTGTGAAATCCTTTTCCAAATCCACCTTCCTTTGAGCAAGTAAACCTTTTAAGCCATCGGCGCACTAAATAGAAGTCCAAACTTTATCCTAATGTACAAGAACCTCAAATGCAATACGCAAGGCAGATGGTCACGTTCCTTTTTTCTTTACAGGTTGATGGTTAATAGTCATTTTAAACCAGATCAAAGCATTTATATCTGTTTTCATCCTCTTCATAATGCTAGAAAGTTCGCCTTTTTTTTCTGGAGATAAGGCAAGAAAACTTGTCATTGAGTATTTTTAGATACGTGTACATTCAAAGTGAATGAAAAGAGAGGAACTTGAAAGATACAAAATGCACCATTACAGACTACATAGTAAATACTAAACGCCATCATTTGATATGATACTCGATATTCTTCTTTTGGAAAATTCGTTGCTGCTGCTTAATTATGATTAGTAGAATTTGAAAGTACCAGTAATGGATTCAAAACCGCCTAACCACAAGTTCGACTACTCTTTCTTGATTCTGTCAATTTTCTCTCCTCTTTGTCCACTTTCCTCGCTACGTTGAACAACGTTCGAGCTTCCCTTAAATGGCTTTCTCACTGCCGTCGACTTCATTTACCAGCTTAATCGTTTGCACACGGCTCGATGGTCGGCATTGCCACCACCACCATCTCTCTCTCGGTAGTTTGTGTCAACCGCCACCATCTCTCTCTTTCCCTGTAGTTTTCATTTCACATCCGAAAACGAAAGCACCATGACTATCCGTGGCCCAAATTTTATGAAGAGCCTTTTTAACGTCGCTTTCACCGTCTACCTTGGTGTCTCACCCGATTGTGACCGGAGGATTGTCACCCGATTTTGAAATTTTGAAGTTACGTGTGTAGGTGGCCCTTACACACGTAAGCTATGAGGATAGAATTATTTTGCATGGACCGATTCGTTTTGACTCCACTTTTACAAATGTTACATGGAATTTATCAGGAAAATTATCCAATCAGTCTTAAACATATTATATGGATATTAATTCAGTTATAAACTTCCCAAATTTATCAATTTAGTCTTAAACATTTGGGCGAAATTCCTGTATAATCATTCCAGTCAATTTTTGCCAGAAATTATTAATGTGATGGTGTACTGCATGGAACAACAGGCGATGAATGGACTAACACATTAGCAATATCCGGCGAAAATTAGCCGAAATGACTATATTAGAATTTCGTGCAAATATTTAGGCCTAAATTGGCAAAATTGAAATGTTTAAGACTAATTGGGTAATTTTCCTTAATGATGGGCATAGGGCTAGACCTCTTTTGTTCATCACCCACATAATAAAGTGCAAGTAAATCACCCTTCATCTTTGTAAAATTTTTTGAGATCATTGCCAACTGTTTTAAAAACTTAAATTATTAAATGAAAGCATGGTTTAATGTTCATATACTATTAACACTCCCTCTAACACATAGGCGGGACTTGGTCTAAGATCAAAGCATAAAAATATATAAAAGGGGAGGCATAAAGGTGTCTAGAATGATTTGAACTCGAGACCAGCTCTTTTGTATATGTAGATATATGTATATATTAGACCAATCCATGGTGAGGATATACTTAGGTATTCCATACAATTGTGATAGAAGATTGCTATCCTAAGTTGACACTAATGGAATCAATCAAAGATATTGCATGATACAAAGAGATTACACATATCTCCCAAATCAATTGATCAATTAACCATTGGGGACTTGTATTTTTCATAATCATGATATATTCCTTGTGATCAAATAATTTTGATTCCTTTTGAGATTGTCAATTTCATAGACGAATACAACAACGATTGTTGCGACTAAAACTCCCGGTTTTTTTTTTAACATGCTCAAAAAACGAGGAGCTCACCTGATATGTGTTGAGTCTAAGTTCGGGACTTAACTCGGGCCCTCCCAAGCCCATATCATATCACGACTTACGGTTTTAATGTTTAACACGCAAATGGTTTATATCAAAGAGTCGCCACTAATCGATTTGGGGTAGATCGATTGGAAACCCAAATAAGGTGATAGGAGAATCACCCTATTCCTGCGAACCAGAGATTGATTGAGTTCGGGGACTTGGTTATACCAGTTAGATAACTAATGCCCTTTCGGTACCATTTTACCCTATTCATTTTTTTTTTTTGAAAACATTTATCAGGCGGTTTGGATTGATTTCAGGACGTTTCTCCTAACATATGAGGTGATCAAGCGAGTGCATAATCAAAAACGATTAGCAGTCAAAAACACGACAATTCATGCAGCCTAAGGTTCTAACCTTAACTGAGTCAGATGACATTCGAAAACACAACAGCTCATGCAATTGAAATTAAAAACAAACATACTAAAACATAATAATAACATGCAAAGTATTATCGCATAATTCTATAGGCTTGTCTAATTTAAACATGGAATTATAACAACATGCGTAATAATATAACAATAAATTAAAGTATGCAGATAAACCATAAAAAAAAATTTTGAAATTTTTTTTTGAAGTTTTTTTTTAGGAAAAAGAAGAAAAAAAATTTTGTTTTTTTTTGAAAAATTTTTTTTGAAATTTTTGTTTTAAATTAAAAATTAAAAAAAATTCAAATTTTTTAAAAATTTAAAAAAAAAAAAGAAAAAGAAAAATCCGAGCTGGGTCGGACTGACTCGGGTCAACAGATCCGAGTCAAACCGAACCGACCCGAGTCAACGGATCCTACCTGGGAGTTAATCGGGTCGGATCAGCTGATCCGGGTCGCATGTCGCTTCGGTCGCGTCCACACATCTCAACAAAACAGAATCATAAGATCTATTGTATAAGTTTTCACCCTCAACAAAAAACTTCGTTGCCATCTTCATTATTTATTTCCTGTTTGCAGGGCTACTTCCTTCGGGGAACTGCTGTTCTTTAATGTAATTCATTATATCATAATACCATGGTTTACCATTAGGTTCTTTGGTCACGATCATGCAATGAGCTGGTCTGGTCAGGACTTCAATCTTCAGAGGTTATATTTCCAAACCATTGGTAACCTGTAACATGGATGACAGTGTAGCCAGTGTATCGGCGAATTAGTTATGAGATCTAGATAGGTATTCAAATGAAATCTCATCGAATACTGAAACCAATTCTTCCAGATAATCATGATAGGGTACCATTTTAGTATCCCTAGTCTTCCATTCACCCACAGTTTGGAGTATGATTAAAGCAGAATCGCCGAATACTTTTAGTTTGGCTATTTTCATGTCAATTGTTGCTTGTAAACCGAAAATGCAGGCTTCATACTCGGTAATGTTGTTGGTGCAAGGAAACACCAGTTTTGCGGCTATCAAGTAATGCTGCCCATCTAGGGATATTAAGATTGCCCCTGTGCTAGAACCAGACAAATTTACTGCTCCATCAAAAAACATGGTCCATGTATGTTCCTCTGTTGATAAAATAAGGTCATCTGGAAGATCATCTTCATGTGTTTCCTCAGGGCATTCAGCTAACATATCAGCGATCACCCGACCCTTCACCGATTTCTGTGATGATATTTGGATGTCAAATTCTGAAATCAGAATTTGCCATTTGGCTAATTTTCCTACTAACGCCGGTCGGTTAAGTAAATACCGGATAGGGTCATTTTCAGTTACCAGAAACGTCTGGTGGTGTAAGGTATATTGTCGGAGCCTATGTAGCACCTATACTAGTGCGATGCAGGTTTTTTCTGATTCGGAATAATTCTGTTCCGAGATGGTGAATTTCTTACTCAAATAATAGATGGCTCATTCTTTTCCATTATCATGGTGGCTCTGGGCCAACAGGGCTCCTAATGATTCACTATGAATTGTTAAATAGAGAGTCAAAGGATGCCCTGGGACCAGTGGGACTAATACCGGTGGATTCATCAAATACTGTTTCAGTTTTTCAAATGCTTCTCGACAATCTTCATCCCAATTAATCTGGGCATCTTTCTTGAGGAGTTTGAAGAAAGGCCATGCAGTCTCAGAGAGTTGTGAGATGAATCGAGCGATGTAATTCAATCTTTCTAAAAGGCTTATGACCTCCCTTACTGTGGACGACGGTTGCAATTCACATATTGCTTTGACTTTTGAGGGATCGACTTCGATCTCTTTGCTGCTCACAATGAATCCGAGTAATTTGCCGGATGTCGTCCCAAACACACATTTTGCATGGTTCAAGCATAACTTGAACTCGCGCAAGCGACTGAATAACTTTTTCAAGGCCTCAACGTGGTCTTCTCCGCATCTAGTTTTAGCAATCATGTCATCGACATAAACTTCGATTTCTTTGTGCATCAGGTCATGAAAGAGAGTGACCATAGCACGTTGATACGTCGCGCCGGCATTCTTCAGACCAAAAGGTATAACCCTGCACTGAAAAATCCCCCATGGAGTGATAAACACAGTCTTCACCTTGTCTTCCTCGTTCATCCTTATCTGGTTATACCCAGAGAATCTATCCATAAAAGAAAATAATTCGAATCCGGCAGTGCTATCCACAAGGACATCTATGTGGGGGAGTGGAAAGTCGTCTTTTGGACTGGCCTTATTCAAGTCATTGTAATCAACACGGACTCGAATTCGACCATCTTTTTTCTTGACTGGCACGATGTTTGCTATCCAATCAGAGTATTGCGAAACCTCAATGAATTCTACTTTCAACAGCTTCATCACTTCTTCTTCGATCTTTTTCGATAGCTCAGGCTTAGTCCTTTGTAACCTTTGCTTCTTGGGAGGCATGTTGGGAATGGTGAGCAAACTGTGTTCAACAATCTAGGGGTCTAATTCCGGCATATCAGAGTAAGACCATGCGAAGACGTCTTGATAATCCTTGAGAAGAGCAATTAGACGCATAGTTTTCTCTTCTGGAAGATTGGCTCCAATTTTGACTTTTTTTGGATCTTGAGTACCGCTCAAATTGATGGTAACAGTGTCTTTGGTTGTAAGAGGTTTGAATTATTCATATTACTCCCAATTTCTTTGGATTTCAGCGGGGTCATAACTTGAATTGTCCGAATCGCTGCTATGAGTATCTACATCATCGGGCTGGACCGCACTAATTCCCTCGCAAGTCGCAAGATCGCGCCTGGAACACAGGACAAATTGATCAGAAAAACAAATGGGGATATGACTTTTTCATTATTCTTTTTCTCTTTAAGCGTTTCAAGTCGGGAAATGTCTTTGATTTTTTAAAAGTTTTAGAAACAAGGAAACATGAGATAGCCTGGGCCTCAGAATACTTTCCTTTTCGTGGTTGGTTATCATCAACGAACCGGTTTGGGATACTACCTCATGCCCTCAAAACATTATTTATTTACAACACACGAATTTACAATCTCCAAAGAGGGGGGAGTTCAAAAAGACATTTCTTCCAACAGAAATGACGATAAACAAACAAAACAAAATACAAAGATAGTCCCTTTTCGGGGATTCATGCAAAAAGAGGATAGGAACTCTACTCAAGCGGGCTCGTGCCCATTACCTCCGCTGGTCCTTTGTCTATTGCGCCGACGAAGAAATTTTCGAAAGTATCGTTCCAAGAATCCAACTCCTCGGCTCCTCGGCTCCTCTCTTTAACAGTGTCAACTTTTCCGTATCATTCCATCCGCTAGGAATGCTATTTGCTGGTCTTCATAAAAACTTTATGGCTATTGGTAGTCAACGTAATAGCCGAACTTACCATTGGGCTAGCCCAGGGTATCTATAATCGCATTTCCTTTGCGCACCGCATCAGAAAGCTCCGGAGCAGCAGTATGAAGGCTAGGTATAACCAAAAGATCATCTTCACCATGACACAGCCATAAGGCACGGAAAGCGAATACTCTGGCATCCAGTAGGTCTGAATTTTATTTTTCAGAGCATCATAATTATCCAGTGAGTGCCCAAGTTCTCTTGAATGATAATCACAGGACTTGGAGGAGTCATAATTGATGAAGTACTCAGGAGTAGGGTGTTTTGGTCTTCTTGCGATTAGCCCTTTCTGCAAAAGGATAGGGAATATCACCTCCATGGATTTGGGAACTGGCGAGTATCGTCGTACGTTGCCCTGCCACTGTAAGAGTTGGATGTCTCGCCAAATTGCGTCAGGAAGGGCCCCTGACAGTGGATTTCCTTCGGACCCATTTTCTTGAGTCGCCTGCTCTTGGTCGGACGACGGTGGCGTCATGTCAGAGATTCGATAAATGGTATCCATTAAGGATGTTAGTAAATCATATAGCTCGCCTAACTGATGCTCGCCTAACTGATGCCGCAAACGTGCAAACAAATCAAGCAGGTAAGCACTCGTTTCTGAGGTTAAGTCTTCGTGTATGGCTCCTATAAGAATGTCATCAAATAGGGCGACCACATTATCAACCGCTTGTTCTCGTCCACAATCTTCTTTAATCAGAAGCTTGTCTGAGCTCTGATGTCGGTCAATATCAAGGTTTGCAGGAGAAACCGAGAAGGTCGGGTGACTCGAGCATTCGGCAGGCCGCTTGAACTTCTCTTCTGATTTTCCTGAGCAATTAAGATAAGTTTTCTCATCTTGCGGCAATTTAGCAGACGGCGGGAAGGTCTCTCGAATATGGGGAAATAACAAGCCAGATTGACCCTTCGTGTGCCCTTTATTAACCTGTGGGTTTCCCTCGTGATACCCTAAGCCAACCGTACGATGATTCCTGGCGGCTTGAATAGGCTCCCGGATACCCCGGCCTCCTCTGTTGAGTCATTGGCCTGGAGTGAAGCCATTTCCAACCATAACCTTCCTTACCATGATCGAGGCTTTTGACACCTCAGGGGCAGAGGGAGAAGTTCCTTAACACCCGTGCACAGCTGACACGAGCTCAATGGATTGATAGCTAGATTTTACTTTACCGCTTCGCTCAACATACAGGATAGCCGTTTCTTGGTAGATTCGATGGTTCTCCTCCCCAAGGACTGTGATCAACTTTCCTTAGGCCACAAATTTCACACTTTGGTGAAGGCTAGACAATACGGCTCCAGCGGAATGAATCCAAGGGCGACCCAACAGAAAGCTGAATGCAATGAGGATGTCCATTACTTGAAACAAAATGTTGAATAGTATCGGGCCGATATGGACATCAAGGTCGATCTCACCTACGGTGTCCTTCTTCATTTCGTCAAATGCTCGAACTGATGTTTTGGAGGCACAGAGTTTGGACGTATCCACATTGAGGCGGTGCAGGGTTGCCAACGGACAGATATTCAACGCTGATCCATTGTCTATAAGAACTCGAGCTACATGGGAGTTGCTACATTTGACGGAGATGTAGAGACCCTTGGTATGCCTCCTTCCTTCAGCGGGAAATTCCTCTTCCGAGAATGTTATCCGATCCTTCAAAAGGATGGACCCTACGAATGCTTCTAACTTGTCATGTTCAATCGACTCTGGTACGTTCACTTCGCTGAGTACTTTCATTAGGAACTTCTAATGCTTCATGGATGTTTGGAGTAACTCCAACAAAGATATCTGAGCGGGCAAATTGCGCAATTGGTTCACCACACTATATTCACTAGCTTTGACGATGGCCAGGAATTCTTTAGCTTCTTTATCAATGACAGGCTTCGGAGGCTGTGCATCGACTTGAGCATATATTCGTTCGGACCTGGTAACTAGATCAGCTTCCAATTCGTAGGACCATGGGATCGCTTTGTTACTCTCGTATCGGTAAGGTTGAGGTACCTCTATCACTATATGTCCCTTGATTAGGGGTACCTCAATCGTCAACTCCTTTTCCTCCTCTGGGTTATTAGGCGAAGGTTCGTTTAGAAGCGTGGGGTTAGATGTACTTGTTTCGACATTCAAGGCGGAAAATTCCTCGTCCCAATTGATGATGATCTCAGAGATAGTGGCCACTATACCGATGTGCTTGACACGCATGATCACACCTGCTTTCGCCATGCTAGCAACCCTTTCTTTTATTAAGGATAAAGGCAGTACTTCACCAGTAGGATAATACCCCGCTTTCACTAGGGCGTTATAAATATCAACAATGTACACCCCCTCACTCTTAATTTGACAAGGGTCGGAAGTGGATATGGCATTAACTCTGTTTTCGTGTTCGGGCAACGGGTTATTTTGAACATTTGGTCGGGATGTCTGGAACGAAAAAACTTTGGTATCAAGCAGATTTTGGATTCGGTGTTTGAGGGTATAACAGTCGTCTGTTGAATGTCCTATCTCGCCCATGTGATAGTCACACTTCTTGGACGGGTCGTAATTCGAAAAGCTTTCTGCATTAGGACGTTTTGGCTCGGTAAATAGTAGGTTTTTCTTTCGAAGTATGGCTAGGACCTGAAAGAGAGATCCGAGCAACAAAGTAAATTGCCTTTTATTATATCGCTTCGGAGGTTGGCGACTTGAAGTTAGCTGCTGTTCACTATTCACCTTGACTGTTCATGGGGGTTGAATGGTCTGGGTGTAGGCAATATTCGCGTCTGTTAGGGTTTCTTTCTCCTTTTTTGTGTTGAGTCTCCTACTGGTGGAAGAGGGGTCCGTAAACCATCCGTTACGCAATCCCATTCGATTCGTTTGCTAACGGGAACAAGATGATTAAGAGATTCGGCAGTGGCACCAACCAGGCGGTGCCTGTACTCATACAAAAGGGACTTGATGAACAGTTTGACTTGTTCATGATCAGTGGGTTGTGGAGTAACCTGAGCGGCCAAGTTTCTCCACCTGGTGGCATACTCCTTAAAGGACTCAATCTTCTTTTTTTCGATACGTTCCAAATCGTCTCGAGTAAAAGTGATATCGAGATTGAACCGGTATTGCTTGAGAAATGCATCAGCAGCGTCATCCCAAGATTTAAAAGCATCCACGTCATTTGACATATACCATGTCAAGGCAGGCCTCGTCAAATTTACCTGAAAAGTCTGAATCATGAGGGGTTCATTATCCACGTACTGAGTCATCCGCACATGATACATGTGCAAATGGTGTATAGGGCATGAAATGCCATCATACTTTTTGAACTCTGGCATATTGAACTTTTCTGGTACTTTGACCCGTTTATATATAGACAGGTCAAGCGAGACAGTATGCTGCAAACTCTGTAGTTGTTTCAGCATTTCTTCGACCTTTGCAAGGTGTTTGTCATGCTCTGTCATCGGGGCGTTTTCAGGTTCAACCTTCCTGCCAGCAAGGGGAAGCGGATCGTCTTCTAGCAGAGGCATTTTACTGTCACTGGCAGAGGCCTTGTCTTTCCCAGCGGATGATGGAGGTAGCACCACTTCAAATGCTGTAGGCGCAGGCGTAAGTTTGCCAGTGATGGATTCTATTTGCTTGGTGAGATTTTCCAGGACCTTGAAAATCATTTTCACTTCGCTTTCCATATTATCGAGGCGGGCGTTTTCTTCGGCCATTTCGTGTAATTACCTGGGAAAACGTTGAAATAAATGAGTAAAAAAATATTTCATGACTTAACAATGATATTATTGCATATTTTATTTGTTTGTAAAAAAAATGAGAAAAAGAAAAGAAGAAAAAAAAAGGTTTTTATTTATATATTCATTATAGGCGGCGTCCCCGGGATTCGAACCCCGATCACCTCGGACCCTATGGCTTCACTCTAGGATACCACTGGGCCAAAGGCCGCAGTGGTGTCATGAAGTCGCAAAAAAAATATATAAGGCATAAAAACGGTCCGAGCTACATTAATAATATTACAATTTACAAACATTCTTAAGGAATAAACAAAAACCCATAAACATTAATACTAGAAAAATATAAAATACAATGGATTTTTAACAAAAAAGGCTTTTCTAGGATGTTCATTCTATAAATGATGGGAAAGCTCCAGTCTCTCGGAATCGCTTATTTTTGCGGACAAGCTCCGTAATAAGCGTATCCTTCGTCTCCACAGTCTTTTCGAGCTAATTAATTTGTACTTGGCGAGTAGGCTTGTTGGTTACATCCGGGACCCTCGGCTGCAATTCTGGCGGGATTTGATGGTGCGAAATGTAGAACAAAGAAGCATGGTAGACTTTTTCCTACCCCTTTAATAGTCTAGGCACTAGGATGTTCTCAGGATAGCATTCAATCCATGTCCCCTGAGTGACACGAATTTCATCGGCATAATTGTCGTTCAAGTGGGTGAATCGAACTCGAAACATGTCTGTTTTGAGCGGTGACGGGACTTCCTGAAGGGCTTTGTATTGACAAGCTACTCGATATGGGTAATATGAGGTGACGCCCGATAAACTGAGCAGCGGAACGGGGATGTAGAACTGATGGGCGTGCCTAGCCTGACCCCCATGGAATCATTTAGTATACCATAGGAATGCCTTGAAATCGGGGTCCTTCAAAAAATTTATCCATGTGACGTAATCCTTATCAGGGGAATAATTTTTTAAAACTTCAAATCTTTATATCGGGTGCATGAGGTCATCAACCTCAAAAAGTTGCATGAGGTGTCCAAATCCTCTCAAATGGGACAAAAACCATATTTGGAAAATTTCTAGGGCGGCCCGCATGATTTTGTCATCATTTTGTTTAAAACAATTTAAAGACAAAAATGTTTCCGCCAAAACAGAATTAACATAATTCAAGCTTGTGCAAATTTGTTTGGCTACAAAAGCAATTGGGGGGTTTATTGAATTTTTGCAATGGGGAAAGAGGACACACCCGATAAAAGCAAGGATAAAAATTTTGATTTTTTGGCTCATAGGTTGGCTTTCAAAACATTCATTTAAGAAAAACCATGAGCATGCATTACAATGAACTTTAATGACTCTCTTCACAGTGTCGCTCTTGGTTCGCAAAAATTGGGATAATTCGGGCAGAGGGGACACGCCCAAAAGCGGTTTGATGAGCTCAGATCCCAAAGGTTTTCCGATAGCAATACTATATTCTTCCAAAGTCGGGGTCATCTCAAATTTACCGAATATAAAAGTGGATGTCTGTGGGCACCAAAAGTGTGCTAAAGCTTGCATCATGCCGGAATAGATATTGATTTTGAGCAGTGGGAGTAGGCGACCGATTCTCGCTTTGACATACTGTTGGCCATTCTGGTCAAGTTGGTCCCACCATGCCAAAAGCTCTTTTTTGGGAGCGAGAACGAATTGGACATCAGCTCTTCCCATCGTATAATCAACGGGTGGCCTAACAATAACAAGTCAAATGAGTAAGTAGACTGTATAATAAAATAAGAATGGATAGAGTATATACCTTTCCTTGAACCATGTCAATCACAACGACATGCACATGAAGAGTGAGGTTCGATTTCTATTTTAGACTGGTTGAACAAAATGAAATTAAAAGAGTGCCTAACTGTCGCAGACTCGCGTTGGTGTCAAGTCCTTTTAATCTCGGCCAAATCGAAAGAAATATCTTATAGTCATGCAAATAGCAGTTAAAGATATTTCTTTACAATTTTTAAAAATAAATTTCGGGAAAAAGAAAGGCAACCCCTACATTGCGGGCTCGCATTCGAGGTCGTATCTTTCTTAACACCATCCTAAAATGCCCTATTGCGGCCCAGGTTCGGCAGCATGGTTGTGTGTGCAAGAATGTAGTGCTACATCATTAAAGCATACACAACAATTTATAAACAATCAATTTGAATCTGCAAGAACAAATAACACCTCAATGTTAGGATCATACCTGGAGTCCTTGCTGCCAAACAAAAATTATTTTTAAACAGGATAAAAATTTTTGGCCTAAGTCCACTTAAAAAAACAAGTCCCTAGCAGGGGTCGCTAGTCTATCACGACCGAAACTCCCGGTTTTTTTTTTTGAACATGCTCAAAAAACGAGGGGCTCGCCTGATATGTGCTAAGTCTAAGTTCGGGATTTAACTCGGGCCCTCCTAAACCCATACCATATCACGACTTACGGTTTTAATGTTTAACACACAAATGATTTATATCAAAGAGTTGCTACTAATTGATTTAGGGTGGGTCGATTAAAAACCCAAATAAAGTGATGGAAGAATCACTCTATTCCTGCGACCCAGAGATTGATTGAGTTCGGGGACTTGGTTACACCAGTTAGATAACTAATATCCTTTCGGTACCATTTTACCCTATTCATTTTTTTTTTTTTGAAAACATTTATCAGGCGGTTTGGATTGATTTCAGGACGTTTCTCCTAACATATGAGGTGATCAAGCGAGTATATAATCAAAAACGATTAGCAGTCAAAAACACGACAATTCATGCAGCCTAAGGTTCTAACCTTAACTGAGTCAGATGACATTCGAAAACACAACAGCTCATGCAATTGAAATTAAAAACAAACATAATAAAACATAATAATAACATGCAAAGTATTATCGCATAATTCTATAGGCTTGTCTAATTTAAACATGGAATTATAACAACATGCATAATAATATAACAATAAATTAAAGCATGCAGATAAACCATAAATTTTTTTTTGAATTTTTTTCGAAAAAAGAAGAAAAAAAAGTTTTTTTTTTGACAAAAAAAATTTACAATTGAAAATTAAATATATTTTTTTCAAATTTTTTAAAAATTTAAAAAAAAAAAATCCGGGCCTGGTCGGACTGACCCGGGTCAACGGATCCGAGTAAGACTAAACCGACCTAGGTCAACGGATTTGACCCTGGAGTTGACCGGGTCGGATCAACTAATCCGGGTCGATCGAAACCGACCCGAGTCAACGGATCCGACCCGGGCGTTGACCCGGGTCGAATCTGCTGATTCGGGTTAAATCCAACCTGAATTGCAGACTCGCGGGGAATGGGCGCCGACGGGGCCAAAATTGGCCGTCCGCCGGCCGACCCAGACCGGCTCCACCCCCTAGAATGCTCCCTGGGGCCGCCATCAACGTCGACAACCGCCTGGCTCACCATCCGGCCGTCGGTTCGCCGACCAGCAAGCCAAATCGGAATCGGCTTCTCTAGAGTGTTTTATCGAACACCTGGCGGGTGTGGCCAAAAATGGCCGATTTCGACCTCCTCCGGCGACTGGGTCGACTCCAACGGCCATGGCTTGCCTTCGACAGAGACCAGAGACCGGAGCCGACGTTGGCATGGGCCGAGATTCGCGCGAAATGGCCGGCGCGAGTCCTGGCCAAACCATACCCAAAAACAAAGTAAAACAGGGGGAGACTCTCGGCTGAGAGGTGCTTACCGGTCGACAGCACCCAGGACGGCTTCGTGGCTGCTTCACGGTGGCGGCGATGCTGCAGATGGCTCCGGCAAACTTCCTGGTTCTTTCTCTCTTTCTGTTCCTCTCTAGTCCTCTCTCAATCTCACTCTCTGTTTCTCTCTCAAAATGGCCGACCAAGACGGCTTTGGCTGCTTCCGACGATGTTGCGGGTTTGCTCCGGCGAACTCCTGACCTATTTCTGTCTCATTATTCTCGGTTCTCTCACTCTCTATTCTCTCTATCTCCCTATGGTCTTTTCTCTCTGTTTCTCTGTGTGGCCGATCGGCCTCTCTCTCTCTCTGGCCTTTTATAGCCGGCGACGACGACCGTGTGCTTCCCCACGTCGGCTGATAACGGCCTACACCGGCCTGTGCCCCACGAATCCCGCGACCACAGGCTGGTGCAGAGGGGGGGCCAATTCCAATATAGTGCAGAGGAGACAGAGAGAGAGGGCAAGAAAAACGGGGAGAGATGGCCGGGTTTCCAGGGAGGACGGGACTGGCAATTAATGCCAGTCCCGTTGGCATGCTTATCCGGCCCTGCTCTGGCCGGATAGCAACGGCGAGGAGCAGCACCGCCGTGCGTCACTCTACCGTCGAGAACAAGGGAAAACAGGGATGTGAGAGCGACAGGGGGAGAAGGAAGGAGAAGGGCTGGGCCGAGCTAGGCCCGCGCTCGGGGAGAAGGAAAAAGAAAAGAGGAGGCTGGGCTTGGGCCCACGTGGGGGGGGAGAAGAAAAAAGAAAAGGAAAAGGGTTGTGCCCAGGGAAAAAAAAGAAAAAGGAAAAGAAGGGGGAAGCTGGGTTGGGCCCGCGTGGAAGGGGGGAGAAAGAGGAAAAAGAAAAGGAAAAAGGGGCCGGGCCGGCCTGGCTCCGGCCTGGCCCAACACGATTTTTTGATTGATTTTTTATTTTTTTTTAACTAAAAAAAACATTTTAATAAACCTAATTAACACAAACATGTCTAATTTTTATATGCAATGCATTTAATAGAAATATATATATTTTTTGTGTCTTAGGAATTAAAGAAAATTAATTCCTAAATTTTGTGTAATTTAATTTTGGGCAAATTAAAAATAGGTGTTAACAACGATGTAATGGCAAAGATTAGAGACTAGGGGAAAATGAAATTAAGTAGTAATTGACAATAACAATTTATCAAAATTTGTTGGTTTCTCCAAGATTGCCTATTTATAAAAATTTTAGTGCAGAAACATACTATAATTCGAATATTTCACTATATTTTTGGAACATGAATTGAATCCTTCACCTAGATAGCTTTCGTCCCACTTATGACTCTCCAAAGTGTTCTAATAAAACTCTAGATGGTTCTTAGATGAACTTAAAAATGATGGAAGAATTATAAAAAAAAGTCATAAACATATAGTAATTGTGTAAATTAAGTTATAAACATTTTAATTTTGTTAATTGAGTTATAAACCATTTGCATCTATGTCAATTCAATACATCTAGCCAATTTTGGCTGGAAAATCGCTAACATAGACCCAAGCCATCTTACGTAGCGCAGGCAGCGCTAATGTAAACAATTTTTAACAATATTCTAATTTTTTTTTTGAATTTTTTTTTCTTTTCTCTTTTCTTTCTCTTTTTTTTTCACTTCTTTCTCTAGCCAGTCACCGGACTTGGGCGATCAACCAGAGGCGAGAGGCAGGGAGGTTGACCTCACCGGCCACTGGCGAGGGCGAACCTTGCCACATGGGGAAAATCATGGATGGTGCCTCCAAACACTGAAAAAAGGAACATCAAATGACTTCTAGGGCAAGGTCGAGCATCACCCACACTTGCCATGGCTAGGTAAGGCTCGACCTCACCAAAGGAAAAATGGAAGAAAATAAGAAAGAGAAAGAAAAGAAGAAAAAATATAAATAAAATTCGAAAAAATAATAAAAGTTGTCCACGTCAGTATTGGTCACGCGATCAGATTCTATTCCATCATCACTTGGTAACCTAACACGGCTCACCCATCTGGAACTTTCATATAATGAGTTTAGTGGGCAAGTTCCTCCAACTTTGTCAAACCTTGATCAGCTCAGTTTGCTTGATCTTTCCTCGAACAATTTCATAGGTCCAATACTTGATGTCCTTGACAACAAGACATGACTTCTTCTTCTGGATTTCTCACATAATCTCTTCAAGGGTCCTATTCCTCCAAGCATAAAGAATCTTTCAAATCTTGCTCGACTTGACATTTCCAACAACCACATTGGCGGGCTTATACTGTCGTCACTGTTCTCTCTTCCATCCTTGACAAGCCTAGACCTCAGTAACAATGAGCTCAGTGGTCACATCAGCGAGTTCCTTGCTGCACCTGCATTAGACCATGTTGACCTGAGTGGTAATCAGTTGTGTGGCTCAGTTCCGAGCTCAATTTTTCAGCTTAGGAACCTCACTTATCTGAGCATCTCAGCAAATAACCTGACTAGTGTTTTAGACCTGCAATTGCTCTCAAGACTCGAAACTCTAACAAATCTCGATCTTTCAAACAACATTTTGTCACTGAGCAATAGCGAAAACACCGAGCATGTCCTCCCGAGCCTCTTGTCCGTCAGTCTTTTCGGGTGCCAAGTTACCGAAATGCCTGCATTCTTGAGAAATTCAACTAGTATAGAATGGATAGATCTGTATGGAAACAGAATCCGCAGCGATATTCCATCATGGATGTGGGATATTGGGGCCATGTCATTGTCTTATCTCAATCTTTCCCACAAGTTTCTCACTAGCTTTGAACAAGTTCCATGGAGAAATCTTATAATTCTCGACCTGCATTCGAATTTAATCCAAGGGCCGGTTCTACCTCCATCATTCCCAAACTCGATTCTCATCTTCTCGCTAGCCAGCAATCAATTGACAGGCTATATACCTGGTCCTATTTGTGAAATGAAGGGCCTCCAAGTTCTTGACCTCTCTCATAATAAGTTCATAGGCATGATCCCGTAATGTCTAGGGAACCTCAGTGACGGCCTCTTAGTGTTGGATCTCCAAGAGAGTAGGCTCTCCGGCACAATTTAATTGACGTTCACTGAAAATGCAGCCCTGACAAGTCTTCACCTCAATCAAAATCAATTTGAAGGCCCGTTGCCGCACTCTCTATCCAATTGCAAGCAACTTGACGTGCTGGATCTTGGTGGTAACAAGTTGAACGATACTTTCCCGAAATGGTTGGATATACTTCCTAGCCTGAGGGTTTTGGTCTTGCGATCAAACAGACTTCATGGCTCCATAGGAAACCCAGGAACAGAATTTCCCTTTCCGCAGTTGCGCATTCTTGACCTTTCCTCCAATGAGCTCACCGGTCCTCTGCCCAGTGCCTACTTTGGAAACCTAAAAGCGATGATGTCGACTGACTAGGATGGACAGGAGTTGCGGTACATGGACCAAGGTTACTACCGAGACTCCACGATTGCAACAATGAAAGGACGGGACATGCCAACTGTTAGAATCCTAGCAATCTTGACGACCATCGATCTATCAAGCAACAAGTTCCAGGGAATAATTCCTGATGCAATAGGAGGGTTAAGATTACTCAAGGGGCTTAACCTCTCTCATAACAATCTTGAAGGCCACATCCCTGTGCCTCTCGGGAACCTTTCCGAGCTTGAATGGTTGGATCTCTCTTCGAATGAACTTAGTGGGACGATTCCAACCGAGTTGACAAATCTCACATCTCTAGAGGTCCTAAATGTCTCTCCCAATCAACTAACAGGATCAATTCTCAAGGGCACCAATTCAACACATTTCAAGCTGAATCCTATCATGGAAATCCAGGACTGTGCGGGTTTCCGCTGTCCAAAGCTTGTACTAATACCAGGGCGCTGCGGAAACTCCCCGTGCTTCCTGAAGGTGGGGTCCATTCATTCCGTGTGGATTTTCTCGAGCCAAGGGCTGCGGAAATAGGATTAGGATGTGGCATCTTCCTCGGACTAATCATGAGTATCTTGAAAAACCTTATTTCTATCCGGCGGACAAACAGGAATTTCAGGAAGATTGCAATGAAAGACGTTTCTCCGATCGGGCCTTGAAACTGTACACTAGATGAAAGCTGTGGTTGCTGATTTGTGTATCCGTACAGAAATTAGATTAGAAAAGCAAAGCCTCTTTATGCGTGCATAGTCCATATTGGTAAAATCATACGAACAAGGGTATTAAAAAACTCGTCCATTATGTTTAGGAGTTGATTTTGCCGTCATTATCCCAAAAGTGAGATACCAAGATCGATCCATTAAAGAGAGTAAATGAACTAATAGCATTCATATAGAGATATTTTAGTTGTCATAAATGATTATTTCTATCGTTTATAAAGGAAAACTTGCTTTTAGTTTTCTAAAAAGACGTACTAATCATGTGACATGTTATATAATCAAATTTTATTGAATTAAATTTTCATAACATAAAAGCTTTAGTTGATTGGAAACAATTTATTTTCTCTCTCTTATGGAACTTGAGCTTGGTGCTTAGGTCCTGTGCCTAGCCTTGGGATACTCTGAGCTTGGGCATTGGGGTCTTGGACCTAGTCACAGGGGACCTAGACTCGGCCGTCAGGGTTCCAAGGGCTTGGGCGCGACCATTGAAGAACGGAGCACGAGCATCAAGGTCTTAGATCAACCTCGAGAGATCTGGGCACAAGTTCTGGGGACCCAAACACAAACACTAGGATCTTGGGCCTAGCCACAAGAACTTGGGCCCTCCTTTTGTCTAGCCTAAGGAACAAAACCCATCTCGATGGACCCAGATCCAACCACTAGTGACTTGGGCGCAGCAGCTGAGTACCTTGAGCTTGGCTGCCAAGGACCCTAGCACAAGCATAGGAAATGGGGTCCTGGGCTTGGCCTCAATGGACCTAAGCCCATGCATTGGTGACACAAGTGCAAGAGTCAAATACTAAGGTACGGACACGGATGTTTAGGGCCGAGCTTTCGGGACTTGGGACCCAATCGTCGACGACTTGGGCACAGGCGTCGGAGTTTCCATGCCCAAATGCCAAGATCTCCGATTTGAACGTTGATGTATAGTCATATTTTTGGAAAACCATTTTATTTTTTAAGAGTATACATTATCGGTGTGAAAGGAAGTTTTCAGGAACAGTCTTATTTACCCCGATCGGTCAATAAGAGAATAAATAGTTAAAATCTTTAGATTAAGGGTGCATAAGATTAGGGGTGAGCATATCGGACCGACTGAACCGAGAACCGCCTCGACCAGATCGGACCGGCTGATTCTGGGCAATTCTAGGGGGTCTCAATCCCACATTTCTATTTTTGGAACCAGTGACCGATCGGTCTAGTTCCTGGTTCTAGGCTAGGAACCGGATTGACCGGATCGGACTAATTATATATATTTTTTATTTTTTTAATTTTTGAAGAAACAACAATTTAATTTCAGATATGTCACTCCTCGGATAGTGTGAGTGTCAATGGGTTCGTTTGAAGCTTTCTGCAACTGCAAAATTCAGGCTTTGTCTCTTTTCCCCTCATAACCATCACTTAAATGTCTGTATATACACGCGACATATAAAAAACGAGATAGAAAAGTGTCATGCGTTTTAGTTGTCAAGAGGCTCTTTTATATCGTGGAAAAGATGGACGCTGACGATGGGAAGAGCGAAAGATTTTCTACCCTGCGTGTGCAATTGGGAATAGGTAGGCTTGTTTTGAACACAATTATTAAAAAGCATTTGTAGAAATGCAAGACCACGAAACTATATCGATGTCCAGAAGGCGAAATGATTTGCGGAAGCCTATTGAATTTTGCAGTTGCAGAAAAAGTGGAACTGGTCCGATCTCTGGTCCCAAAAACTAGAAACTGATCCTCTTGGTCCAGTTTCCGGTTCCAAGGTAGGATTGAACTAGACCGAAAACCAATCACTCTTATATAAGATCGCTTGCACCAAACAAAAAAAATTATATTGATAGTGTATGATCCAATTTCCTTTGTACTGTTGTTGGGTTCATTGATGATGCACGAAAAATATATCGGATCAAGTAATAGTTTTTTCCAATAGCTATCTCATGATACTAATTGTTCCAACTAGACAATTTAATGAGAATAACTCACACTATCGAGATAATGACTTTTGAACTTAATGGTAGGAAATCATTGGAGTTTGTTCCAGCGGCCACCCTTCCTATTTAGGAATGGGAGGTGGGGAGTTCAAGTCCCTACCGATGGGGAAGTTTAATTTTAAATATGGATTTCGACTCTCATGTTCGGTAAAGAAGTAGGATAAAAATTTTAGAGTAAGTTGAGTATCAAAATAGGACAGACCCAAAAAAAAACACTTAACCGTAGGGACGGCGGACCATTAAGGAACCTTAAATTGTGGTTCCGCGAAAACGCCATGTACAAGTGATGCAACTTGTCTCGTATACTGAACCCTGCGTGCCAAGCAGCACCCTAGTGAAGTAGGTGAGTGGTGTGCTTTGGAAGACAATTGTTTTTAAGCGACCAGCCGATGCTTTGCCGTCTTATAGTGTACAATTGGTACACGAATCATAAGATCCTACCGTTCGATTCCTCTACTGCCTGTACTAACTACAGAACGAACCTTTGCGGAGGTTGTCCAATGATATTTATATTAACATATGTTTACTAGAAATTATAAAACTTATTGCAAAAGTACAATTAAGTTTTAAAACTTTCAAAAAGTGAATTAAGTCTGAGAACCTGTTAAATTAGTGCAATCAAGTCCTTGTATTAACACCATCAATTTGTCTAACGGAAAATACTATCGTGACATTTTCAAATTAATTTCTCTTTCCTATATGGTATTTTTTATTAATTTTTTATAAATTAATTTTTTTAATAAAGCTAAATTTTATTTAGAAAAACAAAACTAGGGAGAGAGAGAGAGAGAGAGAGAGAGAGAGAGAATGAGAGAATGAGCCTTCCAGTGGGCGTTGCCACCGCCGCCATTCACCGAAGGGGCCGGTGGAGGTCGCTAGCCTTAGGCAAGGGCCATGGCTCGCTAGCCACGGGCAAGGCCGCCTTTGCCCACAGCCAACGAGGCAGCCTCACCCATGGCCACAATGGCCTCACCTAGTGGCTGGCAAGCTCTAGCAAGCTTGCCTGTTGGGAAACAAAAATGAAAAGATGGAAGGAAAAAAAGAAGAAAAGGAAAAAGGAAACAAATTAAGAAAAAATAATAATAAATTCAAAAAATTTTAAAATATTATAAAAATTTTTCATGTTAATGCTGACTGTATCACGTGGGATGGTCAAAGTCCACATCAACAATTTTCGGCCAAAATTGGTTAGATAAACTCAATTGACAAAAATAAAAAGTTCAAAATCAAATTGACAAACATACAATAGATTTATGACTTTTTGAATAATTTTCTCATTTGCATAAGAAGGAAATTATTTTATTCTGCTGCACAAATCCAATATTGTTTGGATTGTCATTGATCTCTCGTCACGTTAGTCTATTTAAATAGCACTGTGGTTGCCGAGCTAGAGAAATGTCACATCACTGCAATGAACTCTCATGTTGTGTATTAGTCATTGCAACCATTATAACTCAAAGTGTTATATTAATAAGAGCATGATATTTTGAATTGGACCAAGCTACGATGGTTTCCTTCTCTAGGGTACTTGGTAGCAAGTCGATTGAAAGACACCGTGCGAAGCATAGGCTACCAAGCAGGAGTTGAAGCTTTCTCATGTCATCTGAGACGCAAAAAGCTATTATACCTATCTACCAAGCGGTAGCTAGCCCAAACTGACATGATATCTATCTTCAGCATCCATGAGCCCCTAAGTTCCCTTCCGTTGTTTTTCTTCATAGAAGAAAAGAAATACGAAGAGAACTTATGGGGAGATCCCTTCACTATATAAGGAAGTTTATCCCTTTATCTTCCCTTAAGCTTTTTAAGAATCTGCTCAAGTGCAAGAATAATATATTAATAAGAGTATGATTTTCAGGTTCTGAATTGGAGCGAGCTACGATGGTTTCCTTCTCAATATGCCAAGAGATAAAATAATTGCCTCGAAAGAAGCAACGGCCAATTGTAACGATCAGAAGAATCAACTGGCCAGTTTGCTTTAATATGATTAGTATGTGGGTCATTGATGAACCAATCAACAATATTGAGAGCGGAGTGATTGGTGAAGGAAGAACTTATTGTGGATGACTGAATAATTTTGAGAGAAGAAAATATCTTATACTCATACACAAGGTAACATAACTAGATATGCGAATGCGTCCCCAAACTCTGTACTTTTGTGCTTAATGCTATGCCGAAGGAAATAACATAATTGGGCGCGAGAATCTAATATTGTACTTTTATTATTTAAAAAAAAATGAGCAAAATAAGCACTACCAAAGATTTCAAGAAGATGTAGTTGAAGACAATTTATAAGTACTAAGGAATATTGCCTTGAGAGGATGATTGAGTGTAGGGTTAATGCTGTATTGAATGATTTGAATTACGTTTTTGTTCATTAATAAAATCATTTTATGATAGTAAGTACGTAAATTACTTCTATTTAAATAAAAATAGACAAAGTTTAAATCCTTTCGCTAACTCTAATAAACAAAAAAATGACAATATTATTTTTAATGTCAATCTTTTCTTAATAAATTATGATTTTGACACTTAAAAAAATGGAAATGAATTCTAATAACGATCACAACAAGTCAGCACGAATTGCCAACCTAATTTACTCAAATTATTTAAGTGCACTTTCAAAACATATAACATATATGCACATACTGTTTAATAAATTTTCGCCGGTTCATCCTAGAGATGAGCACTAGGTCCGATTCAACCAAAGAATCGGATCAAACCGGCCAGTTTAATGTGGAACTAGTCCACTTCCCAGTATTGGTAACCTAGTACCGACAGGTTCCCGAGTTGAACGGAAAGACACTTTTGCATACATAGAGAATCAAATCATGGTCTTCAAAATGAGAAAACAACAATATAACGACTTGACCAATATTTGTTTTTGTAATGAAATGGTGCAATGTCAATATTTCAATATACAAATATGATTTTTTTAGTTAAAACAAAAGTTGGACCAGTTCCATGTAGAACCCTAGAACAATCACCCCTAGCTCATCAGTTGAACATTTGGAACGAGCGAGATGGTCAAGAGATTCTAGTAAAGATTCCAGATCCTTGCGTCGAAGAGAATTTGACGTTGATGTGCATTTGATTTTCTCTTTGAGTAAACGTTTTCCTGGTTACGGTTATATTATTAAGTCCTCCTACTGTAAGTAAAATATATATTTGAATAACAACAACGGCTAGTGGACTTATGTTCTGATTTGTTTGGGGAAGTTCGTGGCAAAGGGCACGACGTGCACATATAAATTATATACCGCCAGGCATCCGGTGATTGAGGTCTTGATACTCCTATCAATGAAAACCATATTAGATACTACTCCATTGAGTTTGTCTGTCTTTCTCAAATTATATTTCGGATTTTACGTGAGGACCAAACATAAAAGTCCTCATTATTATTTGATTAGGGTTTTTCAAGTGCGAATATCCGGACAGAGGAATCTCTCTGTCTCTCTCATACTATATTTCCCTCCTCATTCTTGTTTGAATTTCCACTAGGGAATCGGGATAAAGTGAAACCGATAATTCTTGTGCTCTCACTCTAAATATTTCAAAATCATCTTGGTAATTCTTATTTATACAAATGCAATATATATTTCACTTTTTCGGTTTACAACATGTTGAGTTGCATCGAGTTCCGTTTACTTCAATATCAAGCTACCAACGAACTCAATTTGTTCAAATACAAGTGAAGAGTATTATCAAAAGAGTTTTAAATTTATTGCACTTATACAAATTCAATCATAAACCTTTTAATTGTGTAAATTGAGTTTTAAACATTTTTACTTTTTACCAATTGAGTTCATCTGGCCAATTTTGACCGGAAATCATTAACGTGAATGCCGACCGTCTTTCGTAGCATGTCCGGAACTTACGTGGACAATTTTAATAATATTTTAAATATATATATTTTAAAATGTTTATTCTTTTTTTTTGTTTACTTTTTTTGTTAACTTAGGGCCGACGAGAGTTGCGGGCCAACCCTTGCCAACCACAGGTGATAGCTAAGACCACCTCGCCGACTCTAGGGGAGGATTGCAACGCCCTTGTCGACCACCATGAGAGCATTGCGGCCCTCACCAGAATTGGGCTAGGCAAGCTAGCGAGGGCACCGCAACCCTCACCTGGCCCTAAGATCAAAAAAAAGTAAAGTAAACAAAAAAGAAAAGAAGAAAAAATATTATAAATATTATAAAATATTAAAATATTATTTAAAATGACCATATTAGCGTCGGATGACTGGCATTCACGTCAGCGATTTTCGGTCAAAATTAATTAAATGGACTCAATTTGCAAAAAGTGAATTAATTTATGACTCAATTGACAAAATTAAAACACTACAAAAAAAACATGTTTTTTCCGACGAAATTTCCAACGAAAAATTTGGAAAAATTCGTTGGAAAACGAATTTCCAACGAATTTTCCAACGAAAAAAAATTCGTTGGTAATAAGTCGTCGGAAATTTTTCCAACGAAAAATTTCAATTTTCGTTGGAAAATTTCGTTGGAAAACTCGTGGCTAAATTCATTGGAAACAAATTTTTTTTTCCGACGAATTTTTTTCGTTGGAAATTACAAATTTTTTTTTGGTCGAGCTAAAAATCGTGGAAATTTTTTTTCCATTGAAAAAAAAAAATTTTTTGGTCGAATTTTTTTTTTTGATCGAAAAATAGCCCTTGCCGCAAGCGAGGGCCAGCCTCGTCGCCGGCGAGGGCCAGCCTCGTCACTAGCGAGGGCCGAGCTCGCCGGCCATGTCGAGCTCAGCCCTCGCCATGGCCGAAGATGAAGAAGAAGAAGCAACAGCAGCAGCAGGGGCGAGAGCAGGCTTCGGGGCCACCGCCCGTCAAGTTCGTCATCGTCTCCTAACCTCGCCGGCGACGAGGCTTGATGGCGTCGGGGGCGTCGGAGGCTTGGAGGCTTGGTGTCCATGGCGCCGGTGCCGGAGCCAGAGGAGGAGGGGGGGCGGCGGGGGAGGAGGCGGAGGGGGAGACGGAGGGAGAAGGTGAAGGCGAAGGAGAGAGAGAGAGAGAGAGAGAGAGAGAGAGAGAGTGTGTGTGTGTGTGTGTGTGTGTGTGTGTGTGTGTGAATGTCACGCCCCGAACCCCCTTCGAGCTCGCAACATCCCCTGCTCCGGTCGAAAAGATGCGACGTCCCAGGAACGTCGCCGACCCAACCCAAACATCAAAAGCACATGCGGAAGCGAATAACAAAACCCCGGACAGAAAGATGATGACAATGGGGTAGACCACCATAACAACCAAACTACAACATATCCATACAACACCAAATATATAAACATCGTATTACAGGCATATACAGACAAACGTCCTCCGTCACCGTTTAACAAAAGGTCAGGGCTTGGTTAACCTAGCTTCCTTATGGGTCAACCCGATTAATACAATCCCTAAAATAGCCTAGGGAATGCCTATTGGTCGACCTTCTTCCACCCTGCTCCTGATTCTCCGGGCGTGAGCCTTCAGAAACTCACCTGCAGTTCCACTAGGCACCAAAGGCAGCTCCTCGGACTTCCAAAAAGAGAAGGCGGTTCCCCGGGTTTACGGCTGGGGGTCTGAAAGTGGCGGTTATACAACCGTGAGACGAATCTCAATAAGTGTACAACCCCAAACCCCACGTAGGCACTCACGTACCGCCAGACGAAACCACACATAACACATGACAATCAACCAAACTAGCAACCACACACGACCCTACCTGGAATCCATCATGCACGCTCCTGCACGTTAAATAATAATACAACCAGCACATCACATCAATGAATCACAATCGCGCGCGTGCCTCAATTATAAGACAGAAACCACTTGGGCACGTCCCATACCATGCCTAACAGTTTCTTCCCCATAATTAAGCGTCACATCATGCGTTACAAACACACTCGCACACCAACTCACACCACCCATCACTTTCTCAAACCTCGCACCTCAAGCCAATTCCCGCTCATTCTCAATTCCTCCACCACTACCGCGCCCGCGTAAAACGCATCAGGCCAACGGTCTTCTGACCTCGTCAGGCATCGTCACCCCATCGGGCCGGGCATCGTCACCTCGTCAGGGACGGCATCGTCCCGCGTAAACGAACACGCCTCAGGACGGAATCCTACACACACTTTCCTTCTACCGTGCCCGCGTAAAACGCATCAGGCCAACGGTCTTCTGACCACGTCAGGCATCGTCACCCCGTCGGGCCGGGCATCGTCACCTCGTCAGGGACGGCATCGTCCCGCGTAAACGAACACGCCTCGGGACGGATCCTTTCCAACCAATTCCACATTTCCATCTCCTCGTTCCACTCAAACCACACTTACACACGGCCAACAATCGCATAGCCAAACATACACACCTCACACACACATTTCACAATTTCACATTCTCGTCACACGAACACCACGCGATCACACATATTTAACACGCAAATTCAATGCACATTCACCTCGACACATCGCCACACTACACGGCCACACACACGCGGCACAATACCAATCCACAACACAACCAAAACAATCATTTGGTTCAACCCAATTAAACCACAATAATTTCGATCAATCACACATTTAATTCCCGATCAATTCTCAACATCACAGCCCTAACTCAGCCTCCTAAACCTCGAAATTTCATCGCCAAATCAGTCCACAAAACAACGCAAACATCAGCCCCTAATTCAGTTCCAAAACAGCCACAAAAATCGTCCAAACTGGGCAGTGCGCAGTGACCGAAATCCATTTGAAATAAATAGTAAATTAACTCCAAAAATTCTGAAATTTGGATATGTTGTACAAAACATATTGATAAACATTTTCTGTGAAGGACTCAAAACCCATATCTAACTTTAAACACCTCTTTTTGTCACTGGAAAACAGACGAAAATCAACCCGTCCGGTCAGTCCGCCTGATCATCAATATAAATTTTTTTCAATATCCAAATCACCTTGAAAAGCCTTGAAATTTTTATATGTTATAGAAACAAATGTCCCCAACAAATTTTGTGAAGAAAGTATTTTAAAAATAGGCCTGGAAAAATTTATAAAAATTCAAACAGACCCGAAGGTCGGATGAACAGTAAATCCGGCAGACTGATTTCGGTCTAAAAATGGGCTTACGAATGGCATCAAATTATTTCCAAAAATTCCCAAATTAAAGTATGTTATACGTCAAGGTTTTGGAAACAACTTTCATGAAGAATACTTCCTCAAATTCGGGCCACACAAGTCACAGTAAAAATATCAAAAACCAGCTACGCAGCAGCAACCTAACCTGAAATCAGTCAACAACCACCACCGAGCACATCCAGCCACGAAATTCACCATAAACTAAACCCTAAACGAGCCTAACAATACCCGAGGTCCTAGGCGACATTTGGGGAGGTCACTTACCTAAGAAAGGCGCGAAGAACGGGCTGAAACGGGCGGAACAGCAACAGCAGCAGCATCAGCAGCAGCACCAGCGGAAGAGGAAGAAAATGAAGATGAAGAGAGTGAGAGAGAGAGAGTGATCGTGAAAGAGGAGGGGTTCTGACCAGAAGAGGGAGGAGAGAGAGAGAGGGGTCAGAAATAGTGGGCTGGTGGGGACACGTGTCGGCGATCCGCAATTTTTCCAAAAATACCCTTGATCCAACGGTCCTCGTTTATCTTTATCCAATAATTCAAGGGCAATGTGGTAATTCAATAATTCCAATTTCTTTTTCACTTATTTTAGTCCTCAATTATTGCCCAAAATTGTCCAAAATTCGGAATTCCCAATATAAGGTCCAGGGGCAAAACGGTAAATTTCCGATCTCGGGGCGAAATTCCAATTTTCGCACACACGGGTTCCATATGGGTGTGGCCAACATAATATGGCGTCGGAATCGTGAAAATAGCTTCTTAAGCCCTCGAAAATCAACTGCAAAGTTCTGGGAATAAAATAATATTATTTTTCACTTCCGAGCCAAAATTCCAATTTTTGACCGTAATGACTCTAAATGTGCGTGGCCACCCCAAAATAGCATCGGCCTCGAAAAATAATCTCATACGACCTCAAAAACCAATGTCGGCACATATAGGGGCAAAATCGTAATTTTTCCGGTCTCGAACCGAAATCCATTTTTTTGCAGAAATGGGTGGCCCCAAGGTTGGCCAAGCCAAAAACGTCATCGGCCGCTCAAAATTGTCACTTTCAAAATTCTCGATTCTCGGGCCCGAATTCCAGGGAATGACTAGAATCAAACAATCGCGACTTTAGTTTATCTCTGGCTAACGGGTGGCTCATTGGGATTACGCGCTCTCGACTCGTGACCGACACTAAGTCAAATCACGTTTAAGTTTACTCTATTCAGGACGACCTCGATTGTCATATAATTGCGAAGGTCTGTCACTAGTTCCCTTCGGACACGATCAATCAAACAGACCGGTCTCGGTTGGCTCAAAACATTCCCTCGTCAATCCATATGGTCGAAGATCGAACTCAGGTCGAGTTCTTTGGTCGTGCGAACTCAATCCCGTAATAGCCCTACCCCTAAGGTTAGCATCCCGTGAATGCGCATTTCCGGGCGAGATCTCACTATAGTGCATTGATCAATTTCATTTCTTAAATTCCGGGAAAAAGGATCGAAAATTCAGACTGTTACAGTGAATATGGAAATCGAAAGTTGTGGGAATAACGAGCGCGAAAATATTGAATAAGGAAGAAGTAGGGTTTTCGTTGTAAAATTTGTGAGAAATTTCCCACGAATTACCACAACAAAAATTGTACACACTAAAATAATTGCCCGAAAAATTAAAATTCGTTAGAAATTTCCAACGAATTTTTCAACGAAAATTATACACACTGAAGTAATTGCCCGGAAAATTGAAATTCGTTGGAAAATTCGTTGGAAATTTTCAATGAATATAAAAAATGCCGAACAGTACTGGGTTTTTTTTGGAATTCGTTGGAAATTTCCAACGAAAAAAAATTCGTTGGAAATTTCCAACGACTTTTCCAACGAAAATTGTACACACTGAAATAATTGTCCGGAAAATTAAAATTCATTGGAAATTTCGTTGAAAATTTCCAACAAATTTTCCAACGAATATAAAAAATGCTGAACAGTAACGGGTTTTTTTGTAATTCATTGGAAATTTCGAACGAAAAAAAATTCGTTGGAAATTTCCAACAAATTTTCCAACAAAAATTGTACACACTGAAATAATTGTCCGGAAAATTCAAATTCGTTGGAAAATTCATTAGAAATTTCCAACGAATTTTCCAACGAATATCAAAAATGCCGAACAGTAATGGGTTTTTTTGTAATTCGTTGGAAATTTCCAACGAATTTTCCAATGAAAATTGTACGAACTGAAATAATGGCCCGGAAAATTGAAATTCATTGGAAATTTTCAACGAATTTTCCAACGAATATAAAAAATGCCGAACAATACCGGGTTTTTTTGAATTCGTCGCAAAATTCGTTGAAAATTTCCAACGAATTTTTTTTCATTGGAAATTTCCAACGAATTTTGCGACGAAAATTGTTTCGTTGGAAATTTCCAATGAAACTTGCGACGAAAAATTTTTCGTTGGAAATTTCCAACGAATTTTAATTTTCGTTGGAAAATTTGTCGCAAATTTGCAACGAAAATTTTTTCGTCACAAATTTTCGTAGCAAAAATCCAGTTTTTTTGTAGTAAAATATTTAAAACTGAATTGGCACAAATGCAATAAGTTTATGATTTTTTTGGTAATTTTTCCAATACAAGTGGGTTTGGTCTTGGTGATTACTTACAGGATATTGTTAGGTTTTAGTTGTTCCGAGTTCAAATTGAATTAGTTCGTGTCATCCACGTTTGGTCAGCTCAAGCTGGGTCAGATTGACTTTCGAAGGCAGGGATGTTTTCTTGAGTCTGAATTTGTCACCTCCGATTCTAAAAATAATAATTACACGACTTATCGTGTAATTTAGTTGCTTGTTGTCAATTTATTTTCTATTATAAGATTTCCAATTATAAAGTATATAGAATGAGAAGTTTTTGTTTCAACTGAGTTGGTTTAGTCAAAAAGATAAATTGAGAATTAAGATTTCGGTTTCTTCGTGAAAATTTCTTTTCAAGAATCTGTCTTCTGATTTGATTTCTTTCTTGTTTCTTCCTCTTGCTGAATTACGCCTTTCCCATTTCACAATTCTCTAATTACCCCTTTCCCATTTCACAATTCTCTATAAGGCTCGCGTATTTTTCGCCTAATTTTTTATTCCTATCATTTTGAATTGACCACATTATCCATAAAATATTATCATTTGTGGCTTCTGCTTGGCATATCATGGAAACTAAAATTCTCAATTACAATTCAACCCACACAATAAAGGCTAGGGTAAAATGTGGGCCCACTTTTGATTTAAGCTTATTTTTTTACTTTTTTTCTTTCTTTTTTTCGGTTCCAATTTTACTAAACCACAAAACTACTATGCCCCTTCTTTCTACCATTATATGTCCCTATTTCCTGCATGATTGTCTTTTTCAGAACTTATTTCCCATTGTTCACTTGCATGACAGCTTAACCAACTGTTGTAATCTAAGCAAGCATTTAACAGACATCAAAATAAAGAAAGGCTAGTTTTATTTGCACATTATTCACGTTATTTCCCCTTAGTTCTCCTCAAGATTGTGAATTTTTTACTTCCATTTGCAGTACAAATATATGAGCATTTACTCAAAGATTAAATATTGTGGTCTACGTATGCATTACACACAATTCATATCTCACTGTCGTTCCATGTAATGAGGGCAAAGATAGTATCCCTTGTAATAAAATTTTAGGGAGCTTTTCCTTTTGAATTGGCATGATAATAATGGATGTTTAGAATATTTAATATACTTTAACTTTCATATCGATAATTTTTTAACATAACTTTTGAAAATTGTGTTGTGATGGCCTAAAAAATAAATAACATGGACTATCAGATTCACTAAATAAAATGAAAGTTGAGCAGTTAAAATATATAAGCTATCACACAAAGACATATTAAAGTTGCTACTAAACCAAATGCATTCATAAAAACTAGTAGATGATTCTTTTCACTCTTACTTATACTTAGGTTATTTTTAGGATAATATTTCCTAGAATAAAATAAAAAAGAAATATAGAACTCAGTAACACAATAACTAGTCATGTATTTGCCAAATAAACTTTTTTTTTTGGAAAAAAGGGACGATAGCTTCGTTTCAAACGGAGAAAAAAGGAAGAAAACAATCAAAAAAGAAATAAATAAATAAAAGTAAGAAAAAGCTTAAATCAAGAGGGGGATCCAGATTTGACCTTAGTCTTCATCGTGTGGATAAACTGTAATCGATAAATTTTAAGTTTTGACAGCATGCTAAGTCCGACCTCTAAGGAATAATGTGATCAATTCTAAATAGTAGGTGTTGTCCACACTAAAAAAATTGGAGTAGAAAAAGCACAATCATTTATTATGGGCCTAATTCCAAAAAAAAACATAAATTTTAGGTCGAGTGACAATTCTGACTTCAATTTTTTTTTGTCTAGTAAAAAAGTACAAATTTTAGGTCGAGTGACAATTCTGGCCCCTACTTTTTTTTTGCCTAAAAAAAATTACTAACTTTGATTTAAATCCCAAATCCGGCTCTCTTGACTTAGAACCATTGATTATGCAACTTGACTATTCCACGTTAGTAATAAATCCATATGACTTGCTGAGTGGATTCAAAGCACTATTCATTGTCTTTTTCTTTAAGCCACAGCTTGATGAATAACAGTGAAAATGTTCGTTTCCTTCACTTCACCAGCAAGTCAAAAAGATCTTTAGATTAAATCTCTTTGGTCAGACTTCGTCATTTTGTTGTAATCTGAACTTGTAGAGCACCGCCCGTCCACAGACGAGATCTACCTTATTTCTCAAACAAGGATGACTTCAGAGAGAGAGTCAACGGTGGGCCAGATTTGGGATAAAGGTGAAAGTTTGTGATTTTTTGTGAGACAAAAAAAATTGGGGCCAGAATCGTCACTCGATCTAAAGATGGTGCTTTTTTATGAGACAAAAAAAAAGTTGAGATCAAAATTATCACTTGACCTAAAGTTTGTGCTTTTTTTTTTAATTAGCCTAATTACTATGTGTAACATCCCGAAATTCGACCCACTTTCGTTATCATTGAAATTGATAATATTTCTCATTGCGTTTCAGTAAGTCTCGTCCGGATCTGATCAATCTCGGGATACTGACCAATAGGGAAAGGCTAACTAGGAAAAACAGTATGTGGACTCAAGAACTCGACCGCGAATTGAATCCGATTCCGAGATACGACGAGAGAGTATTTTGTGCCAAGTGGGCCGGTCCAAGGAGAGTGACGGATTGAGGTCAACCGACGGTGTACGAACGAATAGCGAGTGATTCCGCACGACCAAGAGTACGCGCGCGGCAAGTGATCCCAAACTTGTTTCAAACGACCGCGACCCCCGGGACTAGCGATAGATCCTTGTGTTCTCTGGGAAATCAACATCGTCACGACTCGAGTGCCCTAGGTCGATACGCGTAACCCCTAAACAGCCGCCCGTTAGTGAGAGACACTAAAACTGCACATTGAATTAAATTGATCGTGGAATTGAGTACGGATTTCGGCGTCGAATTTCGTGGGCGTATGCGACTATTTTGCAAGGACGACGTCATTTTTATGTGGCCACTCATATATGGGATCAATAGAGTCGAAATTTGGAAATTTGACCCGGGACCGGAAAATTACCGTTTTGCCCTTGTACCCCTAAGCTTGGATTCCGAATTTTGGGATTATTGGGAGACTATTTTAGAGTTTTATATTGGTTTATCTCAGCCCAATAATGCTGGAAATATTGGTCAAGAATGCTCCCAAGATTTTTAACAAGTTTTAATCCAAGCCCTTGGATTAGGGACAAAGTTGGCATTATTGCAAGTTTGGTCAACCACCATCTCACTCTCTCTTTAAACACTCTAGTCTCTCTCTCTCCTCCCATTTTTCTCCCATCTTCAGCAGACCAGCCCCTCCTTCACGCCAACTCCCTCCTCTCCATCTTCCTTCTTGCTTGGCCGTGAAAGACCAAGCTCGCCGGAGGAGCTCCGCCGCCGCCGGAGCCGATTTGCCGCCACCACCACCACCTCGCCTAGCACCATCCAGCCATCCCACTCCCTTCTCTCTCTCCCGTCCGCCGCGACCAGCTTTCCCCTCCCCTTCGCCGCATTGGATCGCCACCTGCAAGTCGCTGCCGCACGTGCCGCCGGGAAGGTCGCCGTTGCCGCCGCTACCCCGCCACTGTCCAGCCACCCTTGCTGCTTGTCTAGCCTTAATTAAAGCTTAGAATTTCAAGTGAGCATAACTCTAGACCCAAATTAGGCTAATTTACACTTCTAGATAGGTTTTAGGGGTTATTAGGGTATTTTAGTGGTTGATTAGTGTGGGCTGATTTGGGGCTGAAGTTGTGGTGACTTTAATGGCCTAAGGTGATGCTTTAGGGATGGTTTAAAGGCTGTGGATAATTGGATTAGTGGTTAGTTGAGCTTGGTTTGCTTGGTGATGCATATTTGTTGATTTCCGGTACGGTTACTGTTACGTCGCCAGATTTTGTTATTTTTGGTGTGACTTGTGTGGGCCTAATTTGAAGAAGTGTTCTTCATGAAAGTTGTTCCCAACATTTTTAAGTATAACATATTTTAACTTGGGAATTTTTGGAAATCATTTGATGCCATTCGGAAGTCCATCTTTGGACCGAAATAAAACTGTCCGATTTATTGTTCACCCGACCTTCGGGTCTGTTCGAATTTTTATAAATTTTTCCATGACTATTTTCAAAATATTTCCTTCACAAAAATTGTTGGGGACATTTGTGGCTATAACATATAAAAATTTCAGAGCTTTCCAAAATGATTTGTGCACTGAATGAGCTGTATTTTGATGGCCTGAGGGGCTGTCCGAGCGAACCGGATTTTGTCCGACTTTGGGTGTCAAAACGAGGTGTTTACAGTTAGAACTGGGTTTTTAGTTCTTCACGGAAAATGTTCATTGAGATGTTTTGCACAACATATCCAAATTTTATAATTTTTGGAGTTGAATTACTATTTATTTGAAAATGGATTTCAAAACTGTGCGCTAGCTCAATATTGCTCCGAATCTGTGTATTCGGTTTTTCCTTGTTTTTAACGGCTGATCATTGTGGTCATGATTTGGGCTATTATGTGAATTGAGCATGGGCGCCTTGATTTGGGCAAAAATGTGAATTTGGCGGGTGAAATTTGTGGACCGAGTGGTGGCTGTTTCCATGGTGACTTTTGTACTCCAATATGATGATTTGGAAGTGGTTTAGTAGCCTAAGGTGATCTGGTTAGTGATCGATTAAGGTAGGTTAGATCGGATCATTAGGTGGATTAATCGCGGTCTAAATGCAGAATGTAATGGGCGCAATCGGGCCGTATAGTGGTTCTTTATGTGGTGGATTTGGAAGCCTAATGTGATGATTTGGAGGTGGATTAGAGGCCTAAAGGGGGCTGATTAGTGGCTGGTCATAGTGGAATTTATCAAGCCTTGTTCGGCGAAATTGAAGATTAATTGTGAATGGCCGTGTATGCATGATTTGTCCATTAAGTGGTCGATTGTTTATGGCTTGGTAGTGGTTACATGATGCCAAGATTGAGTACTTATGTGGCTGAAAAAGGTTGGGCTTAGTGGACCTTAGACTTGTGCAAGTTTAATGGCTTAATTGCATGATTTTCGTGTGCCAATGATGTACCATGGCTGATTTGAATTAATTGATTGATTGGGCATATTGATTCATTAAATTGAATATGTGTGGTGTAAATTGAGCATATTGCGTTGTGAATTGAACACGTGGTGTTGTGCAATCGAATGCTCACTGTGAATTTCTTGAATGCCCCAAGTATGAACGTTATAGCCATGAGTATGCATCTCAAGCATTGGCACGGCATGTGCATATAAGAGTGTGCACGAATGATATGTGCATTGTGATCACTTAAAATACCCTGATGCGTTTTACGCGGGGTTCAGATAAAAATTGGTGACTGTGAATGTGTGATCACAATAAGCCCTGATACGTTTTATGCGGGGTAGTGAACCCGTCCTGAGACGTGTTACGCAGGACGATGCCCGGTTTACCGGAAGATAACCAACCTGATGCGTTTTACGCGGGTTATGTGTCATGAGCCTGATGCGTTTAACGCGGGCCAGAGATAGATCTCGAAGTGATAAACCTGATGCGTTTTACACGGGTCGGAGGAGAAATTGATAAATGGCAAGAGTGCTAGCATGCAAGTGTGCGATGATGCATCAATGAGGCATGAGCATGAGTGCGAGCACGAGCATATGCATGACTTGCGTCGTGACGAAGGGATATGCATATATGTGCTGTGATTGAATTCTGTGGCATGATTGTGATTATATATCAATTGTCTAACCTGCAGGGTCAAGTAAGTTTTGGATTTGGGCCCGAGGGCCTAAATCATTTATGGTTTAGACTATGTGTTGTTTGGTTGGTGCTTCGTCAGGAGGTGCATGTTAGCCTAATTTAGGTTTAGGGGGCCTACTCGTTGAGATTTATTCTTACTATTGTTTAAACCCAACTTTTCAGACCCCTGACCTTAATATGGATTCCAACCCTGAGAAGGAAGAGCCGATGGAGTGGGAGTCTGATCCCGAGCTGTTGACACCTAAATTTTAGCACATCATTTAGTGGTTAATTGCATAGAAAATTAGGGATTAAATTTTAACCCCTAAACAAAAATATTAAAATTGCATAACATATAGTTTAGGTACATTTAGATTAATTGCATTCCGCATCGGATCAGCGGTGACAAGCGAGCTTAAAATTCATTACGTGAATCGAGCTCGGGCATCGAACGAGACTCGGTTCACTCGAAAAGCATGGGCCAAAAATCACACGCAAAAGGGCTTGGTTGTTTTAATTTGAGCTTAAATTAGCCCATCAAGTAATCAAAGAAAAGCCCGAATTAATTCAGTCCACGTAGAATTAAATTAAATTAAATTAAAGCCTAAACCTAAGCCCGTTAGGACTAAAAGCCCGGCTAATTGACCTAGGTTTTCATTATAAATACATGCATATGGGGGGTTCCTAAAGGGGGAGATCAGAATTTTTTTAGAGAATTCATACACGGCCACGAGGAGCACAAGAGGGAGGGGAAGGCCACAATTCTGCAAAAGAAAATCGTGAAGATGGGGGGAGCTTCATCATCATCATCGTGGCTTTTCCTATAAAGTTACGTCCACCACTACATTGAGAGCACCCGGAGTAGAAATTGATGAAACGAAGTTCTAGTCACTTTGGCCATCGGTGACTATTTTCCAATGACGATGCTGCGATCGTGAAGGAGCCTCATCATCCATATTATTTTGCCGCAAGTCATCATCATCCGTAGCGCTCGCCAAGCTCTGACATGTCCTCACCAAAACAGACTAGTAAAGTTTCTATTTTTGCAGGTTGTTGATCATCGAACAGAGTCACCCCTTGCCAATCAGGCGAGTCATCACGAACTCTTCACGACTAACTTCATCCGCTAGACCATCATCTCGACGCTGCCGTTCTCGACGCCGCGCCGCCGCTCCCGACGCACCGTCGATCACCATCCCGCTTCGCAAATCCCGAGTCCGATCTCGAGACGATTCAAATTTGGAAAGAAATCCGCAAATCAGGTAAAAATCTTATCCTAATTTGATTTGAATATTTGGTTGCCTATTTTGTGCTTATTGATATCTAATTTTGCATATTTGAATAATAGGCATTATCCCAATAAGGATTTATTTATTTTTTTTTGAAATCTTAGATATCTATTACTTTTCAAACTTGGATAGAATTTAGAATTTTCAAAATCTTTTGAATATATCCAAGATATTTAAGATATCGAGAATTTTTTAAGATGTGATCGATTAGGAAAATTTCCTAATCCGCAACCACACACGTGGAAATAAATCTATCTATCAGGCTTTAGATAGAGTTATTTCCATAGCGGGTATTTTGAATTTTAGGATCGATCTGTCAGGCTTCAGATCGAAACTTAATTCGAAAGATTTAGCGGTTATTTTTTTTTACTTGATTTTAATTTCGAATTTTGATTTTAAAAAAAATACCAAAAGATCACTCTAGAATAGGTTAATTTCTTTAGTTTAAAATTGCGTGTTTAGATAATTGGTTTTTTTTAATTTCGAATTTCATTAAAAAAATACAAAAAAATAATAATATGCACGTCATTAGAAATAGGTCACGTCATCGCATGACATATAATTTGCATGTTAGGTTGCATTAATCGCATGTCAATTTTTGCACGTCATTACATATAGATTAGCTTTCATTTAAATAAGTGAAAATAAAAAATTTCTGCACCTTTAAACTCTAAGTCAGGATTTATCAAAATTGCCAAATTGAGTATTTTTCTTGAAATTGGTACCGAAAGGGCGTTAGGGTAATCTAGCGTAACCAAGTCCCCGAGTCTATAATTTCTGGTTCGCAGGAATAAAATAGTACTCCCACTATTTTATTTAGGTTTCTAATCAACCCACCTTAAATGATTAGTGGCGACTCCTATTGAAAATATTTGCATGCTCATAATTGGACCTAAGTTGCGATTTGGTAGAGTTTGGGAGAACTCGAGCTAGGTTAGTTAATTTAATTGATCTAGTAATCCATTAGCCTAAGATCGAAAACCCGATTTTTTTTAGGTCGCGACAGCTTGGCGACTCCACTGGGGATAACTTGAATTTTTTTGAAAATTTATGGAGGACTTAGGCCAAAAAAGAATTTTCAAACAAAAATCACTCGATTTGGCAAAATTTAATTGAATTCTCATTTTTAAGTGTTAAATGTTTTTGCAGGATGGGAGTTATAAGGGGAGTAGTGATTGGCTAACCCTTTGTTTTGCAGGTTTGGTGGAGTCAAATTTAATTTAATTTTCGTACTATTGAAGTGTTGGTTGCATATAATTGTTGTGCATGATTTACAGTATTTGCACTACATCACACACAACTTGTGACCGGACCTGGGTCACACCCATAGTTTTAAGATGGTATTTAGGTGGTTCTTTAACCTTGGCGGTAAGGCTTCGCTAAAGGTTATCCCATTTGAATCCCGAAAATTTTTCCAAAAAATGGCTCAAGGGTCGTCCTCATGCACGTGAGGCTACAATGCATGGGGTTGCCCTTGTCGACCGAACCAAGCCGAAGTGATTGGACTCAACTAGTCATGACTATTGTATGCGAGGCTGCGACTAGTCATGACGATTGTACGCGAGGCTGCGACGCGTCGTTTCGTTCATCATTTCACTTTGCAAAAGCCATTAGGATAGATAGATTAAAATTTAAACTCACAATTCATGTGCATGTCTATGTTATTGACATTTTCTCCCCAAAGACGGTAATTTCTCGAGCTTTATCTTTGGTTTTCTTCATCTTATTTTGAGTCGGTCCATGATTTAGGTTGAGTCATTTGGCACGTGATCTATATAAGAATGGGTCGCCTTGATATCCGTTTCGTGCCTACTCCGAAGCTGGAACTCAAGAAGCTATGGAGCCAGTTGAAGCCAGATGGTCAGCAGTACGTTCTCAAACGCATTGGATTCATGCTGCCAATCCTAGACATAGATGTTCAGAGCGGGATCATGCAGGCATTCGCTCATTTTTGGTGCCCCGAGACAACCACATTTGTGTTGGGAGGTAAGTTTGAGCTCACACCGACTCTGGAAGAATACAGTATTGCCATTGGAAAATCGATTGAGTTGGATATAGTCGAACCACCCATTAAGGTAGATCCTGTGGTAGTGCTTGCTGAATTTTTGAATTTGACTAAAAAGGAAATTGAAAAAGTGCTAAGGGGTAATTGTCAAGCATGTCCATTATCTTTTCTTATCGAATGTTTTGAAAATAACTCTGTCCTCATGAGATCTAAAATTTTTATCTTAGCTTTTTTTGGACTCATCATTTTTCCATTCCGTCAAAATGCTATTGATCCTGTCATAGCTTGGACGGTAAAACTAATATGTGGTGGAGTTAGTTTTATAAACACAATTCTAGCAGAGACTTTCATATCTCTGACACGATTCAAGAAAGGAAAAGATAGAACTTTTCGAGCCCCGATTGAGCTTTTACAAATCTGGCTTTTCTCGCACCTTTCTCAATTTGGGGAAGATATGACTGTATTTGAAATGGCCATGACTGATAACCCTATTTTAAGGTTCAAACAAATACAAGATCAAACTAAGAGTTTGCACTATACGCAATGGGTCCATCTGTTCAAAGATCCAAACTCTAAGATTTTCCTTTGGCAAGCTGTGTGGTTTCGGGAGGTCGAGGCTCGACTATACCATGGCGATCAGAAGCCCATACCTTTGATGGGCATTTATGGGGCAACCTGCTATCAGCCCCTTCGGGTTACACGTCAATTTCGAGTTCTACAGGATGTCCCACCTCCACTCAGGCCCAATGAATTTCAAGTCCAGTTTGAGAAAGGCGAGTCCTACAGAGTCGAGCTTAAGCGTCATTCTGAGGCTTGGCAGAATTGTTCCACTCAGAAGCTGATTTGGCCCGCAGATGAGCCCATTGGAAGGATGAAGCGTCACTTTGCCACGGACCGGTATGTTCAGTATCATACCATCCCTGCTGAGATACTCCCGAAGATCCCGGTCGTGACAGTACGGCATACCCTTCAGACTCAAATCAAAATCAGCGAAGAAAAGGCAATGAAGGCCCAGGATAAGGCAGATGCTCTGGCTGAAGAGAATGCACGATTACGGCGTGCCTTGAAGGCCCATTCGTCTATAGATCATGTAGCCTCTAAAAAGAGGAAGACCATTTGATTTCTTGTTTGGTTTAGGGAGTTTTTCTTTTTAAGAGGAAATGTTAGCTTGCTATTAACGTTTTTTGGTAGTAGATATTTAGACATTTTCCATTCTGAGCAATTCAATGAAAAACATTAAGTTATAATTTGTAAATTTTGGAATTAGTCCAAGTTTTTATTGAATGAAGCAATTTGGAATTTCAGGATTTACTGGACGAATTGGTCTTTTGAAAGAAATTTCATCTTGAGGATCTAAGGGATGTCATGAACCGACTCGTTATTCTTACTTGTTGTATTCATTCAATCGTTACTTTTGCAGGTAATTTGCCACGGATCCCCCTCATCCTCATAATACTCGATTGGTGACCAAAAGAAGGATGGCCAATCAAGCTGAGATTGCAGCCATGATTGACGAAAAGCTGAAAGAACACATGAATACAATCAATGAGCAGATCACGGCTGCTATGTCCAAAATGATGAGTGATCTCATGGCCAAGCAACAGCAGATCAATGCTATCTCTCAATCGGAGATTCCGCCTCCAACTCATCAAGGTCTCTGCCTCGACAAAGCTCCTGCAGTAAATACTAATCCAACCTTTCAACTGGACGATATCATTTTGACTGACACTAGTGCGTCTCCGGCGGCTGATGTTCTTCATCCACCCCCCAATGATGAAAATGCTAAATTGCTGGCTAAGCTCGACCAGAGATTACGTGAAGTAGAGGGAACTCAAAGTTTTCCGCCTGTTGATTTGTCTGTTTTTACTCGGGTCCAAGTGCCCGATAAATTCAAAATGCCAGCCTTCGAGAAGTATGATGGCACCTCGAACCCAATTCAGCACATCGAGATGTACCAGGGGCTCATGAACAGATATGTTTCTAATGGACCTTTAATGATTCAAACCTTTCAAGCAAGCTTGAAGGATGCTGCAATGAGGTGGTATACCAACCACCAGATCAACCGGAAAGACTCGTGGGAAGAAGTAGCAAATCTTTTCGTCAAACACTTCAAGTTCAATCTCGATGTCACCATTATAAGGGAAGACCTGGAAAGAGCTGAGCAGAAAAAAGGCGAGACTCTAAAGGAGTATGCCACTCGTTGGAGGAACATGGCGGGACAGATCATGCCCGAACCTTCAGAACGTGACTTAATGAAGTTGTTCGTGTCCACTCTACCATAGCCGGTTCGTTCACGAATGTTAGTGACGGCCGTCCAATCTTTTAGCCAGCTGATAGCCATGGGTGAGGAGATTGAATCTGGGCTCAAGAAAGGATGGTTAGTGGGCTCAAGAAAGGATGGTTAGTGAGTCGGGTTCATCAGGCAAGAGATTTATTAGTAAGAAAGACAAAGAGCATGCCCCTGAAGTCAACATGACTTATGTACAGAAGACGCCAGCTCAGGCCCCGAAACTACAATTTACCACCAAGCAGCCGACCTCTTATGTGCAGCAAGGCCGGCAAGACCCACGCCCGCAGCGCAAAGCTCACCAATTTACTCCACTTCCTGGAACGTTATCTCAGGTACTAGCAGTGCTAAGGAAGAAAAATTTGCTGAGTTCGGAGCCACAAAGATCTAACGCTGCCGGCTTTGCACGATACGATCCATCGAAGAAATGCGATTACCATAGAGGTGAGGTGGGACATTCGACAGACGACTGCCAAGTACTCAAACATCGAGTACATGATCTACTTGAGACTGGAGCGTTTGCACTACAGCCAGCCGGTAAGCCCAATGTGCAGAACAATCCACTTCCTGATCATTCGAGCAGTGCAAATGTTGTCCTTGGCCCGGCGATTGAGCGAGTTCAAGACTTTAGGGTCCCTTTTGAAGATATGTTCGACGCTTTAGTCCGAGCTGGTTATGTTTCGACCGGTGAAGTGGTATCATTCGGCGAAATAGAAAAGAAGGTGGATGAGTTGGTAAGAGAGGGAATGATTGGGATGGCTGATGAATTCGGGGTAGTGGCTACTATATCTCAGGTCATCATTGACTAGAATGAAGAACTCGCAATGTTAACCGATGAACAAGTTAAGTTGGATCCTGAGCTAATTGACATGCCCTCTCTTGAAGATGCCTCTGATGATGACCTCGGGATTGTTATACCCGATGCTTCTGAAGCATTGGTGATGGCATCACCTCAGCCCTACGCTTATGAAAGTGACAAGATGGTTCCATGGTCATACAATGTTGATCTGATAACAAGATTGGGGCGAACTTATGCTGATAATCCACCTGTTAAGCCAGTGGTCGAGAAAGAAGCGAAGGAATTCTTAGCTGTGATCAAAGCTAGCGAATATAGCGTGGTTGATCAGTTGAGAAAGTTGCCTGCACAAGTCTCATTGTTGGAACTTCTTCAGACATCAGAGAAGCATCGGGGTGCTCTTATGAAAGTTTTGAGTGAGGTTCATGTGCCCGAAAATATTGAAGAAGATAAGTTAGAGGGGTTTGTCGGGACGATCCTCCTCAAGGATCAAGTAGCATTTTCTGATGAGGAAATTCCAGTTGAAGGACGTGGTCATAATAAAGCGCTTCATATATCAGTGAAGTACAAGGAGACTCACATGGCTAGGGTGCTTGTTGATAACGGGTCAGCTTTGAATTTATGCCCGTTGGCTACTTTAAAAAAGCTAGGCATTAAGCCATCTACCATGCAAGCAGCCAAGACTTCTGCTCGAGCCTTTGATGGAGCAAAGAAGGATGTGATAGGCCAGATTAACTTAGAGCTGCAAATCGGACCTTCGGTGTTTGATATTCTTTTTCAAGTGCTGGATATCCCTTCTTCTTTCAATTTTTTGTTAGGGCGGCCATGGATCCACAATGTAGGTGCAGTGCCCTCCAGTTTGCATCAGAAGATCAAGTTTGTCGCTGAGGCAAAGTTGGTTACAATTTATGGAGAAGAAGATCACCGAATCTTCAACGCGACATCGGTCCCATACATGGAGCCCGATCATGTTGAGGAGGATAGCTATCATTCATTTGAGATAGTTCAAGTTGTTCAAGCTTCCTCTGATATGCCGTTGCCGGCTCCAGAAGTTTCTAATGCAGCTATCATGGTGGCCAAGGTCATGGTCGGTAATGGTTTTGAGCTAGGTCAGGGTCTTGGGAAGGAAGGTCAAGGCATTCGTGCCCCGATTGAGACAAATGGACAATCCCACAAGGCTGGTTTGGGATATCATGGGTCGGGAAGCCGCGAACAAGACCTCGGTTGTTGCAGAGGCCAAAGAGGAGTAGGTCAAAGTCCCTTACCACCTCCTATTGACCACATCTTTCGCTCAACTGGAGTAGTAGGGGGATATGAGCATTTAAAGCCGAGCCCTACTGAGGATGATCTTGGGCTTATCTTTCCTAAGTCGCCACCAGCTCTAACTGACTCGCCCAAGAAGCATGGTAAAGCGATTTTGGTCAGTTTGTCTAATGATTCTGAGGATGACCAACCACCCTGTATTTTCAAGAAGCCGGAATCGAGGGTGGTGGACTTTGACTTTAATGATGGTATACCCTACCTCACTGGTTGGTTTGCTGAGACTTCCATTGGTGCAATCACTGAAGGACCACTTGAAGGGATGGGCGCTGGCCCTCAAGAGTAATTATTTCCAGTTTTCGTATCTCCCCTGCATGGGAATCTTTATTGTTTTCGATTTTCATTTCAATTCATGTTGCCCTTAGGTTTTTCAATCCAATAAGATGTAATTCATTGATTCGATATCAATAAAATTACAGAAGTTTTTATTATTTTGAATCTTGTTGAAGTACCCCAAACCAACCCGATGACGATAACCAACGATTGGAAAAATTTGTCATCTACGGTAAGAACTGAGGGTTGGGCTTCTCAAGAATTCTTGTTTCGAGATCTTCAAAAGCAAAATGAATTTCAAAAAGCAATGATCAATTTTCGAAAATTGCATGTGGTTAAGCCCTGTCTTGTCTTTTTGATCCATTTCCTTTATGTTTCAGGATTAATCTCGAGGCATGCGAAGGGACGGGAATCATGGATCCTCATATATGTGATGCAAGTCAATCCAATGACTCAGACGATTCTAATCCGAATGATGAAGAAATACAACGGAACTTGGAAATCCATGAGAAATCCAAGCCTCTAACTGTTGAAGAAACCGTGGTGATCAATCTTGGCGACACGGAGAATCCTAGAGAAGTGAAGATTGGGGTATGCCTCCCTAAAGATGTGGCTAAACGCATGACTCAATTGTTGAAGGATTATCAAGACATCTTTGCTTGGTCTTATACTGACATGCCGGGTCTCGATCGATCGATCGTCGAACATTGTCTACCGACTGATCCTTCGATTGAGCCCGTAAAGCAAAGGCCGCGAAGAGCTAAGCCAGAACTGGCAAAGAAGATCAAGGAAGAGGTCATGAAGCTTCTTGACGTAGGATTTATTGAGACTACCCAATACTCAGATTGGGTCGCTAATATAGTCCCGGTATTGAAGAAAGATGGTCGGGTTCGAGTATGTGTTGACTATCGAGATCTGAACAAAGCTAGCCCTAAAGATGATTTTCCACTCCCACACATTGATGTGCTTGTGGATAGCACAGCCGGGTTCGAACTATTTTCCTTCATGGATGGCTTCTCAGGTTATAATCAGATCTTAATGAATGAGGATGATAAGTTCAAGACAGCATTTACCACTCCATGGGGGACATTTCACTACAAGGTAATGCCCTTTGGTCTCAAAAATGCCGGAGCAACTTACCAGCGGGCAATGGTCACATTGTTCCATGACATGATGCATAATGAAATTGAGATCTATGTTGATGACATGATTGCAAAAACTCGACGTGGAGAAGATCACATAGAAACTTTGATGAAATTATTCGATAGGCTTCGCAAGTTCAAATTGCGCCTCAATCCAGCAAAATGCGTGTTCGGGGCGGCCTCTGGCAAACTACTCGGCTTCATTGTCAGTAACAAAGGGATTGAGATTGACCCGTCAAAAGTGAAGGCCATTTGTGAAATAAAATCTCCCTCTTCGGTGAAGGAAATTCGTAGCTTAATGGGTAGACTAAACTATATAGCCAGATTTATTTCTCAACTATCTGAGACAGCAAAGCCTTTCTTTAAACTTCTCAAGAAGAATGCGCTGGTTAGATGGGATGAAGAATGTGAACAGGCATTCGACAAGCTTAAGCACTACTTGATGAATCCGCCGGTGCTTGTTCCGCCGACACCGGGGCAACCTCTGACACTGTACCTTACAATCCACAGTGAATCCTTAGGCGCTATGCTTGCTCAAAAAAGTGAAGAGGATGGAAAAGAGCGTGCAATTTATTATTTGAGTAAGAAGTTTACCGCTTCCGAGATGAACTATTCTGAAATAGAAAGAACGTGCGCCGCACTGGTTTGGGTGCTACATAGGTTGAGGCAATACACTTTGCATTATCAGATATTGCTTGTAACAGAATGTGATCCCATCAAATATTTGCTCAATCAACCCGCTTTGGTTGGAAAACTGGCAAAATGGCAGATTCTCATCTCAGAATTCAATGTTCAATTCTTGTCTCAAAAATCAGTCAAAGGACGAGTAATTGCTGATGTCCTGGCCGAAA